>CM026551.1:30169695-31550723 GCA_015143295.1 Tetracentron sinense
TTGGGCGATCGGTGGATTTGAATTGCTTTTTCTTGAAAAAGATGGTCGGTGTGGACACCGCAGCTGTTAGGCGGAGACGAACTTGATGGTTCGTGGAATAAGAAAAGAAGAGGTAAGAGGAGTAAGAGTCTATACCTAGGAACCGTTTCGTTTTGGTTAAGGTCTTGTCTTGTCTTGATATCTTTTCAGAGTGAAGGTTTATTGCTGAAAAGGCCAGTGGTTTTTTCCCGTTGAGTTCCACTGTAAAAATCTTCTGTGTTTGATTTGTGTGGATTGTCTGATTGAATTAATCATTGATTTCTAAACATATTAATGAAAAATTAAAATTGGTTAGAAATTATTAGATAGACCTATTCACCCCCCCTCTAGGTCTTAGAGATCATTGATCTGGATAAATTTCAATTGGTATCAGAGCTTGTTCACTGATAAGGCTAATCCCTTAAGTGTGATCCTGTATTATCCGTGATCATGAGTACTCTAGAGAAGGAGGATCCGTCTCTCGTCCACCACTTTTTGATGGAAATAATTATGCATACTGGAAAGCTAGAATGAGAGCCTTTCTCAAATCAATAGACGAAGAGAATTTGGATGTCTATACAGAATGAGTGGATTAGCCCATAAAAACTGTAGGTGATTTGACTGTCGTCAAATATTCTGATGAATGGACCAGAGAAGAGCTTGATTCAAGTGGATGGAAACACTAAAGGTCTCAATGCTATCTTTACTGCAGTCACTGCTGAGGAATTCAGACGACTTCTTCATGTTGAAACAGCAAAGGAGGCTGGGACATTCTTGAAATTACCCATGAGGGTACTACCACTGTTAAAATCTCAAAACTCCAAATGTTAACCACCAAAATTTGAACATTTAAACATGGAAGACAATGACACTTTTGATGAATTCTATGCAAAACTTAGTGACATTGTCAACGCTAGTTTCAATTTAGGTGAGAAAATATCTGAGTCCAAAATAGTTAGAAAAGTCCTTAGATCTCTCCCAGAGAGATTTCAACCCAAAGTCACTGCAATCGAAGAGAGTAAAAATGTTGACTCTCTGAAGATTGAGGAATGGTTGGATCACTCCAAACCTATGAACTCAATCTACGTCCATACAAGAAGAATAAATCTTTAGCCTTGAAAACCATCAAGGAAACTTTGGATGAGGATGACAGTGATGGAGATATGAATGAGGAAGAAATGGCTCTTTTCGTTAAAAAATTTCGAAAATTTTTTAGAACGAAAAAGAGATTTAATCCCAAACAGGGAGGAAAAACTTTGAGAAGTCAAAGTCTAAGCCCTGGGAAACAAGAAAAATTCCAAAAGTGGCGACAAGAAATCCCAAGGTGTTCAATGTTATGAATGCCATGGCTTCGGTCATATTTCACCTAACTGTCCTAACAAGAAGAAGAGTAAGGGCAAGGTGATGAATGCCTGTTGGGATGACAGTGATTCCGAGAATGAAGAATCGGACAGTTCCTCTTCAAGTGAAGATACTGGAAATCATACGGCTTTCACTGTTTCCCTTACTGGGATTCTTGAGACTACCTCTGCGGTTGATGAAAAGGATAAAAGTGATGAGAGTATTCATACTGAGTCTAGTGATGACTTACAGAAGAGTCAAACTGACTCTGAAAGTGATGAAGATTTGAAAACAACTTATGATAAGTTGTATGCTGAAAGTTTGAAACTGACTAAAACAAAAATCTCTTTGAGCAAAAAAACTCAAACTCATTCAAAATGAAAGAGATATCTGTAAACTAGTAGCAGAAGAGAAGAGTGCACTAGTTAGTCAGTTGGAAAATGAAAAAGAAGCATTTGTTATAAAAGTTCAATGTCTTTTGGAAGAGAATGTCTCATTGACTAATGTGGTCAGAAAATTAGAAGTTGAAAGAGACACTTCCATGAAAGAAATTGAAGAGTTAAGAACTCTGCAAATGGAGCTGGAAACTTTTAAAGTTTCTCTTGTTGATAAGGTGAAATTTCTTGAAAAAGAACATCAAATTACCCTTAAGACAAGACTGACTTGATTCAGAAGGTCTATACTCTTGAAAAAGAAGTAAGAATGTTTGGTAACACTAGCTGCCTAGATGAATTAGTTAGAAAGTATGGATCAAATTCTAGTAGATCTGGGATAGGACATGTTGACACACCAACTGGTCCTTTAGCTGTTGGAACCAATGGCTAGTGCAGTGTTTGAGCCAATACATTCTGAACCTAAAGAAAATTTACCTTCTACATCAAGTTCTAAGGCTTATACAAATTTTGTAACGCCTAGAAATACAGCTCCTAGAGTGAATGCTTTAAGGAATCAAATTCCAGTTAGAAGAAATCTTCCTCCTCTACCAAGATTCATACCCACATGTCACTTTTGTGGTGTGAGAGGTCACATTCGACCTAATTGTAATGCATTTAGGAGAGCTCCCCGAAATGGTTCATGGAATCAAAATCTAAGTCAAGGGACTCTTCAAAGGCAGATTCAGGTTCTAGCTGAAAAGTCTAGAATGTTGAGCGATGATGTTAATAGAATTGCTCATATCTCTAGGACAAGGACTGGTCAATTTATTCCAAATGATTATTCAAGAGGAAATAATTTGACTTATCAAAAAACTAGAACTGAACAAAACAGAAAAAGGTCAAGGAGGACAAAAAGGAAAAAGGTCTTTACTACACAGATTAATGATCAAAGATCTAAACAAAGTTTAAAGACTGTGTATGTGAGAAAGGAAGACCTTAAGTGCTTGTCATTCATACTGCCTTGAAAGCCCAAAACACAGAAATGTGGTACTTCGACAGTGGGTGTTCTCGGCATATGACAGGTAACAAGTCCTTATTTATTCAATTTGAGGACTGTCCTGATGGGACTGTTACTTTTGGTGATGGAAGCAAGTCTTTAGTCAAAGGAAAGGGTATCATCAATTCACCAGGCATACCTAAATTGAAAGATGCCTTGTTTGTTGAAGGACTGAAAGCTAATTTAATTAGCATAAGTCAACAATGTGATGATAATCATGCTGTGCACTTTACCCAAAATAAATGCTTAGTCATTAATGGTAAAGGTAAGTGTGTTCTAGAAGGATTGAGAACCACTGACAATTGCTACGGCTTAACTCCCAGTCCTATTCCCTCAAATGTCTGTTATAAGACTAGAATTGAGGAGGTTGATTTGTGGCACCGAAGACTAGGTCACATGAACTTCAAAGACCTATGTAAAATCTCTAAGCAAGAGCTTGTGAGAGGTGTTCCCAAACTAGGAAAGCCTTCTACTGCTGTGTGTGGGCCATGCCAAATTGGTAAACAAATTAGGACCCCACATAAGAAGACTTCAAGTATTGCTACTTCATATCCACTGAAATTAATTCATATGGACCTTATGGGTCCTACAAGAACTGAAAGTCTAGGTGGAAAGCGATACATCCTAGTCATGGTTGATGATTTCTCTAGAATGTCATGGGTGGCATTTATAAGAGAGAAATCCGATGCTTTTGACAATTTCAAAAGTATTTGCCTGAAAATTCAAAATGAGAAAAGATGCCCAATCACTCGAATTCGAAGTGATCATGGAAAGGAGTTTGAAAACTCTAAGTACAACGACTTTTGTGATGAGTCGGGTATCAAATATGAATTTTCTGCACCTATTACACCTCAGCAGAATGGTGTAGTAGAGAGGAAGAACAGGGTTCTCCAAGAGATGGCTAGAGTTATGCTTCATAACAACAATCTAGCTTCTCATTTCTGGGCTGAGGCAGTTCACACTGCTTGCTATATAGTTAATAGAGTTTTTGTAAGACCTGGAACAAGGAAAACCCCATATGAGTTGTGGAATAACAAGAAACCTAGTGTCAAGTACTTTCGAGAATTCGGAAGTAAATGCTATATCCTTAAGGATAGAGAGCAACTGGGCAAATTTGAATCCCGGAGTGATGAAGGGATATTTCTTGGGTATTCCACCAACAGTAGAGCTTATCGAGTGTATAACTTGAGAACCTCTACAATTATGGAGTCCATAAATGTAGTTGTGGATGACTCCAGTGTTGAAAATGTGCAACGTGAGGATGATGAAAGTGCTGAAAATGTAAATGTTGAAATTATTTCAACACCACCTATTGATAAGCAAACATCTCCATCAAAACCTACACATCCTAGGGTCATGAGTCCTCACACCCCCACTGATATAATTGGTGATGTTGAAAGTGGAGTGAGAACGAGGAAACAAATTGAAAATGAAGTTAGCTACATTTGCTATACTTCATCTTTTGAACCCAAGAATGTAGCTGAAGCTCTTGCAGATGATAATTGGATAAATGCAATGCAAGAAGAGTTACTTCAGTTTACTAGGAATGATGTTTGGTATTTAGTACCTAGGCCTAACAATACTAATGTGATAGGTACCAAATGGATTTTCAAGAACAAATCTGATGAAAAAGGTACTATCATAAGAAATAAGGCTAGGTTAGTTGCACAAGGATACACCCAAATTGAAGGTATTGACTTCGATGAAACTTTTGCTCTTGTAGCCAGGCTAGAATCAATAAGAATTCTTCTAGCTGTGGCTTGCCATATGAAATTCAAACTTTTTCAAATGGATGTTAAGAGTGCCTTTCTGAATGGCATTCTACATGAGGAAGTCTATGTGGAACAACCAAAAGGGTTTGAAGATCCACATCATCTTGATCAAGTTTATCGACTAAAAAGGGCCCTCTATGGTTTAAAGCAAGCTCCAAGAGCTTGGTATGAGAGGCTGACTACTTATCTCTTGGAAAACGGATTTTCGAGAGGGGGAGTAGACAGAACCCTTTTCATAAAGAATGTGAAAGGTGATATTGTCATCGCCCAGATATATGTTGATGACATAGTATTTGGTTCCACATTAGACTTACATGCTCATTCTTTTGCTGAACAAATGAAAAATGAATTTGAAATGAGCATGGTTGGTGAGCTAAGTTTCTTCCTTGGTCTTCAGATCAAGCAATTGGATTCTGGGATCTCAGTATCTCAAATCAAATATGCAAAAAATCTAGTGAAGAAATTTGGAATGAGTTCTGCTAAGCATGCTAGGACTCCTATGAGTACTACTATAAAGCTTAGTAAAGATACTTCAGGGAAGGATGTCGATCAGACTAATTATAGAAGCATGATTGGTAGTTTGCTCTACCTAACTGCTACTAGACCCGACATAGCCTTTAGTGTTGGAGCATGTGCCCGTTATCAAGCAAATCCCAAAGAGTCTCACTTAGTTGCTGTCAAGCGTATCATTCGCTATGTGAGTGGAACTATGTCCTTAGGCCTCTGGTATTCTTTCGATACAAATGTCATTGTTGTGGGGTATTCCGATGCTGATTGGGCTGGAAATACTGATGATAGGAAGAGCACCTCCGGCGGGTGTTTCTATATTGGAAACTGCTTGGTTGCTTGGCTTAGCAAAAAGCAGAATTCCATTTCCCTGTCTACAGCCGAGGCTGAGTATATAGCAGCTGGTAGTTGTTGCACCCAACTTCTGTGGATGAAACAGATGTTGAAGGATTATGGGATTGATCAAAGCACTATGATTGTGTATTGTGATAACACAAGTGCAATCAATATCTCCAAAAATCCTGTGCAACACTCTCGCACAAAGCATATAGACATTAGGCATCACTTCATCCGTGATCTTGTTGAGCAAAAAGTTGTGTCTATTGAGTATGTCCAAACAGAGAATCAATATGCGGACATTCTCACAAAACCTTTAGATTCCCTTAGGTTTGAACTCCTTAGGAAATCCATCGGTTTGTGCGGAGTTGAGTAATGGTGTACATGTTACATAGCCTATGTGTTCTTCATGTTTTATTTATGTCATAGAGCTATTTTTTTTGTTATTTTCTTTAAGTAATAAAAGAAAATCCAAAAACATTCAAAAATTGAAAAATATGCAAAAAATAATGTGTTTGTATGACCTCATTTGTCCTATCTTTTTGCTTAATGTTATTTCCTTGAAATCATATTTAATCATATAATCCAAGAATAAATATTTCATAGGATTGAATAAAATAGGATAGTTCAATTGTTGGTTCGATCTTGTGATTGAATTTGGTCATGCTAATTAACCTCAGTTAGAGTTGAGCATACAATGATGTTCTAATTTGCACATGCACTCTGATTGATTCTTTGGATGGTTTTAGTTCCTATTTAAAAGTTCTGATATTATACCATATGGTTCCCTAGATTAATCAAATCTAGAATAACCAATGTCATAAAAAATTCCATAAGGTGAGCCCCCTAGATATAAAAATTATTGACATGGAGAGGACTACCTGTGAGTTTGTGTGATAGCTACTAGTGAATGAAAACAGTGAGTAATGGCTACCTAGACAAACAGTAGATATCTATATGGATTGCTAGTGTGAAAGCCCCTACTGTCATTAGAAAGAGCTACCTTCTCACTTGAGTGAAAGTCACCAGTGTGCTAGTGTCTATATATGTGTACTCCAAAAAGAATTTTCATAATGAGTACAATTTGACTGAAAAAGATATGAAATAAATTTTATTAGTCAAATATGGGGTAAAAATTGCTCATCAGATAAATATGGATGATTATTGGTTTTAAAAACTAGTTTTTGAAAAATTTTAGAGTCCCATTTGAAATATAATGTCAAAATCCAGATTAAGGAAGGAAACCAATTCAAAGAGTCAAGTAATGAATTTTTATTTCATATTCACATTACTTCTAATTGTATCTTGACTCTGATTGTGAATTTGATGCAAATACCATATTTAATCACCGGTGAAAATCAATTAATGTTTACATAATCCTTATTTATGTCTATACTTGATATATCAATTCTTGGGTGATTATTATTTATGATTTTTATGAAATCACATGTTGCATATTTTTTTGGTCAGTTGGTCATTTTGAGGTGAAAATGAATTTTCAATGTTCCATTGGTTGAGGGGGAGAAAAGGTTTTAATTGTAAAATTTTTTAAAAAATTTTCAGACCACCGATCGCTCGGTGCTAAAGACCGATCGATCGGTCTTTCGTGAACAGTGTTATAAAACCCTAATTTCTATTTTTTTTGTTCACTTGTTCTCCGACCTCCAGAGCGATCCCTCGGTTCCTTCTCCTACAAATCCTTCAAACGGTCCTTCCTTTATATTCTAAAGGTTTCCCAAGCATCTAAAAGGTAAGATTTGTGGATTTTCTTCGATTTAGATTGATTTTCTCGTCTAATCTTCCATGGCTTTCGTTTTGTCGTTAATCCTTCTTGCCTATCTCATGTCTGGCGTTCCCAAACGTCGGAGGTTGGTCCTCAACAACCAAGAGGATCCTCCTCAAGATGAGGAAAACCTAGAGCCATCTACTTTCACTCCAATAGGGCATGGTATTTCCATTGGGGACAGACCAATTCGTAGAATCATTGATTCTACTGCTGAGAATCGCCAAAAGGCTTTGGCTGATAAAACTGGTAAAAACAAGGGTAAAGCCTCATCTTCCCATGCCAGTCTATCATCTTCTTTCATTAATCCTTCGGCTGCTCAACTTTACCGTGAATATTTTAGCAAGAAGGCTATCATGGTTGAGCGTGGAATTCAAATTTCGGACTTTGCTGATTATTATCTTCCTAAACTCATTACCGATCGTAAATGGGAAGGTATTCTCCATCTATCATGTCCAGCTCCTATTCAGTTGGTTCAGGAATTTTATTCCAATTTTTCTGATATCAACTTGAAAACTTGGTCTTTCAAATCTAAAACTTTAGAAAAATCTGTGGTAATAAATCCTGATTTAATTGCTGCTATTCTTGGTTGTCCTCGAGTTCCAAATGCTTATTATCCTTATAGATATAAGACTGATGAGGATAAAGAACCCATGGAACAAGTTGTTACCTTTCTAAGTGGCACTCCTTCATTTTGGGTTGGTTCTCTTATTGAAGTGTCTAAACTCACTAGGGATGCAAGACTTGTAAACCTAGTCATGAGTGCCAATATCCACCCAAAGGTTCATACTGCAGACCTTAGGGAAGAAAGAGCTCGTTTTCTATTCAGTCTTCTTCGTGGGCATGATATTGATCTTGCAGCACATTTTATCGATTTGATGATCCAAGCTCATCGATCTGACACTGTAGTTGATGAGAGAGATGCAGATGGATCTCCGGACTCATATTTCTTCATACGAGGAGTTTACTACTGAGGTTCGTGGTAGACTTGGATCTCTCGATGCAGCCGTGCTAGGAGTACAGAGAGATGTTCGAGATTTTCGGGCTTACTATGAGTCACAGCTCACTTCTGATGATGACCAGGAGTGATAGTTCGTGATAGGAGTTTATCTTAGTCAAGTGCCAGTTTTTATTTTGACATTTTGATGTATTTTGTCTTGGTTGTACTTAGTACAAACCTACTTGGATATTATTGACTTGATATGGATGTATACATTTGAATGGTTTATGCTCATTATTTTCTATCTCATCTCTTTTCAATGGTTTATGCTTTCCTTTACTAATCCACCTTTGGCATTTCGAGTCAAAAAGGGGGAGAATGTGTTAAATTGTATTATACCTGTTATGGATGATGGATGAGATTTTGGAATACTAACCTGTTATGGATTGTGAATTGTGGAATTGTGAATGGTTTTGACTGGTTATACATATTTTCATTCTTATCCTATATTTTATTTCTCATGCTTCACAGGTTTTTGATTTAGCATGTGCAGGCAAACAGGTTCTAAGTTTGGTAAATCATGACAAGTTAACATGTCAAAAGTCATGTAATTATTTTTGAGTCATGTAAAGGTCAAAGGTCAATTTTCCATTTTTGAATCAATTGGGAAAATTCGAACCTAGTACATGAATTAGTCTTGTTTTGTCCCGGAATTGCCAAAGGGGGAGATTGTAAATCCCTAAATAGGTGTTGGCAAATTCCGTGATCATTAGATAGGTCAGTTGAGTCGAGTCGTCGAGTCATGTTTAACTTGTCAGAAGAGAAGAGCTAAAGCTTAAGGAAGATTGAAGAAAGTGAAGGAAAAAGCTTCTACTCCGGATCTAGACAGGTAATGGACTTAGAGACCCTACCTAGGTTGGATTTGACTTAGATAACCCTAAGAATACCTAGGAGGATAATTTTAAGCCTACCAAAGATATTTGATCTTAGTTGAATCAAATAAAAATAAAATGAAAATGGTTTTGGCAAAAATTCTGTCTCAACCGATCGCTCGGTATTGCGACCGATCGATCGGTGGCCTACCGAGCGATCGGTGGCTATCGACTGGACCAAATATTTGTATGGGGAAATTTTCCAGAGAGGTGATTTAGAACCGAGCGATCGGTCATTAGAACCGATCGATCCGTTGTGAACCGAGCGATCGGTAGTGAGCACCGATCGATCGGTCCCCGTAAAA
Source organism: Tetracentron sinense (assembly GCA_015143295.1). Lineage (NCBI taxonomy): Eukaryota > Viridiplantae > Streptophyta > Magnoliopsida > Trochodendrales > Trochodendraceae > Tetracentron > Tetracentron sinense. The sequence goes on from CM026551.1 coordinate 30,179,061, forward strand.
AGAATTTTTCTTTTTCTGGATTCTTTTTTTAACCCTATATAAACAACTTTTGAGAGACCTAATTCGTGTCTTTGGTATTTTTGAAAGAGTAGAGGTCTAAGAAACTCTTCTAGGGTTTTTCTTATTGCTTTTATTAGATCTTTGTTGATCCCTCCTCTTTCTTAGATCCTAGAGAATGCAAGTAGAGATCTAAACCTTTGATCTTGCATTGTGTGATCTCAGATCTGTATGAGATCCCTCTAGGGTTTGAAATTTACTAAATTGATTCACAACCCTACACCTTGTGTGTGTGTCCGGTGTTTGATCCGGAGCCTTCGTGGAAGGAGATCGATCGTGTGTGATCGTGGATTTGAAGTTGCTTGAAAAGATTTGGTCGGTGTGGAACCGAAGCTGCTTAGGCGGAGATCGAACCTGCTGGTTCGTGGAAATCAAGAGTAAGAGTCTATACCTAGGAACGTCGTTTCTGTTTTGGTAAGGTCTTGTCTTGTACTTGATATCTTTTCATAGTGAAGTTTATTGCTGGACAAGGTCCCGTGGTTTTTTCCCGTTAGGGTTTTCCACGTAAAAATCTTCTGTGTTTGATTTGTGTGGATTGTCTGATTGAATTAATCATTGATTTCTAAACATATTAATTGAAAAATTAAAATTGGTTAGAAATTATTAGATAGACCTATTCACCCCCCTCTAGGTCTTAGAGATCATTGATCTGGATAAATTTCAGTGAAGACCTTCCAGAACCGATAAACTCTGATTCCATTAAAAGATATTTTACATAATTCATTTCGGGAACAAATAGTCAAATTTAAAAGGAAGAGAGTCCATCTTTTCCCTTCTTTTAGCAATTTAGTCAAAACCCTTAGTTCAACCCACTTGAGCCTTCAATTCATTTCTTAAACCTAAACTGTGACAATTGCACCCCATACTGGGGTAATTTTTAATATTTCAAGTTATTCCATCAATCTACATACACTGGGGCAATTTTATCTTTCTCAAAGAAAGTGATAAAAAATGAAAAATTGAAAGGTTATGATAGTGTTCAAAAAAAAAAAAGAGAGCAAGTTAGTGAAAATGCAAAGAAACAACAAAAAAATGCAAAAAAATGTAAAAGAAAAAAGAAAAAGAAGCATGTGTAGTTGTTTTTGCAAAATAGTCCCGTTCATCCCCTTTCATCTTCTACTTTGAGCCTTTTATCCATTTCTTTCTAAACCAATCAAGATTGACTGTGGAAATCCCAAAATGAAATTCATCTTTATTTGAATCAAAATGTTGGTGATGATGGAAGCCAACAAGGAAAAAAATTCATAAAGAAAAGAATGATTTGAAAGGGCGTGATGAAAACCTGAAAGGGAGTCACGAGTAAAAGAATCAAGTCATGGCAAGATCTAAATACCACGGGCTGGCCTTTTGAGGCGTCCATGCGCAAAAATTACGTGAGCCCGACCTAGTGAAACTTGTAAAAGGCACCAAGGGTAAAAAAAGGGCAAAAAAAAAGTATCAGCTCCAACAAATGTATCCATTTGCTTAGAGGTAGATAGATTTTAGTGCATTTCGGTTATCTCAGATCAGTACAGTTCAAGCTAGTTTCAGACCAGTGCAGTGAGATGCTCTACATGATTGGGACATTTTCAGGTCTAAAAGTTTCAAAAAAGCATGAATTGGGGGCATTTTGGCCCAATTTGATCTATTAAGAGTGAATCCAACATACTTAAAAGTACATGCAATGAAAGTCTAGACTGTGTTGGTTTGAGCACCTTGAATGTGGTTTAAAATGTACTCATTGGCTTACTTTCACTTGGGTTTCGAAAAAATGAAGACCAAAACTAATATTTTGGCCTATGAGGAAAATGCTAGAATATTCACAAAGCAAAAAATCAAATTTTCTACAAGAATGATAGACAATTCTGAGGCCAATAGCTTACCAAAACCTCTTTCGTTTCATCTCATTGTATATGACTTTCTTTACAATAAGCTCTCTCTCATATGCAAAAAATAAGAGCATAAGTGAAAAGAGTGATCTCCTAGTCCATTATATTCCTTAGATGAAGCCTAGCCTATATCTCTCAGTCAAGACCCAAAATCCCTCCAAGAGTTAGGAGAGACTTTTGTGCGTGACTAACATATCATATCAAACCATCCTCTAAAACATGCAAGGCATACTATAGCGGAAGTGGAAACTAAACTTTTCTTTCTTATATAGATGATGGTATTCCAAGTATGTACAAAAGTAAAAGTAAAGAGTGAACACCTTCACTCAACAAAAAGCATACATACAATCTCTCCCTCTCGTCTCTCAATAATAATCAAGATAAGCCCTACCTTCCTCAGGATAAGCTCCTGTAGGCTCCTCCTCTCCATACTCCTCCTCGAGTACGTATGTCAAATCCCTGACCTGCCGAAGATAGCAGTTCGGCTGAGCATGGAATACTCAACGTATACAAACCACTAACTAACAGAGTTATAACATCAATAATAACATGCTTAAACGTAGAGACATACGAGTTCATCATACACAGTTAAATCCGAGTGTGGAAGCCATACTTCGAAACATATCTTAAAACGTGCATAGTTTTCCAAAACATGTGCCTAATGAGTGTGCGATAGCCGGCCCGGGTCGATCTCCTCCCCACATCCGTGTTTTTCAACTGATGAGAAGATGAGATCTGTTAGAGTCGCCACCAATCAAGATTCCGGGTGTGATTGGTCGCCCACAATTAAGAGCCCTCGATTAAATAAAAAACCGAGATTGGGTCCGGGGATTCTCTTATGAGTTGGGGAAGGTGTTAGGCACCCCACCTCATCCGTCGAGCGACGGTTACCTCTTAACTTTCTCCATTAAATTAATTTAAAATCATTTTTCTCTTTTTTATTATTTTGAGATTGAAAAACCGCCCCTCCTCAACCGAGTTAAGGCGATTTACTCTCTACTTGTTTTCTTTTATTTCGAGATTGGAAAGCCACCCCTCCTCGACCGAGTTAAGGTGAGTTTCTCTCTACTTGCGCGGTAAAATCCATTTTCCTTAAATCGGCGAACGGCCACACTTCTCTCCTCGACCGAGTTAAGAGGGGCCCCACCTACATTTGGGTGGGAAAGGGAAAAAACTACTAACAATAAATAAAACTGAAAAAAGAAGTCAAAGATCTGGTCTTCCGGCCCTTTCCTTCACCCGGATTTCCCCGTCCGCACAACCATGAAGAGGAAAATCGCCGAACTACTCAAAGAAAGTGAGGGAAGAAGAAATTTGGACGGGTAGAAGTAGAAGATGTGGATGTTGCATACCTTTTCCCTTTTTAGATGCTCCAAGTATTTGAAGAGAGAAGAAACTTCGACGAGATCCGAACTCCCAAGATTTTTTCCCCAAAGTTTGTGAAGATCACCCCTACGTTGATAGCTTGGATGGCTGGAATTTCTGGGTTTTGAAGGCTCACACCAAAGTTAGAGGGTTCTCCAAGTTATGGGTTGGGAAAAGCTGGGCCTTTTCAAAGTTGAAGAATGGGTTAGGGTGAGGATCCTTTTTATAAGGTGAAAAATAAGGATTTCGCTCTTTCTGGGCAATGTGGGATTAAAAAATAACCCTAAAATACGTTGACACGCAAAACGAAGTCGAAATTAGGGTTTTCCCTAAATCGCGCCTTTCAAAAAGCCACGGGGAATTGAATTAGGCCAAAAATAGGGGCGCGCCCTTTTAGAGGGCGCGGGGTCAATTTTAAGCTAAATGGGTCTTGCCCCTGGGGTCTGGGTTGGTTTAGGATCGGTTTGGAGTTGAGCTTTACTTTTTTGACTTTGACCTTGGATTTTCTGGAGTCCAGATCTCATCGTCTTTCTCTATCAGTACTTGGCATCATTGGGCTTTTCAGGCCCATGCAAAATAGGGTGTCTACAGCTGCCCCTCTTTGCCGGATTCGCTCGCAAAGAACAGCAAAGAAAATAGACATAGGCCTATTTTGCATGTGAAAATTACTCATACTCCTTGAAGTTATTTTAAATAATATATATATATATATATATATATATTTAAAAAAAAAAAAAATCATTTTATCAAAACAATTTGAAATCTCGGTGAAAAAGAGTGGGAATAAATGGAGATGGGTCCGGCACGTGGGCCTTATCATGGAACCTCAATCCCCCTCACAGGCTCGATCCGAGTCCTACGCAAAGTAAGATGGTGGCGTGAAATGAGAGTTTCAAATAATTTTTTTCAAAATAACTTCTTTAAATCCTTAATTTAACTTCAAGGTGTACGAGGTACGTTATCGAACCAAAATAGGAAATTTTAACGATCGTGATTATGGGATAAACCACGCCATTAATTGGTATGCTTATGAAATTTGATAAATCAAACTCACGGTTTACTTTACAGCATAACCTTCAACCAAGTAGACATTAATTGGCTATTGGTGAGTGAATGGATCATGCTTGTAAGGTGCAAAAAGTGACCCCTCCCTCTCTCTCTCCTTTTTTTTTTTTTTTGTGCGGCGTTTGGAAGGCGAGGAGTCTATATGACTCCTCATGCGTCTGACCCCACTTTCCCTTTTCCTCTTCTTCTCTTTTTCCTTTTTCCTCATTTCTCCTGTGGTCCCTCTCGAAGACCTGCTCCCCCGTTTGGACCCCACCTCGTCTCCAGCCAATACTTCGGTGTGTTTTCCCCATTTTCCGGCGATCTTCTCCTGCGAAGCCTCTTTTTTTCCGGCGTCTCCTTCATCTCGGCATTTAGGGGGTGTTTTGGGATTCTAGGGCATCAAGAGAACCCCCAATCTCTCAAATTATCCTCACGGTTCCAGCTCTTGGGTGATCCTCCATCACAAATTGCTCGGCATTTGCTTGATTTAAGGTAAGTCCCATGAAATCCCTCTTTTATAGCCTGGATTTTTGAAAGTTTCTTTAACTTTGATGCTTTAAACCCTCCAAGCGTTTCTTCTTCTTCTTTACGTATGAATTCTCTTCCCATTTGATATTGTTCTCCACTTTTGCTTCGTGCTTTGGTGATTTTTGCACTCTCAACTCTAACAAAATTCTATTCTGTGTATTTGTTCACCTTGAATCATACGTGCACAATCCATGCATACATAATTCCCATTGAATTTTCCTCCACCAGTATGAGATGTGTAGATAATGATCCCATTTAAAAACGTCCATATCAGTGGGGATTTAGGCCTCCCGAGGTCAGAGCATATCTAGGCTACTGTCAACGACGTTGATAATATAACCCTATAGAGCCTACCATCTTCATTGGAATATATTTCCTCCTTCTCAATGCCTTGGACTACAATGGATGTCTATCCCCAAGATCTATCTTTTTTGCAGCGACAGTAGGTCTCCTAGTAGGTAGACAAAGATGATGAGGTCTCCAGGCTTGACTGTCAGTTCAGGAACAAAACTGATTCATCCTTGAATTCAGCCTGAGCATTTTTTCTTTTTAAGTTTTGAATTCTAGCTTGACTTTGAAAACAATCATGATACTGTTGTATTATCCCTGTGCATCAACGGTCCTCCATATTCCTGCACGTAATGAGAATTCTTTTTGTCAGTTTATGCAACATAATTTCAAAGTATCGCAAGTTTGAAAGTCATACCTGTTGGCTTTATTTGTTATTTTGATTTCCTGTACATCATATTCTTAATTGGAAATGCATGTTAGGAATATCAAATTTCACTTTTCCGCAAAATAACAATTGTTATTATAACTGTGTCCCTCTTTTATTGCAGATATGGTTAGACCGAAGAGAGCGAAGACTAGGGGATCTTCCTCCCACGGATGTGGAGGAACAACTGATTGAGGGTTCGCGAGGGGGTGCGAGTTCCAGCGGAGCTAGGGCTTCCTCTTCGAGGGGTAGGAGACAGTCGGGCTCAGATCCCGTGGTGTTAGGTATCCCTGATACACCTCTATTAAGAGACTTAGGGGGACATATTTCGGCAATTTGCTGAACTCAGGAGGTAAGAAAAATGTATAATTTTGATAGAGTTAGTCACTTACCCTTGCTTGCTGCATATGATTAATCTTTACCTTTCCCTTTGATTTTCCAGAGGTCACCTATTACGGGCTGGAGGTGCTCGTGGAAGTCCGTCCTGACATTTTACCAGAGGGCATCTCCTTCTTTGAGAGATGCATTAGGGAGGACTCCGCTTGGTCCCTTCTTAACCATTCCTCGGATCCAGAGTGACCGGAGACTGGTTGCTGCTCTCTGCGAGAGGTGGTTTGGGGAGACTAATACGTTCCACTTTCCATGTTGCGAGTTGGCGATCACCCCCCTCGATTTTGTGATGTTGACTAGTATTCCAATACCGACGAGGTGATTCCGCCTCTTTCTGTCATTCCTATGGATTGGGCTGCAGGCTTGATGGGGGTCTCGCCGGAGACCGTGGCAGCGGACAGTGGATGGGAAGCAGGTAAGGTGAAGCTCTCCTGGTTGGCCAGTATCCTAGAGGTGACAGCTATCATTGTTATCGACCTCAACTCTCTGGCATTCACGAGTGTACTCCGGGTCTTCCTATTGTTCATCTTGGGCTCTTGCTTCTTCATGACCGATCGATCCTGCATAGAGACTAGCTTCCTTCCCCTGATGGATCCTATTGACCGTTTCGACACCTTCGACTGGGGAGGAGCCATTTACGCTAGCATTTTGGCAGGACTCCGCCGAGTTTCCTGTGGGGGAGGTCGATCGGTCCGCTTCTTCTATCACTTCCTCGAGGTATCCCCCTTTTTTTTTCTCTTTTTTTTTTTTCATTTTCTTTGGCATTGTTACTCCTTTTCCCCCCTTTTTCTTAACTCATTGTTTGTTTCAGATGTGGGCTCACGAATACTTGGATCCATTTTGCTCGAGCCTGAAGATTCCGGATGTTACCTCGTTCCCGCGATCATCGCGGTGGAGCGCACCTTCCTCTAAGGTTGATAGTCATCTTCTAGATAAGGCCAGGTAAGAGTTGGATCGTCTGAATTTGAGGAGGGTAAGCCGATGCTTGTCTTTGATAAATGTTGTCCTTTATCCACCTTAGCTTATCCCACTCGTTACTTCGAATGCAGGTGACTCTTCAGCCATTTTCCAATTTTGATGACATGATCCAGCTCCTTTGTAGAGGGGTGAGACGCTTCATAGGTCGTTGTGTGGCCTTCTCATATTTTGGGGTTTGCAAGTACTTTCTGGGAGAGCGAGTTCTTCATCAGAGCGATGGGGAATTTCGGATTCCGCTTGCCCCTCCTCTAGAGATGACACCTATATTGGCCCATGATACGTTCATGGAAGGGATGCGCACGGCCGGTGTCCCTATCCATCATCTGGTTGGTGAGGTCGTGACACATTCTTTCTATCTTTCTTGGTTCCGGGGCGTGTCCATTGGTCCCATCATGCGCCCCTTTTCTACTCGCCCTGGGGCCACTGAGGTTGGGGGCAAGTTGCTCGAGAAGTATTTTCAGATGGTAAGCTTTCTTTCATCTATGCTTCTCTTTGCCTGATGTTTCGAACCTTACTTCTCTAACTTTCGTTCTTTCTTTACAGAGACCCCTACTCGCTATCCTGGAGGAGGATAACCGAGCGCTGATTGAAGAGAATGTAAGCTTTCATTCTTCCTTTGTAATGATGCCAGCAATTCATCCGATCTAATTTTCCCTTTTTTTCCAGGCACATCTGAGAGGCCGATGTGCGACCTTTGAGGATCCTTCAGTTACTTTTGCGGCGATCCCCCCTTATCAGGTAAAGCTTCTTTCACTTTGATTTAACTTTCCCGCACCAATATTGCTTGACTTTCCCTTTGTTTGATTTTGCAGTGTCGACCTCGTCCTGATATGAGCTTTGATTTCGATGCGGGTCCTGCACAGGTAAAGTATTCAATAAATAAGATGCTTGATTAAATGTTTTTGATAAAACATATTCCTAGCATGATTTATTCCCTGTTTCTTTTGGGCAGGATGATGATGAGGACTAGTGGGCCCGTTATTTTGGAGCTTGAGGCCTTCACAGTAGATTTGGAATTTTCCTCTTTTCATTTTGGTCTCCTTTGTAAAGTTTCCTGTAATGTAAACATGAATTTCATTAATTAGAAACTTTCCTTTTTTGAAAATTTTTGGAGGATGGGGACTGGCCAGAGGCCTTGGATGAATGTATGTATGATTTGCATGAAAATACTCCCTGGAATAGGTACAGCAGGTGGTGCAGCAACTCGCGCAGTTGCGCATTGAAATAATATAGAAACTGCTGTTTTCGGGCAGTTGTATTTCCCGCGCCTTTTGGAAAGGCGCGGTGTAGTTTTTCTTCTTTTTTTTTGTCCCGTGCCCTTTTAAAAGGCGCGATTCCGTAGGTTTTTTCCTTATAAAACCTGCGGACAGATTGATGTTCTGCACTGTACTTTCTTTTGTCTGAAAACTCACTGCTTCAAAACTGTTTGTCCAAGGGCTTTAGAACTTTGATTTGAGACTTTTCCGACTCATCCGGGCACAATGGAACCTTCCGTTTGCGGCAATGACCACCCGGCCTTCTCCTTTCATACCTTGCCTAACCTGGAGAATCATCAACACTATGATAAAAAACTGAAACGGTGGATGGACTCCTTGGATTCGTCGGAGCAAGAGGCCTTCCATAAATTGAAATTAGGTAGTGTGGCCTCCCTTTTTGATGTAAAAATTAACGGCCATCTTGTTGAGGCTCTTTTGGGGTGTTGGAGCCCGGAATTCCACGTTTTTAGGCTTGGGGTTTTCGAACTCAGCCCGACTTTGGAAGAGTATGGAAGATTATTATCGGTACCTTTCGACCAAGACAAAATTGTTCTTCCAACTTATCGGGCTAGTTGGAAAACTAAGGCATCTTCCTTTCTAGGGGTGAAGTGGGGATTTCTTGAGAAGTTAGATGGTGAGGAAAATTATTTCCGTTGCTCTTTGAAATTTCTAATTGACTACTTCTCCCCGAGGAATCCCAGTTGGATTAGCACTCCCTCATTTGTGGGTCCTCTTGGTTCTTGGCCCCAGTACCGCTTCCGTGCCTTGGCTCTTGCAATTGTTGGGCATGTATTACTTCCTTTGAGTTTCAATTACATCGATATGCAGATATTGGAAGTAGTTGAGCAGATAATGACAGGTCATTCCTTCATCCCCATGTTGCTGGCCGAGACTTTTAGGGCTTTGGATTGGTGTGTCCAGAAGAGAGGTGGCTTCTTCAGAGGATATATTTCCTTGTTACAGATATGGCTATTAGAGCATCTCAAGTTCTGCAACCCCCTTGCTATTCCGGCTTTTATGAGACAGGATTTGATTGAATCACATTGCTCCTTCAGTGACATTCCTCCTTTTCTGGATAGCCCAGAGATGTGGTACGATCAACTTATCATGTTGGCTCCGGATATGCTGGTATGGAAGTGTTCTTGGCTTCATGTTGTAGAGATCATCTCAGGTATATCCGGAAAACATCATCTCATTTTAATTGGTCTTCGAGGTTCCAGCCATTACTTTCCAAACCGGGTAGTGCGACAATTTGGACGTACTCAGGGCATTCCTATCATCGAGGCCATAAAGGATGTGGTCGAGTTTGGGCCTTCATCTGAAAAACTCATCTCTCGTCTTCTTGCCGGCTGGAAATCAAGAGTGAAGACTACTTTTGGTGATGACCAAGAATCTCTTGTCACCGGTGAATATGTCAGATGGCTCACCGATTGTTGTCTCCCTTATGTTTCTCTTCCGCATCCCTATGTAGGTGAGAAAAGAAAAGAACCAATGAATACTGTGCTTATTGAAGACCAACCAACTTATAAAGGGTTAGAAGAAAGGATAATTTCCCTTCTTACAGAAAATGCTGGTTTGAAAGCTGAGGTTGCTAAAATGGGGATTGAAGCTGCTGCATATCAGGATCGCATACGGGATTTGAAAGCTCAGGTTGATGTTCTAGAAACTGTGAATGAGGAGTTTCAGTATTTCCAGAATCCCATTGGTGGAAAGAAGTCTACTAGCCAGGAGGTGATCTTGAAATTGAATGCGGAGCTGGATCGTCTTCGGCATAAGTTGAAGGACTAAGGCGGCTCTTCTTCAGATTCGGATTGAGTCTACAGCACCTGTCTTAGAGTTTGATAATACTTTCTATTGAAAATATTGTTTTCATATTTATGGGTCTCAGAACTCTGTTTTATTCAATAAAAGAATTGTTTTCTCCTTTTTTTTTTTTTTTTTTTTTCAGAATTCTTGTCATTGACCAAAAATACTACTTTTTCATGCAATAAAGGAAAAAAGAAAGAAACACACCAAAATCTTTTCATTAATGGGGTCGCACCTATGAAGGTTGCCTACGTATCCCTTAAGATGGGAATCAGACCGGCGTAGTTCTTGCACCATGCAAGCACAAAATCTTTTTTTTTTTAACCTTTAAAGTATTTAGATTAGAAGATGTATATGTTGACACATGGTGTTCAAACTAATACAAAATTACCTTGTGCAAGTTCACCATGCATACCTCAAATTATCCCAAGTACTGCAAGTAAGATCCACCCTATTTCAGACCATGGTCATGCCGGGCTTGAAAAATCCTGTTGCTCGAGTTGACGTCTAATTGGAACAAAGAAGACACCGTTTTTTTTTTATGCCTCTTTTACCCTTAGTGCCTGTCACGGTTTTCACCAAGTCTGGCACACATAATTTTTGCGCATTGGCGTCCTGAGGGGTTTTCACCAAGCCCGTGGCAATTGATTCTTGCCATGATATGATGTTTTTACTCACAATGCCCTTTCGGGTTTTCATTGTGCCCTTTCATATCATGCTTTCCTTTATGATCTTTTCTCCAGTAATCTCGTCCATCCTTGCTGGTAGGAAGGGATCATGCATAATTCAAACCTTTGTACTTACGGCCATCATTAATCGGAGAGGACTTAGTAGTTGGACGAAACATAAGCCATGGTTGAGGTTTTTTTTTTTTTTTTTTTTTTTGAAATGAAGGGATAAGGGTCGAAGAATTTTTGCACATGTTAGGGTCGGGTATGACATTGCTTGCTCTGGGGATAGTTGTTAGTCTTTATGTTTTCTCATTTTCATCATGGGCTACTCGATTTTTTATTTTTTTTAAGGGTAACAACAAAAAAAACTACCCCAGTATAAGAGTACTTGGAGTGGCATGAATCTTTTGAATCGAATAAAATTGCCCCAGTATAAATAAATTGGACATTTTGCCTTGATTGATTTGATTCCTCTTCTTTCCCAAAAAATGCCCCAGTATGGGGTGCAAACAATGTCATTGTCTGGTGAATAAAAATTTCAGGCTCAAAGGGCTAAGCAAAAAGATAACTGGAAGAATTGTCGGGATTATAGCAAAGAAGGCCTCTCTTCATTTTAACTTTAGCCATGTTCCTATAGAGTTGAGTTATGCATAATACCTTTTAACTGAATCTGAATTAACCGGCTCAGGGAGATCATCTCCATCCATCTCCGCCAATATGAGGGCTCCTCCAGATAGCGCTTTTCTGACCACGTACGGACCATTATAATTAGACTTGAATTTTCCTCGTGCATCAGTCTGGTGTGACAACATCTTTTTGAGCACTAAATCACCTTCTTTGAATTCCCGTGGTCGGACTCTCTTTGAATAAGCTCTAGCCCTTCTCATTTGATAGTATTGGCCATGACATATAGCATTCAGTCTCTTTTCTTCAATCAAATTGAGTTGGTCGAACTAGGCCTGTATTCATTCTGTTTCTTCGAGCTCAGCTTCCATGAGTACTCTGAGTGACAGAATTTCAACTTCAATTGGTAAGATAGCCTCCATACCATAAACCAGTGAAAAAGGAGTTGCCCCTACTGAGGTCTGGATTGAGGTTCTATATGCATGAAGTGCAAATGGTAGCATTTCATGCCAATCTTTATAAGTGATTGCCATCTTCTCAATAATCCACTTCAGGTTCTTGTTGGCTGCTTCGGCTGTACCATTCATCTGAGGACAGTACGGAGTGGAGTTATGGTGAGTTATCTTGAATTGTTTGCATAGCGCTGTCATTTGCCTGTTCTTGAAATTTTTGGCATTGTCAGTGATGATCTAACTTGGAATTCCGTATCTACAGATAATGTCCCTCTTCATGAACTTGACTACTTGGATCTTTGTCACGTTCGCATAGGAAGCTGCTTCTACCCACTTTGTGAAGTAATCAATTGCAACTAGTATGAATCTGTTCCCATTTGATGCCTTCGGATTAATTAGCCCAATAACATCTAGGCCCCACATGGAGAACGGCCAAGGGGTTGTCATATTATGGAGCTCCGAGGCCGGAGCCTGTATCTTGTTGGCATAGATCTGGCAAAGGTGACATTTCTTCACATGTTCATTACAGTCGCGCTCCATAGTTATCCAGTAATAACCCAATCTTAAGATCTTCTTGGTTAGCATATGACCATTCATGTGTGGGCCGCATATCCCTTCATGGACATCTTCAACAATCTTTTCTGCTTCTTTCGCCTCTCCACATCGAAAGAGTATGTGATTGAGAGTTTTCTTATAGAGATTCCCCGTACTCAGAAAGAATTGCCCGGTCAATCTTTGAAGAGTTCGTCGATCATTGGCATTGGCATCGGGTGGGAATGTCCTATCTTCTAAGTACTGCTTTATGTCATAGTACCAGGGCCTTCCGTTGGGCACATCTTCTCCATCTTCTTCAATCAGCATGCAATGGGCTGGTTCATCCCTAACCTCGATCTCAATTGGCCAGATGTCGACCCCTTCAGGAATGTCGATGATCGAGGCCAGGGTGGCTAAGGCATCTACAAATCTGTTCTCCATTCTTGGCAAGTGTTTAAATGTGATGTGCTCGAAATTGTCGCTGATGTCGTCTAGATACTTTTGGTAAGGAATTAGCTTGGAATCCCTGTTTGCCAATCTCTTGTAGCCTGAAAAATAATGAGAGTAGAGTCTCCAAAGACCTCCATTGCCTTAATGTTCAAGTCCACAGCTGCTTGTAGACCGATGATACAGGCTTCGTATTCAGCAACGTTGTTTGTGCACTCGAACTTCATCTTCACTGCAATGGGGATTTGCTTACCCTCAGGAGACACTAAGACTGCTCCCGCTCCATATCCATGCTTGTTTGCTGCTCCGTCGAAATATATTTTCCAGTTGGTCTTTGACCCTTCTTCTACTTCGCCAGCCATGAACAATATAGCTTCATCTGGAAAGTTGGTTTTTATCGGTTCATAGTTTGGTAGTGGATGATCTGCCAAATCATCTACAATGGCCTGTCCCTTGATTGCCTTTTGGGTCATGTAAGTGATGTCAAACTCAGAGAGAAGCAATTGCCATCGCGCAGTCCGTCCTGTGAGTGCTGGCTTCTCAAAAAGGTACTTGAAGGGGTCCATTCGAGCTATCAGCATAGTTGAGTGGCTCAACATGTAGTGTCTCAGGTGTTGTGAGGCCCAGACCAGTGCACAACAAGTCTTTTCAAGAGTTGAGTACCTTGTCTTGTAATCAGTGAACTTTTTGCTGAGATAGTAAATAGATCTTTCCTTCCTTCCGGTTTCATCGTGCTGCCCCAGTACACATCCTATAGAGTTCTTAGAAATTGACAGGTACATCAGTAGAGGTCGGCCAGGTGTAGGAGGAACCAATACTGGTGGATTAAGCAGATAGTTCTTGATCTAATCAAAGGCTTGTTGGCATTCTTCGTTCCACTCTTTAGGTTGGTTCTTTCTGAGAAGCTTGAAGATGGGTTCACAAATAGGTGATAGTTGGGATATGAACCTACTGATATATTGCAGTCTTCCCAAAAAACCACGTACTTCCTTTTCTGATCTTGGAGCTGGCATGTCAATCATCGCCTTTGCCTTTGCCGGATCCACTTCTATCCCTCTCTAACTAACAATGAAACCAAGTAGCTTACCCGAAGACACCCCAAACACACATTTTGCAGGATTCGGTCGTAGTTGAAATTTCCTCAGCCACTTGAATAATTTCCTTAAATCCATAAGGTGATCTTCTCCCTTTAGTGACTTGATGATCATGTCATCAACATATACCTCAGCTTCTTTGTGTATCATGTCGTGAAACAGAGTAGTCATTGCACGTTGGTATGTAGCTCCAGCGTTCTTGAGCCCGAATGGCATCACCCTGTAGCAGAAGGTCCCCCAAGGAGTTATGAAAGTAGTCTTCTCCCTGTCTTCTTCAGCCATTTTTATCTGATTATATCCTGAAAATCCATCCATAAAGGAGAGTGTTTCATGGCCTGTAGTGTTGTCAACGAGGACGTCGATGTGAGGGAGGGGAAAATCATCCTTGGGACTTGCTTTGTTCAGATTACGATAGTCAACACACATACGGACTTTTCCATCTTTCTTTGGTACTAGAACCACATTGGCTAGCCACTCAGGATATGAGGAGACTACGAGAAATCCTGCTTGGAATTGCTTCATGACTTCATCTTTGATACTCAGGTTAGAGTCTTCTTAATTTTTGCTTGACCGGCTTAGCTTCAGGAATGAGTGGGAGCCGATGTAGAACCAGGTCTGTGTTAAGCCCCGGCATGTCCTCATATGACCAGGTGAAAATATCCTTGTATTCCTTTAGAAGTTTAGTTAGGTCAATCCGCTGCTGGGTGGTAGGTTGAGTTCCGATTTTCACCAATTGGGGTTTTTCCTCAGTACCCAGGTTTATTGACTCGGTCTCATCTATATTAGGCTGGACACCTTTCTCGTGACGTTCCAGAAGATCTAGAATCTCTTTTGGAGGCTCCAAATCTTCTTCATTTTCAAGCTCCATGAGCTCATCTTCTTTTCCAAATTCTTTAAAGATTATTGTTTTGTGTTTTTCTTTAAAATAACTAGGCTAGGAAAACTAAAAATATTTTTTTGATTTTTTGAAATGTGACCTCCTAAATTAATGCTACCCGAGGTCAAAGGTCCATACCTGGGTAGCTGACTTGGAAAACGAAAAATATTTTTTGGATTTTTTATGAAATGACCTTCTAAATTAACGCTAGCCGAGGACGAAGGCCCATCCCTTGGTAGCAATCCTTTATTTAACAAACTTTTTTTTTAAGGGCCATTTCGGCATTCTCACCGCGATTGGCTGGGCACCATTGGGAAACTGTTTCCCAATTCTTGAGTGTTTCATTCGCTCTGAGTGGGCGAATTGAAATCTCTTGTCCATCCTCTTGTAGATCATTCATCATCATTACCTCACATCCTTCTTGCTCTTCTTCATGTGGAATTTCCTGTGATCCTGAAGCACTAACCATCATAGAGGAGTTAGAACCATTTAATGTCACTTCTTCAAAGAGAAGTGACAAATCAAATATCTCATCAAATTCAGATTCAACTCTACCCTTGAGTTGACTATCCGGCTCCGGCCGAATGACATAAGTTGGGTAGGGGAAGGTTTCCTTGATGTGAGGAATCCTTCCCGAGCCTTTCTGAGACTCATCAAGCTTAGCCATTCTCAACTCTTTAGATTTTTGAATTTGCTCTTCGGCAGTTGGTTGGTACCCTAAACCAAACCTAAGGGGTGAGGTCTTATGTACTAGAGGAGTGGTAATCCCTTGGAGGTTTCGGCCTAAGCCTTTTCCTTTCAGATATCCCTGGTTTGTCATTATCCTTGTTACCATTGCACTAACATCAATGTCTCCTGGCTCCATTAGTCCTCGCATCCTGGGTATGCTGTTCACCGAAGTGAACTCGAAAGAATGAAACCTAGGAACCTCTTTGGGATATTCCAAGTCGATGAAAGGAATATCAGACTGATGTCTTATCGAGGGCATGTTTTCTGCGAGGATCGTGATAACCTCATCGTCTTTAATATATTTCAACCTCTGATGGAGAGACGACATCACTGCCCCGGCTGAATGGAGCCAGGGATGACCAAGCAAAAGGTTGAAGGCAGCCAGAATATCTACCACCTGAAATGTGATATCAAAGTTATGTGGGCCTATGGTCACTTTTAGGTCAATCTCTCCTACAACCTGCCACTTAGAGCTGTCAAAAGCCCGGATAGTCATCCCATTGGGTTTGATGTTTTCTTTGCTAATCCCAAGGCTCTGGATGGTGGCTCGTGGGCAGACATTTAAGGCTGACCCATTGTCAATCAGGACCCTCGCCACAATCATTTTGTTGCATAGCACTGTGATATGTAGTGCTTTTGCATGATTAGTCCCTTCGGGACCTAATTCTTCTTCATCAAAATTAATTGTGGTAAGGGCTGTGATATTACCGACTACCTTTTCCAGGTCTTCTGGAGAGATAGTCGATGGAACCTGAGCCTCATCTAGTACTTTTAACAAAGTCTCTTGGTGTAATTGAGAGGATAAGAGTAAACCGAGAATTGAGATTTGGGCAGACATCTTGTTCATTTGCTCCAGAACTGAATACTCCCCCTTTTTGGACTGCTTGAGGGCCTCCAGGATTGATTCATCACTGACCTTGTATCTCATGGTTCTTTCCTGATTCTTTCTCTCCTCTTCATTCTTCCGGTTCTCTTCTGCTTTTTCTCTTTCTTTCTCCCTTGCCTCCTGGATTTCTCTTTCTCTGTTTTCTCTGGCCTCTTTCTCCATGGTTGTCTCGTTCATTTTTTCCTTTCCCTTGGCCTTAGACGGGTCGGATCTATAGACCTGCCCATATCGGTTAAGGTTGTCCACATCAACAATGGTTCTTCTGGCCTCTCCCCTTTTTGGTTGGTGGATGTTGTTGTAGTTAAATGGCATTCTTTTCAAATCCACAGGGGGTTGTGGAGTGGGCCAGTCAAATATGATCGGCTTAGGGGTTAGAACTCGGCTAGCTGGAGGGACAAGCCAATCGAACACAATTGTTTTTGATTCTTGGGCCGGTGGAGGAGTAGGCCAATCAAATACGATCGGCTTAGGGAGAGTAACAGTAATGGAAGGCCAATTGAACATAACTGGCGGCCTTTGGTCATTGACAATATTAACCGGAAGTGAAGGCTTTTTGTTCTTGAAGTAAACCCTGAACTTTGTCCCGGGTTTCTGAATTAATTGAGATGGATCAAAATCAAGGTTGTCCCATTCAAGGGCATTAATGGTTCTCGAGGTAGATGCCCCGTTGTGGTTGTAAGTTGGAAGGGGGTTCTGATAGATACCAGAGGGAGCTGGTGGAATGACAATTCTCTTGCTCTCAATCAGATCTTGGATCTTGTGCTTTAGTATCCAGCACCTATCCGTGGAATGCCCTGGGGCATTCCTATGGTACTCGCAATTCTGATTGGCGTTGTAGAATCTGGAAGTTGTGTCCTGTACTCCTGGCTCTACTGGACTCACAATACCTTCTTTCAGCAAAGTGCTCAGCATTTCGGATGGACGTGAGAGGAGGGGATCCAAGTGACGGTACCTTCTTTGGTATCCTTGGTTCTGACCCTAACCTTGATTCTTGTACTGGCTCTGGTACTGACGCTGCTGATGTTGTTGTGGAGCCGATGCTTGGAAAGGCTGGACAAATCCTGAGTTCATCACTGGAGCTTGATACCGGAAGGGTGTAGGTTGAACATTCTGAGCATACGCAACTTGCCCATATGTGGTAGCCGCTGTCCCGGATGCCTCGCTCTCTTTTCTCTTATTACCCGTATAGGCCTTTTTTGCAGTATGTCCTCCATTCGTGTAAGTGTCCATGACTGTACGGAACGTAGCATGATCCATGATCTTACCCATTCTTACTTCTTCGTCGATGCCTTCTCCGTACTGAATGATGGTTGCAAAGCCTTGTTTCGTCTGTGTCACCAGACGATCGTAATATGGAGCCTTCAATGTTGATACGAAAGTACTAACCATCTCTTCCTCCATCATCGGAGGTCTGACCTTTGCAGCTGTGTCTCGCCATCTGTAGGCATGTTCCCTGAATGATTCAGAAGCCTTTCTTTCCATTTTAAGGAGATCCATTCTGGTAGGGACTACCTCCGTTTTGTATCGATACTGTACCACAAAACGTTCCACCAAATCCATCCAGCACTTGATCCTAGAATGATCAAGTTCAGAGAACCATTGCAGCGCCCCTCCGGACAAGCTCATCTGAAAAGTTGTAGCATTAACCTTTCATTTTTCGTGTATATTCCCAAGGTTCCTCCATAAAGTTTCAAATGAGCTATTGGGCAACCCTGACCACTGTACTGCTTAAATTCTGGGATCTTGAAATTAGGTGGGAGGTTTGTTACGGAATATAAGCATAGATCGTCGATGCCTATCTTGGTGAACAGATCAGCCCCTTTAACCAACCTTAGGTCATTTGTGAGCTTCTCCACTTGGGTGGCCAACGAACTTTTCAAACTTTCATGACGCCACTCTTCTTCTTCGTAATGGGTCATCCTTGGATGATCAAAATAAATGGGTTGCTCCTTCGTGTGGCCCGGATCATTTGGTGGGGGTGGCGGCGGTGCCCCCGTCCGCGCTTGTCTCTGGAATTTAGGTTGATCATTCGATTCTTCCGGGTTCTCCGGGCTTTTGTCTAACCGAGCCATAAGCCACTCCATCATCAAATTCAAGTTCTGCATGTTGCTCCTCAATTCGGACAACTCATCTGTGGTTTTTTGTTCGAACTCGCTTCGGACAGGTTCGTGATCTTCTGCCATTTCGAGAGAGCTCGGCCTGGATCTTAGCAAATAAGGACTCCGAACAGGTTGAGTCAACGAGGACAAAGCTTTCTTCCTCGGAGTTATAATGAATAACCTGAGAATAAGAAAGAAAGGAGAGGATCAAATATGGGAAGAATCTCTGTTGATGAACACTTCTTTTGATGAGGAACTTTCTTTTAGCTAAAACAATCGATTCGAACTTATTTTTGTTATTATTATTATTTTTTATTTTTATTTTTTTTCAAAAAAAGAGTCAAGATCAAAAGGCGGGATAGAGGTGTAACCTCTAACAAGGTTGCCCGTAGGACTTAGAGGAAAAACACAAAGGTGGGATAAAGGTGTTAACCTCTAGCAAGGTTGCCCGTAGGACTTAGGAGAAAAACATAAAGGCGGGATAGAGGTTTTAACCTCTAACAAGGTTGCCCGTAGGACTTAGGGGATTTTAACACAAAGGCGGGATAGAGGTTTTAACCTCTAACAAGGTTGCCCGTAGGACTTAGGGGAAAAACACAAAGGCGGGATAGAAGTGTTAACCTCTAACAAGGTTGCCCGTAGGACTTAGGGGAAAAACACAAAGGCGGGATAGAGGTTTTAACCTCTAACAAGGTTGCCCGTAGGACTTAGGGGATTTTAACACAAAGGCGGGATAGAGGTTTTAACCTCTAACAAGATTGCCCGTAGGACTTAGGGGATTTTAACACAAAGGCAGGATAGAGGTTTTAACCTCTAACAAGATTTCCCGTAGGACTTAGGAAAAAAAAATGACTCATTCCTTTTTTTTTTTTCGGAAGGTTCAACTAAAGAAAGTTCCACACAACTAAGTATCCATCAACAGAGACTTAAAAATCTCGAATCATCAATATATAATAAGCATGGAGATAACCAATATAGTGGACAGGGAATGTTCTAAAGCCTGAGCTTTTTGGGTAGTTGCTCTGTAATATCCAGTGCGGATACCAAAGACTTACGGCAGCATTCAGTTGAACATTGTGCAAATGACTATTCTAAACATTTTCATCATTCAATACTATTATCAGAAAACATGCAAGTTAACGTGTCCTCAACAAATATTTCTATATGAGGTTCACGGGACTCTAATTTCCACCTAAAAAGGGTCCCACAATCATTGAATATCCATGCACGACCCGTGCACTTCCTTTATTCAAAATGATCGGGGTTGGAATGTTTCGTCGCCGTTTCCGGGATGCTATCCACGGTCGTTCAACTACTTAGTTCCAAAATTGGGGTAAGTCCGGTTTCGGATAACATGGGGGAAAGTGGATGCTGTGTACAGTGCAAAAGATAAAATAGAAGAAAACGACAAATAAAAAAATGAAAATAACAAAAAATTAATTTAATGGAGAATATTAAATCGAGGCTTGAATCCTCTAGGTCCCCAGCAGAGTCGCCAGCTGTTCGATAGTCAGCCCGGGTCGATCTCCTCCACACATCCGTGTTTTTCAACTGATGAGAAGATGAGATCTGTTAGAGTCGCCACCAATCAAGATTCCGGGTGTGATTGGTCACCCACAATTAAGCCCTCGATTAAATAAAAAACCGAGATTGGGTCCGGGGATTCTCTTATGAGTTGGGGAAGGTGTTAGGCACCCCACCTCATCCGTCGAGCGATGGTTACCTCTTAACTTTCTCCTTTAAATTAATTTAAAATCATTTTTCTCTTTTTTATTATTTTGAGATTGAAAAACCGCCCCTCCTCAACCGAGTTAAGGCGATTTACTCTCTACATGTTTTCTTTTATTTCGAGATTGGAAAGCCACCCCTCCTCGACTGAGTTAGGGTGAATTTCTCTCTACTTGCGCGGTAAAATCTCTTTTCCTTAAATCGGCGAACGGCCACACTTCTCTCCTCGACCGAGTTAAGAGGGGCCCCACCTACATTTGGGTGGAAAAGGGACAAAACTACTAACAATAAATAAAACTGAAAAAAGAAGTCGAAGATCTGGTCTTCCGGCCCTTTCCTTCACCCGGATTTCCTCGTCCACACAACCGTGAAGAGGGAAATCACCGAGCTACTCAAAGAAAGTGAGGGAAGAAGAGACTTGGACGGGTAGAAGTAGAAGATGTGGATGTTGCATACCTTTTCCCTTTTTAGATGCTCCAAGTATTTGAAGAGAGAAGAAACTTCGACGAGATCCGAACTCCCAAGATTTTTCCCCCAAAGTTGGTGAAGATCACCCCTACGTTGATAGCTTGGATGGCTGGAATTTCTGGGTTTTGATGGCTCACACCAAAGTTAGAGGGTTCTCCAAGTTATGGGTTGGGCAAAGCTGGGCCTTTTCAAAGTTGAAGAATGGGTTAGGGTGAGGATCCTTTTTATAAGGTGAAAAATAAGGATTTTGCTCTTTCTGGGCGATGTGGGACTAAAAAATAACCCTAAAATACGTTGGCACGCAAAACGAAGTCAAAATTAGGGTTTTCCCTAAATCGCGCCTTTCAAAAAGTCGCAGGAATTGAATTAGGCCAAAAATAGGGGCGTGCCCTTTTAGAGGGCGCGGCTCAATTTTAAGCTAAATGGGTCTTGCCCCTTGGGTCTGGGTTGGTTTAGGCTCGGTTTGGAGTTGAGCTTTACTTTTTTGACTTTGACCTTAGATTTTCTGGAGTCCGGATCTCATCGTCTTTCTCTATCAGTACTTGGCATCATCGGGCTTTTCAGGCCCATGCAAAATAGGGTGTCTACATTGAGTATACTTTGAAACCAAATCTTATGAGAAACCAAAACGTAATTTATGAGTTCTTGTGAGAATCACGGTTCTTATGAGATCTTTGCTTATGAGACTTATGAGTTTATGAGATCCTTATGAGCTTATTAATACTTATGAGCGAGGCATTAGCACCTATGAAAATACTTACAGCCAGGTATATAAATACCCTTCATCGAATACATGGAAATAAGCTGTCAATATCCTTGACCAACCTTCCCGTTGGCATTACCAATTTTTCTTATGAGATTACTTTGAGCCAGATATGACATGTCCTTGGATATGCCCTATCCTTGACCAACCCTCAGTTTAGATTTATCAATGGTTATGAGCTTATGAGTTTTCTTTCAAACTTATGAACTTATGGATGACCGTACTTATGAGAAAACATCAATCATGTGAGACATAATGTGCATAGAGTACTTATGAGCATCATGGCATATTTAGAAAACTTTTAAACATCGAACCAAAATCATGGAATTTCATTCATAGCAATAGCTTGTGAGCTCTTAAGTTTCATACATAGAATTCACCAAGAAAACATGGTTTTCATCTTATTTTACTTAAGGAATCATAACAAGGGTAGATAGTAGAAAGTATCTACCTTTCGAGATCGAATCACTACGATCTAAGTGCTTTGGAATGAGTTGAGAAGTGAAATCGGACTTCTCTTTGGTTTGTAAGAACAAGTCAAGACAACCCTAGCTTCCCTCCTTCTCTCTCCGAAAATCTTTCTCAAACTCTTCTTAGGGTTAGTGTAATCCTTACCAATGAAATGAGGCCTTATATAGGCTAAGGGGTTGGCAAAAACCCCTTATACCCTTAAAAATATCTCCCAAGGTCGGCTAAGGCACAAAAACAGAGGAAGGGTCGACCGGAGGTGTCGAGCCATCGATCAGTCAGTTGAGGGGGCTCTGGAAAAAAACAGCATACAAAATAGGGTGAACACCGATCGACCGATCAAGGGGAGTGGTTGACCAGTCCCCTAGTGGTCAACTGGTCTTGGGCACCGGTTGAACGGTGGTGCCCTGTTTTACCTATTTTGACATGTTTTGGCCATTTTCCACACACTAACACTTAGGGTATTTTATACCCTTTGTTTTGTGACCCTTTACACACATATAACACTCTCTCTTCCTTGACACCTTATAACCATTTCAAACCCATTCCCATGACACATAGATGATGCAAAAATCCTCATCATCATTAATGAATACACAAAATAATACATGGGAGGCTTTTGGTTTGTACAAACACTATTCACATCACTATTCACAACAGTAAGCACTTGAGTTCCAGGATTCTACATCCTCCCCCCCTTACAAGAATTTCTTCCCTAGAGTTAGGACAATACAAAATGTAAAAGGAAAAATAGAAACTACATAAATAAGTGAGGGTGCTTTTCCCTCACATCATCTTCGCACTCCCACGTGGCTTCTTCGGTTGAATGGTGTTGCCAACGTAAGAGAACCAAATGAATAGTCTTGTTGTGCAAGACTTGATCTCTACGATCTAAGATCTGAGCTGGTTGCTCCACCAACGTGAGATCCTCCTGAATTTCCAATGAATCAAGATTTATGACATGTGACGGATTCGGGATGTATTTCCAAAGCATGAAAACGTGGAACACATTGTGGACTACCGCTATTTGAGTAGGTAGGGCCACCCGATATGTGACTTTTCCTACTCATGTGATCACCTTGAAATGTCCCACATACCTCGGGCTTAGCTTACCCTTCTTGCCGAAGCTCATAATTCCCCTGCTAGAAGAAATCTTCACAAAAACTTGATCCCCAACCTAGAATTCCAAGTCTCTACGACGAGTATCCGTATAGCACTTCTGCCGGCTCTGGGCAGTCTTCAACCTTTCCCTGATGATCTTGACCTTGTCTACGGTCTACTCAATCAACCTGGGCCACAAAAATTTCCTCTCACCTACTTCATCCAAGTACAGAGAAGATCTACAAATTCTTTCGTACAAGGCCTTGAAAGGTGCCATCTGGATGCTGCCTGATAACTGTTGTTGTAGGTAAACTCAACCAACGACAAGTGATCTTCCTAACCACCTCAGAAGTCTAACATGAAAGCTCGGAGGATGTCCTCTATAATCTGGTTTACCCTCTCGATCTGCCCATCAGTCTAAGGATGAAAGGTGGCGCTAAAGTCCAGAATGGAACCCATAGCACTCTGAAAGCTCTTCCCATCAGTCTGATACATTGCTAACTGGCACCCCATGCAAACGAACTACTTTTTGATGTACAAGGCGGTAAGCTGGTTCGAGTTGAACGTAGTTCGATAGGGAAGGAAATGCACAAAATTTGTCAACCTGTCAACTACAACCCATATAACATCGGAGTTCTTTGTCGTATGTGGCAAGCCAACTATGAAGTCCATAAAGATATCCTCCCATTTCCACTCAGGAATAGGGAGTGCTGCAAAATGCCTACGGGTCTTTGGTGCTCGATCTTAACCTACTGTCACACTAAATACCGAGACACATGCTCTACCACTTCCCTCTTCATGTTCTGTCACCAAAAGTGCCCCTTGAGGTTCTGGTACACCTCCATACCCTCAGGATGCACAATATACTTAGACTTATGGGCTTTGGCCAATATTTCATGCTTCAATTCTTCATCGGTGGGAACACACAACATTCCTTTGAATGTGATGGCACCATCACCATCAAAGGAAACTCCTGGCTGCTCTACTGACCGACTTGTCACTGTATGCAAGCAACTCAGCATCTGACTCTTGAAGTTCTCGAATCTGGTCCAAGATGTAAGGCCTGAAAGTAATGTTAACCATCATTGGCCCAAAGATAGGAACACTGAAGCTGGTGTCGAGGTTAGATATGTCCTCCAACAACTTCCACTCTTGAATCATCATTCAAGCCAAGAGTCCAGGAGGCTTCCTACCCAGAGCATTTTTGCCACCATGTTCGCCTTACCTGGTGGTACTAAATGGAGCATTCATAGAGTCCTTCATGAACTCCACTCACGACGCTACCTCAGATTTAGCTCCTTCAGGGAAAATATGTACTTCAAGCTTTTGTGATAAATGAATACGTCGAATTGTTCCCCGTAAAGGTAGTGCCGCCAAATCTTCAGTGCGAATACAACTACCGCAAGCTCTAATTCTTGCGTAGGATAGTTCTTCTCATGCTCTTTAAACTTCCAGGAAGCATAAGCAATAATTTCCCGTGTTGCATCAAAACACATCTTAGGCTGACGTGCGAGGTATCATTGTACACCACGAATCCACCACTCCCAGCTGAAACTGTGAGGACTGAGCCGTAGTGAGCCGCTTCTTCAACTCCCTAAAGCTCGCCTCCCACCTGTCACTCCAAGTGAACTTAGCATTCTTCTACGTCAAGTACGTGAGTAGTGCCATTAAGTTGGAGAATCCCTCTACAAACCGTCTGTAGTAGCCTGCCAAGCCAAGGAAACTCCATATCTCGTTAACACTCTTGGGCCTCTCCCAGTTCATCACTACCTCTATCTTCGTAGAGTCGACTGAGATCCCTTCCGCAGAAACAATGTGGCCAAGGAACGCTACCTTCTTCAACCATAACTCGCACTTGCTCAACTTATCATACAAGCTATGCTCTCGGAGAGTTTGTAGTATGAGACACAGATCTCTCGCATGATCATCCGGTGTTCCGATGTACACAAGGATATCATCTACGAAGATGATAACACATCGCTCAAAAGAAGGTCTGAACCTCGGTTAATCAAGTCCATGAAAGCGGTCGACGCATTCATTAGACCAAAAGGCATGACAAGGAACTCGTAGTGCCTATACTGAGTCCTAAAGGCATTATTGAAAATGTCTTCAGTCTTGATCTTCAACTGGTGGTACCCCGATCGAAGATCAATCTTGGAGAAGAACTTCGCTCCTCTCAGCTGGTCAAACAAGTCGTCTATCCGTGGTAGTGGATAATGATTCTTGAACTTGACCTTATTCATCCTCATCGACCTATCCTTCTTCATCATGAAGAGAACTGGAGCTCCCCATGGTGAAATAC
Organism: Tetracentron sinense; assembly: GCA_015143295.1. Classification (NCBI taxonomy): domain Eukaryota; kingdom Viridiplantae; phylum Streptophyta; class Magnoliopsida; order Trochodendrales; family Trochodendraceae; genus Tetracentron; species Tetracentron sinense. The sequence goes on from CM026551.1 coordinate 30,204,314, forward strand.
TCGGTCGAATGAAACCAAGCTTTTGAAGCTCATCAATTTGCTCCTTTAACTCCTTCAGTTCTACTAGGGCCATCCTGTATGGAGCCCTAGAAATCGGAGCCGTACTTGGAGTCAACTTGATAGAAAACTCGATCACCTGATCAGGAGGCAATCCCGACAAGTCCTTGGGAAACATGTCTAAATACTCACTCTTAATAGGGATGGCTGAGGGGTTTTGTGCCCCCGGGTTCGAGAGACTAAGAGCTGCAAAATAGGTGATGTCTCTTCTCTGTAGCCCTTGGAAGTGAATCGGATTTGCCTCATCTGGCCTGAAGTTCACCATCTTCTCGAAGCGCGCCACATGCTCGTGGTGAGTCTAGAGCCAATCTGTCTCGAGAATGATATTGAAGTCTTGGATATCCAGGATGATTAGATCGATCTACAGACACTGACTTGCCTAGTGAAGTCGAAATGGAAAAATCCTGATCTAGCTGGCTTGGTACAGAAAGGAAGCCCTTCATAAAGCTGGGTGAAAGGAAAGAATGCGTTGATCCAATATCGAATCAACACATGGGCTAAACATTCACTCACTAGCAAGGCACCTAAGTATTAAATTAACTAACTTTAGAGAATTTCAGGAAGACATACTTAATATATAGCAGTATGTTATACATATAGGCAATCATAGCATCTTAGAACATCACAATTTATAACTTGGACAACTTGACTTGAGCGTACCTTGCATAACATCATCAGATGCATGTGCGTCCTGCTCGATTATGGTGAAGACCCTGCCCTAATTCGCCTGATGAGGCTACTGTGTGGATTACGGGGGTCTGAAGCCTGTGAAGACCCCTACGGTGAAGCTTGTCGAACTGGGGGCCTGTTCCCTTGAGACTAGGCTGGCAGTATACGATGAGGACACTCTCTGATCATATGCCCCTAATCACCATAGTGAAAGCACCCATTTGAGAGTCTGCGACACTCTCCAAGCTTGTCCCTCTTTCCATAGTATGCGCAAGCCTTGAATGTAGATGCCGAGGATGTAGGCGGCATATATCGAGTAACCAGTGAAACAGCGGGGCGAGGTGCCTGTGGAACAACTGGAGGCCTCTGCGCCTGTGTAGGCTTGGCTATCCAGTATGAGGAAGTCCTGGCCCTCTTCTCAGGCTGTGCTAAAACACTGGATTGGCCTCTATCCATGCCTCTCCTCTTGAAGAATTTCTCAGAACTCTTCTCGGCAATCTTTGCCTTGCTATAACTATCTCTCCCTAGGCGCCCACCTGAAACATGGAGACCCGGTCTCGCATGAAGGCCTTCAGCCCTCTCTCAAACTTTCTAACCCTCATATTCTCACACGCGATCAGATGCGGTGCAAACCTTGACATTCCAACGAACTTGGCCTTGTACTTGGCCACAGTTGTCTCTCCTTACTCTAGAGTCATGTGCAAAGTCCATGTTTTAGTGTTGGCTTATTCCGGTGTCAAAATAAGTGAGTCTAGTGTATCTATTGTCATTGCCTTCAAACATCCATGACAAGGTTCAATGAAAAGCAAAGAAGATGCTATGATAAAGCATGAAGAATCATCACCTAAGAATGGCTCAAGTTTTAGGATGGTAAGTGAGACCTAGAAGACCAAAAATCATTCATATGGAAATGCCCAAAATCATAAAAAATGATTCCAAAAAGCCTAGACCAATTGAAGCAAAGCATTAGGGAATAAAATGAAGAAAAATGCCAAAAATGCTCTTCAGGATCGACCCTGACCCTCAAAGATTTTGTATAGGATAATTTTCCAGAACACAAGAAAAGTGAGGGTCGACCCAAAGTGGCACTTAGGTCGACCGAAGTGCACACTTGGGTTGACCCAAAGTACTCAGGGTCGACAGAGACTTATTCATATGTATATTTTTTACACTTTCATATGCACTTTGACTGATTCTGTTGAGAGGTCTAATTCCCAATCTGTGGGTGTTTGACTTATCCCAAAAGTGTGACCTTGGATGACCAATCTAGAATAACTATATTGTTAGTCATCTTCATTTTGTGTATCCTCCATGAGCTAAAATTGTTGCAATAAAAAGGGCTACCTACTAGACTAGTGTGAAACTCACTATTGGATGCAAACAGTATGTAATGACTACCTATGCGGACAGTAGTTATCTATCTGGGTTGCTAGAGTGAAAGCCCTGCTGCCAATAGCTAGGACTACCTACCTGGATAGTGTAAAAGCCATCACTGCATGAAAAGATATGTTCAGATAACGAACATCAAAAGAAATCTTACAAAGTTTGGAGGTATTTGATCAAAAATAAAATAAAAATATTGAGTCAAATAAAATGGATAAAGAAGCACCAAAATGTAAAAAATTAGCATATCTGGATCTAAGTAGGTTTGACTTCTAAGATTTATGTCTCTGGGAGTCTCCTTCATGGTTAATGTCATATCCTTGGAAAGGGAAAGTAACCTTGATCTAGTATCTTGTCAGACCACCACTACACACAATGCTTCCCTTTTGAATTGTTCACTAAATGTGACTAAATGAATTGGCTATGCTTTAGCATTCCGTGAGATTGGTTAGATGTGTATCCTCAGTCGGACTAACTAATCATGTTCTTCATTGGATTTGTAATTTTAAATTACTACTGCTTTGAATGCTCTTGATGCATGTTTGTGTGGCACATGATATTTTTTTTGTAATATTATTATGTGTTTCCTTTTTTGTTTGGCATGAGCCTTTCTAGCTTAGGTGCCCTGATTTTGGTGGTGTCTTTTATCTTAGGAGGAGAAGATCAATTTGAGTTGTTGAGGGAGAGTTTGTGCTTTATATTGCTATTTTGTTCCCCGCTCTTTAGTCCTCGCAATGTCTACATTTGCTTGGTTATATTGTATTTGCCTTGATATTACACATGTGTTAAATTGGTATATTCTTTGTAGTATTAGCTTCATGCCTACCTTTGGCAATTGTGCCAAAAAGGGGAAGAATATTGGGTATTATTTCCCTAGTTCAGTACATTCCTTGCAATACATGTGGTTATTTATTTTCATATTCCATGCATGCTTCACTGGGTGTTTTGTTTATGAGCATGTACGGGTGCAGGGTAGCGGCAGACAAATCTTACTTGACAAGAGCTTCAGTGTCTTCATTTAAGTTTATTTGTTAATTGGTGTCATGTAATTGTCTTGGAGTCATGTATTGCCCTAATTCACTGTTTGATGTGTTTGGGTGAGTTTGTGTCAAGTCATGTACTTCAGTTTGGTTTTGTCATGGAATTGCCAAATGGGGAGATTGTAAAGTCCATGTTTTAGTGTTGGCTTATTCCAGTGTCAAAACAAGTGAGTCTAGTGTATCTTGTGTCATTGCCTTCAAACATCCACGACAAGGCTCGATGAAAAGCGAAGAAGATGCCATGATAAAGCACAAGAATGACTCAAGTTTTAAGATGGTAAGTGAGACCTAGAAGACCAAAAATCATTCATATGGAAATGCTCAAAATCATAGAAAATGATTCCAAAAAGCCTAAACCAATTGAAGCAAAGCATTAGGGAATAAAATAAAGAAAAATGCCAAAAATGCTCTTCAGGGTCGACCCTGACCCTCAAAGATTTTGTATGGGATAATTTTCCAGAACACAAGAAAAGTGAGGGTCGACCCAAAGTGGCACACGGGTTGACCGAAGTGCACACTTAGGTCGACCCAAAGTACTCAGGGTCGACCCTGATATGGATTTTCTTTCTAATTTCATTTTTAGCATGTTCTACTTCTTTGAGGTTGCTTTTCTATTTAATGTGAACCCTTCTAGTCCGTGAAGGGGACTTTGGGGGAGTATTGAGAGGGTATTAGGCTATCTCTAGAGTTCATAGAAACTCCATATTTGTTTCCTCTCCTCCCCTTTATTATTTTCTTTTCCATCCCAGAGTTTGCAAGCCAATGTTCTATTATTGCTTGCTTGGACATTATCATTGATGGAGTCCATCTAGGATTTGATTTTAATCAAACCATCAACCCGTTCTAAAAAGAAAAAATTAGCCGGAGTGTTCTGGAGCCTTTGTAAAGGAGATCGATCCGTGGAGGATCGTGGATGTGATACTTGGTCGGTGGAATCCGAAGCCGTCATTGACGGAGTTCAATCGTGGAGATCATGGTTGTCGAGATACAAAGAGAAGAACATTCTACTGCGGTAGATTACGAGTCTTTTGAGATCATGATTACTTTTGGAGGCATTGAGGATTGAGTGCTGAGGATCGTAGTGTTGAGTCTAGTTGAGTACAGTTCGAGTCTTGTAAGTATTTGTTTATTTGTCTTAATGGATTCTCATGCTAGACTAGGTCCTGTGGTTTTTCCCGGAAGGGTTTTCACGTAAAAATTGCTTGTGTTGTGGTTTGCTTGTTTCCCTTATTCTGTACTTTAAGTTCATCATCCCTTAGTTAATAACTTAATTGTTAAATATTAAAAAAGGTAGATAGACTTTGTAGGGAGACCTAACTACCCCCTTGAATTTGTGAGTTCTCAACTCAAACATTAGATTTGAGGTTTACCGGATTTTTTCATCATGAATTCTATCTCCTTCTGCTCTCGAATAAACACTTGGAAGTACTACCGGTAAAAGATGGCCAAAAACTCTCCCCAATTTGATGGATCCCCTGCCTTGGTGGAATCCCTTTGCCTCAGTGCAAATCTCCACCAATGCTCGGCTTCACCTTCCATTACAAAGGAAGCCTAGTTGACCCTCTGCTCGTCAGTGTAGCGAAGAACCCGAAAGGTCTTCTCTAGCTGTATAACCCACGCCTTGGCAACCATAGGGTCCGTGGTCCCATAGAAAGTAGGAGGCCGTAGTCTCCTGAATGCCTCGAGCCCTGCAGTGTGGTGTGCAGGTGGAGGTATAGATGCAGTAGGAGGAGTAGTAGAAGGCTGCCTGGTTGCAAGCATAGCCAAGGTCTCAGCTATAGACCCCAAGACCTGTGTGAGGCCAGGTTACTCATCACCCAATGGAGCTTCCCCTCCATTTCCTCTTGTCTGGTATCCTCGACCCCGATTGCCATGTCTCACGATCAAATCCTAAGAACAATAGCAAAACTTGAGTCTAACTTAGAAACTAGGCTATTCAAACATACCAATTCAATCAGCATAAAGTGATTTATGAAAATATATATTATACATTGTTGTATACACATAATATTATAATAATCCAGTTGAAGTTTCTAGCGAAGCTAAGACACTAAGTTCGGTTGAAGTATCAACCAGTTTTAAGACTAAGACTAAACACGACTCCCTATATGGACCTAATGCCTTGACTCTGATACCAACTTTGTCTCAACTCAAAATCCCACCTAGGTGTTAGGAGAGACTTTGTGTGTGACTAACATTTCATATCAAACCCATCTTGTAAAACATACAAGGCATACTATAACGGAAGCGGAAGCGAAAACTAAAATTTTCTTTCTTATATACATGACGGTATTCCAAGTATGTACAAAAGCAAAAGTAAAGAGTGAACACCTTCATTCAACAAAAATCATACATACAGTCTCTCCCTCTCGTCTGTCAATAATAATCAGACTAAGGCCACCTATCAAGGGCCCTACCCTCTTCAGGAAAAGCTCCTGCAAACTCCTCCTCTCCATATTCCTCCTTGACCCATGGTTTCGGAGCACATATGTCAAATCCTTGACCCACCGAAGATAACAGTTCGGATGTGATGGAATACTTAGCGTATACAAACCACTAGCTAACAAAGTTATAACATCAATAACAACATGCTTAAATGTAGAGACATACGAGTTCATCATACACAGTTAAATCCGAGGGCAAAACCATACTTTGAAACATATCTTAAAATGTGCATAGTTTTCCAAAACATCTGCTTTATGAATATACTTTAAAACTAAAATCTTATGAGTCCTTATGAGAAACCAAAACGTATCTTATGAGTTCTTGAGAGAATCATAGTTCTTATGTGATCTTTGCTTATGAGCTTATGAATACTTATGAGCCAAACATTAGCACCCATGAAAAGACTTAGAGCAAGGTATATAATAGAAAGGGGCTGCCAATATCCTTGACCAACCTTCCCGTTGACATTATCAACTTTTCTTATGAGATTACTTTGAACCGGATATGACATATCCTTGGATATGCTCTATCCTTGACCAACCCTCAGTTTGGCTTTATCAATGCTTATGAGCTTGTGAGGTTATGAGTTTTATTTCAAACTTATCAACTTATGAACTTATGAACTTACGGATGATCATTCTTATGAGAAAACATCGATCATGCGAGACATAGTGTGCATAGAGTACTTGTGAGCATCATGGTATACTTAGAAAACTTTTAAAGATCGAACCAAAATCATGGAATTTCATTCATAGCAATAGCTTGTGAGATCTTAAGTTTCATACATAGAATTTACCAAGAAAACATGGTTTTCATCTTATTTTACTTAAGGAATCATAACAAGGGTAGATAGTAGAAAGTATCTACCTTTCGAGATCGAATCCCTACGATCTAAGTGCTTTGGAATGAATTGAGAAGTGAAATTGGACTTCTCTTTGGTTTGCAAGAACAAGTCAAGACAACCCTAACTTCTCTCCTTCTTTCTCTCCCAAAATCTCTCTCAAACTCTTCTTAGGGTTAGTGTAACCCTTACCCATGAAATGAGGCCTTATATAGGCTAAAGGGTTGGCAAAAACCCCTTATACACTTAAAAATATCTCCCAAGATCGGCTAAGGCACAGAAACGGAGGAGGAGTTGACCGGAGGCGTCGAACAGTCTACCGCTTAGTTGAAGGGGTTCTGGAAAAAACCCCCACACAAAATAGTGCGAGCACCGGTCGATCGGTCAAGGGGAGGGGTTGACCGGTCTTGGGCATCGGTTGACCGGTGGTGCCCTGTTTTGGCCATTTTTCCACACACCAACACCTAGGGTAGTGTATACCCTTTGTTTTGTGACCCTTTACACACATATAACACTCTCTCTTTGTAGAACCCCGGAACCAAATCCTAATGCTGTGAATAGTGTTATGAATAGTATTTTGAGGCATGAAACCTCTCTGTGTTTCCTTGATAATAATCAATGAAGAACAAGGTTTCGGGTTTTGATTTTAGTGTTTTATTTGTTGTGGCATATGTGAGATTGTTAGAGTAATTTCTTTTATGTTTATGGGTGTTAAAAACAAAGTAGAAAAGTGGGAAAAACAACAAACAGGAGAAAAACAGGGTTCACTCATCGACAAGTGCACCTGGGTGTTTCTCACTCGTCAACGACTGCGAGGGGTAGTGTTGAAACAAAAGCTCAAAACTGCCACTCGTCGACGAGTGAAGTCGGGGGACAACCATTAGTCGACGGGTCTTGCACGAAAAAGGGCAAAAATGCCCAGAACTTGCCACCGACCTTGGGAAATATTTTGCAAAGGGTCTTTTAGGTTTTTGGAACCCTTTGGCCTATAAATTGGACTAAATTTGTGGGTTTGATTCACTCAAACCCTAAGTTTAGATTGAGAGTGAGATTGAAGAAGAGAAGAAGAAGGAAAGCTCTGTGCGTTGCCAAAGTGTTCTTCCAAGCTCGTGTAAGGTTCCATCCTTGTTCTTGAAGCTCAAGCTTCATTCTTTAGTGATCTTAGGCTCGCATTTCATCCCCAAAGTGATTTCCAAGCTTGGAATTCTCTAATGAAAAGTCTGTACGTGTTCTTGAGAAGGAAATTTCGAATTCTAGGTTTCTCAAAGCTTCCTCAAGCTTGATTTCCATCCTAAAGAAGTGTAAAAACTTCCATTTCAGGTAGATACACTCTACTAGCTTTTAATTTCATAAACCCATATTGTAAATCAAGATAAAAAATCCTTTGTATTGTGCTGTGAACTAGTAGGAAATCGTACTAGTTAATTGTGATGCTTTTATGCTTTCAACCAACGAATAAAAAGGGTAGCTAATCCTATTTCTATTATATATTCTTGATATTAGAATTCAAAGATGAAAAACATGTTAAAAGACTTAAGTTTTGGGGAAAACTAAGAAGGAAAACCTTATATTTTGATGAAATGGAATATGTGTGACTATATTGTATAGAGGCTATTGCTATGTGTGGAAATGGAAAGTATTGGCTTATATGTAAGGTGTTTCCTTTATGTTTACCATGTTATTCACAATTGCTATATGGACACATGTTTTTGCATGATCGGGTTTTTCTAAATTATGGGTATTCAAAAGAAGAAGTAAAAGTATGTAATACAAGAAGAAGAGGAGTAAAGTACAAGAGGCAAAAGAGGTTACAGGATGTACAAGAAGTAAAGGGTGATAACCGACGGGGAGGGGCAATAGCAGGCTGCCTGAAAGGGAAAGGGATACTGGTCGTTGAACTTCGATGGATAGCAGGCCGCCCGGAAGGGAGATGGATGATGGTTGTCTACTCCGAAGGTAGCCGACAATGATGATAATAATAGGTCCCCCTGGTTATCTGGGTACATGGGTACTAGTTGACTGACGCTGAAGGTGAAACTAAGGTATTTAGATACCTGTATATGGAAAGTAATGACTCAAGGTATTTTAAATACCCGTATATGGAAAGTCATGATCAAGGTATTTTAAATACCTATATATGAAAAGTAATGACTCAAGGTACGTATTTTAAATACCCGTATATGGAAAGTTATGATCAAGGTATTTTAAATTACCGTATATGAAAAGTAAAGGTATAAGATGGTACAAGATGGTAACAAATGGTAAAAGATGGAAATGTAAAGATGTAAAGAAACGTAAAGTAAAGATGTAAAAGAAGATGTTTTATAAAAAATATATGCACATAATTGTTTTAAAAGAATGGTTCCCACGCTCTGATTAAGAGTATTGCATGTGTTCCGATTTAACTAAGATATATATACTATTCATGTTTATGACATTATTATCTAGTGGTTTGTATATGCAGAATATTCCATACTTAGCCGAACTATTACTTCGGCAGGTACATTTGAATTTTGTGGTACCATGCTCAGAAGCCTTGGGTTGAAGAAGAGTACGTAGAGGAAGAAGAGACTTGGGGTCAGCTTCAGGAGCAGCGAAGGGCACTTGAGGGGTGGCCCTATATTTGAGTGATGAGAGGGAGTGGCTGTACATGTATTTTTGTAAGTGGGCATGTCCAGTTAGACTTTCAGTTTTGTGTACAAACTTGGCATACGGTATGTATAGAAGAAACTTTTGGGTTCTGCTTCCACTATCATATGTCTTATATGTTGTACAGGATGCTTTGGTAATGAGTTCACGACGCCAAAATATCCCAACTCCTAGGTGGTATTTTGGGTCGCGACACTCTTCCTTGACACCTTAGAACCATTTCAAACCCATACCCATGACACATAGATGATCCAAAAAGCCTCATCATCATTAATGAATACACAAAATAATACATGGGAGGCTTTTGGCCTTTACAAGCACTATTCACAGTACCAAACACTTGAGTTCCGGGGTTCTACACTCTCAGTTTCAGTCAGAGACGTGAAACTACAACATTCAAGAGGAAGAGCACTCCCTTAGGAAAACCAATAGGAGCCTGAACATGCTAGCAATACTCGTTGATGCTTCCCAAGGACAACACCTGAACTTCCAACTCTAAAGCCTCCTCTTTCCATGCTAAAGATAGTACAAGAAAATCCTCATTAACTATGTACTGCATCCATTAAAGGTACATCATCCTGCAACCAATTTGAAAAATAAGTCAAGAGTACATGGTAAGAATCAGTAAATGCATCAATTCTATCTTGTTATTGTGGTATGAAAAATTTCATGAATTTATTGAAAGCAAGCTAACAAGGTTTTGTACGAGTATGTCTATATACCTGTGATCCAGATGATGAATGAGATAGTTGGCCAAAACCCACATGCTATGATGAATGAAATGAAATCATAAGTACATGAAATTGAGCAGTGATTAAAATAACTAACAAGGTACCCTGTTACCTATGTAGGCGAATGAACAAATGAGTGCCCGAGAACTCCATCAACACTCGACCGGCTAAGATGCAAACATACATAATGGTCATGAGAAGAGAAACTGCAGATGTCAATCCGATTCCAAAAAAAAAAAAAAAAAGTGAAGAAAGAAAAAGAAGAAAAAAAGAGACAATGAAAAAAGAGAGTATAGCAAAGAAGTAAAGTCCGTCCACTAAGTGCAACTGCACACAACACATGCACATCAGTGTCCCTCCAAAATGCATGGGTATTACGAGTGCCTATGATCGGTGTGAGCATGAGAATTTACTACCATTCCTTTTCGGTTAGCCCCTGCCGAGGAACAACACTAAATGCCAATGTTGAGAGTCATCACCTATTTAATTATGGGGGAAATAGTAACCCAAACAAAGATTGATATGTGCATATGGTCTGATCCAATATCTAGGTCACTGATTTGGTTAAGTCCCAAGGAACCCAGGACCCCATCCTAAGATGGTTTCCTAATCCTTAGGTCTAAGCTAAACAAACAAGTAAATCAAAGGAAACTACCTAAGTGATTTTAGATATGCTAATTAAAAGGAAAAGAGGGGGTCTCTATCCTAGGTAAAAGTTGGACCCTTGCTCGAGTTGCCTATGATCGGTGCTAATTGTTACACATTTATGCACATCAATCTACAGTTGTTAATTCCTTAGAGTATTCCTTTTGAAGCACTTTACGGTATTTGGGTATCTTTGTTCATGATAGGAGTATGCGAGAAAGATTTGACAAAACAAAAGAAATAACAGAGGAAAAGCCTCAAAAAGATCTCCAGTCAAAAGAAGAACAGAAGAAAGAAAGAAAAGAACAAGAAATGCTGAAGATGATCGATCGTCAATCTCAGGATGATCAATCGTAGGTTGAATCATGAAGATCGATGATCAATCTCAGGATGATCAATCGTAGGTTGAATCATGAAGATCGATCGTAGAATCTCTGACGATCGATCGTCCCCAGACCAGTGGCCAAAGAAGAAAATTCTTGACTTGGATGATCGATTTCCCCAGGATGAGATCGATCGTCATCAGCGTTTTTCAGCCTCGTAATCCATGCACCAAACTGAGTGTTGCCTCTTTGAGGGTTTCTAAAAGCGGGATTTAGCAACAAGAAGGGATTCTATATATAAGGGAAAGCTCAAAACTAAAAAGGGGTTCTGAGTTTGAGAGTTTTTGGAATCAAAGAAGGCTCTGGAGATCAACAAGGTTGAAAGATGAAGCATTGGAGTTCGTTATGCTCTTCATCAAAAGTGGTGTTTCTTAGTCTCATAATTCTTCTGTTCTAGGGTTTAGATGAAACCCTAGCCAAGTAACTATGTCTCTCTACATTTTATTTTAGTTTATTCAATTGTAAATAATGATTGTATAATCAGAGGGTATTTATAACCAAGGTTTATTACTTATATTCGATTTCAGTGTGATTCTATCCTTATCTTAGGTGTTATTATATTTAGATTGAAATCATCCATCTTGATTTTCTGTGGATTTTATGTAAGGATGTTAATGTTGAGGAATTAAATCGTAGGATATTTTATTCTAAGGGAAGACGAGTGAGTGCACAACCCTAGTTTAGCGTGTATCACTCGTGCTAACCAAAGATAGAATATACCTAAGGTTTAATCCCTTGAATCATTTTAGTTGGACGAGTGGAGTCTTGTAGTCACTCTCATCCTTATTGTTTACATTGTGATGGACTTGAATGAATGCATTAGGGACCAGTTATTAAGCTAGTGGTGGATTCGAACACCCTAGATCTTCTCTCATATTCATATCACCAAAAGACTTTTAGTTTAATTAGTATAACTGAATTCTGTTAGTTTAAAATTCACTTTTAGGTTAAATCCAATCAATCAATCAACTTTGTTACCTCTCGCCTTATACTTAATCTTGAGAAAAGGACAACGAAACCAGTATAATCTTCTGTGGTTCGACACCCCATACTAGTCACTATTCTACGGAATTGTAGCTACTACGAGGTTTATTAAATTGACGATTAGCCTACATACCCAATTTGGTGGGATCAGACTTGTGTAGTTCTATCAAATGGCGGGTTGATAGATATGTTGATTGATACACATATTTTTGGTCTTTGCATATTTATGGCTCATTTTTAGATAGTAGTTTATGGCTCATTTCAGAGCATAGGTATTTTAGGCTCATTTCAGAGCATAGATAGTTTAGGCTCATCTTGGAACATGTGGTAGTTTAGGCTCATTTCAGAGCATAGGGTAGTTTAGGCTCATTTTGGAGCATAGTGTAGTTATAGTCTCATTTCGAAGCAAAAAATCTTACTATGGTTATCCTTTTTTTTGAGGTGGACCAGGGGGGGGGGGGGGGGGGGTTTCTAAACATTTGCATGTTTTTGTCTTTTTGTTTTTATTAGGATAGTTTAGGCTCATTTAAGAGCAAACGTAGTTTAAGGCTCATTTCGGAGCATACCTCGTTGCCAAGTTTCCTAAGGTTAAAACTAGCCTATGGTAGGGTCAATATGAAAATAAGGTACAAGGAAGAAGGGGTCTTGACTATTGGTAGAACCAAACAAGCCAATATATATATATATATATGCATGTGCAAGAATGAAAGAGGTCTTGACTGTTGCCAGACCCTAAAAGAAAAGATAGTACATAAAGGGAAAATGAATAGAAGGGGTCTTGACTATTGCCAAACCCAAAAAACAAAAAAGAAACATATGTTCAATAATAGAAGGTGTATTGACCATTGTCAGACCCTAAAGGAAAGACAATGCATAAAAAAAAGGAAAATATTTCCTCTGTTGCAAAGGGGTCACTCTTCACCGTTGGATTTGGTGTCGAGGGCCATAATGAGCTTTGTAAGCACTCAATTTTTACACCTCTCCTTAACCATGGCTAAGGTTTTTTAACAATGGTTATTCTCAATCGAGCCCCCTTAACCATAGGTCAAACCCTAGTTAATTCTAGGACCTAACCCTAGGTAAATCCTTAGTTAACCCTAGGTAAACCCCTAGTCAACCCTAAACCTAGGTAAACCCCTACTTAAACCTAAGACCTAACCCTAGTCAACCCTAAAACCTAACCCTAGTATGCCCTAGTCAAGACCTAGGCCCAAAAAGACCTAGCCAAACCCTTAGAGCTTAAACCCAAGTCCAAGGCCCCTACGGCCTAAACCCTTGGTTTGGGCCTAGGGGGTCCAAAATTCAAATTCAAAACCCCCGTACCACGTGCACTGTTGGGCTAGGCCCCTTCTGGGTAAAAACTAGGAATGACGGTAGATGTTCTACCGCCATTCTCATTTCAGCAAGTAGAGGAATGGCGGTAATTATTGTACCGCCATTTCCTGTGTTTCGTGTTTTCAGCAACCACCTGCTCCCCCTGTGCACCAGGCACGCATCTGGGCAGCCCCTCTCCTTCCTGCACCTCCACCTACCACTGTCCTAATACCCATGGTGTCCCCAACATCCTCCCCTATAAAAGCCACACCCCCACCACCTTCAAAAGAGAGAAGAAATCCCCTATCTGAACCCCTGCTGGTTTATCAAGGTCCAAGCCCTTCTAACACCATCCAAGCCTCACTCGAACTCTCTAGGGACCATCCCAGCTCCCCCAATCGTGCACCGCTACCATAGGCCACCACCTATCACTGCCACAGTAACCATCGTAGCAGGCAAAGGCAGCAGGGTAGGGTCCTCCCCTACCTTTCTTTATTTTTACATCCCTTGTGAGCCCCTGGTCCCTCCAAGGGACTTCTTTTCCTGTTTTGTAGCACCAAAACCAAAATGGGGGTTCCCCTTATCTTCTTCACAGACAAAGGGGCTCCCCATATGGTTACAGGCTCCCTCACACCACCACAAATGGTGTACCAGCCTAGCAGACCCCCCTGAGCATTCTAGGGGACCCTCAGACAATGAGAGATCTCTGGAGTCACTGGATTACAGCCCCGAAGGGAACAAACCATTTCTGAAAAAATCCAAAATGACGGTAAACACAGTACCGCCATTCCTGGTGTCCTCCTTTGCAGCCCCAGTAGCCCCCACCTGATCAAGCCCTGATCCCTTCCAGAAAATGGATCATTGGAACATCCCTGAGTCTACCCTGGTCCTTCCAGGGTAACCCCTTAACTTAACCATGGTTAAAAACTTAAAAGAATGCAAACTGTGCAAAATTGCGGTAGTTATTCTACTGTCATTCTTGAACTTCTATTACAGGGAGTTTAGGCCCACTGTGGCCCCTTTTTGGAACCAAGTCCAGGGCCCACTACAGGCCCCAGACACGTGGAAAGATCCCTAACCATCTCTGAGGGTCCATGACCCCCTGAGTTAAGCCTTAACCGTTCCCTTGACCTGGCAAAACCATTCTCAACAAAACTGAGAATGGCGGTAGATAGGCTACCGCCATTCTCAAACTATGAAAGTTTGAGAATGACGGTAAACAATTCACCGTCATTCTCTATTTCATGTTTATGGGTCTTGTACTAAGGCCCAGAACTGGTAGGAGGCTATTCTAGGCCTTGCCAAGCTCCCTGGGTCCATTTCAGACATTTCTTAACCTTAATCAGGGGTTAACCCAATCCTGGTTAGATTTTAACCTTAGTTAGCTAATCTAACCTCAAGAGAAAAATCCCTAAGTTTTCTTAAAAATCACAAAAAATCAAAGAATGCAGGAAATGAATCAATCATACCCTACAATATTCTTAACCATGGTCAAATGGATTAAACCATGATTAACTCCTTCATTAACCATGGTTAAGCCCGTTTTAACCTTGGAAAAATTTGAAAAAATCTCTGAAATATCTCAACAATGCTTAAGAACCATAAAATTGAACTTGAACCTTACCAACCATGGTTAGCAACCCTAACCATGGTTAGATCATCCCTTAAATCCGATTAAGCACTCCTTGGCCTTCGGGCCCAATCTTGGCCTACCCTTAAGTCTACCGGGCTTACATTTTAGTCTTCGGGCTTAACCCTTGGCCTCCGGGCCCAATCTTGGCCTACTGGGTCCAATCCCAAGCCTCCGGGCTTACCCTTGGCCTACCGGACCTAATCCAACTAAACCAAGCACTTGACCAACCCAGTCAATCATACCTTAGCCTCCGGACTAGACCCTAAATCACCCTTGGTGCACACACACACACTTCCTCAGCTTTGGCACGGGCTCATGTGCCAGAACTACACTCAGTCTGATCTCACCCCGTGTGAGTACGTAGGCAACCCTATCCAGGTTTGACCCTAGTTAGTTTTTCCTTTCTTGAATTAGTATAAACTAAAACTAAGACTTTTGGATAATAATTGACATTAATTTGGCCTATACTTAGGGAGTAGGTTACCATTGCAAAATGGAATGACTGGGGTGCCTAATACCTTCCCCGTGACTTGACCGAATCTTTTACCTAGACTCTGAAGTAGACTAAGACCTTATCCATAAACCCGAGGACTTATCCCTCATGAATGAATAAGTGGCGACTCCTAATCATAAACAAACCTTAACTATGGGCGGGCCAGAATCCGTGCTCACAGCTTTGGTGACTCTATTGGGTATAATTAATCTAAGGTTCAACTCGGAACTTAGGTTTTAGCCAAATAAACCTCACATTTGTTCAAATGCCTTAGAATTTAGTCTAATACTAATTCTTTCATCTATTTTGGATGTATTTTGTATTGTGCATAGCATACATGTCATACTAGTATAACAACCCATAAATCCCATTAAACAGGCTTATTACGCTTACGGCTGCTGGATGATTATCCTTAGTAACAGAGGCTTAAAAGTCTTGGAAGTCCACAAAATTTCGCCTGTTGGGTGATTATCCTCAGGGAAGGATTCTGAACGCTCACGCTTACACCAATCGTCCATTTTTTTAAGGGAGTCGTATATACGGTGTTAAGTGACCCCTATCCTGTTAGGAACACACTTGCATTACCCTGCATTCATACATATAAACTAGGCTATGGTATAGTCTATAAGCAACCCGCCTGGAGGGATACTCTAAATCCTAACCTGCTTGTACCTTATACATATCCCTAGTCATTGTTAATTATTAGGGCACTTTACCCTGATAAGTACCCACCCAAGGGCATGTAATGAGCCGTACTTGTGCTTATAATAAAAAACATCTAACCCTGTATCCCGATATAGCACATGAGGTTCAAATCCCAAGCAGACAGGTCTTCATTTAGACCTACCCCAGCCTTGACCTGATAGGTCATCGGTTCCCAACAACCCGAGTAAAGTATGCTAGACCTTTGTCCGACTGCCCTATCGAATCACGTATGCATTGTCACACCCAATCAAAAAGAAAAAAAATACGATCATCATCTTTATCTTTGCATCTTGCATACACAGTATACTTACATAGAGTCTGTCTTTCATCCAGGTAGATGACAGGTCATTAGGGGATTGTTCCGTCATTTGGTCAACCGTCACGGCCCGTGCATCTGACTTCCCAATGGGCATGTGATAAAAACCTCCATAAAACAATTAAAGCCCTCACTTCGAGTCAGCGTCTCGCTTGGGCTCAGTACTACAAAATGGGAACCATCCTAGACCTGTCCATGATTAAACGAGACCGGCGCCTCTTAAATGCTGCCATCTAGTGTTGGAACCCATCATACATGGTGTTTCGTTTTGGTAAGAATGAGCTGTGTCCAATACTGGAAGAAATACAACGCATTCTAGGTATAACCATGGATGTCAAAGCCATAGTACCGCACTACAAGACAACATACCAGGCAGACCTCTCAAGGTTCTTGCATATAAAGCCTGCTTGCTTGCAGCATGATCCTAGCGGCTCTTTCGATCAGGCACCCATAAAATTTCTTGAGAAATGGTACACCAGCAAGTGGAACCCTAACAGTTGAACTTTCAGGCCTTAACGCCTATGCACTGATAGTCATGTCTCAATTGGTCCTATCAAAGTGTCGCACCCTCGCCGAATCAGTATTGGTGGGGATTATTGAAGATATGCGCAAGTCCGGAACGGTTGTCCCAGTTATCCTAGTAGAGCTTCTTAGGGCTCTCAACCAAGCAGTAGACTGCAGAAAGAGCATCTTCCATGCCAGTGCACCACTCTTACACCTATGGTTGGTGGCATACATGCCTACAATCATATCAGTGCCCGTCAATCTCTGAAATACATACAGCCTGCCTAAGAAGATTTCTCAGAATCAGGGCCAGATAGTGACCACAGACATCAGAACTCTTTACTAGCTTCTCTAGAATCTGACGGAGGAACAGATCACGTGGAAATGCGAGTGGCTAGTCCGGAAGCAGCTACCTCGCGCTGTCATAGCAGGAGATGATGTATGATCCTAGTAGGTTTAACCGGGTCAGCAGCTTATGTTCCACTCCTAGTCCTTCTCCAGTTTGGACTCCCTCAGTGCATCCCGATAATCGATAGACTGGGAGATGATTTCGTTGACTTCACAACGCATTCTGAACGCCTTACTCACCGCTTCCAAGTAGATTAGAGAAGCACCAAAAGAGAACAATGGTCAGACTTTGTGGTTACAACAGGACCACCAATTGATTCAGCATACCAACTGTGGGTGGAAGACCCTGACATTCCATCCAGTATGTCAGCACCAAGGGAACTGCCAACACCAGTTTCAGCTCTATCAAGAGGAACTATACCCATAGCTGAAATGATGGTTCCCTAGAGAGATATATTCCTGGAAAGGCAGCTACAAATCCAGGAGAAGGAGAAAAGCTATGAAAAGTCCAATGAGCATCCAGCCACGAACTTTAAGCCAAGCAGAAGTAGGTTGAGTAGCTTGAGCAAATAATCCAGTCTCTTCAGAAGAGACGCAGGGGCGATGCCAAAGAGACAGCCGTCATCAGGGCTCATCTGCACTTCTATCAAGAACATCTTGACAGTGCAAAGGTTGAAATGACCGATCTGATCTGATAGTTCAGATTCCGAATGTTCAATGCTACAGAAACAATTGAAAACATGGAGGTTGAGATCACATCCCTCCAACAACAGATCATGAACCTTAATGGTGTGCCTCGACTGCTTATTTTACCATCCTTGACGGACCTGCCTAGGATCGAGTCTTTTTCTTTTCCTTGAATCACACAATCCTGTACTCACCAATCATGCATCAATGAAAAATCTTTTTCCTATACTCTCAATCTTGCAAATCATGTATAGTCATGTTTAGCCGTTGAATTCTTTTTAGTTGCATGAGCCAACCCATAACTCGCTCAATGACTGTAATTCTCGTAGAAGCAGCAGCTCTTGAGGCAGTTCTGACAGAGGTGCCAGCCACAGAGATAGTACCTAATAGTACCCTATTAGAAAGCAGCTCAAACTCAATGGCAAAACCTACAGATCAACATCAGAGAACTAGTGAGATCTTACAGGCTTATGATAGAGGCATCACGGCCATGCAAGCAAAACTTGACAGTGTTCTGGAATCTCTAAAGATTCTAATTGGTACCCGAACCGATGAGCCCTCTCCCGGATGCGGAACAACCTATTCCTGAGCCTCACCCTATTCCAATTATCATACCTAACCCTGAACCCACTACAGGCGGATGCGGAATGGAATATGAACACTTTGACGGGGCAGAGTAGCCCAAGGCCTCACACATCAACCAGGACAAGTCGTCGTCCTCAGACCCTACACAGTCCCTCAGGGACCAACACGAAGAAATCAAACAAATGAAGGAAGAGATGAGACGAATGAATGGTGCATCTACCAGCACCAGTCTGTCATTAGAGGATCTGACTTTCTCGTCTGGGGATGCTATTCTCGTAGGTTTCAAAGTACCAGAATTTGACAAGTATGATGGTGCGGGCTGCCCGAAGCAACATCTACAGTTATCCCTGGGGGACATGCTCCAGCATAACAAGAATCAGCCTCTCCTCATCCAGTGCTTTTAGAAAATTTTAAAGGGACAGCCTTTACGTGGTGGATCTCAGTGGACAAGCAAAGGATCAAGACCTGGCAGGATACCATGGATAGCTTTGTTGAGTAGTATTCCTTCAAACAGGAGCTCCGGCCTCAGAGGAGCCAGCACAACAATGAATCATTCTTGGAATACCCACCCGATGGAGGGAAATGACAGCCAAGATCA
This sequence comes from Tetracentron sinense, assembly GCA_015143295.1. NCBI lineage: Eukaryota > Viridiplantae > Streptophyta > Magnoliopsida > Trochodendrales > Trochodendraceae > Tetracentron > Tetracentron sinense. The sequence goes on from CM026551.1 coordinate 30,223,324, forward strand.
CAACTCCGATCCCTAAGGAAGAACTGTCAAGCATGTTCATGGGCACCTTGAAGCAGCCCTACTCCACTCTAATGGTAACACTACCAGTGGTAGATTTCGGCACCATCGTCAAGACGGGTGCTGTATAAAGACTGCCATCAAAACTGGGACTATCCACTCTACTCTAGTGCTTGCTCCCCCCAGAACAACTACCTCAATTAGCAGGAACAACGGTCCCAAGGACCAGAGAAAGGAAGAAGATGTGCTCATGGTGGCTTCTATGGCACCAATTAGGTTACCGCTCCAGTAGCTCAGCCGCAGCCAGCCGTTAGAAACACCCGACCAGCCCGACCTAACCAGGGGCAAAATCATCAACAGGACCGACCTCCTAGAAACTTTACCCCTCTTCCCTACACACTCAACCAGCTTTTGGACCTTTTGACCAAGCAGAGTCTTCTCACCTTGAGAGGCCCTACTCATCTCTTACCCCTAACAAACAAAGCAAAAATTACAGAGCTGATCATCACTGTGCATTTCATCAAGGCCCAAGCCATGCTACCGACTATTGTATCAGCCTGAAATGCGTCATCCAAGATCTCTTGGATGAGGCAAGAGTCGAGTTGGCACCCAGCAATACTAGCATCAATCAGGCACCATTGCCCCCACATAACAATTAAGTCAATTTCATTCAGTGGGAAGATTCTGGGGTAGGGCATCTAATACCCAGCGCATCGACAATAGATGATGGCATCATCAGGCCCTCTTACCAAAATGCAGTTATAATCCCTCTCCATTAGTCAAATATCCAGGCAATCTAGGCTCCAGTACCGATCCCTGCTCTTGAACCAGACGAAGAGCAAATTGTCTACACTATCCCCTATCCCGCCAATTGGCCCATAGCACCAGCTCAAGCCTCTACCTCTACCGGCCCTATCAGGATCCCCTACATCCCTTCTAAACCTTTCACCCTCAACCATGTACCCGCTCCTCACTTTCTCATCATAGAGAGCGAAAGCAAAGCCAATCTCACCCGATCTAGCCGGGTGTACCAACCTCCAGTGGTTGAGTTGACAAAAGGGAAATGAAAAGAGATAGAAAAAGTAAGGGTATCAGACGTAGAAAATGAAGCAGTAGACTCTGCAGTGCTGCTAAAAATCTTGGGAAAGGTGGAAGAATTCAATATAACACAGTAGTTGAGTAAGACACCAGCCCAGATCTCTATCATGGGTCTCCTTCTGACTTCCGAGCATCACAGGAACTAAATCCTCCGGGTATTTAACAGCGCCCATGTAACCCCAAACATTATGCCCGAAAAGCTAGGACATATGGTGAGGCAAGTGCTAGAACCAAGAGTTATCTTCTTTACAGAAGAAGAAATACCGGACGGTGACAGGGACCACACTCGGGCTTTATACATTAGAGTACAATGCCTAGACAGAACTTTGTCATTAGTGCTCATCAACAACGGTTCCAGCCTAAATGTTTGCACTTTATGTACATTGTAAAGCTTAGGTATGGATCTCAGTCAGGTGAAGAAGAGACCCATGATAATCAGGGCTTTTGACAACTCAACAAGGCAAAATTTGAGCGACATCAACCTGACTATCGGGGTCAGACCTGCTCAGTTCACTACAAATTTTCAAGTTGTTGATGTACCCGCTTCATTCACTTTGCTCTTTGGAAGGCCATGGATCTACGCGGCCGGAGCCATTCCCTCCTCTCTCCACCAGAGAATCAAGTTTATCCAGGATGACCATATGGTCGTGATCCCGTCAAAGGAGTTGGCTAGTTCACTCGGGGACGTCCAAGCGTTGGGGCAGGACACTGCCTTCATGACTTATCAATTTGAGCAGGTTAGTTCTATCGCCCAGAAAAAAGAACAGAATAAGCAAGGAATACCGCCATTTGTCAAGATGATGGCCAAGATGAACTACCATACCAGGGTTAGACCCTGGGAGTCAGGAATCAAGGAATGAGAAAGAGATACGTACCGTCTCGCTACACTCTGTCCTTTGGATTGGGTTAGAAGCCCAAGTTCGAGAACTATCTCTCCAAGCTAACAAAGAAGAATAGTCGGTCGGCGAAACCAGAACCCCGACCATACATCTCTATAGCCTTCCTAGTTGGAACCTTCAAATCCTACCCCAGTACCCCTGTTGCACCAGTTGCCTTAACCCCCCAGCCCAATGCTGAATCTTCAGAGATTCTAGATCCAGAGGTTTTCAACATGACCCAGATATTTGACGAGCTGACTATCAAAGATGCTGTAGAAGCAGAAGATTTAGTGGGAGAGTAAGTTTGCACCCTCTCCAACAGTGCTAAAGCGTCATCCAGTTACCGGCCATTAATCTGTTGGTGGATCGAGGCTCTCACTATTGAGGCCATTCAAGGCCGGGGCAAGCACAGTACAGAGCAAGTTGGTTCGACCAACCCGTGACCGAAGCACCATACATCTCCTCCTTCTATCTTCTCTTTTGCTCTCATTGTAAAATCCAAAAGTCGAGCATTGTCGGCCTCTTTTTGTAATCAACAATCATCTGTTTTATAAATGAAATCCGATGTTTTAACTCAAAAATCATTTTTGCATAAAATATTTCAATCAGCTGATGATGAGATGACACGGACTCTTCCCTTGGAAGGCATAGTGTCCTGAAGCTAACAACAACAAAAATGTAAGCATGCTAAACTAAGCTAAATGATTTATAAGAAAATCACCTCTGACAAGGCTACCCCGAAATCTTCCTTGAACTTTCGGAAGTTGAGTATGACTCAAAACAGGAAGAGGAACCACCTCAAGAGCTTCTGGACCTCCAAAGCACAATGAAGGGATCCTGCAGTCAAACATTGAGGACATTGAGACCATAAACCTTGGTTCTGAAGAAAATCCCCAGCTCGTCAAGATTGGCACAACCATGAGCCCACAGCAGAGAACATACATGATCAGCTTCCTAAAAAGCTACAGCGACGTCTTCGCCTGGTCATATACTGACATGCATAGCCTGGACCCAGCATTGGTGGTACACAGACTGCCCCTGAACCTAGAAGTCAAACCAATTAAACAGAAACTGAGACGAATGAGGCCCGAATAGTCACAGAAGGTCAAGGAAGAGGTAGAGAAGCAGATCAAAGCAGGCTTCCTAACAGTAGCAACCTACCCTGAGTGGTTAGCCAACATTATACCGGTACCCAAGAAGGATGACAAGGTCCGAATGTGTATCGACTACCGCAATCTGAACAAGGTAAGCCCAAAACACAACTTTCCGCTCCCGTATATCGACATCCTAGTCACAACACAATAGGAAACAAGACACTTTCATTCATAGATGATTTCTCTGGATCCAACCAGATCAGAATGGCAGAAGAAGACATGAAGAAAATCTTCTTCATCACACCTTGGGGTACGTTCTGCTAGAAGGTAATACCCTTTGGACTCAAGAATGCAGGGGAAACCTACCAAAGGGCCATGACGACACTGTTCCACAACATGATGCACAAGACAACTGAAGTCTATGTGAATGACATGATCGTCAAATCTCCAACTGTCAGGCAACACCCTGAAAACCTAAAAAAGTTCTGTGACAGACTCAGGGAGTTCGGCCTAAGACTAAATAAGGCTAAATGTGTCTTTGGAGCCTTATCAGGAAAGCTCCTTGGCTTCATAGTCAGCAAGAGAGGAATTGAGATTGATCCAAATAAAGCCAAGGCTATCATCGAAATGCCAACTCCCCAGATTGAAAAAGAAATCCGTATATTTTTGGGTAGAATTCAGTACATCAGCCGGTTCATCTCTCAGCTCACTTCGATATACGAGCCATTCTTTAAGTTTCTCTGGAAGAACGTACCTACAGTCTAGACAGACGAATGTCAGGAAGCCTTCGATAAGGTAAAGCGATATCTTCTCTACCCTTTAGTACTTGTGCCTCGTACACCGGGACGACCACTGCTACTCTACATCTCAGTACAAGAAACCTCCATGAGGTACGTCCTGGCACAACATGACGAGACAGGAAAAACAAAGCAAGCCATCTACTACATCAGTAAGCATCTGCTAGAGTACGAAGAGAGATACAACCCTCTTCAGAAAACTTATCTAGCACTGGTCTGGGCTACTCAGCATCTACAACATATCTGCTTTCCTATCCCATAATCCTGTTCTACCGGATGGACCCACTCAAGTACCTACTGGAAAAGCTAGCCACCACAGGGAGGACAGCCCGATGGCCCATGATGTTGTCTGAATTCGACATAACGTACATAACTCAGAAGTCAATCAAGGGGCAGGCGATTGCAAATCATCTAGCCCACAGTCCAGCACAAGACAATGTTTCAATACATGATCAGTTTCTGGATGAAGCCATCCTGTATGCGGTGACAGAAGAGTAAAAATACCTCAATTGGGAGCTATACTTCGACGGAGCAGCTAACAGTCACAGACACGGGGCAGAGCAGTCCTGATCTCACCTAAGGGAGCACATCTCCCCATCTTAATCAAGCTGAAATTTAAATGTTCAAACAACGAAGCAGAATATGAGGCATGCATAGCCGGAATGAAAGAAGCCCTAGGCATCAGGATTGAAGAGATACACGTCTACGGTGACTCATCTTTGGTAATTTGCTAGGCAAATGAATCTTGGGCCATCCGGAAAGCAAGGTTGGTCCCATACCTATCCTACCTCAATTTACTGATTACTCAATTAAGGAGAATCACCTTCAGTCACAGGTCCCGGAACCACAACAGATTTGTCGATGCACTCGCTACTCTCGCCTCCATGGTTCAGATCCCCAGGGGAGTCATGCTTTGGCCAATCGAGATTCAGCAACAGGATCAGCCTGCCTACTGTCTTTAGATCGAAGAAGTATCAGACAATAAGCCTTGGTATGCAGACATCAAGCAATATCTCGAGGACGATACCTTCCCACTCGATGCTACCAAAATAGACTGTCGGCCAATCAGAAGACTGGCCATTCAGTTTGTCCTCTCTGGAGGAATCATGTAGAAGAGATCGCCAAACTTGATCTGGCTCAGATGCCTTGACACTCATAAAACTGCACAAGTAGTTGAGGAAGTTCACAGAGGAACTTGCGGCCCACACATGAATGAGCCAATGCTGTCTAAGAAGATACTCAGATTGGGCTACTATTGGTCCACAACGGAATCTGACTATTGCCGACAAGTACAAAAGTACCATCAGTACCAAATCTATGCTGACAAAATCAATGCACCACTGACCAAGCTGCACAATCTCACTCCTCCATGGTCATTCTCAGCTTGGGGCATCGACGTCATCGGGCCCATAACCCGAAAGCATCAAACGGACATCGATTCATCCTGGTAGCAATCGATTACTTCACAAAATGGGTCGAGGCAGCCTCTTATGCCAACGTCATAGCCTCCGTGGTTCAACGTATCTTGAAGAAGGACATTATCTCCCGGTACGGTGTCCAATTTGAGATCGTGACAGATAATGCTCTCAACTTCTGCAACAAGGGGATGACAGATCTCTACTAAAAATTCAAGATACAACATCACAATTCCACACCAAATAGGCCACATACTAATGGTGCGGTAGAAGCCGCCAACAAGAACAAGAAGAAAATTATAGAGAAGATGGTAACTAACTATTCTGCTTGGCATGATATGCTCCCATATGCACTTATGGCCTATAGAACATCCATCCAAACCTCAACAGGGGCAACACCATTTTCTCTAGCTTATGATATGTAAGCAGTCCTCTCCATCGAAGTACAAATTCCATCACTCTGGGTGTTAATAGAAGCAAAAGTCTCAGAAATAGAATGAACACAGCCCGATATGAGCAGCTGAATCTGATTAAAGAGCGACGACTGAAAGCCATCAATCATTCTCAGGCCTATTAGAGGCGCATGACTAAGTCATTCAACAGGAAAGTCAAGCCCTGAAGCATCGAAGTCAATGATCTGGTTCTCCCGAAAATGTTGCCAAACCGCCTTGATCCTAGGGGCAAGTTCACTCCCAACTACGAAGACGCATACATCGTCCGAGACAAATTCTCCGGCAATGGCCTTCGACTCGGACGTATGGATGACGAAGACCTCTCAAAGCCTGTCAACATGGACAAACTCAAACGATACTACACTTAAGGTCTAGATCTGATAGGTGCTTTCCACTTGTAGATTCTCTGGGAAATGACAGGAGGCCATCCTTGGCACACTCCTTATCCCCAGCAATTTAAATTATGGGTAGTGAAATCTCACCGTCCATTACCTAGGTGTGTGTACAATGACACACACCTGATCATAGTCTCTTGGAAAGATGGTTAGGTTCACGCATGCCTGTGGCACACGTAGTACCTTTAGCTATTAGCATTAAATGCTGATGGCTGGCATCAAGTCACCCAACTAAGCAGGGTAAGGTTTGATCCGTGAGGATAAACCTCACGGATCTACCCTAAGTAGCAGCTTTCAAAGAATTTGACACCTGTCCCATCCGTGAGGGTTAAAACCCTATGATTCAATCCAAAGTGTTGGCCTTCATGAGGCTAACACGTGTTCATCCATGAGGACCAAAACCTCATGGACCCAACTTTGAGTGTTGGCCTTCATGAGGTTGACACGTGTCCTGTCCATGAGCATAAAACTCTCACTGATCCATATTTAGTGTTGCCCTTCATGAGGGCAACACGTGTTGATCTGAGAGGACGAAACCTCACGGATCCAACTTGGAGTGCCAGCCTCCGAGAGGTTTACACCTGTCCCATCCGTGTGGATAAAACTCCCATGGATCATATTTAGTGCCAGCCTCCGAGAGGTTGACACGTATCCAATCTCTGAGGATAAATCCTCACGGATCAAATATCATGTCCTGGACCTAACCCAGACCACGGGCAAGACCTCTGGTCAATGGGTAAGAACTATGGTCTCACCCTGGTTCGTAAACTGACCTAGGTCAATCTATCCCAGCTGACAGTCAGTATCAGACTGTCATAGGAGCAGAGAATCCTTGATAAAAAGGATTCTCTCTCAAGCTGTGGGAGGATCCCAAGATAAGGATCCCCTATTTTAAAATCCCATGGGATGCCACATAGCACCCCATAATTATAATGGGATTAGGACTATGTCCTATATCCTACGAAATGATAAGATTACCATCCTCCTTTTTTCGAAGAGTATTAAGATTCCCCGCAAAAGGGGAAACTTGGTACAAGAGTCCTCAAAAGAAGAGGATTCTCTTGAGCTTAAGAAGTCTCCCAGATAAGGGAGACCCGCGAGCTGGCATCCTCTAAGAGGAGATCCCTTTTTGACTTTCTTAAAATAAAGAAGTCAAAGAGGGAGTCTTGAAAAATACTCTCTCAAACATATAAAAGGTGTGTTTCTCACAAGAAACACACACGAAGATATAAGAAGGAGTAAGGAAAAAACCCAAAAAGAAAGCGAAAACTCTCTCCTCCCTTTGAAGCAGCAACAAACAACTGATGAAGAAGACTCCCTCAACATGGAGAATAGAAGGTGAACCCTCAAACATGGCCACCATTCTTTTTCTTTATTTGAAAAGACCTCAATGAGGCACTTGTAACGCCTATATTGGAATTGGGCAACCCCATTGAATAAATACATATACTTTATTTAATCATGTTCTTCTTTTACTCTTCATCTTAATCAGAGGTTCTTCCCCAATAAAGGGAAGGTAATTTAACAATCTGAGTTTACTCAGATTGGAAGAATAGTCCCCCACAACAAACAATAAACTCCACACAACAATGAAGGAAATTTGATAAGATGAATTTTGCGCTTACAAATTAAATGGCACGCTTGGTGGGACTTTTTTCTCCTTTCATCTTTGATGGAGAATTTAAAAAATAAAAGAAGAATAAAAAAAGGAAAGTGAGTAATCCTTTCCCTATTTTCTCTCCGATTGGTGTGCAGAACAATCGAGACTGTCTACGTTCATCTCGCATACGTGCTCACAATCAAAAGGAGGGTCTATGTCTCTCCGATGCTGATCCCAGTGACTCATCCTCTAACTTGGTCTGAGGTGGCAGCGGCCCCAATCATTTAATCTTGCCTGGTCCACAGATAGGGTGCATCCCCAAGTATGCCCCACGGAGCAGGTGTAACCCGAAGGATACACCACGGATAGGGTGCATCCCCAAGGATGCACCACGGAGCAGGTGCATCCCCCAAGATGCACCACGGAGCAGTAGCATCTCCAAAGATGCTCCGTGGAAAATCGGCATCCCCCAGGATGTCTCACGGAGAAGTTGCACCCAAGAGGATGTGCCACAAAGCGAACACATCCTCCAGGATGTGCCATGGATTGGGTGCATCCAACTGGATGCCCCACGAACAGAGTGCATTCTCATCAGAGTGCACCACGGAGGGTGTACCCAACTGGGTGCACACACTGCAAGGTGGTTTTACCACTCTGCGACAGGTCAGCCCAAAAGGCAGACTTATGCCAAACACTAGGTCAGGCCTAACAAGTTGTATCAAATCCCAACAGTCCATAGTGGAAATACCGTAATCGCTGGGGCCGACCATAGGACTAGTTGGATATAAGCCCCCTTAGTCCAAATTGGCTGTTGGAGCTCCCCCTTTGAAAAATTCTCTAAGGTGGGGAGATGCTACCCAAATTTTACCAAGGCAAATGAACAAGGCCAAGGGCCTAAAGGACTTAATAAAAAATCCCTCAAATAACTTTAAAAAATACAAAGTAATTGAGGAAGGTGTCTTAGGGCACTCATCCGCGAATGAGAAATGTCCACGGATAGATTTCACGAACCAAGGTCCAAGATATCCCATGGAGGGAAACAAAAAATTATCCACTGATAGAAGTTCAAGACTGTCCATGGACAGGTTAACAAGACTGTCCACGGATAGGTCAACAAGATTGTCCACAGACGGAAAATCAAGACCGTCCACGGACGGAAGATCCAAGATGTCTACGAACAGGAGGTCAGCTCCGTCCACGGACAGAAGAGCAGCTTTGTCCACGGACAGAATTCCAGCAATGTCCATGGACAAGAGGCCAGTCCTATCCACGGACAGAAGAATAGCTCTGTCCACGGACAGAATTTCAACACTGTCCACAGACAGAAATCCAAGACCATTCGTGGACAGACCCAAGCCTGGTCCATAGACCGAAAGCCAGAGCACCCGGAGTAGAGGCCTAAGCCAGTCCGAGGGTCAGAAACATGCCCCCTTCATAGGTGCAAGTCCAAGCCAATCCGTGGACATCGTCCACGGACAAAAGTCCCTCACAAGAAAAGGAGAACCACGGATAGGCATTCTGCCATCCAAGGATAGTTCTCTTTCTAAAAAAGAGAGGAATTAGCACTATACATCCATCAAGAGAAGGGTCTTCTCGGAGCCGGATTCATCATCCGATCATGATGCAAAGGGCATTAACAGTTGTGATCAATATTGTCCAGCTGTTAATGCAAGAAACACTTCGAATCTAGAACATGCAGATAGAGACTTGTTGTATAGACTGGGTCCGAATGCCTTCCGAGGTGCTAACTTTGCAACCTTCACATCGACGATGACATTAATCTGTCATCAACACCAGCGGCCTCCATCCAGAGATGTAAGCCCATTCTGGGGGAGATCAAGTGTTGAACCAGAAAGAAGAACAACAACACCATATGACCCTAGGGTTAAGGTGCTTAACAGAAGCACTTCTACTTTTGAGATGCCTAGGAAGAAGACTCTTGAGAAAATCCTTTAGCTCAGAAACAGGAAGTACCCTTCGGCTCCGCCAAAGGTGTATAATTATCGGTCAAGGCCAAGAAAGCCTAGAAATCAGAAGTCAAGAAGGTCGACTAGTGCCTCAAACAAGATTCGTTTTGCTCATTGGAAGCGGAAGACTGATCCGTCTACGCCTGTTTACCTACTCGGGGAAGATCAAACACTAGAGCGTCATATGCTGGTTACGAAAGAGTGTCTGTGAATGTGATCGGGACTAGACTCAACCCATCTCCGGAAGAGTAAACAACTCCAGTATTCCAAGGAACTGGGGCAATGCCTGAGCAGAACTTATCAGCAAGGCAGGATTCTCAGAGTTCAACCGCCGCTATTTTAGCCGCTTTGGACAAGACAGAGTCTCACGAGCTGTCAGAATAGTCGCTCCGGGTCTGGTAATTCCGAGAAGAAAAATGATCTATAAGAATCAGGTCAGAGGCAAAGAAAAAGCCCAAAACCTAGTTTAATCAGCTCCAGAACCTTGTGTTGGCGAATACCAAGAAGGGTCAGAGCAAGAAGAGACCCCGGTAACCTCTCCGAGAGAATTGGAAGAAACTCCGCCAGTCGAAGATTATGTTTTTGATGAGCCAACTCCTCAACCAATCAGGCCGGAAGTTGTGGAGGAAATGCCTCGACAGGTTTTCAGTGCACCAAACCCTTTATACGGGATGCCCAGTGCCTATTTCGCAGAAGAAGAATTTTTGAATCTATTCCCGTTACTAGAACCAACTTCATAGCGACCGGTGATGGTCATGATGATGAATCTGGATGGGAATGCAAGTCAAAGGAATAACCCTTCAACTTCGGCACCCCCGCCATCAAATGATCAAACAGTAACCTTACAGGCTCAACTCCGATACAAGGATGATAAGATCATAGCCATGATGTCTCAAATGCAAGAGTTGGCTACTCAATTGTCACCTCTCAAATCTGCATCGGCACCTAGACCTCACTTCCCTTATCAAGGAGGTAGCAACAATCAAAGCACAACCCCTACACCTCCAAATCATCCAAGGGTGCCTGAAACAGGTCCCATTCCAAATCAGGCCACCCTCATAGGAGGGGTGTCACCTTCTCTTCTAGCTGTAATCGAAGAGACTGTCCACAATCAAATGCGACAGGCCAAAGAAAAGGAAGAGGATGTCCAGATGATCGTGAAGCCCTATCCAGCTATCATGGATGTGGTTCCATTCCCACCAGGCTTCGTTCAACCAACATTCAAGATGTTCTATGGAACTGGAGATCCGATGCAACACCTGTCTCATTTACTCTTGAGGTGTGGATTGACATCCAAGACGGGGGCTCTCTGTCTCCAACTCTTTGTGCAATCTTTAGAGGGCACTGCTTTCACATGGTATGCAAACCTCCCTGAGGCTTCGATCCCTGATTGGAGCACAATGGTAACCAAATTTAGCAAGCAATTCTATGACACCCAAAGAAGAGTATGTGTTCCGAAATTTATTGAAACTCGGCAGAGGGACAATGAAATAGTAACAGAGTTCATTGCCGGATGGAGAGCTCTAACCTTCTCTTGTCCTCAAAAGTTCACTCAACTAGAGCTTATCCGGATGTGCCTTAACAACTTCAGGCACGACCTTTTAACTGCCCTCATGGCTCAAACCTTTACTGGTTTTGAAGACTTGTGCACAAAAGCACATGACATGGAGAGCCATATAGGAAAGAAAAGGCGAGGTAGGGGCACTGACCGCCTTGAATCCTCGACGGCCGCAGTAGTTGAAGCTAAAAAGACTGCGTCACCAGCACCGAGTGCCGGTAGATCAACTAGCCAAACAAGCAACGACAAAGGACCAATTAAGGTTGATACTAAACCAATTCAGGGTGGATCTAGAAAGCCATTATGGCAAGGTAAAAAGGAGCCGCCAAAGAAGATCACCATGGAAGAGAGAATGAATAGAACATATTCATTTTTTGAAGACATTGTCGAAGATTTGTTTGAAGACCTCCTTACCAATGAACTCATCACTCTCCCAGAAAGCCAGAGACCTTAAGAGATTGGATGAAAAATGATCTCAAATACTATCCTTGTCTTCGTATGATCAGTCATAAGATAGGTGACTGCTTTGTAATGAAAGACATCATCCAGCAGCTTTTGGATAATAAAGAGATTGTCATTGATGATCTCCAACAGGCAGCTACGTCCAATATGGTGGTGGCTTCAGAGCCAATTGATGAAAATAAAGCATCTTCGAGCGGCAAACTTCCTGATGACAGACCGTCAGACGAAGAAGACTTGACCCTCTTTGAAAGTAAAGGGGCCAAGAAGAAAAAGCAGTTGGCTCAAAATGCCGATGCTAAAAAGCAAGCTCAGGCTACAAGGCAAGCTCAAGCCCCAAGAAAGGAAGGGAAGCACATAGCCAAGGCTAAAAAGAAGAAGAAGAAAGAAAGAGCGAGGAAAGCCAAAAAAAATGGCCCAATCCAAGATGCTCCGGTGGAACAAAAGTCATTGACGGTAATCACCTTGATGGATTTTATCCCGCCAGCTTCTACTCCGACTGTGACAATGATAGCCTTCAATCAACAGATTCGGGAGACGAATCCAACATCTTTTCATGCTATGTCATTGATGTGGTCCCGAATGAAATCCTTTATGGTTGGATATGCCAAGATCGATGGTAACCAGCGGTTCAGAAAGACACCAGACATTTTAAGATTGGCAGGATCAATCTAAAGATGTTGAACTCGTAGAAAGGGGACCATCCACATCAAGACGGACCCCCATGGGACTTTCAGATCTCTCTGAAGGATTCTCATCTAGAGGGAAAAGAGAGACAAAAGATGAGCAAGTACAATCTGATTCCCCTCAAAGAAGGCTAAGTACGCCTGAAGCTCCAAACCAAAACCATCGTCAGATGCGACGATCGGTGCAGATCTTAACTCAGCTCGGGAATCAAGATTCACCTGTTGTAGTCAGTTTGGACAGTGACCCTTCGACATAAGAAGTAGTCCTAAACCCAGGGCCACCTGATAACTCACAGGCATCTGAACAAAGCTCAGTTCAATCTGGGAGTCTAACAGGGCAATTTAAAAGAAGAACTCAGTCGCCTTTCCAAGGCAAGAAAAGGAAGTTGGACTTAGTTCTACAAACATAGTCTAACTCTTTGAAGGAGAGTCATTTGGACCAATAGATCAGACGATTGCCAAAATCTATCAACTCAACCTCCGGTCAGGAAGAAAATTACCACCGAGGTTTGTGCCGGTCCAACACGAAAATCAAACTAGAGCTCAATCGGCCCAAGCCGAAACAGTTCCTGGTAATGAGAGGGTCAAATACGATATTCTGACCCATCTGAAGAAAATTTCTTCCCTGCTAATGCTCTTAAGATGTCTCTGGAATTAAGAAGATCCCTTATATATGCCCTCTCTAATCCGAAAGACTTCTCTGAAGAAGTCACAAGTCAGCCGCCATAGCCTCTTTAAATAGGAGCTTCCTGCCTCTTTATGATCACCTTTGATGATGAAGACATGCGAGCTGAGACTCTCCAGCATAATAGGTCACTTTTCATCTCAGGTTTGGTTAATGAAACCGGAATCTCCAGAGTGATGATAGATAGGGGTTCAGCCGTCAACATCCTTCCAAAAAGAATGATGTCCAAGCTTGGCGTACAAATAGGCCGGCTTCATAAAAGCAGTCTGATCATCTAAGACTTTAACCAAAATGAGCAGAAACCCATGAGCATGGTCAACCTCAAAACTAGATTTGGGGATATTGCTGAAACTATGACATTTCTTGTGATCGACGTCAATACGTCATACAATGCCCTATTGGGGCGGCAATGGATACACAACCATCTAGTCGTGCCATCCACCTATCACCAATACCTTAAATACCCTCAAGGAAACAGGCAAGCACAGATCGATGCTGATGATGATCCTTTCAATGATGCAGAGGCATATTACGCAGATGCACGTTTCTATGTCAAAAGTGCCTAAAGAAACCTTCATCAGAAGCCCAAAGGGGAAAAAGTTGAGAGTGGCCCGAAAAGCAATCGTGGGCCTGCCCAAATAGCAGCTTCAAAAAGAGTGTTCAAATACACCCCAAAATCTCAAAGAAAGGAAGCAGAACCAACCCTATCTTTGGTCAAATCTTTCCGAAATCTGGAGAAAGACAAGTCAGTCGGCCTTTCCTAGACTTGTGAGGTTAAATAAATCAACCCCTTCAAGCTCTGAAAGGCAATCATATAGTCCCTTTGAGGAGAATGGATCGTACAATGGTCGAAACTACCTCCAGTTTTACTGTCCTGGTCATGAAAAGATGACAGAAATCAATGCTCTTCAATTCTCTAGGTACATATGATAGGATGAACTCCTCATGAACCAATGAACATGGCAAGATCATTAATCCTTACAGGAAGAAGATAAGTTTTGGGGAAAAGACAACCAGGCTCCTCAAGAATCAAGGGTTTGACCCTGAAGAAGGAGAACAAGTCAAAGGAACTATCCTACCGACTTATAAAGCTATGCTAAAAAAGGAGTAGCATGAAGCCCTGGATACTGGTGACTATGTAGATACGAATACGCTAGGAATTGGGTATAATCCCCCAGTCTTTGTATTCAGAAAAAATTGCAACCAGACCGTAAATATGATCACGGCTAGGGGAGAGTCCACATCAAAAGAAGTCTCCATGGAATGGCTTTCAGAAGAAGCAGAGTCCCTACAAGCATCCCCATGGGTTGAGGCAGCGCATCAAGATATGATTGATAGCCTAACTAAGGTCCGCCTCAATGCATTGCAAAAATGACCAACAATGGAAGTCATTCCCGGTGTCATTGTCCTGTCCAAAAAAACTAGAGAAAAGCCCATCATTTTTCACTCCGCAGGACAAGCAGGCAAAGCCACTCCCCGGAGCGATAGAAAGGAAAAGGAAGCCTGTATTTAACCCGTCAATCAAGAAAATACTTGAGAGGCAGGGGTTTAATATTGAAGCAGAAGAGCAAGTTGAGCATGAAATCATGAAAAAACCCATGACTTTGGCTACCTATAAGTAGGATGGTTCTAACTTGGGAAAGCCTGAAGCAGGAAACTCTGATTCCTCACTAAATGAAGATCTGATTTGGACCGTAAATACTATTATGGTAGATGAAGACTCCTCCTCGGGAGATGAAATGATCATAGAAGAATTATTGGAAGAAACAGAAGTCCGTCTGGCTCCTCTAGAATTTAAAGCAAGAGGTCAAGCAACTATGGACGACCTTCTTGAAGTTAACCTCGGCTCAGAACAAAACCCAAGGTCAACCTTCATTAATGCCTCTCTCTCCCAAACAGAAAAAGAGGAGTATCTTTGTCTCCTAAAAGAGTACAAGGATGTATTTGCCTGGAACTACACAGAGATGCTTGGTTTAGATCTAAAAATTACAGTCCATTATCTCACAACTCGAGAAGATGTCAGGCCGATCAAGCAGGTACAAAGATGAGCTCACCCAGAGTTGGTCGCTCAAATCGAAGCTAAGGTAGATAAACTCCTCAAAGCCAGATTTATAAGAGAGGTTCAATACCCTACTTGGCTTGCCAACGTGATTCCCGTGAAAAAGAAGAACGGACAGATCTGGGTTTGTATAGACTTTTGGGATTTGAATGAAGCCTGCCCTAAGGATGAATTCCCTTTGCCCATCACTGATGGTCGATGTCACAACCGGCTTTGAGGCTTTTTCCTTTATGGATAGATATTCCGGCTATAATCAAATCAAGATGGCTGCGGAAGATGAAGAGCTTACAGCCTTCCGTACTCCTAAGGGGGTGTTTTGCTACAAAGTCATGTCATTCAACCTCAAAAATAGTGGAGCAACTTATGAAAGGGCCATGACTATCATATTTCGAGATATTCTCCATGACAAGGTCGAATACTATGTCGATGATTTAGTTGTCAAGACAAGATAACGAAGCAATCATCTGGATGATCTTTGGAAAATCTTTAACAGATTACAACTGCATCAGCTCAAGATGAACCCACTCAAATGCGCATTCGGAGTTGCATCTGGGAAATTCTTGGGCTTTGTGGTACGCCATAGAGGAATTGAGATCGACCCTACTAAAATAAGAGCCATTCAAGAAATGCCTCCTCCAAGAAATCTGCGTGAGTTGAAGGACTTCAGGGTCGACTTGCTTATATTTGGAGATTCATCTCCAACTTGGCTGGTGCCAACTGTTTTTCCGGTTGATGAAGAAGGGAATACTGTTTCAATGGGATGAAGCTTGCCAAAATGCTCCGGATAGCATCAAGACTTATCTTACAAATCCACCGGTCCTTATGGGTCCCATCAGAGGAAAGCCACTTATCTTCTACATCACAGTGCTCGAGGGATCTCTCAGAGCTCTCCTTGCTCAGCATAATGACTAAGGAAAGGAAAATGCCCTGTACTACCTAAGCAGGACTCTGCTTGGAGCAGAATACAGATACAACCCAATAGATAAAGTCTGTTTGACCCTCATCTTTGCTCTGAAGAAATTAAGGCATTATATACTTGAGCATTCGGTGAAACTAATATCCAGAGTTAATCCTCTCAAATACATAATGTCTCACCCTACTCTCTCTGGCAAAATAGCGAAATGGGCGGTGCTTATCTGAATTTGAAATCAAATTCGTGTCCCAAAAAGCAGTGAAAGGGCAAGCCCTTACTGATTTCCTTGCAGCACATCCAGTTCCTGCAGACTCGCCTCTAGTCATCGACCTCCCCGACGAAGAAGTCATGCAAGTTCAAGTTAAACCAGGATGGAAGATGTATTTTGATGGAGCTTTAAGAAGCCCTGATGGAGTCAAACGCATCAATCTGAAGGAAAACAAATCAAGAGTAGGTATTGTTTTTGTCATACCAGACAACGCAATACTATCCTATTCCTTCGCCCTAAAGAAAGATGTTCAAACAATGAAGCTGAGTATGAAGCCCTAATAGCAGGTTTTGAATTAGCTCTTGAGATCCCGGTGGATCAACTAACTATCTATGGGGATTCAGAACTCGTCATCAAATAGGTACAGGGTGAATATGTAGTGTGAAGGGTTAGTCTCTTTCCCTATCAGAAGAGAGTGGACTAGCTACTTGCTCAAATTCCAAGAAGCAGTCTCTTTCATGTCCATAGAGGACTCAACAATCAAGCCGATGCTTTGGCCGGTCTTGCAGTATTTCTAACTTCGCCGACGAATAGGATGCGACCATCACAGTAGGGGAAAGATGAACTCTCAAACCCCTTCTAGAGATAGACTTCCTGGAGACAGTTTGTTCTGTGATAATCAAAGAAACATATGAGGATTGGCGACAACCCATTATCGATTATCTCCAACATGGTCGATTGCCTGGATACCGTGCCAAACGCGCTGAACTCCACCGACGGGTCACAAAATTTGTGATGTTGGAAGAAACCTTATATAGAAGGTTCCTAAATGGCATCTTGATGAGATGCATCTCAACAAATGAAATAGATCAAGCCATGGAAGAAACTCATGCCGGGATCTGCGGTGCTCACCAAACTGGGCTCAAGCTACAAATGTAGCTGAAAAGATTGGGTTACTACTGGCCTATGATGATCGCTGATTGTCTCAACTATGCAAGAAAATGTAAAGTTTTTCAGCTCCATGCTGATTTCATACATCGGGCTCCCAAGCCTCTCCACATGACAACATGTTCGTAGCCCTTCGCGGCATGGGGAATGGAAGTTATAGGAACATTCACCCCACCATCATCTGTTGGGCATCAATATATCCTAGCTGTGATAGACTACTTCTCAAAATAGGCCAAAGCCATCGCTCTCAAAGAGGTCAAACACCACTCAGTGGCAGACTTCATCCGGACCCACATCATATATCGATTCAAGATCCTAGAGAGCATCATTACGGATAACGGGCAACCTTTCCGAAGCGCTCTTATACACAAGTTGTATGCCAAATTTGGTATCCGAGAGGACCATTCCACCCGGTCCTATGCAACCGCGAATGGTCTCGGTGAAGCCTTCAACAAGACTTTATGCAAAATCCTCAAGAAAGTTATGGATAAAAGCAAACGGGACTGGCACGAATGCCTACCCGAAGCTCTCTGGGCATACTGGACTACTCATTAGACTCCGACACAGGCCACGCCGTATTCCATGGTCGTTGGCAGTGAAGTAGTTCTCTCCCTTGAAATTCAAATTCCCTCCCTATGGGTGGCAATTCAGCAGTCTCTCACAAAAGAAGATTCAGCTAAGGTTCGTCTTGCAGAACTTGAAACTCTTGATAAACGTCGTCTCCAAGCCCAACAAAGTTTAGAGATGTACCAGCAAAGACTAACTAGCACCTTCAATAAAAGAGTAAGGTTAAGGTCTTTCAAAACAGGAGATTTGCTCTTAATGGTCAGAACTTCGATAATCGTCACTCGTCGAACCAAGGGGAAGCTCGAACCAAAATGGGAAGGGCCATACATCGTCGAGAGGGTATACTCCAACGGAGCATACCTGCTGACCTCAATGGATGGAGAGGGAATTATCCCTCCAACTAATGCAAGATTCCTCAAGCGATACTACTTCTAGGAATCGAAACACTCACTAGACCAAAACTTTAAAAGACGGTCTAGACAATTTAGAGCACAAAACGACTCGTTAAGTTGAAAACCCTAAGGGGCAGCTTAGGCAAAATTAGAGTCATGCTCGCTAAGTCGAAAACCCTTAGGGGCTGCTTAGGCAAAAAAAATCAGAGCAACAATGACTCACTAAGTTGAAAATCCGAAAGGATGGCTTAGACAAAAATTGAGTCAAGATAAAAGGCCCGCTAGACCAAAACTTTAAGAAGAAGGTCTAGGCAAAAATTAGGGTAACAAATAGCTCGCTAGACTTACACTCCAAGAGACAATCTGGGCAAAAATTAGAGCGATTTGACAAGCTCCTGAATACGAGCTAAAAAGGTTCACGGGGCTTCAAAAGTTTCCAGAATACCAGACTGAAGTCCAAACCCTCCTAGGCACGAACGAAAACTGCCTATTCATTATCAAAATGTGAATTAAAACTTCAAAAGCCCCCCAAATACAAGGCCGAAGTCAAAACCTCCTAGGCACGAACGGAAACTGCCTATTCGCTACTAAACTGGGAATTGAAGCTTCAAAAGCCCCCTAAATACAAGGCCAAAGTCAAAACCTTCCTAGGTACGAACGGAAACTACCTATTCGCTCTCAAAATGCAAATCCCCCTTCTGAACAACATTTGACTTGATCCTATCATGGGTACGTAGGCAGCCTGAGGAAATTAACTTGGGTTCAGTCAATTCTTTTAAAAGAACACCATCCCCCTAGGATACAAAATCATCGTTATTGCCCCTCAATATGGGTGAAACAAAGAAAACTGTTATACGATGCGCGAAGAAGAAACCACAATTCCAAGGAAGGACTTCTCACCATCAGAAACATATCTACTAATTACAATGGATGGATAATGGAACCAATGTAAGGTTCTCAAAGCCTGCTAGACCAAAACTTCAAGAAGATGGTCTAGGCAAAAATTAGGACACCAAAATACCTGCTAAGTTGAAAATCCGAAATGACGGCCTAAGCAAAAATCAGGGTAACAATGACTCACTAAGTTGAAAATCTGAAAAGATGGCTAGACAAAATTGAGTCAAGATAAAAGGCCCGCTAGACCAAAACTTCAAGAAGAAGGTCTAGGCAAAAATTAGGGCAACAAAAAGCTCGCCAAACTAACACTCCAAGAGTTGGTTTAGGTAAAAATTAGAGCAACCTGACAGGCTCTTGAATACGAGCTAAAAATATTCATCATTTTTCAAAAGACTTGTTCCCAAATTATAAGTTCGTACTTTCCTAGATACGAACGGAAACTATCTACTCATAAATACGAGTTTAAATCGCCCCTTTTGGAACTACGTTTGGCTTGATCCTATCATGGGTACGTAGGCAACCAAGAAATGGGTTCAGCCTGTTCTTTTAAAAGAACATCAATTCCTCAAGATACAAAGGGGAAATCATAAAAAAAAAAAGGAGTACAAGACAAAAAATAAAGTCTTTTGTTCATAGATAACAAAATGAGGGAACTCCACATAAATTGGAAAACTCACTCGAGTTAAACAAGCAGTATCTTGAGAATATGTTATCAGCTCCAACAAGCTACTGATTTAAACAAAAATATTTTGAGAGTATGTTGTCAGCTCCAACAAAATGCTAGACTTGACAAATACGGCCTTGAATATAAGTTCTGAGGTACTAGCACAGTATTGATGGATGCTATTCAAAATAGAATTCCTCTCACGTCCAACTTCTTCACCATCATTTGTGGTGCTGAGTAATCTCCAGGGGAGGATTCTAACCCATCAATAGCAGCAAAGGTGATGTCTAGAAGCAGAACCAGGAATTGTCTCTTAGTGCTCTCCAAGCAATGAATGAAGGCTGATCCGGTTTCGTTGGGCTTCAACCAATTAAAGACATCCCCTCTCGAAGCATGCTGTGATAAAAAGTCCATTCTGCGAAAGAAGATGTAGTTTAAATTAGCTTTAAATACAACTAAAATTTTGAATAGATACATGCGTTCATATAAGAGTTAATTGGATTTGGGAGTAAGGGAGAAATATTGATTCCTTGTCATCTCTAATAAATATATTATTTGAGAAGAACCTTACGTCTCAGATTTATTAAGGGATGAAATAGCATGGTCAGCTTTAAAGCAAATGTCCAACGACGAAATGCTTATGGCAAACGCCTATTGGTAAATGCTAAAGCTTAGATCCGTGGACGCATCAATGTCCACGGATGCATGAAATCCATGGATAAAAGTCCCATGGATAACCTATCTGTGGAAATTACTCATGGACAAGAGTCCTGTGGATAGCATGTCCGTGGAAAATATCCACAGATATCTAGAATATTCACGAACAAAAGTCCAAAGGTATTAAGGGTATTCGTGGACGGAACTCCACGGATAAATTTATTTAGCTCACGGACAAAATTCCTGTGAGTAAGCTGTCCATGGCGATAAACCACAAGCAGTGAATTATCAGTCAGGTTTTCCATGACCGGATAACTCAAAGATTCCAACAATGGAACCGGAATACCTGCCTGAAAATACAGGAAGCCCAAAAGGGCATTCCAGGTTCTCTCTAACTTGGGAAAAACCAAGAAATGCGAAGAAATGCATTTAAGAGGATTCCCAAGATCAAAGAGACCTAATAGAATGCCCAAATGGAATTCCAATCCATTTGAGTGAGGATCAACGTCCTCATTCCCTCTCTGTAAAAATTATAGACAGGAAGAACAATGGTTCTTCCATTTCTTTCGTGTCTGATGAGAGTGAAAACTCACCTAGAAAAGAAGAAGGAATTAAAAAATGGGAGGGACAATCCTTCCCGGAAAGCAGGGTTCTGAATTTAGAAAGATTTTCTGAGTTCAGAAGGATGAGGAAGATGAAGTATTTTCCCCAAATTTTCCTAAGGCATCCTTATAAAGGATACCACTTGATCAAACTTGACCACCCATTTTGAAGTGGACGGTCAGGATGGTGGGGATGTTCCCATCACTTGACTTTAATGATTAAAGTGGACTCATTAATGAGAACGCTTCAGTTAGGGAACCCCATCGTGGATTTCCCATAAAATCATGAGTGGAGGCGGTTATGCACCTCCACTATCACTACAAGGTGTTAGGATCCAAATGGATGGATCATTTCCAACCATCTAGATCCTGAGGAGCATTTGTGGGCAGTGAAATCTCACTGTCCATTGCCCAGGTGTGTGTACAATGACACACGCCTTATCACAGTCTCTTAGAGAGATGGTTAGGTTCACGCGTGTCTGTGGCACGCGCAGTACCTTTAGCTGTCAGCATTAAAAGCTGATAGTTGGCATCAAGTCACCCAGCTAAGTAGGGTAAGGTTTGATCCGTGAGGATAAACCTCACGGATCTACCCAAAGTAGCAGCTTTCAAAGAAGTTGACACCTGTCCCATTCGTGACGCTTAAAACTCCACGGATTCAATCCAAAATGTTGGCCTTCATGAGGCTAACACTTGTTCATCCGTGAGGACCAAAACCTCACAGACCCAACTTTGAGTGTTGGCCTTCATGAGGCTGACACGTGTCCTATCCGTGAGCATAAAACTCTCACGGATCCATATTTAGTGTTGGCCTTCATGAGGCCGACACGTGTTCATCCGTGAGAACGAAACCTCATGGATCCAACTTGGGGTGCCAGCCTCGAAGAGGTTGACACGTGTCTATCCGTGAGGGTTAGAACCCCACGGATTCGATCCTAGGTGTTAACCTCTAATTGGTTGACACGTCTCAATCCGTGAGGATAAAACCCCCACAGATCATATTTGGTCCTAGCCTTCGAGAGGTTGACACCTGTCCTATCTGTGTGGATAAAACTCCTATGGATCATATTTAGTGTCAACCTCTGAGAGGCTGACACGTGTCCAATCCCTTAGGATAAATCCTCACTGATCAAATATCATGTTTTGGACCTAACCCAGATCACTGACAGGATCTCTGGTCCGTGGGTAAGACCTATGGTCTCACCTTGGTCCGTAAACTAACCTAGGTCAGTCTGTCCCAGCTGACAGTCAATATCTGACTGTCATGGGGGTAGAGAATCCTTGATAAAAAGGATTCTCTATCAAGCTGTGGGTGGATCCCAAGATAAGGATCCCCTATTTTAAAATCCCATGGGATGCTACATGGCACCCCATAATTGTGATAGGATTAGGACTATGTCCTATATCCTAGGAAAGGATGAGATTACCATCCTCCTTTTTTTTAAGAGTACTAGGATTTCCCTCAAAAGAGAAAACCTAATACAAGAGTTCTCAAAAGAAGATGATTCTCTTAAGCTTAAGGAGTCTCCAAGATAAGGGAGACCCGCGAGCTAGCATCCTCTAAGAAGAGAGCCCTTTTTGACTTTCCTAAAATAAGGGAGTCAAAGAGGGAGTCTTAAAAAAGACTCTCTCAAACATATAAAAGGTGTGTTTCTGACAAGAAACACACACGAAGATATAAAAAGGAATAAGGGAAAAACCCAAAAAGAAAGAGAAAACTCTCTCCTCCATTTGAAGCAGCAATAAGCAACTGAAGAAGAAGACTCCCTCGACATGGAGAATATAAGGTGAGCCCTCAAACATGACCACCATTCTTTTTCTTTATTTGAAAAGACCTCAATGAGGCACTTGTAAAGCCTACATGGGAACTGGGCAACCTCATTGAATAAATACATATACTTTATTTAATCTCATTCTTCTTTTATTCTTCATCTTAATCAGAAGTTCTTCCCCAATAAAGGGAAAGTAATTTAACAATCTGAGTTTACTTAAATTAAAATGATAGTCCCACACAACAAACAATAAAATCCACACAACAATGGAGAAAATTTGATAAGACGAATTTTGCGCTTACATAAACTCATTTGCAAATCAATGAAATCCGCTAATCAACCCCTTGAGCCTAACAGCCCTTCTTTCATGAAATCTTTTCAGGGACACCCTCCCTTGCCATCTGTGGCATTTGTCTGAACTACGTCATGACTTGATCCTGCAAAGGGTATGTAGGCAACCTGACAAATCAAGTGTGGTTGCTAAAAGGATCCGGACACCCCTCTAAACCATACCTCTCCCCACAGAGTCCAAACAAAGCAAGAAACCTCTCGACTTCCTCAGACGAGTCAACTCTCAAGGGTACAAAATTTCCATAAAATGTAAGCCCAAAATAGAAGTCGAAACATTCTCAAAAGTCATAGACTCCCCAAGCAGAGACAACCTCACCTCAAATTCCACAACAGAGCAGAGTACAAATCAACTACAACCCCAGGGTGTCCCAAACTTCGCCCCCTAGCCTACATTTCGTCCCACTCTAAGTCCTCCTAGATCCCTTAGAAAATACGAGTGCGAGCACAGTATCACATCTACATCCTCAGTAGAAACATAGTTCCTATAATCCCCAGAGGATCACAATCCAATGCAATGAAGGGAGAAAATCCATTCCCCCCAACAAATCACGGGCATGAGTGAAAACCGCTAACAGCCTCATTGCGCAACAATCATGCGACCCCCAGACCTAGTCTTGCGACTAGGGGCAAAAAAGGTACAAAAATTAATAAGCTTCGTAGGCATGAGGAAAACCAGCAACGACCTCATCGTACAAAAATTATGCGAATCCCATGACTTGATCATTCCAAGGGTAAAAAAAGGAACAAAGCTGAAGAACAGTTTGGCAACAAAATCCGACGGCAATCAGGCTTACCAGGCTCCCCAATCACCCCCAATAGAATATTCTCTCAAACAGACCAGTATCCCCAACAGAGACTCCAACAAAAGGGAACCCTCAGCAGACAGTTAACTCTTGGGCATCCTCAGCGGAGATTCCTCTAAGAGAAACTCCCCAGCTGTGGCCTACAGCAGAGTTCCGTTCCCCAGCGGTTTCCCAGTAGAAGCCTCCCATTGCTCTCTACAATACTCTCCACAGTGAAAGTCTAGAAGCTTCCATTTGCTCTACAGTAGGTTTCTCCCCAGCCAAAGACCACAATCTCCAACAGCAAGCAAGATAAGTAGGTCTACCACCAAACATCCCCAATGGTGATGAAAACTCTTCTGGGTGATACTCCACTCTCCGAGAGTGAAAGTCAAACTACAAAATCCCCTAAGCCTTGATAAAGGCAATTTACTAGCAAATCTTAAAGCTAGCTAAGCGTTCTTCTGTTAAAATCAAAAACTTTTGCAAGAAGTCCACAAACACTTTTCATAAACAGAAGTTCTGGTACCAAGATCTGTTTATACCAACTTGCACTAAGCAACCCCGACAAGCAAGGCAGAAAGCAGCTAACACCGTGCATCCCCGCAAGTCGTAGTCAAGAGTCATGGGAAAGCATCATCGCCTTTGTCCCCTACATGACATCATTTAGCATAGTGTCATACCTTGCATGACCAAAAGCTCCTTAGCAACATTTAACACATCAACATCCAGCGCCTCTGGGCCATATCAATGTCGATCCGACTAGTACCTCCGGGACGTGGCACCCTTTTTTGACACCCCCATGTGTCCTTGACATTATCGAATCTCTATTGACATAAACACACTTTATCAACATACCGACACTCACCGCATGTCCCTCCTTCGACACCTCCATGTGTCCTTGACATCATTGAGTCTCCATTAACATAAACACACCTTGTCAACATGTTGGCACTCACCACATGTCCCTCTTTTGACACCCCCGTGTGTCATTGACACCATTGAGTCTCCATTGACATAAACACACCTTGTCAATATGCTGACACTCACCGCATGTCCCACTTTCGACACCCCCGTATGTCCTTGACATCATAGAGTCTCCATTGACATAAACACACCTTGTCAACATGAAGACACTCACCGTATGTCTCTCTTTTGACACCCCCGCGTGTCCTTGACATCATCAAATCTCATTGACATATAACAAATTTTTCAACATGCCAACACCTCACATGTCCTCCCTTCAACATCCCGTGTGTTCTTGACATCCCGTGTGTCCTTCGATCGACTTGGCTAAACGCCATGACAATTGGTCTGCTTGTCGCCTCCATGCGATGCTTGGCTAGCGCTTCTGGGACATGTCATCATTCATAGTATGCATTCATCCCTAACATGAGTAGACCGGACTACTCTCTAGTCCCCAGCAAGTGGTTCTGCCTATTTTTTCTTCCCCCAAGTCACTCGTATCCCCAACAGATATTGGTAGGCACATGAACCCAGCACTCGCACCACATGCACACGCATCATGTTGCGTTCCCAAAATCCAATCTTGGTGTAAAAATATGATGATTCCAGTCTTTGTTGTTCAAATTATTAATTTGGCATTCTCCAACAAATAGGGACAGCTGTAAGCACCCAATTTTTACACTCCTCCTTAACCATGATTAAGGTCTTTTAACCATGGTTAGTTTCAGCTGAGTCCCCCTTAACCATAGGTCAAACCCCAGTTAACCCTAGGACCTAACCCTAGGTAAATCCCTAGTTAACCCTAGGTCAAATCCTAGTTAACCTTAGGTAAACCCCTAGTCAACCCAAAACCTATGTAAACCCCTAGTTAACCCTAGGACCTAACCCTAGGTAAACCCTTAGTTAGACCTAGGACCTAACCCTAGTCAACTCTAGAACCTAACCCTAGTATGCCCTAGTCAAGACCTAGGCCCAAAAACACTCAGCCAAACCCTTAGGGCTTAAACCCAAGTCCAAGACCCCTAGGGCCTAAACCCTCAGTTTGGGCTCAGGGGGCCCAAAATTCAAATTCAAAACCCCCGTACCATGTGCACTATTGAGCCAGGCCCCTTCTGGGTAAAAACTAGGAAGGGCGATAGATGTTCTACCGTCATTCTCATTTTAGCATAATAGGGGAATGCCGGTAATTATTCTACCGCCATTCCCTGTGTTTCGTGTTTTCAGCAACCACCTGCTCCCCCTGCGCACCAAGCTCGCATCTGGGCAACCCCTCTCCTCCCTGCAACTACGCCTACCACTGTCCTAATACCCATGGTGTCCCTAATATCCTCCCCTATAAAAGCCACACCCCCAGCACCTTCGAATGAGAGAAGAAATCCCCCTATCCGAACCCCTGCCGGTTTATCAAGGTCCAAGCCCTTCTAACACCATCCAAGCCTCACTCAAACTCTCTAGGAAACATCTCAGCTCCCCCAATCGTGCACCGCCACCGTAGGCCACCACTTATCATTGCCACAACAATCACCGCAACAGGCAAAGGCGGCAGGGTAGGGTCCTCCCCTACCCTTCTTTATTTTTACATCCCTTGTGAGCCCATGGTCCCTCCAGGGGACTTCCTTTCCTATTTTGTAGCACCAATACCAAAATGGGGGTTCCCTTTGTCTTCTTCACAAACAAAGGGACCCCCCTATACGGTTATAGGCTCCCTCACACCACCACACATAGTGCACCAGCCTAATAGACCCCCTGAGCATTCTAGGGGACCCTCGGACTATGAGGAATCCCCTTGAGTCACTAGGGTACAACCCCGAAGGGCATAAACCATTTCTGGAAAAATCCAGGAATTGCGGTAAACACAGTACCGCAATTCCTGGTGTCCTCCTTTGTAGCTCCTGTAGCCCCCACCTGATCAAGCCCTGATCCCTTCCAAGGCCCAAAATGGATCCTTGGAACATCCTTGATTTTACCCTGGGCCTTCCAAGGTAACCCCTTAACTAACCATGGTTAAAAGACTTAAAAAAATGCAAACTGTGCAGAATGGCGGTAGTTGTTCTACCGCCATTCTTGAACTTCTCTTACAGGGAGTTTAGGCCCACTATGACCCCTTTATGGACTAAGTCCAAGGCCCACCATAGGTCCTAGACATGTGGAAATATCCTTGACCATCCCTGAGGGTCCATGACCCCCTAGGTTAATCCTTAACCCCTCCCCTGACCTGACGAAACCATTCTCAGCAAAACTGAGAATGGTGGTAGATAGTCTACCGCCATTCCTAAACTCTGAAAGTTTGAGAATTGCGGTAAACAATTCACCGTCATTCCCTGTTTCATGTTTATGGGCCTTACACAAGGGCCCAGACCTGCTAGGAGGCCATTCTAGGCCCTGTTATGCTCCTTGGGCCCATTTTAGACCTTCCCTGGCTTTAACTAGGGGTTAACCCAACCCCGATTAGATTCTAACCTTGGTTAGTTGATCTAACCTCAAGGGAAAAATCCTGAAGTTTTCCTAAAAATCACAAAAAAATCAGAGAATGTAGGAAATGGACCAATCATACCCTATAACATTCTTAACCATGGTCAAATGGATTAAACAATGGTTAACTCCTTCATTAACCATGGTTAAGTTCATTTTAACCTTGGAAAAATATGGAAAAATCCCTGAAATATCTCAACAATGCTTAAGGACCATAAAACTGAACTTGGACCTTGCCAACCATGGTTAGCAACCCTAAACATGGTTAGACCATCCCTTAACTCCGATTAAGCACTCCTTGGCCACCGAGCCCATTCTTAGTTTACTAGGCCCACCCTTAAGCCTACCGGGCTTACTTTTTAGCCTCCGAGCTTAATCCCTGGCCTCTGGACCCAATCTTGGCCTACCAGGCCCAATCCCAAGCCTTTGGGCTTACCCTTGGCCTACCGAGCCCAATCTAAATAAACCAAGTACTTGACCAACCCGATTAATCATACCCTAGCCTCCAGACTAGACCCTAAGCCACCCGTGGTGCACACACACACTCCCTTAGCCTTGGCACAAGCTCATGTTCTAGAACTATGCTCGGTCTGATGTCACCCCGTGTGAGTATGTAGGCAACCTTATCGGGTTCGACCCTAATTAGCTTTTTCCTTCTTGGATTAGTATAAACTAAAAGTAAGACATTTGGACAATAATTGACATTAATTTGGCCTATACCTAGGGAGTAGGTTACTATTGCAAAATGGAAGAATCGGGGTGCCTAACACCTTCTCCGTGACTTAACCGAACCTCTTACCTAGACTCTGAAACAGACTAAGACCTTATCCATAAACCCGGGGACTTATCTTTCCTAAATGAAGAAGTGGAGACTCCTAATTGTAAACAAACCTTGACTATGGGTGGACCGGAATCCGTGCTCATAAGTTTGAATGGAGTGATCTTCTCAAAGTTCCTAGAAATGGACTAGGAAGACAAAAAAATAGAAAAAAAGCTATACAAGAAAGGAAAGGTGAGTTCATCCTTTTCCTTTCAATGGTGTCTCTACACCATTAGAGATGGTGTAGAGAGACCTATCAAGCAGGAAAAGGATGGGCCCTCATGTGGTTCTAGAGAAGGACTAGACCCAAAGAAAAACATAATTAAATAAAGAAGATGAAGAGAAGAGGAGGAAAACCTACTCCTCAAAGGCCTCTTCAAAGCTCCAAGGTGGGATGGTTTTGGCCAAGGAAGGATTAGCTACAATAGGTGTGGCCTAAGCTTATTCCCTAGCTATCCTCCAAGGCTTAAGGGATTGGGATGGAGGTTTGGGTTATAGTGAACTCACTCTTCTAAAAGAATCTGCGGGTGGTTTTAGGGTTAGGAGAAGAAGGAAATTGAGGTTTTGTTTTATGGATTAGAGAAGGAGAAAGGTTAAGGCTTTAGACTAAGGATTTTGAGATTAGCTCTAAAGGGTTGCAAGGGTTGGGTATTTATAGACTTGAGATTAAAAAAAATCTAGATATTTTGGATGAGAAATATCTAGAAATTTTGGATCAATAATTTCTTGATATTTAGGATAAAAAATATTATTATTAATTAATTTAATTAAAGGGATCTTCATTGAAAGGGGCATGCTTTGCATTTTGTGACCTAAAAGGGCATGCTTTTGACATATTTATCAAAAAGGGCATGCTATGTATTTCGATGGCTTAAAAGGGCATGTTTTTGACATATTTATTGAAAAGGGCATTCTTTGTATTTTTATTACCTAAAAGGATATTTGGTGGATAATGAGTTTTGCCCATTTGAGCCACCTAAAATAATGGTTTGGGGGTGCACTGGGCTCTAATGAAGGTTGAGGATGTTGGGCTTTGGTTGATGCCTTGGAGCTTCAAAGAAGAAAATGGAGAGTAGGGGGTAAGAAAATGGGGTGCTTCAATCAGTCAATGATCACATGGTTGAAAAGCATGCAACATCAAAAGTAAGTCTAGATAATTTTAGATTTAATAAGAGGTTGGAAGATCGATGGGCCGACTCAATCAATAGCCGGAATCCCTTGATCACTCCCAATTCTGAAAGATGACATGCTTAATCTGAATCAATACAATGAACATATCTTGAAAAATATTCTGAATATAATTTGAAAGCTTACAAAAAAAAATTTGTTCCTTTTTACAAATGGTCCTTGCGCTATTCATGGGTCCTAGATAAGGCAATGAGATGCGAGGCCAGTGTAGTAAGGGAGCTAAGATCCATTTTAGGCTTCATGCATTGGATTTTACTTCGTTTTCTTTATTAACAAAAAAATATTCAAAAATATCAAAGCTTTTGAAAAGTTTAAAAAGAATTTAAAGGAATCATCATTAATTTATTGAGATGCACATGTCAACTTTTTCATACAAAACAAGCTTAGGTCTTTTGTCTTTGCCATTCTTTGCAAGCAAATCCGTTAAAGAGGGATAGCTTTAGGCACGTTGTTTTGCATGGTCGGACTTCTTTTTTTTAAAATGTAATTCTTCATTTTGGTCTTCTTCTCCAAGGTAAGATGGACTCCATATGATCATTTTAAAACCCCAATTTTCCTCTAAAAGGAATCTTTTATCAATTTACAACCATTCCATTAGCCCCGAAAATTCACCCAGATCTTAATCTTGATGTAGGAGTATTTTAGTTATTTTAACATCCTAAAGTGGGACCTTGCTATAACCAGTTCAACAAATCTAGAGAAATAAGAAAATGAGAAATCAAGCAATCGCAAAAGGGAGACAAGATATACATGGTTCGGCAAGGTGCCTACGTCCATGGGAGAAAACGGCAAGAAATCCACTAAGAATACGGGAGAAAAATAGTGTATAAAAGCTCTCTCGAAACCCTCTTCTAAAACCCTCGAGAAACCCCTTATTTCACATCCTAAAAAAAAACCCTTTATATATCTAGGGTTACCATGAGAAGACAAAACAGGGAAAACCCCACATATTGCCTATTAATCGGGTCACTTGGGTCGCACGGTCATCAAGGATCCGGGTAAGATCCATATCAACTTTCCAACAAAACCCATCTACAAAATTTGAGCCAAAACTCACAGACCCAACCCTAAGCAATACATTCAAACATTTCAGGGACTCTAATGATAATTTTGGACACTTTAAAGACCATTTAAAATGGTTTGAAACCCAATTTGTAGAATAAGGGTGCTTTTTATTTATTTATAATTTTGATAAAATTTAGCCCTTTGTAACATTCAAGTGGTTTAAATTAATTTGTAGAATAAGTATGAGTTCATAATTTTTATAAAATCAAGTCCTTTTTAAACTTGCTCTTTTAATATGAACAATTTGACCCTTGAGAAATTAGTTTATTCATGATTTTTGACCCCTTTAATCACCAAAGTGCCATTAAGTGACTAAAATGTCTGTAAACAATTTTAGTCCCACATTGGAAGTGAGAGGATTTCTCCTCCCATTTCTATCCTATAAATACCCCAATACTAAAGAAGCTATGCAATTTGCAATGCATACTTTAGTATTAAAAACCCTTTTTAGTCCATCCTTTATCCTTATAATCTCCAAGCCTGGAAAAGAAGAAACCTAAGGAGTCTTAGAGAAAAAGAAGGAGAAGCTTGAAGAAAAAGCAAAAGGACTCTAACCTACATAGGTAGAATTAAAAGTTCAGTTTTACATTTATGTCTATTCTTCTCCTAACCTTTCATTTTCCTTTTTTTAATATTAAACTTTAGATTAGGACATGAGACTTATCCCTCTCCTATTACATAATTGGACCCTCTATGATGCGTTTCGCTGATTACAGGCTTCTTATGAAAGGAGGAGGGATGAGAACCTTTAGGCTTAGAACCTTGTTTCTTTGATGTGAGCCCAAATTTCGTAAAACCAAAAATATTTCTCTAAAATTCACTAAGGATCCCCTATGATGTATTCCTCCGAATTGGGGCTCCTTGTGAAAAATAGGGACAAGGTGGTGCTTCCCTAGTCCTAGAACCCTTGTTTTTAACTCTTTAGTTTCTTTTTGAGTATGTATTTTTTTTTAGCTTAGATTACCTTTCCTTCCCCTAAAATTCATTAAGGACTGCCTATGATGTGTTTCACCAAATTGGAGCTCTTTGTGAAAAATAGGAGGAGGGTATTTCTTTCATATTAGAATACATAGGTGTTTTCAAAGCTTGTGTTCTTGCATTTTGCAAAAAATAGGAAAAGAGAAGAAGAAAAAAAGATATTTTCATGCGTTTATATAGTAATTTCTAACTTTCTTTCTAGATTTGAGTTCTACTAATTTTCCTTTTTAAGTAGCCACTCTTTTAATAATGTAACTTAGTATTTATAACCTTATATATATATATATTTTTGATGATCTCTTTAGCCACTATAAGTCATTAGGTTCTTTGTTTTTAAAAAGTCCATCTTCATAACTTTTCGTTTTTCTCAAGGAAATTTAAGGTGGATCTTAACCTGTTAAATTTCTTAGTTCCATAAAACCTTAAACCTAGTCTTGAGTCTAGACCTTGTTTTGTTTTAAGTTTAGTTTATAGAATTATCAAGTGTTAGGTCATTTAGTTTTATACTCTTTAGTGTAGTAGTAGATTTTGATTTTTCCATCATTCTTCTATAGCTTTTAAATCTAGAGTCCTTTATTTTTTTTAAAAAAATTTATCCTTAGGCATATCTCATTACTTTTGCTTTTTTTCTTTTAAAACAGATGTTTCAAATTAAACTTTTAGGGAATTTTAAAAGCATATGTTACCATTGTTAAACAGGTGATTTGGGGTGCCTAACACATTCCTTAAACTAATCACAATAGAACCTTCCTTCTTAGAATCTCATATTGGTTTCTCAAACTAGAGTCATATTATTAAAAATTGAAAAATGAATTTTGATGACCAATCACACCTCAACTCAATGATTGATGGTGACTCGGTATTTCGCATATTAGTATGCTTTATATGTGCTAATGTGGAAAAATATTTTAAATTAGTTTTGTTTGAATTTTTTTCAAAAATAGTCGCTAAATAACAACTTCAAGTCCCTCCAATTTTTTGGGAGACTTGAGGGTGTGTGTGTATGCCTTCTTTGTATCATGTGTGCACCTAGTACCTTGCAGAGGTGCCCTACATCCTAGTGGAGCTTTTGAATATAACAGATGTAGATGAGGCTTCACATGATCACTTAAAAATTGTTTCCCGGGCAAGGGTGTCCTATGCTCCCCAAAGAAACCAAACAAAAAATCCCACACTCAAAATACAAAACCATGGGGGATTTTTTTTGCTGTATTCTAAAGCTGAGATAGCCTCAGTCGCAGGTACCCATGGGCAGGTGTTAACCTGGTTTTTAGAAAGAAAAAAATTACAAAAATATTAACCCTAAGAGTTAAAACTACTTAACCAGAGTTGAACAAAAAAAAAATTTAGCTTCTTGATCAATTGCTATTGAAATTGCACTAATAAATCCCTTTAATCCTAGTTATGAAATTTAAACTCTTAGAGTTAATTGTTTTTTTATAAATCAATGTTAGATTGTTAAACTTTAAGGTTTAGTAAATCTTAACCATTGGTAATGAAGGTTAAAAGAGACACATGTTGACTGGTGGGTGCGACTGAACTCTCCTGAGCTCAATCACGATTGACTATGATCCAAGTGGAAGGCTTCCAAGTTCAATCCCTAACAGTGGTTGGCGATTGCTATGGTATAGTAACACCATTTGTTTCCCCCACTGTTAGAGTTTCGAAAAAACAAATTGAGTATAACGAGAGGAGGGAATGAAAACTAATAAAACCGAAAGAGGAGAAAATGAGCAACGAACAAAGAAATGCCGAAGGAGAAGTTGGTGGCCACTGAGACTCTGAAAGGGAAGGGAAATGAAAAAGCAAGAGAAAAAATGGAAATTTGTGGAGAAGAAGTTTTCGGCCACTGAGACTCTGAAAGGGAAGGGGAAAACTTACGAAGACAGGAAGAATATCAAAAAGAAAGAGAATAGATCAAAAGAAAGAAGGTTGAGGCAGGAGCAGCAGTTGGCCCTCGGAAATTACTTCATCAATAACTTGATGAATTCTAAATTGAAGCTCAAAGCAGCACATCATTATTTGCATTCCGTTGATTGTTAGATCAAGAAGGCTGAAGTTGAGATTTCAAAAGCTGTAGGACAGAAGAGTTACAGTGCATTCAACTAACAAATCCGATGACAGATTTGAAGCTATTGATTCCGATAGTGGAGGAAGATACCGAGATATATATTGAGTTTGTTGTAAGTGGTTTGGGGGTATGAGGTAGCTCTAATGGACTAGATATCTTTTTATGTTTTTTTGGGAGTTTTGTTAATAGACTTGTTTTAAATATTGAATAAAATTGTCATACTTGTTATCTCCTATGTTTTATAATGGTTGGGGGTTTCAATGTCATTTATCGTCAATTTAACATATGACAACTTGCTAGATTATCTCTTTTGAGCTTGCTTTGTAGATTTTCCTCAAGAAAATTACCCTGTTATGTATTAGAACAATAATATGACTTCTTGATGACATTTACTAAGTCAAGTATAGCATCTGTTTGGGGTGAAATTCTTTAGAGCTCTATGTTCAAGATTCGGATTTCATAAAAAATGTCAAACCTACAAACGCTGTCTCAAGCTAAAGAATATTGGTGATATATATTCAAATGTTTCAGATAAATTCGGTTATAATAGTATGAAAAACTGAAACTAGGAGATTCATTTCCTTATCTGATGTCTTTAAAATTTTCATATTACCGACGCGACTTCCTTTGGGCTGTGTTGACTCGATTTTGCAATTATATTCAGTTTTCTTTCATTCTTATAGCCTGTTTATATTCACAAAATTGTTCTTTTTCTTACACTGGGACACCCAAACAGGCATCTGTTATGAATAGTTGGAACTTGGAAGCTGATGCTATTACATACATTATCTCCACAATACTTCTAAGGAACCTTCTTTGCAACTTGTCGGGAGATCCATTCACAAGGCATTATACGCTTTAATATGATTTCACTCTTTTTTAAGATAATAATAGCAAGCTGAGTTGAGTTCTCTCTTTAGGGTTCATGGAGAACCCCATGGCTGCCGGCCCTATGGGAGGGGCATCCTCATCTCTGTCGTCCAGATCCTAAGCCCTCGTATGCTCAAGCTCTAGGATCTTATTCCAGATTTTGTGAAAGGAGATTCTCCAAGAACGATTCCAGTCTTGAAGGTGTTACCGATGTAAAAAAAATATCATCTTATCAAGGCAAAACTGATTTCCTAGCTGTTTAGCTTAAGGATATGTGTTACGTCCAAAGGAAGTTTGTTAGATTCATGAAGTGGACTCCGTTTTTCTCTGCCGGAACTGAACTCTCTCTAGTTCCAATCTGGATCAATTTCCCTGGTCTTCCCATTAACTTGTTTAATCCTAAAGATCCCTCATCAATCAGTAGCACTGTTGGGAAGGTTCTTCTAGTTGACAGCCCTACTCGAACCATATCTCGCCCTAGCTTGGCTCGTATCTGAACCAGAAAGATTCTGGTTAGGCTTGAGTTCTCAAGGCAGATGCAACAGATTGTGTATGAGAAAGATCCTACATACTGTTCTCTTTGCCACAAGTTGGGTCATAGCATAGATAAGTGTAGTGCTGTCAAGTAAACATCCGGAAAAGAGGTCTGGTTCTGGTGGAGTTCCTAACTTCGATGCCTTAAATCTGAATAACCAGAAGAACCATCAGGATCTTTCTTTTAGATGGGTTGCGAAAAGGCATGGATCCCCTGAATCTAGGGAGGATCAAAACAAAACCCATGCTATAGAATTAGACGAAGGAGGCTCTAAGCTCTCGATTCCAGAAAAAGAAAATATTAGATTACCTGCAGGATCTTCATTCTCTGTGATCGGAAACAAGGAGGCAAGGGATGTTCTTATGGATGCTGAAATCAATGGAATTGCTGAAATCAATGGAAGAAGTGATAGAAGCCAGTTATGAAAAACTCCTGATTCAGAATTTGAATCCCTCAAATTCATCTTCATTAAGATCTAAAGGAAGGGCAAAAGAATCTGTCGATTATACTACTGTCCAGGTGCAATCTCCCTCTTCCATCTCAAGAGACACTATCAACCGATTGGGGCAGCATGCTACCGAGAAGGAGGTTTACATCTTGATTGAGAAAATCAATGGCTCACACTCAGGTTTGCTCCCCCTTTCAGATTTGGCCAAGGTAAATCTCCTAAATCCCCCTCCTAATGAAAACTGCTTCACCTTGGGACTGAATAACTCCACCAATAATGATTCAATAACTAACTTAGATAGAGTTAGAGAAACCCCTCCCCAAGATCAAAACCAGAACATTCCTCAAGAGAAAAGTATTTTGTTTCCATCTAAGATGAAACAAAAATCTTACTCAGTTATTATCAATCCAGAATATCAGGCTTTTCACGAAAGTGACTCTGATAAATTTAGGTCCTTAATTCTCATCAGTGGTTCCTTAGAACATCATTACCACCTTTTTTGAAAATGGAACCAATGCTTATACTGGCTATAGTAAGATTAGATCAAACCTTTGGGATAACTCTCAAAGTATGGAATATCAATCTCATACCAAACCGTGGAACTTTGATTCCATTAAATCTCATATTTATGAAGGTCAAAAATTTTCTTTGAGGATAGCCTTATCTGAGCACCTAAACAACAGTACTATCACCTCTACAAAATATAAATCTAAGGTCAGTAAGGCTTGCCTTAATTCTGACAGAATGACCGAGTCTAGAACTGCGGGTCTTTCCCTTGGCCCAAACCTTACCCCTTATCAATGATTAAGTTGCTCATTTGGAACATTCGTGGTGTTGGAAATCTAGCCTCTAAAACTAGACTAAAAACCTAGTTTCCTCTCATAATATTTTGATTGCTTGTATGATGTTTGTACCTTTTCAGGTATGGATTGTCATCTCGATTGCCAAAATAATCACCCTAAAATTTGGCTAATGTGGAAAAATTCTATTCAAGTCTCTATTGTCCAATCTTGTGACCAAATGCTCATAGTTGATATTAGTAAGCCCATATGGATTCCTCTAGAAGTGCTTTTGTCTACGCTGAATGTACTAGAAGTGAAAGATTAACCCTTTGGATGGATCTAGTTTCTTGTTTTTCTCTCTTTCTAGGTCCTTATCTTCTTGAAGGTGATTTTAATGCATCTACTTGCTCGGAGGATAAACTGGGTGGAAGGGATATTAATATTGATTCCATGGATGATTTCAATTCCATGATTAATGAGTTGGATGGCTAGATGCTGGTTTTTTTTGGTAATTGCTTCACCTGGTGCAACAATCAATCAGGTTCTCATCGTATTTATGCTCATTTGGATCGTATGCTCACTAATGCTACTAAAGAATTAAATTTGCTAATAATTCTGTGACCCACCTTTCGAGGGTGACCTTAGATCATTCTCCTCTTCTTGTCTCTTTTGGTGAGAAGGCCACCAAAAAGCCATTTTCCTTCAAATTCCAACAGACATGGATTCAACACTCAGATTTTCAGAGAGTTGTGAAGGATTCTTGGGATGCCCCGGTCTAAGCTGATCCTCTTATGGCTTTTTTCCTTAAACTAAAAAGATTAAAGGTTTGTCTAAAAGAATGGAATAAGTCAACCTTTGGGAAGATATTCCAGAGAATTAAAGAGATTGATCAACAAATTTCTTCTCTAGACCTAGAAATTCAAGCAAACTGGGATGCTAATAAAGAGATTCATTTGTCCAACCTAAAGTCAGATGCAAAAGGTTCTCCTCCAAGAAGAGATTTTTTGAAGACAAAAATCCGGAGTCAAATGGCTTCAGGAAGGGGACAAAAATACCAAATTTTTCACATGTCCACTAAGCCAAGAAGAGGGCATAATTGTATCTCTCGTATCAAGGACTCTCAAGGCAATTGGAAAGAATCTATTGAAGAGATAGGCAACGAAGCGGTTAATTTTTATAGTCATTTACTTTGCTCTTCTAATAATAACCTTGAACCTAGTCTTCTAAATAATATCCCTAGAATTATTAATGATGAGAATAATATATCTATCACTGCTATTCCTACTACTGAAGATATTAAAAAAGTTGTTTTAGTATGTCAGATAATAGTGCTCCAGGTCCGGATAGGTTGTCGGATCATTTCTACCAATCATGTTGGACTATTATAAAAATGATCTTTGGATACGGTTACATATTTCTTCAAAAATTGATATATTCCAAAGGTTGTGAATGCAACTGCTATAGCTTTGATTCCTAAATGTAGCTCCCCTATAACATTTGCGAATTTTAGACCCATTAGTCTTTGCAATTTCCTTTATAAGATTTTATCCCGCCTTATTTCAAACCGTCTTGAGACTTTTCTTCCTATAATTATTTCTGAAGAACAAAGTGTCTTTGTTAAAGGTAGAAATATTATCGAAAATGTAACGACCCGAAATTTTAATATAATAAAATTTTGGGGTTATTGATCCTTATTAATTGGGATGAATTTCCAGATAAGTGTTTGATAAATTTGTGGGAATTGAATTTTTGTTCGGGATTATGTTGGTACCGATAAAATTTAGTGTTTTTCCTCAAAAATCGCACACAACATACTGATATGCTATCTGGGCGATTTCCTATCATGCCAGCTCCATCACGTATCGATTTATGAAACCACGGAGGCCTCGTACCTAAGAGGTTCCTAGCAATGACTTATCTCCTCAAATGCTTGGTGGGTGAATTCTTAGTGAGTGAAATGATTGAAGAGAGAGATTTTTATAGGATGGGGAATGGGAGGAGAAATCCTCCCACTTCCAATGTGGGACTAAATGGGTCTATCGGTATTTCTATTATTTAGTGACACTTGGGTAATTTAGAAGGATCAAAATGCGTGAACATCTAAGATTCTCATGGGTAAAATCCCTCTAAAGTGGAAGAATACTCTAGAAGAGATGTTGTTGGAATTAATAGATATACAAAGAGGAGATAATCTTTTGGAAAAACTACCTATTTTAATGACCCTATGGTCTTTCCCCCCAGCACTAATGTGACCTTTGACAATTCAACTTAACTTTTTAATCCCCACACCCCCCATGTGAAAACAGTCACATGTATGAGAATTATATTTTCTTTAGACTCATATGCTCCTAAATATTAGGTTAAAAATCAAAGTAAAAAGTGAATCAAATTGCTTAGATTCTCAAATCATAATCAAGAACGTACAATACAGGTAGGTGTTTTCTTTCTTCTCTTTTTCCTTTGGATATTATATTGTTTTATTGTTATTTAATTTTCTTTTAATTGGGTTCTATTCTTATTTCTAGGGTGGGATGGCAAAGTTAGAAACTACTTTTAAACACTTCGTATGAGATCAAGAAGGAGAAAGAGGCGTTACGCGTCAACTAGCAGATTTAGGGGCATACGGCTCCAAAACAAATAAAATTTCAACACAATGTAATTGTTTCACATGTGTGGGGTTAAAAACGTTAAGTTGAATTTACAAAGGTTACTTACATATTCGGGAAAGATCATAGGTCTTAGGGTAGTTTTTCCTAATCTTTTTACTGAGTCTGCACATGGTTCAATAACTGAATCTCGGCTCAATCAAATAATTGGCGGTAATGATATTACCGATAGGTCAAGTATAAGAATTTTTTTATGTGGTTCTAATTACACCCCCGCTAGACAGACGCATGTGTGTAATTTCCATGATCCAACATAGAAAAGTTGCAACAACCTTCTACCAATGTATGTCAAACAGGATGTTCATTCTTTCTTCTGCGAAATCAAGTGGATTAAAAGAATAATGTACTTAATTAAAAAATGGATAAATTAAAAGAAGTCACCTAAGGGGTTAGAAAAAGAAGGTACTCATTCCCTACTTTCTAGTGCACTGATTGAAGGTGTGAGAAATGGGTTTAGGAGGTTGGGTATATAGGCGATGATAATTAGATGAAAAATTCTCCAACTTCCAATTTGTAACTAAAGGTTTTAGTTTTTTTTATGGATTCAAAGGGGTTTAAAAGGCCCTAAAGGAATTCACTCTACCAATGTTAATCTGAATGTTTGGTTTATTTATTTTATTTTTCTCCTTTTGATTTTTCTGGGTCTTTCATGATTTAGGTAGTTGAATGTTTTTGGTTGAATGCTGTTTAGGTGTCAAATGAATTGAGGAGAGCAACAAGACAATTCTAGTCGGGCTTGGGAAGCTTGAGAGTCACTCTTCCTTATCACGCAACATTCTAAGTTATTCGATTTCACCTGAAAACTACACAAAAAGTTGTTGAATTTGGCTGAGAAGAATGGCAAAGAACCCAGCATGGACCGATCAATCGGACAGGTGGGGCAGATGATCGGTGGTGTAAGACTGCGCGGATGGAAAATCGTGAAGGACCGATATGGCCAGGGAGGGCTCCGATCGAGCGCAAGCGGGAAAATTTTCTGGAAAATTTATAATTAAGCTCGTTTGCTTTTGGGAAACCACTATTCGCATTGTAGGGATTTTAATTGTCTAGGACTCCAAGTTAGGGCCTATAAATAGAGAATTATGGTTCCAGGGTGTGTACCTTTTAATGTGGAATGGTAATGAGAACAAGGTGAATGTTTTGGGTACCGGGAGAGTGGGGTTTGCACTGAGGGGACTACTTTTTTCATCGTCTTTCTTCTCTTCCTCTGAATCATTTCCTTCTGTTTCCCCTTTTCTTTCTTGTGTTCTCTGAATCATTTCTTCCAAAAAATAAACTAATTTGAGAACGTCTGGATTAAGATTTAGGATTAGATTGAGGTTGCACGTAACCACCATTTCTTAAAGATCAAAATACCCCACATCAGTTTTGGCGGACTCCGCTGGGGAGTTCTGTACCAAGTTTGAGAAAAATGGTGGACTAAAAGAGGGCTTGTCCCAAGCACAGTTGGTCAAGAAAGAAAATAGGGAAGAATACATACTTACAGAGTGGAAGAGTTCCTGAATTTATGCGGTCTTGGGCCGGCTGCTCAGTGCAGGCAACTCAAGTACAGCACTGCAAGCCCAGATGCAGGCTATCCAAACTCAGGTAGCAGCTCAGTTAGCAGCATCAGAAAAACAAATGCAGGAGTGTTTCAAAAAAGCCCATCGTGAAGATAATGTTCGCAATTCAGAGAGGATGCAGGAGCGTACACCTTCTCCATCTCAACATGACGAAGAAAATGACCTGCACAAGAATCCTCCCAGAAACGCTCAGATCTTCTTCTCCGCCCCTGCACTCATCAGGAGCAAACGAAGGGAGGCATTCCTCATATATGACAGCCGAGGATTTCTCTGAAATGTTTGAAAAGGAGCAAGCAAAACGCTCTGGACTTTCGAATGCTTTCGATGCTAGACCTCCCTTTTCAGCAAGAATCATGAGAATGGAATATCCAGTAGGATATATCACGCCCCAATTCACTCTGTACAATGGAAGAACTGGAAATGCTCGAGAGCATGTAATGCGCTTCACTGATGCATTAAGTAGATATGCTAACAATGAAGAGCTTCGTCTCCGCGAATTTGCTAAATCTTTGACTGATCGTGCCTTCACTTGGTACACAACTTTGGCTCCAAACTCTATTCACTCTTGGGAAGAAATGGTCACTATCTTTTCCAAGAAGTTTTTCTCTGTAGAAGACCGTGTTACTCTCAATACCTTGTCGAAAGAGCGGCAAAGACCTAATGAAGATCTGACACAATATGTTCGCCGCTTTCGATATTTGGTTTTAGATTGTCATGAACCAACAACTGAGGAGCAACTTGTACAAATATGTGTTGATGGAGCAGCAAAAGAATACAGAGCCTATTTGGAGGTAGCTACTATCCCTTCTTTTGAAAAGCTTTATGATGTTTCTCAAAGGCTCAACACAGTCATATCAAGAGCAACCCTACCAAGGTACGAAGATAGATATGGTAGGAGAGATAAGAGAGAATCAGCAATGGCGGCAGAAAATTCTGGAAGGCGGCCGTTTCAGAAAAATACTTCTTATCAGTCTGACAAAAAACCAAAGTACAACCCAGAAAGCATTCCACCTCCTTTTCCCTGTAGCATGGCTGAAGTACTACGAATTGTGGAAGTATGGATTGCTGATGGCGTTTTGTACTTACCATCACCATTCCAAAAGCCTACAGAAGAAGACAAACGAAGCAGCAAATACTGTGTGTATCACCAAACCATACGCCATTCAACAAAAGATTGTTTCTCTCTAAGGCGGATTTTTAATGACAAAATAGCTGCTGGACACCTGAAAATCTCAACTAATCCTGAAGGATCTGTCCATCAGGATCCTTTGCCAAATCATAAAGCGAAAGATGTGATTGCTATGGTCTGTCATAATTCAGCAATTATGACAGAAAAAGAAATTGAAGAAGAAATTATCCTTAATAATCAGTCAGCAATAGAAACTCTTTCACAGAGTTCAAAGTTTAAAAACTTCTTTGACCAGATGCATTTCTCAAAAGCGGCAAGAATAGCTGCAACAGCGGCTTTGACAACAGTTGCAGAAGCTCATTCAGAACATTGTTTTCTTGCCTATTCTGCTACAAGAAAAGCAATGCCGGAAATTCAAGATGTGAGTTTTACTGCTGATGATATGAAAGCTTCATCGTTAGCTCACAACAAGCCTTTGTATGTTACAGCTTTAATAAATTCTATTGAAGCAAAAAGAGCACTGATAGACCCTGGGTCTTCTTTGAACCTTATCCCATTATCAACAGCAATAGCAATGGGATTAGATCCTTCAAAAATTTCTAAGCAACCAATAGAAATTTCAGGATTTGGAGGACAGTGCCAGAACACTATTGGCTATGCTACTATTAATCTTCAAGTGGGGCCAATAAATTCAGCAATAAGAGTCCATGTTATTGAAGCC
Source organism: Tetracentron sinense (assembly GCA_015143295.1). Classification (NCBI taxonomy): domain Eukaryota; kingdom Viridiplantae; phylum Streptophyta; class Magnoliopsida; order Trochodendrales; family Trochodendraceae; genus Tetracentron; species Tetracentron sinense. Next base: position 30,265,490 of record CM026551.1, read on the forward strand.
AATGTAAGCTATCATATTCTTCTTGGCCGCCCTTGGATTCACAAGTTCCAGCTAATACCATCAACATTTCATCAATGTGTTAAAGGAACATACAAGGGGAAAGTCATCAGAATACTAGCAACTGCCACACCATTTGATAAAGCCGAAGCTCATATTTCAGAAGCATTGTTTTATGATGAGTTGGCTGAAGAAGGTGAAACCGCTTTTGAAAAGACCAAAGGAGTTATGCCACCATCATCCACTATTCTAACGCCATCAGAAATTTCAAAGGCCTCAAAAAGACCCCGAGACGAAAGTGTGAAAACAGAAATTCTAAAGGGGAATGCTATCAAAGAATCAAGAACTGGGGGCTGTAAGAGGATAGTACAACCAGATGGAAATGTTGTATATATCTTATGACAATCAAAGGAAACTGATTCATCAAAAGGAAATCAGATTCCCATGATGGATCAAATATTTCAAGCAGAAGAAATAAGTGAAATTGGGGAAGCGCCAGAACAGATGCAGGATGGTGTAAAAGCGGTACAAGAAAGCCTTGAAGAAGTAAACATTGTAGAAAGTCTATCAGAAAAGCGTCCGGTACTTATCAGTTCCAAGTTAACCCCAAAAGAAAAAGAAGAATTGATAAATTTGCTCAAAGAGTACCGAGATATTTTTGCATGGAATTATGAAGAAATGCCGGGGTTGGATCCTACATTGGTCACACATAAATTGAATATTGAGCCAGGATATGTACCAATGAAGCAAATGCCAAGAAAATTCAGACCAGATATTGAAGATCAAATTAAAATAGAAGTTGAAAAGCTTTTGAAAGCAGGTTTTATCAAGCCAATTCAGCATCCAACTTGGTTAGCCAATATTGTACCAGTCAAAAAGAAGAATGGGCAAATTCGTTGCTGTGTTGATTTCCGGGATTTAAACAAGGCATGCCCAAAAGATGAATTTCCTCTACCCAATATGGACCTATTAGTTGATGCAACAGCAGGTCATGATGCTTTTTCATTCATGGATGGTTACAGTGGTTACAATCAGATTAAGATGGCAGCAGAAGATGCAGAAAAAACCGCCTTTCGGACACCAATTGGAAATTTTTATTATACAGTTATGCCATTTGGGTTGAGAAATGCCGGGGCTACTTACCAAAGAGCTATGACAGCCATTTTTCATGATATGTTCCATAATACAGTGGAAGATTATGTGGATGATATTGTTATTAAATCACGAAAGCGTTGCAGTCATGTTGAGGATTTAAGAAGAGTTTTTCAACGATGCCGCCATTATCAGTTAAAAATGAATCCGTTAAAATGCGCTTTCAAAGTATCTGCAGGCAAATTCCTGGGGTTCATTGTGAATAGGCAAGGTAGAGATGTTGATCCTACAAAAGCTCAAGCAATTGCATCCATGACAGCCCCAAGCACAGTCAAAGAGTTGAAAAGTTTCTTAGGGAAGGTATCCTATATAAGAAGATTCATACCAGGACTAGCATCTGTCACAGTACCCCTTATGCCGCTCCTACGGAAGAACTGTGTATTCAAATGAGAATCAGTGCATGAAAAAGCTTTCAAACAACTCCAACAAATGATGAGTTCAACAACAACTATGATGGCACCAATCCCCAAGAAGCCTTTGGTCCTGTATTTGGCTTCAACAGAAACCGCTATTGGAGCTCTTCTAGCCCAAGAAGATTTGTCTGGTTGTGAACGGCCAATTTACTATCTCAGCAGAATTCTCAGAGATGCAGAATTGAGATATCCTCGGATTGAAAGGAGTTGTTTATCTCTGATCTATGCCTTACAAAAATTCCGTCATTATTTACTATCTCATAAGATTTTTCTGATGACAAAATCTGACCCAATCAAATATCTCATGTCAAAACCAGTTCTTTCAGGACGAGCAGCTAAGTGGCTCCTTTCATTATCAGAATTTGACATTACATGCCTTTGCCCTCGTGCCATCAAAGGACAAGCAGTAGCAGATCTATTGGCAAATTTCCCAGGAAATGATGATTTGATATTAAGAGAAGAATTACCAGGAGAATTCCCTGAAGCAATGACTATTGAAGCAGAAGAGGAATGGTTCATGTATTTTGACGGATCTAAAACTGCAGATTCAGCTGGGGCAGGTATTGTGTTAAAAGCTCCTGGGGGTGAGGTAATGTCTTTTTCTTTCAAATTGGATTTTCCTTGCTCTAACAATATAGCAGAATATGAAGCTCTTCTCATAGGCTTGTCAATTGCTAAAGAGTTAAAGGCCAAAAGAATAAATGTAATAGGAGATTCCAATTTGGTAATTAGTCAAATGGAAGGGTCATTCAATGTAAAAGATGTTGGTTTGGCTCCCTACAGAACAGCGGTTCAAAAAATAATGACTAATTTTGATAAAATAGAATTCAAATATCAAGAGCGTACAAGAAACCGCCATGCTGATGCACTTGCTACTTTGGCATCAAAGTTAATATTTGAAGGAGAATCTTCTCAGGTGGTAATTGAAAGGCGTATAATAGCTACACCGCTGATAGAAGAATTATGCGACACAGAATCAGAAGAAGCAGATTGGAGAGAACCAATTTTGAAGGATGTCTTTTGCCTTCATGATTCAACAGTGGTCCCTACTACAACACTGAAAGTCTTAAAAAATTTCTTGCAGATAAATGGGGATCTGTATTTCAAAGGGCCTGAAGGAGTCTTGATGAGATGTGTTGGAGCAAAAGAAGCTAAGAAACAAATGATGCAAATCCACACAAAAATATGTGGGTATAATCCTTCTGTTAGTCTGTATAGGAGGTTACAGCGTTTTGGAATATACTGGCCAACAATGGAAAAAGATGCTGCTATGTTACAGAAAGAATGTTCTGATTGTCAAATATTGCCAGATAAAAAAGAATGTCACTTTACAAATTCTTGGGAAGATTGGAGAAAACCATACAATGACTACTTCACAGATGGAATAATGCCTACTGATCAAAAGGAATCCTTCAAGTTTAAGAAGAAAGTTGCCAAATTCTATTTTGACAAAGGAGAATTATTCAGAAAAGGATACAATGGTATTGCTCTCAAATGCTTGACTGGAAAAGAGATCGAAATAGCATTGCATGAAGCTCATAGTGGAGATTGTGGCGTTCACCAAGGAAAAAGAAAGCTGTTTCAACACATTTTGGGGTTGGGATATTATTGGCCTACCATGGAGGCAGATTCACACTTATATGTTCAAAGCTGTCATCAGTGTCAGATAAGAGGGAATGTTATTCATGCACCTGCACAATCTTTACGGTATGTCTCTACGCCCTGGTCCTTCCATACTTGGGGGCTAGATTTAATTGGACCTGTTAATCCCCCTGCTGAAGGATATGTTTGGATACTTGTGGCTACTGAATATTTCACCAAGTGGGTAGAAGCTATACCATTAAGAAAGGCTACAGGTATCATGGTGGCTAAGTTTATTAAAGAAAATATCATCTGCCGCTTTGGGATACCAAAGGAGGTCATCACTGATAATGGAACGTCTTTCATAAATTCTAATGTGAGAGAATTACTGGAGAAATATGATATCAAACACAAGAAGTCAACCCCCTATTATCCTAAAGGGAATGGGCAAGCAGAGGCTACTAACAAGACTATCTTGAAGATAATTGGAAAAATGATAGAAGGAGCTCATAAAAAGTGGTGTGAAAGACTTCCAACAGAGCTCTGGGCTTACAGAACTTCAGCAAGGACTGCAACAGGTGTTACCCCTTTCTCTTTAGTATATGGGACAGAAGCCGTTGTACCTCTGGAAGTTAAGATACCATCTACAAGAATTGAAGTATTTGATGGAGAAGAGGCATGCCTCCAAGCTGCTAGATTAGCTCAGCTAGAAGTTATGGATGAAAAGCGTGAAGCTATAGCTATAAAGACAAAAGCGTATCAAAAAAGAGTTGCTAAAGCGTATGACAAAGCAGTACGACATAGAATTCTAAAGGAGGGTGACCTGGTCCTTCGAACAGCTATTCATATCAGGAATGGTACAAAAGTGGCAAAGTTTACTCCTAATTGGGAAGGGCCATTTTTGATAAGACAAAGTTATGACAGCGGTTATTGTCTTTTGTCTACACTATCTGGTGAAGTATTACATGATCCTATCAATGTAAAATGGTTAAAAAAGTACTATGCTTAATAAGAAAAGTAACAAAATTTTCCTTTTGTATTCATATGAAATTTCACAAGAGTTACAAAAGAATAAAGAAAAAGCTTTTACAAAATGTCAGCAGTAAAGCCTCTCTCATTCAGATATACAAGTTTTTCAGCAGAAGCCTTTAAACGAATATATTCTTCATGATCTGCTTTGATCTCTTCTTGTAGAACTGACAGACTATCTTGAGCAGCTTTTATTCCTTTTTCTTTTTCTTCCAGTATGGCTTGATGGCGGGCAATCTCTTGACGAATCATATGAATATTATCTTGATCGTTTGATATCGCTTTCTTGATTTCTTCCGCTTTGACCACTTTATTTTTGTAGGAACTATTCAGCCTGGCAAAGCTCTTGGCTTGGAAAAATGTAACAGATAAACTACTCAGAAAATCTGTTAACCATTTTACATTAACATTAATATCCTCTAACTCCTTCAGCTCCTGCGCCCAGTCTTCAAGAGTCTTTATCCTCAGAAATGCAAGATGAGGCTTGATATCTCTAATCCTTCGGATAACAGAGCATACTGTCTCTATGCAGCCCGCCCTGATGATAGGATTTTTCAAAGAGCAAGTAGCAGTGATGTCCTGATAGCGTTTAATTATCTCTGTCCATAAGGAGACTGAGCTTTCAGGAACAGGGTATCGCCTCAGAATATCATCAAGAGAATTGACTGATAGCGGCTCTATTGAAGTAGAAGGTGTAGCAGGGTCTTCACTCATAAAGTTGCCAACAAAAGCGGATAATTCTGATGTAGTAACTGGCGAAAAAGCTGTCGCATGAAGATCAGAATCAGTGATTACCATTTCCTCATTAGAAGCAACATTAATTTCCATGACAGTACTGGTAGCTTGAATATCTTCATGAACGCCTTCCGGAGCAGCTTCTGTTTCAATAACTTCTGAAGATCCAATTATAACGCTTTCAGTAGAAGCAATCACTTGAGCGCTGACACTCTCAGTTGAAGGCATTGGCGTATGAGTGCTTCCGCCAATAAAAGGAGCGTCATCAAGAGAAGAGGAAACCTCTGAAATAATTTCAGGAAGACGCTGTTGCACAGAACTCTGCACCACTGAAGAAAAAAACGCTATTTCACTGGCTGAAGGAGGGTCCACATCCATAAGCTGTTCTGAGGTTTCAACTCCAGAAGTTCTTTCATCAAAAATATTATGCACTTCAGCCTCAACAGCATTTTTGTCTCTAGGAAGATCATCAGAAAAGACCTCAACTGTTGCAGGAGCAATGTTTTCTGAATCATCAATAGCGTCAATCATAAGAGGTGATGAAGATTGCGCTGTCCTTTGCAGAAGAAGTGACTTTGCCTTGATAGCTTGCGATCTCATTCTCTTCAGAGATGTTAACGCCTTGGCTATATCAATAGTTCTGGCAGGATTTGCAGTTCTTCGAACACCAGAAGTTTTAGAAGATTGATCTTTCTTTTGGGAAAGCGGAGAGGAACTGGGTTCACTCTCAGGCCAAACATTGGCCAAATTCTCAACTTGTACTCTTGCTTCCGCCGATGGAGGGAAAGGAATATCGGCAACATTATCTTCAGGGATGCTGAGTCCCGCTGGAGTAGTTGGAGTTCCAGAGCTCCCTGCACCAATATCCGAAAGCGGTGCTATATTTTTCTCCTGAGAAACAGAAGCCTCAGTTCTTCCTAACTCATGTTGAGTCTGAAGATTCTGCTTGCGCACAATTAAAGGCTCATTATCTTCACTATCAGAAGAAGGATCCTGTGACAAATTAAAAAAAATATATATATATATATAAGTGACAAAAAAATTATACAAATGAAAAATTGAAAAGCGTATGAATAAGAAAGATGCTTTAAGTTTTGCTTACTGATTGGCTCTTTCGCTTCTTAGAAGGAGGTGCTTTTTTTTTTATTGCAATCTTTTTGATTCTAGGCGCTCTTGGAATAGCCGCCTTTGGAGCAGTAATAATTGCAGGTTGAAGAGGAGTAATGTTTTCCTCTCGGATCTCTGAAGAACCTCCAACAACAGTTTTTGATTTAGGCTTCTTATGAGGAGAAGCTACCGCTTTCCTTTTCTTGCCTGCACCAGGTGCCTCTTTCAGACATTTTTCTTTGTCCATAGCCAAATTAACTGTTTGACTAAGCATTGGCGGACCTTGAACAAAAGCTTTGAAAGTACCGACGCAAGCTTTCCAGAAAAGCTGGTAGTTCTTCGTGCATCTGCCCATCCTGTGTTCTCCAGCCAAATAGAAACCGGTGACAGAGGGTCTTAAATTTAAAGACCAACTCTCTAGAATGAAAGCTTTCATGGTTCTCTTTAAAGAAAAGGATTCCGCTGTACCATCTGGAACGCCTTGATCAAGCCCAAACTGCCTCAGACACCGATCAGGGTTGTAAGACTCGAGACAAAAACTGTTTGTCTTGCCGCCGTCCACACTGAAAAGGCCTATTAAGTGGCACTTGGACAAAATAGCGAAGCAGTGAAGAGTCTTCAATGAAATTTCTGCCCGCTCTTCAGAATTTGTACCCAAAAAAGCCAAGGGAGTTTCAGAATGATAACAAAACTTTTCAATCCCTTTTAAAGGCTCAATATAAGGCCTGAAGCAAAAACATCTTTCCTTGTCAATAAAATCAAAAATCAATGCGTCCTTCTTTCTGGAAATGCTGCTCCACCGTCATGCCCTTGGACTTGGGAGATCTTCAACAGCGGTATCATCAACTTGTAAAGGAGAAAATTGCCTGGCTGAAGGCGCATAACCAGGAAAGCGTTCCCATAACCACATCTGAAGAAAAGCGGTATGAACGAATGATTCTATGTGGAAAGAACCTGCTGACCAGGCCTGACATTTGTGAATTTGATCTAGATTCTTATATAAAGTTCCCAAAAAATATACCCCTAAAGGGAAACTCTGACCATCGGCAAGGCGGAAAGCTAAGGGGAATAGTCTATCCAAAACTTTATCTGTTGGAGCGCCTTCAAAAATATATCTTGACAGCCACATACAGATAAACGCCGTCAGCTCCAAAGGAGACTTGTATTCTTTTCCATATTTATATTCCCTAACTCCTGTCTCTTTGTTCACAGGACCTTTCTCTCTAAAGAAATAGCGTACCCAGCCATAGAAATTCGGCCGCCTTGCGTGAGATTCCTTTGAAGATCCCCAAACAGGATTTACTCTTGACTCCCAAACCAGAGCATGCAAAAGTCTTGACGCTTTTACCTCCTCTTTGCTCAAAACAATGTCTTGTATATCACTGTTCCCGAAGATCGGCAATCTCCATAGCGCCATTACATCCTCCAAAGTAGGAGTAATTTCTCCCCATGAAGTAATAAAAGTATGAGTTTGGCTGTTCCATCTTGTGACCATCTGTGATAAGCTATCTGTATCCTTTCTAACTTCAAAATCCTTCGAAAGCTCTATTGCTCTAAAAATTTCAGCTGCATGTAATTTAGGACCATACTCCGGATGAGTAAGTATGTAATCACACCACGCTGTCCATTCCTTGGTGCAACCGCTATGAGAACTAAAATTTACTTGAGAAAGCGGAAAATCTTTCCTCTCTACCCTAAACATAGTAGTAGCAAAAGGAGAAGGACAAAATCCTCTAGTTCCGCTAATATCTTCATAAGGCAAAGCCCACCCATCAGAGGGAACAGCGGTATCCCAGGAATGATGCATAGCTGAATCCCAAAATTCGTTACTTAAAATATTTTTTTGAGAAGAAGATGCCATAGCTGAAAGCGTAAAAAGTTGCAGAAATAAAATAATAAATTACAGTGTGTTCTTCTAAAAAAAAAAAATGAATGATGATGATGAAAATAAATGATGAAACAAATAACAATAACATACAATAACAACAATAAAAGAACAAAAGTAGACAAAATGACATAGTATATAGATAATCAAAACTTCTACAATGACAAAAAAAAATAAATAAAACAGCAAGCATAAACATGAACAGTCAAATAGAAATGGTAAACAAAGAAGTAAGAAAACAAAAGGAAAAACTCACCAGAATTTTAAGAAGATGTTCTGGAATTCCAAATAAAGATTGAGATCCTTGAAAACCACAATAAGATCAATGAAAACCCGAGCACAGAAGAAAGATAAAAACTCAAAGTATGCTTGCACGAAGAAGAAGATGAACAGTAAAGCAATAAAAAAACTGATTGTTTGCTTTTATAATGATTAAACATTTATGATATGCGGTTTCCAAGGAGCACGTTTTGATTCAAAATTCAAAAAAAAAGGGTACGATCATAATGACTGTGACAGGCTGGCTGCATGATCTTATTGGCTATAAATGTGGCAAAACAGTTTTAAGCAGGATCCGAAAAGACGTTTCTTTTAGACGCCAAATTTATGATAGTATATTATTTAATGAACCCCTTTTGTCATAATGATTTGTCTGCTCAGACGCTTTTAGAGTAAGATTAGGCCTAAAAGCGCCTTCACAGACAGGGGGCTAAAATGTTGATGATGGTTATTGAAAAGTTTGATTTGTGAAATTTTGAATTTAAGGACGTTGTTCATAATTCAATAAAATAATGACACGTGGCTCAAAGGACGTTCTAGCATATTACACATACTAAAATCCTTTTGGGAATTGGTTAACAGAATTCCATGTTTATCTGATAAAAATGATTCTAGTCATTAATGATCAATGATTTTAAGCTCTTATGTTTTTAGTTTATACAAAGGATTTTTTGCTCATTTATGACAATTTTACCCTTATGTCACTAATGAAAGATGAAACTATTGCGCCTTTCACGCTATTGGCACAGATTCAAGTCCTAACGCTTTTTGGATATTGTTTCAGGCTCTAACGCCTTCGGATATCATTTCAGGCTCTAACGCCTTTGGATATTGTTTCAGGCTCTAACGCCTTTGGATATTGTTTCAAGCTTTAACGCCTTTGATGTTGATTCAGACTTCAACGCCTTCGGATATTCTATATGACTTCAGTGCCTCGCTCTGGTTTACAACGCCTTTCTTATGATGATAGGTGTGGTATAGATTTGTACCCTCCTTGTATGCCTTTCTGAGGACTTCTGCCAGAAAGGAGATTTGTTTTGTCAGGGGTGAACGGTATGGATTGGTACCTCCCCCGTGGGAATGAGTGTGGCTGTTTCCCCTCATTACCTATTCCAGTGAAGCATGGATTACTTCCTGGGCTGACAGTCAGGGAGAAAGCATTGAGGATGGATTTTTCCTCAGTTTCTCTTAAGGCCTGACGGGAAGGGTGTCCTCGTCCAACACCTATGATTTCCCTATTGGACCTGAGTTACGGGAAGGGTGTCCTCGTCCAACACCTATGATTTCCCTATTGGACCTGAGCTACGGGAAGGGTGTCCTCGTCCAACACCTATGATTTCCCTATTGGACCTGAGCTACGGGAAGGGTGTCCTCGTCCAACACCTATGATTTCCCTATTGGACCTGAGTTACGGGAAGGGTGTCCTCGTCCAACACCTATGATTTCCCTATTGGACTTGAGATGATTATTAGATGATTATCATCATCGTTATTATTAATATTATCATGATTATTACTCTAGAGGAGTGTTGCTGTCTGAACACTAATATATTACCTCAGCAGGACAGTACACCATGAAAGCGTATGACCCGCCTTCACGGTGTAGTTACCAATTGCTTTTGGGGGAGGATGATGAGTTGTGGTTTGGAGGGCTTGGATAGAATTTGTTAAAAGATGGATATTATGAATACCGCTTTTAACCTTTGAAGAAAATATCTGAAAGCTTTGGTTATAAAAGCTTAAAAGAGGTATGGTGACAAAACGCCTTTATCTTGATGGAATCCAATATTTTCTCTCTAAAAGTCGGTTACAAAAACAGTTATGACAGCTGTACAAGTTGGTTACAATTTTGATAATCACCTATAAATAGAGGTGACCCCTCCTTGATAAAGGAGAGACTTTCCTCGAGTTCCCAGAAGATTTTCCAAGAACAACCAGATTTTTTTAAAAGAATTTACAGAGAGAGAAAGTAAAGGATTCATCAAGAAAAACATTCTGTCACTACTTTTTCTTCATCGTTCTTTCTTCTCTTCCTCTGAATCATTTTCCTTCTTTTTTCCCCTTTTTCTTTCTTGTGTTCTCTGAATCATTTCTTCCAAAAATAACTCAATTTAGAACGGTCTGGATATCAGATTTAGGCTAGATTGAGGTTGCAGTAAACCCCATTTCTTCAAAGATCAAAATACCCCCCTACACTGGGATAAGTAACACACAAGAATTGTGGCGTGCATGTCTTTGTTGCTATGTCATGTTGTTAGGATCTTTTGACACATGATAGCTAGATGTCTTCCATTATTGTGGGCTTCACTTTCGATGGAGTTTTCACACCTTTTCACAAAGTATTTACATCACATGTAAATATCTTTCATGGAAAATTTTGTTACCTTTATTGGTGATTAAAACGGTTTTTACAAAGTGATTTTGGTTGAAGATGGTTTTTAAACCAGTGTAGTCAGTGTCTAGGCGATGCCTAGGCGATTAGGCCTGGCTAGGCGACGTCCAGGCGATGCCTAGGCAATAAAAATAATTAAATTAGGGTGGTGCTTCACGCACCCCACTTTTTAGTGATATACACCAATAGTTATAAACTCCTAATTAAATAATAAAAAGAATAAACAATGACAAAATACTCCTTTCTCTTTAAACCTTCTTCTAGGTATCCGAACCCAAAGAAAAAGGTAGAACCCCTCTGCAACTCCTCTCTCTCTCTCCACCACAGTACAATAATTAGGAAAAGAAACCGGAGGGAGTGGATTTGAGTCTTTGGCTTGTGGATTAGCTTGGTGGGGCAGTGGGGGGCTGGTGTAGGGGCCTCCTTGGGTTACACTTGTTTGTTTTCCACCTCTTTTTGCTTCTTGGGTTCATGAGCTTGTGAATTCTTTTCTGGTTTTGCGCTTGTTGTACTTCTTTGCCATATTTATATATTTGTTTGCTTGATTATTGATAAAAAAAAAAAAAAACTCTCTCTAAAAGCCAGAACCCTCTGCAACGCCTCTCTCTCTCTCTCTCTCTCCACCACAATACAGCAGTTAGGAAAAAAACCGGAACCCGCTCTGCAACTCTCTCTTTCTCTCTCCCCACGACAATACAGTAGTTAGAAGAAGAAAAGAGTCAGGACCCCCTTTGCAATTCTCTCTCTCTCTCTCCACCACAAGACTGTAATTAGATTGGTAGCTATACCTTCTCCGAAACTGCAACTAGAGTAAATTATAAGAACTTATTCATATATGAAAAACCTCATGAATTGTGGCTCCGATTGTGCTAACTAGCACTCAAATTAGTGGCTCCGATTGTCTCCATTTGGCCTCTCTTGGTGGTGCCAAAACCCTTTGCTTCTTGATCATGGAAAGAGGGTCAAGAATAGGGTATCCAAAAAAGGATTGGTTTGGTAACAAATATAATGATATCCATCAAAAGAGATTTGCATGATTCAACAATTGAGAGCAATCTCTCAAAAGAGAGTTTCATGGGTTGAGTTGTAGGTTTTATTTGGTTCAACGAGATTGGTAGGGAGGATGGAAGAAGAAGATGACATTTTAGTCTTTTTATCTATTTTCTGGGTGTTTAATTGGAGATTTTTTAAAATTGGTGTTTATTAGTAAATAGTGGGGTGCGCGTAGCACCACCCTTAAATTATATATATATATATATATATATATATATAATATTAATATATACACGTAACAATTCAAACCTCCTAGAGTTGACAACTAGGCAAATTAATATTTAATGTTGTAATGCTTGAATGTAAGTATTTTTCTGCTAAACTATTAGTTGACTTTTTGACCTTGTAGATGAAAATATTTTTAAAGACTAAACTATTTTTTTTACCAGACTTTTGAGTTCTAGTAATATTTTTTTATAGTAGAATTTATGAAATTTTAAATTTTGAGAAATACAAATGCAAGTTGAAATTTTAACAAAGGTGCTAAAAAGCAGATTTTGTTCTTGGATTGAAAAGTTGACTTTTTATTGTTTAGGAATTTGGATCTAAGATAATTTTTATTGAATTCAAATGGGGGTATAACTTTATTTACATACAAATATCTTAAGTAAATGAAAGTAAAGTTTAAAACCATTTATTTAAATGATATTTATATGTAATTAAGATGTAAAACTATAAAACAGGCTAACTGTTAAAGGGTCCAGGTGACTATTTCCCACCTAGAGAGGTGCCTAATTGGTGACAGTCGAAAACCGCCAAGGCGACGCCTTGACTACACTGGTTTAAACAATGTTGGTTTTAAGTACACAAAATCAAAATTTACCATTTATGTTGTTTTTTGATAAGTAAAAACAAGCATGTTCTAGGCAAAAGTAACTACAAGAAAAGGCACTGAATTCCCAAAACAGTCCCTAGTTAGACAAAGAAATCTAAGACCTCCAACCCCTTGGAGTCCCATTTATACAAACCCAACCCACAAGAAGCTTACGGACCAGCTGAGTGACTTGCTCAATAGGCAACGAGATGTCATAGAAAATGTGCTCGGGATGGAAGGGCATAGGCCTTTTGTGTCTCCTCCAGTCAAGAATTGGGCCTCTTAGTCATATTAAATATGCTTTTCTTTTTAGTGCATTCACATGTTTTTGGTCCAACCCTAGTTGCTCGAGAAGAAATGTGAAGAAGTATACCCGGTTCATGTACTAGTACTAGAAGTGCTTCAAAGATGCAGTCATCAATTCTCCCGAGAGGCCACAATTACCGCGAGCAAACAGAGAGGAACATATTTTTGTTATGCTACTAATACTTGTTCTTGCTCTGCTATTCTGCCCAAGCTTGGCTGAGGAAGAGTTACGGAGAGTAAAACAAAAAAAATATGATGATTCAGGCCAGGCATACTATATTGAATGATTCCATCATTCGCGATAAATAAAAATAAAAGGTAAGGCCATTCCATTTTGACAAAAGACCGCACCCAAGTTCCATAGCTTTGGGTCCGCTATCCCAATCATGATTTTCCTACTCCCAAAGGTAAAGGAAAGGTCCTTCCCTTTTGGGCCAGTTGTGGGCGAGGAGGGATTCGAAGTTCGAACCCCGCTTTGTAGATGGACTAAGAGATAGCCCTGGAAGAAGAGCTCAAAAGAGATCCAAACGAGAGCTCAACGAGCCTGACTGTCAGCAAAATAAGAAGCCATGAAAGGAACAGGGAAAAACCCATGCAACTTCAAGTTGATAAAGAGCATAGTTCCGGAGGTTAATCACAAAAGGGCAGTGCAAGAGCAAATGATCAACTGTTTCCTCCGTTGTAAGGCACAACACATATCTATTTGGAAGATTTCAATCTCTACTTTGAAGATGATTAGTAGACAATTTTATCAAGAAAATCTATCCAAAGAAAAAAGGATACCTTGGATGGCACACCAGAAAAGCTATCCTAAGAAAATTTACCATATTGCTCCAAATGTGTGCTTTTTTTTTTAAAATTATGAATAACAAGAGATTGTTAAGAGAAACATTATATGATTTACAGTATACCAGGAATGAAGAATATCCCCCAAAAATCACTTGGAGTTGCCAAAAATTGTGTCTCCATCTATACAAGAAATTTGACCAAGTGACATCCTCAAACTCAGTAAGGGAAACTTACCATCTACTCAGACACCACCTTGTGGACTATCATAATGCAGGTAAAGAGAATTTGTTCCCACATGTGTTTTAAAGAATCATTTTGCTCATCTGAAGTTAAACCTGGCCATGATGCCCTCACGCGAATGTTTATAGTATGGATGGGTCTTATAGTCATTCCTTGTTGCAAGTTTGATGCGTTATGTAGAAGAACCAAAGGGTATTAATACTTATTATGGGTTCCATTGAGTTGTAGTTGCCAAAATGTAGAAGCTGCATGATTTATTTATTTATTTTTTGAGTGGGTAATTTTAAGAACAAAGGCCTTAAAAGAGCTTCTGCATAGTTGAGACTGAGAGCAGTTGAAGGGAAGTGGCCTTATAGAAATGATAAAACATAAGTGAGCTGATTGTGAAGTGTTGTATGTAAAGAATCGACCAACATAGATGTGCATCAAGCAATGCAGTGTTAGACATGATGGTTAGTTGTGAAGTATCGGGTGAAGAACTATCCACGTTTTGGCTTGCTTAGTGGTTGCATCCTTTGCCCTACTGGTGATAATGTTGAAGGTATAAAATTAAGTTAGGGTTTTAATCCTTTTGTTACCTAATCAGTCAGGAAAATGCTTGTTCATGGCATAGCTGCATATTTTTGAAACTAAAGTCTTTTATCTAACTAGAATGTTGTCACTCCTTGTGAATATCAATACTAGAATTTTTACTTTAGGAATAGATAACTTGTATGCGTATTTGTAAATTTTATTCACTTGGGGAAAAGTGACATTATTAAGCACTTGGCTTAACGTCTCATAGAAAGGTGACATAACATTTAGTAGAAAGGTGATTTAATATCGACGATCTACAGGCTGCGGGGAGCCACCACAAAATGTAGTAGAAGGAGCTGAAAAATGCTTATGCTTCCTTTCAACAATTCCATTCCACCGAGAGTATGGTAAATAGTAATAGTTGGAAGGTATGATTGCCACATACTTTAGGAATATACATTTCTTATCATAATATTGTCTGCAAATACCATAATTATCAATTTCACGCTCAAGGTAGCTTTCAGCTTGAGGTGTTCCGCACGTGTCGTGGGACAAACAATGTACTCATATGGAGACCATTATGTACTGCAAGGAAAATCCATCTCCACAAGAATCATGCTCTTTCTATTTAGGATATTTCTGTCCTAAAGTTACTAGTGTTGCATATAAACCAGTGTAGTCAAAATGTCGCCTAGGCAATGCCTAGGCCACCGCCTCACCTGGCCAGTACCCCTATCGCCTAGATCATGATCTAGACGGGCACTCATTAGTTCTTGTATAATATAAAGAAAATAAATAAATTCTGGTTGCCTAGGCCTCGCATAGGGAACCCCCTATCGCCCAGGCGTCGCCTGGACGATTTGACTACACTGATATGAACTTCATTCTTAGTGTCTGCTGTCATGATTTGTTACTTGATTTTTTAATATCAGCCGTAGAATGTGTCATTGGGCTTTATTCTATTTATTCAGTAGAGATGTTCTGGAACATCACAACCTTGACAAGTAGCCTCTCTGCATTTTCAGAAATTCCATTTATTTAATTTTGCTGATTTTGTTTTAAATAGTTTTATGTAATTATGCTGATAAATTGACAAGTCAATTTTATTTCGTGATGAAATTGTTCCTGGGTTCCAAAGATTTGAAATGGGAGGCCAGATTGGTGCTTTTGAAGAGCAAGGAAGAGTGGTGGGAAATTATTCCAAAAGCCTTTGAGAGAAACCCTGGATGGTTCTTTAATAGCCCATGAGCATTTGAATTGAGATATAAATTGGGAATTCTAGGTATCATTTGCAAAATGGATCAGCAAAAGTGAATGACCTTCAAGAATGGCTTCAATTAATTGTCAGCAGAAGGATGTTTGAGTGAAAGTGGAATGTTTGTGTGCCTCAGACTCTCAGTCGCTTAGTCCTCAGACTTGGTGAATGGACCCTGAGATTTTTTTTCTCTGTCAATCTTAAGGCCAGGTAACCCTCTCCCGCTCTGATGCCGATGCCTATGCCTGTAACTAGCTGATGAGAAGGGCTATAACAATGTCGTGTTTTTTTTACTGTTTTGGCATTGAAAACTGGGTCTCAAAAGTTCCCGCACTTATGTAATGCCAATGTCATGTTATCTTGTACTGCTTTGATGATAAAGGTTGAGCATATGAGATTTTTGAAATTTAAAGAGCAAAGCGTGTAAGAAGAGGCACAATTCTTGGACCGTTCTCTATGGTAAATTCCTTAATATGCTTCAGATCATGTGATAGAAAAGTTTGAAGTGAGACTTGCGGCGTGGAAACTATCTCACTTGGTGGCAGAATAAAACTAATCAAGTTGTGTATTAAACATAAACAGCTCTAAAGTGAGTGATCTTACTAATCAGAGTAAGATGTCATCCAACAGTTGGGTTGGCTTGAGTTGAACGAATTTGGGATTGGTTAATACTTGATAAGGCTCTTCTTAACACAATTGTTTTGAGAGGGAACAACAGTAATGGAGACCTTTGGAGGCCAGTCCTCAGGGAGCAAGTATGGCAAAATTGAAGTGGTTTTAGCAGCTTTGTGGCTTGTCGAGACAGAGGGTCTTGGGATTTGAAGGGCATTATCAGGCTAACAATTTTTTTAGGAAGGGTTTTAAGGTTTAGGATTGAGAGGGGAATTGAGTTAGATATTGGAGGGTTCATGGTTTTGGAAGGTCCTTTTTTATGCCACTTTGAGAGATTTGAAATGTGTCTGAATTTTACGAATCGGCTGCATTCAAGTTGGGTGGTGCGGAGTCCTTATCTCCATGAATCTGAGTGTTATGAACTCCTGTCATGAATAAAGTTGTTGGTAAGATAGAATGGTTTATTTCGGGTTGGTATGACTTTCATCTTGTATCTTTTGTATTTTGTTCCTTTAAAGGTTCTTTTTTAAGCATCTGGTGCCTGGTTCCTTAGGGTGGGACTGTGAAAAACCGTGGCCCCTTCAATGTCTCTTTCTTTCGTTGACAATGATTTTCTGACCAGACATCTCCTTTGGTAATTCACCTTTGATTTGTTCCCCAAAACATCCCATTTGGCATATATAGGTGCATCATAATCAAAGGTCTCACCAAAAGATCAGGACAATCTATCCTAGTCTTCCTAGATAAAGTATTATTTGGTTACTCAAGAATTGAAGTGACTGACACCTTTAGTTGTTGCTTTCCATATGAACTCCATGGTTTATTATCTTAATTCTTTTCTATTTTTATTTTATTTTATTATTGCTTTTGTTTTGCTAATTTGGAGTCTATATCTCCTTGCTTTGCTGAAAATGTTTCTTCTCAAACTTGAATGTTAATGACGGTGTGCACTGGCTATTATCTTGGGGCCAAAATGGGTCACATATTTCTGCACATAGGGATTATGTGAATGCTTTTATTGTAGTGAGTTTTTTGTTTTTGTGTCCCCATTTTCAATATCATTACTATCTGCTTGTTTATTCTACTAAGCAAAGATTAGGCGAAATGTTTTAGTTGTTATTTCTGACAAGTTAGAGTTGTTGCAGTGCCACAACGGACACACTCTGTGTTCCACTTGTAAAACGAGGGTACATAACCGGTGTCCCACCTGTAGACAGGAGCTTGGGGATATTAGGTGTCTAGCATTGGAGAAGGTGGCTGAGTCGCTTGAACTGCCTTGCAAGTATTTCTCCCTGGGATGCTCAGGGATCTTTCCCTATTACAGCAAGCTCAAGCATGAGGCCCAGTGTAACTTCAGACCATACAACTGTCCATATGCCGGGTCAGAGTGCTCCATTGTTGGGGATATTCCTTTCCTGATCGCTCATCTGAGGGATGATCACAAGGTAGACATGCACTCGGGATGCACATTTAACCATCGCTATGTCAAATCTAATCCCCGTGAAGTAGAAAATGCCACCTGGATGCTAACAGTAAGTTTTTTTTACTTAAAATTTCAATTTGGTTATTTCCAAGGAGTCAAGTAATGGATCATGGTGAACGATACTATCGATACTGCTGGCTCACTGTAGCGTATGGAATAAGCCAGACTTTTGTGGGATAAAACATTGGTGCTTTCACCCCATGCTGTTTACCTGGCACAACTATGAATAATCTTTTCCCTCTTTTTTTTTTTCCTGTGGATATCATTTACCTACTGTTAGTAGGATTGGTTAGTAGTTAGCATTGGGGAGTGGAGCTCTTGCTAGTTATCACCCGGTGGGAATGGATCCCTAGGAGAATTCACACCTTACCATTGGAGCAAGTGGCGGGGTGTCACCTATGAATAATCTGGACTATTCAATTTGTTGGAAACCTCATGGATTGGCCATGTTTTTATAATCATACTGATTGGACGAGGTTAATCGTCCAATCTAGAGCCCGGGGGGAGGGGGAGACTCGTCCAATCTAAAGCCCAGGAGCGAGGGGGAGAAACACTTGCATTTGGTCGCCCTTTTGGAAAGACATTTGTGGCAATGACCTCATTGAAGATAGAGTACAGAATTGCCTTGATTTACGGACAATACTGTAACATTCCTGATTCCCTTTTCATGAATGGCTTGAGGTCCCTTAATCTATTGCAATATTTTTTTTATTTTTCGAATTTGAATCTAATAATGCAATATAAATACACCTGATTTGATTGCCTGAATCTTGCTGGCTCTCTTGCTTTTTTCTGTCAGGTATTCAACTGTTTCGGCAATTACTTTTGTTTGCACTTTGAAGCCTTCCAGCTTGGAATGGCCCCTGTGTACATGGCATTCCTCCGATTCATGGGCGATGAGACTGATGCCCGGAACTTCAGCTACAGTCTGGAGGTTGGGGCAAACGGCCGGAAACTCATATGGGAGGGCACTCCACGGAGCATAAGGGATAGCCACAGGATGGTTAGGGACAGTCATGATGGCCTCGTTATACAGCGGAACATGGCACTTTTCTTCTCTGGTGGGGACAGGAAGGAGCTGAAGCTAAGGGTTACAGGCCGGATATGGAAGGAACAACAGAATCCAGATGCCGGGGTTTGCATTCCCAACCTCTGTAGCTGAGGCGGGTGGGATGGCTCGCCCATTTTGTCTTTACTTCTTTCTGTGCGTGTTGTATGTGTGGGTCGTGTGGCATTTTTCTGGTAATATAATTATGGATGGAGATGTTGGGGAGTCGGTTTAAGCTTCCTTTTCACTGTATAATAAACTTCTTTTCTTTCCTTCGGTTGACCTTATCAGCTAGGCTGTGGAACAATGTTGTATGACATACATTATCCTTTTTTCTCTCTCTAGATTTTCCTGAAGTATTAGATGGTTGAGGTCATTTAATGCAGGTATAGTCTTATCAGAGCCTTTGCTATTCCCTCATTCGGATGGGCAAGTGACTCCCTTCTATCTCATCTACTATGGCACAAGTGGAATGGATTCAATTCACCATTTTGATGAATCCTGATGTCTCCGAAGCTAACAAATTGAACCAGGCATTTTTTTTTACCATCAAATCCAGTGCACTCTTTTGGATATCGAGTGTTAAGGAAAAGTCTACAACAGGTTTTTCACCATTAGATCTCTGTTTCATCCTATTCCATAACTTAAAAAGAGTTATGGGTAACAGTACAAAGAACCGAATTGCAAATAAGGCCAAATTCCCCTCCAAAGATCTGAGGCTCTGTCACATTTAAATCAGAACCATAGAGGTAACCAAGGGCAGTTTGGCATCAATTCTACCAATTCTCATTTTCTCAAGAAGAAATGTTCTTCTTGGTTCTGAAAATTAGTTTTGTACCAAGAACCCGTTTGGCATTCTTGAGCTAGAATTTGTTCTTCAGAACAAAAATAACAGAATTTATGGGGTGGTGTTGGGGTTGGGGTTGGGAGTGGTGGAGGGAATTGAGAGGTGGTTTGATGCGGAGATGGCGTTTACGACGGCGGCGCTCGGCTGCAGCTTCTTCGGGGGTGGCGAAGGAGAGGAGACGGAGAGGGAGAAATGGTGGTGGAGAGTGGGGATGAGTTTTGTTAGGGTTTTGAGGTGGGTGAAGAAGGTGGGTTTCGAGAGAGCCATGGCTTTTCAGTTGATAAACCCAAAAATGCGTCCCCTTCTAAGTTTCCAACTCTTCTAATTGAAGTTTTGAGAGAAGGGTTTTTTTGGTTGGAATCACCTCCTCGGTCAGTGACGGGAGGAGGGGCGTCTCGCTCCCATTTTCTTGCCACTTCTCCCTTTTTGAGCTCCTTTAATAACTATGATTAAGATTCATTCACTCCTGAAGTTCACCCATCTCTACCTTTAGTTTTTAGAAAAGTGAAATAGAAAAATATTAACGATAGGTTTAAAAAAATTTAATTCGAGTTTATAGCAATTGAAAGAACAACTTTGTGAGAGTGAGGAGAATAGTTCACTCCTAATCCGTGGAGCGAACTATTGCTTTTTTTTTTTTTCGACAAGGGATTACCTCTGGGAGATGCCCATGATTCACACTCGAGCATCACTCTTCAGCTCACGCTTGAAATGATGATCCACTAAGTAGGTGATAACATGTATCTCACATCTTCTGTTGGACATTACGTGCATACCTTTCCCAAGTCGTCATGTATGTTCTTTCACACCCATTAACTATGGTTAAAATTCACAATTAAATAATCTAACCTTAATTTTAAAAAAATTACCACATAAATGAGTGAAATCATAACCAAGGTTAATTTAAAAAAAACTAAGTTTAGATTGTTTAACTCTAGGTATTAATGAATCTTAACCATAGTTAATGGATATCAAAGAGGACCTGTGGCGAGTTTGGGAGGTGTGCGTGTACCACTCAACGGAATGTGCAATACATACTACCCGAGTATGAATCTCGGGCATCTGCTAAGGAAATCCCTTGCCAATATTTTTTGGTTGAAAGTTTAGTCCAATTAATGGGTTCCATTTAAGAAAATTATAGACCTACACAAATGAAGCCTAGCAGATGATCCAAACCGTTTGATAAAAAAATAAATAAATTTATTAGCTTAATGGTTAGGATTACCTGATCAGGATAATTTTTGGTCTTAAATATATGCTCCACCATAATAATAAGAGGTGTGCTATCACCATACGCACTTATTGGAATTTTTTCCACAGAAGCAGTGGGTGCAACACATGAAATTGCTATCCTATGATAGGAGATGTGATGCCACCTGTTGCCACCACCATGTGTTTGGGGACGACTACGACTGGTGCTAACATTTTGTAATAAATTTGATAGGCCTATGCATCATTTCCTTATCTTTAATGATTTCATCAAATTTTTAATCTAAGCATGAAATTAGATAAATGATGTATAATGTACCCCTGCAGGGGGGATGGCCTCGGTTTCGATTCTAGCCATTGGCTGATATAGTGGTATATCTATCAATTTACTAATATTAGATAAATGATGTCTTGTACTAATAAAATAATCGATTTATGCCCAACGGATTTACTAATTTAGATAAATAAAATCTTGATCCTTTTGCCTTCTTTTAAATTGAGGGCGTGATTTCAATTTACCTAACTTGTGCTCCTATAACCTCGAGGGGTGTAGCCTAGTGGCCGATAAACCTGAAGGTCAAGATCAATTCCTGGTTCCCCTCACTATTGGTTGTATGGGTGAAAGGTATTACCTATGCAGCATGTGAGACTAGTCTGATTCTTTAAGATTCCGGATATCTATATTTATCCAAAAAAAAAATTGTGCTCCTATACTATATAACTACAGATTAGAAAACATGACATTCCTATGTATATTATATATGAGGTTTGTAGTTAGAATATACATTATCTTTACTATTATAATGCGAGCGCCTGATTTTTCCGAAATTCTCAAACTACCCTTATATAAAACAAAATTTTGATTTAATGTTTTACTTTAATTCCCAAACTACCCCTTGATCATCTATTCACGATTGAACTCGGGGACAGTTCAATCGCACCTGCAGTTAACACATGTCCCTTTTAACTCATATTAACTGTGGTTAACTCCTTCCCCTCGCTCTCACATTCATCGCACGTGCCACCCGCTAGTACAGTTTAAATGTACATAAAAAGAGAGAGTGACAAAAAAGAAAAATATGGTTTAGACCAACTTTGATGAACATGAATGGACTAGGTAGAATAGATAAAAGTAAAGTTATATGTATTAAATGTAGGGTTATGCTTAAACAAAAAAACATTATTGCATAGAAAATAATTAGTAAAGTTAAGTGAATTAATTATTATGTAATAATATTTATACTACTTAACTTATAAAGAGAAAAGCATCATCTTTGTATATATATATCCTTACTAATATGGAGGATATTCGGGTGTTCAAAACATTGATTGAACTTTCTTCTAATTCCAAAAATATCATTTTCTTGGTTAAAATGTTGATTGAATTTTGGTTAATTCAAAAACTGCCTTTACAGATATGAGTTAAATTTTAATTAATTCCAAAACTACCCTTACGTATGGGTTCAAAACGTTGACTAAATTAGCTTTTATTAATATAGATGACTTTTTCACCAAAAAATATAGGGGGCTTAAAAAGTTGATTGAAATTTAATATGATCCTAAAATTGCCCTTTATTAATATATAAAAGAATGTTTTTATAATGGGATTGATCGTCGAATTAGCCGATTGTCCAATTTCTGGTTCGACCGGTCTGGTTAGATCATTTTTTTTATTATTAAATATATATATATATATATATATATATATATATATATATATATTTATTTATTTATTTATTTATTTTCTTGATAAGAATGTCCCTAAAATTTTTTTATTCTCAAAATGCCCTTGAGTCAGGTTTCTATACCTAAAATGCCCTCAATTTTTTTTCTTCATATAGTTAGAATATCCTGATTATTTTTTAGTTCCCAAAATGTCCCTAAGTCAATTTTTTATACCCAAAATGTTTCTCACAAGTTTTTAACCCAAAATGCTCCTCAAGTTTGCTCATATTTCATTATCTTTATTTCTACAATGTCCCTCATTTTCTTACACCGAAAATACCCTCAATTTTTTAATACCCAAAATACCCCTTAAGCTTTTGGGTTCTCAAAATCCCTACGTCATGTTTCTATTCCCAACGTGTTCTTCACAATTTTTTTAATCTAAAATGTTCCTCAAGTTTTATACCCAAAATGTTCTTTAAATTTTCCTAATGTATCCCTCACCAAGGTCCCTCTTCCATGTCTCTCTCCCCCTCCCCTCTCTCTCATGTGCATCGCATGTGCGGCCCACTAGTATGTTTATATAGCCATAAGCTTAGGAGCAGCTCCAGTCAATAAGATATTTCTAAATTTGATGCTCACGCTCCCTGCCACGCGCACTTAGCTTCAGACCATTGCAATTGATCAATGCTAGGTCCACTCTCTTCCCTATCTACTTTCCTCTTTTTAAATAAAAAGACAAAAAAATATGACATCTTTTTGTAGAGCCACTACTATTTTTTTTTTGTCTTCTTGTTTACAAAAAGAAAAAATGGTTAAGGAAGAAAGTGAACCTAACATTGCCCTATTATTTTATATGAGACTCAAACATGTAATTTATGTTAGGATGTCTTTGTTCAAAATTTCATACCTATGCTTGATATTAGAGATGGATCCACCCTTTATAAGTCTACTCGTATCAACTTATTTCTTTTTTGATTGATTACCATCTCAAACTCAATGGGGGACATGTGGCATGTTGCTCAATGGCTAAGGTTTGGACTTTGTCCCTCCGTATTGTGACAACTGTGTTCACTGACCGGTATTAACCTAACTATTAAACCACTTTGATAGATAAATAATGTTGTATGAAAGTATAAGAAAAAAGAAAATAGTTAAAAAAAAAAAAAAACACTAAATTTCAGGATTGAGGTGACAATCCGACCCTCTAGTGAGGATACCCAACCCAACCCAACTCAACCCTCCTAAGCCCACAACTTTGAGAGATTATTTTTCCTCCCCAAAGCCCTTGAGTTAGGTGGGGCCGAATTTTTGAAAGTTCTTTAACTGGAAGGTCGTGCTAGGGCCCCGCCCGACCCTCCACATGTTTTAGTACTACACCTCTTATATACATGTATGGAAGAATATCCTTTGTATTCTTCCCATGGCCAACAGTTTTGAAGGATATGATTTCTCTAAGAGTTGGTTACAACTGTTACATCCTACTTACAAACCAATTGATCGTGACCTTCCAACACTCATGGCCATAGGGAAGAACCCAGGGAAGAACACAGAGGATATGTTTCCTACATGTATAGTATATGCTATTTTTTTTAACTGACCGATACGTGGTTAGGCTGCCACTCCAGTTAGTTGGTTAGTATTTGTTTTGAGTTAGTAGGCGGGTGGAGATTACAACACTCACATTCTCTCGGGAATGTATCCCGGACCAATTGAGTGGTGACTAGCACACACTACCGATGGGGAAAACTTCACTTCCTTTATGCTAGTATTGTTTCAAAATGTCGTATACAGTAGACCCTCTTGTAATTAATAACCTTGGTGGAAAGAAATTATATTAATTATAAGAGAATATTATGCATAAGAATCCTTATATTGATCCAAAAAAAATTCTTTCCATAATTGTTTTTTGAATGTATTGTATTTTCCATATAAGCTTCATGTAAATACAAATGTCTAAGGTTAGCATTCCAAAAAAAAAAAAAAAAAAGATTTTATGCTAGCCCATTGAACAAGTTAAGGACATTTGGACTTATCAAAAATACAAAAAAGATGGTTGTACTTGTATCGTTTAACATATAAAAAACATCCTAATGTCTTTTTGAACAAATGATTTTCATATTGTCCAGCTTTCTCTTGCACTTTAGTACTTTGTAATTTCTAAAATTTTATACTATATTTGGTAATTGATTTTACATGGCCAAAATATTTATCCCTTTCTCTTCCTATACCTAATTCATCATAAAGTGTTTATAGGATTCATATAACTATGTATTAATATAGTATAAAAACATCTCTTATAATTAATAATATTCTAGAACTTTCTTAAAAAATTATCCAATAACAAGTATAAGAGATTATTAATTACACACTATAGAACCAAGTTGGTTCCTTATAGAATATTAATTATAAGAGGGCCTATTGTATTATCACTATATCAAAATTAGTTCAATAGCTTATGTTAACACTTGTTAAAATCTATACTATACATACATATAAGATTTGCATATGTATGTTTAATGTTAATACTACATTAAAATTAAATATATGAAAAAAAAACATATAGCTAGAATACATAACAAAATATATAGAATATATATTATATATAACTTAATTGCAAGAGAATAATATTCACATAATAATTAATAATATATTCTATTATTTTTTAATTTAAGAAAATATTATCACGCACAATGAAAGCCTAAAGATAGCAACACAATGAGAAAGAAAGCAAGTGACCAAGCATGCAAGAGCAAGAAAGCGAGTAAGAAAAAAAAATATTAACTTCCTCGCGCTACTCTTTGCATTACATCACCCTCTCAAGATTGGATAAAAGATGATAGTTGATTTCAAGTTGGTATACTGTGAAAAAAAAAAAAAAACTTTTCTTTTAGATCTGGCCTAAACTTGAACAGGTCCATCCTTGAGGATAAGGCTTGGATTTAGCCTATTCAAGCCATGCCAGGACAAATAAGAGATCTCTAACCCTATTTCTAAAATTTCCCTATTTTTGCTCTAAAATGGAGAGCTTCCTAAAATAGGAGGTCACTTTTTCTTCTTGTAACTCCAACCTCACTCCCAATTTCTATTAAATATTCATTTTCTTATTCTAAATCCACTCCATATTCAAATGATTTGCCAAAGACTTTTTAAAAAAATAATATAATAATATTTGAGGAGGAGATTTGGCTCCCCAAATCTTAACCCCTAAAATAGGGGGGGAGGGGGGGGGGGGGGGGGGGGGGGGGGAATATAGGGGTGCGGGTGGGGCCGATCCAAAATAGATTGAGTTCGGGCCCAAAGTATGCTTTAAAAATGGGGTCTTTCTTTTTGTGGGGCCTTTATTTGGGCTGCCCACTTGAGTTGCTACTACCTCAAACTGCTCTTCTTGCTCGTGGCGGTGATATAACAAATGAAAAGTATAAAATTTGGTTGCTAACATGCAATGATTTCTTTTTCTATGTAATGTATGCTATAAAGATTGAAAAAAGAATAAAAATTAGAAAAGAGAAGAGAAAAGAGTGAAATAGATAAATCGTGGGTGTCCTCTCTCTCTCTTTTATATTATTTATAAAATATAAAAAAAAATTAATTCGGGTCGGGCTGAATTCGGACTGAGCTAAGGGCTTCCTAATTTTAACTTCCGGTTTATATTCTTGTCCAAACTCAGCCCAACCCAAAGTAAGTAAGGCTCAACCCACCTAAACTTCAGGCAGAATAATCGGGTTTCGGGCCAGCCCAGCCCAGCCCAATTGCCACACCTATATAGGGGTTGCGTTGGAGTTTTGAAAATAGGGCGGGCCTCTCTACTTTGGGGAAGAGAGCTTCTATACGGATTAGGGAGTGGGTTGGAGATGCTAAACAAGACTTACCCTTTGACAACCCTATCCAGTGGCATCAAAATTTGGAACAAAAGTACCATCGTGTAAATTGATAAAGTATATTCTTTTTCTAAAGAAGTGTTAAAAGGGCATGTTCGATATATAATCTACTCCATATTGCGGTCTCAAATAAAACGGTCAACTGTTTCTCTTCTATCCCTCTGTTTTCTCTATCTGAAATGCAGCTCAAAGCAGAGCAGAAAAGCTTCTCATGGATTCCATTCCAATAAAACCCTCATGTCAGATATCCATTTACAAGCACTCTAACACTATAATAGTTGAATCTCTGAGGATCAATTCATTCTCATTTTTCAAATTCAACCATTTTAAGAAGCTTAACAGCTCTGAAATCTCTGTTTCATGTCGAAATCATCAGAACCCAAAAATCCTGAAAAATAAATGCAATTACAGTCTACCCATTAGCCCATTTTGGATTATGGTCTCAGTTTTACACAGCATCAGAGATTTTGGGGCGTCGGAAACCCAAACGGGCAGTTTTTTGTTGAGAAATTCGGCGAAGAAATGGGATTCTTATTTGAGAGGATTTGATGAATTGGGAAAATTATCAGATGGATTGGAGGGGGATTTTGTGCAGAGTGGAGGGATTGGGATGGCTTTTATAATTGCGACTTCGAATGCGAAGGTTCGAATTAGTCCGTTCGTGGCGACACTGGCAGCGAACCCAACGTTCGTTTCGGGCCTGGTTGCATGGGTGATTGCTCAGTCGATGAAGGTGTTCTTGATTTTCATTATGAAGAGAAAATGGGATTTCAGGAATCTGTTTGCTTCTGGGGGAATGCCTTCATCACATTCGGCTCTGTGTACAGCTCTGACGACTTCTGTGGCACTCTTTCATGGGGTGGCCGATTCTCTGTTTCCAGTTTGTTTGGGGTTTAGTCTCATTGTCATGTACGATGCCATTGGAATTCGAATGCATGCTGGGAGGCAAGCAGAGGTAATGTATTTTTCTTCTTCTTCTTCTGTATTTCACTTGGATGATTTTTCTTCTTCTCTTTTTATCTGTTACAGTGTTATTATTTGCTCTAGCTGTTGCAACAGTTGCTTTTGTTATTGCAATTGCTAATTACTGGGATGGTGCCGACCATGTCAGAATTCGGGAATTAATCATCTACGAAAAATTTCAGAATTTTTTTTGATTAGTTTAGAAATAAATCGAGAAAATATAAGAGAGGATATGAAAAAAATATATAAAATAAGAGTACTAATTAGTAAAATTATAAACAAATATATTTATTCAAATTTTCTTTTAAAAGTCGTGAGTAATTTGTAAATTTTTGAAAAATCTGCAAAAACTTTTGAAGTAATTGTTCGACAAAAAGTCGTCTAATATTCAAGATTTTTTGATAAAATCAAAGAACTTCGTTACTATGGATGATACATTAGTTGCAAAATCAAGGCTGTGAGTGAGGATAACTACTACCCATCTAATTCCAGTGGCCACTAGGTGCTTAATTGCAATCCAAAATGGTGTTGGGGTTGAACTGCTGGGAATTCTGATAACTATGATGTAAAATGTGATGGGTAGGTTGGAATTTGGAGTGATACCTAGTCGTTTTTTACAAACGGTAAGCAGGTGATTGGATGTATAATTGGTGGCTCAGTGGAGGATATTTAGAACCTTTTAACATGGATTTAATAGGAATTGGTGGTTGTGAATTTTGAACCAGTCACATAAGATTTCAATGTCTGTATTGGATGGAAAAAAATGAGAACACTAGATATATTTAGGTAATTAGTGGGTGGAAGAGGGAGGGCTTTAGCTTATGAGAGGGAGGTTATAAAAATGATCATGTATGGAAGCTAATATGGCAAAAGTAGGTCTACTTTATTCGCCTTGATATTTGATGAGAACCAACCTTTGCTTAAGGATTCAGAAAATCAAAATATTTTAGGTGATTGTTCTTTGTTCAAGAGGAAAGCAAGGCCATATGCTTTTCTTGAAAGGGTAGGCAGTAGAATTTACACCGGCGAATATATCATGAATTCTATTGGAAAAGATGTTGAGGGACTCATGGTTCTTCATAACATGCTGAGAAACTTTTGCATCCTATTGGGGAGGGCATGGTAAAGGATTCTCCTATTTGGCTGGAGGGTTGTAGGGATTGATGAAACTTGAGTCAAACTCGAGAATTTTAGGCCTCGGATTGTCTCAGGCGAAGCCAGAAAGGGCTTGTCTCGAGCAACCATAGAATGGGGGACAAGTGGTGCGGAAGTCAAAATCATGGGGCAATCATGGGCCCCATGATTTTGACTTCTCCACACACTATATGACACATGGCGATAAGGTGTTGAGATAAAGGGGAAGAGATATCAAGTGGGGAGAAGTCAAAATCATGGGGAGAAAATGAAATGACTTCTCCCCTTTTTAATTCCACATGTCCCTTATTCTATGGTTGCCCGAGAGCCTTTTTTGGCTTCGCCAAAGACAATCCAAGGCCAGAATCTTAAGTCGGTCAACCCGATATGCGGATATGGGCACCAAAAGATGGAACTTTTGGTGCGTTTTAGTCAAAGCAGAAGGAACCTGGTGAATGGGTAGTAAACCAAACACTAAAAGGGTAATGTAGAGTTATATGAGCAGGGCCAGAAGGGTCATTGGTTGGATAATTCCAATGGACAACTATGAAGAAAGAAGAGAGCTCAGAAGTTTGGTAGGAAGGATTGAGAAGGTAAGGGAGAAAGAAAAAGAAGAAATAATGGATAAAAGGACTGAATCCAGCTTGTGGTCCACATGTGTGACTTGTGAGACTCTTATCTTAACATACACGTGCATTGTGCATAAGTGTCGTAATTAACATGCAAGTAAGTAATCGTTTAGATTCCGATCTCCCACCATGGAAAATCCACTATGTTGTCTCATACCATATAGTTAGAGAATTTCCCGTTTGAAAGATTTTCTTCTAAATTTTTATTTTCCTGAATATCAATTACTATGCAAGTAATTAGGCATAACTTAACAAATAATCTCATATATATATATATCTTATCATGATTCTTATCACAATTCATAATCAATTTCCAATAATTCCATAGTAATATATTAGTATTTATCCTTTCAAACATTTTCACAAACACTTTGGGTATGTAGATTATGAATTTATTGCCCTTTCACATTTCCAACATTTCATCAAACCATAATTCATCCATACAACTCAAATACAATCCACATCCACACCTTCATCCCATCCTCCATAGTATTTCTCATCCTCCATACATTTCATCCACATTATTAAACCATATTTCCATCCATAATAGCTTACTTCATACAAAATTGGGGAAAAATATATCTAATCTCTATTTCTATCATATTAACATTCACAAAACATTATAATAGAGTTGATTTGGATAGTATATCGACCTTAGAGATCCTTCCATTGGATCCAAATCGCTCCCAAGAAGCTTTGGGGAAGATCTCCAAGCTAATCATCTTCTTCTCTAAACAAAACTCTTCTTCTTCAAGCTAAAACCCTCTTAGAACCCTAGGTTCTTACTCTCTCTTTGCTAAATTAGATTAAAAATTGGTAGAATACCCTAAAACCTCGAAATAGAGTCCCTATTTATAGCCCCAATAGTTAAAAAACCCAAAAAACGTTGTTTTAAGAGAAAAACTGGGTCTGAGTGCGATTGATCGCATAAAAGAAATCAGATAAAAATTGGATAAAAGGGCTGAAGGTTTTATTGAACCTTCAAATGATTTTGGTACAGCCTCCAACTTGGCAAAACCAAAGGAAGGAAGGTAGTGTTTGCATACACTTCTAAATTGATTTTTAGGGACTTTTAGTTTTTTTTTTTTTTAAGAGTAGTGACTTTTAGTTCTTGAAGAGTCAAAAGTAGGTTAAAATGTCATTTGGTTTAGCACTTAAGAAAGTAACTTCTTCACGAGTCAAAAGTCATAAAAAGTCAAAATGTTAGCTTTTAGGGGAAGCTACCTCCAACCGGCTTTTGTGGGAAGTCCCAAATTGTTTTAAAATTTGTTTTTCTTAAAAGTTATTATGAAGAAGTCCTTCCCTTCTCTGAGAAGTTTATCCAAACAAGCACAAAAAGCTTTGGCGGAAGCTAATAACTTCAACAATAGCATAGGGTGCTTGGACTTAAAAGCATAAACTAGCAATGGATGGGTGTTGAAGCTGGAAGTTTATAGAAGCCAATCCTAAGGGAAAGGCTCAGCCTGGCCCCCTCCTCCAACACACACACATTTTAAAAAAGTTCTCCAACTTAGCAATAATACTATTTTTGGTGATGCTTAAACTCTCCAAAACTCGACTTCACCTAAGCTTACTACTTATTTCAACAGATCACCAGACTTCTTTGGGGCCATTGGTTGTAACTGACTTTTACACATTGTATCATGCTTCCTGGGAGGAGTTAGAGCCACCATGAGGCCTTTTCCAACTTCTACTGGTGATGCAGGGGCTCAATGGTGATGCTTGCAGTATCTTTAGGCTTTTAAATTATTAGCAAAGCACAGTTTCTTCTCCAAATCCAAAAAAAAAGAAAGAAAGGCAATAAAATTTCCATTACCATTGTTTGAAGAGACATGATGAGACCACTGAGTAATAATTTTCCCCTTTCACACTGTCAGAGATGAATCAGATTATCTCATTAGCTTGGTGTCAGCCTCGAAACCCTTATACACAATATATCTTATATTGTATAAATTTTCAAAGCGTGAACCTGGGACAAATCCTACAAGTGAATGCATTTTAAAAACATAAAACCATTCCAGATGTATAACATGTCAAACATAATTATAAAGTGTTCAAACAGAGTATAAGTACAACTAAGTTTTCAAAATGATTCTTTCCACATGACACTCACTCTCCAAAAGCGATAAATGAGTATTCTACTAATACTCAGCTCCTCAAGAGCTCCTATGGACCCTTAAATATCTCCTGAAAAATGTCAACATAGCAAGGGTGAGCACGGAACTCAGCAAGATGAACACATATAACACATGCAATCGTAAGTCATTATTACATTTTACTTAATTATGCAATTAATGACAACGCAAGTCAATTCATTTTCTCCATCTTGAATTACTTGGTTCCACATCAAGCGGTCTTCGGCCATACCTCAGAAATAACATCCTATTTCTCTATGGCAGTCCCCTGGCATAGCCATACGACACGATTAAAGATCTTGCATATCTTCCTACTTTTGGTGGCCCTCGGCAGACCTCAAGGACAATGATTGAATCACACACACCCGTTCCTACTTTTGGCGGCCCTCGGCAGATCTCAAGGATACTGGTGGAATCGTACGTTGTCCATCTCAGGTTAAGTCTCCTACTAGTCTAGCAATTATAATGTTGTAACATAAATAAATGTGTTATATCTTCCCTGCTATGACGTCCCATACCACACATAGCGGAACCGATCTAACTCAAGTTATTAACCAAGGTAAGCTTGTTACATTCTCCCTACTATAACTCTACAGTGTCCTATATTACTATATCAAGGCTGATCTAACAAAGCTGGGGTAAGGTCTACACATTTCAAGTAATTCCACTCAAGCATGCACGACAGTTGATTAGCATGAAGAATAATACAATTTTGAGATAATGACAAGGTAGTAAAGTTAAGACATGGACATCAATTTAATAAATAAGAAATAGTATAATTTGATGGAAGAGATCTAACATGCATAGTCTCTAAGTTTCAAGAGGGAATCCTAACATGCATAGTCTCTACATTCAGTTCGAAAGTAACTTTTAAAAAAAAATCCAAGAAAATCAGCATGTCCGACGATCGATCTCCCTGGCGATCGATCGCCTCTGGTTGGCGATTGATCGCTGGTGTTGGGCGATTGATTGCCCCTCCACCAGAAACGACCCCAATCTTTTCTGTATTCCGGAGATCAATCGCCCATCGCAGGGGATCGATCACCCATCGTGAATTCCAAGTTTTTCTACTCCTAAAACCTCCAACTTCCATTCCTTTCCTCCATGATTCATCCCCAAGAATCCATCCACATATTATGAACATTTGAACATTCCTAGAACATGTATTTAAGAATTTATGATGTATGCACAATGTTTCAATCTTAGAGATCTAGGTTTTCAAGAAAAGAAAGAATCCCTAAATTTCTCCAATCCATTCTAACTCAACCTAGATCATTTATGAACCTTTAATACATCAATACTATAATGAATACTAAACCTAGATCATTTATGAGCGTTTAATACATCAATACAATAATAGCTACTATTCTACAATGGATTTAATGAACAAGAGGGGTGTTGACTTGCCTCAACCCTAGAGTTTTAGGGTTTCTAGAAGATGGAAAACCCCCAAATAGGTTTTGCTTCAGGCTCTTGATCTTCCCTTAGCAAGAACTCCGAATCTTGAGCTTCGAATCACCTTCTTCAAGCTTCAAGCTCCAAAACCCTAGCTCCTCTTCTTCTCCAAAGTTCTCTCTCTAGATTAGGTTTTCAAAAGCAAATGAGAGATTAGGTCTATCTCTACCTATTTATACTAAAACCCTTTTATGAGCTTTTACTTAAATATCCCCACAAAAGTGTTTGGCTACAACCCCAAGTTAAACCTTTAAGTGTTTTATGCAAATCTTAATTTATCCCACTCAAGGTTATAATTATTCTCATGGCTAAATAATAGACATAAATATTTACCAAAATACCCCTAAGATAGAAATTATGAAAATACCCTTAATATATAAATTAGGAATTTCAGAATTGCTACACTTGGAGAAATCATCTCTTGCTTCAAATTCGAGTGCTCAAATAGATCGAGGAAGATCGTGTTGTGGAGTCCAGAAATAAGCATAAACTACACATTGTGGCTTTTCAAACCATATCAAGACATGATTAGCCTTAGATAGAAAGCCATCAGCCAATGGTCATGCAAATACCATAAATTTCTTGTCTATTTATATGGAGCTCATAGTACATGCAAAATCAAAATTTTGCCTGCTTTAGGATGTGATCGAAGCATCTCAGATAGGCATCTCTAACTTTGGCTTTTATTTCTTATGTCCATGTAATTCCTTTTAGATCCCTGATTCAGTAGCTTTCGAACATTCGAAAGCTCATCCTATACTAACGCAGATGAATGGATTCTGTCACAATAGACGTTGAACTCACCGCTACTGCACATCTACCGGAGGATAAACCTTGTTGCATGTAGGAGTTATTTGTGGTGGTGAGGCCTAGTAGGGAAATGAGTACTGACCCTCTCTCATGTAATTTTTTAATCAATTTGGTTGAGGACCTTATTAGAGACAAGGTTTAAGAGACTGCTTCCACACTCAGTTTATAATATGATAGTTAATGAATGGTGACAATATATATATAATACATTTGTTATCCTAATAAAAAAATGGGGAGAATATATATCTATGATTTTGCGAAATATCACTAGAATTGCTAGAAAGGGGCCTTACCATGTAATGGCACTTGTTTTACCTAAATCTCTCTTTATTTTTGTTATTTATCTTTCCTTCTCTCATATTTCTCGAACGATATCATTTTGCCTATAAGATTTTGTGCTCTCTCTTTCTAAATAAACTTCTGAGAACTGCTTATAAAGATAAATCCAGTTTTATGTGTTATATCTGAGTATATGTTAGTTAATTCAGTTTTTTCATAATTTTGAAGAGCCCCCATATTATGTTACTAACCGATGGTTGGGCGCCAGCATTGCACTTCCCCCCACCCCCACATCTACTCTTCAAAAGTTTAAAAAATAGTTCACTTTTTAGGGGCTTTCCCTTTGGGGGAATACTAGGTGTCCATTGGGTTATGGGTCGGTTTGCCAACACCATAGCGGTATCAGTGTCAAACATGCCTGGATGTCGGATCTACAATTTGATGGGTTTGTTATAGATTTCCCAGGCTAAAATCTGTTTTAATTTAGCAATCCTAAGTTCCTAACCATCCATTTCACTGAATTTTCCTTTCGCGATGTATTGTGCAGAAAAATGGTTTCAAGTCTGATCGTTTAAATAATCTCATTAGGCCAATTTCTGGTTTAGTTAATCTCCTAGTTGATACCAGTGAATAGTAGTCCCTTTTTTTTTTTTGGTTGGAAGGGTATATATCAAGTAACATACGCTAACACATGAATAGTAATACTTACTCCCGTGCTTGTCTGACCATATGTATTTTTTTTTTCTTTTAAGAAAATAATAATAAAATCCGCCTAGTAGAGATGGGGTTTGGCATGTTTTGATTACTAGGTACATCTTTATTTGCTTCTGAACTTATTTTCTATGTTTCTGTGAAAATGCTGATATGTGCAGGTCCTTAATTTGATACTTGAGGACTTGTTTCAAGCGCATCCTATCAGTCAAAGGAAGCTTAAGGAGCTTCTTGGTC
The DNA here is from genome assembly GCA_015143295.1 of Tetracentron sinense. Taxonomy (NCBI): domain Eukaryota; kingdom Viridiplantae; phylum Streptophyta; class Magnoliopsida; order Trochodendrales; family Trochodendraceae; genus Tetracentron; species Tetracentron sinense. The sequence goes on from CM026551.1 coordinate 30,300,130, forward strand.
ACACCCCATCACAGGTCCTTTCTGGAGCTCTTCTTGGAATCTTTGTTGCTTGTATCTGTTGTCGGGGTTACTTGGTCACTACTTAAGCTGCTTCTGCATGTAATTGCATCAGATTTGAACTGTAAATGTTGTGACATTCAAATTTAAACTGTCCTCACTCATTTGGATAGCTCTGCTGAGCTCTTGTATTGATCTATAATTCTTTGAGAATCAAAATTCATTTAAAAATAAATAAAAATAAACAACTTACGAGATTGGTCAAATTATTAATTCTATTCCTTATACATGGGATTTAAATGGGGGTTGGGGGTTGGGGGCCATTCGCAACAATATTTGACGAATGTTTACGGACTCAAAGTGCTTGATAATTGATAAGGCATTGATGATGATGATGACATATTTGATGAGGAGATCATTAAGGTGTATGAGCAATGCTATGCCTACTTTTTTTCCACCTGCTTTCCTATTTTGTAAATAACAAGACAAAAAAGTATGATATCTTTTTGTATTATAGGCCCCATCACTAGATATATATATATTCTTCTTGTTTAGAAAATGAGAAAGAAAGTGGATTTAACCATCATTGGTTAGTCACTTAGTGGTGGGGAGTGACACTCTTACAAGACATCACCCATTGAGATTAGATCCCACGACCTCTCTCATAGATGAGGTCACACCATATCTTTGGAGCAAGTGGTAGTGGTGTACAATCACAGGGCAGCCCTTCCATTAAGCCATCAAAGCTTTAGGTCCCCAAAAAAATGAAGGCTCCAAAGCGTGGGCTTTAATGCCTTTATGAACCTGATTTAGTGAAAAGACACCCTAAAAAATATCTTATTTTATAACGAGTCCAATTAAAAAAAAGCCCTATTTAGAATTCTCTCTTTAGGCCTCCAAATGGCTTGGGCTGACCATGTGCAATCAATGCTACATTGCTACTATTACTCTGTTATTATCCTCACTCAAAACAAACCACACGAGATGGGCAGCCTCAAAAACCTCTTATAAACATGCCAAGCTTATTAAAAAATTAAAAGAATTCAAGCCCAAACCTGGCCCATTGAAACTGGTCCAGGTATGTAGAAGTTGGCTGCTTCTAAAGCTCCTTCAGCGGATCGGGTCAGTGGGTACTGGGTACAATGCCTTTTGTGTATCAGCGCTGGAGGATGATCTCAGTCTATATATGAATTCGACCTGGAAATGGATGGCCGGCCACCCTAGAACCAGTTCAATCCGGGTCATATTACCAGGCCCATCAAACTCATTGCTGTAGACTGTCGGACTCGGATTGGATAATATTAAGTCAACCCGCCACAAAGTATTTAAAGTCTTGCTTAGGAGTAGCGGAGGAGGAGGTTCTTCCATATGTCCAAATGGGTAAAAATCATCCATCGCTTTAATTTGAATGAATTGAACGTTAGCTTTCCGACAAAAAGTTCGATGGGTACGATGTTGTCACGTGTCTCCTCCTATAAATCACTGACACGTAATCAAATTATGCCGGCTCAACGGTATACCACCAACGGCCACAAGAGGAGCGTACATCTCACTTTGGGGAAAAACATAAACCAATAAACTACGTTTGAATTCTCAATGCTATATAATATGTTAGCTCGTTACACAACAAATCAGGCCTACTTAGATATTACTAGAAAGATTAGGACCCCAAGAAGTCAAAAAGAAAGCTTCACTTTTCAAGGGAAGGTGGCAAAAATGATGGCCGGCCTGGTACTGCCAGTACCTTGAAACCGACCTTATTTATTAATTATATTCTACATACATGTTGGGGCCAATACCGTCATAAGTCTGTGGGCCTAGGCTCTATTATTCCAACACAAGATTGGGCCCACTGATTGAACCATTTATGGGGTGTAGGGCCCATAGCCCACATGAGTCGTGACGGTGCTGGAGCTCATATAGAACTTTATCTTTCTATATTAGCTTGGGAATGTAGCCTCGATAGCAAAAGAAACCAGAGTACCAGACCCACGTACCCAACTTTTTATCTTTAAATGATAATGTAGTTTTCTTTAGAGACCCAAACAGGTCATTGGATTTAAAATGTTATCTTATGTACTCTACTTTTTAGAGGAAACTTCCTTTCAACAGTGAGGCCATTAGGTAGATGATCATGTGGATTTATTGTTAAGTAAAATATCATTTGTAGTTGTTTACTCCTTTCAAGATTTATAATTACAAATTAATTAATATTAAATTTATGGAGCATGGGATTTCGATTTTAATTTCAGATTAGCACGAAAATCGAATGTGGGGATTTGAACCCGGTGCAGTCGATTAATCTGATTGTTAGGATATTTTAATTTTGTATAGCAATTAATTGAAACAAAATGGTACATATAATTGGCACCATGTTGTGCCCTTCCAAGTGTAGAAGCACCTACTTGATCGTTGTGGTGCAAATGTTAACCAATTGAGCGGTGACCAAGAAATGACCTAATTTTCATGATCACTCGCAATTTTCAACTAATTTTCTTGAAAATCCATTTTTAGTTCCCTAATTCTTCTATATAGAAGACCTAAGAGGAGTGTTAGCCCTATATAGTCAAACTCTCACGATGGGTGCAACACTTACCCTAGCCATCTTTGAAGAAATTAAGAAATTTTTTTATTTATCTAACGAGGAAGTTATAATTTCAACCCCTTTAGGGCTTGTGGATAAATTTTTCTACGAAGAGATGAACTTTTTTGGAATTACATTTTAAAAAATAATTTTTAAAAAATTGGGACCTCACACAAAAGTTAGTTGGGGGACAGCTTCCCTAGAAGCTAATATTTTGACTTTTTATGATAGTTAACTCGTAGACTTTTTATGATAGTTAACTCGTAGAGAAGTTACTCTCTTAAGTACCAAACCAAACTATATTTTGATCGATTTTTGACTCTTCATGAACCAAAAAGTAGTAATAGGGAAAATAGTGACAAGAAGAGTTTAAAATGCTACCTCTTATTAGCATTTCTCTTAAAACCTAATTTCCACTAAAGCACTAACCACTAACAATAACTTGGTTTATATGTATGACCCAATGTTACATAACATGTGCACATGTATGCATCAACGTAATTTTCTTTGCTAAAGAAAATAACTTGGTTAGTAGTGCTCTAATCTGTTGATGTTAGAAGCCGAGCATTTGAAGTTATGAAAGGATTTGCTTTTCAACCATTGGAAAACGATTGTTCATTGGAGGTTTGAAGCCTAGCATTTGAATTTTATTATTATTATTATTTTTGGAGACTCGGGGTGTCCCCAACCATTTGGGTCGGGACTAATCCTCGAGGGTGTGACGAGAGCCCGTAACCCTCCACACTAGGTAAGCCCGAAAAATCCATGTGGGACTAGCCCCAAAGGGGGAGTGAGAAGTCGAACTCAGGACCTTTCGCTTCATGAGGCGTAAGTCGCGGGAACCACTGGTCCACCCCATCCGCTTCATGAAGTTAGAGGAAAGCATTTACTTTTCAACCATTGAAAATCAATACCAAATCACCCACCACACTCAGACCGGTAATACCAATGGGCAAGTTTTTCCGTGTTAATAAAGAGCTTACTTTTTTAGGGGGTAACACACACTATACCATCACCTAAGTAACTAAAGCGTAGAGCGGGAGTGAGAGTGTCAAATTTCACTTTAGGATAGGGTCGGAAGCGCCAATATATATGTAAAATATATATTTGATGTTCTTGAAAATTACTTATAGATGTAAATATATATATTTTTTACTTTTCTAAACTCAAGAAAAAATTGATAAAAATCATTCATAATTCAAATTTGTAGTCATAACAAACAAAGATGACTATGATTGATATATTAAATGTATCATTCTAAATTCAATTACAAGATACTAATAATTAACAAATCTTACATGAATCTTGTACCCTTAAAAAAAAAAAGAAAATAAAATACATTACATTTAACATGAAAAATTAGAATACAAATAATATTTTACATAAAAACCGTACCTTTAGGTGAGAACAAGGTTTGTACAAGTTGAAATCGAACTCCCAAGATAAGAGCGAGATTTGAGAATGGGAGCGAGGTTTGAGAGTGTAGCGGGTACGAGATTAAGAGATTTGGGTTACTAAGACCATCACACACACCCATGCCCATGGCACAAAGGCCACACACCCTCATAAAAAGAGAGGGAGGTGGGGGCTTTATGGACTCACTCAAACATGCAACCCCACCAGCATGGGATTATTTCATTTTCTTTTGGTAACACACACAATTCACACACACTACCGCTACACATCAGACATCACACACACCCCATGCCCATGGCACAATGCATATTGTTTTTTTTTTTATAAAACATGAAGGGTATTTTGGTAAGAAAAGAATTAAAGCCATTTCTTCCCGCTCCCCCCTTCCACGAAGTTGCCTGAGCGTTTATTTCTAGAACATAGGAATTATCCGTTATCCATCTGGTAACGGCGTTAAAATCTCAAAGTTTCCGTCAAAGTCATCGGGTCCAAACTCTAAGCGTATATAGTGCCGACGGCTACGGAACTGTTAAGTCTGGTATCCTTCTTCTCTAAAATCCTCTTCTTCCGCATCGTCATTTCTTCCCGAGCAGAAAGATTTGGCGAAAAGATCGGTTCATTTCCTCGCCAATTAATCGCCATCTTTGCTATATTTGGTTGTTCAATTTAAGCTCCAGTTCTTCGTCTCCCGAGTATTCGATTCTTTCCTTGGTAAGATTCCACTCTTCTATCCCCAACAATGTTCTTTATTTTCTTCTGATTTTGTTCAGAAAATCTCACATTTCCAATCCCCATGAAAAAACTAATTTTCTGAAACGCTAATTGCAGTGATCATTGTTGCATACGGTGATGCGGGGTTCGATTTTGTGTTGAAAGCTCTGATTTTAAGAACAATTCGAGGGAGCAATTGTGAAGGTTTGGGTTTTGATTTCTAGGACTTCAGTTCTTGGAATTGATTTCTGGGGTCTTTTTTTTGTCCTTTAGATCAGGCTCTGTTTTTGGAGGCTTGGCTTTAAGATTTGAGGGCAATTCCTTAATCTCTTTGATTGGGGTTTTGTTCTTAGAGTTTTAATGCTAAGATTTGAATTTCATTTGGGGTTTTAGATTTTTCTTCTTCTTCTTTTCTTTTCTTGTACAGGCATTTTTTGTTGTTAGATTCAGGGTTCTTCTGATCCTTAGAAAGATCCTTGTATTTCGATTAAATGGCTTTTTGCAGTAGAATCGTGCGCAATGGCTGATGAATTTTAGGGTTTAAAGCTTTCACTTTGATTTGGGGCATAGAATATCCTGAATTTCTAGGCCAAAAATGTCTACTGCCCGTGTCGCCCTTAGTCTCGTTCATAAAGAGTCTGTTCTTTCCCCTGGTTATTTCCATTGCCAGCCTGGTCATTGCTCTAGCGAGTCCATCCTGATTTACCTTACTGTCGCTGGTTCTGTGATTCCCATGCGTGTTTTGGATTCCGATTCAATTGCGTCAGTGAAACTTAGGATCCAGTTCTGTAAAGGGTTTGTTGTGAAAAATCAGAAGCTGGTTTTTGGGGGAAGAGAGCTGGCTCGGAACAATTCTCTTGTGCGGGACTATGGGGTTACTGATGGGAATGTTCTGCATTTGGTTCTCCGGCTTTCTGATCTCCGGGTCATCACTGTTAGGACTACTTGTGGAAAAGAATTTGAGTTCCATATCGAACGGAGTAGAAATGTAGGGTACGTCAAGCAACAGATCGTAAAGAAGGGGAAAGGTTTCGTTGATCTCAAGGATCAAGAACTCATCTGTAATGGTAAGAAGCTCGATGATAAGAGTCTCATTGACGATATCTGTAGAAATAATGACGCTGTGATTCACTTGCTGATTCAGAAATCTGCAAAAGTCAGGAGTAAACCTGTTGAGAAAGATTTTGAACTGTCGATAGTGGCATCAAATTCGAGTGAGAGGAGAAATGAAGAAAAAGCAGATAAAGGAGAAAAGCGGTGGAGAAAGAAATCCGAGGATCTTCGGGTTGTAGCTAGGAAGCCACCTGATAGAGATTTTCGGTTGGAACCTGTTATTGTTAGTTCCAAGATCGAATTACCTTCATTTATTGGGGATTTGATTAGAGCTACTGTTGATGGATTGGAGAGAGGGAACCAACCAATCAGATCTTCGGAGGGTTCGGGAGGGGCTTATTTCATGCAAGATTCATCAGGCCACAAATATGTTTCCGTTTTTAAGCCGATCGATGAGGAGCCCTTGGCTGTGAATAACCCTCAGAGGCTACCATTGTCATCGGATGGCGAAGGGCTGAAGAGGGGGACAAGAGTTGGAGAAGGAGCATTGAGGGAAGTTGCTGCATACATTCTGGATCATCCAAGGACTGGACCCCGGTCATTTTCTAGCGAAGAGAACGGCTTTGCTGGGGTCCCCCCCACGGTAATGATCAGGTGCTTGCACAGAGGATTTAACCATCCAGAAGGATACGAGCCTGCGTACAGGAATATCAAGATTGGGTCATTGCAGATGTTCATGAAGAATTATGGAAGTTGTGAGGACATGGGTCCTCAGTCTTTCCCAGTGGAGGAGGTTCATAAGATCTCTGTGTTGGATATAAGATTGGCGAATGCGGATAGGCATGCTGGAAATATTCTGGTGAGCAAAGAAGGAGAAGATGGCCGGACTCTGTTGATTCCAATTGATCACGGGTACTGCTTGCCTGAGAATGTAAGTGTCAATACTCTTCCGTTTATGCTTAATTAGTGTACTAGCTGTAACTTTATCTACACTGTTATTCTTGCTATGGGAGGATTTTGGATGTTATTTTGATTGGTCTCAGAGTGATATTCATTTGAAGGATTTTCTCGTGAATTTATATACATAATTATTTTACTTTTTCCAATTTCTAGATTTTGAATATTGTTAAGTTTCAGAAATGAAACACCACCTATTTCTTTCTTCCCCTTTAATATCCCTTTGATGATTGTTTTTGAGTTACCTATCTTTTCTCTGTCAACTGGGATGTGCCTCGGGCCTAATCCGAACATGACAATAACAATTCCAAGAGACATGGCCGTCCTGTCTGTTCTGGCTGTTGTGCCTATAATCTGCTTTTTGGATCCGATTTTTTGTTGATTCTTTTTTATCGCTTTTGAAAACAAACTGGTGTGGTGGACCTAGTCTTCATTAATTGAATATGCAGTCAGTAACTCAGTATAGCCTACGTCCTTTTGGAAAAGGTTCGGAAATGCATCTGAGAAGGAAACTATTGTGAATTTCTGTTTTCTCTTGGTTTTCCTGTCGAGGGTTTTTCAATTTACTATGAGAGGTATTGTCTGATGTGTTTTGCGATAGCTTTGTCAACTCCGCAAGAGAGAGGGGGAGTTGAATAAACAATACATAAAAATAACTATGAAAATCCAGGCTACCATATAAAAAAGAAAGCAATATGAGCTCATCTCCATCCTCGTTGATCGCCACCCGTGCAGCTATCGCATCAAAGATGACAAACAAATGTTCTTGAATGAAGCAACAGAGTCATCAAATCATAGTTGCTGGGAAGCTATGTACAAGGTGGGAAGCTCGCTTCCCAGGAAGCTCGTTTCTCAAACTCGCTTCCTAGGAAGCTCGTTTCCTCGAACAGACTCTCTTCCTAGGAAACTCGCTTCCATCACGTCTCATCTAATAGTCAAAGAGAGTTGTATATGTGAAGTGATGTGGTAGACTACAATGTATAGCCTAGGGTGTAGACTCTAAGCAAGTATCATCGGTTTGAAACCTAAGGCACCTACTTTTCTACAAAAATCTCATGTAAGATAAAATCAAAGGTATAATTACCCATAAATAACATAATGGGAATGAGGAACCTATATCTCATTTCTCGCTTCTCGTTTCCTAAGGTTTTTTTGAGTCTCGTTTCCCGCTTCTCGCTTTCGCTTTGCTTCTCGTTTTCGCTTCTCGCTCTGGTAACTATGCATCAAATACTCTCATGTTCATCTCCTTCCAAATTCCCCAACATATGGCTCCTGGTAATAACCTCCACACCACTAGCCGAGCAATATCCACCTTTCACAGATACTACCAACTGGATATTAAATCCTTAAAACATAAAGAAAAGACCCACTGTACCCTGGGCAGGCTGGAAAAAAGCCCCAAGTCCCAGTGGCCAAAGGGAAGTGGATGAGCTAGTGGTCCATTGATTCCTCAAACAAACACATGTTGTACATGGTTAGCAAGTCTTTTACTCACGCTCTTTAAATGGTTCAATGTGAGAATTTTCTCCTGGAATGTTGATAAGAGGAAGAAAGCAATATTTTAGGGGATATCGGGATTCCACACCAATCTGCAAGAAAACAGAGAACAAAAGTAGTCTGTAAAGGATTGGTAGAATAATTCTACAGCGAACAACTCTTTCTATCTCTTGTCCCTAACCTTCTATTGTTAACAAGCGTGTTGATTCTCCTGTGTGAGATTCCTAAGGATCGTCCATTTCCCAATCATTCCAATTGCCTTCTCAACTTAGGCTGCCTGTGCTATCTCACCATTCTAACATCAAAACATGAAGCAACCTTGCATTTCCTATCTAAGGCCAAAAAGTACGAATTACTAAACCCATCCTTGAACAAGCTCTGTCTAGACTATAGGTCCTCCTAAAATAAACCTCCTTGCCTTTTCCCAGCTTATAGCGAATGAATTTTAGAAATCCCTTTTTCCCTTGTATAATAGCTTTCCACAAATGCACGTTGTGCGACTGCCTAACTTCCTTTGGCACCCAATCGGATTCTTTCCCGTACTCGGACACAATCACCTTCCTGGACACAATCACCTTCCTCCACAGGTTCTTTTCCTCCCCAAACCGCCGCAACCACTTAACAGAGCTAAATTCATCTCATGCAATGTCCTACTGCTCAACCCTATTTCCCCAATGGGGCAACAAACTTCACTCTAATCAGCCAAGTGATCCTTCCTAGCATTTGCATTATCATTCCAAAGAAAGTTCCTCTTTAATCTCTCCAATGAGTCGACCATGGATGTGGGAATTTTAAGCAACAACATGAAGTACATGGGGGATGCTTGCCAACGTGCTTTGGATAAGGGTAAGGTGGCCTCCTTTTGAGAGGTACCGAGCCTTCCAGACGACTAACATTCTATTGACTCTCTTCAACATAGGGTCCCCGATTGATCTAGTCTTAAAAGCCTGCTCTCAGTGGCATGCCCAAATACTTGGTTAGAAGCACACAGATCTTGCACCCTAGAACCCTAGCTACTTTTTCCAAATTAAGAACTTCTCTCATTCCAAACATCCCACTCTTGATTTGAAACATTTGAGAAGACATCCAAGGTTAACTACTTATTGCTTCCACGCATCATATAGGGATCAAAGTATCGTTGACAAAAGATCAATACAACTTATGTATCTTTGTCAACACAATTTGATGTATCTTGCATGTGATATATCAATTTCAAAGTTATTCAGCTTTGTCAGTTACAACTTACACAGATGTAGGTTTGTTTCATTGGCTGTACACATAGTTTATGGATTAAACTGAGGAACAAATTTTCAATGCAAGGAATCCATATATGTTCTGTTTATATTCCGTCTCATAATTCGGTTTGGACCTTGACTAGATGTTCTTTGTGTTTTCCTTATTGCTTCTTAAGTTCTTGTAAATTTCTTTATATTATTTTGGGTCAGTAACTTTCTATAGAATATTAATAAGTAAAATAAAATTTATATTTTTGTCAAAATAAGAAAATCAACCATATCGTAATTTTCCACGTCAAAGCAGTGCTGACTAATTTCCATTACTTCTGTGATGATGTAGTCTACCATACACAAATCACTTGAACGTTCAAAATCTTTGACCGACAAATTGACAGCATTTCCCATATTTCCTTTCATCCTTTCAAACTTGAAACCATTAACAATGACATGACTTCTTTTTCTAGTTTTTGTTGGATAGGATTCAAGTTAATTTGTGAATCACATTTTATATGAGATTTATGGTGAACCATACTATTTCAATTTCCATATCTATACCCTTTCCCATTGTATATAAGGTTTAGATCTGCTACTTCAGCATTCAAGTTTTTGTTATTTCATTACATCATTGCCCTCACTGCAGTTTGAAGATTGCACATTTGACTGGCTCTACTGGCCGCAAGCTCATGAACCTTACACCCCTGGCACCATTGACTACATAAGATCACTGGATGCTGAACAAGATATTGCCCTTCTGAAGTTCCATGGGTGGAACCTTCCGCTTGAGTGTGCCCGCATCCTCCGCATATCTACAATGCTTTTGAAGAAAGGAGCAGAGAGAGGGCTCACTCCCTTTACCATTGGAAGCATTATGTGCAGAGAAACCTTGAAGAAGGAATCCGTGATTGAGGAAATTGTCCATGAAGCGCAGGACGCCGTGCTCTCGGGCACAAGTGAAACTGCATTCCTTGAATCCGTCTCCCAAATCATGGATGAACGTCTTGACAAGCTTACCATATAATGACATGGAATATATCGGTATATGTGTGTATATGTGCATATGTTATGGTACATATGTATATGGATGTTTAAGGTGTCCATCTTTGGGTGGACTGCAGGTTATATGTAATGTGGATTTGATTCTGGAACTTGGGAATCCTCCACCCTCCTTATTTTGTTCATATATCTGATCTTTGTGCAACAACCTTTGCAAGAAGTGAGGTTGTTTCTCTGTTCTACTTGTTTGTTCCTCTCTAGCACTTTTCTTTTAAAATTGTTAAATGGTAATGTTTTGAGAGATTGAAAAGAAGTGAAAGATCTTGGTTTGTCTATTTACATTTTTTATATATGCTCCGTTAAGTTTGAATCAAAGACAAAATTTAATATATCTAAAATATATGTTTTTCTTTTTCGATTTTATGGATTGCAGGACTGTTTAGGGTGGTGTAGATGCTGCTCTTCAATATATCCAAAATGGGAAACGACCTCAAATGACTCCAATGGAGGTTCATACCACAATGAATCTTGTATTAGGTTTGATGGTGTGTATGTTACTGAGCCACGCGGGTGGGGGTGGGGTGGGTGGGGGTGCTTGTTGTGGTTAAAGGATCACCCTATTTCAGGACATCTCTCTTTAAACTGATGTTGGATCAGGTCCGATTAGCTTGGCTTTTTTGTAGAAGATGGATTGCCTTTAAACTGATTTAAGGATTGATGATATATGCAAAAGCCTGTATCCAAATTAGGGGTCTCAATGGGCCAAATTTGGGCCTAAAAAACCTATTATTAACAGTCAGGCTGGGGCTGTGCTAACAAAAGTTCAGATTCAAGCCCGGCCCATTGACACCCCTAATCTGAACTGTCGTGTTCAGTAAAAGCTATTGATGGGTTGTGGGCCTGTGGCCTTAGTCAGCCCATGCTAATCTTGGCATCGCAGATCCTGAGGAGTCTGGCCTAGGTACAGAACAGGTTCAAACTATCTTACCCTTCTTCACTAGCTTGCGCTCTTGGGTCTGGGTGTTACTCTCCCAATTATAGTCCCACCTCCGTTGGGTACTAGCCTTGGTAGGGGTGTATAAGGGACCACAATACCTCTGTGCGTGAATTTTTCAGAGAGTCCACACGTCAGAAGCTACTCCAGAAGCTCTGGTTTACTGGTAGAAGGTGGAGGGTTTGCACCCTGTCCTGCACTCTGATGCCAAAGTAAGTATGTGGAGAAGATGATGAACAGTAAGAGCAATAAGAATGAAAGATATGAAATTTCTTCGTCCTCAATCACTGATTCTCTGGGGGTATTTATAGGTTTAGTGCAGGATGCCCATAGATGACCATGGATGATCATGTCACTTGCTTTATGATCATTACCAAATATGTCAGATAGATTTGGAGCCTTACGTGTCACACGTGTGAGTCTACTATTAGTTGAGTCGGTTTGGGTTTGACAGCACGCAGAAGTGACAAGCATTAAATGCCAAGACAGTGCTTTTTACCTACCAACAGAGATAGGTGATTGCCTCCTGATTACTTCCTCCTGTGAGTCGGTCTCGTTGTTGACTTAAGCTTGAGTCATCTATAACTTTGAGTCATCTATAAATATGCTGGATCAATGCTTTGTCTTCTTCACCTTACCTTCGAAGTACTGTTACTCTGCCAAATTCGTGCCTAAGCCAAAGATTTAAAGTTTTCAAGCTCTCCTGCACTTACTAACTTCTGGTAAGCTTCTCCTTCACTTACATTTTCTGTTTTGCTCTTCTATATCTTACTCTACTGTTGCTCTTGCTTGCTAGTTTTCTGTCCTTCTTTCGGTCTATTTCTCCATTTCTCTGTTTTTCTGTTATTACTCCTTCTCTTGTCACCATGTCTGTTGAGGCTTCTTTAGAACTTGTTAGGGTAGAGAATGATGAAGTTAGAGCCTTTAGCGATGGTGAAGCTAGCTGCTCGGGTAGTGCACTGTATGGTGCCTACATTGCTGAAACTTCCCAACTCCGACAAAGCCAAAAAGATTACTAGGACCATTACAGAACCCGCTTTGATTTCTCCCTGCATGTCCATCTCCATTTCAAGAGAGAAGACGCTTTTATTGATAAGCGCTCTTTCGCTTGCACCGTTGTCTACCTCTCAACTTGAGGCTAGACTTCGGTTCCCCTTGCATCCCATTATGGAATCCGTTCTCTCTGTCCTTCAGCTCGCCTCGGGTGAAATGCACCTTAACTTCCACAAGTATATGTCCTTGGTGATTAAGTTCATCAAGGACGGATACCGCATCGAGGCTAGACATCTCTTTCACTTTCGTCACGCTGTCAAGTGTCGAGGAAGTAAGGGCGAGCTTGAGAATTACTAATCCTGGAACCAAAAAGCTAGGGTGCCTAACTTCATCTCGGGTTTGGTTGATATAGACAGAAATTGGAAGACAACACCTTTCATTGTCTCCGGGGCTTGGAGATCGGAGACTTCTTATGTTCCCAATGTCTTCCAAAAGAAACTAGGTAATTATTTCCGTTGTCCGTTGTCTTTACTCTTACGTTGTCACCGCTCGTTGTCATAAACCTGTTATCTTCTATTCATTGTATTGATACTCTTTGTCTCTTGCAGATTCTAAGAGAATACACTTCACGGATCTCACCCCAGCTGAAGAACGAGTACTGACGAACATCAGTAAAGTAAAGGGAGGAGAATACGTTAAGTGGAAGCCACTGAAGAAACATATTTGGGTGATAGAAAGCATGTCAAATCCAACCCCTTCCATTGATCAAGGACAACAAGGTCTATCCTCCTCCCGTCCTGCCAGTACCACTTCCCTTGCACTCACTTTAGAAAGAGAAGAAGAATAAATGACGAGTAATGCCCCTCCTTTGGTTAGGAAATCTCGAATTGCAAAGAAAACACCCGTTCTACCTCCACCTCCCAAGAAGCCTCATACCACAATGGATGCTGCTACCGCTGAGCTAGCAAAGAGAAAGAGAGCCGATGTTCTGGCCGACCTGTAGGCCAAAAGGAAGAAGAAGGAGGAGAGACACCTTGAGAAAGGCAAGGTTGTTGAAACTCCGTCCTCAACCCCTTCAGAAATCAGGGAGCCAGAGACTACTGTTGGACCCTTAGTAGTTAGCACTGCCCCTGACAATGCTGCTACTCCTGAAGCTATTGCTACCCCTGCTTCTACAACAACTATTGCTGCCCTGCCCCTGCACAACTGGAATTGGGAACATTGAGAAGATCCACTCCTTGGACTCCTGATTTCACCAGGTTTGGACTACCGGATGTGGTGGACTCGGCGATGGCCATTGACTCCGTGGCTTTAGCCATGAATTATGCCATGAGACTCCCTGTTGATATAGAATCAACAAAACCAATGCATGTGACCAAGATGTACCATACTACGAACCGAGCTCTTGCAACGGTAAAGCCTTCCCTTTGCCTTGCACTTGTCGTTTCTTCGTTGTCCTTAACATTGTACTAACCTTATCTTCTTTTCCACAAATGAATAACTTATACACCGAGATGTACGAATGCTACACCCAACGTTACTCCAGTCTCAACGTAGCAGTAGAATTCTGGGAAGAGAGACCCAAGACTTTGGAAATGGACTTCACTGAGGAGAGAAATACACTACACCTAGAGTTGTTGCAAGCTCGATCTGACCAATAACTATTCGAAATCAAGGCTATCGTGGCTCAAAAACATCAAGACAAAGCCGAGGAAGATGCACGACTGGCAGCCGAGAGAGAGGCAAAGGCGAAGGAAGTGGCTGAGGCTGCCGTCTTCAGGATCAGCGAGCTGGAGGTAATCTCCCAGACCCTTGAGAGGCAGCTCTAAGGGGCCGACGCAGCAAAGGCAGCTTTAGCACAAAAGCTTGATGAAAAATCACTCGGTGAACCCAAAATAAAATATTCGAGTTGAGAACTCACAAACCCAAGGGGGGATGCTAGCTTTCCCTATAATTCTTTCTACCCTTTTTAAGATTTAATAATTAAATTATTAACTAAGGGAAAATAATAATCAAGTGCGGAAAAGGAAAACAAGCAAACCACAACACAAGGTTTTTTACGTGGAAACCCTTCCGGGAAAAACCACGGGACCTAGTCCAGCAAAGAGATATCACTAAGACAAAGTCAACAAGAACTTACAAGACTCGAACTTGACTCCTTCGGACTCGACACTACGACCCTTCAGTTCTTAGTCCTCCACGCCTCGAAAAGTCATCACGTACCCGCAAGTCCCGTGATCAACCGCAGTCGCTCGTACTTCTCTTAGATCTCCACAACAACCACGATCCTTCTCGGATCGATCTCCTTCTACGAAGGCTCCGGATCACAAACACCGGCCAAAGACACACACGTGTCGGGATTGTCAAATTAATTTTCTAACAATCTCTAGAGGGATCTTAAAACCATGAAGATCACACAATGCAAGAGCTAAGAATAGAAAAGTTATTCTTGCATTCTCTAGAGAGGTTGTGAGAGGAGGGATCAACTATAATCAATGAAGAATAAAAGAAACCCTAGGAGAGAGTTCTCCAGCCTCTACTCTCACAAACTAATAAGATCTCCACAAATTAGGTCAATAGAACTCGTATATATAGATTCCAAAGAGTTTGTATTTGAATAGGACTCGATTTTTTGCACTGAAGGATCTATCTAAGGTGAGCACCGATCTATCCATGCAAAGCATCGATCTATCCAACAAAGCACCGATCTATCCATCAAAGCATCGATCTATCCATCAAAGCACTGATAGATCAATTCCTATGTTGATCGATCTATCCTTCATTACCAAGGATAGATCCTTCAAAATCTAACTCTCTGGAAAAAATCCTCATACATTTTCTTACACCACCGATCTATCCAACATGGAGGAGGATAGATCCTTCATTCCATACTTAGCCAATTTCGAGTGTTTTGAAAGGCTTGAATACAATACCCTTGTTTATGGAATTATATTAACCTCCTAGGTTGATAAAAAGGTGTTCTAAGTCAAAAACCAACCTAGGTAATGGGTCACTAAGTCACTTACCTTCCTAGATCCGGAGGTGATACTTGATGTAGATTTCTTCTCTTTTCTTCGGCTTCTTGAAGCTTTACCAAGTATGACAAGTTGACTTTAAAATGACTCCACTATGACTTACGTTTTGATACATAATTAGCCAAGATATTTTGGACTTACACTTGAGGAGGTGAAAACTGCAGCACAAACTTTAATAGAAGATCTTCGGAAGCACTACCAGATGGAGATTGATAAATTAATTGACGAAGATCGGGTGGAGACCGAGAATGAGTTATTGAGGCAACTCTGAGAGCAAGGACGACTTGTGGAAGATATTGAACAGGACGAGACTACTTGTTCCGAGCTCCAAAGCTCCTTCGTTGCGCAACCCGATGAAGAACCCGAAGTAGGAGCTAAACAACCTCTTCCATTTGAAGGTCCGGCTTCTGTTCCACCTGAGATGGCTTTTGATCCTCCTGCTTCTAATGCACCTCTTGCTGTTGAACAGATCTCTGTTGTCCAGATTGATACCACCACTGTTGCTGAAGACCTTGTTGTTTGAAGGCCCTCGTCTGTCTCTTTATTTTGCTCTGTTGTGTTTAGTTTTTGTATTGTTTCTGTTGTACCTTTACCCGTTTAGGGTTTTATGAATGTCAGTCTCTTTGTCTACATCTTTCTTTGCATTTGTATATCTTACTTAGGCATATTCTCAAGGCATAGAGAGAGTAGCTCGTACGTACACATCACACAAAACAGGGAATAAATTAATTAATTTCAAATTTGGTAAGGCACAGAGTAGGTATAAGCCTAAAAAACATAGATATACTCCGAAAACAACACTTTGATGCCTTCTAAAACAAACACTAGCATTATATAGCAATAAGAAATAAACACACTTAAATTAAAGGGCACTGGTACTTTAATAATCTTATTTGAAAGATGACAAGATGTAAACGCTCACAGATGGAAAATCACTAAGATGTACCAACGTGTAGTATATCGTGAATGTAATTTGACAAATGACATTTCATTAGATGAACTTATGGTAACTCGTGATGGGACACTTCCCTCAGAGGATGTCATTAGGATAAGCCACTAGTTTGCTCAGATGACATCCTTTGGATAAGCCACTTGTGTCTCGTGATGAGTACTCTATTCGGATGAAAAATCATTTGATTTTGCAAGACATTCAAGACATCTCACTCAATACTTGATCAATTCTCCTGAACAATTCACTAAATAATTGTACGAATGAACTCAAGAACAAATGGATGTAAATAGCTTCGATGTACAGCTCAAAGTTTATTGAAAAATTTGCCTCAAATTCATAATGTTCTAGGATTTTTGGATCACATTACCTTGTAAATCTTTAAGGTAGCATACACCAAGACTTCCAAGCCGATCTACAACGTATGGTCATTCCCAGTTAGGCCCTAGCTTTCCACTGTTAAGCTCTTGAGTATTTTGGAATACTTTTCGAAGGACGAGATCTCCAATCTGAAGAACTCTCCGTTGTACTTTCTTGTTGTATGCTTTTCTTAATTGTTGTTGATATCTTCTCATCTGGATGGTGGCATCTTCTTGTCTTTCTTCTGATAAATTTAGATGAATAGCCATGAGGTCGATGTTCTTGTCCTTCCCTCATGCATTCTTGCTATTTCGAGAACGTATTGTGGGTAGACTGATCTCCGTAGGAATAACAGCTTTAATTCCATAGGCCAAAGAGAACGGAGTTTCATTTGTACGACTCCTTGGCGTTGTCCTATACCCCCACAACACATTATGCAGCTCACTGGTCCACTTTCCCTTAGAATCTTCTAATCTTCTCTTGAGTGCATTCAAAATATTCTTATTGGCTGCCTCGGCCAGCCCATTCCCTTGAGGATAATAAGGTGACGAGAAAACGTGCTTAATCTTAAGCTCCTTACAAAATTCAGCAATGACTCTCCCTGTAAACTGCTTCCCGTTGTCCGAAATGATGGACTGGGGAATGCCAAACCTACAGATGATGTGCTCCCAGATAGTCTTCTTTACATCCTGCTCTCTGATACGTGCTAGGGGAATGACTTCTATTCAGCGAGAGAAGTAATTAGTGGCCACTAAGAGAAAGATCAAATTGCTTGGAGCTTTGGGAAATGGTCCCACAATATCAAGCCCCCAACGAGCAAATGGCCAGGGTTGAGACACGGTGTTCAGCTCTTGAGCTGGAGCATGGATCAATCGAGCATAACGCTGACATTGGTTGCATAATGAATGCCACAAATTCCTTCATGGAGCTCGGCAAGAATCCTTTCAACATCAACAAGATGAACTCACTTTAGAAGAGGACCCCCGAATGACTTTCTGTACAATTCACCATGCAACAAAACATAACGAGGTGCTTTGTTCTGGATACGCCTTGACTCTTTTACATCAATTGGGAGGACTTCGTTCTTCAAATACGCTATCTAGCCCGTCATCCAGCTTGGAACCAGATTAATAAATAACACTTCTTGTTGTGGTTGCAGCTCAATAAAAGGATATTCTTTATACTTCATAACGACTGTTTTAGGCTCATCAGTTTACAACATGGAAGCAAGGTAAGCCAAAGCATCAACATGCCTGTTATCATCTCTTCGAATATGCTTGATCTCAACAACAGCAAAGACCCACACTGAGCATGAAGAAGTGCAGCATAATGTCTCATCCGATCATTTTTACATTCATAGACACCATTCATTTGATTCACCACGAATTGAGAATCACAGAACACCCTTAACTTTGTGATCCTCAAGTCATGTGCACTTTGCAGCCCGAGCATCAATGCTTCATACTCAGCTTCATTGTTGGAGGCAGCAAAGCCTAGATGCGCCATCTTCTGGATTTTTACATTCTCTGGATTTTTACATGCCCTTAGTGTTCTCTGAATTAGTTCTCGCCCCAAGCAGCATTTCGTATGGGTCATGTGGGTTTGCTGTTAATCATGAGGCATTTACCCCTCATTCCATACAGGAAGGAGTCCAGAAGCCTAGGGTCCTGGAGTCATCTCCGATCGATGTCGAGGAGATTGAGGAGGGGCCGGTTGTTTGTCAGGAAGGGGACCAGGTGGGTGGCCATAGTGGTAGGCAGTGTGCTCCTCAGTATGAGAGTAAGGTAGTCTCACATACTTCTTCCCAGGACCTCGAGGGGGATGCAGTTGATTGGCAGGCAACTATACTGAGGGACCCTGAGGTAGGCCTAGATCCCAAGGTAAGGCCCGAAGCCGTAGCTGACAGTGGCAGTATAAAGAAGAAGGGCAAGAGCCCGGAGTCAGATCATTTGGATAGTAGTCAGGGTGCCTACACCCCAGATTAAGGGTTGAGTCAGGTGTTGCTTCCTCAGATGAGCCTGGAGGCGATCTCGAAATGGGTGATGGAGTAGATGGAGGGGGTTGGCAAAACCTTGGGTCTATCTATGGAAGGGTATGAATTCGAGGCTAGAGATTTTTTCAGGAGAATCGAGTTAGGAGAGCACCGGGGAAGGGACTCATCGAAAGGTCAAACACTGGATCGAAAATGGGGAGCCTCAGAAAGGGAGAAGAGGAGACTAGAATGTGGTAATAATTATGATCGAACCTGGAGGAGAGGGGAGTCAGGCAGCCTGTCGTCTGCTAGGGTCCGAAGAGTGGTTACATGAAAGGAATCTCCACTAGTTTGTCAAATAGTAGAGGTCTAGAGCATATGGATAAGAGAGCGGTAATAAAAAAGCTCGTGGGGTCTAAACATCCGTCGGTTTTGTACATTCAGGAATCAAAGTTATCAGAAGTTCGCGACTGGGGACGACCGGATCCTGGGTGGATGGATCTTCCAATTCTGGGAGCTTCAGGGGGAATATTATTCCCATGGGTTATAGGTAAAATTGAGGTGTTGGATTCGGACGTGGGAGCTTTCTCTATCTTCATCTTGTGTCAGTTGAGAGGAGAGGATTTCAATCGGGTTTCTCCGGGGGTGGACGGCCTAGTAGGGAGGATAGAAGAGGTGGATTGGTGGTCCGGATTAGGCGAAGTGAGGAGTAGATGGGATCAGTGGGGACTTAAGGGGGAGTTGGGATCCTTTGTGGTTAGAGCGATATTGGAGCGTGTTGGAGAATTTTGTGTCTCCTTTGAAGAGAGTGCGTTTCTACTCTTGGGCTGTATTGAGGGATTGGGTCGCTGGCAATCTGGATTGGTGGAGATAGGGTTTGTAGAGGGTTTTCTTAGTGGGTGCCACGAGGCATTTGTAGGGGTTTTTTGGGTTGGTTTCTAGTTTGGTTTGGGCGGGTAGCTTTTCCTTTGCTATTTGTTTTGTATGTTGGCGATTCACTTTTGGTGAGTCTTTAAATGAATTTCTTATTACAGATAAAAAAAAAATGAGCACAACAACACCAAGTCCTGAACCACTGGAGTTGGAAGATTCATCTACATATAAGACCCAATCACTCTATGCTGCCGACTTGTCTTGTACACACATTCCGTCCTGCTCAATGTTTTCATTATCCACATTGTCTGGAAGCTTGTGTAGATCAGGATCTACTTCTGCTTCAGCTTCTTTTACGGGAAAATCAGAGAGAAAACTCGTCATGGCCTGCCCTTTCTCTGAGATCCTCGCTTGATATCAGATTTGAACTGGATCTCTATTTTCTTAAATCCCAATGATCTTGAACCAAATCCAAATTCATCACATGTTTATTCGGGTGAGATAAGATTACAGTCAATTGTGATTGAATTGGAGGAGAAAAAAATAAGAGGAAAAATGAAAATTAAAAACAATCTCTACCAATAGTTAAGTGATATATGATTGAGCTGGAAGAGTTTAATCGCAATTGGCTTTGATCAAATCTCTATTCGGGTCATACTCGGATTGATTAAGATCCAATACAAATTCAACTCAAGCACAGCCATGGTACAAGCCGAAATCCTCTAGGGAAACCTTATACTATTGTTGGTATTGGTTCACATATATTAATGAAAATGAGACACGTGTCCCCTTTTAAGTATAAGCCTTAGGTGGTGTTTGGTAACAATAATCTAAATAAGTAGAACTTATTTGAAAATTATGCTTAGTTGAACTTTAGATTGTTAAGTTGAAGGTTAATTGCATATCTACATCTTATGCTCTGTTTGTTTGGATGTAAATAGTTTTACGATGTAAATCATTTACGAAGGAAAAACATTTATGGTAAAATGTGAATTTTTCACTCAGTTTTTATTGTTTGGTTGCATTATTGAAAATAAGGTGGAAATTTTTTTATAATGAAAGAATTAAAAAATAAAAAATTAATAAAAACAATAAATTAAAAAATTAAAGAAAATTAAAAATTAAAAAAGTAAAAAAAATTTAAAAGTAAAAGGATAAAAAATAAAAAAATTATGATTAAGGGTATTTTTGTAATTTTAAAAATATTTTTAAAGAGCTTGGTATTTCACGGGATAATGACTTACGAGTTTTAAAGATGAAAATCATTTTCCAGAAAAGTGGTTCCATTTCCGTAAAACATTTTACTTAAGGCAAAGATTTTATATATAAACAAACACACATAATTAACATTTTCCCATGGAAATGATTTGTTTTCCCCTATTTGAAACAAATGGAGCATGAGAGATTTTAGAGGTAAAAATCCTTTACTTAAAAAACATAGCTCCATAGCTACTTGAGATCATCCAAAAACTGCTACTCTAGAGAGTTATACATGTTTTTTGAGATTGCAATAGCTGAACTTGCATTGACATTATGCTTGTTGTAGAATGTACATATTTTGGGGCATAATTTCTTTTTTTTTTTGGTAAACTCAATCATACCACAAGGCAATGACTGAAGGCAAAGACAAGGGAATACTCACACCACTCAAGCAAACACACACACACACACCACACACATGCAGCCCATGTAAGCTTCACCCTAGAGCTCCTCAAAACGGGTACCAACCGTTTGAGGCGCCAAGGAACTTACATGGGACAACATGCTCGGGTAGGAACCTGATGTGGGACTAAACACTCACCCTAAAGGGTTCTGGTTTTTTTGGTAAACTCAATCATACCACAAGGCAATGACAAGGGAATACTCACACCACCCAAGCAAACACACACACACACGCACATGCAGCCCATGTAAGCTTCACCCTAGAGCTCCTCAAAACAGGTACCAACCATTTGAGGCGCCAAGGAACTTATATGGGACAACATGCTCGGGTAGGAACCCGATGTGGGACTAAACACTCACCCTAAAGGGTTCTGATTTTTTTTGGGAAACTCAATCATACCACAAGGCAATGACTGAAGGCAAAGACAAGGGAATACTCACACCACCCAAGCAGACACGCACACACACCACATGCAAACTCACACACACCACATAGAGGCAGCCCATGTAAGCTTCACCCTAGAGCTCCTCAAAACGGGTACCAACCATTTGAGGCTCCAAGGACCTTATATGGGACAACATACTCGGGTACGAACCCGATGTGGGACTAAACACTCACCCGAAAGGCTTCTGGTTTTTTTGGTAAACTCAATCACCAAGGCAGGCAATGACTGAAGGCAAAGACAAGGGAATACTCACACCAACCAAGCAAACACACACACACTTCATAAGGCTATAAATCTGATTTAAGATATTAAATATAAGAATTTGATACAACTTTATTTTCACATCAAGTCACAGTTTTTAAGGCGTCACTGGATACGTTAGGCCTATTTATTTTCACATCTAGTCACAGTTTTTAAGGCGTCACTGGATACGTTAGGCCTATACAAATTTGTTAATGCAAAATCTAAGTTTCCACACATTTTTTTTAGTTTTTTTTTTTTTTTTTTGAGTACACAATACTTAGGATCTCTCTCTCTCTCTATATATATATATGTGTGTGTGTGTGTGAACACTTAAATACCTTCGCAAAACATTTTTATCCATGTATTAATTATCACAGATACTACAATGAATAGTAGTTCAATATTTTTGGGGCCAAATTTTACTTAGATTAGTAAATTTGATGATATTATCCTCTACTTCTTGTACCCTTTTATTTAAATAATTGGTCTTTAATACATAGGAGTAAAGTGAACATTATCATAAACATTATCAAGTTCACTTAATCTTGGTGAATAATGGCGTTCCATATCTATACTTATATACTACTAGCGGCTGGTACGTGCGGTGCACGTGAGAGCGAGGGGAAGGAGTTAACCACAGTTAATAGGAGTTAAAAGGGACACGTGATAACCCACGGGTGCGATTGAACTCGCTAGTGGCACATGTGATGCATGTGAGCTTGAGGGGAAGAAGTTAACCATAGTTAATAGGAGTTAAAAGGGACACAAGTTAACCCTTGAACTCTCCCCGAGTTCAATCGCGATTAGCTGTGATTCTAAATAGATAGATGAGCAAGGGGTAGTTTGGAAATTAAAGTAAAACATTAATCAAAGGTAAGGGATAGTTTGGGAATTAAAGTAAAACATTAAATCAATGTTTTGTTTTTATATAAGGGTAGTTTGAGAATTTCCAAAAAGTCATCTACGCAAGGCTCTCACATTATAATAACTAGTGGGCTGCACGTGCGATGCACGCGAGATAGGGAAGAGGGAGAGAGAGAGAGAGAGAAGAAAGTGTGAGCCACGCTAGTATGACCAACGTGATGCACGTGTGTGAAAGGGAGAGAAATATGTTGGCCTTTGGCTAACTTAAGGAGAGCTCAATCACACCCACAGGTCAATACATATACATTTTAACTCATCTTAATCGTGGTTAAGATTTACTAACTCTTATGATTTAACAATCTAACCTTAGTTTTTAGAAAAAAAATATTTAAAAAAAGTAACCCAAGGGTTAAGAAATTTAAACCCTACAGTTATTTTAAAAATAATAATTTAAAAACCAAGATTTGATTGTTGAACCCTAAGGGTTAATAAATCTTAACCATAGTTAATAAAGGTTAAAGGGGACACGTTAACCTAAGCTTATTTTTTATAAAAAAAATAATTTCTAAAAATCAAGATTAGATTATTGAACCTTAAGGGTCAATAAATCTTAACTACGGTTAATAAGAATTAAAATAGGCATGTGTAGAAAAAAATATTTTTAAAAAATAACCCAAAGGTTAAGAAATTTAAACCCTAAGGTTATTTAAAAAAATAAGAATTTAAAAACCAAGATTTGATTGTTGAACCCTAAGGGTTAATAAATCTTAACTACAGTTAATAAAGGGGACACGTTAACCTAAGCTTATTTTTTATATAAAAAATATATATAAAAATCAAGATTAGATTATTGAACCCTAAGGGTCAATAAATCTTAACTACGGTTAATAAGAATTAAAATAGGCATGTGTTGACATGAGGGCGCGATTGAATGTGAGTGCAATTGAACTCGAGTTCAATCACGATTGGCTGATTCAATCTCTAATCCCTATACAAGAGAGAGTGGGGTGGTAAAGGGAGAGAGAGTGAGGGAGGCAATGACGTTAGAGTGATCAAGAATTGGGAGAGAGAAAGTAGAAGGATAAAAAGACAAATCTATCCTTGCAAAAAATTTAACTTTTTACAAATTTTCTTTTGTACTTTTATTTATAATTATTTCATGTAAGGATATTTTAGACATTATATTTTTAATCATGTATTTGAACACCTAGAATTCTCACTCATTATAATAGTAGAGTAGTAGAGATGGAGATATATCTAAGAAATAGAAGCACCGACTGGCACCCCTAAAGTGCCTTTATAATAGAAGAGTAGTAGAGATAGAGATATATCTAAGAAATAGAAGTACCGAAAGGCACCCCTAAAGTGCCTTTATTTTTATTTATTTTATGTTTTTCAAGCTGTCGCACCACTCTCTCCCATACAAGGGAACCCATCACCTCCCCACTTTTCTATTGGTCTAACAAAACCGCATCAAATCACTTCTCTCTCTAACTATCCCACCTCTTAAAACTTCTTTCTCGCAAACAATAGATCCATCATTACCTCACTTCTCTCTCCTTCTCGTGTCATACATCCAAACTTTCTCATGCCTCTTTCCCTCTCTAATATTAATTAGACATTATTATTATTATTTTTTTTGTAATTTTATTAAACATTTTATCTAACACATGCCTCTTTATCTGGATTCTTGGTGATGCACTTCACTTAAGCTGAATATTGGTGTAAATCCGAATTAAAAAATAATAATATTGGTGTAAATAGAAAAAAAAAACTCACTTTCTTTCCAAATGTTACCCATGACCGCTCAGCTTTAATATAATACAATATTAGCATGGAATTGTTAATAACAATTGAAACTAAAATATTTTCTACATCACTATCACTTTTTCTTTGCAAAAACACAAAATTTGTGTCAAGTCCATGTAAGACCCCCCATGAAATCATAGTGTTTTTTTGTTGTTGAAATCCTAGTGTTTTTATTTGACAACTGGAAGACACGATAGAGACGAATATTGAAAGACAAGTATTGAAAGACACGGATAGAGAAGAGTGTGAATAGGAAAAATATTTTATGTATCCATTAAGAAATTTCAACTCTTGCAATGTCTTGCCAGCACATCTCGCTGAATTATGGAGAATCCAAATAAATCATTGCTGAGAGAATCAATCAGGACGTTTGGTTCGGATTATTGCGGTCACAACTGATTAAGCGCTGTTATAAATAAGTGTTGTTGTGAATAAACGTTGTCATGCATAATCTTATTTGGATAACACTCTATCTATGATCGATTATCTATAAGATCGTCACGATTGGTTCATCCTAAAACATAAACTAGTTAATTTGAAAGAGAGCAGATGAGCAACAACCCTTGTTGTAGCCCATTGGGCTACAATAGAAAGGCTATTGGTCCACTCCAATAAAATATGAAAAATAATATTTTCAATAAGGAACTAAATCCTCTACGATTAAAACTGGACTCAGTGAGTCCGGTTACGCCGCTAATGTCCCCACGTGTCTCTTTTGACACCCCTTAACTGTGGTTAAGATTCACCCACCCCTATCTTTGTTTTTTTAGGAAATAATATAAAGGGACACATGGAAACTTCAGCGAAGTAACTGGACTGCCCCAATTCTGGTTATAACCATAGAGGATTTGGTTCCTTTTAATAACTTTTTTAAAAGTAATGATTTAAACTGTTAGTTTAGAAAATAAGATATTAACCATAAGGTTTAAAAATTCTTAATTAGAGTTAAATATATAAAAACCAAGGTTATATAGTTGAACCCAAAGGGTTAATGAATCTTAACCAGAGTTAATAAGGTCTAAAGTTCAATTGCACCCATAGGTGAACACGTGTCCCTTCTAACCCTTATTAATTGTGCATAGGATTCACTAACCCTTGGTTTCAACAATATAACCTTGGTTCTTAGAAAAAATATTAATGCTAAGGGTTAATTTTTTTTAACTAGAGTTATTTTTCCCTAAAAACCAAGGTTATATTGTTGAAACCAAGGGTTAGTAAATCTTAACCACAGTTTTTGTTAGTAAATGTCGCGACCCAAAATCTCAACTAGGAGTTATGAGACTTTGGCTCGTGATTTACACATCTAACCATCCTGTATAAAACACACAAGGCATATTAATAGCAAAAGCTGAAAATTTCTATCATACATAACTGTATTCCTAGTACATAATAAAACCAAAGTAATAAGTAGACATTCCCACTTAACAAAAAGTATATACAATCACTCCCTCTTGTCACTCAACAATAAGCATCATAGGGTCACCTATCAAGGTCCCTATCCTCCATTGGATGATCTCCCATAGTATCCTCTTTGACATACTCCTCCTCGACCCATGGTCCCGGAGCACATATAACAAACGGACTTGCCGAAAATAACAGTACGGCTGAGCATTGAATAGTTCAACGTATACAAACTACTAGCTAACAGTGTTATAACATCAATAATAACATGCTTATATGTAGAAACATAACAAGTTCTCAATACATGCTTTAAATCCAAAAGTGGAAACCATACTCCAAAGCTTATCTTGAAAACTGCATAGTTTTTCAAAACTTATTGTAATCACCCAATTTTTACACCCCTAGCTAACCATGGTTAAGTATCTTAACCATGGCAATCCCCAGCCAAGTCCCCTTAACCTTAGGATTTAACCCTAGCAAACCCTAGGTATTAACCTAGTCAAACTCTAGGATTTAACCCCAGTTAAACTTAGGCCTAACCCTAGGACTTAACTCTAGGTAGACCACCCCTTGACCCTAGGCAAACCCTAGTCTAACCCTAGGACTCAACCCTAGTCCAAGCAGAGGTAAACCCAAGTCCTAGGCCCTTAGGGCTTAAAGCCCCAAATCCCATAGCCTAAAGCCCTTAGGGCTTGAGCCCTAATACCCTAAGAGTCCAATCGGGCCCATGCCCAATAAAATTCGAATTTGAACCCCCCGTACCGCATGCGTAGCCTGGGTCAGGCCCTTTGGGCAAAAACCAATGGTGTCGGTATTGGGATTACCGACATCCCAAATTGCACTAATTTGGGAATGCTGGTAATCACATTACTGACACCCCTAGTTTTGCTTTCTGCTGCACACCCACTCCTCTGCGGGCTCAGGCATGCCTGGATTACCCCACTCCGATCTCAGTCACCCCAATATGGCCTAGTGTAACGCATCCACCTTTGTCCTAATGACATGAGTGTCCCCCATGACCTCTCCTATAAATGGCAGACCACCCCCATGACCAAGACCACCCTACAAACTCCCCATTCCGAACCCCTGGTGCGCTTTCGAAGCCCAGCCCTCCTCCCTAAGCTTCCAAATAGCACCACTAGTGCCTCCGTCACCCCCTCTCAGCTCGGAGTGTCACCACCACCGTGTACAGGGCCACCATCTGCCACCACAGGCCAATCACACCTCTGTCAGCATCAATAGCAGGGTAGGGCTTCCCCCTACCCCTTTTTACTCTATTCTTGTAATCCCATGAGAGCCTCTGGTCCATTCTAGGGGACATTTTGCTTTTACGTTGCAGGTAAACCCACAGTGGGGGGGGGGGGGGTTTCTCTGATCTCCATAAGTGTGGGGAAGCCCCCCAAGGGTATAGCAAACTTCCAGGCATATCCTAGGACTTTTAGGGGTCCTCCACATCATGGAGGAACCCCTGGTACTCCCCTGATAGCAGCCCCATAGGGCAATGTTGAATTTCTAAAAATCACTGGGTGTCGGTAATCTCAGTGCCGACACCCAGTGAGCTTTCCTTTGCAGTGCTTGTGGGCCCCACCTGGTGCCACCCTGATCCTGTCTAGGGCTTGGGTTAACATCCTGACCCTCTTATGAGTCTAACCTAGGCTTTGCAGACCTCACCCATCATCTTAACCATGGCTAAGAAGCTTGATCTTAAAAATTGCCAGAATGTCAATAATCTTACTATTACCGATATTCTAATATTTTATGTGAATAGACTTTGGACCAATACCAAGCCCACACGTGGCCTCTCCCAGGGCCCACAATAGGCTCAGGGCACTCCCCTCATCCTGAGCTTCAAAAACATAGGTCATAGGCCCCAGGGGTCCACCCCTAACCTGGGTTATGAGCCTTCAAACCCTGGTTAAAAACTGGTTAAACTGTTAGTAATGGTTCTACCGACAGCCTGGTTTTTCTGATTTTCTGGGCCTTACAGTCGCCCAGGGCCCATGGGAGGCCCCCAACAGACCTGACCTGACCCCAGGGGCCCATCCCGAGCATTCTCAGGTCTTGCCTTACCTTAACCCATGGTTAACTCAACCATGATTAAGGGTTAACCATGATTAGTTGGCCTAACCTTTTGAAAAAATCTCAAAAAAATCTTAAAAAATCTAAAATATTCTGAAACTTCAGAAAATGTCACTTTTGGACTGTGCATGCTTGCCTAACCATGATTAGATGAGCATAACCACGGTTAATACTTGGTTTTACCATGGTTTAGCCCATTTAAACATTGGAAAATACCAAAAGGTCATGAAAAATCTCAAATGACATTCTAACCCCAAATCTAACTTTGTAGAGTGCTCAACCTTGATTAATCGGACTAACTATGGTTAAACCTATGTCTTAACCATGGTTAACCCCATTTAACTTGAGAAAAATTTGGGAAAAATCTTAAAAATGTTCAATCAACTCTTAAAGTTCATAAACATACCTTGGACATTGCTCAACCTCGGTTAGTAACCCTAACCATGGTTAAACCCTTCTTGGCCTACCGGGCCTAACCCTGAGCCTACCGGGCTCACCCTTGGCCTACCGAGCCTAACCCAAAGCCTACCGGGCATACCCTTGACCTGTCGGGCCCAATCCAAAGCCTACCGGGCTTAATCTTGGCCTATCGGGCCCAACCCAAGGCCTACCGGGCCTAAACCCTAATCTACCGGACTACCCTTAGGCCTATTGAGCCCAATCAAACATAACAAAGCACTTGACCAACCTGGTCAACCACCCCTAGCCTCCCGGTTAGACCCTAAGCCACCCCTGGTGCGCACACAACACTCCCCTTGCTTTGACACTGGCTCATGTGCTAGAACTACGCTCGGTTTGATCTCACCCCAATGTGAGTACGTAGGCAATCCAACCCGGGTTCGACCCTAGTTTAGCTTTTCCTTTCTTAGAATAGTATAAACTAAACCTAAGGCATTGGTTAATAACTTGACGTCAATTTGGCTTAAACCTAGTAAGTAAGGAACCATTGTAAAACGGAAGTGCCGAGGTGCCTAACACCTTTCTCGTACTTAACCGAACCTTTTACTCAGAACTCCAAGTAGACTTAAGACCTTATCCATTACCTGGGACTTATCCCTACCGAATTAATAAGTGACGACTCTGAACATTAACCAATGTAAGTAACCGAAATCCGTGCTCACACTTATCTTATGAATTTTCTTTAAAAATCAAAACCTTGTGAGTCCTATGAGAATGCCAAAACTTATCTTATGAGTTCTTGTCAGAATCAGGGTTCATATGAGACCTTGTGAGTTTCTTATGAGTTTATGAGATCCTTATGAGTCTTGTGAGTCTTATGAGATCTTTGAGTTCCTTATGAGCCTCATGAGATCCTTATGAGTTCTTATGAGCCATACTTAAAACCAGATATTAGCACCCATGAAAAGACTTAGAAGCGTCGAGTATGTAAATACCCTTTATCGAAACATTGAAATGACCTGCCAATATCCTTGGCCAATCTTCCCATTGACATTATCAATTTTCTTATGAGATTATATTTTGAGCCGGATATGACATATCCTTGGATATGCCTTATCCTTGACCAACCCTCTGTTTGGCTTTATCAATGCTTATGAGCTTGTGAGCTTGTAGATTTCTTATGAGTTTTGCTTATGAATTTTCAATTTCTAGTACTTATAAGAAAACCTCGATCATGCAAGACATATGTGTTCATATAATACTTTTGAGCATCATGGTAGACGTAGAAAACCTTTAAACATTAAGACATAATCATGGAATTTCATTCATAGCAATAGCTTAAAGGACTTAGAGCTTACACATGGAATTCATCAAATCACATGTCATTCATCATATTTTCTTAAAGAATTTATAATAAGGATAGATAGTAAAGTGTATCTACCTTTCCAAGATCGATTTCCTACGATCTAGCGCTTTAGAAAGCTTGTGGAAGTGAGATCCGGACTTGAGAAGCAATGACCAAGCTTCATTTTTTATCTTGGTTCAGATCCTAGCAAATCCTAGATTTTCTCTCCCTTCCTCTATCTAAAATTTCTCTTAGAACTTTGGTAAACTCAAACCCCAAGCAAAGCCCTCTATTTATAGAGTTTGGGATCGCCAAAACCCCAAAGCCCTTCAAAAATATCCTCAAAGTATAAAGTAGGTCGACCAAGGCATAAAACACACCAAAGGGGTCAACCGGCATTGAGAGCAGTCGACCACCCTATTTTGAGCGGTCGACTGGTCCTTGACTCCCCCACTAGAAAAATCCCCATACTAAAAGTGCAACCATCCGGTCGACCGGTCCTGGGAGTGGTCGACTGGTTTGCTCTGTTTTGTTTTTGCCTATTTTAGCCTGCTTTATACTTAAACACTTAGAATATTTTGCATACTCTTTTTCCTTAACACCATTACACATATATAAACACTTAGGGTATTTTTATACCTTTTAACTTGTATCCTAACACATCCATACACATAGATGACACATACCTCATTTCCATTAATTTAAAAATAAAAATGATTACATGAAGAATCGGGGTTCTATATCCTCCCTCCTTACAAAGATTTCGTCCTCAAAATTAAGACGATACAAGAAACATGAAAGACACTACATGAGCAAGTGAGGGTAATTTTGCTGCACTTCATCTTCGCACTCCCACATACTCTGTCACTTCCCTCTTCATGTTCTGCAACCAAAAGTGTCCCTTGGGATTTTGATACATCTTCGTACCCCTAGGATGCACAATATACTTGGACTTGTGGGCTTCGTCCAAGTTCTCATGCTTCAACTCCTCATTGGCGGGGACACATAGCCTTCCATTGAATGTGATGGCACCATCACCATTCAATGAGAGCTTTTGGTTGCCATTATTGATAGACTTGTCTCTGTATGCAAGTAACTCAGGATCTGACCCCTGTAGTTCTCGGATCCGGTCCAAGATATAAGGCTTGACTGCAAGGTTAGCCATTAATGCCCTAAATGTACGAACACTGAAGCTTGCATCATTGTTAGACACGTCTTCTAACAACTTCCACTCTCGAACCATAATGTGGGCCAAAAGTCCAGGAGGCTTCCTGCTCAAAGCATCTGCCACCACGTTGGCCTTACCCGTGTGGTACTGGATGGAGCATTCATAGTCCTTCATGAACTCCACTCATCGGTGCTGCCTTAGATTTAGCTCATTGCTAGAAAACAAGTACTTCAAGCTCTTGTGATTAGTGAACACATCGAACTGTTTCCCATAAAGGTATTGCCAACAAATCTTCAGTGCAAAGACAACCGCTGTAAGTTCCAAGTCATGTGTAGGATAGTTCTTCTCATGGTCTTTCAGCTGTCGGGAAGCATAAGCAATAACCTTCTCATGCTACATCAGAACACATCCTAGCCCAATGTACGAGACATCATTGTATACCATGAAGCCACCACTTCTCGCTGGAACTGTGAGGAGCGGGGTAGTAGTGAGCCACTTCTTCAACTCCTTGAAACTCACATCGCACTTCTCACTCCACGTGAACTTAGCATTTTTCCTCATCAAGTAGGTGAGCGGTGCCGCTAAGCTGAAGAATCCCTCTACAAACCGCCTCTAGTAGCCTGCCAAGCCGAGGACATTCCGTATCTCGATAACACTCTTGGGTCTCTCCCAGTTCATAACTACTTCCACCTTTGCAGAGTCAACTGAGATCTCTTCCGCAGATACCACGTGGCTAATGAATTCAACCTTCTTTAGCTAGAACTCACACTTGTTCAAATTAGCATACAAGCTATGCTCTTTGAGAGTCTGTAGCGTGAGATGAAGGTCTTAATCATGATCTTCCTGTGTCCTAGAGTACACGAGGATACCATCTACAAAGTTGATCACACATCGATCTAGAGATGGCCTGAACAGCCAATTCATCAAGTCTATGAAAGTAACCGACATGTTCGTCAGACCAAAAGGCATAACTAGGAACTCGTAGTGCCCATACCGAGTCCTAAAAGCAGCCTGGGGAATATCTTCAGCCTTGATCTTTAATTGATGATACCCCGATCGAATATCAATCTTGGAGAAGAACATTGCTCTCTTTAACTCATCAAACAAGTCGTCTATCTGAGACAATGGATAACAATTTTTTATCGTGACCTTGTTTAGCTGTCTGTATTTGATGCACATCCTTATCGACCTATCTTTCTTCTTCACGAAGAGCACTGGAGCTCCCCATGGTGACACACTTGGTCAGATGAAACTAAGGTGGTGTAACTCCTCTATCTGCTCTTTCAACTCCTTTAACTCCAAGGGGTCCATTCTGTATGGTGCCCTAGAGATCGGATCAGTGCCTGGAGCAAGCTCTATAGCAAACTCGATTAACCAATCAGGAGGTAATCCTGAAAAGTCCTTAGGAAACACATCCAAAAACTCATTCATAACCGGGATGGCTGAAGAGTCTCGTGCCTCTCAGTTCGAGAGAATTAGAACTGCAAAACGGGTAATGTCTCTCCTCCCTAGCCCTCAGAAGTGAAACGACTTTACTCTATCTGGCCTGAAGTCCACCATCTTCTCAAAGCAAGCCACATGCCCGTGGTGAGTAGTGAACCAATCCATCTCGAGAATGACATCGACGTCTTGGAAGTCCAGGATGATCAGGTCGGTCGAAAATTCATGCTGCCCAACTTACATGACACAACCTCTGTACATTTGATCAGTGACCATTGTCTTGCCAAGCGGAGTTGAAATGGCCAACTCACGCTCTAACTGGCTCGGCTCATAAAAGAAACCTTTATTAAAATCGGGCAAAATGAAAGAATGAGTTGATCCAGTATCGATCAATACACGGGCTAAACATTTGCTCACTAGCAAGGTGCCTAGTATTATAAATAACTAAGTATCAATTTAGAGCAATCAATTTCTAATAAGTGTAGGTAGCATGTTTATGAAATATGACAACACATATTGTATACTATCAATAATTTATAACTTGGACAATCTTGACTTGAGCGTACTTTCACGACATCATCTGATGCATATGCGTCTTGTTCTATCATGGCGAAGACCCTGCCCTGATTTGCCTGGCGAGGTGGCTGTGTGGGCTGTGGGGGCTTGAAAGCTGGTGAAGACCCTTGCTGAGAATCCTGTCGAACTGGGGTCCTACTTCCCTGAGGCTGGGCTGGCTAACATACGACGAGGACACTCCCTGATCACATGCCCCTGATCGCCACTGTGAAAGCACCCACCAGAGAGCCTAAGACACTCTCCAACCTTGTGCCTCCTGTCACAATACGCATAGGCCTCAAATGAAGAAGCAGAGGATGTAGGCAGCACATATCTAGTGGCTTGAGTAGTGGTGGGGCAACGTGCTTGTGGTGCAAAGGAGGCCTCTGTGCCTGTGTATGCTTGATAGTCTGGTACGGGGCAGTCCTGACCCTTTTCTCAGGTGGTGTTGAGCCACTAAACTGGTCTCTAACCATGCCTCTCCCTGGGCCACTATCTCTCCTCCTAAAGAACTCCTCGAAATTTCTCTTGACGATCTTCGCCTTGCCCACTATTTCTCCCAAGGTTCCCACCTTGAACATGGAGACCTGGTCTCAGATGAAGGCTTTTGGCCCTCGCTCAAACTTTCTGACTCGCATGTTCTCAGATGCGATCAGATGTGGCGCAAATCTCGACAACTCGACGAACTTGGCCTCGTACTGGGCCATGCTCGTCTCTCCCTCCTCCAGAGACATAATTCCATCTCCTTCTACTCCTGTACGAACATAGGGAAGTACTGCTGTAGAAGACGTCCAATAACTCCCCCCTATCCATGGCTCTCCTGCTTTGGCAACATCTCTCTGCCTCAGTGCAGATCTCCACCAGTGTTCAACTTCACCTTCCATCACGAAGGAAGTCCAATCGACCCTCTGCTCATTGGTGTAATGAAGCACTCGGAAGGTCTTCTCCAGCTTCATAATCCATGCCTTGGCAACCATGAGGTTTGTAGTCCTATAGAAGGTGGGAGGCCGAAGTCTCCTGAATTCCTCAAGTCATGCAATGTGGTGTGCAGGTGGGGGTATCGGTGCAGCAGTAACAGTAGGCTACCTGGCCGCAAGCATGACCATGGTCTCTACCATAGACCCTAAAAGCTGAGTGAGGTCAGGTTGTTCATCGCTCAATGGAGCTTCCACTCCATTGCCTTTAGTCTGGTAACCGTGACCCCTATTATCGCGTCTCATGATCGTATCCTGAGAACAACAGTAAAACATTAGTCTAACTTGGAACTTAGGCTTTATTAATACATCAATAATTGCAGTTGATACAACACACACTAGGTATAGTACACATAAGAGTATACACGTAAGAATATAAGCATACAATTGAAATTTTCTAGTATAAGACACTAGTTCGGTCGAGGTATCAACTGGTTTTAAGACTAAGACTAACTAATTAGTCTATACTTGGAATACGACTCCCTACACGGACCTAATGCCTTTACTCTGATACCAACTCTGTCGTGACCCAAAATCCACCTAGGAGTTATGAGACTTTGGCTCATGAGTTACACATCAAATCATCTTGTATAAAACACACAAGACATACTAATAGCAGAAGCTGGAAATTTCTTTTATACATAATTGTATTCCAAGTACATAATAAAACCAAAGTAATAAGTGGACATTCCCACTTAACAAAAATTATAGACAATCACTCCCTCATCATAGGGCCACCTATCAAGGTCCCTATCCTCCATCGGATGATCTCCCGTAGGGTCCTCCTCGACGTATTCCTCCTCGACCTATGGTCCCGGATCACATATATCAAATGGACCTATCAAAAATAATAGTTCGGTCGAGCATTGAAGAGCTTAGCGTATACAAACTACTAGCTAACAGTATCATAACATCAGTAATAACATGCTTATACGTAGAAACATAACAAGTTCTCAATACATGCTTTAAATCCGAAAGCGGAAACCATACTTCAAAGCTTATCTTAAAAACTGTATAGTTTTCCAATAGTTATCTCATGAGCTTTCTTTAAAAATCAAAACCTTACGAGTCCTTATGCGAATGCCAAAACTTATCTTATGAGTTATTGTGAGAATCAGGGTTCTTATCAGACCTTGTGAGTTTCTTATGAGCTTATGAGATCCTTATGAGTCTTGTGAGTCTTATGAGATCTTTGAGTTCCTTATGATCATTATGAGATCCTTATGAGCCGTATGAGCCATACTTAGAGCCAGATATTAACACCTGTGAAAAGACTTAGAGCCAGGTATGTAAATACCTTTCATCGAAACATTGAAATGGGCTGCCAATATCCTTGACCAACCTTCCCGTTGATCTTATCAACTTTCTTATGAGATTATACTTTGAGCCGGATATGACATATCCTTGGATATGCCCTATCCTTGGACAACCCTCTGTTCGGCTTTATCAAGCTTATGAGCTTGTAGATTGCTTATGAGCTTTGCTTATGAACTTTTAATTTCTAGTACTTATGAGAAAACTTCGATCATGCAAGACATATGTGTTCATATAATACTTGTGAGCATCATGTTAGACATAGAAAACCTTTAAACATCAAGACATTATCATGAAATTTCATTCATAGCAATAGCTTAAAGGACTTAGAGCTTACATATGTAATTCATCACATCACATGTCATTCATCATATTTTCTTAAAGAATTTATAACAAGAATAGATAGTAGAGTGTATCTACCTTTCCAAGATTTATCCCCTGCGATCTAGCGCTTTAGAAAAAGCTTGTGGAAGTGAGATCCAGACTTCAGAAGCAAGGACCAAACTTCACTTTTGATCTTGGTTCAAACCCTACCAAACCCTAGCTTTGCTCTCTCTTCCTCTCTCTAAAATTTCTCTTAGAACTTTGGTAAACTCATACCCCAAGAAAAGCCCTCTATTTATAGAGTTTGGGATTGCCAAAACCCGAAAAATCCCTTAAAAAATATCCTAAAAGCATAAAGTAGGCCGACCAAAGCATAAAACACACCAAAGGGGTCGACCGGCCTTGAGAGCGATCGACCACAAGAAGGGCGGTCGTATTTTGAGTGGTTGACCGGTCCTTGACACCCCCCACTAGAAAAAAAACCCCATACTAAAAGTGCAATCATCCGATCCTAGGAGCGGTCAACCGCTTGCCTAGCGACCAAACACTATTTTGAGCAATCGACCAGTTTGCTCTGTATTTTGCCTATTTTGGCATGTTTTTTATACTTAAACACTTAGAGTATTTTGCATACTCTTTTTCCTTAACACCATCACACACATATAACCACTTAGGGTATTTTCATACCCTCTTAACTTGTATCCTAACACATCCATACACATAGATGACACAAACCCCATTTCCATTAATTTAAAAATAAAAATGATTACATGAAGAACTAGGGTTCTAGAGTAAATCTTAACCACAATTTTTTTAAAATCTTTGTTTGATCGATATAAATCTTAACCAAAGTTAACAGGGCTTAAAATGGACATGTGTTGAAGTCGAGGTGAGTTCAATGACAATTGTTTGTATTTTGATCTCAATTACCACCATTATCCATTCCTCCTCAATTCATTTCAACTTAGAAGTTGGAACAACCGCTTCGATCGATACGAAGAGAAGAAACATGGATATGCTTGGGTTTGGCTATCCCTAGACAACCATTAGAGTTATCAAGCAAGGATTGCAAAGCGAATTGTCATCACCCCCATTCCTTTGTATGTTTTCCACGCTTGGAAAAGGTTGCATACTTATTGATGAAGATGATGGCGGACTTGAGAGTGATCCATTTGTAATGGATGTTGAAGGATTTTTCATGAGTTGCAGCAGCCTCTTGCAAACTTTATCAATTGCAGCAGCCTCATCCAATGATATATGGCTCTACAACATCTTCCCTCATCAGACCTAGTAACCTGTAACCAGAGGGTATTTACAAAAAAATGACTAACATTTCCTTACATGCATAATTAAAATGAGAAATAAATATGGAAAAATTAGAAGAAAATAAAAGATGATATCAAAAAAAAATTGCTAACCCCATAATTTCAAAAACTAATTTAGAATTA
The DNA here is from genome assembly GCA_015143295.1 of Tetracentron sinense. Lineage (NCBI taxonomy): Eukaryota > Viridiplantae > Streptophyta > Magnoliopsida > Trochodendrales > Trochodendraceae > Tetracentron > Tetracentron sinense. Next base: position 30,337,220 of record CM026551.1, read on the forward strand.
TTGCCAACCCTACTCACAACATAATTACCCCAAATTTCAAAAATTCTAACCCACAGAAGGAGGAGAAGGAGAAGGGAGAATGTAATCCCATTGGTAGGAGGAGATCGTGGAGGTCACTCTCTAGTTTTTCTTTTAGGTTGCTGAAGCTTTTTTTAAAAAAATTATTTTATTTTAATTGTAGTTGGGTCGTTACAAGAAGATGAGTATAGGTGAAAGTTGAGACCCCTTGTTTTTCGGTGAACGAACATTTCCGTCAAAGTCACCCCCAACAATCACTTGGGGGAAACTGATTGTACGAGACCATAATCACCCTCCTAGACAATTGCTCCAACACCGGTTTTAACTACAAGCGATTTCAGTATAATCGATTATTAAAAATGAACCAAACAAGATTTATAGCTACTGATTCACCCAAAATCAGTTTTTAAGTGATTAAATCACTTAAAACAATTTGAACAAAATGGGACTGTAAGCACCCCAATTTTGCACCCCTTTAGCATCTTTTACCCCTCTAAAAACCATCTTAAAAACTCTCTTTTAAGACCCTCTTTCCATGTGCTTCGATTTCCAAAAAACTCCCCTTAGGTAAAAAAAGACCAAAATGTCCCTGGAGTTCAAAGTGACCAAAATACCTCTGAAAAGTTCTGGAAAACTCCCATGTTATCTAAAATATTTTTCTGGATTTTATCAGTTCAATTTCGGCTGTTTTTGGGATCAAATCGAGCCTAAAATTGTAAAAATGACCAAAATACCCTTGGAGTGCAAAATGACCGAAACACCCTTGTTAAGTTTTGAAAAAGTGACATTTTATCTAAGATATTTTTCTGGATTTTATCAATTCAATTTTGACTGTTTTTGGGCTCAAATAAGACTTAAAACGAGAAATCGGGTTTTCGGTCAACTGGAAATCGACGCGCGCCGCCAAAAAAATAAAAAAAAATAAAAAAATTAATTTTTTTTACAAAAGTATTCTTTGGAATATTCCAAGAATATTCCTTATGATATTTCTTAGAATATCCTAAGGAATATTCCTTTGAAAATATCCAAAGGAATATTCCTTAGAATATTCCTTGAAATATTCCTTAGAATATCTTTTTTCGAAACCTATAAATAAGCTTTCACCTCTTCTTCATTTTTCACTCAATACTCACTTGATCTCTTCTCTCTCCTCTTTTCAAAAAACCCTCTTCTTGGGCGTCGGCGATCCCGGGAACTCGATTTCGAAGAATCGTTCTCGGGAGCACTTAATTCAGAGACCCTTTTGGGTTTCCCGGAAGGTAAAATCACAGAAACTCTGATGTTTGCTTTGTCATTTCTTAGTCTAATTATTTTATTGTTTTTTTAATACTTAGACTGCTTACCCTGTTAAACCCCTGCCCGGTTTTATTCAAACCCGGCTTTAACTTGTCAAACCTCTGCCCGGTTTTATTCAAACCCGGCTTACCCTGTCCAACCTCTGTCCGAACTTCGGTTCAAACATATCATACCCTGTCGAAACCCTGTCCGAATCTCGGCTCAAACCTTGATTCAAAACCTCACCTAAACCCTACCTAAACCCTAGTTACCCTACCTAAACCCCAGTTGCCCTACCTGAACCCTAGTTAACCCTAGGTAGACCTTAGTGACCTCTAGTTAAACCTTAACTAAACCCTAGGTCAAACCTTACCCACCTAGTCGAACTTTTGTCTAGAAACTCCGCTCAAACCCTGTTTCAAATCCCATCAAACCCTAAACCCAAAGGCTCCTTGACATGAGCTAAAACTGTCCAAGTGCTCCTTGACATGAGCCAAAACTGTCCAAACGCTCCTCAGCACGAGCTTAAAAGGTCACCTCGCTCCTCTAACAGGAGCAAAAACCCCTGAATCATTAAAAAACACCCTAAACATCCAAATACCAATCTCAGCTTGTCAAATACTCATAATCCAAACACCCAACAAATCAAACTATCAACTACCCATCTGGAACTACGTGTGGCTTGATTTTACTGACTGTGGATACGTAGGCAACCCTGATCGGGTTCAGCTCACCTAAGATAGAACCCCTATCCTGTCCCGGCTTACTTTAACATGTACATTACTGTTCATACAATATTTGTCAAGCATGTAGATGAAATACAAGTTTCTCTTATGGTTTCCCCACTTTAATTCAGACTTAAGGAGTAGGTAACCATCTCCGGATGGGAGTTTAGGGGTGCCTAACACCTTCCCCTGACTCAAATGAACCCTTACCTTGAACTCTATTTCCAGACCAAAGCCTTATCCAATCTTTTAAGGGACCCTATTTTCCCTCACAATCTAAATAGGTGGCGACTCTCTCTTTTCAACATTTTTAACACTATTCCTCCTCGGGTTCAATCCTGATCGGGAGTGGGGGTTAAAATCCCGGGTCTACAGCTTGGCGACTCTGCTGGGGACTCTGGTTTCGCAGACCAGTATTCGAGCCAAAACCTAAGTCTGAACTGAACAAGGGAAACCATATCAGAAATTTTTAATTATATCTATATGTTGCTAATTTTATTAATCTGCACATATGCTAACTTATACTTCTATCATTCATCGAATCTCAGACATTTGTTTGCCAACTTAGCAACATGCCTAGGATTCCATTTTTATTCATTGCTTGATTTTGATTGATGTATATACATTCACATTTATCGCATACCAGAATAAGAACCCTTTCACCTATCTAGATTGGATCCGGTAAGCTTACAATCGAGGGATGGTTATCCCCGATGCTGGAGCCCAAAGATCTGTGGAAAGTACTGGTTGTAGACCGAGAGATGGTTATCTCCGGTTAACGCGACTGGTCTTTCCCACTTGCACCAATCGTCCCTTTTCAGGTATGTCCTATACCGGGGAGTCGTATATACGGTCAAGTGCTCATCAACCTTTTAAACAAAAACCTTGCATACACCAGCATAAGCATATATACTATAGGTCTTTGTTTGGGCATAAACCAAGAACACCCTTCAGGAGGGACAACCTTATCCCTATTCAACATGCTAACAATTGAAATTTTGTGCATCCATCATTCTTTGTACATATTTATATTCAGGACCAGACAAGGGGCAACGTCCCATGTCGAAACGTCATCCATCAGATCATATGTGTGTCGCATCACTACTTTCATCATTGTCTTAACTCAGTCTTCCTTTAGCATCTCCACCGTCATTTGACTCATCTGTACATACGTCTTATTACCACCCAGTTTATAGCACCCTGAGCGGAAGCAGTACTAAGCTACCTCCCCTCTTCGAGATGACTCCAGTAAGCACAAGACTAACTGATCGAGATGAGCCAGTTGTCGAAGGTTTGGAAATCGACCCTGACAGCCCAATATCTCCTCAACATGTACTGCAGCAAGTCCCTGATTTAGAGTCAAGGGTATTCGGGACTGAACAAGGTATCCTAGAGTTGAAAAACATCATGCAGGATATCTTGAATGCCGTGAATAGGGAGCAACCGTCCTCCTCTTCTATCCTGATCACCGAACCACTCGCCTTAAACCAATCAAACCCGTCATCTCACAACCCACGACAATCAAATCCACCACCTCACAACCCAGTACCTCCAAATCCACCACCTCACAACCCAGTACCTCCAAATCCACCATCTCATAACCCACTACCTTCAAATCCACCATCTCATAACCCGTCACCTTCAAACCGGCCATCTCATAATCCACTACCACTGAACCAACCATCCTTCAACATCCCGCCACCACACATTGGCCAGTATTAGGAAGAGGAGGCAAGGATTGCCCAAAATACAGAACAGCCAGGCATATCAACCAGCTCAGCACATACCCCAGACTTCTACAAGGACAGGATTGAGAGGTTAGAACAATTGGTGAAGAGGGCCCAAGGGTCCTACAACTTACCATCCACGGACTTCCGAGATATGTGTCTGCATCCAGGGATTCAATTACCTCGAGACTTCAAAATGCCCGAATTTGAGAAGTACAACGGAAAATGATGTCCAGAGACACACCTGAAAGTCTATTGTAGAGAGTTGTTCCAACTAGAGCACGGTGACAAGCTGCTGGTGCAGCTATTTCAGAGAAGTTTGAAGGGACCAGCCCTACAGTGGTTCACCAAAATTGACTCAGCCAAGGTCCGTACATGGGAAGGCCTCTGTGAGGCATTTATTGCTCAATACTCTTACAACATTGACTTGGTCCCACAGAGAGCAGATCTAGAGAGAATGACTCAGAGAGAGAATGAATCCTTCATCGAATATTCTGTTCAATGGAGGGAAAATACTGGAAAAATGAACACTCCTCTGCCCAAGGATGAGTTGGTGACCACATTCCTCCGCACACTCAAGTATCCATTCAAGACTCTACTAGTAGCCCAACCTATTTCCAACTTCAGCACTATGGCCAAATGTGGGGCCAGGATTGAGGCTACAATGGGAGATGTGGGAGCAGTCGACATGTTCTCAGGATCCAAGGGGTTGTCATCCTCTAATCATCCTCAACCACTACGGAAAGATACACGGAGAAGAGAGGATGAGGTACAAATGGTGACAGCAATGCCTATTCATATTCCCCATTTACCCCAGCAACCTCGACAACCAGAGCAGACTCAGCAACAGCTTCCCTCGCAGCAAATGACCTTTGAACAGAAAAAGAGAAGAGTTTTCTCGCCTATGCCATATACCAATTCGCAACTCCTCCCTTACCTACTAGACAAGAAATTGGTCACGCTGAGGGAACCCAAGTCGCCACCAATCATGCTGCCAAGGTCATACAGGGCTGACCACCATTGTGGGTATCATCAAGCCCCGGGGCATTCCACCGATATGTGTTTTGAGTTAAAGCACACAATCCAAGACATGCTTGAAACGGGAAAGATTGAGTTTGCACCAGGGAACGCCGACATCAACCAGGTCCCTCTCCCTAATCATGCACCAGTAGGAAACCGAGGTGCACCAGCCTGAGTCGCTCTACAGCCGATTTTGAGCAGTCCTACCAGTTTTTTGTCTTTTTGGTTTATTCCTTAATTTCTCCTTTTTTGAAAATGGCCATGATGGCCCAAATCGAAGTCTTCCCTGCCAGTCAATATATTGGCCAGTGGCCACCTGTCTTTATCTTTCGTAATTAAGTCTGTACATCCGGTCATACTATAATGAAATCTCCAACTTTTGTTAAATCTGTCTTACTTATTACTCCGAGATGCCTAGTTTTGGGAACTGAACTAGATTCTAAAGCCTTTAAAGGATAATTGCATGATCATCGGGTGAGTAATCTAAAAACTCATAAACTAGAAAGGTATTCTGCTCCCTAAAGATTGCAAGGCGAGCTACCAACCCATTAGAAGACGAGAAGCAAATGGGCGACGAAGACCTCCCCGAGCTATGAAGCATCAAACATATTTGAACGAGGATAATGCAATGACCACGCATGCTCTTGACCAATCAAAGAAAGGATAGGAGGCCATCCTTGGATAACCCTTAATATCTCCTTCGTACCCATGCAATAACATACGCTAGTTAGCCCTTCGAGCTTAATAGCCTTTCTTTTTAACCCATACACTGGGGCACCCTATGAATGACAAGTCAAATAGAGAAGAATTCGACCAATCAAAAGCAAAGCTTATTTTGAACTACGGCATGACCTGATTCCATTAATCGTGGATACGTAGGCAACCTAAAACAGGTTCGGTCACATTATGGCAAATCTTCATCAATACCGGACAGCTATCCCTAAACAGAGCAAAAAAAAAAAAAAAAAAAAAAAAGGTCAAATCTCCAAAATGATGAAAAGAAGCCAGCTGGTTCTGTCTCTGTATACAATATCAAATAAACATTTTAGGGTGTCCTACCCCCAACAAGAAAAACTTTGAGCCTCAATCATTTCTACCCTTACTACGTTTCGTCCTAGTAACTAAGCCCTCCTTGATCTATGAAAGGTCTTGAGCATCAATGGTCAAAAACATTATTCTCTACCCTTTTACCAGGCAATGACGGGATAAGACAAATCAGCTTATCAGAAATCACAGGCTTAGTGAAAACTTGAAATGACACTAAGGCGCAAAAATTATGGGAGCCCAGCCCTGACATTGTTGCCAGGGGCAAAAAAGGGAACAAATTAATCAATTACGCAGGCATGAGTGAAAACCGGAAACGGCCTCATTGCGCAAAAATTATGCGACCCCAAGACTTGGTCATTCCAAGGGCAAAAAAGGGATAAAGAAATTTTCTGATTTCACGGGCTTAGTATGGAATTATCAATCCTGCTAGTGCGCAAAAATAACGTGAACCCAGTCCTGGTGAAACCGTTAAGGTCCAGGGGCAAAAAAAATGGAAAATCGTAAAGTGCGAGCTTTTAGATCAAGCGCCACCAACAACAATCAGCTAATGCAGTCAAGTACTATCTTATGCATCAGGCATCTGGCAAGGACATCCAGGAGCAGATTTACCTATCTATTTCAGGAGCTATGAACCCAGACTTATTCAATTACTTTCTAAGGCAAAGGAATCCTAGCTAAGCTTCCCATCAATAGGTATTATCCGACATCTTTCAAAATACTTATGTAAATCTGTCAGTTTGCCAAGTCATTTTGTCCATCTATCACCAAGACGTCAGTTTACCATGTCAAGTCAGTCGGTTAGAGTCGTGTCTTCGTGTAAAGTCAGCTCAAACTTGGCTAAATCCTTTCGGTGGTGCAATCGGTTCTCCTGAACTTGACATTGGTTCAAGCAGATTATCCTGCCAGATTATTCCAGTTGGACAAACCCAAGCATAACCTCAGTGCAGTATTGATACATCAGGCAAAGGCTCAGGGTCGTGCTACACTCTCTCCATCCTCATACCCATTCATTTCATTTGCCTGCTTATCGGTAAACCACGTGGCTACCCCCTTTCATGCATTTACATTTTACTAGCCGTGTGGCTATCTCTCCATTTGTACATATATCGCATTCATTTGCTTGCTTGCTTCATATTTGATGGAGATGGTTGTGTAACCAATCCTCACTAACCTTACATTTTACTTTCTCATGGGTTAGTCGTGTGGCTTTCCCCATTCATACATCTTGCTTGTACAATGGAAAACCATGTGACTATCTCCATTCATCATATACCCCGCTTGCTTATACACCCTGCTCATGGACTAGCCATTCGGCTATCTCCACTTATACAAACTACATGCTGATACACCTTGCTCGTGGACTAGCCGTTCGGCTATCTCCACTTATACATCTGCTTGCTTGTGCTGAAGTGATCGTGTGATCCCTTCAAAACCTGACTTCATTGCATCTCACCCGGTGGGGTAACCGCGCGGTTGTCAGCACTAATTGCATCTTACCCATTTTTTGAAGGAGTAACTGAATGGTTGTCTGACCGACCTTCAGTTACGGCCTCTCATTGCATAGTACCCGGTGGGACAACCGCGCGGTTGTCAGCACTAATTGCATCTTACCCATTTTTTTGAAGGAGTAACTGAATGGTTGTCTGACCGACCTTCAGTTACGGCCTCTCATTGCATCTTACCCGGTGGGGCAACCACGCGGTTGTCAGCACCAATTGCATCTTACCCATTTTTTGAAGGAGTAACTGAATGGTTGTCTGATCGACCTTCAGTTGCGGTCTCTCATTGCATAGTACCCAGTGGGGCAACCGCGTGGTTGTCAGCACTAATTACATATTGCCCATTTTTTGAAGGAGTAACTGAACGGTTGTCTGATCGACCTTCAGTTGCGGCCTCTCGTGAAGCTGGTTGTGTAACCAACCTTCACTCATTTGCATCATTCATCACATGTTCACATTTCACTGCACATCACTGCAATACTTGCTCACTCTTAAAGGAGTAACTGACACGGTTGTCTGATCAACTATCAGTTGCGGCCTCCTGTGAAACAAGTCTTGCACACTTCATACATTGCACAGCACTGCAATACTTGCTCACTCTTAAAGGAGTAACTGACACGGTTGTCTGATCAACTATCAGTTGCGGCCTCCTGTGAAACAAGTCTTGCACACTTCATACACTGCACATCACTGTAATACTTGCTCACTCTTAAAGGAGTAATTGACACGGTTGTCTGATCAACCATCAGTTACGGCCTCCTGTGAAACAAGTCTTGCACACTTCATGCACTGCACATCACTGTAATACTTGCTCACTCTTAAAGGAGTAACTGACACGGTTGTCTGATCAACCATCAGTTGCGGCCTCCTGTGAAACAAGTCTTGCACACTTCACTACACAGCACTGCAATACTTGCTCACTCTTAAAGGAGTAATTGACACGGTTGTCTGATCAACCATCAGTTGCGGCCTCCTGTGAAACAAGTCTTGCACACTTCATACACTGCACAGCACTGCAATACTTGCTTACTCTTAAAGGAGTAACTGACACGGTTGTCTGATCAACTATCAGTTGCGGCCTCCTGTGAAACAAGTCTTGCATACTTCATGCACTGCACATCACTGTAATACTTGCTCACTCTTAAAGGAGTAACTGACACGGTTGTCTGATCAGCCATCAGTTGCGGCCTTTTGTGAAGTCGGTTTTGCAACAATCATTATTCACTTGCATCTTACTCATTTGCATCTTGCACCCTACTGTTTGGTCATGTGATCGATTAGCAGGCAACTTCATACACCATAACCTTTCCCAATCCCCAGCAAGTGTCGACTTGGCATGAGCGCACCCTTCCTTTGTCACCCTTCAGTCATCCAACCCAGGGCAAGCAGTCTAAGTATAATTTAGCTTTTCCTTTTTTAACTCTTTTGTCTTCAAAATCACAAGTTTTTTCTGCCCGTGCAAAATTGAGGTCTTATAATCTTTGTCGTTCACATGCCCGCACCCTCCGACAAAGAGGGGCAACTGTAAGCACCCCAATTTTGCACCCCTTTAACATCTTTTACCCCTCTAAAAACCATCTTAAAAACTCTCTTTTAAGACCCTCTTTCCATGTGCTTCGATTTCCAAAAAGGCCCCTTAGGTAAAAAAAGACCAAAATGCCCCTGAAGTTCAAAGTGACCAAAATACCTCTGAAAAGTTCTGGAAAACTCCCATGTTATCTAAAATATTTTTCTGGATTTTATCAGTTCAATTTCGGCTGTTTTTGGGATCAAATCGAGCCTAAAATGGTAAAAATGACCAAAATACCCCTGGAGTGCAAAATGACCGAAACACCCTTGTTAAGTTTTGAAAAAGTGACATTTTATCTAAGATATTTTTCTGGATTTTATCAGTTCAATTTTGACTGTTTTTGGGCTCAAATAAGACTTAAAACGAGAAATCGGGTTTTCGGTCAACTGGAAATCGACGCGCGCCGCCAAAAAAGTAAAAAAAAATAAAAAAATTAATTTTTTTACAAAATTATTCCTTGGAATATTCCAAGAATATTCCTTATGATATTTCTTAAAATATCCTAAGGAATATTCCTTTGAAAATATTCAAAGGAATATTCCTTGGAATATTCCTTGGAATATCTTTTTTCGAAACCTATAAATAAGCTTTCACCTCTTCTTCATTTTTCACTCAATACTCACTTGATCTCTTCTCTCTCCACTTTCCAAAAAACCCTCTTCTTGGGCGTCGGCGATCCCGGGAACTCGATTTCAAAGAATCGTTCTTGGGATCACTTAATTCAGAGACCCTTTTGGGTTTCCCGGAAGGTAAAATCGCAGAAACTCTGACGTTTTGCTTTGTCATTTCTTAGTCTAATTATTTTATTGTTTTTTTAATACTTAGACTGCTTACCCTGTCAAACCCCTGCCCGGTTTTATTCAAACCCGGCTTACCCTGTCCAACCTCTGTCCGAACTTCGGTTCAAACATACCATACCCTGTCGAAACCCTGTCCGAATCTCGGCTCAAACCTTGATTCAAAACCTCACCTAAACCCTAGTTACCCTACCTAAACCCCAGTTACCCTACCTGAATCCTAGTTAACCCTAGGTAGACCTTAGTGACCTCTAGTTAAACCTTAACTAAACCCTAGGTCAAACCTTACCCACCTAATCGAACTTTTGTCTAGAAACTCCGCTCAAACCCTGTTTCAAATCCCATCAAACCCTAAACCCAAAGGCTCCTTGACATGAGCTAAAACTGTCCAAGTGCTCCTTGACATGAGCCAATACTGTCCAAACGCTCCTCAGCACGAGCTTAAAAGGTCACCTCGCTCCTCTAACAGGAGCAAAAACCCCTGAATCATTCAAAAACACCCTAAACATCCAAATACCAATCTCAGCTTGTCAAACACCCATAATCCAAACACCCAACAAATCAAATTATCAACTACCCATCTGGAACTATGTGTGGCTTGATTCCACTGACTGTGGATATGTAGGCAACCCTGATCGGGTTCAGCTCACCTAGGATAGAACCCCTATCCTGTCCCGGCTTACTTTAACATGTACATTACTGTTCATACAATATTTGTCAAGCATATAGATGAAATACAAGTTTCTCTTATGGTTTCCCCACTTTAATTCAGACTTAAGGAGTAGGTAACCATCTCCGGATGGGAGTTTAGGGGTGCCTAACACCTTCTCCTGACTCAAATGAACCCTTACCTTGAACTCTATTTCCAGACCAAAGCCTTATCCAATCTTTTAAGGGACCCTATTTTCCCTCACAATCTAAATAGGTGGCGACTCTCTCTTTTCAACATTTTTAACACTATTCCTCCTCGGGTTCAATCCTGATCGGGAATGGGGGTTAAAATCCCGGGTCTACAGGGACCTTACAGATTCGAATACCCCATTTGGGTTAGTGTTCAAAGAGAAGAATCTGGGTGAATATTATTTTGTTCTTAAAGGCGGCAATTGCTATTTAGTTTCCTCCAATATCTCGTTATTTTAGGTATAGCTATAACTTTAATAACTTTAAAATAAAATTAAAAAAACAATATTTATATTTTAAAAATTATAACTTTAAAAATAAAAAAATAACAGTAGTATCAAAATATTTAACCAATAAATAAAAATGTTAACCGAATAAAAAAAAAAACTTACACACTTCAAAATATCAATTAAGCTTTATTTCTTCTCTTCAGACTAATTCAATGATGGTCATTACAAATTCAACTTGACATTTATAATACTAATTCAAGTTACAGTTGGTGTGTTAATAATCAGTTATGGTCATTACAAATTGATTTTATTTTTCTCATGCAAGGAAGATGGCAAAACACAGAATGTATGATAGAAAATTTCTGGTGATATGAATGTGAGACGGTCCTAAACGAAAGGACTGTTCTAAAAGTTAAATAAGACACAAATACCCTTATCAATTGATGAATTAGGGTTCAATATGGATATAGGCTTTAACCATATCCAAATGGAAGCCTTAGGTTTTTTAGAAATCGAATCCGAGCCAATCACAATTGAACTCGGGGAGAGTTCAATCACACCCACTTTTGACCCCTATTAATCGTGGTTAAGATTCTTTAACCCTTAGGATTCAACAATCTAACCTTAATTTTTTTAATATTAAAAAAAATTAACCTTAGGGTCAAGAAATTTTAACCACAACTAATATGGGTTGAAAATGACACATGTTGACTTGTGGGTACGATTAAACTATCTTTGAGTTCAATGAAAGTTCAATCACGAGGCTGTGATCCGATCTCCTTTGTTTTTCAAGACATCATTATCTAAGGTTAGTAGTTGGGTTATTATTGATGGGTATATCAACTGCCTTAACTTATCAACTGCCTCACTTCAAGAAACTCGGTTGGACCCTTAATGGGGGATAACACTCCTACTACTGAAGCAACCAGAGTGCTCTCCCTCTCCAGACAATATGCTATATTTTTTTTGGGTCACTCAATATGCTATATTTTAACTCATGCGTTCTTGTGTTTTGGTTATTTAGCATAAAACAGTCCCTTTACTCTTAAAGCTAGCATTTATGTTTTGAGTTTCTAAAATTTATACAAAAATGTACCAAGACTACAGTGACGCCTGAAAAGTAAAGACTACTTTTGATGCAGAGCTCTGCTTGATGGTGTTGAAGCAAAGCTTCCCTTTTTTAGTATATAGGGATTGCACTTTTGTAATTGTGTGCAATTGCGTAAAAACATATTTTTCACCATAATTATAAGATTGTCACCACTATCATTAAAATGGGGGAGCTCCGCTTCAACGCCGTGAACTTAGTCCCACTATGTATTTAAACCATGAAAATATCAAAAAACAAGTACGTTCTTATCGCCGATGTTTTGTAATCAAAGTGAAGGAATAATTTGAGTGCAAAAAGGGGTTTTTGTAGGGGCTAGGGTTGTCAATGGGCCGGGTCCAGCTTGGCCTGGGCAAGTCTTACTCGGCTTAATTAGTGACAACCGGTTGCGTTAGGTCAAGTTCGATTATTGTTTCAAGCGTAAATGGACTGATTTTATTAAACGGGCCAGGCTGTGGGCTAACCTGGCCTATTTGATACCCCTAGGTAGAGGGTCATCATAAAGGTTTTAGGCTTCGAAAAATCTGTACCAAGTGAGGATAGATTATTGTACTTAGAATCACGCGTTGAAAGGTTACGATTCATTCTACGCGCTATAAACGTGTCAATGATTTACAGTTACAAATAAAAACCATGAACAATAAGCCGATTTCTTGTAGTGCATCTCAACACTTTTCTCTCTCTAACTACCCCACATCTTTACTTCTTTCTCACAGATAATAGGGTCCAACACCACGGCACCACCTCACATCTCTCTCCTTGTGTCACACCTCCTAATTCCTTCTCTTTCTCTCTCATATTAATTAGTCATTAAATTTATTTTTGGGTCCTGCTAGGAGCCCATAAATATTTTCTTATTATACATTGTCAAACAAACAATTTACTTACTATACACCATTAAATATTAAATGGATTATATTCTATTAGTGGGCCTCACATGCTATGCATGTGAGAGGGGGAAGGGGAGAGAGATTGGGATTTGGAAAGAGGGTCCCTAGTGAGGGGCATTTTGGAAAAAAATTTAAAAAATATTTTGTGTATAGAAACCTGTGGGATATTTAGGGTATAATAAATTATGAGGGACATTTTGGGTTAAAAAAATTATGAGGGACATGTTGGGTATAGAAACATGGTGTATGGATATTTTGAGAACTAAAAAGTTATAGGGGTATTTTGGGTATAAAATTTGAGAGCATTTTGGGTTAAAAATTTTGTGATGAGCATTTCGAGTATAGAAATTTGACTTGGGCCATTTTGAGAACAAAAAAATATTGGAGAGATTTTGACTAAAAAAAGTTTGAGGGGCATTTTATGTATAGAAACCTAACTTAAGGGTATCCTGAGAATAAAATAACTATAGGGAGATTCTGGGTAAGAAAATTGAAAAAATATTTTAATAAAAAAAGGATATTATCCAATCAGATCAGTCGAATCAGGAACCGATCACCCGGTCGGTCTGGTTATGAAACATTGCTTTATCTATTGATAAAGGGTAGTTTTAGAATTAAATCAAATTTCAAACAATTTTTTTTAGTGAAAAAAGTTTCCTAAAATTAATAAAGGGCAATTTGAAATTAAGCTAAAATTCAATTGATATTTTAAAATATTATTCTCTTTATATATTAGCAAATGGTGGTTTTAAAATTAAACTAAAATTCAAACGGTAGTTTTGAAATAAAGTAAAATTTAGTCAACGTTTTGAACTAGATGTATAAGGATATTTTTGGAATTACATAAAATGGGAGATAGTTAATGTAGTGAAACATTTCAAAGGGACGAGAAGACTTTCGTATATAGTCATGCATTATCCTTAAAATTTGCAAGAATAACGTAAGGATCAATTTCAAAAAGACAAATGTTATCCAACACACTCACTTTCTTTTTTCCATTGTACCTGAACGTCAACTATCTTAATGCTTCTCAACTTTAATATAATGTATTGAGAAATGCTAGTGAGACCGCAATGGGCTGAGACCACACCGAAACCGTGCATGTGATGCACAGGACTCAAAAAAATAAAGATGGATACAATAAAAGTTTGAGTCCCGTGCAACACATGCACGGTCTCAGTGTGGTCTCAGCCCTTTGCGGTCTCACTAGCATTTATCTAATGTAATATAACATGAAATTGCTGATAACAATTGAAACTAAAATATTCTCTAGGCTGGTTGGGAAAGGGTGATGAGTGGAGAAACATGGGCGGGGCAGGGTGGTGGTGTGTGGTTCTGTCCTGAAGGGCAATGATGAACAAGATGCAAATGACTCGACTCGAGCACAAAGTACACATCTCATTAAATGATGAAGGATAGGGTGGTGGTGTGTGATTCTGTCTTGCAAACATAAGCTGATCCAGCTTTCTCGACAAAACATCTACTTTATTAGAGATATCTACATGGTTATTCACCTCATAAATGCTCCTCTTTTGAGAGGTGGTAGATGCTTATCTCTCAGACCAATTTGAGAGATGGGTTACCACTATGTCTGGCAACCGAATGCATGACGGTGAGGTGTATATGGTCGGAGTAAAATACTCCATGAGAGTTTTGGGCAAGACTTGGTCTACTTCTTCCATTATGAAATAATGAAATCGTTCAAGATTTATAGAAATTCGAAATGATGCTCTAATGGATCTAAGAGTTTTTTCTAACTCTAAATCAATAGGAATCAACTCAGAATCACAAGATTGACGACCGTGCACACACCCTAAAAAAGAAAACTTTTTAAATTTGACAGACACTAATTCTCTACTGCAAGAAAATTTTACTTTTAATAAGTAAACACTTACAGTTGTGCTAGCTTTTTGTGAGGTTTGCAGCCAAAATTCGCTATTTCGGAAGCACTTCAAGTAGTCTTCAGTTGTATAGCCTCGCTTCTGCTATAGAATTAGTACCTACAAAACAAAGATCGCTCAAAGGTAAGTCAAATTTACACTTTAACATACAATTGCGAGAGCCCTGGAATTAACTAAGTCAAGCCCGTGCTTGGTCGAGGTCACATCAATAGGAAGCCTGACACCTCGGGTCTAGGCAACGGCCGTCGTACTGACGTTTATGGCCAAGTCATTCGTGGTCAGCAGCCGCGACCCGACCTTGAAAGTCGGGGTCCAAATGGGCCCGGATGCATCAGCCACATCGCTCCCTGTGCTTCTTGAGTAGGAGGAGAAGCAGAAGCAATTGTTGGTGCAGTTGGTTGATAAACCAGAGGCTGCGCAACAGTCGGCCCTCGGTCAATTAGCTGAGCCGAAGCAAGAGTCGCGACCTCTTTGCCTTTTTCTAGGTGGGTTCTTTCGCGATCTTCCTCCATTCTCTTCTTATGAGTTTGAAGCTCCGCTAGTGTTACCGCCCTCTTCTTGGATTGAGTGTCGGTGGAAGCGGCAAATGTTTCCGGCACGGACGACGGGCCGAAGTCATGCATCTGCCTTGACTGCCTTGTGACCAGAGCTTGCCTGGGAGCACAAGCAAATCTGACCAACAGAGGTGGATTCTCGTCTGTCATCTCTTCCTTAGGCGCCAAGAAAGTGTTAGCCTCAGGGTTACAACCATGAGTACCCCTAATAATTTTGATAATAACATAACAATGAAATGAAAATATTTGGTACTAATGAAACCATTTAAGTGCGTGAACATTTCAAATTACATAAGTTGATAGCACTCCAATCATGAAAAAGATGGAAATTATCCAAGAGGAAGTTCAACTCAATACAAGATGAAGATTCAAGAAGAGACCTTAGTCCAAGTCAAGACCATTGAAGACAAAATGCAAAATCACAAGACCCAAGTCAAGCCAAGATTTTCTCTCATTTTTCTAAATGTATTATTCTTAGAATGTATAGGACTTATGTAAAAAGTCTTCAAAAGAAAGGTGAATTGAATAAGCTCAAGAACCATAGATTGACCATAGGAGCCTAGGACATCCTTTGAAATCAATTTAAGGTCCTAATGAATCATAAAAATATGATAAAAAGATAGCTAATGGACCTAGGAAATCAATCAAATCCCTTCGGTCTAATCCTAGACTGAATTCAGAGTTTTTACTCTGAATTCGTCGACGAATTATCTGAGTAGATTGAATTCGGCGACGAAGTCATGACAGAATTTTTAAAAACTCTATTATGTCTCATGAATTCGTCGACGAAATCTTTGGTTGGGTTAAGATTCGACGACGAAGTCGTTTCAGGATTTTTTGAAATCCAATTCTGTCTTTTGAATTTGGCAACAAAATCAAGTGGGAACTCCACTTCGTCGACGAAATCATGTCTGAAACAGAAAATTTTCTGTAACAACTAGTTTGCAACGGACCTAAAAGCATTTAATGCTTCCCCAACAACACTATTGGATCAAATGCTATAAAAGGAGTTCATTTATGAACATATAATAACTCTTGATCACTGCAATAACTCCTATTGATCCCTCATTCATTGCTATTGATTTTCACTCACTCTCACACTTAGAAAATCCCCAAAAGTTTCTCTTGAGCTCATTCAAGTCTACTTTCTTTGAGAGACTTTATTAAAGTTTGTATTTCACTCTTATCCAGCTCATTTAAGGAGCCTTCTGTTCGAATTTCAATCCAAAACCTATTTATTGAGAGTAGTCAAGAATCCAATATTCTTGCACTGAAGTTGTTGCTTCAGCAATATCAAGAGAGGGTTGTACTCTTGAAAGGTTTCAGCTCGGCCTAAAAGAGAGCTTGAAAGGTGATATCTCGACCTGTAAAGAGAGATTGTAAGGGTTTGGACTCCACATGTGAAGGAGCCTGTACGATTAAGAAATCGTGGTGAATCCTCTAGCTGGAAGCTGAGGCAGGGAGTAGGCTGGTTTGCTGAACCTCGAGAACAAATCTTGAGTTTGCACTCTTCTTATCTCTTCTCTCTCATTTAATATTTCATTGTTTTATCTTGTTGCATATTATACTCTATTCTGCTCTTTGAACTTGTAGTTTATACTTTTAATTTTTTAAAAATCTGCCTTAGACCCTATTCACCCTCCCTTTAGGGTCATTACCTGGCCAACAGAAAGTAGCAGCGGAGGAGGATGGGCCTGCTTGGGAAGACAAGGCTATGCGCTCGGTCTCTATGTCGACGACGTGCTCGAGCTCTTCTTTGAGGTCAGCCTCAATTACTCTCAGTGATCTCCACGTAATGTAATCTGCTCCCTTCTCAGCACCGATGGCGTTCAGGCGGCAGACTTCCTCTTTGGATAAGTCCTTGAAATGCGTTTTTGAGAAGTCTACACAAAGGAAAGAAATTAATTCACAATAAAGGATGGAGCACGGAGGATGGAAAAATATTTTGAAACAGTCGGGACCGACCTTTTTAGAAGGTGTTGGGG
Organism: Tetracentron sinense; assembly: GCA_015143295.1. Classification (NCBI taxonomy): domain Eukaryota; kingdom Viridiplantae; phylum Streptophyta; class Magnoliopsida; order Trochodendrales; family Trochodendraceae; genus Tetracentron; species Tetracentron sinense. The sequence continues at coordinate 30,354,466 of CM026551.1, forward strand.
ATGGGATGAGCCGTCTCAGACCTCCATTCACTAATATCAGGAAAGACTAAGCCCTCCATTTTCGGTCTATGTCCATCAAACCTAATATGAAGTCGGAGATTCTGGCATGGGAACTCCAGGTGAAGTAAAGTCTTTCTTCATCACACCTTGGACACTTAACGACGTGGCAGAAGTTAAAGAGATAAAGAGTTTCTATTTGGTGCCCGTCCCTGATAAACTTGGACACCATGGACATGTACCTATAGAATTGGGGATGCACCTGCCCCGAAGTGAGTTGCAGGATGGAAATCATGTCTTCTACGATGGGCTTGAAGGGAAACTGGAGTCCAGCCTCCAGTTGATCAAGGTAGACCATGGTGACTCGAGAACGACGGTCTATAGACCAATCGTCTCTCATGTAGTGGATTTCGACTTGAGGGGGATTTGGAATTGAAATCTTTAATGAGCAAGGGTGTGGTTTTGGCAATTCCTAGTTTTGGGAGATGTTGCAATGTAGGTTCCTTGAGGAGCACTATCAAAGCTACTGGCCCCTTCGTTTTCGTTCATACTGATAGGGTTCAGAAGACTCAAGCAGAAGAAGAAGAAAAATAAAAAGAAGGATGAGAGATTGAAATTAAGAAAAAGCAAAAGAAGCAAGAGCTTACCGAAGTCCTTTGCTAGTTTCGAAAGGATGTGAAGGCAAGAAGCTTACGGAAGCAATCGGCGTGAAGGACTTGAAAATGGTAGAGTAACAGTGGGGATGGGGATGAAGAAGAAGGGTTGAATTCGATCTCCCACCATTTATAGAGTGTACAAATTGCCAGGACAAAGATACCCTTCATCTTTGTCGTATACGTATGCACATGCAAGGGCAAGATGGTCCTTAAAGGCATTCAAAACCCCGTGCCATATAGGGGATCTCTGCATGATGAGAGTACCCTTCGGATTTACCATACACATGGGATTTATTAGGGACAGTCACTTGTGCAAGAGAATAAATCGTCGTATGAATTTGCATGCCTCGAGTTTTGTAAAAGTAATGATGATAATCTGGTAGAATTAAATGCGACATGATGGTTCGTCACGCATGCGAAACGTCTACAATAGGTGTCGCATCACTTCATCTTCAACTCACCATTTCGTCTTTTGTATGGTGATAGGTATCGCCCGCCCTCAATTTTCGTTTGATTTGCGATACTTTGAAATACTATCAAAACATCGCAAATGGGCAATTTGTAATGGAGAAAATTAGGAAATGCATTAGTCTGGGGGCGTGCGTCCATACCCTAATTGAAGACAAGCCCATACACCACTACAGGATGATTTCAGAACTCATGGTTTACAGGATGATTTTAGAACTCGTGGTCCGTAGGACGATTTCCAAAATTGTGGTAATAAGGATGAGACTAACTTGGAGGATGAAAACATCAGGAGGCAATCTACTTACTCTTGTGTTAGGTGAAAAGCACTGACTTAGCATTTAATGCTGGTCACCTCGAACTGCTTTCAGCTGAACCGACCTGAGAAGAAGTAGGCTTACACGTGTAACACGTTTAGAAGAAGACATGTCTGACATATTTTGTAATGATCACAAAGCAAGATGCATGGCTATCCATGGGCATGAACGAACATACTCACTTAGGTCTATAAATACTCGTCGACCCTGTGAGCACGGATTTCTGTGACACTCACCTATTGTACCCCTCACGGGTGTGAAAGGGTTTGGGTAAGAGTCGCCACCTATTCATTCAGAAGGGATAAGTCCCACGGGTTTGGATAAGGTCTTGGTCTGCGAGTGAGATCAGGGTAAGGGGTTCAGTTAAGTTCGAGGAAGGTGTTAGGCACCCCGAGACTTCCGTTTTATAACGGTTTCATACTCCCCAGGTATAAGCCAATTAAAGTTAATCTTATTCAAAATGCCGGAGTGTTTAAGTTAATACTAATCTAAGAAAAGAAAAACTAACTCGGGTCGAACCCGGGTTGGGTTGCCTACGTACTCACAGGGTGAGATCAGACCGAGCGTAGTTCTGGCACGGGAGCCTGTGCCGAGGCTAGGGGTGTGTTCGTGTACACCAAGGATGGCTAACATGGATTAGTCCGGTAGACTAGGGTTTGATTGACCGAGGAGGGTCAAGTGCAAGGTATAATCCCGGTAGCTTAGGCATAGTCCGGTAGACTAGGGCAGAGTTTGGCCTGGGTTAGGTTAAACTAACCAAAGTTAGGCCAAACTAACCATGGTTAGGGTATCTAACCACAGTTAAGGGGATGTGAGTTTTAACCTGGTAGACCGAAGATAAGTCCGATAGACTTGATTTTTAAGTCCGGTAGGCCGTAAACCGAAAGTAACTACGATTAGGGTTGCTAACTGGAGTTAAAGGGGGTCTAACTGTGGTTAAGGTTGCTAACAAGGGTTAGGAATGGGCCAAGGTCAGTTTTATGGTCCAAATTGATTTTTAAGATTTTTTGATTAATTTCCCATGATTTGTAGGGTTAAGGGGCCCCTGCAAAAGCTCAAAATTAAAAATAAAATTAATGTCGGTATTGGTATTATTGACATTAAAAAGGTATTTTTAACCTTAGTTTTGCATAACCATGGTTAGGTGTAACTTGGGTGAACCGAGATCATGGAGACCAAGAGGGAAGTCCAGTGAGGGGTTTGAGCTTGGTGTGGGCCTCAGGGGGGTGCCTGGAGTGGGCCCCACAGAGGTCCAACTACACTGTCCTTGGAAATGCAAATTGGCGGTAGAAGTTCTACCACCAATCTTAAGATAGGCAAAAACACTATTGGCAGTAGAAGGACTACCGCCAATATGCACATTGTTCTTTTTTTCATGGTTTTAACCATGGTTAAGGCTAAACCGTGGACCTGGAATGACCAGGTTGGGTCAAGGGGGTGAGAAGAGTTCAACCTGGGCCCTGGACATAGACCAGGGCCCACCTAAGTAGGCTAAACAAGCTTGAAACAGTGAAGGCCAGCAATGGCGGTACTGAGATTACCGTCATTCCTGGTTTTCCTCAAAAAACCTATTTTTACTCATGGGGGCTATGCACAGTGATGACCAGGGTTCCCTCATGATTTGAGGGACCCCAGAGGATCTGTGAAGGTCTGCAAAGCTCAAAGGAGTGGTCTATACCTGTACGGGTTCATCCCACCTATGATCAAGATGGGTGAACACCCTGTGAGGGCTTGGGCTGTTAACTAAACACCAAGAGAAGCATAAAAATGTCCACTGGAGATGACTAGGGGCTCACAATGATGGATAGAGCAACAAATAAAAAATGGATAGGGAGTGCCCCTACCCTATACTCTGTTCTGCCGAAGGAGGTGGTCTGTGCACAGGTGGTGTTGCTATGGTGGTGGAGTTGTAGCCGCTGGGGGAACTCGAGGCAGGTCTAGGGGAATCCCGGGATTCAGACCAGAGGGTTGAAGAGGGCTGGGGTCTGGTTTTTTAGAACAGAGTTTCACCTGGGAGTTTTCAAGATTTTCAGACCGTTTCTATGGTTGAGGGTGATGGGATTTTGTAGGGGAAGCTCCAAGGGACCTGAGGGGAATTAGTGAGAAGGGTAGGAAGGTGGTTGGACCTTGTAAAGGTCGAGTAGGAAGGCTGAAGGGAGAGTGGAGGTGAAGGGTGGAGTGTGCAGGGCGTTTGTAGTGCTACAAACTCGAAACTTGCACAATGGCGGTAGATGGTCTACCGCCATTATGTAAACAGGTAAAACTCTAATTGTCAGTAGGTCATCTACTGACAATAGCAAAATAGGCAAATAGTGACTGGCGGTAGATGATCTACCGCCAATCTGAGATTTTTTAGAAAATGGGCCTGGCCTATGCACGCCCGATTATGGGGATTTAGGCTTAGGGTTTTTGGGCCTTGTGGGCCCAGGTTAAGGGTTCAGGGCTTAGGGGTCATGGACTTTAGGGTTCAAGCCCTAATGGCTCTAGGGCTAGGCTAGGGCTTCGGCTAGGGTCACCTAGGGCTAGGTTTTTGACATGGGTTTTACACTAGGGTTTAACTAGGGTTGAGTCCTAGGGTTAACTAGGGTTTGAGTCCTAGGGTTTACTAGGGTTTGAGTCCTAAGGTTTCACTAGGGTTAAACTAGGATTGAGTCCTAGGGTTAAGTAGGGTTTTAGGAGAATTGGCAAGGGGTAATCATGATCAAAATATTTTAACCATGATTAGACAGGGGTGTAAAAATTGGATGCTTACAGCTGCCTCTCTTTGTTGGAAAATGCCAAGGTTGGCATTTGATAGGCAAATACTGGAATCATCCTATTTTTATACCGATCTCGGATATTGGGGATGCGATATGATTACATGTATGCATGTAGTATAAATGGTGGGTGCAATGAAGCAGTACGACCACTATTGGGGATTGATGGATGTAAGGATGGCACGGCCCGGAGACGCTGGCCAGAGGGATTTGATCAAGTTGATCGGAAAGATACACAGGGTGTTAAAAGGGACCTATGAGTGATGTACACTGTAAAGGTACACATGGGATGTCGAGGACACACATGGTGTTAAAGGGAGTGACATGCAGGGGGTGATATTTTGGTATGGTGAGATTGCTAAGGAGCACACCGGATGTCGAAGGCACGCAAGGGTATCGAAAGGGTGATATATAAAAGGTGATACTGCGATATGACAAGATTGCCAAGGAGCACACCGGATGTCGAGGACACACGGGGGTGTCGAAAGGGTGACACTTAGGAGGTAATGCTGCGGTATGACAAGATTGTCAAGGAGCACACCGGATGTCGACACGTCGGGGTGTTGAAAGGGTGACATGCAGGAGGTAATGCTGCGGTATGGCGAGTTTGCCAAGGAGCACACTGGATGTCGAAGACACGCGGGGGTGTCGAAAGGGTTGTGGCATGTCCGAGAGGCACTAGCCGGATTGATTTGAACAGGCCGAGAGGTGCTGAGTTTTGATCAAGTTGATTGATACTGAGGATAATGGTCACGGGGCGTGACACTATGCAGGGATGTCACAAGGGATGAAGGCGAGAATGCTTTCAGGATGACTCTGCTGATTGCGACTTGCGGGAATGCATGTTGTCGGTCTCTTCTGCTTGTCTTGTCGGGGCTACTTAGTGCAGGCTGTTATGATCATGTCTGGAAACCGAAAGGTCTAGCTTTTGAAAACAATTTTAGAAAAGTGTTGGACTTTTTAAAAAGTTTTTGATTTAAAGCGCAAGAATGTTCAACTAACTTTTAGTTTTGCCAGGAAATTGCCTTAGTCAGGGCTTAGGGATCATGTAATCTGTCTTTCACTCTTGGGAAGCGGAGTATGACCCAGAAGATGTTTCGTCACCGCTGGGGATGTTTATGGGTAGATCTGTTTGTCTTGTCACTGCTGAAGATTTAGGCACTAGTTTGAGATAAGCTTGCTGGGGAGCAAATTGAATACTTCTATACTCTTGCTGGGGAGAGTGTATGTAGAGCAATAGGAAACTTCTTCTGGAGATTCGCTAGGGAATACGACACCGGTGTAGACCGCTACTAGGGATCTGCTGGGGGATATGACACTGTCATAGATCACTACTGGGGATCTGAACTCTGTTGGGGACTAGTGCCGAGGAAGCTGCTCTTCCATGCTAACTGCTGGGGACTGTTGTAGAGGATTTATCTGGCTAGACTGACTGCTTCTAGATTCTGTTGCCAAACTGCTCTTAAACTTTTTCTCCCTTTTTTATCCTTGGAATGACCAAGTCATGGGGTTCGCATAATTTTTATGCGATGAGACTATTGCTGGTTTTCCTCATGCCTATAGAGCTGATTGATTTTTGTCCATTTTTTGCTCCTAGTCGCAAGACTAGATCTGGGGATCACATGATTTTTTCACAATGAGACCATTGCTGGTTTTCACTCATGCCCACAATTGCTGGGGAAATCTGCATTTGATGGGGAAAATGGATCTTTTCTCGTCATTGCCCTGAATGGTGCTCCTCTGGAGATTAGGAGATGAAATTTCCGCTGGGGATGCAACAGTGATATTGCGCTTACGCTCATAATTTCTAGGGGATCTAGAAGGACTTGGAGTAGGACGAAATGTAGGCTGGGGAATCGAAGTTTGGGACACCCGGGGATTTCTCCTGTTGTTGTTGATTTACACTCCCACGGAGGTTTTGGTTTTGGATACAGTTGAATTTCACCTTCTGGGGGGATTCTTCTGTTGAGGACTTGTACCTCTAGTTTCCTGGCGGTTTTTTTTGGGTCCGTCTGGGAATCTGAGAGAGATTATATCTGTCGGGGAGGGTGAGAGAGGTTGTTCTGGTGAGGATAGAGAGCCGTTGTTTTTCAGGCGAGTTTTTCCTCGAAAGATTCTTTTGTTGGGGAAAGAGTCTGGAGAGATTGTCTCAATGGGGAGTCTCTGGCTTTTGAAATGTTTCGACTTCTATTTTAGGTTTTGTCTTTGATGGAAATTTTAGACCATTGAGAGCCGACTTGTCTATGGAAATTGAGAGGATTTTTGCTCCGCTGGACTCTGTGGGAAGAGGTTTTTTAGAGAGGCTTTGGCTCCACTGGGGCTGATCTGGCTTTTGCATAGGGAAGTCGGGGAGGCGTGTGGCTCCTCTGGGGAAGAGTTGAGTCCGCGGGGAAAGTTGGGGGGGTGTGATCTCCTTTTGTGTGAGTGTGACCGCACTTGCTTTTGTTAGGTTGCCTACGTACCCTTTGCAGGATCAGGTCATGACGTAATTTAGGCAAATGTCGTAGAGAGCGAGGGAGGGTGTCCCTAAAAAGGTGTAATGAAAGAGGGGTTGTTAGGCTCAAGGGGTTAACTAGTGGATTTCATTGATTTGTAAACGGGCTACAGAGGGATAAGGAGTGTGTCAAGGATGGTCTCCTGTAATTTCCCGGAGAAACTATAAATGCAAAGCGCCTATCAGACCTAGACCCTAAGCATAGTATCGTTTGAATTTGTCCATGTTGACGGGCTCTGGGAGGTCTTCATCATCTATACGTCTGAGTCGAAAAGCGCTGCCCGAGAATTTGTCTCGGACGATGTATGGGCCTTCGTAGTTGGGAGTGAACTTGCCCCTTGGGTCAGGGCGGTTTGGCAATATTTTTCGGAGAACCAGGTCACCGACGATGCTTCTCAGCTTGACTTTCTTGTTGAATGCCCTAGTCATGCGCCTCTGATAGGCCTGAGAGTGATTGATGGCTTTCAGTCACCGCTCTTCAATCAGATTCAGCTGCTCATACCGGGTTTGTGACCATTCTGCTTCTGAGAGCTCTGCTTCCATTAACACCTGGAGTGATGGAATCTGTACTTCGATGGAGAGAACTGCTTCCATACCATAGGTTAGAGAGAATGGTGTTGTCTCAGTTGAGGTTCGAATGGACGTTCTGTAGGCCATGAGTGCATAGGGGAGCATCTCATGCCAGGCAGAGTACTTGGTGACTATCTTCTCGATGATTTTCTTCAGATTTTTGTTGGCGACTTCAACTGCACCATTAGTCTGTGGCCTATATGGCGTAGAATTGTGATGCTGGATCTTGAATTTCTGGCAGAGGTCAGTCATCCCCTTGTTGCAGAAGTTGAGAGCATTGTCTGTTACAATCTCATACGGGACCCCATATCGGCAGATGATATCCCTTTTCAAAAACGCTGAACCATTGAGGTTGTGACGTTGGCATAAGAGCTTCTCAACCCATTTTGTGAAATAATCGATTTCAACCAGAATGAATCGATGTCCGTTGGATGCTTTCGGTGCTATGGGTCTGATGATGTCGATGCCCCACGCTGGCAGTACGTTTACCCTGTCGGCTTAGATTTGGCACTGATGGCACTTCTGTACATGCTTGCAACAATTAGATTCCATGGTGGACTAATAGTAGCCTAGTCTGAATATCTTTTTAGATAAGATCAACTCGTTCATGTGTGGGCCGCAAGTTCTTCTGTGAACTTCTTCGACTACCTGCGTTGCTTTACTGGTATCAAGGCATCTGAGCCAGAGTAGGTTCGGTGACCTTTTGTATAAGATTCCTCCAGAGAGGACAAACTGAATAGCCAGTCTTCTGATTACCCGGTGGTCTGTTTTGGTAGCATTGAATGGACCTGTTCCGCTTCCTGTTGCCTGAATGTACACTAGGCCTTCCGTAGCCTTTTCTCTTTCTGCTGGATTTGAAGCTGTCTCTCCAGGAAGAAGTCTATCCAGGGAACCACCATTTTAGTTAAGGGTATGGTTCTATGTGATGGAGCTATGACTGGTGTTGGCAGTTCCCTAGGTGTAGGCATACCGGGTAGAATATTAGGATTATCCACCCATTGTCGGTATGCTGAGTTGGCCGATGGTCCTGATGTAACCACAAAATTCGGCCACTAGTCTCGTCTGGAGCTGCCCCAAGCTTTTTGGAAGCGTCGGGTGAGGTTGTCGAAGTGCACTGAGAAAGTGATCTAATCATTTTCCTGCTGGTCTATCACTGGGATGCGCTGAGGGAGTCCGAATTGTCGCAAAACTCAGAGTGGTGTATAGACTGCGGAGCCTGTTAGACCAGTAAGAATCATGCATCGTCTACCGGTGATGACAACGCGGGGTAGCCTACTCAGTACGCATTGCCATATGATTTCTTCCTTTGACCGGATTTGGAGAAGCTGGTAGAGCTTTCCGACGTCTGTAGTTGTTATCGGACCCTGATTCTGAGAAATCTTCCGAGGTAAACTGTAGGCTTCACGAAGGCCGTTTGGTACCAATATGATTGTAGGCAGGTGTCCTACCAACCAAAGCTATAGGAGGGGTGTACTAGCATAGAAGATGCCCTTTCTGTACTTTGCCGATTGGTTGAGAGCCCTGAGAAACTCTGCAAGGATGACTAGTACAACTGAGCAGGAGTTACGCATGTCCTCGATGATCGCGACCATAACTGATTCGACAAGTGTACGGAACCTCAGGAATACCAGTTGAGACATGACTATCAGTGCATGAATGTTGAGACCGAGAAGTTCCGCTATAATGGAATCAGGATTCCACTTGCGCTTATACTTCTTTCAAGAAAAGACACGGGTATATATCCAATCAAAAGAGTCGCTAGGGCCGGGCTGCAAGCATGCAGACTTGATATGTAAGAACCTCGATAGATCTGCCTAGTATGTTGTTTTGTAGCGCGGTACTATGCTTCGCCGTCCATGTTTAACCCTAGAATGTGCTGAACCTCTTCAAGTGTTTGGCAAAGTTCATTCTTACCAAAACGGAATACCATATGAGATGGATTACAACACTGGATAGCAACGTTCATGAGGCGTGGGTCCAGGTTAACCATAGATAGGTCTAGGATAGTCCCTGTCTTATAGTACTGAGCCCAAGCAAGATGCTGACTCGAGGTAAAAGCCTCAATTGCTTTCTGGAGGTTGTCATCACATGCCCCTTGAGAAGTTAGATGCACGGGCCGTGACGGTCGACCCATTGGCTGAACAATCCTTGAAGGGCCTGTTATTTACCTGGACAATATATAGATTCTATGAGTGTATTGTGTATGCAGATGGAATGTAAAAGATGATGCAATATTTTTTTTTTGATTTTTTATTTGATTGGGTGTGACGAGGCACATGTGATCCGATAGGGCAGACAGATGGAGGTCCGACATGCTTTAGCCCGGGTAGTTTGAAACCGAGGGACCTATCAGGTCAAGGTTGGAGACAAGCCTAGTGAAGGCCTGTTTGCCTGGGATTTGAACCCCATGTGCTATGTCAGGAAGTAGGGTTGGATGTAGTTTGTTACAAGCATAGGTTTGGCTCATTACATGCCCCTGGGTGGGTGGTTATCCGGGTAGAATGTACCCAGGTAGTCAACCAGAGTTGGGACAGGTATAGGGTACAAGCAGGTTAGGGTTTATAATAGCCCTCCTTTGGTGGGCTGCCTGTAGACTAAACCCTTGTCTAAGCTATATGTATGAATGCCGGTTTGATGCAGGTGTACTTAACACCGTATATGCGACTCCCCGGTATAGAACATACCTGAAAATGAACGATTGGTGAAAGAAGGAGCGTTCAGAATCCTTCCCTAGGGGTAATCACCCAACAGATGTAACTCCGCGGACCTCCAAGACAAACGTCACTGACACTAAGGATGATCATCCAGCAGCCGTTAACATAATAAGCATATCTACTGAGTTGAGTGAGATAATTACAATACTATGACATGTATGGATGCACAGTACACAATTAAGCAAGAGATGTAAAATGATTAGTATTAAGTTAAATGCTTAGGTATCTTGAACAAGATTAAGGTTTAGTTGGCTTAAACCTGGATTCCCGGTCGAATCCTGAGATAAATCCCCAGCAGAGTCGCCAGAACTGTGAGCAAGGATTTAAGTGACACTCACCTATTGTACTCCTCACGGGTGTGAAAGGGTTTGGTTAAGAGTCGCTACCTATTCATTCAGAATGGATAAGTCTCCTGGGTTTGGATAAGGTCTTGCTCGTAGATTAGGTCAAGGGGTTCAGTTAAGTATGGGGAAGGTGTTAGGCACCCTGAGACTTTCATTTTACAACGGTTCTGTACTCCCCAGGTATAAGCCAATTAAAGTTAATCTTGTTCAAAATACCGGAGTATTTAAGTTAATACTAATCTAAGAAAGGAAAAGCTAACTGGGGTCGAACCCAGGTTGGGTTGCCTACGTACTCACAGGGTGAGATCAGACCGAGCGTAGTTCTGACACGGGAGCCTGTGCCGAGGTTAGGGATGTGTATATGTGCACCAAGGATGGCTAACATGGACTAGTCTGGTAGACTAGGATTTGATTGACCGAGGAGGGTCAAGTGCAAGGCACAAGCCTGGTAGGCTTAGGGATAGTCCAGTAGATTAGGGCGGAGTTCGGTTCGGGTTAGGCTAAACTAACCATGGGATTGCTAACCACAGTTAAAGGGATGTGAGTTTTAACCTGGTAGGCTAAGGCGGGGCCCGGTAGGCCGAAGATAAGTCCGATAGACTTGCTTTTTAGGCCCGGTAGGCCGTAAACCGAAAGTAACTGCGATAAGGATTGTTAACCGGAGTTAAGGGGGTCTAATTGTGGTTAGGGTTGCTAACCAGGGTTAGGAATGGGCTAAGATTAGTTTTATAGTCCAAATTGATTTTTAGGATTTTTTGATAAATTTTCTAAGATTTGTAGGGTTAAGGGATGCTTAACCGCGGTTAAATATTAATCGGTGGTTTATTTAACCACAGTTAAGGGTATGGTTAAGTCTGAGGTGGGCCCAGGGGGCTAGGCATGGCCTAAAGTGGCCTCCTACTAGGCCTGAGCCCCTACAAAAGCCCAAAATTAATGTCGGTATTACCGACATTAAAAAGGTATTTTTAACCTTAGTTTTGCATACTGTTAACCAAGGTTAGGGTGTAACCCTGGGTGAATCGAGATCATGGGGACTAAGAGGGAAGTCCAGTGAGGGGTTTGAGCTTGGAGTGGGCCCCAGGAGTGCCTGGAGTGGGGCCCACAGATGTCCAACTACACTGTCCTTGAAAATGCATATTGCCGATAGATGTTCTACCACCAATCTCAAAATAGGCAAAAAACTATTGGCGGTAGAAGGACTACCGCCAATATGCATAGTGTTCTTTTTTCTATGGTTTTAACCATGGTTAAGGCTAAACCATGGACCTGGAAGGACCAGGTTGGGTCAAGGGGGTGAGAGAGGTTCAACCTGGGCCCTGGACATGGACCAGGGCCCACCTAAGTAGGCCAAACAAGCTTGAAACAGTGAAGGCCAGGAATGGCGATACTGAGATTACCGTAATTCTTGGTTTTTCCCAAAAAAAACTATTTTTGCCCATGGAGGCTATGCACAGTGATGACTAGGGGTTCCCTCATGATTTGAGGGACCCCCAGAGGATCTGTGAAGGTCTGCAAAGCTCAAAGGAGTGGTCTATACCCGTAGGGGTTCATCCCACCTATGATCAAGGTGGGTGAACACACTATGAGGGCTTGGGCTGTTAACTAAACACCAAGAGAAGCACAAAAATGTCCCCTGGAGATGACCAGGGGCTCACAATGATGGATAGTGCAATAAAAAAAATGGGTAGGGAGTGCCCCTACCCTGTACTCTGTTCTGCCGAAGGAGGTGGTCTGTGCATAGGTGGTGGTGCTACGGTGGTGGAGTTATAGCCGCTGGTGGGACTCGAGGTAGGTCGAGGGGAATCTTGGGATTCATACCAAAGGAGGGCTGGGGTCTGGTTTTTTGGAACCGAGTTTCACCTGCGAGTTTTCAAGATTTTCAGACCGTTTCTACGGTTGAGGGTGATGGGCTTTTATAGGGGAAGCTCCAAGGAACCTGAGGGGAATTAGTGAGAAGGTTAGGAAGGTGGTTGGACCCTATAAGGGTCGAGTAGGAAGGCTGAAGGGAGAGTGGAGGTGAAGGGTAGAGTGTGTAGGGCGTTTGCAGTTCTGCAAACTCGAAACTTGCACAATGGCAATAGATGGTCTGCCGCCATTGTATAAACAGGCAAAACTCTAATTGTCGGTAGATCATCTACCGCCAATAGCAAAACAGGCAAATAGTGATTGGCGGTAGATGATCTACCACCAATCTGAGATTTTTTAGAAAATGGGCCTGGCCTATGCACGCACGGGTATGGGGATTTAGGCTTAGGGTTTTTGGGTCTTGTGTGCCCAGGTTAAGGGTTCAGGCCCTAGGGGCCATGGACTTTAGGGTTCAAGCCCGAATGGCTCTAGGGCTAGGCTAGGGCTTCGGCTAGGGTCACCTAGGGCTAGGTTTTGGATATGGGTTTTACATTAGGGTTTAACTAGGGTAAAACTAGGGTTGAGTCCTAGGGTTAACTAGGGTTTGATTCCTAGGGTTTACTAGGGTTTGAGTCCTAGGATTTAACTAGGGTTAAACTAGGGTTGAGTCCTAGGGTTAGCTAGGGTTTGATTCCTAGGGTTTAATAGGGTTTGAGTCCTAGGATTTAACTAGGGTTAAACTAGGGTTGAGTCCTAGGGTTAACTAGGGTTTTAGGGGAATTGGCATGGGTAATCATGGTCAAAAGATTTTAACTATGATTAGACAGGGGTGTAAAAATTGGGTGCTTACAGACCCACAGTAAGATAAAGACTGAGAAAATCGACCAAAAGACCACTTATTTTATTACAACTAGAAGAAAATGCCCTAACTCATACACTCTCAATCTTTGTTCTAAATTCATTTTCTACATTCCATCTTCTTCCCATACTGATTTCATCATCGGAGTGTCTTGACAGGACGAACCCCTTCTTCTTCAATAAAAGACGATCTCTACCACCACCTTCTTCCTTCTACCAGTCAACCAGAACTCAAGAAGCAAGTGACACGTAGAGCCACCAGAAAAATCCCATTACACAAGTATTAAAGAAGATTGTGGTACTAACCCTTAACCAAAACCTTGCATTACCCTTGCTCTCCCGCTCTTGCTCTCGCGCTCCAAACACTACACTGTATTTAAAATTGACACTCGTGTTCTGGTTGGTTAGCATAAAACACTCATTTACTTTTAAAGCTAGCATCTATGTTTGAGTTTCTGAAATTCAAGTGACAAGAACTAAAATGACGCATGAAAATACAGACTAATTTTGAGGTGGAGCTGCCTCACAGTGTTGAAGCGGAGATCCCTTTTTAGCGTATAGGGGTTACATTTTTGTGGTTGTGGAAAAAGCCAAGCAAATGCGTAAAACGCATTTTTAATCATAATTACAAGATTGCCACCACTATCACTAAACAGGGAGCTCCGTTGAAGTGAAGGAGAGCTCCAAACCTTGAAAAATATATATTAAAAAAAACAAGTATAATGCCTTGAAATCAAAGAGAATGAATAATTTAAGTGCAAAAAGAGGTACATGGCTTTTGGTAGGGGTAAGAGTTGTCAATGGGCCGGGTCCAGCCTGGCCTGGGCAAGTCTTGCTCGGCCTGATTAGTGACCGGTTGGGTTAGGTCAAGTTCGATTATTGTTTCAAGCGTAAATGGGCTGATTTTATTAAACGGGCCAGACCGTGGGCCAGCCTGTCCTAGTTGATACCCCTAGGTAGAGGGTCGTCATAAAGTTTTCAGGCTTCGAATAATCTGTACCAAGTGAGGATAGTCTAGTCAACCCAATCGGAGATGTGTGGCCTAGAGTGGGATGCCATCAACTACCCATCCACCAGGGCGTTGGCTGTCCAACAACTGCTATACCAAGAAGCAGAGGAGACCCAACACAATATAATGAACATTGATGGTGGACATTGATGGTGGTTGGTCCCTTCATTTATTCTTCTAGTGCTACCAACACTCCACATGACTTGATCCTTAACCTTACAACCACTATCACAAGATGAACAACTCAGAGGCTGAGTACAATTACGGAAGTACCCTTACTTCTAACACTTCTTGGTGATGGTTTTAAGTTTTGTCCTCAACCCTTAATCGTCACCTTGAAGGTATCACTTGACTTTGCCCTTCAGGAGACTATTCCAGGTTGACTTGACGTGATTGGAGTTAGGGTTGTACACAAAGTGAATTCAAAGCAAATAGTGGTATATTCGAATTCAATTATAGTATCCAACTATCTGGATTTGATATCCGACAAATAATGAGAAAATTAGTATTTGTACTCAATTTGGATCAAATTATTTGACTTCAAATAATATTTGAATAATCAGAATCCCATATGCATTGTTTTACAAGTTTCTCTCTTGAATGATAAATATCAACCATACTACTAACCTTTTCACCAATCACAACCATCACCCAAAGAAGCTCTCCATCTTTCGTAGTGCCTAATTGTCTGACTCTCTAAATCGGTCCTATGTCCCTGGTCTGGTGGCTGGATCTCTTAGGGCTGTCCAAACATCCATTCCTGCATATTGAGAAGGTTTTGACTTTGCATTGATGAGCGAGAACGTATGTGAAGAGGAAAGACGAGAGGAGATGACTGAGATGCAGATGACAACCGAAGAATGAGTTTGGCCATTTAGGGAGTCAGGGTTTGTACTTGTAACTTGTAAGAGAATACACACACACGTAAGAGCTAGTTGCCAGAAGCTAACTTCTTGGCCGGGAAGGAGCCAAAAACACGAGCGTGCCTTCAAGTGATAGGCGTATGACAAAAATGCGCTTACTGTTATAAACCTTTATCCAAATTTTATGCAATACTATAATTTTTTTTTTTTAATCTATATGAGGATACAAAAATAATTTTATTAATTATATATATATATATATATATATAATCAGCTGGATAATTAGTGGATAATGTACTATCCATATTCGATTAGACTACTGGATATCTAAATCCGCAGAATAGTTAAACGAAATAAATATTCACGTACTTGATTACTATATTGACATACCTAATTGGCGCTAGCATTCTCCTAACTCTAGAAAATCAAGTGCCACATACATTCACGATAGTGTTTTCGGCATTTCAACTAAAACTCGTGAGGTTAAATGCCTTATGGTTGCTACGAATTACTGACATTTTTTTTATTAGAAAAAACAATACAACTAAATACAATTAGCATTATTAGAAATATTTTAGTCAAAGGGCATCATCGAACATAATAATCATTTCTCTTACAAACAATAAAACAAAAACAAAAACAAAAAAAAGTGATAAAATAATATAGGGAGAAGCAAACGAACCCTCCACTCGTTTATAAGCTAGAAGCATTGGTTATACACTATGTGCAACTTAAACAGATAGCCCTGCCGAGAACGCTACTCCGGTCGACGGTAACCAAGACGACCCGTATATAAATTGACCCACAGTGAACTTTCCCGCCTCCACCAGTGTGGTGATGACACGATATCCGGGCCAAGTGACCCGTTGTCCGATAGCCCCACCCGGACCGTAGTTCATATACTCGCCATAGTAAAGTGTATCGAGCGCGAACGTTGTGTTCCACTCGAGCCACCCACGTGGGTGGATGTGATCTCCAATGAACGTTTGCATATACACTGTCCGCGAGTACATTTTCCATGGACGGCCAAGATATGTTGAGAAATTACCCTTAGACGCTTCGAGGTCCGGGGCAGCGAGTATGCGGCAGTTGTGGATTGAAATACCCGTGTTCTGATTCGGGTCTTTCCGGTTCTGGGCCGTGACTGTGTTCTTCTGTAGGGCCATGGGCTTTCGGGAATAGAGACTGCAGTTCTGGAATACCACAGCTGCATTCCCGAATATGAAGTCAACAGTGCCGTAAACAGCACACTCGCGGAAGAACTGTCGCTGCGAGTGCACATACAACGTGTCTTGATATCCTATTATGTTGCATCGATACACCACAGCATGGTCCGCCCCCACGCGGAGGGCCACTGCTTGGTGCTTCGCGGGGCCCGCCCAGTTCTCGAACGTCATGTCCCGGGCAATGAATCCGGCACCGGTCGCCGCTGTAAGCCAGGAGAGATATATGAGTCAGCAAATTTATTTTTGTATTTGATGGGGATAATTTCGTCAAATCAAAATAACAGTGAGATTCTTCACGAGGGATAAGAGAGTGAGAGATAGGCGTGCACTCAGGCCTTGAATTGTCTCTGGCAGAAAGGGGGTTTGACTCGGGGTTCCATAGAATAGGTGACAAGCGGTGGAGAAGTCAAAATCATGGGGCTCATGATTTTGACTTCTCCACCCTCAATAAATAAGTGTGTGAGAATAAGGGTGAGAGATATCAAATGGGGAGAAGTCAAAATCATGGGGAGAAAATGAAATAACTTCTCCCCATTTTTACGCCAATTGTCGCATATTATATGGAACCTCGAGAGCCCTTTCTGGCTTCGCCAGAGACAATCCAACGCCCTACACTCAGGCCAAGCTAGCTCATCACCTCCTTCAAGGGAACTCAAGTTGTTACTTGAAATTTCACCCAAGCCAAGCTTTTATTTGAATTTAAATATTGTTTAAATTAGTCAAGTTCGAGGTAGATCCTTCTTGATACGACTTAGTTCGAAGCGCTGCTTGTTTAGGGCTCGGCTTGAGTCAAAATATTATATATAAAATAATCTCGTAAATCAAGTCTGAGCCAATCCAAGTTTTGCTCAACTTAAATAAAGTTAGAAGCCAAAATGAGCTCGAGCTTCATCATGCTTATACAAGCCTAAACGTCCGAGTTCCAATCAAGTTCAAGCCAAACTTGAGCATGTTGCCAAGCTCGGCTCAACCCAACTCAAATATAGGTTTAGTGAAGGAGCATTTACCAAAGGAAGCAGTGTGGAATGTCGTCACGTTATCGAACACGCTTTTTCCACCTGAAATAATTGTTCTGCTCTTCCCATCTCCAATAAACATTAAGTTCGTCTTTTTCCTCCCCACCTTTATCACGTTCTTTTCTTCATACCTGGAAATCGATAATTAATCCATTCTTACAAAGCTTAGAATTGTAGATACATACAGTTTGAGAAAAATCATTTAGTGTTTAAATCTGAGGTGGAACTCTGCTTTTAGGGCATAGGGCGGAGGTCCCTTTTTTAGTGTAAAAAGGGTTACAATCTTGTAATTATAAAGACAAATCTCTTTATAAAATGATAGTATCACGGTCTTTTATAATTACAAGTAGAGAGAAATATCTTTATAAATTTAGGAAAATAGTTAATATACATGAGATCTCTATTGGATCATGCCTCACTTTAAAATTCTCACAATAATTGGTGAATATTTAAGAGTGAGGGTGTAGATCAATGAAGATCAGCCTTAGATTTTTCAAATGGAGATCCAAGTAGCCTATCACTCATAAATTATCACTATCGCGATCTCTTTATAATTACAAGATTGTTACTGTATTAAAAAAGGGGAAGTACTATTCTCCTCATATTAACACTCAATTATTGCATAATAGAAACAAAAGTACAATAAAAGTCAACTAATATTTTTTTCTCTCTTGCATGAGACCGTTGTAAAAATAAACTAATTTTAATTTAAAAGAATTTGATAATTAATATAAAAGTAAAAAAAATTGACAAATGTTACAAATTTCACCCACATAAATAAACATTAGCAAGACCTTTCAATGATAATAAGACTTTAAATAGGAGCCAGAGTTCTGCTTCAGGGATCTCCTCATGTTGAAACAAAATTTGTAACAGTTGTGTAATTATGGGGCAAAAGAGTATTTTTTTAGCACAATCTATCTCATAATTACAAAACTGCCATCAGTTTACACTGTAAAAGGGAGCTACGCCAAACTTGTTGAAGGGGAGCTCCGGCTCAGATTTAAACACTAATAATTATAAGGATGTCACGGGTTTACACTGAAGGATAATGCTAGCCCCACTACACTGTGATGAAGAGAGAAACTGAAGCTAGCATCCTCCTTACACTGAAACGTGACTTTAGCGAAGTTTTTAAAGAAATTACCTTCCTGCCCTCACGTAAATAATCGTTCGGCGATCACTTCGTTCAGGAGCCGCTTTAATCGCCTCAGAGATCGTCTTATATGTCCCATTGCCATCTTGCGACACCACAATGTCGGCTTGAATCCCCGTCACCGGCATATCCAGTAGCCTCCGTTCTCTCCTCGTCAACCACGCCGGAAAACCACTCTTCTTCACCGGTAAACTTTTTTCCAACAATTTTCGCCGGTTTTGTATCGGAATGCCAGAGAAGTCCTCGTCGCCACTCGAAAATGCATATAGCGCCAAGCAATTGCTCACCAGCTCCGACAAGTCCCTCAACTGCTCCCCCATATGATCCTTCACGTACCCATTCACATCGGAAAATCCCTCCGTACACGTGTCCTGGTTCGTCAGAGCTGCACTGAGCCACGTCATCACATCTTGGCTGGACCCCGACTGTCGTTCGCCGTCCGGCGATGGTGCAACGGTCATTAACGACCGTGCGAGCTGATCCACTGATTCGTCCAACAGTTCAAAACAATCTTCGTATGCTGACCGTACACGTGTCTC
This sequence comes from Tetracentron sinense, assembly GCA_015143295.1. Classification (NCBI taxonomy): domain Eukaryota; kingdom Viridiplantae; phylum Streptophyta; class Magnoliopsida; order Trochodendrales; family Trochodendraceae; genus Tetracentron; species Tetracentron sinense. Next base: position 30,373,291 of record CM026551.1, read on the forward strand.
CATTGCGAAATTAGCGATCTTTGAAGCGCCGTACAAAGCCTTGCCGACACGTTGGAGGGTCATGTTGAAGGAAATGTGGACGAGGTCGCGTTCGCCGGCGTTTAGAGCTCCGGGGAAGTCGAGGAGGGAGTTGACACAGAGGTTGGGGTAGCCAGTCTTGCTGCATGTTTGGGAAATGGCTTGGGTGGGTTTTCTCCGAATGGCAGCCTCGGATCCAGCCGAGCCTTTGGTTCGGCGTTCAACCAGGAGCACGGCTGAGATGGCTGAGGCTACGAGTAAAACGAGAGAGAGGATGGCTAGGAGAATGAGCTTGTGCTTTCTCTTGGGCGACTTCGATTTGGCTTCCTGGATTTGGTTCGGGAGAAGTTGGGGAAGTGAAGCTACAGATTCGGGAAGTGAAGCTATGGACTCAGATGATCCGAGCCTGCCGTAGCCCATTTTTCTCAGAGATAAAGAAGATCAGAGAGAGAGAGAGAGAAGACGAAAATGCAAGGAAAAATGTGGGGTTTAGAGGGGTTTTATACAGTGTGGGAAGAGATTAACAGCAGTTGGTGTGAAGTCTGTATCCAGAGCATGAGCTGTCCTCTACTTCGAGCACTGACCACTGGGCGAGAGAAAGAGAGAATGATTTGCTTTCTCTTCTCAATTACAAAAATTAGGAAAAAAATAATAATATACTTGTGTGATACATTACTATACATAGCAAGTGATGGCAACAAGTGTCATCCATCTCTTATTATGTAGAAACATGTGTTGCACCGATACTGTGTCGTGTTGTAAAAAAAATTGACTTAATGTGTCAGGCATTAGCACTCACTATTACATATTTCTCTCTTGAATGCGAAGAAGAGACTTTAAAGTTTCAGTAGCTTAATAAGTTTCTTCACGTCTCATGTATTTTGAAAACACAAATATGGTTGCAAACAGTCTAACAAATTATGCTTGTAATAAGCAACGATCTACTTTTTTACGATTCTTTTACTATGTGTCTACTTGGGTTAGAAACTTAGTTTTCTTAAATAAAATAGACTTAAGGATCTGTTCTTTTGTGGAGACTTATAAAATTGGGCATTTTGCAAGTTTTGTTATTTAATAATATGCATTTACTTTGGGAAGGAGGTGTATCGTGTTTTCCATCTATTAGTTTGCAATTCTGATGATTACTTCTAAATGAGAAAATATATGATTTCAAATTTCATAAAAATGATTAGACTATAAATCTCATGATATATATTAAGAATTTGTTTGGTTAAAAACTTTGATAAAGTGACTCAAATTTCCTAACAATTACCATAAGACAGTGTAAAGTATCAAGTTTAACAAGTCTCCTCAACAAGGGCATTAGAAAAATATCAGATTTGTTAAAAGATAAGGTATCTATTTATTATATTATAACGGTAAGGTTTTATGTCCGTTCAATGGTTTTGCCAAACCCCTATATCCCATTGAGGCTTTCATATAACTAAAAACAAAATGTTCGGACCCCCACCCGGCCACCCCCCACCCAATCCGCTTCCAAGTACTCACAAAAATAATAGTGAAGCTCTGTTTCACGGTTTTGTAAAAATGTAACTTTCTAATTATAAGTGTCACTGTCATTATACTAACAATAGGAGTTCTAATTTTCTGCCATGAAGCAAATCCCCGCCTCAAAATTACTATCTAAAAAAATTGTTACATAGAAATAAAAGGCAAAATTACTGCCTAAACATACTAAGAAGAAAATTGTGAAATCCCAAAAGAGAGAAGGGTATTTGCTTACTACAAATTATGAGTTTAAATATGGAATCATGTAACGGAATGGCCAATCCTCATTGGTCCACACCCATTTTTAAACACTTTCCAACTGTGGTTAATACACTCACCCTTCGGGTTAAGCAATCCAATCTTAGTTTTTAAAAAATAAAAAAACAAAAAATCTTAATTTTAATTTAATTAAACTTCTTCAGGGTTAAAAGGGACAAAGGAGACATGGATCCACCAATCACTACTCTTTAAATATAAAGATGAACTCTGGTTCAAGAGATAACCTACGACTCTCAATGTGTATATTAATAAGGGTATTTTGGAAAATGTATAAAATTTGCAAGATAAATTTTTTTTTTTTTTATATTTATAATTCTTATAAATCTATTTTTTAAGAACCCTTACTATCTCTTGAATCAGAGCTTATATTTATAATAAAACTCATCTATTATTATTGTATTTTGTGTATGTATAAATTATGAGTTTATAGTTGGATAATACTAATAAATGAAAATGTACGTTAGAGAGATCCTCAAAGAATAAACGTATTGTTAGTTTATTTCTCTTTTCTTGAAGGTTTATCTTCTCTTATTTACGACAACTATCCCTAAGATGAAGGGCGTTATATTTATTTAAGGGTGGGTATGAAGTATGAACGTAATTAGACTCTACGGACCGGACCCTACACGGAATCCACCGACGGGCTGAGACAGACGTCTTGAAAAGAGGGCAGGTGTTTGCATTTATTGTGCCACGTCCTAGCATGCCCCTACCCTAATAATTTGATGTTTAAATATGATGGGAGATCCGTTGAAGACGTTGTACGGAGCTCCCTGTTTATTTTTTTATGTTTTTGGAATGAGATTAGGGCTGTTAACAGAACGGATTCAAAACGGTTAATGGTATATCCGAATTCTTATCCGACGTGAATCCGAATAAATATCCGGCGGATAGTGAAATATATATCTGTATCCGACTCCGATTAAAATATTTGGATTCAGATAGTATTCGAATTATGCGATTAATTTTGAAAAGAATTAAAAATATAAATTAATATTAAAAATATATATAATTTTTATTTTATAAATATATACAATTTTTATTAAAAAAATATATTTTTTTAAGATTATATTAATTTTATAAATTTAAAATATATTATTTATATATATATATATATATATATATATATTATATAATCGGACGGATATTTATCAGATCAGATATAGCAGTATTCGATTATAAACGGGTAGTATTTTACTATTTGAATCCGATCCGTCGGATGCTTATCTGGATAATTATCTGACTAAACGGATTCAGATACGAATCATATATGGATAATATCCACATCTGTTTACAGACCTAAACGAGAGTATTCGAGCCTCTTAGATCACCTAACAAAGTCCCTTGGGCCGTGCAATTCCTCTTATACTGTACAATCAGGAAAGCCGGGATAAATTCCAAAGAATGGCCAACAAAGGGAAGGGGAAGAGAGTCAAACTCAAGACCTCCGTTTCTTGAGACCCAGTCTTGGCCATGAGCCCAACCTCTTGTTTAGGTGTATAAATAGTTACAATATTTGGAAGATTGTCGCTTCTTTTCTTAATAATTACAAGGTTATCACCATAAATTAGGAGTGAAATGGGCCAAGAATGAGCTTAAATTTTGATGATTTTTAATTAGGTCTAACACAAACACATGTATAAAAGCTTTGAAGAATGAACTCGGCTCAATTGCCACCCCTACCATAAATATAATTAAAGGAAGGTTAAGCATACTCACAATCTCGTTCTCACCCTTTCAGATGATAACCTACAAGCCAAAAAATAACACCTGTTTTTGCAGGTGGACAATTGGTTTTTGATTGAGAGTAGGGCTAACACGCCTCTTTATTTTATTAATTACAACAGGTAAAAGTAGGAATTGTGAGAATATACTTAAGATCCGTTATTTTGCGGAGACTTATAAGTCCAGCACTCTGCAATTTTGTTAATAGATAATATGCATTTTTTTTTAGAATTAGATGTATCGATATTTTTCATCTATTGGGTTGTTGCAAAAAAAAATAAATTCTATTAGGTTGCAATTCCTCTAAGACTTTCAATAAGTAAAATGAATTATTCAAATCTCATTAAAAAAAAAAATGGTAAGACTTGAAGTCTCACAATGATACAAATTAATCTTATTGAAAACCTTGATAGAGTGTAAAGTGCCGAGTTTTGTAAGTCTTGGGGATAGAACGGACCCACTTAAAGTGGAGCAATGCTCGTATTATTGGAATTAAAGTAAGAAAGGGCAAGTAGATTTTACAGGAAAAAAATGATAATTATTCATTGAATTTATTTTTATTTGAATGGAGTTCAATTGAGTTAGTTGAATTCACGAGGAGAACTTTTCGAGAAGCCGACAGAAAGGAATCGTGAAATTTTGCATTATTTTCTTTACTTTTGTAGAGAAGTCAGGATAAGATGAGTGAAATTCTCCCCCACGTGAGTTAATTTGTAATATGACTCTAAAAGTAGGGAAGGTACCGCAAACCTTCCTATGATCATTAATTATTCTTATAGAAGGTAAAATGCCCTTTCTTCATAATACTAAGCGGGGGTGGGTGGCCTGACTAGGAAGCAAATCGCTTGAGTTGTTTTTTGTGGCCCTTAGTCTTAAAAGGTCATAACCTCTCGTCGTACAGATTAATTAACAGCTGAATTCATGTAATAAATGTCCAAAAGAGATCTTGACCTTCAAATACTAGGCCATAAGGAAGAAGACAGATGATTTGATTTCTACCAACTATATGAGAGGGGGAGAGTATATGCCTGGGGTATAGATCTACATCATCTATTTGTTTTGTTAGTAAATCTATCTTTTATCTTTGAGATATTGCTCAGCACCCGTTAAGGTTTTAGGTTCAATTTATGCAGAGTCACTCTAAGTATATGTCATGACTTTTTAATTTAAATAATTAAGAGCCAAGATTAGAAATCAACTTGGCTCAAAGTGACTTGGCTTCATTTGTTTCACAAATGTGACACCTAGCATTAGTGATTAGCCATATGTAGTTAGGATAGGATTCAGAGTATATTTGAGGGAATTTGAAAGTACCTAGAGACTACTCTTTATATACAAATAGGGAGAGGTATTAATGAGTCATGTTCATTGAAGCTGTTCATTGAAGCTTGTAGTGAATGGTCCCTCTAGAAAGATGATTCGTGACATAATTTTTTTAATCTGACCATTTGATATTAAGTTGGGTCCATTGGAGACACGTGTCAAAAAAAATCAGTCTGATCGATATGTTAAGATTGTCTGATTAGACCCTAGTTTACAACATTAACCCATTAGGGTTCACTAGACCCTACCTAAGATATAGAAATGTATGATCTTCCCTTCTTCGATCGGACGGTCTATAAATGTCCGATCGAGCTAATTTTTTGACACACGTCTATCGAGCAACCCGTTTTGACATCCAACAGTCAGATTCCAAAACAACTTGTCATGTATCACATTATTGGGGACCGCTCATTACACGCTTCAATGAGCATGACTCATAGAATGCTACTCTATATATATATATATATATATTGGTAACTGATAGCTAAGAGTAAGTATTTATCCAAGTTAATAGGTTAAGTTAGGAGTTAGAGTAGTACAAATGGTGGTCTCACCACCACCTGGACTCAAACCCTAGTCCTCCCCAAAGGGGTCCAACAATTGGAGCAAACCAGCGGACATGAATGAGGTTATTAGCTCATCTTGTGGGAGATGCGTTTTGTGATAGAAAATGGATTTTATTGAATAGCTTAGATAATTACAATGGCTCCTCCTTAAGGATTATATAGAGATTACATGAGTCTTAAGATAGAAGCAATATCACATCATAATCAAATCTAATCTTAATCAAATCTAAGATTTGATAGTAATCTATTTCAAATTCAAATCTACCTAGATATGAGATGAGATACAGTGTATCTCATCTCACTTTATTACACCACTTAATATTCTCTAAACCTATCTCTAATACCCTCCCGCAATTGCATGATCCTTTGAAGAAGGATCTTGTAATTGTTAAAAATAAAAAAGTAGCCTGAGATCATTGAGCTTTGTTGAAAAGTCATCGAAAAATCCAATTGTACGTATTGGTGGTTATCGTCAGTCTGTGAAATCCATCACTATTGTATCTCGCTTATCTTAGAGTCTGTCGGAACCGGTGGTCCATTAGAGCAAACTGTCATGATCTCTCTCAATAGCACATAAAGAAAAGTCCGCCAGTCGTTTGAAGGAGAAAAAAAAAAGGACCTTGAAGGTATTAATGATAGAGAGATTTCAATTAGAATTGGTGATGGCTACAGCTTTAGGAAAAAAAAAAAAGGTGTTGGCCGAACGGGCGGCACTGTCGCCCGCCGGAAAAACAAGATTAAAAGAAAGAAAAATTCAAAATAAGGTCCGATCAACCCGCTCTAATAACATGATAGAAAATGGATTTGCCACAAGTCGAGTACTCCTCACCCTTGATTTTCTTTGATAATTTGTTGATAAATAGTTAGAACATCCAACTGTGCTTGGTGGTCACCGCCAGTCTGTGTAGTTCATCTCTGTCACATCCCGCTCATTTTGAATCTGTTGGAACCGATGGCCCAATAGATCAGGCTGTCATGATTTTCTACCAAAGAACATGAAGTATGACCCATGATTTAAAGAAAAAACTCTCGTTAGAGAGGTTTTTAATAAATGAAAAGAAAAAAAAAAGATCTATGCGTATTGAGTATGATCTTGGGGTGGTAAAAGTATAGAGAATGATAGTAGGGTTTTTATTTAAACCAAAAAAATAAAAATCAAAGGTTTCTCACCCGACGGGTGATGGCAGCACCACCCACTGGAAAAACGGAATAAAAAAAATTAAAATAGGCGATGGATCAACTGCTCTGATACCATGTAGAAAAACTGATTTATTGAATAACTTGGATGATTACAATGACTCCTCCTTAAGGATTATATAGAGATTACATGAGTTTCAAGATAGAAGCAATATCACATCATAATCAAATCTAATACTAATTAAATCTAAGATTTGATAGTAATCTATTTCAAATTCAAATCTACCTAGATATGATATGAGATACAATGTATCTAAAGCTGTCTCTAATATTTTGAACATGGAACCCATTTTTCTTGACTTTAGGAAGTTTCATTCAAATTCTAATCCGTCTACTCCAAGTTAAAATTCTGTGGTAGTGAATGGTGATAGCATGTTAAAAGAATACAGCCTGAAAAAACCTGTAATCATGTTTTTCCGTCTACATCTTGCTTCTAGCTAGAGTAATGAACTTTCACATGTGAAATCTTCCGAACACACTAAATAAGTACACTCTCATTAACGTCGGAGATCGAATCCCAAATTGCACCCACGGGTCAACACATGTCTCTTTTAACCCTATTAATTATTGTTATGATTAACTAACCGTCAGGATTCAACAATCTAACCTTGGTTAATTTCTTTTTTAAAGTAACCTTACAATTAAAATTTCTTAACAATATGGTTTAAACGGTTATTTTGATCCTGACGGTTGGTGAGTATTTAAGAGGGAAGGCATCCACCAATGAGGTGGTGCCTTAGGTTTGGAAATGGATTTTATGGATACGTTAACTATTTTCTTTTTTTAAATTAAAAAAGGACACGGTCGAGTCGAATCAAGTACGGGTCACCCAACCGGTTCGACCACCGGTCGGGGTTACGAAAACATTGAACTAAATTCCAAACCACAGAATACAAACAACCACTGGCACAATTGGCAGGCAGGTGTATATCCTTCACTTGTTTGCTTGCTACCATTGTCTGTCTGCCCATTTCACTTCCGTTTTTTTACCGTTGTGGGTCTAATCTTACATGAAAATCGAAATCGCGTTGGGTTTGGATTAGGTGCTAAAGTTCACGTTGGAAAGATCACTGGGAGTTCTGAAAAGTAGACGCCGTGGTTGTTTCTCACACAAAATTATTCATGCATGTCAATTCTCTAATTCTCAAGTAATGTTATTTCCATTTCGGTCCCTATAAAGTTAATTAATTTCAGTCCACCGCAGAAAAAAGCGGAAAAGTGCAAATCCCACCTTCCATGTGCTCGCACCGACATGTCTTGTTTCTCCTACCAAATTGTCGCTAACCGTCTGTGAGGTTTGTGTTCACGATCTCTGACCGATTACCAAATATTGTGCTCAACTATGGCCTCACTTCGTACATCTTGCCTATTTCGGATAATTTTAATTAAAATAGATTTATGATAAAATTATTTATAAGAAATAGATCCATAGATAATAAAATTAATCGTTTGGTGGTACATAGAGTTTTTTTTATTAAGGACTTTGTTTGATAATGTCATTTTGTTGTATCTTATTATTGGGACAGTAAAAATCATTTTTTTAAAATAGGTTTTTATTGATTAGCAAATTCAAATATAAATATTTGTGAGTAATTCATCAATCATTATAAATTCTTCGTTCACAAATCTTTGATTTTTTTTTAATTTCTAGAATAATAATAATAGGGTAAAACAGTAAAAAAAAATGAAAACTATCTTTGTCCGATCGTCTACACACAATAGAACTGCACTTCTTTCTAAAAAAAATTACTAAAATTCTGAACTTTACTTTTAGATTTGAGATGTCTTTTTTCTATAACAAATAGACGCATTACATGTGAAAATGTTTATCCATGATATACGTATAGACAAGTAGACCTGAAATTTAGACATCCTAAATGACATCTAAGATGGATCTAAATCCGTGTTTGGGTTTTGGGGAAAATAGATAAAAATTGAGGAAAAAATAAAATTATAAAATGCAACTAAGAATGATATTTTTTTTTATAAAAGAAAATCACTTATTTGCTTGGCAATCTGAACGTAAAATCAGCATGGTTGGATAATTAACCATCCTATCTATAGACTAATTTTAAGTACTTCTATTATAATTTCCACCATCCAAATAATTGGATTATATTCGGATGGCCGTGATCATTGTTTATATTGATTTATGGTGACCTAAATCTTTTGGGTAGGCCCATTCGATGTTAGGATTAACCAAAGTGATTCAAACCATGTTGGTTAGAGTGGGTACTCTATTGATCGAATACATGAGCACTACATGTATGGGATGGAATTTCTTCTGGCCCTCGCCATGTGAAAACCGTCTGGCTCTTGTCCCATAGGTCAACAGGTACGTGCCTCTTTTTACACCCCTTAAATGTGGTTAAGGTTCATTAACCCTTAAGTTATGTTCGGTTGCTGAGAAAATACGTGAAAACAAGAAAAATTTTAATTTTTAATATGATTTTTAATTGTGTTTTGTCAAATTTTCTTTTTTTTTTATATATGTTTTTACTTATTTTCGAGCAACCAAACAGAGAGTTAAGGTTCAACCACCTAACTTTGATTTTTAGAAAAAAATATTTAAAAAAATTTAACTCTTTAAATATTAAAAACTTGTTAACCAAAGTTAAAAAAAACGGTTAAATGAGTTTTGTGACTAGGCCAGACGATTTTGGTGTGGTGATGGCCAGACCAAATCCAGTCCCTACATGTACGGTAGGGAATGTGGGGCTACATTGTCTCTAGTCAGTCACATGGTTGGGGTGTGGCCTCCAGATGTGGGATGTCAGGGGATCAAATCCTCTCGGGTATGAGTTGCAAGAACTCCCCTGCCCAATACTAACCCCTAACAGCCTAACTGATTCAAGATTACTAATACATTATAACTCCACCAAAAAAACAAAAAAATCACATGGTTTGTTTTGCATTTATTGACTATTCAATGTTTGGTTTAATCATAAGGCAATGGTGGATCCTTGACATCAATGATCAATATCATGCAAATGTGGTCATATTTTTGGTCCTATTACTCAGCAAACAAACGATTTAAATCCGTCTGATGAACTGTTTTACTAGCCCCCTTGGTTCCATTTATCGATCTAATGCTATAAATTAGCAAATGTGAGAAATGCTAGCCCCCAAATGCAGATTTTTACAGATAAACCATAACTTAAATGCCAAGTGCTCGCTCAACGAGTTCGAAAAAAGTTGGAATTCAGTGTCTGCTACTAGCACACCTCAATTAGTAATTCATCGTCTGGCTAATGGTGGTCAAGCTCATAGAAATGTTAAAGAAGGCATCTAAGTCAATGTAGAGCACTAACTCTTCCAGGGTTGCTTTTGTATGTTTTCCTTGTTGATCTTTGTTTGATTCGTCTTTTCATTTAGTCTTTTGTATCTTTTCCTTGTTGGTCTTTGTTTGATTCATCTTCTCCTTTCGCGGCTTAGTCTTGTCTTGCCAAGTGTCTCTTTTAATTATGATTAATATTTTTAATTATATTTTTTTAAAATTAAAATTTTAAGGATTAATGAATCATGACCATAGTTAAAAGATATTTAAAAAGGTACACGCGTAAAAATAAAAATAAATAAATAAAAATAAAAAAAATGGGGAAGTGGGGGAGACCACACGCCGCCCTGAGAAGGGATTATTTCCTTTTCTCCTTCTGTGGGGTAGTTGCTAAATGATTAATGAAATTTTTGTTCCACCAAAAGAAAAGTTAAGAGGAAAATGTTTAGCCTACCGCCGGGGGGGGGACACACCACCCTGAGAAGGGATTATTTCCTTTTCTCCTTCTGTGGGGTAGTTGCTAAATGATTAATGAAAGTTTTGTTCCACCAAAAGAAAAGTTAATAGGAAAATGTTTAGCCTACCCATTGGTTTATACCCCTTTTTAAACACATGGAAAAATTCACTTATTCATAAGATTCATCCATCCCATCATAGTTTTTAGAAAATAATTTTAATTTAATTAAACTTTTTATATTTTTAGTAGTCCGTATCATCAAAAGTTAGTTTGGCAAAAAAGCTCTTGCTGCTCGTACTGGGGGAGGTTAGATCCCCAGACCTTCCCTTTGAAAGACCACACCCCTACACTAGGCAAGAGGTAAGGTGTTATATTTAATTAAACTTAACCGTAATTAAAAGAGACGCCAGACATTGAGGTACGTTAGGTAACGCACCAAGCGGTACGCTAGTCACTCTCAAGTCAATATATGTGTGACGTGTGTGTGGTCATGATAATTAAAGCAAAGGGATCACGCGTTTTGATATGTCTGCTTGTGCAAAGTTTGTGGAATTGGTAGGCTCTCTTTTGGCTTTTGTTTTCTTGCCCTTTACGTCAGTGACAAACAGCCCAACACAACTTCTTTGCAAGAGTCACATGCCCTCATAGTAAATGCTCTAAGACGTACATATTAGAGAGGTTAAGACACAATTTTTTTTTGTTTTTGTTTTTTTTTTTAGGTATGGAGATATACGTTTAGGCCACAATGCCGGGTTAGGTGTTAGTATATGTTCGAATTAGTGGGCGGGTGGAGCGTATAAACGACTCTCACCCTCGCGGGAGTTGAACCCCGGACCTCCCCCTAAAGCAGGGGATATACAACTAATGGACCAAAGCCCTAAACCAAGTCTCAACCGAAGCTACAACCACACACACCTCTCATAAACAGAGAGGCATGGTGGGAGTACTTTAAAGAGACATATGGTTACTATCTGTAAAATTTAAATGATCCCCTCAATTAATTGAATACCATACTTCATTGTGGACCTAGGACCAGTCCATACCCCCCACATCAGCATAGCTGACACGAGATACTTTAGACTACAATTTATTTATTGAGATTCAGCCATTTGTGGCACTGATTTATCCATCCAATAACAGAATATGATTTGAATATTTATTAAAAAGGAAAAGAGCATTGATTAGCGGACCCATGGTTCGGCTTCTGGTTAAGCTTAACTAAATTGAAGTTAATATTTTGGTTTTTTTACTTTTTTAAAACAAGGTTAAATTGTTTAACCTTAGAAATGAATATATCTTAACCACAGTTAGTGTGCATTTAAAATTAGGGCACAGACCAATGAGGACCGATCATTCTGTTACAAAATGGAAACCACCGGTAGATTTCCCAAAAGAAAATGTTATTTTTTGTGAACCTAATGTTGATGCTAACAATAGTCTCGACCATTCAAATAATGACAATGGATTTACTCTGGCTGAAGCCTAAGTAAGTTACTTGGGCCTAGCCTCTTCGTCCAATGTGTCCCCTTTAATTATGGTTAATATTCACTATTCCTTAGAGTTAATGAATCTAATCTCGATTTTTTGAAGGAAAAAAAAATTAAATCTTAACTTGGTTCTCTTTCCAAAGATTCATTAACCCTAACCATATGTTTTGATAACCCTAACTATGTTTTGATTGTCAAGAAAATAGGTGAAAACATGGAAAAAAAAAAAAAATTTCTGGATTTCTAATACAATTCTTAGTTGTATTTCGTCAAATATTTTTTTTTTTCTTTTTGTCATTTATTTTCTCAACAACCAAATATAGGGTGAAGGTTAGTGAATCTTCCACATTTAAATGAGGACACGTGTTAGGTAAAGAGACTAGGCCGTTGCCTCAAATAATAGGACACCAACTATAGATTTTGGACCACTAGAGTGGGCTTTAACTTGGCACACAGCCAATCAAAGGGATTACCTGACACTTTGATGGTCAAAACTGATTCCATGTGGCCTTGTTGTGGTCAAGTGACAACAGCTCTTATCTATCCCTTTCCGTCATTTGCATTCCAACTGTAAGTAAGTAATTAGGCAATTGAAGACAATTGAACTTGTAACGGGCTGGGCCAGGCCTTGAAAGTTGCAGCCTTATGAAAGCTTCCAGGACAGATAATGAAATCAAAGTTATGCCAATTTCGGCTTTGAGGCAAACATTGATACGTGGGCCATAGACTACGATAATGGCTCAGTGATTGAAGACCGTGATCCCACATCGAATGCTATTTCAAGCCCAAGATGATGTCGTCACCTTCAACTTGGGTGATTACATAGCAAGTCTCATTCCAGGAAGGGAAAAGATTGTTTCCACATGCACACCAGCTCACCACGTGCCCCTTTTGACTCCCTTTAACTCACTAACTCTTGGGGTTAATGAATCTAACCTTGCTTTTATCATTTTTTTTTTAGCTTGAGTTAGTAATTTTTAACCACAAAAAATGGGTTAAAAGAGACACGTGGCAAGTTGGGGAGGCATGCGTGTTCTGCCAAAATGCATGCATGAAGTTAAGGGGGGGGGGGGGGGTGGTTAAAAGGGACACGTGGAAAGCTGGAGAGGCGTGCAGGGGAGAACACAAGCATAAAGAAATTAGGGGTGTCAATGAGCCAGTCTTGGGCCTGAATTTTGTGATTTTTGAATAGGCCCAACCTAGCTCCATTACATTTACAAGAGGATTTTGGGCCCCTTTTAGTACCCATGCCAGATCTGATATTCCCCTGAGGTTCTTTGATAGCAGGATGGTCTATTATGGGCCCCACTTGTATTAGAAGGCCCGTTGGACACACCTTTGCCAACCGTGGTGTGGATGAACTGCGAGAGAATCAAATTCCGAGGGCTTCTTTCTCTAAGCAAATCCTGAAGTCTTTTGCTTTCATGGACCTGTAAAAGCTTGTAGTTGATGTCCTAATAATCAAATTTTCAGATTTTAAAAGTGGTTTCTCTTCAATTTTCCAAAATTTTGGAATATTTCGGTGATTTTGGCCAAAAAATTTATTGTGCAAAATTTCCGTTACTCAATTCAACCTGATACTGACCAACACTTGACAAAACAATGGTTGATATTGAGGAGGATACCAAGGGATTCCTCTAGGCCAGGGTGGAGCCAGGAATTTTTCATTGGGGCGGGGGGGGCAAAATACACGTATACAAAAAAAAATTTGGTTTGAGGGTATGGGATTTGGGGGTTCGGGGGCGTAGCCCCCGAGAAAATTTTTTTTGGGGTAGTTTTTTTATTTTGAAATTTTTTTTTTCTCGGTAATACCTTTGAGGTCGCCACCTGTCCTATTAATACCCCTTCATTGTGGTTAAGATTCACCCACCTCCTTGGTTTAAAAAAAATATATCAAATTTCTTTTTGAACCCTTGTTAAAAATTCACTAACTCCTAAGATTAAAATTATTTAAATATTTTTTTTTAAAATCAAAGATAAGTAGGTGAACCATGAGATTGGGTGAATTTTAACCATAGTTAAGGGGTGTCAATAGGGACATGAGCATAAGGGGACTCCATTGGGGGGCCACTATATATGTGACAAAAAAAATTGGGGGGGCTACTACATCATATAGGACAAAAAAATTGGGGGGGCCAAGTATACTAAAAATATTTTTTTTTAATTGAGGGGCCCACTAGTCATACTAGTAGAGAAGGGATTTACAAAAAATTTGGGGGGGCCATGGCCCCCCCCCCCCCCCCCGGCCCCCCCTGGCTCCGCCCCTGCTCTAGGCTAAATTCTCCCATGCATGGTCTATAGATTTATGAGTTGGGTAACCGTATATACATTTTACTGTGATGGGTTTGCATTCAGTCAAAGTAATATGTTAGCCAATGGTACAGTAATCTTTCATAAATAAGAAGGGGCATACAAGATATTTGATGACTCTACGTGGGGTTGTGATCTTTCTATCTTTCTTTTAATCAAGCAATAAAAATAATCATTCTGTCGACAAAAAAAAGAAAATAGAAACAATCATCCTCAACAAACGGTCACTCCCCCTTTGGGGTCAGCCTGCACGGGTTTTCCGGACTTACCTGGTGTGGCAGGTTGTGGGCACTGTTGCACCCTCGGGGAATAGTCTTGACCCAAAGGATTGGGGACACCCCGAGTTTCGAAAAAAAAAAGCAATCATCCTCATTAATGCATGCCACGAAATTTCACGATCATGTGATCTACATTTCAGTGCACAATTTCTAGTCTCCTATATTGCCTGATGAGATCATACCTTTCCATGTGGGCTGGATGGCAATGCTGGCGACATCTACCATCAACATGCTCATGTGACAGACACTTACACTGAAATGTGATGGAAAACCACATAGAACAAAGAGGGGAAAGAAAAAGGAACAGTACGGAATTTGTGTATATAATAAGCTTCCTGATGATGGTTGAAGCATATCCTTAGTCTTACTTCCAAATTATAACCATTTAATTCAAATAATTAAATGTTAATATTAGAGCCAATGTGACTTTAGACAATGACAAAATAAGCTCTTGCATGAGCGGTAGGGGTGTGGCTTTCAGTGGAGGGAGGTCTGGTGATTTATTCCCCAGTTCTGAGTTGTAAGAACTCCGATGCCCACACAAACTTCTGACCGTATTGACCTTAGTAACGTAAATGATGCCCACACACAAAAAAAAAAAAAAAAATTTAATTAAAAGATTAGGATTTGAGAGTATATTTGGGAGTACCCATCCATATATGGGCCTTAAATAAACAGAGTGAACTACAAGCAAGAAGTCAACATGTAATAGCATGGCTTCAACCCTTTTGTCTGCATCAAAGTAGCCACGGGCTCCATCATTCCATTCTACAATCCTTAAAAAAAAAAATTGTGATGTCGTTTGTAATATTTTCTAGTAACTGTAATTTGTTATGAAGAAATCAAAGTCATGCCTAATTTATATTAGCGAGAAAAAGTGGAGTGTGCTAAACCGAAAGAGGGCTTAAAACTGTTGTTGAAGTCCTCTTAAACTGAATACTCCCACATTCCCTAGGGAAAAATATAGAGTGTCCATAATAGTATACAACTACCCATACCATGTACATGTTTTGCTTAAGACCACTATATTTCTGCATGTTTGGGTTCCTAAGGTTATTGTAGCAATGCATGTTCCAGTCTAAGTAACATATAACTAGTATGAAGGATTTCTCCCAAAAAAATTGTTGGTAGGTGCATTGTATCCAACATAGGCCCAAAATCAAACTTCTTGGAATATCCAACATTACAAACTCGATTAAGAAGAAAAATAAATGTGCAAGAAAATCAAACAAGTTATTACATTACAAATTGTACCTTATTATCATTTTTTTTTGGATTGGTACCTTATTATCATTCAAGAGACAAAAAAAAAAAAAGAAGGGAAAATCACTCGTTGACTGAGGCCTTTTACCACAAGACTTGAAATCCAAACAACTTCACATTTTACTAAATCTCGAACTCAAGTTCAGACATGAAATTCATGCTTTATCACAAAAGAAAATATCTAGGAAGCACGGATACAGATACGGGATACGGGTATGACACAATACTAGAACCTAAAAAAACAGGATACGAGTACGGTCAGGATACATCTATAATTTTTTTTAAAAAAAAATAAAAAATAATACTATATTTTGTATTATAATTACAAAATACCCATTGGTTCAGTTCTGTTTATGTATAAAAAAGACCATGTCCATGTAAAAGCAAAAGAAATAGAGTCATCTTATCATCCATTAAGCAAAAAAGAAAGTCATCCTATCATCCACTAAGCAAAATATAAAGAAGACCATGTCCATGCAAAAACAAAAGAGATAAGGTCACACCCCCAGGTCTAAAAAAAAATAAAATTAATGGCCGTATCCATGCCATATCGGAGCCGTATCCCTATCATATCCGAAAGAAAAAAATTATTTTTAATTAACCGGAAACGTCTAAGCCGTATCCCACCGTATTGGCGGCGTATCCATATCCGATACGGGTACGGGGACCTATTTGAAATATTCGTGCTTTCTAGGAAAGTATATACTTCTTAACGCCCTCATTTGACATTCATTGGAATAAGACTCGTCACCTCTTATCTCTTAGGGGCCGTTTGGATTCACTTTCGTTTTTCTGTTTTTGTTTTTAAAAATTGGAAACAACTTTTTGTTTTCAATTTTTTAAAATAGGAAACACGTTTGGTATTAATAACTGTTACTTATTTTAAAAAAAGAAAAACAAAAAAACACGTTTGGTAAATATGATTAAATAATTTCAATTCATGATGGTGGCAGTGGTGAGTGATGGCCGTGGGTGTAATGTGGTAGTGAGTGTTTGTAATGGTGGCGGTGGTGGTGATGGTGGCGGTCGTGATGGTGGTGGTGGCGGTGGTGGTGGTGGTGATAGTGGTGGTGGCGGTGGTGGTGGTGATGGTGGCGGTGGTGCTGGTGGTGGTGGTCATGATGGTGGTGGTGATGGTGGTAGTGGTGGTGGTGCTGGTGCTGGTGATGGTGGCAGTGGTGGTAGTGGTGAGTGATGGCGGTGGGTGTAGTGTGGTGTGAGTGTTGGTGATGGTGGCGGTGGTGTTGTTGTAGTGGTGGTGATGGTGGCGGTGGTGGTGGTGATGGTGGCATTGGTGGTGGTGGTGGTGATGGTGGCGGTGGTGGTGTATTGTGGTGGTGGTGATGGTGGTGGTTGTATTGTGGTGGTGGGTGGTGGTGGCGGTGGAGGTTATGGTGGGTGGTAAGTAGTGGTGGTGGTGGATGGTGGTAGTAGTATTATGGTGGTGGTGAATGGCGGTGGTGGTGATGGGTGGTGATAGTGGTCTATTTTTGTTTTTTGTTTTCAAAAACAGAGGTAATAGAAAATTTTTGTTTCTTTGATTTTCAAAAATTTTGTTACTAATTTTTGAAAACAAAAAGCAGAAACATATTTACCAAACATGTTTTGTGTAAAATTTTTTACATTTTTGTTTTTAAAAACAAAAAACAGAAAACGAAAGTGCAACCAAACGGGGCATTAGTCACCGATTTAATTTTCTGTATTTCTGACACCAAGGTTACCAAAACAACCAAGCAATCTCCAAGAAGTTTATAAGCTTCAAAAATTTCTTCTTCAGCTTTCAAAATCTCCAATTGCTAGTCTTCTTCATTTCTTCATGATTGATCTCAAACTTCGCCGTGTATTAATGATCCCTAGCCATATCCAAGCGAACTTGAGACTTCAATAGGTTGCAGACCAAATTCAAAGAGCGTGTTCTTGCTCTTCTTGCTCTTCACTGTAGCATCTTCCCCTTTTCACGATGCTTAGTGTTCTTAATGTGTTTTTTTAATGTATTTCTCTTCGTTTGTCTTTGACTTGTTGATCACCAAATCTTTCCCTATTTGTAGCTGGTTCTTTGTTTTACTAGAACTATAATTGTAAACAAACAATGAACCAGTTGCAAATGGCAATAGGTCTGGTGATCCACAAGCCAAAGACGAATGAAAAGAAACACATTAATTACGAAACGTATTAAGAAAGTTAAATGGTGTGAAAAGAGGAAGATGCTATAGCAAAAAGTAGGTACACGATTTTCAAATTTGGTCTGACTTGTTGATGACATGACTAGGGATCAATTATTTGCGGCGAAGGTTGAGATTAAACATGCATAAATTAAGAAAATTTAGCTGAATTGGAGATTTTGAATGCTGAAGTAAATTTCTAAAGCTTATAAAGTTCTTGGAAATTGCTCATTTTTTATGGTGACCTTAGTAACAAAAATGCATAAAATCAAATCGCTGACTTGAGGAATCAGAGATGATGATTCTTATTCCAATGCATGTCAAATGAGGGCGTCAAGAAGTAAATTCTTTCTTTTGCGATAGAGAATGAATTTCATATCTCTGAACCTAAGAGAGAGATTTAGTAGAATGTGAAGTTGTTTTGAATTCAAGTCTTGTGGTAGAAGATCTTAGTCAAGGAGTGATTCATTGTTTTTGTTTTTTCTATCGGATGACATAAAGTATAAGTTGTAATTGATTGTTTGGTTTGATTTTGTTACACATTTGTTTTTCTACTTAATCGAATATGTAATGATGGATATTCTTCGAAGTTATATTAGGTTTGATTTTGTTACACATCTATTTTAATTCTTAACCGAGTCTCTTTCATGTTAGATATTCCACAAAGTCAACTACAATAATACATATTGAAAGAACTGCCTTAATTAGCATTCATTTGAGTAGAACTAAAATTGTAATGTATTCTAATTTTCGTTTAATTAGTTAATGTTGTTTACCTTTTTTGTGAATATTGCATTTATTAGCGACTTTTTGAAAATGAAAAATAGAAGTTTAAGATATTCTTCGCATTATCACCACAAAACATGCTAATATGGTGAATATTGTGTCACCACCAACCATTGAGTTAAGGTGTGATTGGTCACATAAAACCATTTTTTTAAAAAAGTTTAAAACAAAATAAAACAAGACTCTGTTTCGCGTAAAAGGGATTCTATTATGATTTGGGGAAGGTGTTAGGCAACCCAAATCATCCGTCTAAAGACAATAACTTACGCTTTCAATATTCTCATAAACAAAAGTCTACTTTATAAACCACCTTTGAAAATCAATGAGAACATGCATGATGAATGATGATTGAATAAAAGAGGTAACTATACTGGGACTCTAAATGTGTAAAAATGAAAAAAATGAGACTAGGTCTATGACTATTCTAAACATTAAGGGAATATAAGATATCCCTAACTTTAGGACCATGGAGGTTCAAATGAACATATTTTAGACTAACAATTTTAGGATCCTAATACTTGGCCAATCTAAACATTGAACCTTACCTAGAAGAAAAAGACATTTGAAAATCCAACTAGGAAGATTAATTAAAGAAGATAAGGCAAAAGATTTATGAGATTTTTAGGCTTAACAACCATCAACAAAATCTTATCAAGGTGGGTCAATGCAAAGGTCACCAAATTTAAGATAAAGGTTACCCAAACTAATCGCTAAGGGGTCATGAATGCATGTAAAACCAGATTTTTATTTTAAAATCAAGAGTGCAAATTTTTTATTTTAAAACTTTCTCATAAATTGCAAATGGATTCTAAGCCTAAAAGGTTCCTACCCCTCACCTTTCATAAGGAGCCTTAATCAGCGAAACACACATAGGGATCCAAATTATATATTGGGAGAGGGATAGATCTTCTACACTATCTAAAGCTTCAAATAAAAAATAGAAAAGAAAAATGGAGTAGAAGAAGATGCATAATTGAAAAACTGAAATAAACTAACTTACTTAGTATAGGTTGTAAATTGGCACTTCTTTCCTACTTTAATCTTCTTCTTCTTCTTTTCTCATGGCTTGAAGAGATTCTTCTATTGGCTTTATTTAGAACTAAGGAAAGGACTAAGAAAATTTGAGGAAACTTTAGGTTAAAGGAAGAAAATGCAGTAATAAGTATGTCAAAAAAGAATGCATGACTCCTTTAGTCTTGAGAGTAAGAGTTTAGCTAAGTGAATGTGTAATGACCCCAATTCCCACCTTGACCAAAAATGGGACCTTGGGCCGTCACATGCCTTAAACCTGCCTAATATCCCATATCATACAAGGCATACAAAACACAAGTCTCCAAAAATAATAGTAATAAAATTCTTTAAATAGACAAACCATCATACACAAGTCTATGGTCAACATATACATAACCCACCATAAACATAGTAGTCTGATGCCCAACTATAAAGTGACCAACTAAACAACATCATCTAAAGTATAATTAGTCTAATACATATAACCCCTCACAACTCAAAAGTAAAGTCGTAGAAATAAGGCCACATGTCCAAATCTCGCTCTCCCTCAGCAAAGGGATCACCTTCTTCTTCTACACTGTAGGCCTCCTCTACCCAAGGCTCAGCAACTAACTCAGGCTCCATACCTGCCAAGACAACAATCTGGCTGAGTACAAAAGCACTCGATCTATATAAAATCCAACTAACATCATAGTAATCATGCACTTAGTCAGTATCATAACCAATAATATAATAACATAATCAGAGTACGGAAGAACATGTGAATACATCTTATCATCACCTTGACTCGTGTACTTGTGAAAAATTTAGATTTTGGAGACAACGTACTTATGAGATGCTTATACTTATAAGACAACGTGCTTATGAGATGCTTATACTTATGATTCTTTGAGCAGCGTAACAATATCCATGCAATCCCTCATCGGATTTATTCAGATCCCTTATCGGGCTTATTCAGTCCTACTAGACATATGCAATGCTTATGCTTATGTTTCTTTAAGCAGCATAATAATATCCATGCAATCCTTCATCGGGTTTATTCAGATCCCTCATTGAACTTATTCAGTCCTACCATGCATATGCAATACTTATGCTTATGTCAATTAGTGACCCTTACATATCCATATGTGTAACTTGTGAGACTCTTAACTTAACACACATGTGAGGTTGTGCATAAATATCGTAATTAACATTCGAATCGGTCATTCCTTAAATTCTAATCCTCCACCAAGAAACTCTATTAGGGTACATCTACCTTGATAGATAATTCTTAACATGGAAGATTTTCCTTGAAGTTTTGACCTTCCCGAATAACGATCACCATATAACATAATTAGGACATTAACATAACCATCACATATATCACTTATCATAATTTATAACACTTTTTATAGTAAATTCACAAGTACCAATCTCTAAAATACTCCTCCTCCATCATATAAGCTGTCGTGCCCCAAAACCCCACCTGGGAGAATGTGATATCTTGGACGTGACTCATTTGCCAAACCATCCTGTTAAAGCATTTAAGGCATACTAAAATATGATCTTAAAAATTTCTTCAATTAAAACATCAACTAAATTCATAATCATTGACTGCAACTAAAATAAATTAAATACTGATCCTCCATCATGATCATCATCAAACTAAACTAACATAAATATCCATAAGGTAAATTAAAGTTTCCCTGATATTCGACCATAACCAAATAAAATTCAATAGTAGGGCCAACGATCAAGATCCTGTTCTTCCTCGGGATAAACACCTTCCGATTCCTCGAAGTATTTTCTTCTTCTTCCCACAGTCCGAGCGCACAAATATCAAAACCTGAACCTAAACCTCCCGACAACAAAAGTCATCGGTTGAGTAACGAGTACGAGTTACTCAACGTATATAACAGACCATAGAGGACAATATAATGAATATTAAATTACATGCAGTATACAAATTCATACATTAGTTCACGTACATAATCAGAGTGCAGAACAACTACCAAATACATTGTGCCAATTTCTTTCTTTTTTTCTTTTCTTTCATTATTTTCTTTTCTTACTTTCTTACTTTTCTCACTACATACTTTATTGTTTCAAGAACAAACTATTCACATGCATTATTAATAACTTAAAATACCACTTTACCATATAAGGAAATGAGTTACTATACTTTACTTTACCGAGATACCACCATTCGTACATTACCTGGCATGGACGGCTTAGTACATTTCCCGGTACGACGGTTTACTTACTTTAGCATACTTCTCATCCTCTGATGGTATCCGGTGGCGCACAACACATACATACATTATCGCTTTTGTGTGTTCTTCTTACTTACTTACTTTTACTTTTGGTCTTACTTGTATTTTTCTTAGTGTCTTAGATTCTCTCTTAATCATTATACATCTTTTTCATTCGTGAGTGTTCAATGATACACCTTTTGTTTAAATTACACCTAAGAGTAATTGTCAAGGACCATAGGACATCTCACCATAGCGCCCCATCCCACTATGTTAACCAGGCCTAGGCAAGCTTGGCTTTTCTCAAAGGCTCCTTTACCCAAATGTATATCACATATGAGGAAACATAAAAGAAGTACACAAAATATCATCTTTCTAAATGATTCGCAATATAAAATCACAATTTATATCAAAGCACACATAAATCACGATGTAATGTAGGTATCAACATTCCCTTTCTGTTTAAATCCAGATCAACATCCTAATTATAACATCATTCATAAATCAAAATTTTCATGAATTATAAATATAAAATCAACTCACATACGGTTAAAATCCCATAATAATTTGTCCATTCAATTCCATCCATTCTCCTTAATCATCCATACAGTTCAATAAAATTTCTCAATCCTTCGTTGAATCATAAATAATTTTAACATATTCTTCACATTTTAATTTAACAGATCCATAAATAATAAGATACGAATCAAATATGGTTCTTCACATCCTATTTTAATAAATCAATAAATAATGAGATAGGAATAAAAATCATGGTTCTTCACATCCTATTTTAACAAATCCATAAATAATAAGACAAGAGTCGAATCATGGTTCTTCACATCCTATTTTAATAAATCCATAAATAATGAGATAGGAATAAAAATCATAGTTCTTCACATTCTATTTTAACAAATTCATAAATAATAAGATAAAAATCAAATCAAGGTTCTTCACATCCTATTTACTTTTATGTTCTTACTTAGGTCTACTTCTTTCAATTCATTTTTTAGGTTAATGTTCAAAATATTGAAGACTAGGATTGTTATTTACCTCCCTTGATCGTTTCCCTACGATCTATCATTTGCGAATAGGGTTCTATATCAATTTCCAAACCTCATTTCTTCTTTTCTTGTTCCAATCTTTGAACTCTTTCAATTTCCTCATTTTGATCTCTCAGAAAAACTCTCAATTTCCTCTTTTTTAGGTTTAGAAGCATATAGGAACCCTAATTCTCGAGTTGGAGAGTTATTTATAGAGTTTGGAGACCCCAGAGAGTTAAAAACTCGCAAAATCGCACAACACGGCAAAAATCACCGCGTCGAGCGATCGATCGGCAGCGCCGATCCCCCCTTTTTAAAAAAAAAGTCTTTTGTTACTTTTTCTTCCTCTTTTAATTCATGCAATTTATTTCTAAAAATTCGCTAAATTAAATGAATTAAATGAGTTTTCTTAATCAAGGTTTTTAATACATTGATTTCTCTTAGGATTAACGTATAATTTAAGCACATTTATATAGGGAATTAACTCATAAAATCATGAAGATAAGTAAATTTAATGCAGGTCATTACATAAGCCCATCCTCCATTTGTACACAATCCACAAACCATATAAACTCATAAAAATCCATCCACATAGATTCCCATCCTCCATTTCCTCCATTCTTAAAATTAGACATCAACCAATACTTCACAAAATCACAATTCATACTCACAAAACCATCCTCATACATAATAAACCATAACCCATACTCCATAGTCTACAATCTTACTATAATCATGTTAATAACCCATCACTACTAGCTTAATCAATCTTAAACATACACAAATTCATAATAAAGTTGAGTTAGATAGTATATCGACCTTAGGGATCGTTCCCTTTGATCCAAATCGTTCCCAAGAAGGCTTTGAGGCGATCTCCAAGCCCAAATCTCACTCCTCCAAACAATCTCCTTCCTCTCCAAGCAATCTCTCATGTAAACTCTAGGTTTTCTCATCTCCTTTGCCAAATTAGGTTAAGAATGATTAGATAAGGTTAAACCTTCATAATAAGGCCTACTTATAGTGGTAGAGGGTTTAAGACTATAAAGTCATAAAGTGTATTGGTATAATTCCGATGTCAAAATGGTTTCAATGTAATCTAGTGTCGTTGTTCCTCTGGTTGATCATGTTTGGTGTAGATGAAGATCCAAAGACTCAAGTGAAGTACATTCTGATTGAAGATTTGCTCACACTCTTAGGATGGTAAGTGACCTAAATACCTAGCGCTAAGTGTTTCTGATGGAACCTAGCACCATTGCCTAGTATTCATTTAGAAATATTTAAGCATGTATTACAGGTATTTCGAATAACAAGAAAAAATATGAATTTTTTTTGTTCAAATTTCAGGTTACATATTTATTTGGTGACGGAGCTTGAAAAATTACCTAGGGTTGAATAAATGATGATGGTTGTGGGGTTGGTGGCCTTGCTGATCCAGGGGGAGACAAAGAGAGAACCTGCACAGACAGAGAGTGTTAGAGAGCATAGAGAGAGAGAGAGAGAGAGAGAGAGAGAGAGAACTTGGTAGAGAGAGAGAGAGGGCGAGAGAGACAGAGACAGGAGAAAGAGAGCAGAGAGAGAGAGCTCGGTAGATAGCGAGGGAGAGAGACACACAGAGAGATGCTCCAGAGAGAGTGAGAGAGAGAGAGAAAACCAAGGGAACTTACTGGCCGGCGGGGGTGGTCGGAGCAGAGCATTGTCTTTGTTTGGGTGGAAATACACGAAAATTGTACAATTTTCACGGGTTAGGGATTGTAACATATAACAGATTATTAGACACCGAAACATTTCCGTGTCTAATACTGTTATCCATTGAGACACAGAAATATTTTCGTCTCTACTTATCTTTCACAATAGAGACAAAAAAATTTCGTCTCTAACATCAAGTTTCGTATATATGAACAGGGGCAGAGCCAGAAATTTTTCATTGGGAGGGCCGAAATACATGTATAAAAAAATAATTGATTTGAGGGTATGGAACTTGGGGGTTCGGGGGTGTAGGCCCCAAGAAATTTTTTTGGGGTAGTTTTTTTATTTTGAGAATTTTTTTTCTCGGTAATGCCTGTGAGCACAAGATTTCGCCCTCACAAAAAGATGTGTGTTTAAAGTCGCCACCTATTAATTCAGAAGAGATAAGTCTCCGGGTAGTGGATAAGGTCTTAATTTGCGGTAAAAGTTTAGGTAAGAGGTTCGGATAAGTCCGGTGAAGGTGTTAGGCACCCCGAGACTTCCATTTTTCAATGGTTCCCTATTTTCTAGGTGTAAGCCAATTAAAATCAAAGTTTGTTAAAATGCCTAAGTGTTTAAGATAATACTAAGCTAAGAAGGAGAAAGCTAACTAAGGTCGAATCCGGGTTGGGTTGCCTACGTACTCACAAGGTGAGATCAGATCGAGCGTAGTTCTGGCATATGGGCCCGTGCCAAGGCTAGGGGTGTGTGTGTGTGTACCAAGGTTGGCTAATGGACTAGTCCGGTAGATTAGGGTTTGGTTGACTGAGTTTGGTCAAGTGCATGGTTTAAACCCGGTATGCTTAGGGTTAGTCCGGTAGACTAAGGATTACTCCGGTAGACTATGGATTAGGCCCACTAGGCCAAGGGGTAAGTCTGGTAGACTTGATTTAGGTCCGGTAGGCCAAAATTGAAGATAACCAAGGTTAGGATAGCTAATCGAGGTTAAGGGTCAAACTAACCATAGTTAGGGTTGCTAACCATAGTTGAGGGTAACAAGGTAAAGCCCAGTAGGCCAAGGGTGAGCCTGGTAGGCTAAGAGATTAGGCCCGGTAGGCCAAAATCGGATTTAACTAAGATTAGGGTTGTTAACCGGAGTTAAATAGGTAAAGTAATCATGGTTAGGGCTGCTGACCATGGTGAAGAGGCCAAATCAGTAACATTTTGGATACATAGCAAGATTTCAGAATTTTTGGTATTTTTCCAGATTTTTACTAAGGGTTAAGGGTGCTTAACCATGGTTAAGGGTTCAAGCAGGTCAGGGTGGGCCTAGGGAGCATGGCAGGACCTAGAGTGGCCTTCTAACTGGTCTGGGCCCTGTTCAAAAGCCCAAAGAACAAAAATTCAAAAATGGCGTAATAGGATTACCGCCAACTTTCTACCTTCTTTATATTCATATTCTTTTTTCATCTTGAACCCACTTGGTTTTTCTTTCCTTTCTCAATTTCTACTTTTCATGATGTACCCATACCAATCACTCTTTTATTCTTATCAGAAATAGGGTCGTTAGTCATACTTCTTATCTGGATTGGGTTTTCGGTTAATGGGTTAACAAGAAAAAGTTTTCATTAAGGGCTCAAAAATGGTTTCTAAAGATGTAGAATTTAGGCCAGCTAAAAGTTTGGAAGGTTACAAATTTGGCCTAAATTACTTTCTAGGGTTGCACTCTCATGTCCTATGTCTTGAATGAATACAGAGAAAGTTCTGTTGTAGTAATCCAATATTTGATGTAGTTCCGAGTTTAATGATAAAATCAAGAATTAATGAGATCTCTTGTTTGCGAAAAATTGGAGTAAATGCGACTTGGGCTAGCACTACTCATTCTCCTAAACGTGGCGTTTGGTAACACTAATCTAAATAGGTAGAGCTTATTTAAAAATTGAGCTTAATTAGACTTTAGATTGTTAAGTTAGAGGTTAATTGGATGTCTAGACTTTTTGAAGTAGGGGCACAAAATAAGTTGCCCCCTCTCAATTCATCCCAAAAAATACTTGATATTTAATTATCACTGCTTCAAAGTTCAAACTCTTTTTCGTAACCATCGCAGTAAAAACGAGAATATTCTCCTAACAAACTAAAAACGAGAGTATTCTTCTAACAAATAGTTTCTGGTCGTAGAGATTCCAATCTCCCTTCCTCAAAATCTTTATTGAAGGTTAAGTCTGTTTCTATATTTTCTTTTCAATCAAGAAATCTTTACATAATCTGTGTCTTGCCTATGCCGTCCAAGGTTTAAAATCACTTGAAATTTTGGTTTCGTTCCCATCCCCGAACCGAAATGAGCCATATTTCGGATTTCTAGATTTCGGCCAAAATTTGGAATTTCAACCAAAATTTCGGGAATTTATTTTTAAATATTTTTAAAAATAAAAATAAAAATATTTATACAAATATATTATATTTTAATAAAAATTATTTCAAACAATTTTTTTTTTGAAATTTCGACCAAAAATTTGTGATGTTGTGAAAATATTTAAATTTAGTAAAATATTAAAAAAAATAAAAATTATGAAATTTTAGCAAAATATTCTGAAATTTTTTGAAATTTCAGTTCAGGTTGAAAATCAAATTACTAAAATATTATTTATCCTTTTTGCTTTTGTTATTGAAGTGATTGGAGTGGACCAACTTTTTGCCTGCTATAAACCAATGGGCTACACCAGGTGAGGTGAGTGCTGCTCATCACGTGTCCCTTCTAACTCCTTAACAACCTTAAAGCCAAGCTGGTTTTTCTGTTTTTTTTAAAAAAAAATTATATAAATATTCTTTTTGAACTTGAAAGGCGACTGACTCATTCTTATATATATACATTTTCTTATTGCACCCAAGTTATTGTTTTGGATTAATCAATCTTTTTGCATCCCTTACTGTTAATTAAGATGATGGACATGAAGTGTACTAAACAATTCGTCATTATTTCTTGCATCCCTTATTTTTTTGCAGCCCTATCTCGTGTTGTTGCGGTACTTGCGGATCCCTTGTCCAAGTAGGGGGGGCAATGGGGCCAAATTTGGGCTTCAAAGCATATCTAAATGTGTTAGCTTCGGTTCGAGCCCATAAGCGACCCATTGCCACCCTTATATCTAAGTCATCAACATCCAATTCCTCTCCTCATCTTGATACTCGTTAAATAGCTTGTCCCTTTGTCCCTAGGTTGGTTTTAACTCAGTTGAAATCTAGTTTTTAAGTAACCTCTAGATTAGTTTCCATAGGCTTAGAACTTAATCAATAGGTGATTCTTAAGTTAATTTTAATTAGCTTAAACTTAATTTATTTTCTATTTTAGGATCATTTTGATTATTTAAATTATGTTACTCCTAACTAATCAAACTTTTTTTTAGGGTAATTTTTAGATAAGCTTTAAAATCATCTAGGACAACTCTTAGTAAGTTAGATTAACCCTAGGTTAAATTAGGCCCCCATGCTCCGAAATGGCCTAAACTACTTAATAAAATCCAAATGCCAAAAGTATTCAAAAAATCTAAAAAGATAACCGCTTGCCTACCCCCCTCTCTATGCATGAGCCTAGCTGCTAAATAATTCCAAAAATACAAAACATTCAAAAATCAAACTACACTCATATGATCCGACTGAGGTGAGTATGTAAGCAACCCTAAACGGGTCCGACCTCAGGGTAGTTTCCCTTTCTATTTTGGTTTGTGTCTTAACTAGCACATTTAAAATAGCATTTTCTAATTTTTTTTTTTTTTGCATTTTCACCTTAATTGACTTAGACTTTGGGAGTAAGGGAAGGAGTACCTTCTTCTTCTAACCCACGGTAGGTGAGTTCTTTTAATTTTCAGTTTTTCAATTAAACACATTCTTTTAATCTAGTCGCTTTCGCAGAAGAAAGAATGAACTTCCTAGCATCTCCTTTGACATACATTGGTAGAAGAATCGTCACTTCTGAACCCTCAGCCACCATTTCGATCTTATCAGTTTCTGCTTCCGAGTTACCCTAAAAATGAAGCAGGCTCCAAGAAGTTTCTGAGCATCAGAAATTTCTGCTTCAGTTTGAGAATCTCAAATTCAGCTGAAGTCTGCTCAATTTCAGCACGTTTGATCTCAATCTTTGTTGTGTATACTCGATCCATGGCCACGTTCAGGCGAGTCTGGGAGTCTAACAGGCTGTGGACCATATTCAAAGATTGGGTCTCTACTATTCGATTCAATAACCTCCCCTTCTCATGACGCTAAGATTTCTTGATGCGCTTCTCAACCCATTTTTCTTCGATCATCTTGACCTTCTTGATCGCCATTTGCAACATTCGTACTTTGATTCTTTGTTCCTGCAATTATAGTTTTGGTTTCTTTTTCTACCACAGCAGTTTTGGTTCTGAATTTATTAAAAGTTCAACATTTTGGGGACGAAGTATTGATTTCATTCACTTCAAAGTGTCCAATAGATTCTCTCTACACGTGGAGATCCATCAAAATCCTTGGAGAGGTTTGGTTATCTCTTGAATGAATTAGAGCTTTAGATTTTGAAAGAGAAATGATCATGGATAATTTTCTGACTGAATATCAAAACTTGCTCGATGTCCTACTAACAACAAAATTTAAATGAATATACAAACAGAAGGAGTTTGCCCAATCTAAGGAGATCTTTCGAGGTAAGTCAAATTATCTCTCTAAATCCAGACTAACTAACGATTTAAAGGTGCAAAATGGGACAGAAGCAAGTATAGTTGCAACTAACAGTCAAATTTCTGAAGGTCAAGGGGAAGCTGAGCTTCCTAGTGGGCTTAGTAGTCAAGAGTAAGTTCGTGACGATATTCTTGTTGAAGAATTTGAAGAAGAAAACGATTTTCAACTAATGACATCAAGGAGAAATAAGAAGAAAAAGAAAGCATCAAAAATTGATTCTTCTCAAAGAAGACCAAAGAGGGAGGTAAGGAAACCAACTTGATTTAATGAGTAGTTTTTCTTTGGTAATGTAAGAACTGTTCTTAGTAAAGCCCTATGTATTAGTGTTTTTGTGTTTTTGTAGGAGTAAGGTTTTATGTCCCCTATTACTTTTTCTTAATAAACTGGTAGGGTTCTGCCAAACCCCTCACTCTCATTGAGTAACATTTAAAAAAAAAAATCAGAACTCCCAATCACCCTCCTATAGTATCTAGCCTTAGAGAAAAGTCGCATGCATGAAGTTTCCTAAAGGAAGCGAATGAGGCCAACATCAACATCAGAGCATGGTCACCAAAGGAAGTCAGGGAATCCTACTAGATCAAGCCCCCATATTATTGTATACCTTTGTTGTAGAAAATATTTTTAAAAAACTGACCCTAATGGTTTTAAAAACTTAACCATAATTAAATATTTTTTTTTCCTAAATACCAAGGTTATATTATTAAATCCCAGGGGTTAGTGAATCTTAACCATGATCAATAAGGGTTAAAAGGGACACATGTTGACCTGTGGGTGCAATTGACATCGGGGAGAGTACAATCGCAATTGACTGTGATCATATATCTCCTATCATTGTACTACAGGGATGAGTTTGATGCTAGAGTGTTGTTGTGATTTAACTTTATGTTTTTAAGTCATAAAACCAGCTCAATAGGAGCTAGATATTTGGGTTTTTATAGAGAATAAATATTATAGTTAAAAGCTCAACTAGAGTCTCAACTCGAGCTCACACACACTCAAACCTAAAAAAATAGAGGAACTTGAAGTCTCACGATGTTAGGAATTTTATTATTTTATCGATATCTTTCCCTCAAGTCAAAAAAAAATTACCCAAGTGAGACTTGCAAAACCACTTGAGACCAGCTAGATCTGAATAAAACAAAATTCTAATCATAAGACTTCAAGTGATCTCTCCATTTTTGTGAGACTTGAAATCCCTTATTTTATGTTTTTTAAGTCTCACGGAAATTAATCATGCGAAATGAAAAGTGAAAAAACAACATAAAAATTAACAACTCCCAGGAATTATAAATTCTCACCTCAAATTCCTATGAAAAGAACAAGTCCTTATTAAAAATGAAGTTGTGCAAATGGCTAAGATCCCAGTGTTATTATATTGGTAATTTTGATTACTTACCTATTCACCTCATAAAACCAGAATTTTTTAAAAAAAAACAGTTGCACTAATACTATAAAATATGTATTCAGTTTAAATACCAAGTGGAGCTCTGCTAGGTGGCGTTGAAGAGAGCTCCCTTTTTTTACTTCTGCTGGTGGTATTCTTGTAATTATGGAGAAAAAAAGCATGTTATAAAATTAAACACATCTCTCTCCATAATTACAAAAGGAAAATAGTCACCTCCTCAGGCCGAGGAGGTGACTTACCGTCTCTTCCCCCTTTTTGGGGCAATGTCTCCCCTCTTTACTCCCATTAACTGTGGTTAAGATTCAGTCACCCCTAGGGTTCACACATCTACCCTTGGATTTTAGATTAAAAAAAAAAAAAATTAACCACATCCTATGATTAATTTTTAACCATAGTTCAAAGGGTTTGTGAGAGCGCGAGGAGGAATAGTCCCCTCGGCACGGGGAGGTGACTATTGCTTATTACAAAATTACCACCTTCATGGTCCGAAAAAGTAAGCAATGACTTTGGAATGGAGTTCTGCTGACTACAAACCAAATTGACATAGGCCTTGGATCGTCTCTGGCGAAGCCAGGAACTGTTGACTGTTAGTCTAAAATTATTCACAAATCAGAGCACAATTAGCTACTATTAACAAAGAAATAAAATAAATAATTATATAATGAATCACTCGAACTGAGAGGCGCTCGAAGAGTCTTTCTTGAAGATAGTCGAAGCCTCCCATTGTGCAAGGGATAAGGCAGCTCTATCTTCGGGATTCAACTCAGCTCGGATTCATCCGGTCTTTCCCTACAAGTTTGCACTACTTGACGGAAGACGACGGTACCCAACCTCCTTTAGAATGCCCGAATAAATTAATTTTAAATTAAAATTGAATTTATTCACTTATTTTAAATTTAACCATATATATAAAATTAATCAAATTAATTTTATTGCATCAAAATTAATTTCAATAAAATTAATTTAATCTCATGATCAAAACGTCTCATAATATGAGATTTAAAATCGGGTTAAATTATTTTACCGATTAATTCAAAACACTTCTAAATTTAATTATTTAAATTAAATTATATTAAGTGTTGCAGTTCGTCCAAAAAAAAATTTGACAAAGTCTCCCCTTAGCGTATGCGGTTTCAGGTTGATGGATTAGCCCAATTAAGGACCGATCCAAAAAATGGACTATCCGATTGGATGATCTCAAGATACTAGTCAGTTAGGACGGACCCAATAGAGTCTGTCCAATTAGTCTAGACAAGAGACGATCCATTTGGATTGTCAAAAATTGATCTCGAGGTCTGTCTAAAAAGACAATCCATTTAGATCAATTAAACGGATCCGAACTAAATAGTCCGGTCCTAAGAAAGATCAATCCACATAATATGGCTGATCAATCTGGAAGAGAAACTTCGAAGTATATCTAGGACCCGCCTTTTGGTATCTTTGCAATAGGGGATTTTATTTCCTCGGTGTAGAGGTATCTCGCCAGAGCTTCCGCGCCAAAGGATGAACTCTTCAAGACTCTCTTACTCATTCTCTATTTATAGAGTGTGAAGGGACCAAGCATTGAGCAAACCAATAGTCACATGGTTTGGCTTTAAAGCCCATGACACCATGATCAAAATAATGATATTAACTATCATCCATTAACACACCCATGAACTCATACGTTATAGTGTTGAAATCTAAAGAAACCAACACTACAATAACCGTTGGACAATAAAAAGTCTCAAGTCCTCAAGTCCTTAACTGATGCATGCATAGGAGAGTTTGGTCCATATCCCTTCATCACAACCCTTGGATTTCAATCACAACTTGATCCAATGATCCCAATTTATTGAATGGATCAATAAACCAAAAGACTAAGATACACACTAGAATGTCCCTCATAGACACATTTAATCATAATTAAATAATAATAAAATATTATTAATTTATTATTTTAAAATCAAATCAAATCCAACAAACTCCCACTTGATTTTATTTTAAAAAATATATATGTATGGGCATTCAAGAATATCATGTGCATACATGAAGGTGTCTTTCAACTTGAACCTCCACTTAGTGCAAACAAATCAAAGATAGTCAAGGAACACAGTGGATAAAACCTTGAACTATGAACCCGAACTAACTAACCGGATCTATCGCACACACAATCCTTTCAGAGGTTATTTGTACCAAACAGCTCAGCATTTTTACGTCCATGCTTCAATCCCAATTTACTGAGAGCTCTAGAGATAAGCCTCAACTCATAAGAAGTGACGAGCTTCTTACTCTCAGAAAGGTGAGTCTATCAAGAGTACTCTTGTCACACTCCCACCATTTAAGGCGTATAGCACTCATTCAGAGAATTCTTAATAATTCTCAACCTATAACCACAAGATCATCTGTAGGTTGGCAGCCTACAAGATATGCACTATCTATCACATACAAGGAAGTGACACATCTCAAAAGAGATTGATAGAAAGAAATACTTTCTTTAGTGATAGTGCTCAATAGTTATTACATATGGGCTTGTTTGTCCCATTGAAGCTGAGAGACTCATCAGGATTGGTTTCCGCCTCATATAACTATTTTACAGGCTTTAGTCCCATTCCCTTCGAAATTTTTATCACAAGGTCTGTGCCAAGGCCCTTGGATAAAAGATCTGCCAAATTTTCTTTGGACTTAACATACTGAACAACTATCTTGCCATCAGTTATAAGACCCCTCACATGATTGTGGTTCTCGCTGTATGCCATGAGCATTGCAGCCTGGTCGCCACAATAAATTGTGATAGTTAGGTACAGGTGTACCCCATATTGGTATATCTACCAATACACTCTTGAGTCATTCTGCCTCTTCGCTTGCAGATGCCAGAGCAATGAACTCAGATTCCATAGTTGAATGAGTAATGCACGTCTGCTTCTTGGATTTCCAAGATATAACTCCTCCACTCAAAGTAAAGATCTAGGCCGTTATAGATGTGGACTCATCCAGACACGAGTTTCAAGTTGCATCACTGTAACCCTCAAGTACAGCTGGAATTCTCCCAAAATTTATCTCATAAATTAAAGTACCCTTAAGATATCTGAGAACTCTGATAAGTGCTCTCCAATGAACCTTCACTGGATTACTAGTATATCTGCACAACATGCCCACTGCTTGGGCAATGTCCGGTCTTGTGTAGTGCATGACATACATGAGACTGCCAATAATTTGAAAGTATTCAAATTGAGATACACTTTTACCTTCATTCTTGTTTAACTTAATACTGGAATCAACTGGAGTTGGGGCAGGGGAGCAATCGAACTGATTAAATCTTCTGAGGAATTTCTCTATGTAATTGGACTGAGATAGAGCAATTCCTTGGTTACTTTTTTTTTTTAATCAAAACACCCAGTGGGGGCGGGGGTTAGGCAGACCCCTACCTGTTTATTAAAAATAAAAAAGAAAAAACAATGGGGGGGGGGGGGGGGACATAAAACCTTACCCCAGTAAGACCTGACTCTTTAGAATCTAACATTAAAAATGGGAGACTTGTCCATGCGAATAATTCCTTTCATAGGCACAAGACACTCACTAAGATTTCTGAAAATTTTTTTGTCCAAGTTATTGCATGCTTCTTTCGAAAGATAATCAGCTACTTGATTGTTTTCTCTGAACGTATGCTGAAAAATCAAGTTACACTTTTCCTTCAATCTGATGATCTTAATTCCCAGAATTACATTAGCTTCGCCCAAATCCTTCATGTCAAAATTCGATGATAAAAACCTTTTAGTGTTCATAACACTTTCCAAATCTGTTCCAAAAATAACATATCGTCGACATAAAGACAAATGATAACTCCAGAATTTTCTTTGAATTTGCTATACACGCAAATATCACCACTATTTATTTGATAGCCATCAGAGAGGAGAATCCTCCTAAATTTGTCATGCCACTGCTTGGGTGCTTGTTTAAGACCGTAAAGCGACTTTAACAGTT
The DNA here is from genome assembly GCA_015143295.1 of Tetracentron sinense. Lineage (NCBI taxonomy): Eukaryota > Viridiplantae > Streptophyta > Magnoliopsida > Trochodendrales > Trochodendraceae > Tetracentron > Tetracentron sinense. The sequence goes on from CM026551.1 coordinate 30,407,950, forward strand.
TACACACTTTCTTATGATTCCTTGGCAAGACAAAACCTTCTGGCTGATCCATATATATCTCTTCTTTAAGATCATCATTGAGAAATGCGGTCTTGAAATCCATCTGGTGGATGATCAAGTCATTGATCGCAGTCAGAGCTATCAACAATCAAATAGTGGTCATCCTTCCAACTGGGGCATAGGTGTCAGAATAATCGAAACCTATTATTTGTCTAAATCCCTTAGTAACCAACCTCACTTTGAACTTATCAACTGTACTATCAGGTTTTAACTTTTTCTTAAAGATCCACTTACATCCAATAGTCCTGCTTCCAGGAGGAAGATCCACTAAAGTCCAAGTGTTGTTGGACAATATAGAATGCATTTCATCATCTATTGTTTCCTTCCAAAATATAACATCATTTGATGCCATAGCTTCAGCATAACTGACAGGTTCTTTCTCCACAATGCAAGTGATGAAATCAGGACCAAAGTCTTTAGAAACTTTAGTTCTAGAACTTCTACGAGGATCTAGCATAATAGAAGTTTCTGGCTCTTTTCTCTTAGTACTGGACTTTGGATGCACCCCCACTATTTCAAAATTTTTCTTAAATGGAAAAGTATTTTCAAAGAAATCTGCATTAACATATTCGACTATAGTATAGGGGGCAGGAGTTTCTAAGTTTAAAAACCGATATGCTTTGCTTGTCAAAGAGTAACCAATTAGGACACTGTCGGTGTCCCTGGGACCTACCTTAGGCTAGTTAAGGTTAGGTAACCTAACTTGAGCAAGACATCCCCAAACCCTGAGATACTTTAGATTTGGCATTCTACCTTTCCATAACTCAGAAAGAAATTATTTTTTGATTTTCTTTGAGGTACTCGGTTCAAAATGTGACATGCTGTCAATAAGGCTTTGCCCCACAGGTCAGCAGACGCTCCTGAGCTTGTTAACATTGTGTTTACCATCTTAGTTAAAATCCGATTCTTGCGTTCAACAATCTCATTCTGTTGTGATGTGTAGGGAGCAAACATCTCATGTTGAATTCCGTTGATTTCACAAAATTTTGTAAATGTAGCGTCAATATATTCTCCAACTTTATTGGACCTTAGAATCTTGATCTTCTTTTCGAGTTGGTTTTCGACTTCTGCCTTGAACATTTTAAACTTCTCAAAAGCTTCGTCTTTTGTCCATATAAGATGCACATAAGTGAATTTGGATGCATCAACAATGAAAGTGATGAAGTATCACTTGCCTCCTCGAGATAGAGTATTAATCATTTCACAAATATCGGAGTGAATTAAATCTAGAGTTGTGGTGGACTTCTCGACTCCAGGAAATGAGGCTCTATTTATCTTGCACTTATTACAAGCAATACACTTTTCATGTTTATCATTGATATGACATTCGATTAGTGAATTTTTTCTGCTTGAAATATCTTATTTCTCCTTTGCCATTGCATTAACTATTTTCTATCTCATCTCCCCCACTACTTCAAGAATTCATCAAGAGTGTGACCTTTCAGTTTTGGTGAGTTACACCAATCTATGTCTGCCAATCTTTCTGCAATGCACAAGTCACTTGATAACAATTAAAATTTAATGAAGTGCACAATACTCTCATATAATAATCCAATAAAAAATGAAATAGCAAAAAATATTAAGCATCGATAATATGATAAACCACAAAATAAGTTTTCTTAAATCTCAATACTATGAAAAATTAATATGTATAAAGTATGCCATTTACCCCATTTAACCGGTAGAGATTCTTTTTTTTTTTTTTCATTATATTACCATTAGCATGCTTCAAAATCACAATAGTGCTATTGTGAATGTGCAGTATTCCCTGTTGCCAAAACATATAAAACATGTCTCGCGGATAGAACTAGCTAAACAACAAGACGTCATTAGATATGACCCATGGTAAAAAATAAAATAATTTGTCATGCAAGTTGATCAAATTAAAACTACAAGGCACGTAGCAATTTACATATATCAAATGCTCAATCAATTAATTACGAAATATGCAAACTGTACAAAGAAGTGTTGCAAACCGATTATAGTATAACTGAATACCAAGCAAAGTTCGAACCAACAGAGTGTCGGACAAACCGAGTATATGCAAGAAATGCATATTGATATGCATACAAAATTTCATATAAATTTGTATACCAAAATGCATACAAGATTTAAAAAGAAATTATTTAAATCTTATTGGTGTTTAGGTGATGTCATGATTACCAATATTATTTATAATAAGTACCATTGACATATGGAAACATGACTACAAATATTAACATGGTTGAGCCACCTCCTTTCAATGACAATACACATAATATTTACATCAGTGCTATTAAATAAAAAGAAGCTCATATGACCGTAGGGCACTCTTTGTAAGAAACCATTTTCAATTTTGTTATAGTAGCAACAGGAGAATGACTATATCTTCAAATTGTTGACTGTTAGTCTAAAATTATTCACAAATCAGAGCACAATTAGCTACCATTAACAAAGGAATAAAATAAATAATTATATAATGAATCACTCGAACTGAGAGACGCTCGAAGAGTCTTTCTTGAAGATAGTCGAAGCCTCCCATTGTGCAAGGGATAAGGCAGCTCTATCTCCGGGATTCAACTCAGCTCGGATTCATCCGGTCTTTCCTTACAAGTTTGCACTACTTGGCGGAAGACGACGGTACCCAACCTCTTTTAGAATGCCCGAATAAATTAATTTTAAATTAAAATTGAATTTATTCACTTATTTTAAATTTAACCATATATATAAAATTAATCAAATTAATTTTATTACATCAAAATTAATTTCAATAAAATTAATTTAATCTCATGATCAAAACGTCCCATAATATGATATTTAAAATCGGGTTAAATTATTTTACCGATTAATTCAAAACACTTCTAAATTTAATTATTTAAATTAAATTATATTAAGTGTTGCAGTTTGTCCAAAAAAAAAATTCGACAGAATCTCCCCTTAGCTTATGCGGTTTCGGGTTGATGGATTAGCTCAATTAAGGACCGATCCAAAAAATTGACTATCCGATCGGATGATCTCAAGATACTAGTCAGTTAGGACGGACCCAATAGAGTCTGTCCAATTAGTCTAGACAAGAGACGATCCATTTGGATTGTCAAAAATTGATCTCAAGGTCTGTCTAAAAAGACAATCCATTTAGATCAATTAAACGGATCCGAACTAAATAGTCCGGTCCTAAGAAAGATCAATCCACATAATATGGCTGATCAATCTCGAAGAGAAACTTCGAAGTATATCTAGGACCCGCCTTTTGGTATCTCTGCAATAGGGGATTTTATTTCCTCGGTGTACAGGTATCTCGCTAGAGCTTCCGCCCCAAAGGATGAACTCTCCAAGACTCTCTTACTCATTCTCTATTTATAGAGTGTGAAGGGACCAAGCATTGAGGCAAACCAATAGTCACATGGTTTGGCTTTAAAGCCCATGACACCATGATCAAAATAATGATATTAACTATCACTCATTAACACACCCATGAACCCATACGTTATAGTGTTGAAATCTAAAGAAACCAACACTACAAATAACCGTTGGATAATAAAAAGTCTCAAGTCCTCAAGTCCTTAACTGATGCATGCATAGGAGAGTTTGGTCTATATCCCTTCAACACAACCCTTGGATTTCAATCACAACTTGATCCAATGATCCCAATTTTTACTTCTCCCCATTCGATATCTATTTCCCTTATCTCACACACTTGTCACCACATGTCTTCTTATGTGTGGATAAGTCAAAATCATGGGCCCCATGATTTTGACTTCTCCACCACTCGTCCCCTATTCTATGGAACCCAAGGTAAGCCCTTTCTGCTTCCAATCCGAGGCCATTGACGTAAGACAAGACGGTTGTTCACAAACCACATTAACATAGGAGAAGACGGACAAGACGGGCTGATCCTATTTGTTTTAAAAGAAACTAGCGGGTGGCAAGGGCGATGCAAGTGAGAGCTAGGGGAAGGAGTTAACCACAATTAATAGGAATTAAAAGAGATACGTGTAAACCTACGGGTGTGATTGAATTGAACTCTCCCCAAGTTCAATCACGATTGGCTGTGATTCTATTATTTAAATAATTATACAAGGGGTAGTTTGGGAATTAAAGTAAAACATTAAATCAAAGTTTTGTTTTATATGAGAGTAGTTTAAGAATTTCGGAAAAATCAAGGTACGCATAAATAATAGTAAATATATTAGAAACTCATGATAATATAAGCTAAGGGAATAAGACATGTTTGGACCTTTTGTCATGTCTACTTTCCAAAAATGAATCTTCATTTGTTATAGCTCTCATAAAAAATATAATAAGAAATTATATCGCTTCAATTTATCTAAACTAAACGTGACTTTTGTTGGGGAAATAACAGAATAACACTGACAGAAAAGAATAAACCAATAAGCACACAAACAACACACAAGGTAAAAACACAAGAGATATACGTGGTTCGGCAATAACCTGCCTACATTCATGGGTCAAGATCCGATTGCTTCTACTTTATTCAGAGAAACCTTGAGAAACCCAGTACAATATTTACTCTCCTCTTAGATTAAATCTCAACTCAAACCCAGAGCCCCCTTGTACACCCCACTCAAGTCACCTTCTCAATGAACCTTAAGAACAATCTCTATCTATCATCTCTTCAATCTTTTCCCAAGCCCTAGTATGCTTTAACTCCTTTCTATTATCTCCCACTCCCCATGAGAACTACTTGGGCTCTCCCCGAGTGCAAACCTTGCTCTCCCTGGGATCCCTAAAACATTCACCTTGTTCTCATTACCATGACCATTAAAAGGTACAAACCCTAGACCCATAATTCCCTATTTATAGGCCTAAACTTGGAGTCCTAGACAATTAGAAATTCCCTCAATCGGAATAGGGGTTTCCCAAAAGCAAAATTGGCTAAATTAGAAATTTCCAGAAAATTTTCCCACACCGCCGATTGATCGGCTCCTCCTAGCCGATCGATCGGTCCTTCACGATTTTCCATCTGTGCAAGTCTACGCCCATAGATCGATCGGCCCCACCTGGGTAATCGATCGGCCATCCGATTTTTTGCCAATCTCGAGCCAAATTCAACAAATCTCCACCTTGGCGAGAATTCCGCAACACCACCATGAACCAAGAGAACCGATTTGCTAATCATTAAAAAAACCTCCAAGATAGAACGCCGCTTCATCCACATCCGGAAAGCACCTCTACCTCGAACCAAAATCTCTCTCAAAATTTTGTCACCTCGTTTGCAATTACTACAAACCCATTTGCAAATACCGCAAACAAACGTTTGGTTTACCCGTCTCTGTACCATCTGCGAAAGAGACCCACCAAACAACCTTTTGGTATACCCATCTCTGCACCATCTGCGAAAGAGACCCACCAAAATTTTTTTTGACCTAGCCCGCCTCTGCACCATTTGCGAAAGAGACCCGCCAGCTACACACACCCTCAAATCCCCCCGGAAAGCACTCCACCGGATTCAATAAAACCTGGCCAAAACCCATGTATAGCCTGAAAATCCGTCCTCCATTTTGGAAGAATCTCGGACGAGGAAATCAACTTATCCTCTTCGCCTGAGACACCTCACCATCTCTTTCCTTTCAGAAACCCACTGGAATATCCATCTCTGCCCCGACTGCAAGAGAGACCCTAGGTGAGCTTTCTACCCGTCGCATAACACCCGGTTTCTGATTCCTGCAGACCTTGTAGTAGCTCCACCACACCCGTATTCCAACAAGGAGATACACATCATCACACTTCTTCCCCTTTATCAAAACAAAGAATCTTTGCTTTCCCCGCTTTATTTTGATCACTCCACCTCCTACTGTGTAGCAACAGCCTCAAGGAGTATCACTGGCCAAGTGAAATTAGATTCCATCGCGACTTAGGGACATCAGCTACCCCTCCCAAAGTCCGAACCACTCTGTCGAACGAAGCCCTCAAATCCAATAACCACTTTATTAGAAGAGTGTCCATACCATTGGAGATTGTGAGATCATCTCCAAAGTATGGCTCCATCTTGCACTATTTCAGCAGAATGAAACTTTCTTTTCCGCCAAACCTCCTCCATAGAAAGTTGCTCAAACTAACCTGGAGCTCTGATACCAATTTGTTGTGAAAATAATAGAATAACATCAATGGAAAAGAATAAACCAACAAGCACACAAACAACACACAAGGGAAAAACACAAGAGATATACGTGGTTCAGTAACAACCTGCCTATATCCACGGGTCAAGATCCGATTGCTTCTACTTTATTCAGAGAAACCTTGAGAAACCCAGTACAATATTTACTCTCCTCTTATATTAAATCTCAACCCAAGCCCAGAGCCCCTTGTACACCCCACTCAAATCACCTTCTCAATGAACCCTAAGAACAATCCCTATCTATCATCCCTTCAAACTTTTCCCAAGCCCTAGTATGCTTTAACCCTTTTCTATTATCTCCCACTCCCCATGAGAACTACCAGGACTCTCCCTGAGTGCAAACCCCACTCTCCCTGGGACCCCTAAAACATTCACCTTGTTCTCATTACCATGACCATTAAAAGGTACAAACCATGGAACCATAATTCTCTATTTATAGGCCTAAACTTGGAGTCCTAGACAATTAGAAAGTCCCTCAATCGGAATAGGGGTTTCCCAAAAGCAAAACTAGCTTAATTAGAAATTTCCAGAAAATTTTCCCGCATTGCCGATCGATCGGCGCCTCCTGGCCAATCGATCGGTCCTTCACGATTTTCCATCCGCGCAAGTCTACATCCACCGATCAATCGGCCCCACCTGGCCGATTGATCGGCCATCTGGGTTTTTGCCATTCTCGAGCCAAATTCAACAACTTTTTGTGTAGTTTTCAGGTGAAATCGAATAACTTAGAATGTTGCGTGATAAGGAAGAGTGAACTCTCAAGCTTCCCAAGCCCGACTAGAATTGTCTTGTTGCTCTCCTCAATTCATTTGACACCTAAACAGCATTCAACCAAAAACATTCAAACTACCTAAATCATGAAAGACCCAGAAAAATCAAAAGGAGAAAAATAAAATAAATAAACAAACATTCAGATTAACATTGGTAGAGTGAATTCCTTTAGGGCCTTTTAAACCCCTTTGAATCCATAAAAAAACTAAAAACCTTTAGTTACAAATTGGAAGTTGGAGAATTTTTCATCTAATTATCATCGCATATATACCCAACCTCCTCAACCCATTTCTCACACCTTCAATCAGTGCACTAGAAAAGTAGGGAATGAGTACCTTCTTTTTCTAACCCCTTTAGGTGACTTCTTTTAATTTATCCATTTTTTTAATTAAGTACATTATTCTTTTAATCCACTTGATTTCGCAGAAGAAAGAATGAACATCCTGTTTGACATACATTGGTAGAAGGTTGTTGCAACTTTTCTATGTTGGATCATGGAAATTACACACATGCGTCTGTCTAGCGGGGGTGTAATTAGAACCACATAAAAAAATTTCTTATACTTGACCTATCGGTAATATCATTACCGCCAATTATTTGATTGAGCCGAGATTCAGTTATTGAACCATGTGCAGACTCAGTAAAAAGATTAGGAAAAACTACCTAAATGACCCTATGATCTTTCCCGAATATGTAAGTAACCTTTGTAAATTCAACTTAACGTTTTTAACCCCACACATGTGAAAACAATTACATTTGTTGAAATTTTATTTGTTTTGGAGCCGTATGCCCCTAAATCTGCTAGTTGACGCGTACGCCTCTTTCTCCTTCTTGATCTCATACGAAGTGTTTAAAAGTAGTTTCTAACTTTGCCATCCCACCCTAGAAATAAGAATAGAACCCAAATTAAAAGAAAATTAAATAACAATAAAAACAATATAATATCCAAAGGAAAAAGAAGAAGAAAGAAAACACCTACCTGTATTGTACGTTCTTGATTATGATTTGAGAATCTAAGCAATTTGATTCACTTTTTACTTTGATTTTTAACCTAATATTTAGGAGCATATGAGTCTAAAGAAAATATAATTCTCATACATGTGACTGTTTTCACATGGGGGGTGTGGGGGATTAAAAAGTTAAGTTGAATTGTCAAAGGTCACATTGGTGCTGGGGGGAAAGACCATAGGGTCATTAAAAATAGGTAGTTTTTCCAAAAGATTATCTCCTCTTTGTATATCTATTAATTCCAACAACATCTCTTCTAGAGTATTCTTCCACTTTAGAGGGATTTTACCCATGAGAATCTTAGATGTTCACGCATTTTGATCCTTCTAAATTACCCAAGTGTCACTAAATAATAGAAATACCGATAGACCCATTTAGTCCCACATTGGAAGTGGGAGGATTTCTCCTCCCATTCCCCATCCTATAAAAATCTCTCTCTTCAATCATTTCACTCACTAAGAATTCACCCACCAAGCATTTGAGGAGATAAGTCATTGCTAGGAACCTCTTAGGTACGAGGCCTCCGTGGTTTCATAAATCGATACGTGATGGAGCTGGCATGATAGGAAATCGCCCAGATAGCATATCAGTATGTTGTGTGCGATTTTTGAGGAAAAACACTAAATTTTATCGGTACCAACATAATCCCGAACAAAAATTCAATTCCCACAAATTTATCAAACACTTATCTGGAAATTCATCCCAATTAATAAGGATCAATAACCCCAAAATTTTATTATATTAAAATTTCGGGTCGTTACATTTTCGATAATATTTCTACCTTTAACAAAGACACTTTGTTCTTCAGAAATAATTATAGGAAGAAAAGTCTCAAGACGGTTTGAAATAAGGCGGGATAAAATCTTATAAAGGAAATTGCAAAGACTAATGGGTCTAAAATTCGCAAATGTTATAGGGGAGCTACATTTAGGAATCAAAGCTATAGCAGTTGCATTCACAACCTTTGGAATATATCAATTTTTGAAGAAATATGTAACCGTATCCAAAAGATCATTTTTATAATAGTCCAACATGATTGGTAGAAATGATCCGACAACCTATCCGGACCTGGAGCACTATTATCTGACATACTAAAAACAACTTTTTTAATATCTTCAGTAGTAGGAATAGCAGTGATAGATATATTATTCTCATCATTAATAATTCTAGGGATATTATTTAGAAGACTAGGTTCAAGGTTATTATTAGAAGAGCAAAGTAAATGACTATAAAAATTAACCGCTTCGTTGCCTATCTCTTCAATAGATTCTTTCCAATTGCCTTGAGAGTCCTTGATACGAGAGATACAATTATGCCCTCTTCTTGGCTTAGTGGACATGTGAAAAAATTTGGTATTTTTGTCCCCTTCCTGAAGCCATTTGACTCCGGATTTTTGTCTTCAAAAAATCTCTTCTTGGAGGAGAACCTTTTGCATCTGACTTTAGGTTGGACAAATGAATCTCTTTATTAGCATCCCAGTTTGCTTGAATTTCTAGGTCTAGAGAAGAAATTTGTTGATCAATCTCTTTAATTCTCTGGAATATCTTCCCAAAGGTTGACTTATTCCATTCTTTTAGACAAACCTTTAATCTTTTTAGTTTAAGGAAAAAAGCCATAAGAGGATCAGCTTAGACTGGGGCATCCCAAGAATCCTTCACAACTCTCTGAAAATCTGAGTGTTGAATCCATGTCTGTTGGAATTTGAAGGAAAATGGCTTTTTGGTGGCCTTCTCACCAAAAGAGACAAGAAGAGGAGAATGATCTAAGGTCACCCTCGAAAGGTGGGTCACAGAATTATTAGCAAATTTAATTCTTTAGTAGCATTAGTGAGCATACGATCCAAATGAGCATAAATACGATGAGAACCTGATTGATTGTTGCACCAGGTGAAGCAATTACCAAAAAAACCAGCATCTAGCCATCCAACTCATTAATCATGGAATTGAAATCATCCATGGAATCAATATTAATATCCCTTCCACCCAGTTTATCCTCCGAGCAAGTAGATGCATTAAAATCACCTTCAATAAGATAAGGACCTAGAAAGAGAGAAAAACAAGAAACTAGATCCATCCAAAGGGTTAATCTTTCACTTCTAGTACATTCAGCGTAGACAAAAGCACTTCTAGAGGAATCCATATGGGCTTACTAATATCAACTATGAGCATTTGGTCACAAGATTGGACAATAGAGACTTGAATAGAATTTTTCCACATTAGCCAAATTTTAGGGTGATTATTTTGGCAATCGAGATGACAATCCATACCTGAAAAGGTACAAACATCATACAAGCAATCAAAATATTATGAGAGGAAACTAGGTTTTTTAGTCTAGTTTTAGAGGCTAGATTTCCAACACCACGAATGTTCCAAATGAGCAACTTAATCATTGATAAGGGGTAAGGTTTGGGCCAAGGGAAAGACCCGCAGTTCTAGACTCGGTCATTCTGTCAGAATTAAGGCAAGCCTTACTGACCTTAGATTTATATTTTGTAGAGGTGATAGTACTGTTGTTTAGGTGCTCAGATAAGGCTATCCTCAAAGAAAATTTTTGACCTTCATAAATATGAGATTTAATGGAATCAAAGTTCCACGGTTTGGTATGAGATTGATATTCCATACTTTGAGAGTTATCCCAAAGGTTTGATCTAATCTTACTATAGCCAGTATAAGCATTGGTTCCATTTTCAAAAAAGGTGGTAATGATGTTCTAAGGAACCACTGATGAGAATTAAGGACCTAAATTTATCAGTCACTTTCGTGAAAAGCCTGATATTCTGGATTGATAATAACTGAGTAAGATTTTTGTTTCATCTTAGATGGAAACAAAATACTTTTCTCTTGAGGAATGTTCTGGTTTTGATCTTGGGGAGGGGTTTCTCTAACTCTATCTAAGTTAGTTATTGAATCATTATTGGTGGAGTTATTCAGTCCCAAGGTGAAGCAGTTTTCATTAGGAGGGGGATTTAGGAGATTTACCTTGGCCAAATCTGAAAGGGGGAGCAAACCTGAGTGTGAGCCATTGATTTTCTCAATCAAGATGTAAACCTCCTTCTCGGTAGCATGCTGCCCCAATCGGTTGATAGTGTCTCTTGAGATGGAAGAGGGAGATTGCACCTGGACAGTAGTATAATCGACAGATTCTTTTGCCCTTCCTTTAGATCTTAATGAAGATGAATTTGAGGGATTCAAATTCTGAATCAGGAGTTTTTCATAACTGGCTTCTATCACTTCTTCCATTGATTTCAGCAATTCCATTGATTTCAGCATCCATAAGAACATCCCTTGCCTCCTTGTTTCCGATCACAGAGAATGAAGATCCTGCAGGTAATCTAATATTTTCTTTTTCTGGAATCGAGAGCTTAGAGCCTCCTTCGTCTAATTCTATAGCATGGGTTTTGTTTTGATCCTCCCTAGATTCAGGGGATCCATGCCTTTTCGCAACCCATCTAAAAGAAAGATCCTGATGGTTCTTCTGGTTATTCAGATTTGAGGCATCGAAGTTAGGAACTCCACCAGAACCAGACCTCTTTTCCGGATGTTTACTTGACAGCACTACACTTATCTATGCTATGACCCAACTTGTGGCAAAGAGAACAGTATGTAGGATCTTTCTCATACACAATCTGTTGCATCTGCCTCGAGAACTCAAGCCTAACCAGAATCTTTCTGGTTCAGATACGAGCCAAGCTAGGGCGAGATATGGTTCGAGTAGGGCTGTCAACTTGAAGAACCTTCCCAACAGTGCTACTGATTGGTGAGAGATCTTTAGGATTAAACAAGTTAATGGGAAGACCAGGGAAATTGATCCAGATTGGAACTAGAGAGAGTTCAGTTCCGGCAGAGAAAAACGGAGTCCACTTCATGAATCTAACAAACTTCCTTTGGACGTAACACATATCCTTAAGCTAAACAGCTAGGAAATCAGTTTTGCCTTGATAAGATGATATTTTTTTTACATCGGTAACACCTTCAAGACTGGAATCGTTCTTGGAGAATCTCCTTTCACAAAATCTGGAATAAGATCCTAGAGCTTGAGCATACGAGGGCTTAGGATCTGGACGACAGAGATGAGGATCCCCCTCCCATAGGGCCGGCAGCCATGGGGTTCTCCATGAACCCTAAAGAGAGAACTCAACTCAGCTTGCTATTATTATCTTAAAAAAGAGTGAAATCATATTAAAGCGTATAATGCCTTGTGAATGGATCTCCCGACAAGTTGCAAAGAAGGTTCCTTAGAAGTATTGTGGAGATAATGTATGTAATAGCATCAGCTTCCAAGTTCCAACTATTCATAACAGATGCCTGTTTGGGTGTCCCAGTGTAAGAAAAAGAAGAACAATTTTGTGAATATAAACAGGCTATAAGAATGAAAGAAAACTGAATATAATTGCAAAATCGAGTCAACACAGCCCAAAGGAAGTCGCGTCGGTAATATGAAAATTTTAAAGACATCAGATAAGGAAATGAATCTCCTAGTTTCAGTTTTTCATACTATTATAACCGAATTTATCTGAAACATTTGAATATATATCACCAATATTCTTTAGCTTGAGACAGCGTTTGTAGGTTTGACATTTTTTATGAAATCCGAATCTTGAACATAGAGCTCTAAAGAATTTCACCCCAAACAGATGCTATTCCTATTTTTTGCAAAATGCAAGAACACAAGCTTTGAAAACACCTATGTCTTCTAATATGAAAGAAATACCCTCCTCCTATTTTTCACAAAGAGCTCCAATTCGGTGAAACACGTCATAGGCAGTCCTTAATGAATTTTAGGGGAAGGAAAGGTAATCTAAGCTAAAAAAAATTACACACTCAAAAAGAAACTAAAGAGTTAAAAACAAGGGTTCTAGGACTAGGGAAGCACCACCTTGTCCCTATTTTTCACAAGGAGCCCCAATTCGGAGGAATACATCATAGGGGATCCTTAGTGAATTTTAGAGAAATATTTTTGGTTTTACGAAATTTGGCCTCACATCAAAGAAACAAAGTTCTAAGCCTAAAGGTTCTCATTACTCCTCCTTTCACAAGAAGCCTATAATCAGCGAAACGCATCATAGAGGATCCAATTATGTAATAGGAGAGGGATAAGTCTCATGTCCTAATCTAAAGTTTAATATTAAAAAAAGGAAAAAGAAAGGTTAGGAGAAGAATAGACATAAATGTAAAACTGAACTTTTAATTCTACCTATGTAGGTTGGAGTCCTTTTGCTTTTTCTTCAAGCTTCTCCTTCTTTTACTCTAAGACTCCTTAGGTTTCTTCTTTTCCAAGGCTTGGAGATTATAAGGACAAATGATGGACTAAAAAGGGTTTTTAATACTAAAGTTTGCATTGCAAATTGCATAGCTTCTTTAGTATTGGGGTATTTATAGGATAGAAATGGGAGAAGAAATCCTCTCACTTCCAATGTGGGACTAAAATTGTTTACAGACATTTTAGTCACTTAATGGCACTTTGGTGATTAAAGGGGTCAAAACTCATGAATAAACTAATTTCTCAAGGGTTAAATTGTTCATATTAAAAGAGCAAGTTTAAAAAGGACTTGATTTTATAAAAATTATGAACTCATAGCTATTTTACAAATTAATTTAAACCACTTGAATGTTACGAAGGGCTAAATTTTATCAAAATTATAAATAAAAAAAAGCACCCTTATTCTACAAATTGGGTTTCAAATCATTTTAAATGTTCTTTAAAGTGTCCAAAATTATCATTAGAGTCCATGAAATGTTTGAATGTATTGCTTAGGGTTGGGTCTGTGAGTTTTGGCTCAAATTTTGTAGATGGGTTTTGTTGGAAAGTTGATATGGATCTTACTCGGATCCTTGATGACCGTGTGACCCGAGTGACCCGATTAATAGGCAATATGTGGGGTTTTCCCCATTTTGTCTTCTCATTGTAACCCTAGATATATAAAGGGTTTTTTTTTAGGATGTGAGATAAGGGGTTTCTCAAGGGTTTCAGAAGAGGGTTTCAAGAGAGTTTTTATAAACTGTTTTTCTCCCGTATTCTTAGTGAATTTCTTGCCGTTTTCTCCCGTGGACGTAGGCACCTTGCCGAATCACGTATATCTTGTCTCCCTTTTGCGATTGCTTGATTTCTCATATTCTTATTTCTCTAGATTTGTCGAACTGGTTATAGCAAGGTCCCACTTTAGGATGTTAAAATAACTAAAATACTCCTACATCAAGATTAAGATCCGGGTGAATTTCGGGGCTAATGGAATGGTTGTAAATTGATAAAAGATTCCTTTTAGAGGAAAATTGGGGTTTTCAAATGATCATATGGAGTCCATCTTACCTTGGAGAAGATGACCAAAATGAAGAATTACATTTTAAAAAAAAGAAGTCCGACCATGCAAAACAACGTGCCTAAAGCTACCCCTCTTTAACGGATTTGCTTGCAAAGAATGGCAAAGACAAAAGACCTAAGCTTGTTTTGTATGAAAAAGTTGACATGTGCATCTCAATAAACGAATGATGATTCCTTTAAATTCTTTTTAAACTTTTCAAAAGCTTTGATTTTTTTGAATATTTTTTTGTTAATAAAGAAAACGAAGTAAAATCCAATGCATGAAGCCTGAAATAGATCTTAGCTCCCTTACTACACTGGCCTCGCATCTCATTGCCTTATCTAGGACCCACGAATAGCACAAGGACCATTTGTAAAAAGGAACAAATTTTTTTTTGTAAGCTTTCAAATTATATTCTGAATATTTTTCAAGATCTGTCCATTGTATTGATTCAGGTTAAGCACGTCATCTTTCAAAAGTGGGAGTGATCAAGGGATTCCGGCTATTGATTGAGTCGGCCCATCGATCTTCCAACCTCTTATTAAATCTAAAATTATCTAGACTTACTTTTGATGTTGCATGCTTTTCAACCATGTGATCATCGACTGATTGTAAGCACCCCATTTTCTTACCCCCTACTCTCCATTTTCTTCTTTGAAGCTCCAAGGCATCAACCAAAGCCCAACATCCTCAACCTTCATTAGAGCCCATTGCGCCCCCAAACCATTATTTTAGGTGGCTCAAATGGGCAAAACTCATTATCCACCAAATATCCTTTTAGGTAATAAAAATACAAAGAATGCCCTTTTCAATAAATATGTCACAAGCATGCCCTTTTAAGTCATCAAAATACATAGCATGCCCTTTTTGATAAATATGTCAAAATCATGCCCTTTTAGGTCATAAAATGCAAAGCATGCCCCTTTCAATGAAGATCCCTTTAATTAAATTAATTAATAATAATAGTTTTATCCTAAATATCAAGAAATTATTGATCCAAAATTTCTAGATATTTCTCATCCAAAATATCTAGATTTTTTTTTATCTCAAGTCTATAAATACCCAACCCTTGCAACCCTTTAGAGCTAATCTCAAAATCCTTAGTCTACAGCCTTAACCTTTCTCCTTCTCTAATCCATAAAACAAAACCTCAATTTCCTTCTTCTCCTAACCCTAAAGCCACCTGTAGATTCTTTTAGAAGAGTGAGTTCACTATAACCCAAACCTCCATCCCAATCCCTTAAGCTTTGGAGGATAGCTAGGGAATAAGCTTAGGCCACACTTATTGTAGCTAATCCTTCCTTGGCCAAAACCATCCCACCTTGGAGCTTTGAGGAGGCCTTTGAGGAGTAGGTTTTCCTCCTTCTCTTCCCTTCATCTTCTTTATTTAATTATGTTTTTCTTTGGGTCTAGTCCTTCTCTAGAACCACCTTGAGGGCCCATCCTTTTCCTGCTTGATGGGTCTCTCTACACCATCTCTAATGGTGTAGAGACACCATTGAAAGGAAAATGATGAACTCACCTTTCCTTTCTTATATAGCTTTTTTTTCTATTTTTTGTGTTCCTAGTCCATTTCTAGGAACTTTGAGAAGATCACTCCATTCAAACTTATGAGCATGGATTCCGGCTTGCCCATAGTCAAGGTTTGTTTACGATTAGGAGTCTCCACTTATTCATTCAGGAAAGATAAGTCCCCGGATTTAAGGATAAGGTCTTAGTCTGCTTCAGAGTCTAGGTAAGAGGTTCGGTTAAGTCCCGGGGAAGGCGTTAGGCATCCTGGTCCTTTCATTTTACAATGGCAACCTACTCACTAGGTATAAGCCAAATTAATGTCAATTATTGTTCAAATGTTTTACTTTTACTTTATACTAATCCAAGAAGAGAAAAGCTAACTAGGGTCGAACTCGGGTAAGGTTGCCTACGTACTCACATGGGGTGAGATCAGACCGAGCGTAGTTCTAGCACATAAGCCCGTGCAGAGGCTAAGGGAGTGTGTGTGTGCACCAAGGATGGCTTAAGGGTCTAGCCCGGGGGCTAGGTATGATTAACCGGGTTGGTCAAGTGCTTGGTTTAGTTGGATTGGGCCCGGTAGGCCAAGGGTGAAGCCCAAAGGCTTGGGATTAGGCCCGGTAGGCCAAGATTGGGCTCGGAGGCCACGGATTAAGCCCGGAGGCTAAAAAGTAAGCCCGGTAGGCTTAAGGGTGGGCCTGGTAAGCCAAGATTGGGCCCGGAGGCCAAGGAGTGCTTAACCGGAGTTAAGGGATGGTCTAACCATAGTTAGGGTTGCTAACCACGGGTGGTCAAGGTCCAAGATTGGTTTTATGATCCTTAGGCACCATTTTCCAATTTTAGGAATTTTTTCAGATTTTTCAAGGTTAAAATGGGCTTAACCATGGTTAAGTAAATAGTTAACCATGGTTTAATCCATTTGACCATGGTTAAGAATGTTGTAGGGTATGATTTCCTACATTCTTTGATTTTTTTGTGATTTTTAGGAAAACTCCGAGATTTTTTCCTTGAGGTTAAATCAGTTAACCAAGGTTAAAATCTAATCGGGATTGGGTTAACCCCTGGTTAAAACCAGGAAAGGTCTAAAATGGGCCCAAGGAGCTTGGCAGGGCCTAGAATGGCCTCCTACCAGGTCTGAAGCCTTGTGCAAAGCCCATAAACATGAAATAGGGAATGACGGTGAATTGTTTACCGCAATTCTCAAACTTTCACAGTTTGGGAATGGCGGTAAACTATCTACTACCATTCTCAGTTTTGCTGAGAATGGTTTCGTCAGGTCAGGGGAGGGGTTAAGGATTAACCTAGGGGGTCATGGACCCTCAAGGATGGTCAACGATATTTCCACATATCTAGGGCCTGTGGTGGGTCTTAGACTTGGTCCAAAAAGGGCCATAGTGGGCCTAAACTCCCTGTAAGAGAAGTTCAAGAATGGCGGTAGAATAACTACCACCATTCTGCACAGTTTGTATTTTTTTAAGTTTTTAACCATGGTTAGTTAAGGGGTTACCTTGGAAGGACCAGGGTAGACTCAAGGATGTTCCAAGGATCCATTTTGAGTCTTGGAAGGGATCAGGGCTTGATCAGGTGGGGGCTACAGGGGCTACAAAGGAGGACACCAGGAATTACGGTACTGTGTTTACCGCAGTTCTTGGATTTTTCCAGAAATGGTTTATGCCCTTCGGGGCTGTACCTTAGTGAATCCAGGGGATCCCTCATAGTCTGAGGGTCCCCTAGAATGCTCAGGGGGTCTATTAGGCTAGTGCACCATTTGTGGTGGTGTGAGGAAGCCTGTAACCGTATAGGGGGGTCCCTTTGTCTGTGAAGAAGACAGGGGGAACCCCCATTTTGGTATTGGTTCTACAAAACAGGAAAGGAAGTCCCCTGGAGGGACCAGGGGCTCACAAGGGACGTAAAAATAAAGAAGGGTAGGGAAGGACCCTACCCAACCGCCTTTGCCTGTTGCGGTGGTTGTTGTGGCAATGATAGGTGGTGGCCTACGATGGCGGTGCACGATTGGGGGAGCTGAGATGTTCCCTAGAGATTTCGAGTGAGGCTTGGATGGTGTTAGAAGGGCTTGGACCTTGATAAACCAGCAGGGGTTCGGATAGGGGGATTTCTTCTCTCCATCGAAGGTGCTGGGGGTGTGGCTTTTATAGGGGAGGATGTTGGGGACACCATGGGTATTAGGACAGTGGTAAGCGGAGTTGTAGGGAGGAGAGGGGCTGCCCAGATGCGTGCCTGGTGCACAGGGAGAGCAGGTGGTTGCTGAAAACACGAAACACAGGGAATGACGATAGAATAATTACCGTCATTCCCCTACTATGCTAAAATGAGAATGACGGTAGAACATCTATCGTCATTCTGGTTTTTACCTAGAAGGGGTCTGGCCCAACAGTGCACATGGTTCGGGGGTTTTGAATTTGAATTTTGGGCCCCCGAGTCCAAACTGAGGGTTTAGGCCCTAGGGGTCTTGGACTTGGGTTTAAGCCCTAAGGGTTTGGCTGGGTGTTTTTGGGCCTAGGTCTTGACTAGGTAATACTAGGGTTAGGTTCTAGAGTTGACTAGGGTTAGGTCCTAGGTTTAACTAGGGGTTTACCTAGGGTTAGGTCCTAGGGTTAACTAGGGGTTTACATAGGTTTAAGGTTGACTAGGGGTTTACCTAAGGTTAACTAGGATTTGACCTAGGGTTAACTAGGGATTTTAGGTCCTAGGGTTAACTGGGGTTTGACCTATGGTTAAGGGGGACTCAGCTGGAACTGACCATGGTTAAAAGACCTTAATCATGGTTAAGGACAGGTGTAAAGCTTACAGCTGTCCCTATTTGTTAGAGAATGCCAAATTGATAATTTGAACAACAAAGACTGGAATCATCATATTTTTATACCAAGGTTGGATTTTGGGAACGCAACATGATGTGTGTGCATGTGATGCGAGTGCTGGGTTCATGTGCCTGCCTATATCTGTTGGGGATCCGAGCGACTTGGGGGAAGAAGAAATGGGCAGAACCACTTACTGGAGACTAGACAGTAGTCCGGTCTACTCATGTTATGGATGAATGCATACTATGAATGATAACATGTCCCGTAGGCGCTAGCCAAGCATCTCATGGAGGCGACAAGCAGACCAATTTTCATGGCGTTTAGCCAACTCGATCGAAGGACACACAGGATGTCGAGAACACACTGGATGTTGAAGGGAGGACATGCGAGGTGTTGGCATGTTGACAAATTTGTTATATGTCAATGAGATTTGATGATGTCAAGGACACGCGGGGGTGTCGAAAGAGGGACATACAGGAGTGTCTTCATGTTGACAAAGTGTGGTTTATGTCAATGAAGACTCTATGATGTCACGGACATACGGGAGTGTCGAAAGAGGGACATACGGTGAGTGTCAGCATGTTGACAAGGTGTGTTTATGTCAATAGATACTCATGGATGTCAAGGACACACGGGGTATCTCTTAACAGGAAGTAAAGATGGAGACATTAAACTTTGGGATGCCAAAAGAGCAGAGTTAGTATTTCACTGGCCGAAATTGCATGAGAGACACACCTTTCTGCAACCAAGCTCCCGGGGCTTTGGTGGAGTTGTTCGGGTAATCTTTTTACTTGGATTTCAAGTTCACCTTAACACTACACTAACAACCTTTATATGTAGATAAAATAGTAGGTATGTGTCTGAAGGTTATCAATAAAGAATGGAAAGAAGATGATTCTTATAGAAGTGGCTAGTTGTATTTACTCTGTGCCTGCATTAAAGCCATATCTCATTCACATGAAACAGGCCGCCGTCACAGATATTCAAGTCCTTTCTCATGGATTTCTTTCATCTGGTGGAGATGGCTCTGTAAAGTTGGTTCAGGTCAAAGATTTTCAGCAGAGAACCTGAAAAAAAGAAGTAAAAGAAAATTCCCTCCGAACATGTTGGAAACTTTTCTGGTGGAACTACAAAATGCAGAAAACTTTTAAGGCTGTGAAACTGTGCAATAGCCATTGCCTTGGTATTGTTTTTTTTATTACTATTGGTGTATTGGTCAGATAATTGAAGTCATTAAGTAATGTATTTTTAATTGCTTGTCTTGGGTTGCAGGGATATCGGAGGATGAGGTTGGTCAACAACTGCTCAGTCCCTGCCGTACTCAGATAAATGAAGTCATTAAATAATGTATTGATAATTGTTTGTATTGGGTTGCAGGGATCTCGGAGTGTGAGATTGGTCAAGCTTCCATTACTTGTTATGGGTGCTTCTCCAGCAAATTCTGAAAGATTCCATCCGCTCAGCTGGCAGTATAACGATATTATTGTTCTTGCCAAATGCAACCTGAAGGATATATTTCTTTCTCTACTATTATAAAGAGAATGGTAGGGTCAAAAGTGCAGATTGATCTTTTTTGTTAATGACCATTAAATCCTATAGTTATTTCTTTCTTTCTTTCACCTTACGCTGAGGTTCATTAATATTGCATGAGCGGGAGGTAGACGATGAGAAGTATGATGGGTAAGAGGGAGTTGAAAATGCGGCCAAGATAGTGAAACACTACTTTGTAACTGGTGCTGATCTTGCTGTTGCGATGGTCGGGACGTTTACGACTTTATTGGTTTAAATGAAGATTCCAGTAGATCCCGGCTTCTCCTTTTGTTGGATGTCTTATTATTTTGTTTTATTTGGTACTGTCTATCTCTGTTTGATTCTCTCCACCCCAAGACAAGCCCCCATCTCCCCTTCAAATCTTCCGAGCTTTCATTAGGAAAGAGCCTTGCAAATGGTTGTCGCTCTTAACAACCAATTCGAGTTTTGTATGGGCTACACTGTATTATTTGTTTCTTTTTTCATAAAAGGTAAAGAATAGCAACATCCAATGAATCTATTCATTCAGGTAAAGTCAGCAATGGCAAGATGTATTTTAATGTAGAGGTTCCACAGGTCATTTGCTGACTCCTAACTTTGTTCAAATAAAAGTCAATTTTACTATTATATAAGAGAACTTTTAACTACTGTATGCTGAATTTTGTGGCTGTAAAAGCCATGGTTTAGGCAACCAATTGAGTGATCATATGTGGCAGGCATAACATGGATAGATGATGACAATATCAAATGCAGTTGGAAGTGGAGTCATGGCCGCATGAGATTAGGATATTGGGTTAAGTGATTGTAGTTATTAGCTGAATCACGTTTGTGAGGTCGAATTAAGGTAGTTATTTTAGTGGTTATGTTAGTGGGTGTGTTAATTAAGAGTGGTAGAAGGAAGTGCATCGAGTCTGTTGTTTGTGGGAGTTTTGTTCCTAGAAAGTAGAGGCGTCTACTAAAAGACTTCATCTCTAAGAGACTAAGACCACCTGATCTGTCTTCACGAGTTATTGAACTCACCTTATGGGTTTTTTTTATATTGACTCAGGACCAACACACGATGAGACGCGACTCATTAACAGTTGTGCCTCCATTTAGAATCTGTATAAGAATCACAAACTCAACCTGCAACCAATGTAATTTGGAGTAAATTAATTTTCACATTCTCCAATCATACGTGGGTTGTTTGCCTCACACTTTAACTGCCTTGAACTATGATGGGTAAGTTTTAATTCCTGTGGTTAAAATAATTTTATATTATGTTTTGAAAAAAGTAGGATTAGATGCTTTAACCCTAAGGTTTAGTGAATCTTCTTTACAATTAATTAGAGTCAAATGTGGACTATGTTTTTGGCCATGACATATAGGGAGTAGTAGTGATCAGGCTTTTATCTTCCTTGATAAATTTTGGCCATCCTAGATGAGGGAGTACTATAGTAATGTGGTGAATCAACCAGCAAGCAAGCGTGTTGCTTGCCCTCACACATTTAATTTTCTTTGAGCTATGATTAATAATTTTTTACTCCTGTAGTTAAAAAAAGTTTATATGTTAAAAAAATCAAGGTTGCCATATGCACTATTAACCACCTAATACTTTGTGAATGAATCACAAATAGTTACATTCAAAATGATTTTTGCTTATGTCTTTTGTCTTGCTTTTTTCTTTTTTGCTATGAGGAGAGAGATTTACTAATTCTACGTCACCAAATATGCATGTATCGAGAATTTCGACACCATCACAACCTTACCAAATATGCATATGCACATGCATACTTTGAATTAACATTTTATTACTATGTTAGACACTAGCATATAATCAAAATAAAATTTGAAATCTTTTGTTATATGTATTGCATTTTATATGTACTCAAATCATTCTTTTAATTTCATCCTGTCATTGGGTATGTATTAAATGTTTCTTTTAATTTCATCATGTCATTGGGTTTATTTTTGTAATCATTAGAATTGCTCACTTACGTGTGTTGCATGTGCATTCCACTAGTTTTTTTTAATCATAAATCAGAACCATCTCATCTTCTCATATGGTGGAAGTACCGGCAGCTACTTTCATTTAACCACATGCTGCTCTTCTCATTAAAGATTTATTCCTTTCACGAAATAAAGAGATCCAGTTAAAGAGTCGTTCCCCAACCCCACCATATTTCAGGCTCTATTTATTTCCCATATGACCCAAATCCACAAAATATTTGATCAAGAGCAACAGAAAGTCTGATTTCTGAAGACTTTGAAAAAGAGCCTATTGATCTGTTTTCTCTTGCCCTGCTTATTTCCTCTTTGAAGTTTTACCTTGTGCAGAATTAGGAAGTCAATTTCACATTTCACCTTTCTTATACGATGTTGTATAATATTTATACTTCCCTGTATTCTTTGTAGATACAATTGTCATTTGGCCCTTCCTAAGTAAGTATTGATGTTCCTTTGTAACCGATTCATAAAGCAGTGTAACTGTATTAACTGCCTTTTTGTTATTAGATGATGATTGTATTGGTTGTACTTAAACCTGACATACTCAAGAGGAAGCCATCAAACTCATACTAGAACTTCTTTTGCCATGTGTTTGTTAGTTTTATCAATTTATATCTTCTTTATATATGAACTTCGTATTGGCAGTTTAGTGTGGTGACGAGGGAACGTTCCATGGTGCTAAAAGAGTGGCTGTCCAAACCAAAAACCTTAGTGCTTTGCCAGAGCAATTGGCCATTTGGGATGAAAAAAAATGGTAATAGCCCATTTCCTCTTTTCCACAGGTTTTTCTCATCTCTCTCAAAACCCTAACCTAGGGAAAGAAAATAACCCCTGCAAAGAAACATGCTCGGTTCCAATTGAAGAAAAAAACGTTGAAAAAGATGAAGGGATAATTTGATCCTTGGTAACTTGATCTTGTTTCCCCGGGCAACAAACATTTTCTCGCAAAGTAGGGGGATTGCTTTATCTCAAGATAACAGGTCCAGACATAGCCTTGTTCCACTGTTTCTTTTGACCTTGCTATGAGCTCCAAAATGTTTTATGTCCCTCTTGATATCACTGAGGGTTCCTTCTTGTCAATTCGGCAATAATCTTCTCCAAACTTTATTTCATGTTTACCATTATTAATTCCATGTTTACCATTATTAATTCATAGAAGATCAATAAACTTCATCGAAGATCTCCAAATTTTCAAGTTTTAATGATTCGAATGATAAGGACAAATGGCGCTGCATCACAAGATTGTAGCTATGGAGGCAAAATCGTTTGATTTTGTTGAGGGTGACGATGAAGAGAGGGTGGCGTTGAAGATTTTTGAGAGGGGAAGGGGTTTTTCTATAAAAATATGGCTAGAAATACATGCGTGTTGGAGGCTGGAGAGATTTATTTCCGATAGTATAGCTTCTCGTGACGACAAGTATAGAGTAGATCATCTTCCTTGTTCCCGGAGTAAAATCCTGGTGGAAAGAAAACGGAATGGGAGAGGAGCTTTCATATATCTGTCCATGTTCCCTCATTCCGGATCCAGGTTATAGAAACCAAGTTGAATCTAATCCCTCGCTCCATAAAGATTCCTGATGGTAATAGGGTGTTTACAGTCGTGATCTCCGTCTCGTCGGATTCTGTTCCCTCTAACTCCAGCGAACACCATGAAAGCCGATCAAGCTCCTTAGGGACCGGTGCTAACCTTAAATTCAAAATTATATTCCTCGGGTCATACCAGTTAAGGAGATCAGACATCCTTCAGCTACCCTGAGCTCAGTCCCCCCAGAGTTGGTAGAGGGGTCAATACAGCCTAACGTATGGTAGGAGGAGGAGCCTCGTCTTTGGAGCTTATCCCTCAAAAAAGGGGCTGCCAAGGAGGAGTACTTCAGAAGAAAAGTCAAGAGTGGATCTGTTTTGGGGAAACCTTGGCATGTAAGGAAACGTGTTATTAATAGAAGGCTGCAGCATCGGCGGGTACTTCATCATATTAGGACATGTTTCTCAGAAGACACGGGATGAATTTTTAGGCCCATCGAGCCTGCCCAGTGTTATCACTCCAGTGTCCTGGACTCAAGGTAATGAGGCTAGCTGGCCTGTTTGGTCAAGTCTGCTTGTTTCAACCCAGCAAGACTCCTTGGGCTTGGTTCGTGAGTGTGGGCTAGCTGGGTTGAGCCCTTTGAGCCCCTCGTCTTCGGATCCTTTTGGGCTCAACCCTCTAATTGAGAGATCAAGTCCTCCTAATAAGGGCCAGTCCATCCTTCTCGTGAGTCTTCCCATTTCAACCAGTGGTGGGTCAAGGAAGGGGAGCTTGGTCGATAGGGCATCCAGGTGTGAGTCGTTTGCCTCAATTGGGTCATTTTTTATTAAGCGCATAGAGCATTCTCGGTGGTTCCAATCCAGATCTAGATTTGGTGGCTCTGTGGGGCTTAATCCTTCATGTTCGCTTCTAAGATCGGTGGCTAGGGCTTTGAGTGAGGATATGCATCAATTGCTGTCAAGGTCTTGCAGCGCTTCCAATAGTTCACTAGGTGGGCCTAGGGCCTCGGATATCTTGGTAGCTCTTGATTCTATCACCTCAAGCGCGCGAAAAAGCTCGATAGCTTTGATTTTGAAGGGGGGTGGGTCGGATGATGGCATGGATTGTTCTGGAGCTAATCGCCCTTTAGCGTTGATGTACGTGCCGAAGGTCGAGAAGTCTATTTTGTCGAAGCTCAATGGGTCTGATTCCAATCTGAGAGCTCTAGCTTGTTATGCTGAGGTGTCTCCGGGCCTCGTGGATGTGTTGGAGGGAACTACCGACCTAGAGCTGGGTCATAGGTGTGGCAGGTTGGACAACCCTTCTTTGAGGATCTCTTCTTCTAAGGATGGCTTAGTCAGCGCAAGCTCGCGATCCACTCAGGATTCTCCAGGTACGCCTCTAGTGTCCCCCCCCCCCCCCCCCCCCCCCCTCAGTTCTTCTTTAGGGTGGCATGGGGTGGATGGCCTTAGTATGTGTTGTTTTCCGGTTTACAATGATGATGTTTCTTCTCTGGTACCTGCTGATAGGGGAGTTCACTCCTACAGAGGGAAAGCTGTCCCTAGGTCTTTTCTTGATTTCCCAGGGCAAGTGTGGGTTAATCCTAGTACCGTAGGTGTCTTAGAGGGTGGAATTACAGCTCTTCCCCGGTGTGGTCTAGCGAAGGGATTTGTAGGGTCGGGCCCTTCCTCGCGGTCTTTTGCTAGGAGCGAAGACCTGGATTGGGTGTTGTCCAAGATGGAGGAATTCGGCAAATTCCTGGGCTTGTCTTATGTTGGAAGGGAGAAGGAAGTTCGGGACATTTTTCGTTCTTTAGTAAGGGAGTAGGGTAAGGCTGATGTCCAAGATTTTGAGGCACATCCAGGATGAGTTAAGAAGAAATTGTTGAATGAAATGAAAATATTGGCTAGTGGGATTAATTACGACAACCATGGTTTGGTAGGGAGAAGATCTCGGACCAGTCCTGGGCAAGGGCAAGTAGGTGGTTCTTAATGTCGTTACGCCTTTTATCCTGGAATATTCGAGGGTTAGGACCTATGGAAAAACATCATGCGGCTAAGAATCTAGTTTCCCAATATTGGCCAACAATAGTTTGTCTTCAGGAAACTAAAATTGCGGGCATGTCACAACACATTGCACAAGATTTTTGAGGTGTCAATCCGGGTTGGTGTGCAGTTTTAGCTCTAGGGCATGTAGGGGGAATCTTAATCCTTTGGGCCAAAGGTGTTGTGGAAGTTTTAGAGGAGGAGCTCATTCACTCCTTTGTTGTTTCATCCATTCAAATTTCCAATGGGTTTTTTCGGAGTTGTATGGTCTAGTGTGCGCAAAGGAGCAAGACTTCTGGTCAGAGCTAGATAACATTAGTGCTAGATGGGGAATTCCTTGGTGTCTCAGGGGAGATTTCAACTATATGCGATTTAGTCATGAAAAATCTAATGGAGGAGCAGTCAATCCGAATATGAGGAGATTTGTGAAGTTTTTATTCAGATAGAAGATGATCAAATTTCCTCTATAAGGGGCATCCTTCACTTGCTCTAATTTCCAGAGTCCTCCTCTCAGCCTGATTGATAGGTTCTTTGCTAGCTTGGATTGGGAGGTCCGATATCCTGAAGCTTCGCTCTTGGCCCTTCCCAGACCGGTCTCGAATCACGTTCCCCTTTTGTTGGAGTTAGAAGGTAAAAATAGAGGCCCAAAACTTTCAAATTTGAGAATATGTAGTTGCATCATCCAACCTTTTTGTCTGTAGTTGAAGAGGCTTGGGCTTCAAGTAACACCAGATTTGACATTAGATTGAAGGCAAGCATAAGCTTAAGATTTGGAACAAGCAAGTGTTTGGGATTATCCTTGATAAGAAAAAATCAATTATGAAGGACATTGCAGCTTTGGATTAGAAGGAGGAGCATTCCTCTTTGTTGGGAAGTGAAGTTAAGGAGAGAGATGTCTTAAAACATGATCTCCATAATTTGTTAAAATATGAGAAAATTAGTTGGAAGCAAAAGTCGCGAGTTAGATGGTTAAAAGAGGGGGACAAGAACATGAGATTCTTTCATAGAATAGCTACTGTGCGTCACCGAGCGAATAAGATTTTGGGTTTGCAGATTGAAGACAAAAAATGGGAGAATACTAAGGAATTGGGAGGTGCAACGATTGAGTACTATTGTTCTTTATACAAGGAAGAGCTTGCTTATAAGCCTTTTCTTGATGGGTTGCCTTTCGAGAGCATTTCCGCGGAGATGAACCATCATTTAGAAAGACTGTTCTCAAAATTGGATGTTTTGTTAGTGATCTCAGAATACTAAGGAATTGGGATGTTTTGGATGGAGGGGGACAAAGCCCTGGGCCCCGACGGATTTACTATTGAATTCTATAAGAAGTGTTGGTCTATAATTGGGCAAGACTTGATGAATGTTTTTCATGAATTTTTCTAGTCTAATTCATTTGATCAGGTGTTTAATTGTTCTTTCATCGCCCTCATCCCGAAGATGGCTGGGGCCATTGACATTAGAGACTTTAGATCGATCAGTCTTTTGGGTAGTGCATACAAGATCCTCTCAAAAGTGTTAACAATTAGGCTCAGTCGAGTGATTGGTCATGTCATCTCCCCTGAGTAGAGCGCTTTCATGGGAGAGAGACAAATCCTGGACGGGATTTTGATAGCTAATGAAGTGGTGGATGAGCGTATAAAGAAGGGAGAGCCAGGAATTATTTACAAAACAAATATGGAAATGGCCTACGACCATGTCAATTGGGGGTTCTTAGAGTACACCCTTCGTCGGATGGGTATTGGGCACAAGTGGTGCGCATGGATGAGGTACTGTTATTCTTTGCCCTCCTTTTCAATTCTCATTAATGGTGCTCCCTTTGGATTTTTCAAAATTTCAAGGGGTTTGTGTCAAGGAGACCCATTTTCTCCCCTTCTTTTTATAATTGTAATCAAATCCCTTAGTCGTATGATTTGGAGGGTTGCAGAGGCAGTGTGGGATAGTTTTGTGGTGGGCTGCTCCCAGGTCAAGATATCGCATCTTCAGTTTGCGGATGATATTTTTTTTATTCTGTGGTGCTTCGACTAGGCATCTTACCTATATCTAAACCTATTTAGTTGTTTCGAAGCAGTTTCCAGGTTGAAAATAATTTTCAGAAGAGCAAGATCTTTGCTGTAGGGGAGGTGCCTAATTTGGAGGCTTTGGCTACTTGCCCTAGGTGTAAGACTGGCATGCTTCCAACTAAATATTTAGGTCTTCCTTTGGGGGCGTCTTTCAAAACGAAGTCGATTTGGGAGCCGATCATTGAGAGATTTCACAAGAGGTTGGCAGGATGAAAATCTACGCTCATTTCCAAGGGTGGTAGGCTCACTTTAGTGAAGAGTACCCTTTGTAGCCTTCCAACTTTTTTCCTGTCTTTGTTCAAAATTCATGCTTTCATTGTTACCAAATTGGAAAGAATACAATGGGAGTTCATTTGGAATGATAAGGTGGTGGTCAAGAAATTACATCTTGTGAGGTGTAAGTGGATTTGTCGCCCAAAGAGAGCGGGGGGCTTAACATTTGGCCAATCAAGGCAGTTAACCAGGCTTTATTGGATAAATGGCTGTGGCATTTTGGGGTTGATTGAGATAGTTTGTAGCGAGTGGTTATTGTGGCGCGGCACGGGAGTAGGGATCATTGGGAGCCAAGACCGCCTAAGGGTCCTCATGGGGTAGGTCCTTGGAAAGGTATTGAGTCGGGTTGGACTGAGTTCGTCAAGCATACGCATCTCGTGATCAGTGATGGGACGAAAGTAAGTTCTGTCTTGATCCTTAGTGCGGTCCCTGCCCCTTGAAGCAGTTGTTTAGCCCTTTCTTTTCTATTGTAGTTGACAAAACTGCAACAATTACAGAGTTGTAAGACAGGAGAGTAGGGTTAAGAGCCTTGTGTCCTAAGTTCAAGCAGTCGTTAAATGATTGGGAGGTTCAGGAATTTGCCAACTTTGTGGCCATGTTAGAATTGGTGTGCATTGTGGAGTCCTTGAGGGATAGCCGTGTTTGGGCCAACCACACCGAATGGCGGTTTTCTGTGGGATCTTTTCTTTAGGTGGTGAATCTGAGCCCTCATTCAGAATTTTTCTAGCCGGAGTGTTTGGTTCCCTGGAGTGCCTTCAAAGATCTCTTTCTTTCTATGGTCTACCTTCTTAGATAAGATCTTGATGCTAGATAACTTGAGAAAAAGAGGTTGGAGTCTCCCGAATCGAGGTTATCTATGCTGGTTGAAGGAGGAATCGGTTGACCATCTACTTTTGTTTTGCCCTTTTGTGAGAAGTCTTTGGATGTATTTTCTCTCTCAATTGGGGGTGATTTGGGTCTTCCCCTCGTCCTTCCAGGGTCTCCTATTTTGTTGGTTCCCAGTTTCATTGGAGAGTCTATTATATCTCATTTGGGCCTTTCTTTCAGGAGTTAACATTTGGGCCTTTCTTTCAGGAGTGGTTTCATGGTCTATGTGGAATGAGCGGAATAGGAGGGTGTTTGAAAATTCTTCTTTGTCGATTAAGCGAGTGTGTTCTCATTCGCGTTATATACTACGTGATTGGATCTCCTATAAGGCTAATGTGGTGGAGATAGGGTTTGATGAGCTTATATCCTAGTGGTAGTAGGTGTTTCCCAAGTATTGGATGTTGCCCAGGGTATGGACCCTAGAGGGGGGGTGAATAGGGTCTATGGCAATTAAAAAATATTTACTCTAAATTCCCTAAGCGGAATTTCAACTTTAAGGCAAGTTAAAGGGAAATAGAGAATCTAACAAATTTGCTTTAACAATAGTATAAACAATAATGGAAATCAGTCAAGTAGAGAGAGTTAGAGAGATGCAAACACTTGACACCGGATATTGTTCACGAGGTTCGGCAACCCGCCTACGTTCCCGCCTTGAGCTATTCCCGCTCCAAGGATTCCCCATGATTTTATTCCCAAATTGTGTCCTCTTCTTCCGGGTGAAGAGTAAACCGTTACACTCCCTTGCAGGCTAGGAGACCACCTTTACTATCCTTTTACGGGCTGAGGATGAACCTTTACACAATCCTTTTATGGCTTAGGATCAAACCTTCACAATCCTTTAAGGCTAAGGATGAACCTTTACAATGTAAAGATTTGGATTTGAATCCGAAATGCAAAACTCCTTTAGAGTTAGATAAGAATAGAATAACAAACTCTAAGAAATCTCTCAAAAGATGGATTGGAGTTTAGCTCAAAACAAAGAGTATTGGGGGTTTCAAATTTTTCACGATAGATTTGAGTTTTGGATCTTGGTGAATGATTGGGAATTGATAAATTGTTCACCCTTATGATTTTAGTTCATAAACCATCTTTATTTATTGTGCATTCAAGAATATAGCCGTTGGAAAAGCAATAGATGCGAAAAGAGCCGTTAAAAATATAGCCGTTACAGTAAAAAACACGTTATGGGCATTTTTTTACTCTATCCAGTCGATCACAAGGCTTGTGTGATCGACTGGATGGTGCTCCTAATTGCTCCATCCGATCGGCTGGATAGAACACCATTTTTGCCTCTCGGTATTTTGACCATAACTATTGCTTCACTTATTGGAATTGGGTCATTCAAAAGCCTATTCCACTCGAAATTGAAAGAAGAAAAAATTTGTCTCTAATAGTTGAATCCTAATTCTGTGTTTTTCATGGTCAAAACGGGTCCCAAAAATTTCTGGGTTTGAGAAAAACGGCTAGAACAGAATTTGTTCTATCCAGTCGATCACAAGGCTTGTGTGATCGACTGGATAGTGTATTTTTTGTCCAAAAAATGCTGAAATCATATTTTATTAATTTTGGTCTATCCAGACGATCACAAGACCCTTCTGATCGACTGGATAGTGTATTTTTTGCCCAGAAAACACTGAAATCCCATTTTCTTGATTTTAAAGGTTGGAATGATGTCCTAGGCTACTTGGCTTGCTTTTAGAATGATTTTTAAGTGTTCCAAAGTCCATTAGATTGATAGATAAACATGATTAACAACTCATAATGATCATTAGAATGATCTAAAATGGACTCAAAGAGGTTTCCAACACTAACAAAACTTATAGATAAATTTTTCAAAATTTGTTCTATCCAGTCGATCGCAAGGGTCTTCTGATCGATTGGATGGTCTGCTTAATCAACTGAATGGTCTATCTAATCGACTGGATAGACCATTTTTATTTGCAGAATCCATTTTTCAAAACCTATAAGATGAGATTTGATTCCAAGGTTTTGTACTTATCCATTATGTGTAAGATGATCATGTTTAAAGGTTCTTAATCATATTTTAACATTGGTTTAAGGAACCTATGGTCAATCTAAGGTCTTTGAGCTTTTCATCTAAACCATCTAATGAGGACTTTTACAAAAGTCCTAAACACTCTCAACTTAAACGAATATATTAAAAACCTTGAGAGTCTTCACTTCATTACTGGATCTGATTTAGCTTTGAGTTGATCCATCTCCTTTATCTTCATCTTATCTTGATGCTTGAGCTTATGTCAACTTGATGATGTGAGCTTGAATGACTTTGACTTGGACTAGATCTTTCATAGAGGCTTTAACAGGGTCCAGCTCATGCTTTTTGGATGAAAGGCACTCTAATGCTCTTAATCTGATTTTCATAGAAACTCAAGAGAGACATTAGTAACACAATATTCATTCCTTCATTGTGTTATCATTAAAATCAATGATATTGCCTTAGGTCAAAACCTAAAGGCTAACATTGGACCCTAAAGGGGGGTGAATAGAGTTTTAGAAAATTTAAATTTCTTCCTAATCCTTTTTTACAGAATTTAAATTAATTTAATTAAAAGAGAATGAAATCTAGCAATTCTAAAATCAATGCAAAAGTAAAGTAAAGGAGAGAGAGAAAGCAAACACAAGGATATGTTTTCGAGATTCAGCCTTCCCACCTACGTCCCTGCCTCAAGCAACCCACTTGAGGATTCATCACTGTTCATTAATCGCACGATTTTCTTCCGAGTGAAGATCAAACTTTTACAGTTGCAAGAGAACACCCTCTCTTGACTTTTTCCGAAGTTTCCCACTTCAAAACAAAAAAGAATCCACCGATTCTTGATTTCAAATATAAAGTTGTATTGAAAGGTTTACAATCTCGAAATTGCTCCTTAGATGAGTTGAAAAGATCTCTTTGAATGCTCTCTAAAAATCTCTCAAAGATTGGAGTTGAATAGCTCAAGATATGGGATTTGGGATTTCTAGGGTTTTCTTAATGAATGATTCGATGTTAGCTTGTGAGTGAATGATTGGAGTTAATGCATAGATCAAGAGTTGTTTCTAGATCATAAATGAACTCAATTTATAGCCCTTGACAAAATATGATCATTGGAGGTGCATTGAATGCAAAAATGATCGTTGAAAAATAGCTATTGTAGTGCATTTAATGCGCACCCGAGCAAATTAGTCAACTTGTTTGACAATCAAGTTGTCTGGTTCGTTCCAAACCATTTCCAAAATGTTTACAGCATAATCAGTCGACTGGTATTGTAACCCAGTGAGAACTGGTCGACTAATTTTGAAACAGAATCAAAATAGTATTCAGGGCAAGATCTGGTCAACTGATTTTGAGAATCCTTAAGAATTGGTCGACTGCTTTTCTGATTTTTCACATAGAATCCATTTTTAACCAACCTAGATGATATGAATGATTTGTAAGGTCACTTGGTTTATCTTTATCAAGATTTTAATCATTTTATATGATGTCCTAGGGCATGGACCCAAGGCCCATGCAAAACCAACCCAAGGCCCCTAGGACCCAAAACCTGTAAACAAGTAGTCCCTGGGCCCACACAGGACCCACAAACCTAAGCCAAGCCATAGAAAAGGGGCTTAGGCCCTCAAAAGTCAAAAAATCCTGAACAGCGGTAATCTTATTACCAACATTCCTTTTGGGGTAAATTCTGTACCGTGTGCATGTGTATTTAAACCAGGACAGGCCCATTTCTAGAAAAATCTCAGAATGGCGGTAGAGTTTCTTCCACCATTATCCATTTGGCCTTATAGGAGAATGGTGGTACTAGAATTACCGTCCCAGTTTTCATGTTTGCAGTGCTCACCTGCCCTCCCTAGTTTGATAGCATTATTGACTAACTTAGGCAAAGCAAAGTCTGTTTCCAAGTAGGCAAGCAATAGATGTACCTGTTTTACACGAGCAATATCAATCCGCTTAATTACCTACCGTGGGAGGGTGCAAGGAATTCCAACCTTCCACCTATGTTATATAATCCCTTCAAGCAAGTTAATTGACTTCCTACCGTGGGAGGGTGCACGGAATTCCAACCTTCCACTAAAAATAAAAATAAAAATTCAGACTTTTTTTTTTTTTCAATCAAGTTAAAAAGCAAAAAAAATAGAAGTTAGAAGTGAAGAGTTAGAAGTTAGAAGCAAGAAAGTAAAAGTTAGCAGTTAGCAGTTAGAAGCAAGAAAGTAAAAGTTAGCAGTTAGAAGTTAGGAGCAAGAAAGTAAAAGTTAGATGTCAGGTGCAGAAAGTAAAAGTTATGAGTTAGAATTAGAGGGAATGGGGGATGGGAGAATTTCGTAACCCCTGTTCTCGTCACACGTTGCAATCCCCGGCAACGGCGCCAAAAACTTGTTACAACTTAATTTAATCCAAATTAATAGACATAAAATCAAGAGTAAAAATAATATACTTGCAAGTGCACAAGTGACACAGTTGATGTATCTGGTGATCACAGGGTCGAATCCACAGGGATTGACTATTGTGCAACAAGAATTAAGGAAACGAAATCTAAAGAGAAGAGAAATTTAAAATCGGTTTTCCACTCAATGAGAATGGAGCAAAAATCACTGATAACTGTAAAGCAATGAAAAAAAGGTCTAAGGCTTCAGGAAAATCCACCTATCCCTCCTTATGCTTAGATTTGGATGAAAACACATCTAGAATTAAATAAGGATTTAATCTAGATGGAAAATTATACGATAAAACCACTGACCATTAAATTCAATTGAATAATTAGAGAAATTTGAAGAGTACTCTGTATCTAACTCACAGGGGATCCAAGCATTCCATATATCAGTAGATCATATGAAATCAAAGAGCATATAGAGAAGAACAATTAACCAAAATAAGAACTATTCAATTAAAATTAATGATCAAACCAACCACATCATCCACATAAATCGGAAAAATGTTTCAAATCCCTAACCTTAGAAAGGTATTTAGCCCACCATGATTGGAGTTGTCATCCTCCTTAATGGTGTTCCAAACACTACAATAAAATAACTCAAAAAAAAGTTAAAAGAAGAAGAGAGAAAAGAGAATGAGAAAAGATCAGAGAGCCCCAAAAGTCTCTCACTTTAGGTTTATATAAACTAAAGGGAAGAAGAGAAGGGAAAAAAAACAAAAGAGAAACTTCTAATTCCAAAATTCCAACTAAAATTACACTTTCCTCCACTTGACGACATGTTTTGACCCCTTAAACGTCCGAATTAGGAGATCTTCGTGAAATACAATTTTGTTTCCCTTTAAGTTTTCTTTCCAAAACATCAAACTTTGCCTTAATCCAAATTTCGAGTCAAAAGTTATGTCCAAATTAATAAGTACTGTCCAGATTAGTCGGGAATCCGGGAAATCCTCATTCTTTGTTTGGGATTGGTTGCTAAATAATAGCACTCCTCTAGCCATCCACGAAATTTCTTGCTTTTCTTGTAGATTTAGTTGGCCTCCATTAAGCTCCTTGCTTGAATTCCAAAATTCACCCAAAATAAAGAGTTCTTGTGACCAAAGTAGACTTTCTTCTTTTTTCTGAAATAGAAACATCAATATAGCACACTTCTTCTTTCTAATTCAAGAGAGTTCCACCATTTTTATGCCAAAATCATATTAATCCATATCTTGCTAAGATTCTCCAGCCATGTTGTAGAATCTTTCTATACTTGGTCTTGGGCTTTGCTCTTGGGCTTTGACTCTTTGACTTGAGACTTGGCTTCTTGGACTTTTGGCTTGGGCTTTGCTCTTTGGGCTCTAGCTCATTTAGATCTTTGAGTTGAATATGGGTTATTTGAAACTTTGGACTTCTTGAATCCCGAGAGTAGTCTGGGGTTAGGATTCCTACAAAAAATAAATACACGTAATAAGTCTCTTTTAAAAATATTTTGCATGCGACCTTCCAAGACATGTATGAATACATGCAAATGTATCATGAAAATTAAGAGAAAGAGGACAACGCAATGGTGAGAAGAGAATACATCACTTTATGTGTAAAAATGAGGATATAAACCAAATAAGTATGATAATGCTTATTTAAATGGGGATAATTAAGCAAAATTAAGCACTTCATATGGAATGCTTGGATCCCCTGTGAGTTAGATACAGAGTACTCTTCAAATTTCTCTAATTATTCAATTGAATTTAATGGTCAGTGGTTTTATCGTATAATTTTCCATCTAGATTAAATCTTTATTTAATTCTAGATGTGTTTTCATCCAAATCTAAGCATAAGGAGGGATAGGTGGATTTTCCTGAAGCCTTAGACCTCTTTTTCATTGCTTTACAGTTATCAGTGATTTTTGCTCCATTCTCATTGAGTGGAAAACCGATTTTAAATCTCTCTTCTCTTCATATTTCGTTTCCTTAATTCTTGTTGCACAATAGTCAATCCCTGTGGATTCGACCCTGTGCTCACCAGATACATCAACTGTGTCACTTGTGTACTTGCAAGTATATTATTTTTACTCTTGATTTTATGTCCATTAATTGGGATTAAATTAAGTTGTAACAAGTTTTTGGCGCCGTTGCCGGGGATTGCAACGTGTGACGAGAACACGGGTTACGAAATTCTCCCATTCCCCATTCCCTCTAATTCTAACTCCTAACTTTTACTTTCTGCACCTGACATCTAACTTTTACTTTCTTGCTCCTAACTTCTAACTACTAACTGCTAACTTTTACTTTCTTGCTTCTAACTTCTAACTTCTAACTTCCAACTGCTAACTGCTAACTTTTACTTTCTTGCTTCTAACTTCTAACTTCTTACTTCCAACTGCTAACTGCTAACTTTTACTTTCTTGCTTCTAACTTCTAACTCTTAACTTCTAACTTCTATTTTTTTAGCTTTTTAACTTGATTGAAAAAAAAAAAAAAAGTCTGAATTTTTATTTTTATTTTTAGTGGAAGGTTGGAATTTCGTGCACCCTCCCACTGTAGGAAGTCAATTAACTTGCTTGAAGGGATTATATAACATAGGTGGAAGGTTGGAATTCCGTGCACCCTCCCACGGTAGGTAATTAAGCGGATTGATATTGCTCGTGTAAAATAGGTACATCTATTGCTTGCCTACTTGGAAACAGACATTGCTTTGCCTAAGTTCAGGAATTTCTTCACTTCTGGTAAACTCACTCCTTCACTCTCGTTATTCTCCTACTTATCTTACATCTACTGTCAACTTACAACCTAGTGGGGAAGCTCGGCGTATACTCTGTATACGTGCCTCGTCTGTCGTCCCTTTAGCTAGCTTGTTCATATAGAAGACTTATAGGAGGTGCATGCTTTCCTGTTTAAATCCCTGACTTTCCCTTTGAGTTCTCTCATTTGTATGATCACGTGGAATCGAGATCACACAAGCCGCTTAAGGAGAACAGACTTTGAAATTGAAGACTTGTCTAATAACTTGTTTGAAGATTCTGATCATTCTTATTCATCAGACACTATGACTGACAATGAAAGTGATCAGGGGGATAATGGAGTTCATAATAATCCACCAATGCTGACCTTGCGTGAATATTTGCAACCAACAAGGACGAGTTCTCCATCTTGTATGGTTTTTCTCATTAATGCAAATACTTTTGACTTCAAACCGGGAGTGATTCAATTACTTCCTAAGTTCCATGGCTTAGACTCAGAAAGTCCTTACCTACACTTGAAAGAATTTGATGAGGTTTGTGCAACCTTGCGCAATCAAAATGTTAGTGATGATGTGGTTAGGTTAAAATTGTTCTCTTTCTCTTTAAAAGAGAAGGCCAAAAATTGGCTAAATTCTCTAAAGCCAAGATCCATTAGCACATGGCAAGAACTGACCAGGGAGTTTCTAAAAAAATTCTTCCCTACCCATAAGACTAATACTCTTAGGAGGAACATCATGAATTTCTCTCAAAAGGAGAATGAAACTTTTTTTCAATGTTGGGAACGTTTCAAAGAATTATTGTTGACTTGCCCCCATCATGGCTACGAGACATGGCACACCGTTAGTTTCTTCTATGAAGGTTTAACCTCTCAAATGCGCCAGTTTATAGAGATGATGTGCAATGGTGAGTTTCTAAATAAAGATCCCGAAGAGGCTTGGGATTATTTTGACCAATTAGCTGAAAATGCCCAATCTTGGGATAACACTGATAGATCTGATAGGTTAGATAAGACCAAGCTTAATGTCATGACTAAGGGATGTATGTACCTCCTGAAAGAAGAGAATAATGATGTGAATGCCAAAATAGCCAGTTTGACCAGAAAAGTAGAAGTCATGGAACTTATGAAAGTAAACTCAATTAAGGCCACTGAAAAAGTAGAAGATGTTTGTGGCATATGCGAGACTAATGTACACCGTACTCAGGATTGTCCAACAATCCCAGCTTTTCAAGAGGTGTTACATGATCAAGCAAATGTCATGAACACCTATAAAAGGCCTTTTTCTTCTCCCTACTCGGAAACTTACAATCCTGGTTGGAGGAACCATCCCAACTTTAGTTGGAAAAATTGTCCTACTGCAAACAACCCTCCTCAGGGGCCTTCCACTCATACTCCTTATGTGCCTCCACATAAGAAGATCCTTGAAGAGACGTTGCAACAATTCATCCAAGGTCAAACAAACATAAATAATCAGACAATGCAAGCTATCAATGATCTGAAGAATTCTGTCAAAGAGTTGACCTCTTCGTTGTGCATTCAAGAAAATGGCAAATTTCCTGCTCAACCTCAACCAAATCCTAGAGGTCAATTTGAGGTAAGTAATTCAAATTCTTCAGATTCCCAAGAGGAACATATCAAGTCCATCACCACTCTACGAAATGGAAAATAATTGATAAAGATACTCCAAAGAAGGTTCACAAACCTGAGAAATCTTTAAAATCAAAGAGTGATGATGAACTTGTTAAGTCCAAATCTGATATGGTTTTGCAATGTCCGATACCTGCTCCTTTTCCCCAAAGGTTACAACCTCCTCAAAAGTTAGTCAATAATGCTGATATATTAGAAATCTTCAAACAGGTAAAGATCAACATCCCCTTGTTAGACGCTATCAAACAAATTCCATCATATGCCAAATTCTTAAAAGATTTATGTACAGTCAAGCGTACGCATAATGTACAAAAGAAAGCTTTCTTAACAGAACAAGTGAGTGCAATCATTCAACATAATACCCCATCCAAATACAAAGATCCAGGATGCCCAACAATTTCTTGTATTATTGGGAACTTCAGGATAGAACAAGCTTTGCTTGACCTTGGGGCTAGTGTTAACCTCTTACCCTACTTGGTGTATGAGCAGTTGGGTCTTGGTGAGCTAAAGCTCACTAAGGTAACACTCCAACTTGCTGACCGTTCAGTGAAAATACCGAGAGGGGTAATTGAGGATGTGTTAGTCCAAGTAGACAAATTTTACTTTCCTGTTGATTTTACTATCTTGGACACACAACCTGTGTTGAATGCATGCACTCAAATTCCTGTTATTTTAGGCCACCCATTCCTTGCAACCTCCAATGCTTTAATCAATTGCAGTAATGGTGTCATGAAACTCTCGTTTGGCAATATGACTTTGGAATTAAATATTTTTAATATCTGCAAACAACCTGGGGATGATGATGATGTGCATGGAGTAAACTTGATTGAAACTCTTGTGAAAGACCAATTTCTTCAATCTTCTTTTTCTGATCCTCTAGAAGCTTGTTTGGCACATTTTAATGATTTTAATGAGGACATTTTAATTAATTCTGTAAACTCTTTGTTGGAATCTGTTCCGGTGTTGGATACTAACAAGTGGAGATCACGTTTTGAGGAATTGCCACCTCACGATACCGTACCCCTCCCGTCAAGTATCCAAACACCAAAGCTTGAGTTGAAACCTTTGCCAGCTGATCTCAAATATGCATTTTTGGGACAAGCAGAGACATTCCCAGTGGTCATTTCCTCACAATTGAATGAGACGCAGGAAGAAAAATTAATTGATGTTCTTCGAGAACACAAAGGTGCAATAGGGTGGACCATAGCTGATATTAAGGGAATCAGTCCCTTAATTTGTACCCATAGGATATATTTGGAGGATAATGCTAAACCATCTAGAGAGATGCAGCGTAGGCTGAATCCCAACATGAAAGATGTGGTTAGAGCAGAGGTCCTAAAACTTTTGGATGTAGGGATCATATACCCTATTTCTGATAGTCAGTGGGTAAGTCCTACCCAAGTGGTACCTAAGAAATCCGGTATAACTGTAGTCAAGAATGCTAATGATGAATTAATCCCAACTAGAGTCACAACTGATTGGCGAGTGTGCATTGACTATAGGAACTTGAACTTAGTGACTAGGAAAGACCATTTCCCGTTGCCCTTCATGGACCAAATTTTAGAAAGAGTAGCTGGTCATAAATTTTATTGTTTCCTAGATGGGTACTCCGGTTATAATCAAATAGAAATTGCACCTGAGGATCAAGAAAATACCACTTTTACATGTCCATTCGGCACTTTTGCTTATCGAAGGATGCCATTTGGGTTGTGTAATGCTTCTGCCACATTCCAAAGATGCATGTTAAGTATATTTAGCGATATGGTAGAGCGTTTTCTTGAAGTGTTTATGGATGATTTTTCTGTGTTTAGTGATTCTTTTGATGATTGTCTGTTTCATTTAAAGAAAGTTTTGGTTAGATGTGAGGAGAAAAACCTCATTCTGAATTACGAGAAGTGTCATTTTATGGTCTCTAAAGGGATCGTGCTTGGCCACATTGTCTCCTCCCAAGGAATCGAAGTGGATAAAGCCAAAATTGATTTGATAGCCAATTTACCCACCCCATAGACCATTAAGGACATTAGATCTTTTCTAGGTCATGCAGGATTTTACAGAAGGTTTATTAAAGACTTTAGTGCAATGTCTAGACCATTGTGTAACCTTCTATCAAAGGAAAACTCCTTCGAGTGGACTAAAGCATGCCAGGAAGCTTTTGCAAAGCTGAAAGGCATGTTGACTTCTGCTCCTATAATGCAACCACCTGATTGGAGTTTACCATTTGAAATCATGTGTGATGCTAGTGATTATGCGGTTGGGGCCGTGCTAAGGCAACGCAAGGATAAGAAGCCTTGTGTCATTTACTATGCAAGTAGGACCTTGAACAGTGCTCAGATGAACTATTCTACTACCGAAAAAGAACTCCTAGCCGTAGTCTTTGCACTTGACAAGTTCCGATCTTACTTGATTGGATCTCGAATTCACTGACCATACAGCTTTAAAGTACCTTCTTTCTAAGAAGGATGCTAAACCAAGACTCCTTAGGTAGATCCTTCTACTCCAGGAATTTGACTTAGAAATTAAAGATAAAAAAGGAGTAGAAAATGTAGTGGCTGATCATTTATCCCGTCTTGTACTCTCTGATTCCTTGGAGACAATGCCGATCAAAGACACGTTTCCTGATGAGCAACTTTTCGCTGTCTCCCAATTACCTTGGTTTGCGGATATTGCGAATTATCTTGTTACAGGCAACCTTCCTATTCATTGGAAACAACAAGATAAAAATAAATTTTTGACTGAGGTACGTAGATTTTTCTGAGATGATCCTTATCTGTTTAAATATTGTTCTGATCAAATTATTAGGAGATGTGTGCCTGATTCTGAACACTTGAATGTCATCTCCTTTTGTCACGTTGAAGCATGTGGTGGTCATTTTTTAGCCAAAAAGACTACCGCAAAAATTCTGCAATGCGGTTTTTATTAGCCCACTCTTTTTAAGGACACTCATGAGTTTTGCAAAGCATGCGAGCGTTGCAAAAAATTAGGAGGAATCTCCAGTCGGAATATGATGCCTCTCAACCCAATTTTGATTATTGAAGTCTTTGACTGTTGGGGCATCGATTTCATGGGACCATTCCCTCCTTCTTTTGGGTATCTTTATATCTTAGTAGCCGTTGATTATGTGTCAAAATGGATCGAGGCTGTTCCAAGCAAAACCAATGACCACAAAACGGTCTTGTGATTTTTAAAAGAAAATGTTTTATCAAGGTTTGGAACACCTCGAGCTATTATCAGTGATGGGGGTACGCACTTCTGTAATCGGCCTTTTGAGGCCTTGATGAAAAAATATGGGATAACTCATATAGTTTCTACCCCTTATCACCCACAAACAAGTAGACAAGTGGAGATATCCAATCGGGAGATTAAACATATTTTACAAAAAACTGTAAATCCAGACCGTAAGGATTGGTCATTACGACTAACCGATGCGCTATGGTCATACTGTACAGCTTTCAAAACCCTGATTGGAATGTCTCCATATCGAATTGTCTTTGGAAGAGCTTGTCACTTGCCTGTTGAATTGGAACACAAGGCTTACTGGGCGATAAAGACACTCAATTTTGATTTGGAGAAAGTAGGCTCGCTTCGCAAACTCCAACTGGATGAGTTGGACGAAATTCGAAATGATGCTTACGAGAGTGCCAAAATTTACAAGGAAAGAATGAAGGTTTTTCATGATAAGCATATTCTTCGAAAATCTTTTGAGCCTTCTCAAAAAGTTCTTTTGTATAATTCTCGTTTGCATCTATTTCCTGGTAAGCTTCGATCTCGTTGGACCGGCCCTTTCATTGTGAAAACTGTTTACCCTTATGGAACTGTCGAGATTGAGAATCCTGAAAACGGTAATGTTTTTAAAGTCAATGGTCAACGATTGAATCCATTTTTGGAGAATTTCACCCCACATGTTGAGTCCACAATTCTGGAAGATCCCGTTTATCCTGATTGATCATTTCTCTCACTTGAGGAGAATTTTTGTGTATACTATGCATTTTTGTTTTTTTTACTTGCTTTGATTGATCAGTTCATATCCCTATGATGTTTCATACCCTCTATCTCTTTTTGATCTCTCAATGTTATATTTCATATAAATCTCTATTTGAAACATTGAGGACAATGTTCGATTTAGGTTGGGGGGTGTAGATCTGTGCTTTATTGTTGGGATAATCTCTGCTAATAGTAGACCATCACATTCCTCCTTTACAAAAAAAAAAAAAAAAAATTTGTGTTTTTGTCCTGGCTACTGTCTATTTCTTCATTGCCTTTTATCTATTGAGCTATTGAATTTTGGATTATAAAGGCACACGGTGAAAATCTTTAAGAAGCTCAATTCCAGCTGTTTAAAATGAAAAGTCTTTGTTACTAATTCTCAGTTAGTGAAAATTATAAATTGCTGAATTTTTAAACTTTCCCTACACATCTGACTCAATATCTGGAGCTAGGTTGAATTTGGTAGTTGTTGACTTGATAATTGTCTGGAATGTAGGGAGAAACCAAGTCTGATGAACTATGACTATCTTGTTCACTTGGTTTGCTGGTAAGAAGAAAAACAGAACTGGGTTATGATGAAGTCAAAGAAAGAAACGAGTGAATTTGACCAAGTACTTTGAAAAGGGCTACCTCTTGTCAGGTCTTTGAAAAAAAAAAGGAAAAAAATCACAGATCTACACCCCCCAACCTAAATCGAACATTGTCCTCAATGTTTCAAATAGAGATTTATATGAAATATAACATTGAGAGATCAAAAAGAGATAGAGGGTATGAAACATCATAGGGATATGAACTGATCAATCAAAGCAAGTAAAAAAAACAAAAATGCATAGTATACACAGAAGTTCTCCTCAAGTGAGAGAAATGATCAATCAGGATAAACGGGATCTTCCAGAGTTGTGGACTCAACAATTGGGTTGAAATTCTCTAAAAACGGTTTCAATCATTGACCATTGACTTTAAAAACATTACCGTTTTCAAGATTCTCAATCTCGACAGTTCCATAAGGGTAAACAGTTTTCACAATGAAAGGGCCGGTCCAACGAGATCGAAGCTTACCAGGAAATAGATGCAAACGAGAATTATACAAAAGAACTTTTTGAGAAGGCTCAAAAGATTTTCGAAGAATATGCTTATCATGAAAAACCTTCATTCTTTCCTTGTAAATTTTGGCATTCTCGTAAGCATCATTTCGAATTTCGTCCAACTCATCCAGTTGGAGTTTGCGAAGCAAGCCTGCTTTCTCCAAATCAAAATTGAGTGTCTTTATCGCCCAGTAAGCCTTGTGTTCCAATTCAACAGGCAAGTGACAAGCTCTTCCAAAGACAATTCGATATGGAGACATTCCAATCGGGGTTTTGAAAGCTGTACGGTAAGCCCATAGCGCATCGGTTAGTCGTAATGACCATTCCTTACGATCTGGATTTACAGTTTTTTGTAAAATATGTTTAATCTCCCGATTGGATATCTCCACTTGTCTACTTGTTTGTGGGTGATAAGGGGTAGAAACTTTATGAGTTATCCCATATTTTTTCATCAAGGCCTTAAAAGGACGATTACAGAAGTGCGTACCCCCATCACTGATAATAGCTCGAGGTGTTCTAAACCTTGATAAAACATTTTCTTTTAAAAATCGCAAGACCGTTTTGTGGTCATTGGTTTTGCTTGGAACAGCCTCGATCCATTTTGACACATAATCAACGGCTACTAAGATATAAAGATACCCAAAAGAAGGAGGGAATGGTCCCATGAAATCGATGCCCCAACAGTCAAAGACTTCAATAATCAAAATTGGGTTGAGAGGCATCATATTCCGATGGGAGATTCCTCCTAATTTTTGGCAACGCTCGCATGTTTTGCAAAACTCATGAGTATCCTTAAAAAGAGTGGGCTAATAAAAACCGCATTGCAGAATCTTTGCGGTAGTCTTTTTGGCTGAAAAATGACCACCACATGCTTCAGAGTGACAAAAGGAGATGACATTCAGGTGTTCAGAATCAGGCACACATCTCCTAATAATTTGATCAGAACAATATTTAAACAGATAAGGATCATCCCAGAAAAATCTACGTACCTCGGTCAAAAATTTCTTTTTATCTTGTTGTTTCCAATGAATAGGAAGGTTACCTGTAACAAGATAATTTCCAATATCCGCAAACCAAGGTAATTGGGAGACAGCAAAAAGTTCCTCATCAGGAAACGTGTCTTTGATCGGCATTGTCTCCAGGGAATCAGAGAGTACAAGACGGGATAAATGATCAGCCACTACATTTTCTACTCATTTTTTATCTTTAATTTCTAAGTCAAATTCCTGGAGTTGAAGGATCCACCTAAGGAGTCTTGGTTTAGCATCCTTCTTAGAAAGAAGTTACTTTAAAGCTGCATGGTCAGTGAATATAATAATTCGAGATCCAATCAAGTAAGATCGGAACTTGTCAAGTGCAAAGACTACGGCTAGGAGTTCTTTTTCGGT
The DNA here is from genome assembly GCA_015143295.1 of Tetracentron sinense. NCBI lineage: Eukaryota > Viridiplantae > Streptophyta > Magnoliopsida > Trochodendrales > Trochodendraceae > Tetracentron > Tetracentron sinense. The sequence goes on from CM026551.1 coordinate 30,452,040, forward strand.
AGTAGAATAGTTCATCTGAGCACTGTTCAAGGTCCTACTTTCATAGTAAATGACACAAGGCTTCTTATCCTTGCGTTGCCCTAGCACGGCCCCAACCGCATAATCACTAGCATCACACATGATTTCAAATGGTAAACTCCAATCAGGTGGTTGCATTATAGGAGCAGAAGTCAACATGCCTTTCAGCTTTGCAAAAGCTTCCTGGCATGCTTTAGTCCACTCGAAGGAGTTTTCCTTTGATAGAAGGTTACACAATGGTCTAGATATTGTACTAAAGTCTTTAATAAACCTTCTGTAAAATCCTGCATGACCTAGAAAAGATCTAATGTCCTTAATGGTCTTTGGGGTGGGCAAATTGGCTATTAAATCAATTTTGGCTTTATCCACTTCGATTCCTTGGGAGGAGACAATGTGGCCAAGCACGATCCCTTTAGAGACCATAAAATGACACTTCTCCCAATTCAGAATGAGGTTTTTCTTCTCACATCTAACCAAAACATTCTTTAAATGAAACAGACAATCATCAAAAGAATCACCAAACACAGAAAAATCATCCATAAACACTTCAAGAAAACGCTCTACCATATCGCTAAATATACTCAGCATGCATCTTTGGAATGTGGTAGGAGGATTACACAACCCAAATGGCATCCTTCGATAAGCAAAAGTGCCGAATGGACATGTAAAAGTTGTCTTTTCTTGATCCTTAGGTGCAATTTCTATCTGATTATAACCGGAGTACCATCTAGGAAACAATAAAATTTATGACCAGCTACTCTTTCTAAAATTTGGTCCATGAAGGGCAACGGGAAATGGTCTTTCCTAGTCACTAAGTTCAAGTTCTTATAGTCAATGCACACTCGCCAACCAGTTGTGACTCTAGTTGGGATTATTTCATCATTAGCATTCTTGACTACAGTTATACCGGATTTCTTAGGTACCACTTGGGTAGGACTTACCCACTGACTATCAGAAATAGGGTATATGATCCATACATCCAAAAGTTTTAGGACCTCTGCTCTAACCACATCTTTCATGTTGGGATTCAGCCTACGCTGCATCTCTCTAGATGGTTTAGCATTATCCTCCAAATATATCCTATGGGTACAAATTAAGGGACTGATTCCCTTAATATCAGATATGGTCCACCCTATTGCACCTTTGTGTTCTTCAAGAACATCAATTAATTTTTCTTCCTAAGTCTCATTCAATTGTGATGAGATGACCACTGGGAATGTCTCTGCTTGTTCCAAAAATGCATATTTGAGATCAGCTAGCAACGGTTTCAACTCAAGCTTTGGTGTTTGGATACTTGACGAGAGGGGTAGGGTATCGCGAGGTGGCAATTCCTCAAAACGTGATCTCCACTTGTTAGTATCCAACACCGGAACAGATTCCAACAATGAGTTTACAGAATTAATTAAAATGTCCTCATTAAAATCATTAAAATGTGCCAAACAAGCTTCTAGAGGATCAGAAAAAGAAGATTGAAGAAATTGGTCTTTCACAAGAGTTTCAATCAAGTTTACTCCATGCACATCATCATCATCCCCAGGTTATTTGCAGATATTAAAAATATTTAATTCCAAAGTCATATTGCCAAACGAGAGTTTCATGACACCATTCCTGCAATTGATCAAAGCATTGGTGGTTGCAAGGAATGGGCGGCCTAAAATAACATGAATTTGAGTACATGCATTCAACACAGGTTGTGTGTCCAAGACAATAAAATCAACAGGAAAGTAAAATTTTTCTACTTGGACTAACACATCCTCAACTACCCATCTCGGTATTTTCACTGAACGGTCAGCAAGTTGGAGTGTTACCTTAGTAGGCTTTAGCTCACCATGACCCAACTGCTCATACACCGAGTAGGGTAAGAGGTTAACACTAGCCCCAAGGTCAAGCGAAGCTTGCTCTATCCAGAAGTTCCCAATAATACAAGAAATTGTTGGGCATCCTGGATCTTTGTATTTGGGTGGGATATTATGTTGAATGATTGCACTCACTTGTTCTGTTAAAAAAGCTTTCTTTTGTACATTAAGCCTACGCTTGACTGTACATAAATCTTTTAAGAATTTGGCATATGATGGAATTTGTTTGATAGCGTCTAACAAGGGGATGTTGATCTTTACCTGTTTGAAGATTTCTAATATATCAGCATTATTGACTAACTTTTGAGGAGGTTGTAACCTTTGGGGAAAAGGAGCAGGTATCGGACATTGCAAAACCATATCAGATTTGGACTTAATAAGTTCATCATCACTCTTTGATTTTAAAGATTTCTCAGGTTTGTGAACCTTCTTTGTAGTATCTTTATCAATTATTTTTCCATTTCGTAGAGTGGTGATGGACTTGATATGTTCCTCTTGGGAATCTGAAGAATTTGAATTACTTACCTCAAATTGACCTCTAGGATTTGGTTGAGGTTGAGCAGGAAATTTGCCATTTTCTTGAATGCTCAACGAAGAGGTCAACTCTTTGACAGAATTCTTCAGATCATTGATAGCTTGCATTGTTAGATTATTTATGTTTGTTTGACTTTGCATGAATTGTTGCAACGGCTCTTCAAGGGTCTTCTTATGTGGAGGCACATAAGGAGTATGAGTGGAAGGCCCCTGAGGAGGGTTGTTTGCAGTAGGACAACTTTTCCAACTAAAGTTGGGATGGTTCCTCCAACCAGGATTGTAAGTTTCCGAGTAGGGAGAAGAAAAAGGCCTTTTATAGGTGTTCACGACATTTGCTTGATCATGTAACTCCTCTTGAAAAGCTGAGATTATTGGACAATCCTGAGTTCGGTGTACATTAGTCTCACATATGCCACAAACATCTTCCACTTTTTCATTGGCCTTAATTGAGTTTACTTTCATAAATTCCATGACTTCTACTTTTCTGGTCAAACTGGCTATTTTGGCATTCACATCATTATTCTCTTCTTTCAGGAGGTACATACCTCCCTTAGTCATGACATTAGGCTTGGTCTTATCTGACCTATCAGATCTATCAGTGTTATCCCAAGACTGGGCATTTTCAGCTAATTGGTCAAAATAGCCTCTTCGGGATCTTTATTTAGAAACTCACCATTGCACATCATCTTTACAAACTAGCGCATTTGAGAGGTTAAACCTTCATAGAAGAAACTAACGGTGCGCCATTTCTTGTAGCCATGATGGGGGCAAGTCAACATTAATTCTTTGAAACGTTCCCAACATTGGAAAAAAGTTTCATTTTCGTTTTGGAAGAAATTCATGATGTTCCTCCTGAGAGTATTAGTCTTATGGGTAGGGTAGAATTTTTTTAGAAACTCCCTGGTCAATTATTGCCATGTGCCAATGGATCTTGGCTTTAGAGAATTTAGCCAATTTTTGGCCTTCTCTTTTAAAGAGAAAGGGAACAATTTAACCTAACCACGTTATCACTAACATTTTGATTGTGCAAGGTTGCACAAACCTCATCAAATTTTTTCAAGTGTAGGTAAGGACTTTCTGAGTCTAAGCCATGAAACTTAGGAAGTAATTGAATCACTCCTGGTTTTAAGTCAAAAGTATTTGCATTAATGGGAAAAACCATACAAGGAGGAGAACTCGTCCTTGTTGGTTGCAAATATTCACGCAAGGTCAGCATTGGTGGATTATTATGAACTCCATTATCCCTCTGATCACTTTCATTGTCAGTCATAGTGTCTGATGAATAAGAATTATCAGAATCTTCAAACAAGTTATTAGACAAGCTTTAATTTCAAAGTCTGTTCTCCTCAAGCGGCTTGTGTGATCTCGATTCCACGTGATCATACAAATGAGAGAACTCAAAGGGAAAGTCAGGGATTCAAACAAGAATGCATGCACCTCCTATAAGTCTTCTATACGAACAAGCTAGCTAAAGGGGCGACAGACGAGGCACGTATACAGAGTATACGCCGAGCTTCCCCACTGGGTTGTAAGTTGACAGTAGATGTAAGATAACTAGGAGAATAACGAGAGTGAAGGAGTGAGTTTACCAGAAGTGAAGAAATTCCTGAACTTAGGCAAAGCAATGTCTGTTTCCAAGTAAGCAAGCAATAGATGTACCTGTTTTACAAGAGCAATATCAATCCGCTTAATTACCTACCGTGGGAGGGTGCACGGAATTCCAACCTTCCACCTATGTTATATAATCCCTTCAAGAAAGTTAATTGACTTCCTACCGTGGGAGGGTGCACGGAATTCCAACCTTCCACTAAAAATAAAAATAAAAATTCCGACTCTTTTTTTTTTCAATCAAGTTAAGAAGCAAGAAAGTAAAAGTTAGCAGTTAGAAGTTAGAAGTTAGAAATTAGAAGTTAGAAGTTAGCAGTTAGCAGTTAGAAGTTAGAAGTTAGAAGTTAGAGGTTAGAAGCAAGAAAGTAAAAGTTAGCAGTTAGAAGTTAGGAGCAAGAAAGTAAAAGTTAGAAATCAAGTGCAGAAAGTAAAAGTTAGGAGTTAGAATTAGAGGGAATGGGGAATGGGTGAATTTCGTAACCCGTGTTCTCGTCACACGTTGCAATCCCCGGCAATTACAACTTAATTTAATCCAAATTAATGGACATAAAATCAAGAGTAAAATAATATACTTGCAAGTGCACAAGTGACTCAGTTGATGTATCTGGTGAGCATAGGGTCGAATCCACAGGGATTGACTATTGTGCAACAAGAATTAAGGAAACGAAATCTAAAGAGAAGAGAAATTTAAAATCGGTTTTCCACTCAATGAGAATGGAGCAAAAATCACTGATAACTGTAAAGCAATGAAAAAGATGTCTAAGGCTTCAGGAAAATCCACCTATCTCTCCTTATGATTAGATTTGGATAAAAACACATCTAGAATTAAATAAGGATTTAATCTAGATGGAAAATCATACGATAAAACCACTGACCATTAAATTCAATTGAATAATTAGAGAAATTTGAAGAGTACTCTGTATCTAACTCACAGGGGATCCAAGCATTCCATATATTAGTAGATCATATGAAATCAAAGAGCAAATAGAGAAGAACAATTAACCAAAATAAGAACTATTCAATTAAAATTAGTGATCAAACCAACCACATCATCCACATAAATCGGAAAAAGGTTTCTAATCCCTAACCTTAGAAAGGTATTTAGCCCGCCATGATTGGAGTTGTCATCCTCCTTAATGGTGTTCCAAACACTACAATAAAATAACTCAAAAAAAAGCTAAAAGAAGAAGAGAGAAAAGAGAATGAGAAAAGATCAGAGAGCCCCAAAAGTCTCTCACTTTAGGTTTATATAAACTAAATGGAAGAAGAGAAGGGAAAAAAAACAAAAGAGAAACTTCTAATTCCAAAATTCCAACCAAAATTACACTTCCCTCCACTTGACGATATGTTTTGGCACCTTAAACGTCTGCATTAGGAGATCTTTGTGAAATACAATTTTGTTCCCCTTTAAGTCTTCTTTCCAAAACATCAAACCTTGCCTTAATCCGAATTTTGAGTCAAAAGTTATGTCCAAATTAGTAAGTACTGTCCAGATTAGGCGGGAATCCTGGAAATCCTCATTCTTTGTTTGGGATTGGTTGCTAAATAATAGCACTCCTCTAGCCATCCACGAAATTTCTTGCTTTTCTTGTAGATTTAGTTGGCCTCCATTAAGCTCCTTGCTTGAATTCCAAAATTCACCCAAAATAAAGAGTTCTTGTGACCAAAATAGACTTTCTTCTTTTTTCTGAAATAGAAACATCAATATAGCACACTTCTTCTTTTTAATTCAAGAGAGTTCCACCCTTTTTATGCCAAAATCATATCAATCCATATCTTGCTAAGATTCTCCAGCCATGTTGTAGAATCTTTCTATACTTGGTCTTGGGCTTTGCTCTTGGGCTTTGACTCTTTGACTTGAGACTTGGCTTCTTGGACTTTTGGCTTGGGCTTTGCTCTTTGGGCTCTAGCTCCTTTAGATCTTTGAGTTGAATATGGGTTATTTGAAACTTTGGACTTCTTGAATCTCGAGAGTAGTCTGGGGTTAGGATTCCTACAAAAAATAAATACATGTAATAAGTCTCTCTTAAAAATATTTTGCATGCGGCCTTCCAAGACATGTATGAATACATGCAAATGTATCATGAAAATTAAGAGAAAGAGGACAACGCAATGGTGAGAAGAGAATACAGCACTTTACGTGTAAAAATGAAGATATAAACCAAATAAGTTTGATAATGCTTATTTAAATGGGGATAATTAAGCAAAATTACGCACTTATCAACACTCCCCAACCAGCATTTTGCTAGTGCTCGAGCAAAAAAAATGTGAAGAAGCAATATCAAAATATCATCAGTTCAATTCTATGAGACAATCAGAAAACTTTCATTATGCATGACAACCAAGAAATTTTGAAAAAATCTCAGTTCATCTCTCAGTAGCATCACTCATCTGTGACAATGATTTCAACTCAAATTTAAGAGGCAGAATATAGTCAATCAATTAATCAGGATAATAACTATAAAGTATGACTGACAATCCTCCTTTTCAAAACAAATTTATATTTTCAAAACAATTGAAGAAGAACAAAAAGTACTCATAATAAACTTCTTCATGTTGCATATTCTAATCATGGCATCAAATTTAGAATTATTAGGGCACTGGTTTTCATTATATTTCAGCCATATATTCCAGCATTCTAAATAAAGTCCAAATCACTAAGTCACCATTTAGAAAATTTTGAGTGCATGTGCAATCTGACAAATATCCAAAATATCGATTTCCTTAAGCAGAGCTAACTTTTTAATCACCACAGAATGGTCGGGTTAGCCTGAGGATCTGATTCAAAACTAAGCTAATTTGTCCAGGATCACGAAAGTTGTGGATATTCACCTTAATACCTCAAGGGCTTTATCTGTGATATTCCAGTTTATTCGCTTTTTTACAATGACGGCTTTCACCCAACTTGTTTTAACAAGGTCATAGCAAAGCAAACTGATATTTCAACATTGAGAGCACATTTTCAAATGTCCATATCATTTTTTTTTTTTTTTTAATTTTACAAAGACCTGACAAGAGGTAGCCCTTTTCAAAGTATCTGGTCTAATTCACTGGTTTCTTTCCATGACTTCATCATAACCCAGTTCTGTTTTTCTTCTTACCAGCAAACCAAGTGAACAAGATAGTCATAGTTCATCAAGCTTGCTTTCTCCCTACATTCCAGACAATTATCAAGTTAACAACTACCAAATTCAACCTAGCTCCAGATATTGAGTCAGATGTGTAGTGAAAGTTAAAAAATTCAGCAATTTATAATTTTCACTAACTGAGAATTAGTAACAAAGACTTTTCATTTTAAACAGCTGGAATTGAGCTTCTTAAAGATTTTCACCGTGTGCCATTATAATTCAAAATTCAGTAGCTCAATAGATAAAAGGTAAGGAAGAAATAGACAGTAGCCAGGACAAAAACACAAATTTTTTTATTTTTTTTTTGTAAAGGAGGAATGTGATGGTCTACTATTAGTAGAGATTATCCCAACAATAAAGCACAGATCTACACCCCCAAACCTAAATCGAACATTGTCCTCAATGTTTCAACTAGAGATTTATATGAAAGATAACATTGAGAGATCAAAAACAGATAGAGGGTATGAAACATCATAGGGATATGAACTAATCAATCAAAGCAAGTAAAAAAAATAAAAATGCATAGTATACACAGAAGTTCTCCTTAAGTGAGAGAAATGATCAATCAGGATAAACGGGATCTTCCAGAGTTGTGGACTCAACATCTGGGGTGAAATTCTCCAAAAACGGTTTCAATCGTTGACCATTGACTTTAAAAACATTACCGTTTTCAGGATTCTCAATCTCAACAGTTCCATAAGGGTAAACAATTTTCACAATGAAAGGACCGGTCCAACGAGATCGAAGCTTACCAGGAAATAGATGCAAACGAGAATTATACAAAAGAACTTTTTGAGAAGGCTCAAAAGATTTTTGAAGAATATGCTTATCATGAAAAACCTTCATTCTTTCCTTGTAAATTTTGGCACTCTCGTAAGCATCATTTCAAATTTCGTCCAACTCATCCAGTTGGAGTTTGCGAAGCGAGCCTGCTTTCTCCAAATCAAAATTGAGTGTCTTTATCGCCCAGTAAGCCTTGTGTTCCAATTCAACAGGCAAGTGACAAGCTCTTCCAAAGACAATTCGATATGGAGACATTCCAATCGGGGTTTTGAAAGCTGTACGGTAAGCCCATAGCGCATCGGTTAGTCGTAATGACCAATCCTTACGGTCTGGATTGACAGTTTTTTGTAAAATATGTTTAATCTCCCGATTGGATATCTCTACTTGTCCACTTATGGGTTATCCCATTTTTTTCATCAAGGCCTCAAAAGGTCGATTACAGAAGTGCGTACCCCCATCACTGATAATAGCTCGAGGTGTTCCAAACCTTGATAAAACATTTTCTTTTAAAAATCGCAAGACCGTTTTGTGGTCATTGGTTTTGCTTGGAACAGCCTTGATCCATTTTGACACATAATCAACGACTACTAAGATATAAAGATACCCAAAAGAAGGAGGGAATGGTCCCATGAAATTGATGCCCCAACAGTCAAAGACTTCAATAATCAAAATTGGGTTGAGAGGCATCATATTCCGACGGGAGATTCCTCCTAATTTTTGGCAACGCTCACATGCTTTGCAAAACTCATGAGTGTCCTTAAAAAGACTGGGCCAATAAAAACCGCATTGCAGAATTTTTGCGGTAGTCTTTTTGGCTGAAAAATGACCACCATATGCTTTTGAGTGACAAAAGGAGATGACATTCAGGTGTTCAGAATCAGGCACACATCTCCTAATAATTTGATCAGAACAATATTTAAACAGATAAGGATCATCCCAGAAAAATCTACGTACCTCGGTCAAAAATTTCTTTTTATCTTGTTGTTTCCAATGAATAGGAAGGTTACCTGTAACAAGATAATTCCCAATATCCGCAAACCAAGGTAATTGGGAGACAGTAAAAAGTTACTCATCGGGAAACGTGTCTTTGATCGGCATTGTCTCCAAGGAATCAGGGAGTACAAGATGGGATAAATGATCAGCCACTACATTTTCTACTCCTTTTTTATCTTTAATTTCTAAGTCAAATTCCTGGAGTAGAAGGATCCACCTAAGGAGTCTTGGTTTAGCATCCTTCTTAGAAAGAAGGTACTTTAAAGCTGAATGGTCGGTGAATATAATAATTCGAGATCCAATCAAGTAAGATCGGAACTTGTCAAGTGCAAAGACTATGGCTAAGAGTTCTTTTTCGGTAGTAGAATAGTTCATCTGAGCACTGTTCAAGGTCCTACTTGCATAGTAAATGACACAAGGCTTCTTATCCTTGCGTTACCCTAGCACGGCCCCAACCGCATAATCACTAGCATCACACATGATTTCAAATGGTAAACTCCAATCAGGTGGTTGCATTATAGGAGCAGAAGTCAACATGCCTTTCAGCTTTGCAAAAGCTTCCTGGCATGCTTTAGTCCACTCGAAGGAGTTTTCCTTTGATAGAAGTTTACACAATGGTCTAGATATTGCACTAAAGTCTTTAATAAACCTTCTGTAAAATCCTGCATGACCTAGAAAAGATCTAATGTCCTTAATGGTCTTTGGGGTGGGCAAATTGGCTATCAAATCAATTTTGGCTTTATCCACTTCGATTCATTGGGAAGAGACAATGTGGCCAAGCACGATCCCTTTAGAGACCATAAAATGACACTTCTCCCAATTCAGAATGAGGTTTTTCAACTCACATCTAACTAAAACATTCTTTAAATGAAACAGACAATCATCAAAAGAATCACCAAACACAGAAAAATCATCCATAAACACTTCAAGAAAACGCTCTACCATATCGCTAAATATACTCAACATGCATCTTTGGAATGTGGCAGGAGCATTACACAACCCAAATGGCATCCTTCGACTAGCAAAAGTACCGAATGGACATGTAAAAGTGGTATTTTCTTGATCCTCAGGTACAATTTCTATCTGATTATAACCGGAGTACCCATCGAGGAAACAATAAAATTTATGACCAGCCACTCTTTCTAAAATTTGGTCCATGAAGGGCAACGGGAAATGGTCTTTCCTAATCACTGAGTTCAACTTCCTATAGTCAATGCACACTCGCTAACCAGTTGTGACTCTAGTTGGGATTAATTCATCATTAGCATTCTTAACTACAGTTATACCGGATTTCTTAGGTACCACTTGGGTAGGACTTACCCACTGACTATCAGAAATAGGGTACATGATCCCTACATCCAAAAGTTTTAGGACCTCTGCTCTAACCACATCTTTCATGTTGGGATTCAGCCTGCGCTCCATCTCTCTAGAGGGTTTAGCATTATCCTCCAAATATATCCTATGAGTACAAATTAAGGGGCTGATTCCCTTAATATCAGCTATGGTCCACCCTATTGCACCTTTGTGTTCTCTAAGAACATCAATTAATTTTTCTTCCTGAGTCTCATTCAATTGTGAGGAGATGACCACTGGGAATGTCTCTGCTTGTCCCAAAAATGAATGTTTGAGATCAGCTGGCAAAGGTTTCAATTCAAGCTTTGGTGTTTGGATACTTGACGGGAGGGGTAGGGTATCGCGAGGTGGCAATTCCTCAAAACGTGATCTCCACTTGTTAGTATCCAACACTGGAACAGATTCCAAAAAAGAGTTTACAGAATTAATTAAAATGTCCTCATTAAAATCATTAAAATGTGCCAAACAAGCTTCTAGAGGATCAGAAAAAGAAGATTGAAGAAATTGGTCTTTCACAAGAGTTTGAATCAAGTTTACTCCATGCACATCATCATCATCCCCAGGTTGTTTGCAGATATTAAAAATATTTAATTCCAAAGTCATGTTGCCAAACGAGAGTTTCATGACACCATTCCTACAATTGATCAAAGCATTGGAGATTGCAAGGAATGGGCGGCCTAAAATAACAGGAATTTGAGTGCATGCATTCAACACAGGTTGTGTGTCCAAGATAATAAAATCAACAGGAAAGTAAAATTTGTCTACTTGGACTAACACATCCTCAACTACCCCTCTCGGTAATTTCACTGAACGGTCAGCAAGTTGGAGTGTTACCTTAGTGGGCTGTAGCTCACTAAGACCCAACTGCTCATACACCGAGTAGGGTAAGAGGTTAACACTAGCCCCAAGGTCAAGCCAAGCTTGCTCTATCCAGAAGTTCCCAATAATACAAGAAATTGTTGGGCATCCTGGATCTTTGTATTTGGGGGGGGGGGGTATTATGTTGAATGATTGCACTCACTTGTTCTGTTAAGAAAGCTTTCTTTTGTACATTAAGCCTATGCTTGACTCTACATAAATCTTTTAAGAATTTGGCATATGATGGAATTTGTTTGATAGCGTCTAACAAGGGGATCTTGATCTTTACCTGTTTGAAGATTTCTAATATATCAGCATTATGGACTAACTTTTGAGGAGGTTGTAACGTTTGGGGAAAAGGAGCAGGTATCGGACATTGCAAAACCATATCAGATTTGGACTTAACAAGTTTATCATCACTCATTGATTTTAAAGATTCCTCAGGTTTGTGAACCTTCTTTGGAATATCTTTATTAATTATTTTTCCATTTCGTAGAGTGGTGATGGACTTGATATGTTCCTCTTGGGAATCTGAAGAATTTGAATTACTCACCTCAAATTGCCCTCTAGGATTTGGTTGAGGTTGAGCAAGAAATTTTCCATTTTCTTGAAAGCTCAACGAAGAGGTCAACTCTTTGACAGAATTCTTTAGATCATTGATAGCTTGCATTGTCTGATTATTAATATTTGTTTGCCCTTGCATGAATTGTTGCAACGTCTCTTCAAGAGTCTTCTTATGTAGAGGCACATAAGGAGTATGAGTGGAAGGCCCCTGAGGAGGGTTGTTTGCAGTAGGACCATTTTTCCAACTAAAGTTGGGATGGTTCCTCCAACCAGGATTGTAAGTTTCTGAGTAGGGAGAAGAAAAAGGCCTTTTATAGGTCTTCATGACATTTGTTTGATCATGTAACACCTCTTGAAAAGCTGGGATTGTTAGACAATCCTGAGTTCGGTGTACATTAGTCTCGCATATGCCACAAACATCTTCCACTTTTTCAGTGGCTTTAATTGAGTTTACTTTCATAAGTTTCATGGCTTCTACTTTTCTGGTCAAACTGGCTATTTTGGCATTCACATCATTATTCTCTTCTTTCAGGAGGTACATACCTCCCTTAGTCATGGCAATAGGCTTGGTCTTATCTGACCTATCAGATCTATCAGTGTTATCCCAAGATTGGGCATTTTCAGCTAATTGGTCAAAATAATCCCAAGCCTCTTCGGGATCTTTATTTAGAAACTCACCATTGCACATCATCTCTACAAACTGACGCATTTGAGAGGTTAAAAAATCATAGAAGAAACTAATGGTGTGCCATGTCTCATAGCCATGATGGGGGCAAGTCAACAATAATTCTTTGAAACATTCACAACATTGGAAAAAAGTTTCATTCTCCTTTTGGGAGAAATTCATGATGTTCCTCCTAAAAGTATTAGTCTTATGGGTAGGGAAGAATTTTTTTAGAAACTCCCTGGTTAGTTCTTGCCATGTGCCAATGGATCTTGGCTTTAGAGAATTTAGCCAACTTTTGGCCTTCTCCTTTAAGGAGAAAGGGAACAATTTTAACCTAACCACATCATCACTAACATTTTGATTGCGCAAGGTTGCACAAACCTTATCAAATTCTTTGAAGTGTAGGTAAGGACTTTCTGAGTCTAAGCCATGGAACTTAGGAAGTAATTGAATCACTCCCAGTTTTAAGTCAAAAGTATTTGCATTAGTGGGAAAAACCATACAAGACGGAGAACTCGTCCTTGTTGGTTGCAAATATTCACGCAAGGTTAGCACTGGTGGATTATTATGAACTCCATTATCCCTCTGATCACTTTCATTGTCAGTCATAGTGTCTGATGAATAAGAATGATCAGAATCTTCAAACAAGTTATTAGACAAGTCTTCAATCTCAAAGTCTGTTCTCCTCAAGCGGCTTGTGTGATCTCGATTCCACGTGATCATACAAATGAGAGAACTCGAAGGGAAAGTCAGGGATTCAAACAAGAATGCATGCACCTCCTATAAGTCTTCTATACGAACAAGCTAGCTAAAGGGGCGACAGACGAGGCACGTATACAGAGTATACGCCGAGCTTCCTCACTAAGTTGTAAGTTGACAGTAGATGTAAGATAAGTAGGAGAATAACGAGAGTGAATGAGTGAGTTTAACAGAAGTGAAGAAATTCCTGAACTTAGGCAAAGCAATGTCTGTTTCCAAGTAGGCAAGCAATAGATGTACCTGTTTTACACGAGCAATATCAATCCACTTAATTACCTACCGTGAGGGGGTGCACGGAATTCCAACCTTTCACCTATGTTATATATTCCCTTCAAGCAAGTTAATTGACTTACCGTGGAAGGGTGCACGGAATTCCAACCTTCCACTAAAAATAAAAATTTAGACTTTTTTTTTTTCAATCAAGTTAAAAAGCAAGAAAGTAAAAGTTAGCAGTTAGCAGTTAGAAGTTAGAAGTTAGAAGTTAGAAGTTAGCAGTTAGCAGTTAGAAGTTAGAAGTTAGAGGTTAGAAGCAAGAAAGTAAAAGTTAGCGGTTAGAAGTTAGGAGCAAGAAAGTAAAAGTTAGAAATCAGGTGCAGAAAGTAAAAGTTAGGAGTTAGAATTAGAGGGAATGGGGAATGGGAGAATTTCGTAACCCGTGTTCTCGTCACACATTGCAATCCCCGGCAACGGCGCCAAAAACTTGTTACAACTTAATTTAATCCAAATTAATAGACATAAAATCAAGAGTAAAAATAATATACTTGCAAGTGCACAAGTGACACAGTTGATGTAACTGGTGATCACAGGGTCGAATCCACAGGGATTGACTATTGTGCAACAAGAATTAAGGAAACGAAATCTAAAGAGAAGAGAAATTTAAAATCGTTTTTCCACTCAATGAGAATGGAGCAAAAATCACTGATAACTGTAAAGCAATGAAAAAGAAGTCTAAGGCTTCAGGAAAATCCACCTATCCCTCCTTATGCTTAGATTTGGATGAAAATACATCTAAAATTAAATAAGGATTTAATCTAGATGAGAAATTATACGATTAAACCACTGACCATTAAATTCAATTGAATAATTAGAGAAATTTGAAGAGTACTCTGTATCTAACTCACAGGGGATACAAGCATTCCATATATCAGTAGATCATATGAAATCAAGGAGCATATAGAGAAGAACAATTAACCAAAATAAGAACTATTCAATTAAAATTAATAATCAAACCAACCACATCATCCACATAAATCGAAAAAGGTTTCAAATCCCTAACCTTAGAAAGGTATTTAGCCCACCATGATTCGAGTTGTCATCCTCCTTAATGGTGTTCCAAACACTACAATAAAATAACTCAAAAAAAAGCTAAAAGAAGAAGAGAGAAAAGAGAATGAGAAAAGATCAGAAAGCCTCAAAAGTCTCTCACTTTAGGTTTATATAAACTAAAGGGAAGAAGAGAAGGGAAAAAAAACAAAAAAGAAACTTCTAATTCCAAAATTCCAACCAAAATTGCACTTCCCTTCACTTGGCGACATGTTTTGACCCCTTAAACGTCCGAATTAGGAGATCTTCGTGAAATACAATTTTGTTCCCCTTTAAGTCGTCTTTCCAAAACATCAAACCTTACCTTAATCAGAATTTGGAGTCAAAAGTTATGTTTAAATTAGTAAGTACTGTCCAGATTAGGCGGGAATCCGGGAAATCCTCATTCTTTGTTTGAGATTGGTTGTTAAATAATAGCACTCCTCTAGCCATCCACGAAATTTCTTGCTTTTCTTGTAGATTTAGTTGGCCTCCATTAAGCTCATTGCTTGAATTCCAAAATTCACCGAAAATAAAGAGTTCTTTTTGACCAAAATAGACTTTCTTCTTTTTTCTGAAATAGAAACATCAATATAGCACACTTCTTCTTTCTAATTCAAGAGAGTTCCACTCTTTTTATGCCAAAATCATATTAATCCATATCTTGCTAAGATTCTCCAGCCATGTTGTAGAATCTTTCTATACTTGGTCTTGGGCTTTGCTCTTGGGCTTTGACTCTTTGACTTGAGACTTGACTTCTTGGACTTTTGGCTTGGGCTTTGCTATTTGGGCTCTAGCTCCTTTAGATCTTTGAGTTGAATATGAGTTATTTGAAACTTTGGACTTCTTGAATCCCAAGAGTAGTCTGGGGTTAGGATTCCTACAAAAAATAAATATACGTAATAAGTCTCTCTTAAAAATATTTTGCATGCGGCCTTCCAAGACATGTATGAATACATGCAAATGTATCATGAAAATTAAGAGAAAGATGACAACGCAATGGTGAGAAGAGAATACACCACTTTATGTGTAAAAATGAAGATATAAACCAAATAAGTATGATAATGCTTATTTAAATGGGGATAATTAAGCAAAATTAAGCACTTATCATTTGCAGTGCTCACCTGCCCTCCCCAGTGCTCAGACACGCCTTTGTTGCCTCCAGACCCCTCCTGCGACCTTACTTACCTCCGTCCTAATCCCTATGGGTTCCCAACTCCCTCTCCTACAAATTCTATCCACTTTCAAGCTTAAGGCCGTTCCAAAATTCCAAGGGTAAACACTGAGAAAATCTAGACCCTAAGACTTCTGTGATCATGAGTTCCAGACCAAGGAAAGGATTTAGACCCCGGAGCAGTAGTCACGCCCCTCCCAGTCCGACTACCATCTCCACCACTGTAGCAGGCAAATCAATTGGGTAGGGCTAGGGCTGTCAACGGATCGAATTCGGACCGGATCTGCCTAGATCCGAATCCGATCCGATTAAGAATCCGACTGATCCGAATCCGATCCGAGATCCGTCGGATCATGAAGTAACCGATCCGAATCCGATCCGATTATATATCGTCCAATCCGAATCTGATCCGATTCGATCCGAGTAAGGTTATTTTTTTTAAAAAAAATCTATTTTAATGATAAAAAATCTAATAATACCTTAATTAATACTAATTAATGTTAATTTTTTTAAAAATTAATATTTTATACATAGAAAATCTAAATAATATATTTAAAATAATTAAAAATTATTATTATTATCGGATTGGATTTTAATCGGATCGGATCACCCTATATCCAGATCCGATCCGATTATAATCGGATTCCACCGATCCGATCCGACGGATCACATATAGGGTCCAAAGTCCGGCTAATCGGATCGGATCCGGATCATGATCCGGTCCATTGACAGCCCTAGGTAGGGCCCTGCCCCTCCCCCCCATTCTCTTCTTTGAATCAGTGTGAGCCCCTGGTCCAATTCCAGGGGACTTTATTTGATCTTTGTTTGCTTTTAAAACCTAGAGTAGGGGTTCCCCCTACCTTCCTCATGGGCAAAGGGACCCCTCTAGGCGGTTCCATGGACACCCACACCTCCACACACGGTACACAAGCCTTCCCCACCTCCCCAAACCTTCCAGGAGACCCTCAGCCCATGAGGGATCCCCTGGAAGCAGTATGGTGCAACACCAGGGGATAGATTTCGAGAAAAATCCAAAACTGGCGGTAAACACTGTACTGCCATTTCTGGGCTTTCCCTTTGCAGTGGTTTTAGGCCTATTTTGGTTGAGCCCTGGTCCATTCCAAGGTCTGGACTTGATGCCTGAGACCTTCCTCTACCTACCCTGGTCCTTCCAGGCCCACCCCACTACCTTAACCATGGTTAAAATCTCAAAAAATGAAAACTGTTCAGAATATCGGTAAACAATCTACCGACGTTCTGGATTTCTCGTTACAGTGCAAAAATGGACACTGTGGACCCATCTCAGCAGGCTCAGGACGGATGATGGAGTCCCCTAATCGACTTTAAGGGCCTAGGATTCCCTGGGATTCACCCCTGACACTTCACATTGGCTGCAAAGTCACCATTTTTGGAAAACCAGGAATGGCGGTAATTACCCTACTTCCATTTTCAATCTGTGCAAGATTGGAAATGGCGGAAGAATAATTACCGTCATTTCCAGTCTTCCCTGAAAACAGCGGGCTTTACAGGACCCAAACCAGGTAGGAGGTCATTCTAGGCCCTAGTAAGCCATCTAGGCCCACCCTGATCGGACTATACCTTTAATTTGGGGTTAACTCAACCCCAGTTATCTTTTAACTACGGTTAAACCCAATTAATCCTTAGAAAATCTTTAAAATTCCTTAAAAGATCTAAAAAAATGCAAAGGACCATAAAACGGATCTTGGACCTTGTTAACCATGATTAGTAATCCTAACCATGGTTAACTCTCCCCTTTAGCTCTAGGTAAGAAATCTTGACCTACCGGGCCCAACCTTAGCCTACCGGGATTACCCCTTTAGCCTACCGGACTAAACCCTTAAGCCACCTCAATGCACACACACTCTCCTTAGCCTTAGCACTGGCTCATATGCTAGAACTATGCTCGGTTTGATCTCACCCCATATGAGTGTGTAGGCAACCCAACCCGGATACGACTCTAGTTAGCTTTTCCTTTTCTTGGATTAGTATAATCTAAAAACTTAGGCATTTGAATAAAATTTGACATTAATTTGGCTTGTACCTATGAAGTAGGTAATCATTGCAAAATGGGGGTCACAGGGTGCCTAACACCTTCCCTAGGATTTAATTAAACCTCTTACCTAGAATTTTAATGCAGACCATAAATACCTTATTCATAATCCTGCGACCTATTCCTTAAAATAAATAGGTGGCGACTCTTAATCAAATCTCAAACCGCCTAGTGAGTAAAAATCCATGCTCACACATGAAACAAGGGAGTGTCCTAAAAAGTGACAAGTGTCACTTGTGCTTTTGTGATCAACTTTGCACCCGGTAAAGTCTGCATCTGAATAACTAACTAGTTATAGTAAAGTGTTTTTAGGATACCAAAGACCTAAGTCATTTGTTCCTAATAAATATCTAAAATTTCTTTTTACAACAATTATATGTGATTCTTTAGGATAAGATTGAAATCTAGCACATATGCATACACTAAACATAATATCAGGCTCACTAGCAGTTAAATACAATAAACTACCAATCATACCTCGATATTTCTTTTCATTCATATTTTTGCATTTTTCATCTTTGTCAAGCTTGGTTGAGAAACTCATAGGAGTGTATCTCTTTGGAGTTGTCCATCCTAAACTTCTTAAGAAGCTCTTTTGTGTACTTGGCTTGATTGATGAATGTCCCTTTTTTGGTTTGCTTGATTTGATGTTCGAGGATGAAGTTGAACTCTCCCATCATACTCATTTCAAATTCATCTTGTATAGTTTTAACAAATTTTTGACATAAAATTTCATTAGTAGAACAAAAAATCATATCATCTACATATATTTGAACAATAAGCATATCATCATTTTTGGATTTCACAAACAAGGTTGTATCAATTTTTCCTCTAATGAAATCATTATCAAGTAGGAAACCATTCAATCTATCATACCAAACTTTAGGAGCATGTTTTAAACCATATAAAGTTTTAGTGAGTTTAAACACATAATTTGAGAATTTATGATTTTCAAAACAAGGAGGTTGTTCAACATATACTTCCTCTTAAATAAATTCATTTAAAAAAACATTTTTCACATCCATTTGTAATAATTTAAAATATTTATGACTAGCAAAAGCAAGTACTATTCTTATGACTTCTAGTCTAACAATAGGAGCAAAGACTTCTTCATAGTCAATTCCTTCTTCTTGGTTGTAAACTTGAACTACCAATTTTGCTTTATTTTTAACAATGTTTCCGGATTCATCATTTTTATTTCTAAATACCCATTTTGTACCAATGGTAGATTTATCTTTAGGTCTTGGTACTTTCAAACATTATTTCTTTCAAATTGATTTAATTCATCTTGCATTGCAATTGCCCATGATTCATCTTCAATAACTTCATTGACATATGTTTATTCTTGTTCTTAGCCATTTTTTCATATCACTAAGAATTAGTTTTTTGAGGTGATCTTTTACCATTTTCTAAGCTTTAGGAAGTTGATATTTATTTTTAATTTCAATTTCTTCCTCATTATTAATTTCAAATGGCTTATCCTCATTGAAATCTTTTTCTTCCTTATTAATTTTCATGTTTGATATATCTTTTGATAAAGTTTCCAAATTGTTATCTATTTCATCATCATTATTTTTCTTATTTTCAAAATGATTAGCTTCACCAAAGTAATTCTAGTTCTTTATTTTTAAATTCTCCTCCCCTATCACTTTTTATATTATTAATAGAATAATATTTTTTTCATTTTATACTCTTTTACAAAATTTTGCAAACAAAGTGTATGTTTCACTCTTATGTGACAAAAATAATACTCATGTGTATCTACAGTAATCATCAACAATCACAAAGACATACATTTTACCACCTAGGTTAGCAACATCATTAGGTCCAAACAAATTCAAATGAAGAAGTTCTAAAGGTCTAGAAGTTGAAATTTCCTTTTTCTTCTTAAAAGATGTTTTGATTTATTTTCCTAATTGACATGCATCACAAACTTTATTTTCTATATACTTAGTTGTAGGTAAGTCTTTAATTAGTTCATTTCTAGATAGTTTAGAAAGTAAATCCATACTAGTATGCCCTAGTCTTCTATGTCATAGCCAACTAGTTTCATTTAAGGCGGAAAAACATATTATATTTTGAGAAGTTATTTCATCAAATTCAATAGTATAAATATTTTCATTTCTATATACAATGAACAAAGTATTAACATTATCATTATCTTTAATCATACACATATTTGATTTAAATGAAACATTGAAACCTTTATCACATAGTTAGCTAATACTAATTAGATTATGTTTTAAGTCTTCTACTAAAAATACATTTTCAATAAAGATAGAATTGTTCTTATCAACATTACCTATCCCGATGATTTTTCCCTTTGAGTTGTCTCCAAAGGTTATGTGCCCTCCATCTTTAGAAGAGATTGATACAAATAACTTCTTATTTCCCATCATGTGCCTCGAGCAACCGTTATCCAAGAACCATGTAGTCTTGAAGGAATTTGACTTCATGCATACCTACAACATAAGTTCAAGTAATTCCCTTAGGTACCGAAATCCTTCTGGGTCCTACTTGGTTAATCTTGGGAGGGGTCGTTCCTTTAGGAACTCAAACTTTTCTAACTCTCTTCTTTCCAATATATTTATAAATGGTACCAGAAGAGTTGTTAGAGTTACTCGATGTGGTAAAGAAATTTTGATAATTTTTTTGTTTGATTGAAATGTTATATTTTAATTCTGATCTTATCAAACACACATCTTTGGTGTCCTAGTAATGTATCTAAGTTCCTTTTACCGTTGGTAAACTTAGTTACAATACTAGTCAAGTCCTCAACTTTTGCTTTTATATCATTGCATTCTTTTGTTGAGACTTGAGTCATAGAAGTGATCTCTTTTTCTTTCTTTTTCAAAACCTCATTTTCCTTTTGTAAATTTTTTTTTTTGTAAAAATTTATTTTTATTTGAAAGAGAGAAATTTTCATTTTTAAGTTTTGAATTCTTAGAAGCCAAAATTTGAAATTCACCGTAAAATTCATCAAATGCTTCTCTTAATTCTTCAAAGGAAACATATTCATTGGATGAAGAGTTTACTTCATCTTCATTTGCCGTGAGACATAGATTTGTCACTTCTTTATCGCTTGACCCATCATCCGATCCACTTTCATCGGAATCATTCCAAGTTGCTTTCATAGCCCTTTTCTTGAATCTATTGCCCTTCTTGAGTTGGGGACACTCCGTCTTGGTGTGTCTAGAATTTTTGCACTCATAGCAAATGATCGGCTCTCTTTTGTTTGATTCGCCCTTGATTACTTATTTGACGAATTCCTTCTTGAATGATCTCTCCTTAAAATTCCTTTTGGTGTTTCAAGAACTTCTTGAACTTTCTTGCCATTAGAGCGATATCTTCATCTTCATCACTCTCATCTTCTTCACTCTCTTGAGTGGACTTTAATGCAAGTCCCTTCTTGGACTTTGACTCATCTTCTTGGTCATTCATGATCACCTCGTGTGTCATGAGGGATCCTAAGAGCTCATCCATTGGAAGCTTGGTGAGATCCTTTGCTTCTTGAATGACCATCACTTTTGGAGCCTGATCGTCAGTCAATCTGAAATTATTCCTTCTTAGTAATAATTCCGTAGAATAGTACTAGTAAGGGTATCGTTCCTCTGAGGACTGCGCTGGTTTCGTTGCTTTTTATTCAGATTAATTTTAAACTAATAATTGAGACAATTGAATTTTGATTTGATTAAACTAAAACAATGAATTAAACTAATTTAAATGAAACTAAATTAAACTAAAAACAATTGGGTTTTTAAATCCTTTTAGAGAGAAAATCTAGGGTTTTCAAATCCACCACTAACCTAATAACTAATCCTTATTTTAAATTTATTATAACCTCTTAAATTGTAAATATTCCAGTTAGAGTGACAGCACGTCCCCTCTCAACTGCTCAAGAAAAGTTCAAGGGATTATATCCTTAGAATATCGTATCTTCGGTTAGCACGAATGATACACACTAATCTACGGTTGTGTAATCACTCGTCTTCCCTTAGCATAAAATATCTTCAGATTTAATCTCTCGATATTTTAAAACCATTGCATAAAACCTATGTTTAAATTCTAACGAAAATTAACACAAGTGATTTTAATCCCAATTTCATTATGCCTAAGACAAGGTTGAGAATTCCATTGAAATTAAATATAATTCAAATAAATCCGGTTGTTTGAAAACAACCCTCTCATTATGCAATCAATGTCTTATAATGCAGAGAATTAAAATAAAAATAAAATAAAGGACACAGTTACTTGGCTAGGGTTTCATCGAAACCCTAAAGTGGAAATTAGTTCATCGTGAGGGAGGTATGCAACATCTTCATAGACAAAGCTGCAGTACTTCTCTTCATGACTTCCTTGATCTCCAGAGCTTCTCTTCTTCAGATCCAAAATCTCTACAAATTTCTTCTCTCTCTCCCTCTAATGATAATGGCTAAGAATTCTCCTTTTTATAGAGAAAGATAGAAAGATAGAGTCCTTCTAGAATAAAGAGTTCTAATTGAGGTACAACTCTTCTTTTTCTCTCTCTAAACTCTCTTAGGGTTGAATGAGGATTAAACCATCATTTAGGAAGACAATAATAGAGTTGGAAAGTGTTTAGAAGTACTAAAACACTATTCACGAAACACTATTCACGGAATATTATTTCACCATATTTACAGTTTTGCCACTGAACTTCAAATAATTCTAGAGAGCTCAATTTTAATCGAAATGACCCAAAATTTTAAACATAGCTCCTTTAGGTCATCTAGAATCTACCCAAAAAGTTTCATAAATTTTGGATGAATAAAAATTACCAAACTACCCCTCTATTGATAGAAGTGCGATTTTGGCCAATCGATTTATAAGGGTAGATTTCTACGATTTCGCTCTCTTTTCTTCTTCTTTCTTTTACTCTTCTTTTTTTCTGAGATTTTTGGAGTCTTTGAAGCTTGTAAATCTTCCATTTTATCTTTTTTTCCTCGAATGAACCTGAAATAAGAATAAACAACCAAGTAGCATAAAATAATATAAATAATTACTCTAAATGATTAGCAAGTTAAGTTTGAGGTGCTTTTATGTATATCATTTAGCACCGATCACAACCCCAAACTTAGATATTGCTAGTCCTCGAGCAATGAAAAATATAATAAAACTTAACTAAACTAAACCTACATCTCCTTTCGTGGGATCCCCGGTTGCATTTTGCATATGCAACAAGCCTTTTAAACCCCTAGGTGGCCCTAGATGACGAGTGAAGTCTCGTGAAGGTTTACAGTGATGACACCTACAAACATCTGTACTACCCTGTAATTGTGCAATAGACTCAAGTAAAACATGCAAGATTCAAAACATTGATTGAACATATTCTAAAAAATTTTAAAATCACAATACATACAAGATAATCCAAAAATTATTCAAAATGTTGAATTTTCAATTCTGCACATTCTCAATTTCACACTATTCTTACCCAGTTTGAAAATTAGCTCATAAAATATTTGTCAGAATTTCTTTGATGTGTAATGTGACTAACAATCGAATGTGTGACATCAACCTTACTTTTCAACAGTTTTTCTGTCTTCTCATTTATCATTGAATTTCCTTTTAATTTAAACTACCAACCCCAAGGCTTTCATTCAATACTTTTTCTTTTATAAGTGTGACTGTGCAGAATCTAAGTCCATTAAGTATTCTATATAACTCATGTAGCGAGTGTTAGGCCGGTAACTCCCAAACCAGATGGTTTTAGGATACCAGGTGTTAAGACACCTCTAAGGGCTTATTAATTCAAGTGAAATAGGCTACGAACTTAAACTAGTCACACTATGTTATTTTATCCATTCCAAAAATCACACGGTTTGACGCGAACTCTCTATGCTTAGTGAGGCAAGAGGCTCGGTTACTAAGTGTAAAACTTTGTTTAGGTAACCCATTCTTCTATCAATTTTTTTTTTTTTTTTTTTGCCAAGGTTAGTGTTCAATTTCTAGGTTATTCAATTTTCTATGAGTTAACAAAATCACTAATCAATTAGTTTGGTTTCAAACCCCACTAGACAATGTATTAGAGTGCTTGTGCAAATTTCAAAGTGTATTCATGACATAAAAATAATTTCAGCTCTTATAATTCAATCAATGGTTAAAAACAGTGTCTATTTGGGATTATGTGATCTTAAATTCAGCCCTATCAATAAGATTTGGATTACCCTAAATGCATCACAATTTTTCAAATTTAAGAATAGAACAATTAATAAAAATTTCAGTGTATTTGCATGTTCTACCCTATTCATGGTTGCACAATCACCCAAGATTAGTAAATAAAATAATAGCCTGACTAATTATTTCCCAACCTCAAACTTAAAGTTTACATTGTCCCCAATGTAAAAATAGAAATAGAGAACAAAAGAGATTAGAACAATAATACCTGACTCATGAAAAACAAATCATGGGGAAAGGGGTGAAAATAATTCAAGAATGTATACAAACCACCCCAAACTTCGTCCAAACAATACCTACAGGATTAGTACAAAAGAAGTAATATCCACACAAAAATAGATGCAATGAGATAATATATCATAATGAAATCAAGTAGCATCACAAGTCATAATAGTGGATAACAGTAGGACAGACTGACTCAAAAAAAAATTGGGGATCTCGAACTGACTCTTTAAAAAGAGTAGGAGTGATTAAAAAGACTCGGACGGATATAGGCAGCATTAACAAACTCTTGGACAAGATCCAGAAATTGGGCAGCAGATGGACACTCATGCACAAAATGTGCAGGGCTAGAACAAATAGGACACACCTCCTACTGATTAGGATTTGGTTGAGGAGGTGTGTAGGAAGGTGACCCTGAAGTCATTAGTTTATCCAATTTTTGAGACAATTCATCTACTTTAGATGAAACATCTATTGAATTGCCAACTTCATAGATGCCTCTCTTAGATTTTGCTGAAGATGAAGGTCTCTCAGAACGACTGTTTGAAGCATGGTGGAGAGAGTTTTCACTAAGATTTTCAAAAAGCTCCCATGCCTGATTCTCATTTTTCATCATAAATGTTCATCCACAAGAAACATCAACCAATTGACGGTTGAGTGCAGGCAATCCATCATAGAAAGATTGGACTAACTGCCACTTTGGAATTTGGTGGTGGGGACACTTACGGAGAAGATCTTTGAATCTCTCCCAAGTTTCATGAAATAGCTCACCATCAACAGGAGCAAAGCTTGTGATGGTTCGCCTCATTAAAATTTTTTTTCCTATGGGAAAGAATTTCATAAGAAATTCTTGCTGCATTTGTGCCCAAGTGGTAATAGAATTTGGCTCTAAAGAATTAAGCCAATATTTGGCTTTGTCTTTCAAAGAAAATGGGAAGAGCCGCAATCTAAGGGCATCATCAGAAAATCCTTGCAACTTGAAAGTTGTGCAAATCTCGTGAAATTCATCAAGATGTTTGTAGGGATCTTCATTATTAAGTCCGTGAAAAGATGGTATCATTTGAATAATACTGGACTTAATTTCATAATGGGCTGCCGTAGTGTCCGGCAACCGGATGCATAAAGGGGATGAATATGTAGAAGGAGTAAAATACTCCTTCAAGGATTTCATTGGGTCATGTTCTTCCGCCATGATAGGGAAAGGAATAACTTCTAGGTTTGCTTTAGGGATGGTAGAAGCTTTCGCTTCAGAATTAGATTCGAATAAGGCAGAAGCCTTGAGAAACCTAGCAGTACGCTCTAACTCAGAATCAAGAGGGAATAAATCTGGATTACAAGACCTCCTACCGTGCATACACCCTAAAAGAAAAACTCTCTGTTTGACAGACACCAAATTAAAATAAAATATCTACTTAAAAAGTAAATACTCACAGAACTCTCCTGCTTTTCACGATGTTGAATAATCTTTTTCAATCCTTGCAGTTTGAACAATTTGGTACCTGAAAACACAAATATTTCCAATTAAATAAAAAGAAAAATATTTTTGGATTTTTTTTTTATGATTAATTTAAACTTAATCTTTCAAATTAACAACTAGACCGTTCCAGCGATCCCCAGCAACGGCGCCAAAAATTGATCGTCAGTCAATCTGAAATTATTTCTTCTTAGTAATAATTCCGTAGAATAGTACTAGTAAGGGTATCGTTCCTCTGAGGACTGCGCTGGTTTCGTTGCTTTTTATTCAGATTAATTTTAAACTAATAATTGAGGCAATTGAATTTTGATTTGATTAAACTAAAACAATGAATTAAACTAATTTAAATGAAACTAAATTAAACTAAAAACAATTGGGTTTTTAAATCCTTTTGGAGAGAAAATCTAGGGTTTTCAAATCCACCACTAACCTAATAACTAATCCCTATTTTAAATTTATTATAACCTCTTAAATTGTAAACATTCCAGTTAGAGTGACAGCACGTCCCCTCTCAACTGCTCAAGAAAAGTTCAAGGGATTATATCCTTAGAATATCGTATCTTCGGTTAGCACGAATGATACACACTAATCTACAGTTGTGTAATCACTCGTCTTCCCTTAGCATAAAATATCTTCAGATTTAATCTCTCGATATTTTAAAACCATTGCATAAAACCTATGTTTAAATTCTAACGAAAATTAACACAAGTGATTTTAATCCCAATTTCATTATGCCTAAGACAAGGTTGAGAATTCCATTGAAATTAAATATAATTCAAATAAATCCGGTTGTTTGAAAACAACCTTCTCATTATGCAATCAATGTCTTACAATGCAGAGAATTAAAATAAAAATAAAATAAAGGACACAGTTACTTGGCTAGGGTTTCATCGAAACCCTAGAGTGGAAATTAGTTCATCGCGAGGGAGGTATGCAACATCTTCATAGACAAAGCTGCAGTACTTCTCTTCATGACTTCCTTGATCTCCAGAGCTTCTCTTCTTCAGATCCAAAATCTCTACAAATTTCTCTCTCTCTCTCTCTAATGATAATGGCTAAGAATTCTCCTTTTTATAGAGAAAGATAGAAAGATAGAGTCCTTCTAGAATAAAGAGTTCTAATTGAGGTACAACTCTTCTTTTTCTCTCTCTAAACTCTCTTAGGGTTGAATGAGGATTAAACCATCATTTAGGAAGACAATAATAGAGTTGGAAAGTGTTTAGAAGTACTAAAACACTATTCACGAAACACTATTCACGGAATATTATTTCATCCTATTTACAGTTTTGCCACTGAACTTCAAATAATTCTAGAGAGCTCAATTTTAATCGAAATGACCCAAAATTTTAAACATAGCTCCTTTAGGTCATCTAGAATCTACCCAAAAAGTTTCATAAATTTTGGATGAATAAAAATTACCAAACTATCCCTCTATTGATAGAAGTGCGATTTTGGCCAATCGATTTATAAGGGTAGATTTCTGCGATTTCGCTCTCTTTTCTTCTTCTTTCTTTTACTCTTCTTTTTTTCTGAGATTTTTGGAGTCTTTGAAGCTTGTAAATCTTTCATTTTATCTTCTTTTCCTCGTTTGAACCTGAAATAAGAATAAACAACCAAGTAGCATAAAATAATATAAATAATTACTCTAAATGATTAGCAAGTTAAGTTTGAGGTGCTTTTATGTATAACATTTAGCACCGATCAGAGCCCAACTCTTTGGTAGTGAGCGAAATATCTTCCTCACAGTTTTTGCATTAGAGTACACTTTTCCAAGAGATTTTAAACTTTTAATAATGTTAGTAACTTTGGTGAACATTTCACCAATAGATTCATCTTCATCCATTTTAAACATTTCATATTTATGAACCTACATACTTATTTTTTCTTATTTTACTAGGTTAGTTCTTTTATAGGTAATTTAGAGTTTATCCCAAATTTCCTTAGCCCAGACACATCCCGAGACTCTATTAAACTCTTGTTGACTTAATGCACAATATAGGTTGCTAATGGCTTTAGCATTAAGTTGCACACGTTTTATATCGGCCTCGGTCCACTCTTCCTCTACCTTGGGTACTTGAACTCTAATAATTATAATTCTCTCCATTGAACAATGGAGGTCTAGTTGTGAATTAGTCTTCTCCTAAGGTTGTTGCAAAAATATTTGTCATTTATCTTTTCTCTAAGAAAGATTGTTAAGTCAAAAGTAGAGTCTTAGGCTCTGATACCAATTGTTGTCCAAGTATTCGACCCTAGAGGGTGAATAGAGTTTTAGAAAATTTAAATTTCTTCCTAATCCCTTTTTGCAGAATTTAAATTAATCTAATTAAAAGATAATTGAGCCTAGCAATTCTAAAATCAATGCAACAGTAAAGTAAAGGAGAGAGAGAGATAAAGCAAACAAAATGATATGTTTACGAGGTTCGGCCTTCCCGCCTACGTCCCTGCCTCAAGCAACCCACTTAAGGATTCACCATGATTCACTAATTACACGATCTTCTTCCGAGTGAAGATCAAACCTTTATAGTTGCAAGAGAACACCCTCTCTTGACTTTTCCCGAACCTTCCCGCTTCAACACAAGAATCCACCAATTCTTGATTTCAAATACAAAGTTGAATTGAAAGGTTTACAATCTCGAAATTTCTCCTTAGATGAGCTGAAAATATCTCTTTGAATGCTCTCTAAAAATCTCCCAAAGATTGGAGTTGAATAGCTCAAGATATGGGATTTGAGATTTTTAGGATTTTCTCAATAAATGATTCAATGCTGGCTTGTGAGTGAATGATTGGAGTTAATACACAGATCTAGAGTTGTTTCTAGTTCATAAACGAACTCAATTTATAGCCCTTCAGAAAATATGGTCGTTGGAGGTGCATTTAATGCAAAAATGACTGTTAAAAATAGTCATTGCAGTGCATTTAATGTGTATCTCAAGCAACTCAGTCAACTGGTTTTCTAACCCAGTGAGAACTGGTCGACTGATTTTAAAACAGAATCAAAATAAGATTTACGGCAAGATTTGGTCAACTGATTTTGAGAATCCTCAAGAATTGGTCGACTGATTTTTCACATAAATCTATTTTTAACCAACTTAGATGATATGAATGATTTGCAAGGTCACTTGGCTTATCTTTATCAAGATTTTAATCATTCTATATGATATCCTAGTGCCTTAGAATGATATGCAATTATGTTCTAAAGGCTCCCATGGTCAATCTAGGTATTTGAGCATTCAACCATCAAGCTTTGATGACTTTTTACATTTGTCCTAATAACTCTCAAACTTAAAATATAAACATTGAGTCTTCTAGTTGGAGAGTCTTCAGAGTCCTTCAAATTTGATCTTGGTTTTGGCTTCTTTGAATTTCATCTTCATGACCAAGTGTGCTTCTTAGTGAATCTTCTTCTTCATGTCATGAGTCTTGTTCTTATGATTTTGGATTTTCAACTTGATTGGATGACTTGCTTTGTGAATGTTTTTCAACCTTGGTGTCATTTTCATGCTTTATGTTTGGGGAATTGTACTAATGCTCCTATAAAATATTTTCCACAAAAACTTATTAGAGACATTAGTAACACAATGGTCATTTCATTATTGTGTTATCATCAAAATTATTAAGGGTACCTATGGTTGTAACATTTAGGCTAACAGTAGGGGTGTGATGTGTTGGGTTTGCAGCGTGTTTTGTTGTGTTGTTGCTTGTAGGTAGCTTTCTTTCGCTCACTTTGGCCTTCTGGGATTCAGTACTTGTAAATCTGTTTCCTTTTCTATTTTAATGAATTTGTTTTTACTGATAAAAGAAAAGGCTTCAACTGAGATCTTTTGTCTTTAGAACTCCTTAAGAGCTTAAGGGCTTAGTATTCTTTTTTTTTTCTTTTCTTTTTTAAAGAGCTAAGATTTTGAGCGATAGAGTTCTCTTTTAACACAATTTCTTAAGAGACTTAAATAGGCAGAAGTTGTTGGTAAGTCTTACGAGACTTGTGGGTCCTATTTAGGGGGAAATACATATTTATTAGGAGTTAAAATAATTGTTTTAATTTGAATAAATTTAATTCTAAGTAGGGCCTATCTTGTGAGATCATTATCCGTGACAATTTTGATTCATCAAAATTTGCATGCCAACAGTCCTAACTGTCCCAAATTTAGACTTTTTTTTTTATACTGATTTTACTTCTACATCGTATAGTTAATACGCATAAATAGAAAGATAATAAAAATAAGATCATAAATAAATATATTTGAATGAGTTTAGAAGGATTAAAGAATAGATTTTTTTTTTTTTTTGGTGAAGATTTTAAACACACACTACTCACACATAGACCAAGCCTCAACCTAAGCTACAACCACACACACCTCTCTAAAAAAAATAGATTATGAATAAGAGAGTCCACAAAGATGGTCTACACAGAATTCGGATGGGCAACAGCGCATGCTGTTGCGTTGTTGCCCCGTTTTGTCTTACAAAGGAGGGCCCCACATTCAATAGGAGTAAATTGAGAATCAAAAAAAATGGGCCCCATTTTTTATAAGACACAAAGGGGCAACAGCGTGCGCTGTTGCCCATCCTCACTCGTCTACACATGGTCATGGAACACCAATAACACAATATTTAGAGAAGAAGGCATACTAACCTTACTCTCAAGATTGCCACCATTAGAGCATTCCTAGCAGCCTCAACAAATTTCACTCATCAAAATAGCCAAAACTCACAAAAGTCATGTTGGTGAGCCACTTTTTTAAAACACTCTCAGCAGCTCACCAAAATAGTCAAAACTTTCATTATTTTATTATTTGTGTCACTTCCACAATTAAAAAAAAAGGGAGAGAGAAACCTTTATTTTATTTGTGTGAGCCCACAAAGAATGAGGGAAAGAGAGGTTTTGAACTTTGGTGAGTGTACAGTGACTCATCAAAGTTGGTGAGTATTATACACTTACTAAACGGTAAACATCAAATTGGTGAGACTGCTGGGGGCACTATTTCATACTTTTTAGCTATCTGGCTCACCAAAATGGCTACTAGGAATGCTCTTACACATTAAAAAAGGGGAGCTCTGTTTAAGGCGCTTGAAGCTTGAAACATAACTCCGCCTCATATTTACACTCTTTTTGTTCGTAGTATTTTTGCAATAAAGATCAGAAGTCAAACTAACCAATCCATCATGACCATTTGATCAATAGACTTCTCTATTACCCCTCTCATCTCCTTTTTCTTTTTAATGGTCTAAAATGAAAATTATGCAACACATACCTCTCGCGTTTTGCACGTGCGGAAATGGTGATAAAATACCGTTCTAATAAGAAATTATAAATTAATGTAAAGAGTCTCTCCCTCTCTCGTTTCTTCCTTTTGACCTCATCCGCCCAGCGACCATCCAAATTCGAATGTGGAGATAAAGACTTGCGATCTTCTCCAGTTGTGGCTGGTGGGAAACCGCCAGCACCTCCAAATGAAGCGCCACATACCAATATTGTGTGTACATAATTTTGGGGCGCATGAATCTGATGTACGTGTCCACTATTTGTTGGTGCTGGTAGTCTCCCCCGCCAACCAGCTACTACTGGAGAAGATCCCAAGTCTGCAATAAAACCACTCCTTATCGGCCACGTGTATTCAGTCAACCTCTCGTATCCTGTTGAAAAGAATGCAGCAAATGTGTCTTCTTTCCCCTTCTTTCTCTCTTCTCAATTGAACGCAACACAACACAACACAACACAGCCCAATCTCTCTCTTTCTCTCTCTCTAGGAGGAATGCCGTTTTGTGATGTAAGTAAATACCAGAGTGGAGGTAGTGCAGAAGGAAACAATGGGGTTAAGATTTTCTACAAAACTCATGGCCATGGACCAATCAAAGTTGTCCTCATCATTGGTACTCTCTCTTTCTCTATCTCTCTCTTTTTTTATTGTTTTTTTTTTTTTAAAAACAATTTATTTTTACTGGGTTTGTTGATTTATATGAAATTATGATCAGGTTTGGCTGGTACCCATAGTTCTTGGGGTCTTCAAATTAAGTATCTTACGAGCACAGAGATACCCACTTATGGGAATTTCAATAACCCATGTGAAGAGATAGCTGGTGATGACAATGAGGGGATGGAGATCTGTGCCTTTGATAATCGAGGAATGGGTCGGAGCTCTGTGCCCATAAAAAAATCAGAATATACGTGAGTTCTATGAAGAATTAATAGTTTCTTTCTTGGGTCTTTTAATCATGCTTTTATTTACTGTAGTTGGATCTTTGTTTTGATTGGTTGTGTCAGCTAAATTCGCGGCAGTTCCCGTAACTCATAAAGAAATTTAGAAGTTTTGAAGTGTAATTACTTCATAAATAATTCTCTAATTTATTATAATACTGTATTTTGAAACATTTATGGATTTCAAGATGATGTTTTATGTTTAATTGGTGCAGAACAACAATCATGGCAAAAGATGCAATAGCTCTAATGGATCACTTGGGTTGGAGAAAAGCCCATGTCTTTGGGCATTCTATGGGTGAGTTCAGGATCTTGAGTAGTCACTTTCAGTTTGATTTTGGTTAAATTTTCCATTCGCAATCCGTCTCAGAAATCTCTAACTGGGTTAGTTGTGTCTAGTCTTATTCTGGACTAAAATTTTATCTGAATGAAAATGAGGGAATTGGGATTCCTATATGGCACAAAAATTAGCTCTGTTGTGTGAACTGTGAAGTATTAGTAATCTGTTAGCTTGTTTTAATTTGTTCCTGCACTCCTGTTTGGTTTGACATATTATGGCAACTGAATCTAGAAAAATTTAATCACATTAGTGATTTTATTGTTAGAATTGCAGATAGTGCAATGAGTTCTCTGTACCTTAGGCAAAATTGTTGTTGTGATGGAGTTTTCAGTCATTTTTAGCTTGTTTAACTTTTTGTTGGTGCCACAACAGGGGCCATGATAGCTTGCAAGTTGGCAGCAATAGTGCCTGATAGGATATTGTCGTTGGCTTTACTTAATGTAACTGGTGGAGGTTTTGAATGCTTCCCAAAGGTATGATGTTTTTAAGATGGAATTGTATACACCATATTAGAATCTAAGTTCTTTTTCACATGGATAACTGGCCCAGTTGCATATGGATTTAGTTAAATATCCTCATGGATACTATCATTTAGATGATTCTGGACTCTGGAGCCACACTTCTGGATTTCTGTTCCTTTTCTTCTAAAATGCACATATCATAAAATTAAGTTCTACCCTTTTAAGTTTTTAGCTGCATGTGATAAGGTTTTGTTATTTCCTTCTTTTTACTAAATATATAACTAGATTAACCTATTATATTCCAAATATGTAGCACATTATAGGTATTCAAAATTTTAAATATTTAGGTGTGTAGTGCAGAATCCTAACATTCCCATTTTGCCGAGCACGAAACTTCATATCCATATTGGATTTAGAAATGCTATTGACATCCGGGGGCTTTAAAATCTTCATGACATCTCTATATGCATTTTAGAAGTTTTCTTTCAGATAAATGATCACCCATTTTTTCTTTTTATATTCTAAACAATCCACTTTTACCGAGAAAAAAAAAACCCACTTGAGGGGGTTGGACTTTTTTTTGGGTAGGCTACTTTTATAGTTTTATTTAGTATGTGTTGGTGAGTCGCTTTTTGTGTCTGTGCCAAATGAATGGTAATCTTAACCACTTAGTGGTTTGGTTTGAAAACTAGTTCAAACTACTTCTAACAAATTGTACCAGTATAGGTGTGAGGTAAGTAACCTGGATGTGAGCAGGGAAACGGGATCATATCCTAGCCAAACATAAAAGGAACTATTGTTTATCTTAAATACCAAAGTTACTAACAAACGCTCGATGCCATGTCCTCAGACCAAAGAGAGGAACTGGAACTACCTTTTAGGGAAGAAGAGGTATTGTGTTCTATCTGAGACAAAGCTCCTGGCCTCGATGCTTTCTCTGCACTGAGTTTTACAAATCTTGTAAGGATATTGTGGGTAGTTCTACATGAACTCCATGAGTCAGATCAATTTGATAAAGCGATCAACAATATATATGTGGCCTTAATCCCGAAAAAAACCGGTGCTCAGGAGTTGAAGGACTTTTATCCAATTAGCTTGGTGAGCAGTGTATATAAAATCCTTGCCAAGGTCCTAGCCACTAGGCTCAGACGAGTTTTGTGATCAATCATCTCCCCTCAACAGGGAGCATTCGTAAGTGGTAAATAGATCATAAATGACATTCTCATTGCCCACAAATGTGTGGATGAGCACCTTAGGTAAAAAACTCTGGGACTTATTTGTAAAATTGACATGAAAAAGACTTATGATAACGTCAACTGGGAGTTCCTTCACTACATGTTGCAAAGAATGGGTTTCAGTCTCAAGTGGAGAAAGTGGATGTTAGCATGCGTATCCTCAACTTCATTCCAAGTCCTCCTCAATGGTAGCTCTAGAGGATATTTCAGGAGCTCTAGAGGCTTAAGGTAGTGAGACCCTCTATCCCCAGCACTTTTCATTATAATTCTAGAGGCTCTGAGTCTGATGTTATCTCGAGCGAATGGGGTGGCTTTCGAAGGCTTCTCCATAGGGCAAGAGAACCTAAGTATCTCACATCTACAATTTGCTGACGATACCCTAGTATTCTGTGGAGCCTCCTACAGTGAGATCTTCCATCTTAGGTGTATCATACAATGTTTTGAAGCCGTGTCGGGTCTCAGAGACAATTTGGGTAAGAGTGAAATCGCACAGGTAGGTGAGATTCCTAATCTAGTGACCTTGGCAAGTTGCTTAGGCTGTCAATCAATCTCCCTCCTCTCCAATTACCTTGTCTACCCGTGGGAGTCTCTTTTAAAGCCAAAGCAGCATGGGCTCCAGTATTAGAAAGATTCTCGTCCTGACTAGCAAGATGGAAATCTAATTTTCTCTCCAATGGAGGAAAATTGACCCTCATCAAAATTACCCTTAGGAGTCTTCCCACCTACTTCATGTCCACCCTATCACTACCAAGATCTATAGCCTCGACCCATATGAAATTCCATGTAGTTGATTGGAAACAAATTTGTAAGCCAACTAAAGCTAGTGGCCTCAATCTAGTTCCCCTCAGTAAAGAGAATAAAGCTCTCCTTGGCAAATGAGTTTGGAGATTTATTGCAGAACGAGAGTCTTTGGAGAAAGGTAATCATCGCTAAATATGTGGAGCAACCTTATGGCAAAAGCCAAAGGAGGTGAGAAGCTCGCATGTGGTGGGTCTTTGGAAATGAATCATGTCGGTGGCTAATTTACTAGATCCTCACATTAAATTCAAGGTTAGAAATGGACTCGAAATCCAATTTTGGAAAGACCTGTGGTGTGGTCAATCTAGGATTAAGGACGACTTTGGAAACATATTCTTACTCGCCCTTAATAAAGAAGCTTTGGTGGTTGACTGTTTTGAGGGGGTGGGGAGTGAGTTAGTTTGGTTCTTATATTGAAGTGATACCTAAACGAGAGATTGAGAACATACAACACCTTATCGCTTACTTGTATTCGTCTCCCCCCCCCCAATGCACTCAGACTAGAGACTGCAAAATTTGGTATAGAAGCAACAATGGTTGATTTTCAATGAGATCTTTTTTACAGACCTTTGACCTGGTACCTTCACCCCCATTTGCAGACCTATAGCTCGTAACTCTGAATAAGATTCTCACAACTAATCATTTAAAGAGTAGAAGGGGGTGTATGGCAAACCATTGTTTCCTGTGCCTGATGGAGGAGGAGATAATAAATCACTTGCTCTTGCACTGTTCGGTTGTCTTTGGGATTTAGGTTTTTTCTTCTCTCAAATAGAGGTGGATTGGGTCTTCCCATTCTCCTTTTTGAGTCTCTTATCAGGTTGGCAATTGATGACACTGGTAGGTGCCAAGGAAGCTATCTGGATTATTTTTCCTAGAGTTATTTTGTGGTCCATCTGAAAATAGAGGAATAGTTGCATCTTTGACAATTCCTCTTCTCCAAACTCCCAAATTCTAGCTCAGACTTGGCACTTGATTGTGGAATTGGTGTCCATTCATCATCTGAGGGCAAATGGTTGATATTTTGCTATGAGGAGTTAATTCTCTAATTGTTGCATGCTTCTATGTTTCTTGTTTTTCTTTTTGCTCTCACCCCTATGCTTCTCAGTTTACACCCCTGTAAACTGCTTGTAGTTGTTTCGATATTCTAATATACTCAATATTAATCGGGAAAAAAAAAACTAATACTTTTATTTATATATTCTTCCCCACAGAAGAATCTTTCCTAAGATAAGGATGGGATAAAAATGGATTGCATATTTAAAGGGAAGATGTTAAAACCATCCTTTATGCCATTCATGTTTCGTTAACATCTTACTCAATTGAGAGTACATATATATTTCCAGTCAAGCATCCAATTCCTTTTTGCAAAATTTTGGTTTCCATCATGAAAATACTCCAGTTCCCCAATGTTCTTCATTCTTAAAGATCTAGAGGTTTTTTTATGTGTTGATGGCATATCCATCATCTATCTTAATAAGATTAGGACAAATGTACAAAGGATTGTGTCTGACCCATGTTTTAAAAGGCATTGGAGGCTTACGCCTTGAGGCTCGCCTCAAGGCAAGGCTTAAGGAAAATGCCATGAGGCTCAACCATAAGGCTTAAAACCCATGAGGCTCACGCCTTCAAAGTGTAAGTCTCACATGAGGCCCACACCTTGAGGCTCGCCTTTTGCCTATGTCATATGCCTAACCAAAATTAGGATTTTAGCTATGTAATTGAGACTTCAATGTCTTTTCTTGTTTTAAAATTGTTATTTTTTTTTACGACATTAAAAATGATGATGATGATGATGATATTAGTTTCAACTAACACTTAATTTATAATGTTTAACATATTTAGGCTTTTAAAAACCTTTGAGGTTAATTCACACTGATTTCCCTAGTAGATATTGCAAAATTTTGCAGCTACTGCCATACAATGTAGTTCATGACTTCTTTGTAATTTTTTACTGAAATTTTAAATTCACCACATGAATTGATGATTGAACATCATCTTCAATATGTTTATTATATGAATGAAAAAGTACATCTAAATTTCACCATTTGCTTGCTCTTTTTATAATTAATTTTTTGATAGTTAAATAATGTATATAGTATTTCCTATGTGTATATGTGAGCCCACATGCACGTACACAATGTACATGAATACAAATATATGTATGCAAATCTCACTCTCTCTCTCTATCTCTCTAACTTTCTCTCTCTCTCTATAATCTATCATTAACTTTTCGAATCTTTTTATAATTTTCTTATATTTTATTTTTTGTTAAAAGGAGAGAGTATGAAGCTTTCTTGTGAGGCTTAAGCCTCGTGCCTTGAGGCTTATGCCTCACGCATCTTGAGTTCCTAACTCCTAACACCTCACACCTCGCCTCACCTCACCTCACGCCTTCGCATTTTAAAACAACGTTCTGACCAAAAGGGTGTTGTTTCTTGGAGAGAATTATTATGTGAATAGGGAATTGCTCTAGCTTTTGAGTAGTATCCTGTGCTTTCTTCGACTCATAAGTTCCTTTTTGAAGTAAAGTACAAAATGTATTCAAAGCTTTGAGATTGTTGTAAGGATACTTTTGGTGACTTGGGAAGGAAAATGGCCTTTAAGTATAATTTTGCTGCAATGATCCCCCTTCATATTCATATTGGATGAAATAGCAGTTTGGGTAGCTTATTAAATTAAAGGAATAAAGTTTCTTTACAATCATTATCATATTCCTAAAACATGTCTTCTAAGTAGAAGAGATCTAAGTCCCCTCCAAACCCATCAGATGTTAATTTTGCTGAAAAGACCCCTGTTGGTTCAACATTTTCTTGTCCTGAGGAGATGGGATGTGGAGACTACGGATGCATAACTGGAGGACTGCTTTGGAAATCTAAATACGGATGAATATAGATAACAACTAGAATTGGAGTCCCAAGAAATTTTATGATCCGTTAATTTTGTGAATAATTAAATTATCTTTTCACAATTTAAGTCAGCAATGTTTGCTGTGTTTTCTAGCCTCTAGTTTCCTCCTACTTGAGTTTAGAATTCCTTCCTCGACAAAAAGTTTAGGTGTAATGCTACAAACACCGTGGTAGTCTCCACAACAGTAGCCATTTTAGACTTAGGTAACCGTTAATGACAGTTAGGGTTTCTCGAGGGTTGTCCTATTCAAAAATAAACAGCAAAAGAAGGACCAGTCCTTCACGAGGGGCGATCTCCACAAGTATGGAGATTGCCCTGTTCTCCAAAGCATTACTAAAGGTTTACTAGTGATCTGGCATCCACCTAATGTATAACTAAGTTGGAAAAGGTTCTTATTAAGATTGGTATCTCCAGATTGTTGGGTTAAACATAAAGTGAAAACTTAACAATATAACTGTATCTTAGTTTCACTAGAAAATTGAGCTTATTTCTCAGATAATTAAATTCATTTCTCTTCTGCAGTTTGACTGCCAATCAATTTCCATTGCAATACGTTTCTTAAGGGCAAAGACCCCTGAGCAGAGGGCAGCTGTTGACTTGGATACCCACTACACAAAGGTTAGATGTACTTTTTCATTTTCGCTACCATTGTTTTTTGTATAAATTAATCGTTGGAATTCTTAAACGAATCAACCCTCCTCATCATTCTTTTGGGAAGTGATCAGGAGGAATTGCATTATGCAGAACTGCCAGAAGATATGGAAGTTGGGTGGGGCCATTCAACCAGGGGAGATACAACACCCAACATCCATGTCACTTATTACTTCTGCATGGTGCAGGCACCCACACTAAACATTTACTTTTACCTTTTTTTTTTTACAAAGTCTTTCAAATTGTTGTTAGACCACTATAGATCATGAGATTCTGTGTTCTTGTCAATGTGTACATTCCTCTATCCTTTTGTGCTATTTTTAGCTCATCATAAAATTTTGCCTCCAAATGAGACAGACGTATTAACAGTTTAGAATGGTAAAAAAAATTATCTTCTATGGGGGCCATAGAAGTGGAAGCTCTCTTTTCTGTTGATTACATTGGTTGCCTACTCGTTCAAAAGATCATGTAGCCTTGCAACACATGAGATCAAACTGATGATTGACTTTAGAATGGAATACGTTGTATAAACGGTAACTTGTTAGTCTGAGTCATTAACCAGGCTGATACTTTGGCTAGGCTCTTGGTATAAGTAGAAACTGTTTGTGCGTTGGAACCATTTTCCATAGTTTTTTCTTGCTCCCTTGATTTTATTTTGACTCTTCAGAAGGAAAAATAAAATGTCCAACCTATAAGTTTCTAACACAACTCACCTTGGTTGGATATTTTGTGTAGACAGTAACGGTTGTCGAAGTCATTGATCAAGCTGATACTTTAGCTAGACTCGGTATAGCTAGAAACTCTTACATCATATGGATGAGTTTCCATATTCTTTCCGCTCAAATAATTCTTTTTTTTAAAAAATTTGTGTATGGGGGGGTGGGTGTAAAATTTTTCTCCTCTTACTATTCAAAAGGAAGAAAAAGTCCATGCTCTAAGTTTCTAACATGTCTCACTTCAATATTAAGGTGAACACCATCTTGTCGTGGAAAGAGTTGATCTGTGATAACATTTATATCTAACTGCAATCTTAATTAGCCATCTATCATTTATATTAATTATTAATTTTTTTAAAGCTGGAGAATAAATTTCTACCTTGTATAGTACCAGCAATACTAACCACAATTTTCTGCATCATATTTGATGTGCAGGATTATCTAGAAGAATACATTGGACCTAACACTAGAAGAACAATATTATATCAAGTAAGATATGCTACACTTGATCAACCTTAAGTAAATTCCTGAATCATAACTATGCACGTTAGGAGATACAATCTGAAAACTTTTACCTTCTTGTTTTGGTCAGAAATGTTCATGGACGTTAACTCTTTGTGGTAGCCTTCCTAATTTGTTTCATGAACTGCTCTAGTTCTGGACTCTTTTTTATTTCCTTGCTTTATTGGTAGAGAAACGTTAAAATGGTAAACGTCATAATTAATAGAAAGGGGAGAGAAGCTCTCTTTATAGGCTTCAAACGACCTTACAGGCAGAGTTCCATAAGACTATTGCTCTTTGCTTCAGACTGAGTCAGATTTTAGTAGAATTCAAAAGTGTTTCAGTTGTGAACCTAGAGTGGCATGCCAAATTTAAGTAGATTAGTATGGTTGTTACCACGTTAACTACATATTGATCACGGGTGAGAATTTGTTATTATTCCCTCTCAACCTAGAGTCCTGAAGTTTTTCTACAGAAGTGCATACCACCGCAGTGAATGAGGAGATATCTAGTATGCTTGCAAAAGTATCTCCCAGTTTCTTTAAATTCATGATTGCCTTATGACACCCATCAGATGAAGATTCTATCTGAGCTGAAAATAAGGAATAAGTTGTGCATTTTAGCCTCTGCTCATGCATGACATTACTAGGTGCATAAAGACATTGCATTATCCTACATGTCAGAAAAAAAAAAAAAAAAGCTATAGAGTGGCTCTATGCCTCTATCAGGTCTCGACTTCCTACTTATCGTTCTCATTTTGTCCTTGTCTGGTCAAATAGTTCTTTGTATGATTTATCTAATTCTATCTTGGTTATTTATAACTCAATTTTCCTGTAACATCTCATGCAGTAAGTCATCTGTTAGAATTTTAGGTCATCAACGTTGTTTCGCTTCTTTCCGTTCAGGAATGGACAACTATAGATTCTAATACAACTATTAGGGAAATATTATGTTAGGAAAATAATAAAATTATCGATGAGATCCAAAGAAACTGAATATTATTGATAGATTGAATAGTTTACAAGGACCCAAAGAGGGTTTAAATAATATTCCTATTATAGAAGGTAACCTCAATCAAATCAAATCTATTCTACTATTACCCTACTCTAATTAATTCAAATTCAAATCACCTTGTGATGAGATACAACGTATCTCATCACACTTTATTATCCTACTCCATTCTCTATCAACAAATAAATATCAATCCAAGATAATTGCTTCATTATCTGTGCGATTTAATGTTTTTGTAAATAGTATGTACTAGGAGATGAGTGAGAATTGCTTTGGTTCTAATTTAGGGCCTATGCATCAAACTTTGGCACTACTAATATTCCAGATATAGAATTATTCCAATTTTTCTTTGTTATGTACGCATATAAGGTAGTAGTGCTGTTCATAAGCCAATTCAATGCCTATCCTGGTTGTTCTGTGTAATGATATTGTAATCTTGAATTGAGATTGCCTTATGACGACTTTCACATCAAGATACTCCCTAACTTGAAAGGAAACCCCCATCTTTTGTAGGAATACGTCAAATGTATATCATCAACTGGAATGCAGTCGAATTACGGTTTTCAGGGTCAAGCTAATGCATGCTGGACACACAAAATGACACGGACAGAAATTGAAGTGATCCGCTCCGCTGGATTTCTTATATCATTCATTCATGGCAGGTTGGAACTCAAACTTCAAATTGGTGGCAACTCCTCTGCTTAACGCCCTTTGAGAATTATATCTTCTCAAACTAATTGGAAGTTTCCCTTGCTTATAGGCATGACATCATCGCTCAAATACATTATGCAAAAAAACTTGCAGAGAAGCTGCAGCCTTCTGCTAGAATGGTAGACCTTCATGGAGGACATTTAGTGAGCCATGAAAGGCCTGAAGAGGTACTTTTCTTCTTCATAATAGATTCGGAAGCAGTAGATTAGACCATCTCATTCACATGGGGACAATGGAGAGATCTCACTGTTTTTTAGAAGCTTTAGCCTTTTTATCTAACCAAAGAAATTCACTTTCTGGATTCTTTCCATTTTTTCCTTGGACTGGGTTTCTATGGGAAAGGAATTTACCATTACAGATAGTATGCCTATTTGATATTAAATTTTCTTTTTGGACAACATTTAATATTAAATACTCTAAATACTTATATCCTAATGTTTTAAGTACAAACGTCAATTTTAGCAACAATAGGAAAGATTACAATCGATATAAAAGTTGGTGGCATTAAAAGGGAATTCGTGGGATCATGGTAGTGTGGAAGGATGGAAGGTCTCAAGCAGGAATTAAAATTTTAAGTGAGAGTGGCACATTGAGAAGCCTCTTGTGGTTAAATTTAGGGACAGGAAGTTCCTTCATTAAGCCTTTTTTTTTTTGGTTTTTTCGAAAAAACTATTCCTTCTCAGATCCAAGAAACTGGACAAGTTTAGTGTACCACTTTGGAGTATGTTCAGCAAGGCACAACATGAAATCATCAACATAAATTTTCTTCATTTCTTTGTGCATTCTAAACACATTATATGCGATGTGTTACATATCAAACATGGAATATTGAAATGGAGGATCATACTAAATTTTTTTTATCAGTATGGAGGATCATACTAATATTCGCAGACCTAATAACACAAAGGATATAAAGTTCCACAACCTCCCCATATATGTCTTTTAATTGGCACT
Source organism: Tetracentron sinense (assembly GCA_015143295.1). NCBI lineage: Eukaryota > Viridiplantae > Streptophyta > Magnoliopsida > Trochodendrales > Trochodendraceae > Tetracentron > Tetracentron sinense. The sequence continues at coordinate 30,494,074 of CM026551.1, forward strand.
TGTAATTGAGGCACTCTTTAATTGGCATATTTCGAGTGAGAAATACTTTTAGTGAAAAATATTTAATAAAATTATTCTTTATATTTAATAAAAGTACTCAATTTGTTTACTTGTTTTGAATATTAATTTAACTATATGGTTTTATTATACTTACCAGAAAAATCCTATATAATTTTATTATTCTTGGATACTTCCTAGGCACTTCAGCTTCCTGAATTTTTTCTCAGGTTATCACCTCTCTCTGTTCCTACTCCTACTTTGTTCAGCTGAGTTAGTGCAACTTTTTGTTGTAAGATTCCATCATGATTACACTTATTCATAGCAATGCAACTCATAAGTTAGCTATGTTACAAAACTTTCAGGTCAATCAAGCTCTCCTGGAGTTGATCAAGGCATCAGAAATGAAATTGAGTCCACACGATTGGTCCAATTTGCCCCAGAAAGGTTCTGTTATGTAGTTCATTTTATTAATTTTCTTTATTTTTCAGTTCTTTTCATTTTCTTTGTGTGTGTTTATGTGTGTTGTTTGTGTTTGTAAGAGCATGTGTCTGTGTGTGTGTATGTGTGGGTGCGTCCGTGTGTATGTGTCTGCCGTCTAAGCCAAGATAAATTTAATGAACTTAAAACAGTGTGACCCTTTCGTCTAAACAGCTAATAGCATAAAGCTTCTAAACTAATTTGGATAACTGTTAGAGAGTGTATTTAGTTACAAATCTCGATGAACAAGTAGAAGATTGATTTAGAAACCATAACAGATACGAGAGAAATGACAGAGCCTTTGTGGCTATTTCATGAAATCCAATTGACTGGAATTTCTAAATTTCAACTCTTAGATATGATATGCTGTGATGAAATTATGGCCACTACTGCAAAAGTCTGTTAGTATGGAAAGGAAAGTGATCTCATGAGAGTTATGGCACAAAAATATAAAACAAACAACCTGGCCTGGGAGGATCTAGTTTTTTATGCCAACTTTCCACAAATAGTCCTCTCCTACAACTCTACAACTTAATTCTAAGTCTTTTTTCTGTTAATACTCAACTACCCTGTGCTAATTTATATTGTTCATTGTTTATCAGGGTGGCAAGAGATGGGGAAGCAGATGTCATTAAACAGAAGGAATACTGAGGGTGAAAACTGTCTGTCTCTCATGTTTGACATGCTACTAAAGCTTCAGCTTAGTCTTTCATGCTTTTATGATATCTTCGTGATGGCATTCGACTATGGAAGCAAAGTTTTCGGAAGTCTAAAGCCAGTTAGAGTTGGATCCTCCCTCTCATAAGCTATGATACATGAGGCCTATTTTTTACTGGTAAAACTACCCATATCCAAGTTCTATTTTCTTCATCTAAGCACATTTTATATAGAATGAAAAACTAAACAGATGGTGTCTTCTTTGTTGGCAGGGTTGCATTAATTCATGACCTTAACATTGTGGCACCTCTTGTACTAATGAGCCGGTCCATAAAATAACTAGTGAGTGTAGATCAAGCAAAGAGTCACAAGGGTGGTCCATCCAACTCTTCCCATAATAAGAGTAATGTACCAATGGATATAGTTTGTCAGATGGGGTCATAGGCGAGAATGGAGGGCTGATACCAGCAGTGCCTATTCCAAGCCGCATTCCACTATGTTATCTTACACCCAAATGTCTACTACAAATACACTGAAGGGGGAAGTCAAGCAGGAAGCGGATAGCTTCCCTTCCCCCTGTATGCATCACATTAAATGTTTTACACTGATTACACCTTGGGAATAAAAGAACTTGAAAGATTTTCTTTTTCTCTGCAAAGTCTTGTGCAACTTAAGATAGAGTGAATTGTGTTGTTTGTAAAAATTGGTTCTTGACTAGGTTTAACTTGAGCAAGTCCAATGGAACTGAGACTGCATGACTTGACACTTCGAGTATGGCCTTCAAAGGTTACAGGAACTCACTACACTCAACAATTTTTCAGGGTTAACATTAGAATCAAATAAAGAACCTTCAACACATTTTAAAAATACTACCCAACTATAAATTTCTAAATGGATGTGAGTCTGCTGGTTTGTTCAACTCTAAGTAGGTCAGGTACCAACTCTTCTGAGTCTCACCGAATCTAAGGGTTCCTAGTTCACTAACAATTCTCAACATAACTACTGAAATCCCAAACTTGATTACTAATGGCATAGTGAAGCAAACTTTTCCCATGTTGATTCTACCGTTCAACTCAAGATAGAAAATTACAAAGAATCAACTCGTATGAAATGACGACTAAATTTGGCTCACCTATCACAATTTGCCAATATGACCAATAAAATCACAAAAAGAGAATCTTCAATTCAGTTGCAGACAATATATGCATCCATAGAGTGCCAAATATATATGTAACTATCTACTAACAACCCATAATCTTAAAAACCAAATCCACATACCCATATCCACCTAACCCACATCCAATAACACATATTCAATAACTCGTAATCTACGCATCAACTCTCTTACACCTCTTATAAGTTCACCAACTCTCTTACACCCCTTACAACACTTAACCCTTAACACATCATTTCTCTTACACCTCTTACAAAGCTCACCAACCCTCTTACAACACTCAATTATTTACCCATCAACTCTTTTACACCTCTTACATACTTATTAACCCTCTTACATAGCTCAACCCTTAACCCATCAACTCTCTTACACTTCTTACATACTCATGATTAACTCTCTTACACCCCTTACATCACTCAATCATTACTCTACTCCCTCTCTTTCATCCTCTTTCTTTGACAATTCATCTCCTAAACCCTAGAACACACAAACTCCTTACAAACTCATTAATTCTCTTACATTCCTTACAACACTCTGTTGATATATGTAATATTGAGGGTATAGTTCTAAAATGTTATACATGTAATGTTCTCTTAATATATGATGCTAGTAGGATTTTTTTTTCCCTCGCTAAACAATTTATCCTATCTCTCTTCTTTCTCCTTTTTTTTTCTCTTCTCTAAACCCTAAACCTTGCAAAACTTTTCTCAAACTTGGTATCAGAGCTACAACAAAGGAAGAAGATCATCATTTAAAGCCGTAACAACAACAATTGGAATAAGGAACTAGCTGCCATGTTTTTAGTCATACGGCCGTCTCTAACCATATGACCTAGGCCTTATTTTTGCGTTTTGGGTTCTTCAAATGTATATTTTTCAAAAATCTTGATTTTAGAGGATTTTTGAATCGCATATCATGTGATTTGATTCAATACTGAGGAAGTTACAATGATTTGAAGGGAAAATATAGAAAAATCAGAGTCAATAACTCTCTTAATTCAAAAAAAAATTTACTCAAATGAGACCATTTTAATATTGTTCGTTGATCATGGATGGACTGGTTTCTTGCAATGAACATTTTAAAACTGAGTTTCCTCAATTTTGATGAGATTTGAAGACGTTATGAGGATTTTTCCAACCCCTTTCTCTACAGTTTTTCATTGTTAAGGGATTTTTTGCACTGTTTTGCTTATGACAGCACATTCAATCAATGTTTTTGGTTATCTTACTACCTAGGGACATGTTTTTGATGAGGTATTAATTGATCGGTATTGTGACTTCATTTTTCACCTTAAGTTGCTCTTATGGATACTTTAGTTCTTACTCCGTGCTCTTTCCGACTTCGTTGTCCATTCTATCACCAATTTTGAATTCAATGGTGATAAGTTTCTTACATGGCGAAACTTTGTTGAGCTTTATATTAGGAGTCGTTCTGAGACGGGATATCTTGATGGTAAAACCCCTAAGCTGGAGATAGGTATTTTCAAGATTGCTACATGGAATGCCGAGAATTACAATATTTTGGGCTAGTTATTTAATTTTATGGAGTATCAGATTTCTGGGAATTACATTTTCTATAAAGATTGTCATGAGCTTTGGGATGCTCTTATTTAGACTTATACATTAGTAGAGAATGATGTTCGGATTCACCAACTTACTTGTGAGATTGCTCACTTTCAACAAAGGGATATACCTATTTTTGATTATTTTAGGGTTCTTCAACGCTATTGGAAAGAATTGAGCCATTATGAGCCTCATTCTGAATTATTCACTGCTTTTGCAAAGGTTATGAGGAAGTGAATTGAGTGTCATCACATTTATGATTACTTGGGTAGTCTTCGTGTAAAATTTGAGCAATTGCACACTCAAATCCTTGCCACATCTCCTCTACCCTCTCTTCGATCGGTGTACTCCATTGTGTTCATTGAGGAACACCGATGGGCTGTTATGTCTTCAAGCTCTCCTCTTATGCTCCTGAAAAGTGTGAAATAGAGATTTTTGAGAACTAGGGTCTGCACCAGCGTGTGTAGAGAGATGGTGGGACGTCCGGATGGCATAGGATGGAGTGAGAAAAACCCTGGGTTATAGAGATGGGGTGAGAAGTGTTCTTTCCCTAGGCATAGGGGTGAGAACGTGAGAGAGAGGTGAGGAGAGAAGTTAGTGGGGAGGGAACTATTTGGCTATGGTTTGGGTAGTGAGTATAAGTAATGATAGTTTTGGGGTTTTAGAAAAGTTTGAGAGAATGAGGGGTGCAGCTACTCTATAAGAATTAGGGGTTGGATGATTAGGATTGGACGGCTAGGATTAGGAGGAGATGCATGGGTGGTTAGGATTTAGGTTTTTTTTTGTTATGGGAAGTGGTGGCTAGGGTTTTAGAAAAGATGGGTGGCTAGGATTAGGGTTTTGATGAAAAGATGGACGGATAGGATTAGGAGAGAGAGATTAGGGTTTTGAGAAATAAAAGAGAGAAAAATAAGAGAAAGTGATGGTAAACAGTTTTGAACCATGGTCTCTAGTATTATCATCCATACACTTCACCAACTAAACTAGCAAACAACTTCTGTCATTGGTTGTGGCTATTAATACTTTGGTCTCTCTTCTTGGAGATTGACTCTTCTACTCTCTTGGTCTTCGTTCTGACTCTATGATCTTCTATCTCATCCCATACTTGGCCTGTATCTAGATGGTATAGTCTATTGGCTCTTTAGTCTTTGATAATGGGCTTCAATGATTGATTGTGGCCTCCCGGCCTTTGAGAATCATTCGATCAAAGATCCTGAAACAATAAAAACGCATAATGAGAGTTCATCAGTATGCAATCTTGATTTTATCTTCAATATTTTTGCTTCTTGTGTTATTCTCTCATTGTGGAATCCTTCTAGTTTATTTGGTTGAAGTAACTTGTACTTCACACCCCTTCTTTGTGTAAAGAAGCTCGACCGGAGTAAAATCCAGAGTCACTGCAGTGGAGATCGAATATGTGGATTTGTGGTTATTGTTGTTGCATAGCTTTGAGAAAGTCAGGTCAGTGAAGAGCCGAAGCTACTGTAGTGAGGATCGAACTTGCAGGTTTATGGTCATACATTCATTGACTAGTCATGGATCAATGCGTCGAATCTTGTTGGGGTGAGGTTCAAGTCTATACTTTAGCTCTCTTAGTGATTGTTATTTTGCTGGACGCATGGTTTTTTCCGTGAGGGTTTTCCACGCAAAAATCATGTCTTTACTTTGTGTGATTGTTTCCATATATTTCACACTTTAATTATTAAAATTAAAAATTGAGTAGATAGCCATAGGAGACCTATTCACCCTCCTATAGGTCCTTTGGATTCATAGATCGGAAAATTTCACTTGGTTAGAATTAAACTTTATGTTCGTCTTTAGGAATTTTCTAAATTTCTTTACGAACAGGGCCATATCTTTATCATAGAACTCAGATTCACTATCTGACCCATCTTCAGATTCCTTGATAGATTTCAAGGCTATACTCTTAGGTTCCTTGGATGGTCGAAGATTTAGTTCATAAGTTTGGAGTGAGCCCACCAACTCCTCAATTTTGAGGGCATCTACATCCTTGCTCTCTTCTATGACTATTACCTTCGCTTGAGATCTCTAGGGTAGAGATCTTAAGACTTTTCTAACAATTTTTGACTCATATAGTTTCTCCCCAAGATTAAAACTTGAATTGACAATGTCACTAAGTTTAGTATAGAATTCATCAAACGACTCATTGTCATCCAGTCTCACTCTCAAATTTTGTTGTGGGCATCTAAAGTTTTGAGATCTTTACTGTTGTGGTCCCTTCATAGGTGATCTCGAGAATGTCCTATGCCTCTTTAGAAGTGTCCCATTTAGAGATTTTCCAAAATTCTTCGGCAGTGACAACATTGAATATGGCATTGAGACCTTTGGTATTCCAACCACAACTCTCAAACTCATCTCAGATCCATTTTGATGGCAATTTTCCAAGGTATTTTCCTCAACTATCTTGGTTGGAGTTTTTCACTCTTTCTCTATGGTCATCCATACTCTCTCATCATGAGATTTTAGGAATGCTCTCATTCGAGCTTCCCAATAAGCATAATTGCTTCCATCAAGTAATGTAAGACGACTAATGAATCCACCCTCACTAATTGGATTCATAATTATGGAATTTGAAAAGATCGCACTTTAGATAATTAGCTTATATTAGTGAGCCTACTCTGATACCAATTGAAATTTCTTGATCTATGAATCCAAAGGACCTAGAGAGGGTGAATAGATTTCCTATGGTCTCTCTACTCAATTTTTAATTTTAACAATAACAATTAAAGTGTGAAATATAAGGAAACAATCACACAAAGTAAAGACACAATTTTTACATGGAAAACCCTCACAAGAGAAACTACGGGACCTCGTCCAGCAAAATAGCAATCACTAAGAGAAAAACAAAAGTACATACTTGAACCTCACCCAAATAGGACTTGACATATCGATCCATGGCTAGTCAATGAATGCACGACCATGAACCCGCAAGTTTGATCCCACCGCAGTGGCTCCAGCTCCTCACTGACCTGGTTTTCTCAAAACTATGCAGTAACAGCAACCACAAATCCGCGAATTCGGTCTCCACCGCAGTGGCTCCGAATTTTTTTATGGTCGAGTGTCTTGACACAAAGAAGGGGTGTGAAGTACAAGTTACTTCAAACAAATAACTAGAGTGATTCCACAATGAGGTAATAACACAACAAGCAATAATATTGAAGATAGAATCAAGCTAGCTTACTCTAGATTGAAGGGTGTAGGTTTTGGCCCAATTGGATATTCTACCAAGTATGAGAATTCTAAGGGCACTTACAAAAGATGAGATCTATATGCTCAAACTTATATTTAAATCCCTTAAAATAATATTTTGGGAACTTAGAATTTATAAGTAACCCCAAACCAATTTGGAATTGTATGTTCACAGTTGCTAAAACTATGTCTATGCGAATCTCCCTCGAGTCAGCCTGTTTCTCGCTCGAGCGAGCCTTGTACAAAGGCCGCGAATAGAACCTTCCAAAACAGTTTTTAGAAGGTAAAACTTGCATTTCTCTAGGGTTAACTTTTTCTCACTTCCAGCGAGTTGGCTTTGGAGTTTCAGACTGAGTTGATTTTCCAATTTCGCTCGAGTCAACAAATCTTACTTCCGGCAAGTTAGATATTGGAATTTTCAAACTGAGAAGTTTTTTCTCAATTCGCTCAAGCGACCCATATCTTGCTTCCAACGAGTATGCTACTGTAATGTTACAAACTGCGATTTTTCTGTTGTTGCTCATGCTCTATAACTTCCATTTGCTTATTGTTTGTCAATTTTTGGTTCAAGTCATAATGGTGAGCGTCAAAAATTTACCGTTATTCCGCCCTATGAGAGAATAGAATAATGCTAAACTTCCTAGTATAGAGTCACCACCTCTTATATATTGGGGGAAACATGACCCTTTCATATTAGTTGGATAAAGCACATTATTAGATATTTTTAGGTAAGTGATTCACTTCGATTAGAGGAAGGTGTTAGGCACCCCTAACCTCCATCAAAAGATGGTTACCTACTTCTTATACCTAAGTTAATATAAGGAAAAATCTTGTGGGGAAACTACAATCATTCATAATGAGAGAGAACATTACAACAAAATTATTAAAAAAATATAAAATGTGACCTACATAAGGTAATTAGGTTAGGGGGGTTGCACCAATCAAGGTTGTCTGCGTATCTGCCAAAAACGGAATCAAGCCTCTTGTAATTTTTAACCATACTTAACTTGATATTTTAGTTATGTGAATATTTTTGACATTTTTTGATTATTTGAATGTTTTTTTGATTTTTTGATTATTTTAGCAGTTTAGGCTCATGCATGGAGCATAGGTTAGATTGGGCAAGCTTAAGCTAACAATAAAGATGAAAGAGAAAGAGGAAGAGGAGGATCACACTTACCTCCAACCACCCGACGATATATCGCTCCTATCACGAACCGGGACTCCTTCTCATCTGAAGATAGCCAAGTAGGAAAGGGCAATGGTTTGGGGGGTTAGGAATTTCCTACTAAACTAAAGAGGAATGCCTTTTGGTGTTAAAGATTCTACTAAGGCAAGGGGTTAAGAGCTAATGTTTTCTCTAAGGCTCAAGGGTCTTTCTAAGGAGTTTGGAGAGTCCTGAATGAGGGATTTTTACTAAGGCAAAGGAGAGCTTGATAGAGTTTCTCTACCAAGGCCCAGGGTTTCTCTAGGAAATTTGTAGAGTCTTGAAGGAGGGATTTTTATTAAGAAAAAGGAGAGATTAATAGAGTTTCTCTACCAAGGCCAATAGTTTCTCTGAGAGATTTTGAGTCTTGAAGGAGATATTTTTACTAAGACAAATGAGAGCTTGATGGAGTTTCTCTACTAAGGCCAATACTTTCTCTAGGGAATTTTGAGAGTGCTCTCTAAGGGGTTGTGGTTTGTTTTTTACATAGGAGTAAAAGGAGCTAGTGGGTAAGAGTTGAGTATTGTAAAAGGTGTAAGAGAGTTGGTGGGTTGAGTATTGTAAAAGATGTAAGAGGTTGATGGGTTGAGTGTTGTAAGAGATGTAAGAGTGTTGATGGGTTGAGTGTTGTAAGGGGTGTAAGAGATGATGGGTTGAGTGTTGTAAGAGAGTTGATGAGTTGTGTTGTAACGGTTGTAAGAGAATTGATGGATTGAGTGTTGTAAGAGATAAAAGAGAGTTGATGGGTTGAGTGTTGTAAAATATGTAAGATACTTGATGAGTTGTGTTGTAAGAGGTGTATGAGAGTTGATGGGTTGAGTGTTGTAAGAAATGTAAGAGAGTTGGTGAATTTGTAAGAGGTGTAAGAGAGTTTGTAGGTTTGTAAACTATGAGTCATTGGGTATGAGTTGTTGGATGTGAGTTAGGTGGATATGGGTATGTGGATTTGGTTTTTAAGAATATGGGTTGTTAGTAGATGGGTCATGGTTCATGAATGTGTGTATGTAGGTTTGGTTCTTGGGTTGTAAAGGCTTAGGAGGAGGGTCCTTGGTTTGAGATGGGGTCCTAGGTTTTAGAGATGGATCCTAGGGTTTGAGAATTCTCCTAGGGTATTGGTGAATGAGGGTCTCATGATTTAGATGGTGGGTCCAAGGGTTTTAGGTTGGGTCCTAAGGTATAGGAATGAGTTTAAGGGGGCTTAGGGTTTGAAGGGTGTTTGAAAGGGGTCCTAGGATTTAGGAATGAGTTTAAAAGGGGTCCTAGGGTTTGAAGGCTGCTTGAAAGGGGTCTTAGGGTTCGGAAGGAGGTGATACCATGGGACCCTAGAGTAGTGCAAAAATAGAGTGCTTAGAATAATCACCTAAGGTATAATGAAAATTTTCTAAGTCAATCATTCTAAGGTATATTCTAGGTCATTAAGACATTTACCATCCTAAGGTGCGAGATCACCGCACCGACATTATATCTTTATTAGCATTCCTTCAGATGTTTTTCTTCATCACATGCGACTCATTTGGAGATGGACTAACTTAGGACACTAACTTGATTAGGTTTTGACAATGGAATTTTTCAATTACAAATATAGACCTTTCATATATTGCTCTGTCTGTGTTTCTCAATCTTTCAAAACTATTTTCTTTTTTATACACATATTAAATTATTTTGAGTATAGACATTTATAAGCACTTAATAATGGTCAGGAGTTTAATGTGGATCAATGATACATTACCTTGGGAACAATCACTAACTCTATTTGGATCAAACTCAGTATCTCCCATTTATGAGGAGCACATTGGAACATGATTGTATTTAGTTGTTCGATTTGGTTTTTTTATTACCCTATCTTGGAGGTTTATTTGGGTGACCATGGATGTAGTCACTCATATGACAAACTCAACATTTTTTTTTCATCTTTTTGAGTTTACTTCTTTTTTTCTTCCTTCATGTTGCTATTGATCTTATGATTGCTTTTTTCACATCACAAATGCATACACACGCTAAGAGCTGATTAAAAACAAAGGAAAATGGTTTTTGTTGGCATACAATAGGCTTTTTTAACACGTGAATGGCTGACATGGCCGCACGCACCATGCACATGCAACTCTAACTAGTACTCTAAATGACCATACGTATTCAGTATAACACCACAGAATCCTAGTGATAAAAGAGAAAAAGGAAAGGACAACGACGGACCATAGTAACATATATTTACTGACAATGGTAACTAAAAAAGATAAATATAGTGCTGAAACACTTTTAGTTTCTGTCAAGCTGAAATATCAAAGTGCAATTAATTACCTTAAGAAGCAGGGGTGACTTGGAAGAGTATGCTTTAGTAAGGCCCTTAAAGAGATTATTTACCAATGAATCAATCAAAGGCTTATTATATAAAAATTGAGCCACATCAATAACAAGTAAATATCTAGTTTATAAAGATTTATAGTTGAGGTAGATAAAAAATTATATGCCCTTCAGCGTCTTGTTCAACAAGCTGTAGTAAAAAGTAAACTAATATTAGAACATGATATTGAAATTAAACCAATTAGGGTAATGTATGTATTTACTATCAAAGTTCTAGAATAGTAACAACATGGGAAGATATACCTCTAGTTGTAGCAGAAGCAAGAACCTACATATATGTTAACATATAAATAAAAGGAAAGCAGTAGCTCTCAAACATTTTTTAAACCATTTTTCATATTAAAAAAATGCCCTATTGAACGTTTGCCTCGTCATTTTTATATTCTGAAAATGTCTTGCATATAAAGCCCAAGAGTAATGCTAGGTCCATTTTATTTAATAGTTACTTTTTTCAAGGAAAAGACATGTGTTGGTTCAAAACAAGTGTCTTTCTCTCAATGGAAGATAATAACACGTGTCTTTCCCTTGTAGTCCGTTCGATTGGAGGGAAAATGTGTGAGAGAAAAGAAAGTAAAGTAAAAGAAAAAAAAAAAAAGTAAAGAAAAGTGTAGTTTCGGTGTATTTGGTTTGAGAGAAAAGTATTAGGGGAAGTGTCATTTTCTTTTACTTTTGATGTTTGGCTCAGAAGAAAGTTGGATGGAAAAGTTATATGGAAAGTAATTTATTTCCAAAATTACCTCTTGTAAAAAATGTTAATTACATGTATATGAACCTAACAATTGTACCACAATTAAGTATTAATGGTATACGCATAGACCACTCCTACTACGCAGGTTGTGACATGACTCATATATGTTTCCCATTGTCTTAAATTAATGTGAGGATACCACCCAAATTAGATGACAAATCTATTTGTCATGTCATTGCTCCAAATATTTTAAAGGACAAATCAAATCTAAATGAAAATTACAGCCTCCATCTTTATTTTGAAATTTTCAAGCCACCATTTCTCCATCTATGTCTAGGATTGTATCATGGAGACCATGTGTATGTGTTCACCTGCTATAATGTTTAACACATCTTTGAAACAAGCAAGTATAGGTACATGTTGGTTATGGTTTGTTGACGGAACATGATATGCGAGAAAATTCATACAAAATGGCAATTGTTTTTATGTTGCAAAACAAACAAATGGTACAACCAGACCCAATTCCAATCACATGTCTCCACCATACCCAAATGGAAATAGAAGATGTCTATGGATGGATATACAAGAATGCAAATTCATTAAAATGACAATAATGATCAATATGAAAAATGAAATCACCACAAGCACCAAACAACCTCACTCAAACAGATTGACAAAAAAGATCAAAATTTCAGGTTGTTTTATTCCAAAATCTGATGTATTTGCACACCTTCTACTCAAAATCTGCACTTCACAAAAAAAGAATCATCTCACTTATGCATAGATTCAAACAACCACATGCAATTGAAATGACCAAATCGAACCAAATACTGGAAATTTCTAGAAGACCAACTCAAAGGGAAAATCAAACGGGCTACAAACATATACCTCATCAAATCTGTAGGAATAGAGGAGAAACATGAGATGGGTTGGGCATTGAAACATGTTTGAGTCCATATAAAGGCGACCTCCCTCTTTTGCACACCCTTTGGTCTAAGCTAGGAAGAACAACCACCTGCAAAAGTATGCGTTCACGGTTCAACAATGTATTATCTTCTCCAAAAAAATGATCGTTGCATCAAAGGGTAGAGTTGGCAGAGCACGCCTTCATAGGTTCAATAGTGAAAGAATCATTTTCTTTCATTATTATATCATTTTGATGGAATTCAGAATGAGTGAAAGTGAGGGAAATATGGGAACGATAGAGAATTGGTTTTCCGAAGAAACCCCCGTATTCTAGTAAACCGAACATAGTGTTTATTGGGTTTCTCCCGTTTTCTTTTCTTTTCCTTCAATTCCCCCCAACTGAACTTACCCTTAGGGTGTGTTCGTTTGGCGATAAAGTGAGGGAACAGAAAAGAAAAGTGTGTTTTCTTGTACTTTTCTTGCGTTTGGTTTGCAAGAAAGACACTTCTATTTTCATGCACTTTTTTAATTGTGACAAACTTTCTCCCAAAAACTTCATCCATGGTTATTTTGCGAGAAAATTTAATTTTATTTTCTTTTCTTTTCTTTCACCCACTTTCTCGCCAAACGAACGCACCCTTGAAGAAATTAGCTTTAAAAGAAAGTGGAGGAGCTAGCATTACTCAAAGCGCAAATATAATTGTTGAAACAACATTCATTTTGGGTAGTGATATATCCGTAAACCCATTTTTTATTTCCAGTTTTCACCTCCTCGACAATTAACAAAGTCTCATCTATCTCACACCTAACTCCCTGTTGCTATCTCTTAGAGTCGTAGATTTTCATATCTTATTCTCTTTCATCCCCAAAAGATAAGTAACAAAAATAGAGGCATTGAAGGTGTCTCTACGTTGCTGTGATTAATCTGTTGATTGTGGCCATCTCAGTCATCCAAAATATAGTAGTTGTCGAAGCTCCCACTCCAAGCCCTGACTCCGGTGCAACCGTCTTCGTCCCCATCGCCTGTGACTGATAGAACCACAAGTGCTCTTGTTGTTGTGATTCTATTTTCTGGTGGGCTTGGAATTTTATGGGTTTCTTGTTTTATAGTTCTTGTTTGGAATTGGAAGGAACGAATATTTAATGCAGATTTATACTTACTGCAGTGTATGTTATTTAGAACGGCAAAAACTCAGTTCTTTAATCCAAATGACATAGTATAAGTGAAAATCTTTGCAGAGGCAAAATACCTACTTCAATTCTTGACGTTCTAAAGATGATGAATCGGTTGCTAAAGGTTGCAACATATGGTGGGCATTGAATCCCATAGCAAACTTAATAGGTCCAGTTTGAAGCTCGTACCAACCTAACTCCCTGTCACGACCCAAAACCCCACCTAGGAGGATGTGAGATCTTGGCACGTGACTTACTTGACTTAATCCATTTAATAAGCTTTACAGACATACTAAAATCTGAACTTAAAAATGTCTTCGATTAAAACATCAAATAAATCCATAATCTCTACTACAACTGAAATAAATAAATACTAATCCTCCATCATGATCATCATCAAACTAAACTAAACATAAATATCCATAAGGTCAATTTAAGTCTCTCTGAAATTTGACCACAAACAACTTAAATTCAAAAGTAGGGCCGCAATCAAAATCCCGTTCTTCCTCAGCATAATCACCCTCAGGTTCCCCAAAATATTCATCCTCTTCCCATGGCCGAGGTTCACAAAAATCAATACTTGAACCTGCCGACAACAAAAGTCATCAGCTGAGTAACGAGTTACTCCGTGTATATAACATACCATAGTGAACAATATAATGAACATTAAATTACATGCATTTTACAGATTCATACATCAGTTCACATACATAATCAGAGTGCGAAACAAGCAAATTCATTACGTCAATTTCTTTATTTCTTTTCTTACTTTCTTACCTTTCTTCTTTTCTTACTTTTTATACTTCATACGTTATCATTTATTACGTGCATTTCATCACTTCATACATCAGTTTACATATCAAATCAGAGTGCGGAAGATAAACATGTACCTTATGTCAATTTCTTTCTTTCTTTCTTTTTCCTTCTTTCTTTTCTTACTTTCTTATTTTTCTTTCTTTTCTTACTTTTCATATTTCATACATTATTATCACATCAATACCCATTCACATGCATTAGTAATAACTTAAAATACCGCTTTACTGTATAAGGAAAGGGGATACTATACTTTACTTTACCGAGATACCACCCTTCGTACATTATCCGGTACGGACGGCTTAGTACATCTTCCAGTGCGACGGCTTACTTACTCTGGCATATATCTCGCCCTTTCTGATGGTATCCGGTGGTGCACAACACAACATACATTATCGTTTTTGTGTGTCTTTCTTTCTTACTTACATACTTTTCTTACTTTACTTTTGATCTTACTTACATTTCATTAATATCTTTAATTCTTTATTCATACTTTTGCATCTTTTTCATTCATGAGTGCACAATGATACACCTCTTGTTTAAATTTCACCTAAGACTAACCATCAAGGGTCATAGGACATCTCACCATAGCGTCCCATACCACTATGTTAACCAGGCCTAGGCAGCTTGACTTTCATCAGAGGTTCGTTTACCCAAAAGTATATCAGGTATTAGGAATACAAAAGAAACATACCAACTATCATATTTCTAATGATTCAACAATTATAAAAATCACAGTAGGTCTTAAAAATATTCCTAAATCACGATCTAATTTCATTGTCAAATTCCCTTGTTTATTTAATCAAGATCAATATCCTAATCGTAATCCCATTTTATTAATAATAATTTCCTTAAATTGTTAAACATAAAATCAACTCAAACATCATCAAATATTACAATTAGATAATCCATTCAATCCATCCACCATCTCATTTTTCTCATAAATTTGCACACTTCAATAACTTTCCCAATCCCCATGTTGAATCATAAATAAATTATACATAATTCTTCACATCCTAATATAATAATTTCGTAATAATAAAACAGTGTCTGCACTAGGTTCTTCACATCCTATTTTAACATTCCAATGATAATAAAATTATATCCTCAATAAATATTCTACATCAAATCAATAAATAATAAAAACTATATAACAACTGGGCTTTTCACATCCTAGTTTAATCTGTCACTATTAATAAATCATGATCATAATTACCACTCTTCACATTCTAGTTTAATCACACAGGAATCATAAACTAAAAACTACAAATCTAGTTCTTCACATCCTATTTTTATCATCCATAAATAATAAAATGGGAATCAAATATAGTTCTTCACATCCTATGTTAATCATTCAATAACATAGACTATAATCATGATTTTTCACATTCTATTTTTATCCATCAAAATAATGAGATAATATCTTCATTAAGTTT
Organism: Tetracentron sinense; assembly: GCA_015143295.1. NCBI lineage: Eukaryota > Viridiplantae > Streptophyta > Magnoliopsida > Trochodendrales > Trochodendraceae > Tetracentron > Tetracentron sinense. The sequence continues at coordinate 30,509,738 of CM026551.1, forward strand.
TCACATCCTAAATTAACCATAAAAAATAAATAAACAATTTCATAAATGAGTTCTTCACATCCTATTTTAACAGATCAACCATAATAAACAAAAATCATAGGCATATTCATGGATCCACCCATCTTTACATCTTTCCTTTGATTTACTCATTTTTCATTCATTATTCTATGTTAACTATTCAAAATATTGGATACTAGATCTGTTATTTACCTCACTTGATATCTTCCCTACGATCTATTGCTTGCGAATAAGGTTATATATCGATCTCCAAGCCTCCTTCTTCCTTCATTTTGATCTAATCTTTGAACTCTTCAAGATTCCCCCTTTAGATCTCTTAGGAAGCTCTCTCTTTTCTCCCTTTTAGGTTTAGAAGTCTATGGAAATCCTAACTCACGAGGTTGAGGGTTATTTATAGAGTTTGGGGACCAAAGAGAACTTAAAAAGTCACAAATTGACGTTTTCGCGCATATTTCAGTGTCCACCGATCGATCGGCGAGTTTTGGCCGATCGATCCCCGTCACCACCGATCGATCGGCACTAGTTGGTCGATCGGTCGGATCCCTCTTTTTTTTTTGAACCTTGCTCTGGTATTTTGCCCGTAACTTTTGACTCGATTATCGGAATTGGGCGATTCAACTTGCGTTGGAATCGTTATTCGAAGGGGAACAATTTCTTATCTGTAGACAAACTCCAATTTTAAGTCTATGGAGGTTAAAATTTCTCATCAAGTTGGATGAAGATAAACGCGAATCTCAAAATATTTGAGTTAATACTGAAAACTCAAAGTTTAAACTCCTATACTCCTAAAAGTTAGAAAATAGATACCTTAGACTAATTTTAAATAATGAGGTGTCCCTTAAACCCAAAACTTTTAATTTAATAATAATAATAATAAGTTAATCACTATTATTATTATTATTATTATTATATAAGAGTTCACTAATTTAGGCATCCCACATTAATTTTCATAGGAACATATGCATTTAAAATCGGATGAATATTCTAAGGAATTTATGTAAATGGCACGAATGCCGAAAAACTAAATTTCGAGTCTCTACACTCCCCCATCTTTCCAACCTTAAGCTATCGCCACTTGATTGCATGACCTAGATGTCCAAAATCAGTAGTTTTCCATGTCATAAGATATTTTGTAAAGAACATAAGTTGTTTCCTTTAAAAACATCTTAAATTTTAACTATTTTATACACAGAAACAATGAACAATAATTCTCCGAGGAAGGGAGGAACACGTCTCGCCTCTCACAAAGGCCCCCTTAACTACCTTTAAAGCCAACAAGAGTGGATTATGATATTTGGCAGCAAGACAAGTTATGCCATGTGGATGAGACATCTGTCCTTGCTAACTATTTAATAGGTTAAAAACAATTTTTATTTTCTGACCTCAGCCAGTTTTACAGGAAAAAGGGCAATGATTAGCCGACCTACATTTGGTTAGCTAACTGCCCAAATTTTTTTAAAGGATATAGATAGTGATCACACATTTGGTTACCAGTCCTCATTGGTCCACACCATTTTAACACATACTAACGGTAGTTAAGATTCACTCACTCTTAGGGTTCATCCATCTAACCTTGGTTTTTTGAAAAAAAATAAAAATTATTAAACTTAAGTTAAGCATAACCATAGTTAAAAGGAGTGTTAAAAGGGACAAGTGGACCGGCATTAGCCGAATGCGCGGTCCACTGAGAGATCCAATCATAGCCAATCTCGATTGAACTTAGCGAGAGTTCAATCGCACCCACATGTCAACATGTGTCCCTATTAATCTCTATTAACTATGGTTAAAATTCACTAAACCTTAGGTTCAGTAGAAAAATATTTAACACTGATTAAGAACTTTTAACCGTTACGGTTAATATTATTTTCTTCTGAAAACCAAGGTTAGAGGTTAGATTGTAGACCTTAACCACAGTTAATAGGGAGACGTGTTGATGTGGGTGCAATTGTCGCGATTGGCTATGATTCGATCTCGTCCATTGATCATTGCTCTTTTTGTAACGGTAAAGACGCGTATCCTCTACGTATATTCGACGCTCTCCTCACTCTCATGGTCAGTCCTCACTTTCTCAAATGTGCTAAGCTCATAACGTCTCTCTCTCCCTCTCCTCCTTTCAAATTTGCAGAGGGCAAGATTTGAAACGGATTCCTTCTCCTTCAATTTCCTCAAGTGACTGATTCTGAGCTCTACAACCAGAAACCCTAGATTATATGCATATCTCTTCGAAATACGAAAGGATAAACTCAGTGTTAATCGATTACAATTTAATCGATTCTCCCTTTGTTTGAGAGTCTCTGCAATTCTCGTTTTTTCCCCCCTTTAATGGGAGTTAGTTTAATGCTGAATTCTAAGGTTTTTGTTTTTTTTTTTACTGGTTTTTTTGGTTTGTTTCAGAGAAGAAAAGAAAAAAGGAGGCCCATGAGTGTATCAAACTCTTTTTAATTTCCAAGTCTTGCAAGTATTACTTTTCTACTTATTAACTTCTCTGAGACTCTCAGCTTCACCTGACAATCATGGCTTCTCTCAATTCAACTAATGGCGAGGGTGACCAGGTATTTATTTTCTTTCAAATTTCACCATCTTGCCCTTGTAATTTTATTTTATTGACTTCCATAATATCAATCATTTTTCATTAACTTCTTGGAGAAACTACCTGGATGGTCGTAGATTCTTAGCATTCATCCCCGCAACATGTTGTTCTGCTTATGAATTCTCATTGGCTCGCTCTAATATCGGATATCTGTATTTTTACACTATTCTGGTGTTAATTTATTTTTCCCTCTACTTTTCAATTTTTGATATTAGTAATTTCTTGGCTGGTTTTCATGGAAATTACAAGAACGTATGCCAATAAAAAAAAAAAACCCCAAAAAGTTTTTAATAGATACTGTCATCAGATACTTTTATTAAGGTTTCTGCTGTACCATACCGTTCATGCCTTACTCTGAGAAACACTGGTTTCAAACATTTGCTTAGTGCTAAGACTTTTGCTGATTTTCTTCATTGTTTGAATCTGATTTTGTAGAATACTGTTTTTGTTACTTTAAGTTACAAATTTACTTATGTGTTACCCCATTTTCTCTTGAGTAGGCACTAATCTTTGATTTCATTATCTTGTCACAATACATATATTTGTTTGAATAAACGAATTACCCTTCATATAGGCTCAGCATAGTTGTCAAGGCGACTAGGCGACAAACCCCATGGACGCCTGAGGTGCCTAAAAGCGTCGCTTGATGAATTTTTTATTGCAAACATCCCCCCAATATGGGATCTACGTATAATGCATTTCTTTGAATAAGGGAACCCACAATTTATGTAAATTACAAAATCTCTATTGTTAAGATACACTTTGATAGAAACATCCTTGCAGATAGTTCTAAGATTAATAAATGGAGATTTCAAGTGTTGGGAGATAAAAAAATGGAATAAAAAAAACAAAGTCTATAATGATTGTTGAAATGGGAAGAGAAAGATTTTTAAGGATAAAAAGAAACAATAGTCATATAGCATGGTTTGAAAACTCGAAAACTCGACTCGACTCGAAAGTTGGCCGGGTCGAGTAACTCGAGAAACTAGAAAAAAACTCGACTCGGATACACTCAGAAATATATATATATCATTCTACTAATAAAAGTACAAGCAATATACTAAACTTTATTTGGACTAAAATACCCTTTAATTAAAACTATTAATTTATTAACCTATGGTATTGCTCTACATTTAAGAATATAAAAGAATCCTATTTAAATTAGAATTCGTTCTTTCCTTTATTAAAAGACTCCTATTTAATATAGAGATCTAGATTGAATTCTCTAATCACTCTTTATTAGAGAGATCTCTTTATTAGAGAGACTCTGCCATAGTTCGTGCTAAACCATAGTTCTCTGATTTCTTATTTGTTTATATAGTTTTACTAAGGTGAAGATTAATCTTTGTTCCTTGATTTATCTGTGTTTATTTTTGTGATCTAGATCTGGTTTTACTTTGGATTGTTATTGCGATTCTATCAATTGAATTTCTAGAAGTTAAAATATCTTGAAATCTCCATATAATGATTATTGATTTTGAATTTGGATTATGGGTTTGGTTCTTAAAAAGTTTATCTTTTGCTTCATGATAACTGCTAGGATTATCTCTGAGAATTTCTCTCTCCCCAACTTACATCACTTTGATCTTTTGGTGCAGCTGCTAATGTTTTCATGTGGAGCAACAAGAAGATTTCCACAGGTGTGCTTGGTGGCGCCACTGCAATAAGGGTATATACCTTGCTTTTGTGAACCTTTTTTCTCTTTGGACTGTCTCGGCACTCACTAAATCATAGCTAGCCAATGCCCTTTTAAAAAATAATGGATTTGAATATGTCTTTAAACATGACGATGAGAGGATTATTATGCAAAAAGCAGATTTTTATAGTATTGTTTCCTCTTGGTGTGAAGACGTTGACGGCTGATGTACAGTCTCCTTATGGTGTATTTGGGCAATATTCTTCAATCCTTCTAGGAAGATACTCTCCAGGAAGGAAAAAAGTCAAGAAGATGATGATTATTCTGGAAACGTTTCAGCAAAAGCTTGTGGGTTATTTCACCTTTTTTGGCTAAAAAAATTCTTATTGCCTTTTAAATCCAGTCCCAGCCCAGGGATGAAAGTTAGGAACCGGGTACCCGTTTCTTCTTTCCCTAAGGTTATGCCCTTTCTAATGGAACTCTTTTAAGTGATTGTTAAGAAGTACACATTGGACTATATTAGAAAAAGTCCTTATTTTTTATACATTTATAAGTGGGATTCATAAATAATTAGTTATTAGTAAGTCTTCTTTAATATAATATATTCTATAAAATACACTAATATATTGTAAAATTAATTTATATTTATCATTAATAATAAAAAAATTATACGTGCACGTACACCTTTACTAGTATATATATATACATAACAATTAGTAAACATAGCTAAAAAAAGTACAAAACACCTAATTTTTTTTTTTATTAAACATCACATTTATTGGCATTTTATTAAAAATCTAATCACATGAATTTTCAAAATAAATAAACCTAACATCTTAATAAAAAGTCTCCAGAATTTAATATTCTAAATGTTCAATGCATAAACTATAAAATTCAAATATCATCCTCAAGATTGGTCTCCTCAAATTGCTCAGCTCCTCCAGATTGTGTAGTTGCTGAGTCATCATTAACTTCACCGTCCAACCAACTTAAGTCTTCTCCATCAAAGTCCCCTTCATGCTCATGAATCCACTTGTCAATTTCGTTATTAATTAAGAAGTTGTCGAGATTGACATGATCAAAACTTGATGCATTCCTTCTCAACTGTCTTTCCCACATTCTTAAATTATAATGTATATACACTAAGTCATTCAACTTTTCTTGCTTTAGGTTCCTTTTCTTTGTATAAATCTGGTCAAATGTTCTCCAATTTCTTTCGCCGCCAGAAGATGAATAATTTTGACTTAAGATACGGATCGCAATACGCTGGAGGTTCGGAGTGTCCATGCCAAAGGCTTGCCACCAAGAAACTGCAATATCCATATAATTATTAATTACAATTGTATATTTATTATTAGAGATTAATTAACTTATAAAAAATAAAAAATGAATAAAATATTGAATAAATTTAAAACTTTCCTGAAGGTAACTTATGTCTACTACGAATGGCTTGCTCAATTCCAAATGCATTTGTCGCATCAACAAATGACGAAATAGGTCAATTAATTAAAATAAAACATAAGATAAAACAATCTAGAAACTGTAATTAAAGAAAATTCATTTAAGTTACATAATCATATAATAATATACCAAAAAAATATACCTAATGAGTTGCATCGATCTGAACATCTATACCAGGTTCAAGAACTCCAATTACTAGTTGTAAGCCACGTCAAATCTAAGGATGTGTTGAGAAATTCTCGTGATAACGAATTTGTGGATTAAGAAAATAACCTATAGCATGAAGGGGAGAGTGGCTTTTCATCGTCCACCAACTTTAATACCCGAATGAGAGGAATAACTGTCTTATGTATTTGCTCCATCTTTTGTCAAAATGATGTATCCTTAAAAAATTTCTTAGTCTCTTTTCCCTCTTCCATCTTTGCAAATTTGGATGTAGTCCATTGCTCAGAGAGAAACATTTTCTTCAAGGCACTCCTCTAATATAAACAATGCAATATAATAGAATTAGATATAGAAATATTGTGATTTTCATATTTAAAATAAAATGGAAATGTAGAGTTTGAAATCACCTACTCAATGAGACTATCAATGAGAATAAAATTTGTAGCAAAACGAGTGGCTCCAAGTCTAAGAATCTCTCTACCACCGGTCAAAGTCCTCATCATATATAATATTTGATCTTTATTATAGATGAACTATGTCACTTTTCTGCACTTTTCTATCACAAGTTCAATGGGCTTCAATTTTCCAATTTTTTCAAGAATTAGATCAAGAAAATGAGCTGCACAAGAACTCCAATATAAATGTTTTCTCTTCGCCGTCAAAAGTTTTCCAATGACAACATAATTTGCTGCATTGTCTGTTATCACCTGAATTACGTTTTGTTCCCCTCCTTAACAATTTCATCAAGTAACTTAAATAAATTATTTGCACCTTTTACAATACTGGATGCATTGATAGATCTGATAAACATAATACCTCATGGACATGACACCAAAAACTTTAGTGTCCTTCCCTTCTGATCCTTCTAGCCATCTGACATGATTGAACAACCAGTTGTAAACCAAGAATTCTTGAACTCGTTCATATAAATTTGTAAAGTATCCACCTCTTCTTTTAAAAGAGGTCCGAACTATTCATAAGGCGTTGGAGCCTTAAAACCCTGTCCATACTATCCAATTGCTTCACATACTTTCAGAAAATAGATTGAATCAACCGCATTAAAGGGAATAGCGGCATGATAAAACCATCTTGCTATGACTTCACAGACATGCTTTCTTGAAGTTTTATCCAAACATGTATCTATTCTTTGTTGTGTTGTGTCAATGTTCAACACGCCTTTACTTTTATTTGTTTCACACATGACATCGTCTTCCTCTTCCTTCCTTGGATTTCTAGCATCAAATACCCCTAGATTACTTTTATATTCTTTTCTCTTCTTATATTCTGAGTTCCTTTTACCCAAATACTCTTTCATCGATAAAGCAATGCTATCTGACACCTTTTTACATGTTGCTGCATCACCAGGAATTTTAGCAAGATGGTGCTTAAATCGGTTAATCCCCTCAGACATCTCTTTTCCACTATAATTACATTGCACTCTTTTCTTATCAGCAGTAACTGAGGTACAATGAAGCCAACCTGGGTCGAATAGGTGGGAAGCCTCTACTTCCACTGACGGAGTCGCATCAACATCAACTGGTGATTGGGGGCTAGATGTAGCCATTTCTATAATATAAAATTTAAAATAAAGTAATTACAAGGGCAATATATATAAATGAAAATTTAAAAATAAATTAGAACTTGGTTAGTAAGAAGAAAATAAAGTAAATACAACAATGACAATAGAAAGAATAATTGCTTTTTAATTTCTATTTAACAAAAATAATTCACATATTTCATTTTAATAGCTACCATTTAAATCCTAATCTATATGATATGATACAATGTTGCAAGCTATAGAGGCTATAGAAGATAACTTGGTTGCAGCTAGGCAAGTGGGAAGCTTTTGTATAACTAAGTGAATGCTAAGCCTTTCTAGTTTGTGAAACTTGATACAGAGATTCCAAAGGAAACTCCATCGTAAGGAGTTGGTCAATGCAATGTAAAATGCCCAAAGAGCTAATACTCTTCATTATGTCGTCTATGAAATAATTTGAAGTCAGGTCTCTGAAATAATTTGAAGTCAGGTATCCTAATTTGACATCAACAACATACATTATTTTCCAGCACTTTAGCTCTGATCGAGAGTTTAAGACTTTAAGCTCCTCCTATTAGCCTGATTTTCTACTATGCACAGCGTAACCACACCTATTGCCCAATTTGATTTAACGAATCGGTGTAAGATATGTAAGAAATGGGGACCTTTGGGGGTACTAGGAGGAGCTTAGAGAAGAAAATCATTAAACCAGTAATCAAATCTGCTATCAGAAAAAAAAAAAAACCACCATGTTCTCAGTGATCAGAAAAAAAAAATTAAAAAGAAAACATCCATCTGCAATTAGGAAAAAGAAGAAGACGCAACATAGACAATCCCATTACATTAGGGCAGAGAGAGAGAGATGGAAGTGGGTTACAACAGAAATCTGTAATCGTACAAAATTAAAAATAAAACATCATGAAATCGGTGGAAAAATTGTAATTAGGAAGAAAAAACATGCAACACAGAAATTCCATCAGCGCAGAGAGAGAGAGAGAGAGAGAGAGCATACCTGTAACTAAAACGCTCTGTACGAAGGAAAGAGGCTTCTTCTTCTTCTTCTTCTTCTTCTTCTTCTTCTTCTCACGGCTCTTGCAAAGGGAAGAGGCTCTGTGCGAACTCAAAAATATATATTAAAAAAATCGAAAAAGGCTCTGAGCAAAGGGAAGAGGCTCTGTAGCACGCCTTCTCCTTTTTCTTCTTCTCACGGCAGGCTCTCAGTTAGGTTTAGAATGACGAGTTGGGTGGAAGACGTCTTCTTCTCCTCTTTCTCAGTTACGGATTTAGACTCGACCAACTTAAATGAGTCGACTAACTCATGTTGACTCGTCGAGTCTTTCGCGTAACCCCGATGGTATATCACCCAACCGATTTTATAACGAGTTTACCCGAAAATCAAATGAGTCGGGTGGACTCGCCCGATTTTCGAGTTGACCCAACGATTTTTAATACTATGGTCTAAAGTGATAGCCGAACATGAGAGATGAAGGAGATAAGAGAGGAGGGAGAGTGTAGGATTGAATAAATAACAAAAAATAGTCTGACAGTCAATGTAACATCGAACATGAGAGAGACAAAAGAGGGGGAGAGACCGTACATCTTATTCTCATTTATTCTCTCTTTCTTTTTCTTGACTATACTCAAGGAATGTAATAAAATATATATATATATATATATATATATATATAATTGGTAAATATATAATTATAGGGTTTGCGCTTATTTAGATTATGAAAGACCTCTTTAAATAGGAGTTTATGAGAGTTTTGAGGACCCTCGAAGGAATTTAAGGCATTTAAAGACCTTTTATTATTGGACCACTTAAACCCACTTGTATGCTTGGTCGCCTAGGTAGCCTGAGGCACATATTTTTACTGCAGACATCCCCCCAATATAATATCTATATATGATGCATTTCTTTGAATAAGGGAACCTACAATTCATATAAATTACAAAATCTCTATTGTTAAGATACACTTTGATAGAAATATCTTTGCCGATAGTTATAAGAACAATAAAGAGGGATTTCAAGTGTTGAGGGATAAAAAAAAAAGTCTACAATGACTGTTGAAATGGGAAGAGAAAGATTATTAAGGATAAAAAGAAACAATAGTCTATAGTAACAGCCGAACATGAAAGAGGAATGAGATAGGAGAGGAGGGAGAGTGTAGGACTGAATAAATAACAAAAAATAGTCCGACAATCAATGTGACGTCGAACATGAGAGAGACCCGTACATCTTACTTTCATTTCTTCCCTCTTTCTTTTTCTTGATTATATTCAAGGAATGTAATAAAATATATATGTAATGACCCGCATTAAATTCACCGATTTCATAATCTCATTAGTTAATTTCCTAAATAAATGCACATAAAATTATACATAAATCATAGGAGAGAATTAATGTATTAAGATCTTGAGTTACAAAACTCATTTAATTCACTCGATTTAGTGAATTTATGGAGATAAATTGCACTAAATGAAATAAAAACAAAAAGTAGCAAATGACTTAAAAAAAATAAAATGTCGGTGATCGATCGCCCGCTGCCAGCGATCGATCGCCCAAAACTCCGTTCTGGCGGTGAGTTGCACGACTTCGTGGGTTTTGAGTCTCTAGGGCTCCCAATGTTATAAATACCCTTTTATACTCGAGGGTTAAGGGTTTCTAAGGCCTTCTAAACCTAAAAAAGAGAAAATGGAGAGTTTCTGAGAGATCAGAAAGGGGGAAACTAAAGGAGTTTAAAGATTTGGTCAGAAAAATGAGAAAAAAGACGTGAAGATCAAGATAGATCCATATTCGCAACCGATAGATCGTAGGGAGACGATCAAGTAAGGTAATTAACAGATCTAGTATTCAATATTTTGAATAGTTAAGTTAAATAGAATAAAAAGTGATGAATCTAGGTAAAGATGTAAGAATATGTAGGATGTGAAGAATCATAGTCTGCTCCTATATTATTATTAATGGATATGTTAAATAGGATGTGAAGAACCATATTTTGATTCCTACATTGTCATTGATGAATGAGTAAAATAGGATTTGAGGAACTAAATCTAGGATGTGAAGAACCTATTTATAATGTTGTTTAATTATTCTTGATGGTTAAAATAGGATGTGAAGAACCTATTTATGATGTTGTTTTCATTAATCTTGATGGTTAAAATAGGATGTGAAGAACCTATTTATGATGTTGTTTTCATTATTTTTTATGGTTAAAATAGGATGTGAAGAACCTGTTTATGAGATTGTTTTATCATTCTTGGATCGTTAAAAACAAGATGTGAAGCACCTAATTATAATATTATTTCGTTATCCTTGAATCATTAAATTATGATGCGTAGATCTATGTTTAAATTATTTATGATTTAACAAGGGGATTGGGAAAGTTATTGAAGTGTGTAGATTTATGACAAGAATGGGATGATGGATGGATTTGAATAGATCATTTAATTGTGATATTTAATGATGTGTGAGTTCGATTTTATGTTTATAAATTTATGAGAATCATTATTGAAAAAAAAAGGGTTATAATTAAGATATTGATCTTGATTAAACAAAAAGGAGATTTCGACATTTAATTTAAATCATGATTTAGGAATACTTTTAATATCAACTGTGATGTTTGGTTGTCGGATTATAGGAAATGTGAGAGGTAGTATGTTGTCTGTTATGTTTCTTAATACGTGATATGCCATTGCGTAAACGAACCTTTGATGAAAGTCAAGCTTGCCTAAGCCTAGTTAACATAGTGGTATGGGACGCTATGATGAGATGTCCTATGGCCCTTGACGGTTAATCTTAGGTGCAATTTAAACAAGAGGTATATCATTGTGCACTCACAAATGAAACATATGCAAAAATATGAATAAAGAGTTAAAGACATTAATGAGATATTAAGTGAGACCAAAATTAAAGTAAGAAAAGTATGAAAGTAAGAAAAATAGACACACGAAAGCGATAATGTATGTTGTGTTGTGCACCACCGGATACCATCAGAAAGAGCGAGATATATGCCAAAGTAAGTAAGCCGTAGTATCGAATAATGTACGAAGAATGGGACCTTGATCGATGGCCCTATTATTGAAGTTATTTATTAGTAGTTGAAAATTTAGGGAGACTTTAATTGACATCATAGAAATTTATGTTTCAGTTTAGTTTTATGATTATGATCATGATGGATGATCAAGATTTTATTATATTTTGATTATTGATTATGAATTATTCATTTAGTTGATGTCATTAATGGAAGAGATTTTTAGGTCCATATTTTTAGTGTGACTTAATTGCTTCTAACAGGATGGTTTAATAAATAAGTCACCTACCAAGGTCTCACATTTTCCTAGGTGGGATTTTGGGGTGCAATAATATATAATCAGTAAATATATAATTAGAGGGTTTGCACTTATTTAGATTATGAAAGACTTCTTTAAATATGAGTTTATGAGAGTTTTGAGGGCCCTCGAAAAAATTTAAGGCATTTAAAGGCCTTTTTATTATTGGACCGCTTGAACCTACTTGTATGCTTGGTCGCCTAGGCGCGATGCTTGTAACAATCATGTAAAATCAAATGAGGATCATATGATCCTCCCACAAACAAAAGAAGGGAGAGAGATACGCCAATTGACCACCAATTGAGCGAGAGAGATGACAGATTAACATGAGGGAAACATACTTCACACCATTAGCTTCTCTATCTTCAAACATTTTTTTGTTAGATATACAAACTCTAACATATTATATGGTAAAAGACATGAAAAGTATATAAAATAACATATTTTTTTGTTTACTAAACTACTATATTCAAATAAAATAACTTTTTATATCCTGAAACAATAATAATATTACATATATCATATTTATAATAATGACTGCCTAAGGCGGCCGGTCACCTGAGCGCAGCAGAGCGCCTAGTCGCCTGAGGCGCTTGAGGCGGCCTTTAACAACTATGATGCTCAGTAAGTATGAATATGTATAATTCATAGACCAGGTTCTGAAGTAAGACAAACTTCGATGTTGTTTGTGTATGAGAAGTTCTCATTTGTGGATTTAGTATGGTTTATTCACTCTGTACTCTTTTGTTGGCTTGACAGGTTTTGGTTGAAAAGATATCTTGTGCAAATAGGCATAGGCAATGGTATGCTAATTGGTTCTTTGGATAATTTTCTCGGATATCCTATAAATAAATAAAAATGTTTTTAGTTTGAAATTTATCAAAATATTATTTACTTATTTTCTTAAAAGCGTGGACATTATTTATTACTATTGCCACGCACGTTCTATGCACGTGAGTGTACAGTCCTATCATCCACCAAGTGATTTGAAAGAGGGAAAGAAAACAGTAAATACAATTCCAAAATCTTATTCCACAAAAAGAAATAAAACATTTGCAAATACATTAAAACTATATTCTATTTACAGCCAATAACTTCTATTTTTTATTTTGAAAAAAAATTCATGAAAAAAAAAACAAATAGAAGGATTAGAAAACAGACTATAATTCTAGTGCATTGTTTTTGCCTCCAACTGCTCCAATATTCACTCCATTGCAAGCTCCACTTGAATTCAAATTTTCTCTTCATAAGATTCTTGAATAGCATGCATAATCTCATTTGTGGAAGTATTATAGGCCATGCAGATTAAGAGCACGGCCTTTGTGTTATTGGCAGTGGCTGACATCGCCTTCTCGACTGCTAGCTTTACAAAGTATACCCTAATCCCTTAAGCAGCCACTCAATCTTCTCCTGTATCAAATTCATCACGTACTGAACATCACATACTGAACATCATGAGGTCATCGGTTGAAATAGTCAATGCTGAAGGCATAGATTGTCATATATTTCAACCCATCTCATAGCATTATACTTGAGTAGTAACATGAGAGCCAAGAACCCAATCCTATGGCCTTCCCCTTCTTTCAAATTCTACTTCTTAGCATACCTCTAGTTTCCATCCATTATGAAGGCAATGTATAGATTGTTATATATTTCACCCCATCTCATAGCAGTACTTGAGTAGTAACATGAGAGCCGAGAAGCCAACCCTCTGGCTTCCCCTGTCTTTCTCCACCAAGACTCTCATACAACTTGCTTAATGTACCACCACTATCTTTCTCCATTTTGACACTATCCACGGAAACTAAATTCATAGGACCACCCCTGTTCATGTGAAATCCAATTTCAGTCTTTTATAAATCACAGATGCATTGAATTTGAGAAAAAAAAGTGGAATTTCAGTTATGCGGCTTATGCCACCAACAAAACACCGCATGAAAACAAATTTGTAGAATGGAAGAAGAGGAGCACTAACACGTTAAATGCGTCTAAAGAGTCATGTCCCCTAGAATTTCTCTTTTAAAAAAGTTGTTACAAAAATGTGTGCCTCTTCGTGGAGGTATTGAGTTGGATAGTTGTGGGAAAAATTACTATACTTCCCTGCAAACTATTTTATTGTGTGTTAATAGGATAACATAAATATTGGGTCTTGTTGGTAATAATAAGAAAGATCATTCAACGTTATTTACCCTTACCATGTTCTTTATAATAGTAAGGATTTATTGTAATTTTATATATCCTTTAGTTTCATGTTTATTTTTAATTTTTTTGTATTATTTTCCATACTTTTACAATTAAAGTTCCATAAACAAAGAAGTTGAAATGACAAGGAGGGCAATCTGGGGGTGAGTGTTGCAAGTCCAAATTCGGAGTCAAATGTTGTTGCTGCCCATACTGTACAAAACGATGCCGATATACAACCCCCATTTCATAGTATGGATGATAATGATTTTTTTTCTTGGTTCTCATCCTCTTGTTGTTTTAAAATTATGATAACATCCGGTGGTGATTGAATAGGATATATGAAGAAATTAGCTTTATTTTTAGAAATTTTATATGAATCTATTAGATCGTGGTTATTGGTTTTGGTTGTCCCTTTTATAGGAGCATCTGATGCGCACCTTAGGTGTTTCCGTCAAGCAAATTGTTTCTCCCACTTAGAGAAGTACCCCATCCATTTGTATCTTCTCAATCTGTTGTCGGGGCTTTGGATTTAGCAACATCCACAACCCCTATAAAAGGTACGACCTTTTTGCATCCGGTATGTAACTAAGCTGTGGATATCAGTGACGTTCTTCTCTGCTTCATTTAAAATGTATTGTTTATGCTTGCCTCCGCTGATGCCCATAGATCATAACAATTGAGACCCTTGTCATATATTGTCATTTAAAATATATTGTTTTTGTGTCCTTTTATTTTCACAACCCCTACAAAAGGTATGACCTTTATGCATCCGGTATGTAACTAAGCTGTGGATATCAGTGACGTTCTTCTCTGCTTCATTTAAAATGTATTGTTTATGCTTGCCTCCGCTGATGCCCATAGATCATAAGAATTGAGACCCTCGTCATATATTGTCATTTAAAATATATTGTTTTTGGGTCCCTTTTTTTTTTCTATATAAAATTTTCTTCTATTTGCCTGTTAATTTTCTGATATCTGTTGGAATTTGCTATTTTGGGTTATTTTTCTTTGTCCTACTAATTGTTGGGTTGTTGCTGGAATTGGAGTTGGTTACTTTTTATCGCATTCATAGTCATTGAGAGTAGTAAAAATAATAATATTATGAAGGAAACGAGTTACAATCGTAGAAACAAGACCGAAAGAGGAAAAACTGGCTTTGTGAAGGTATTCATAGACGGAGTACAATTGGGAGGAAGGTGGATCTGAATTCTCATGCCTGCTATGATACCTTAGCGCAAACATTGTACTTTGGGAGGATATGTATTCTAGACCCACCACAACCATCAATGGTATTCGTGAGTCTTTTCCTTTATATTTTGTTCTTCAAATTGTAGACATCACGACACAATTCAGGTGTTTACGATGATTGCCTCAATGAAGGTGATTTGAAAGCCAAGGCAATCATTTAAAGTCTAAACTCTCAAGCAAATATTTCTAGCTTTGAAATAACTTTACTTGCCCAATTATATATTACTACAAGGCAGAGTTTGATTTCCGTCTGTGTCACACTTCAAAGGCATTAAAACCATTAACACTCTTTTCTTTTCAATTAGGGATGCCACGTAATCCTCCCTATGTGAAAATCCCCTTCCCATTCACCTCCCCAACTCTCTATGAAATCTTTCTCTCCCCATTTTAATTTCTCTCTCCCCATTCATCCACTCATTTAATTTGACACATTGAAGGTTTTGAAAGACTTGGTGCTTATGACGAAATAAGGAAAAGGATATCAGATGTTAAGAACTCAGAAGATGAGAAACGAAGGATGCAAATTGGGGATTTCTCTTTCTCTCTATTTGTTACATTTATTTCTTCCCAAATCTCTTTCCCTTTTCCATTTATCCCTACAGTGAGTTCTCTGTCATCATTGTCAACAAAAACTCCTGATTTCTTATTCCATGTTTCTTCATTACTATTCTTCATTTCTTCTCCTGTGTTTCATTTTAACAGAAGGGGCGTTGAGATATAGAGAGGCAAGGAATAACAGAAATTTTGCGATGCTCTAAGACATGACGACCTAATTCAAGTGTTATGATGATTGCCTCCATGAAGGTGATTTGAAAGCCAAGGCTATGGTTTAAAGTCTAAACTCTCAAGAAAATATTTCTAGCTATGAAATAACTTTACTCGCCCTATTATATATTACTACAAGCCAGAGTTTGATTGCTTACGTGTCATACTTCAAAGGCTTTAACGACTTTAACACTCTTTTCTTTTCAGTTAGGGATGCCACGTAACCCTCGGTATATGAAAATCCCTTTCCCATTCACCTCCCTTACTCTCTCTGAAATCTTTCTCTCCCCATTTTAATTACTCATTTCCCCATTCATCCCCTCATTTAATTTGACACATTGAAGGTCTTGAAGGACTTGGTGCTCATGACGAAATAAGGAAAATGATATCAGATGTTAAGAACTTAGAAAATGAGAAACGAATGATGCAAACGAATGATCCATTCATTACATTTATTTCTTCCCAGATCTCTTTCCCTTTTTCCTCTCTTCCCATCTATCCCTTTGGTGAGTTCTCTGCCATCGTTGGCAAAAAAAACTTTATTATTACTATCTTTTATTTTAAACTCCTGATTTCTTATTCTGTGTTTCTTCATTATTAATCTTCATTTCTTCTCCAGTATTTCATTTTAGCAGAAGGGCATTGAGATATGGAGAGGCGAGGAATAACAAAAAGTTTGCAATGCTCTGAGGCATTACTACGACCCAATTCAGGTGTTTATGATGATAGCCTCAGTGAAGGTGATTTGAAGCCAAGGTAGTAGTATAAATTCTAAACTCTCAAGAAAATATTTCTAACTATGAAAGAACTTTACTCGCCCTATTATATATTACTACAAGCTAGAGTTTGATTTGCTTACATGTCACACTTCGAAGGCTTTAACGACTTTAACACTCTTTTCTTTTCAATTAGGGATGCCACGTAATCCTCCCTATGTGAAAATCCCTTTCTTATTCACCTTCCCAACTCTCTCTGAAATCTATCTCTCCTCATTTACTTTCTCTCTCCCCATTCATCCACTCATTTAATTTGACACATTGAAGGTCTTGAAAGATTTGGTACTTATGACGAAATAAGGAAAATGATATCAGATGTTAAGAACTCAGAAGATGAGAAACAAATGATGCAAATTAGGGATTTCTCTTTCTCTCCATTTGTTACATTTATTTCTTCTCAGATCTCTTTCCCTTTTTTCCACTCTTTCCATTTATCCCTACGGTGAGTTCTCTGCCATCATTGGCAACAAAAACTCCTGATTTCTTATTCTGTGTTTCTTCATTACTATTCTTCATTTCTTCCCCTGTGTTTCATTTTAGCAGAAGGGGCGTTGAGATATAGAGAGGCAAGGAATAATGAAAATTTTGCGATGCTCTAAGACATGACGACACAATTCAAGTGTTATGATGATTGCCTCCATGAAGGTGATTTGAAAGCCAAGGCTATGGTTTAAAGTCTAAACTCTCAAGAAAACATTTCTAGCTGTGAAATAACTTTACTCGCCCTATTATATATTACTACAAACCAGAGTTTGATTTGCTTACGGGTCATACTTCAAAGGTTTTAACGACTTTAACACTCTTTTCTTTTCAGTTAGGGATGCCACGTAACCCTCGGTATATGAAAATCCCTTTCCCATTCACCTCCCTTACTCTCTCTGAAATCTTTCTCTCCCCATTTTAATTACTCCTTTCCCCATTCATCCCCTCGTTTAATTTGACACATAGAAGGTCTTGAAGGACTTGGTGCTCATGACGAAATAAGGAAAATGATATCAGATGTTAAAAACTTAGAAAATGAGAAACGAAGGATGCAAACGAATGATCCATTCATTACATTTATTTCTTCCCAGATCTCTTTCCCTTTTTTCCTCTCTTCCCATCTATCCCTTTGGTGAGTTCTCTGCCATCGTTGGCAAAAAAAACTTTATTATTACTATCTTTTATTTTAAACTCCTGATTTCTTATTCTGTGTTTCTTCATTATTGATCTTCATTTCTTCTCCAGTATTTCATTTTAGCAGAAGGGTGTTGAGATATGGAGAGGCGAGGAATAACATAAAGTTTCAATGCTCTGAGGCATTACTACGACCCAATTCAGGTGTTTATGATGATAGCCTCAGTGAAGGTGATTTGAAAGCCAACGTAGTGGTTTAAAGTCTAGACTCTCAAACAAATATTTTTTGGTGTCGAAATAATTTTACTCGCCCTATTATATATTACTACAAGCCAGAATTTGATTTGATTACGTGTCAAACTTCAAAGGCTTTAACGACTTTGACACTTTTTTCTTTTCAGTTAGGGATGCCATGAATCTCTCCCTATGTGAAAATCCATTGCCATTCACCTCCCCTAGCCTCTTTGAAATATTTCCCTCCTTATTTTAATTTCTCTCTCCCTATTCATCCCCTCATTTAATTTGACACATTAAAGGTCTTGAAGGACTTGGTGCTAATGACGAAATAAGGAAATGATATTAGATGTTTAGAACTTAGAAGATACTAAACGAAGGATGCAAATTGACGAAATAAGGAAATGATATGTGAAAATCCATTTGCCATTCACCTCCCCTAGTCTCTCTGAAATATTTCTCTCCTTATTTTAATTTCTCTCTCCCCATTCATCCCCTCATTTAATTTGAAACATTAAAGGTCTTGAAGGATTTGGTGCTGATGACGAAATAAGGAAATGATAGTAGATGTTAAGAACTCAGAAGATGCTAAACGAAGGATGCAAATTGGGATTTCTCTTTTGTTACATTTATTTCTTCCCAAATCTTTCCCTTTCTTCCTCTATTTCCATCTATCCCTACGACAAGTTCTCTGCCATCATTGGCAACCAAAACTTCATTATTACATTTGTTTTTACACCTAATTTTTTATTCCGTAGTTCTTCATTACGAATCCTCATTTCTTCTTCTGAGTTTCATTTTAGCAGAAAGGCATTGAGATATAGAGAGACAACCCAATAACAGAAAGTTTGCGATGCTCTGAGACATGACGATCTAATTCAATTGTTTATGATGATTGCCTCAATGAATGTCATTTGTAAGCCAAGCATGTGGTTTAAAGTCTAAACTCTCAAGCAAAAATTTCTAACTGTGAATAACTTTACTTGCCCTCTTATATATTACTACAAGCCAGAGATTGATTTGCTTACGTGTCACACTCAAAAGGCTTTAACGACTTTAACACTCTTTTCTTTTCAGTTAGGGATGCCAAGTAACCTTCCCTATGGGAAAGTCCCTTTCCCATTCTTTCTCTCTCCATTTTAATTCCTTTCTCCCATTCTTCCCCTCATTTAATTTGACACATTGAAGGTCTTGAAGGACTTGGTGCTCTTGATGAAATAAGAAAAAGGATATCAGATGTTAAGAACTCAGAAGATGACAAACGAAGGATGCAGATTGGGGATTTCTCTTTCTCTTCATTCATTACATTTATTTCTTCCCAAATCACTTTCCTTTTTTCCACTTTTTCTTTCAATCCCAACGGTGAGTTCTCTCTCATCGTTGGCATCATAAACTTTATTATTACAATTTTCTTTATTACACTCTTGATTTCTTATTCCGTGTTTCTTCATTATTGATCTTCATTTCTTCTCCTGTGTTTCGTTTTAGTTGAAGGGCGTTGAGATATAGAGGTGCGGGAAATAACAGAAAGTTTGCGATGCTCTGAGACATAATGACCCAATTCAGTTGTTTATGATGATTGCCTCAATGAAGGTGATTTGAATGTCATGGCAGTGGTTTAAAGTCTAAACTCTCATGTAAATATTTCTAGCTATAAAATAAATTTACTCGCCTTATTGTATATTACTATAAGCCAGAGTTTGATTTGCTTACGTGTCACACTTCAGAGGCTTTAACGACTTTGACACTCTTTTCCATTCAGTTAGGGATGTCACGTAACCCTCCCTATGTGAAAATCCATTTCCCATTCACCTTCCCTACTCTCTCTAAAATCTTTCTCTCCCAACTTTAATTTCCCTCTCCCAATTCATCACCTCATTTAATTTGACACATTGAAGCCCTTAAAGGACTTGTTGCTCATGACGAATTAAGGAAAATGATATCAAATGTTCAGAACTCAAAAGATGAGAAACGAAGGATGCAAATTGGGGATTTCTCTTTCTCTCCATTTATTACATTTATTTCTTCCCAGATCTCTTTCCTTTTTTTCCTCTGTTTCCATCTATCCCTACAGTGAGTTCTCAACCATTGTTGGCGACAAAAACTTTATTATTACTATTTTTTTATTACACTCCTGATTTCTTATTCCATGTTTCTTCATTACTGATCTTCATTTCATCTCCTGTGTTTCATTTTAGCCGAAGGGCATTGAGATATGGAGAGATGAGGATTAAAAAAATGTTTGCGATGCTCTGAGACATAACGACCCAATTCAGTTGTTTATGAAGATTGCCTCAATGAAGGTGATTTTAAAGCCAAAGCAGTGGTTTAAAGTCTAAACACTCAAGAAAATATTTCTAACTGTAAAATAACTTTACTCACCCTATTATATATTACTACAAGATAGTGTTTGGTTTGCTTACGTGTCACACTTCAAAGTCTTTAACAAATTTAACACTTTTTTTTTTAAAGTTAGGGATGCCACGTAACCCTCCCTGTGTGAAAATCCCTTTCCCATTCACCTCCCGTACTCTCTCTGAAATCTTTCTCTCCCATTTTAATTCTCTCTCCCCATTCATCCCCTCATTTAATTTGACACATTGAAGGTCTTGAAGGACTTGGTGCTTATGACGAAATAAGGAAAAGGATATCAGATGTTAAGAACTAAGAAGATGAGAGACGAAGGATACAAATTGGGGATTTCTCTTTGGCTCAATTCATTACATTTATTTTTTCTGAGATGATCTCTTTCCTTTTTTTCCTCTCTTTCCATGTATCCCTATGATGATTTCTTCACCATCATTGGCAGCAGAACCTTTATTATTACAATTTCTTTTTACATTCCTGATTTCTTATTCTGTGTTTCTTCATTACCGATCTTCAATTCTTCTCTTGTGTTTCATTTTAGCAAAAGGGCCTTGAGAAATGGAGAGGCGAGGAATAACAGGAAATTTACGATGCTTTGAGACATAATGACCCAATTCAGGTGCTTATGATGATTGCCTCAACGAATGTGATTTGGAAGCTAAGAAATGGTTTAAAGTCCAAACTCTCAAGCCAATATTTCTAGCTGTGAAATAACTTTACTCGCCCTATTATATATTACTACAAGCCAGAGTTTGATTTGCTTACGTGTCACACTTCAAATGCTTTAACGACTTTGACCCTTTTTTCTTTTCAATTAGGGATGCCATGTAACCCTCCCTATGAGAAAATTCATTTCCCATTCACCTTCCCTACTCTCTCTGAAATCTTTCTCTTCCCATTTTAATATCTATCTCCCTATTCATCGCCTCATTTAATTTGACAAATTGAACGTCTTGAAGGACTTGGTGCTCATTACGAATTAAGGAAAATGATATTAGATGTTAAGAACTCAAAATATGAGTAACGAAGGATGGAAATTGCGGATTTGTCTTTCTCCTCATTCGTTACATTTATTTCTTCCCAGATCTCTTTCACTTTTTTCATCTCTTTCCGTTTATCCTTACGGTGAATTCTCTGCCATCGTTGGCAACAAAAACTTTATTATTACAATTTTTTTATTACACTCCTGATTTCTTATTCCATGTTCGTTCATTATTGATCTTCATTTCTTCTCCTGTGTTTAATTTTAGCAGATGGGCACTGAGATACGGAGAGGCGTAGAATAAATGAAAGTTTTCAATGCTCTGAGACATGACAACCCAATTCAGGTGTTTATAATGATAGCCTCAATGAAGGTGATTTGAAAGCCAAGGTAGTGGTTTAAAGTCTAAACTCTGAAGCAAATATTTCAAGATGTGAAATAACTTTACTCGATCTATTATATATTACTACAAGCCAAAATTTGATTTGCTTATGTGTCACACTTCAAAGGCTTTAAAGAATTTGAGACTTTTTTCTTTTCAGTTAGGGATTTCACGTTACCCTCCCTATGTGAAAATCCATTACCCATTCACCTCCCCTACTCTCTTTGAAATCTTTGTCTCCTTATTTTAATTTCTCTCCCCCATTCATCCCGTCATTTAATTTGACACATTGAAGGTCTTGAAGGACTTAGAGCTCATGACGAAATAAGGAAAATGATATTAGATGTTAAGAACTCAGAAGATGAGAAACGGATGATGCAAATTGGGAATTTCTCTTTCTCTCTATTCTTTACATTTATTTATTCCCAAATCTCTTTCCCATTTTTCTTCTCTTTCCATCTATCTCTATGGTGAGTTCTCTGCCATCGTTGGCAACAGAAAATTTATTATTACTAATTTTTTTTATTACACTACTGATTTCTTATTCTGTGTTTCTTCATTACTGATCTTCATTTCTTCTCCCGTGTTTCATTTTAGCAAAAGGGCATTGAGATATAGAGAGGCGACCTAATAACGGAAAGTTTGCGATGCTCTCAGACATGATGACCCAATACATGTGTTTATGATGATTACTTTACTCGGCTTATTATATATATTACTACAAGCCAGAATTTGATTTGCTTACTGTCACACTTTAAAGGCTATAACGACTTTGACCCTTTTTCTTTCAAGTTAGGGATGCCACGTAACCCTCCCTATGTGAAAATCCCTTTCCCATTTACCTTTCCTACTCTCTCTGAAATCGTTCTCTCCCTATTTTAATTTCTCTCTCCTCGTTCATCCCCTCATTTAATTTGACACATTGAAGGTCTAGAAGGACTTGGTGCTCATGACGAAATCAGAAAAATGATATTAGATATTAAGAACTCAGAAGTTCAGAAACAAAGGAATCAAATTGGGGATTTCTCTTTCTCTCCATTCATTACATTTATTTCTTCCCAGATCTCTTTCACTTTTTTCCTCTCTTTCCATTTATCCCTACGGTGAGTTCTCTGCCATCGTTGGCAGTAAAACTTTGTTATTACAATTTTTTTTATTACACTCCTGGTTTCTTATTCCATGTTTCTTCATTATTGATCTTCATTTCTTCTCTTGTGTTTAATTTTAGCAGAAGGCTATTGAGATATGGAGAGGCGAGGAATAACTAAAAGTTTGCAATGCTCTGAGACATGACGACCCAATTCAGGTGTTTATGATGATAGCCTCCATAAAGGTGATTTGAAAGCCAATGCAGTGGTTTAAAGTCTAAACACTCAAGCAAATATTTGTAGCTGTGAAATAAGTTTACTCGCCCTATTATATATTACTACAAGCCAGGATTTCATTTGCTTACGTGTCACACTTCAAAGGCTTTAACGACTTTAACACTTTTTTCTTTTCAGTTTGGGATGCCACGTAACCCTCCCTATATGAAAATCCATTTCCCATTCACCTCCCCTACTCTGTCTGAAATTTTCTCTCCTTATTTTAATTTCTCTCTCCCATTCATCCCCTCATTTAATTTAAAACATTGAAAGGGAGTTGGTGTTCATGACGAAATAAGGAAAATGGTATTAGATGTTAAGAACTCATAAGATGAGAAACGAAGGATGCAAATTGGGGATTTCTCTTTCTCTCCATTTGTTACATTTATTTCTTACTTGATCTCTGTCCCTTTATCCTCTCTTTCCATCTATCCCTACGGTGAGTTCTCTGCCATCGTTAGCAACAAAAGCTTTATTTTTACAAAAAAATTTATGCCTGATTTCTTATTCCGTGTTTCTTCATTACTGATCTTCATTTCTTCTTCTGTGTTACATTTTAGCTGAAGGGTGTTGAGAGATAGAGAGGCGACTCAATAACAAAAAGTTTGCGATGCATTGAGACATGATGACCTAATTCAAGTATCCGTGATGATTGCCTTAATGAATGTGATTTGAAAGCCAAGATAGTGGTTAGTCTAAACACTCAAGCAAATATTTCAAGCTGTGAAATAACTTTACACGCCTTATTATATATTACTACAAGCCAGAATTTGATTTGCTTACGTGTCACACTTCAAAGGCTTTAACGACTTTGACCCTTTCTTCTTTTCAGTTAGAGATGCCACGTAACCTTCCTAATGTCAAAATCCATTTCCCATTCACCTTCCCTACTCTCTCTAAAATCTTTCTCTCCCCATTTTTATTTCTCTCTCCCCATTCATCCACTCATTTAATTTGACGCATTGAAGGTCTTGAAGGACTTGGTGCTCATGAAGAAATAAGGAAAATGATATTAGATCTTAAGAAATCAGAAGATGAGAAACGAAGGATGCAAATTGGGGATTTCTCTTTCTCTCAATTCGTTACATTTATTTCTTCCCAGATCTATTGCACTTCTTTCCTCTCTTTCCATTTATCCCTACATTGAGTTCTCTGCCATCATTCGCTACAAAAAATTTTACTATTACAATTTTTTTTATTACACTCCTAATTTCTTATTTTGTATTTCTTCATTATTGATCTTCATTTCTTCTGCTGTGTTTCATTTTAGCAGAAGGGCATTGAGATATTGAGAGCCGAGGAATAACAGAAAGTTTGTGATGCTTTGAGACATACCGACCCAATTCAGGTTTTAATGATGGCATCAATGAAGGTAATTTGAAGGCCAAGGCAATGGTTTAAAGTCTAAACTCTCAAGCAAATATTTCTAGTTGTGAAATAACTTTACTCGCCCTATTATATATTACTACAAGCTAGAGTTTGATTTGCTTATGCGTCACACTTCGAAGGCTTTAACGACTTTAACATTCTTTTCTTTTCAGTTAGGGATGTCACGTAACCCTCCCTATCTGAAAATACATTTCCCATTCACCTCCCGTACTCTCTCTAAAATCTTTATCTCCTCATTTTAATTTCTCTCTCCCCATTCATCCCCTCAATTAATTTGACATATTGAAGTTCTGTCTTAAAGGACTTGGTGCTCATGACAAAATAAGGAAAATGATATCAGATGTTCAGAACATAGAAGATGAGAAACGAATGATGCATGTTGGGGATTTCTCATTCTCCCCATTCGTTACATTTGTTTCTTCCCAAATCTCTTTCCTTTTTTTCCTCTCTTTCCATTTATCCCTACAATGAGTTCTCAGCCATTGTTGGCAACAAAATTTTATTATTCCTATTTTTTTTTATTACACTCTTGATTTCTTATTCCATGTTTCTTCATTAGTGATCTTCACTTCTTCTTCTGTGGTTCATTTTAGAAGAAGGGCGTTGAGATATGGAGAGGTGAGGAATAACAAAAAGTTTACGATGGTCTGAGACATGACGACCTAATTTAGGTGTGTATGATGATTGCTCTAATGAGGATGATTTGAAAGCCGAGGCAGTGGTTTAAAGTCTAAACTCTTAAGTAAATAATTCTAACTATGAAATAATTTATTCATCCTACTATATATTACTAGAAGCAGAGTTTGATTTGCTTACGTGTCACACTTCAAAGGCTTTAATGACTTTAACACTCTTTTCTTTTCAGTTAGGGATACCACGTAACCCTCCCTATGTGAAAATCACTTTCCCATTCACCTCATATACTCTCTCTAAAATCTCTCTCTCCCCATTTTAACTCTATCTCTACATTCATCTCCTCATTTACTTTGATACATTGAAGGTCTTGAAGGACTTGGTGCTTATGACGAAATAAGAAAAATGATATCAGATGTTAAGAACTCAGAAGATGAGAAACGATGGATGCAAATTCGGGATTTCTCTTTCTCTCCATTCGTTACATTTATTTCTTCCCAGATCTCTTTCCCTTTGTTCCTCTCTTTCCATCTATCCTTGCAGTGAGTTCTCAGCCATCGTTGGCAACAAAAACTTTATTATTACTATTTTTTTATTACACTTCGGATTTCTTATTCTATGTTTCATCATTATTGATCTTCATTTCTTCTCTTGTGTTTCATTTTAGCAGAAGGGCGTTGAGATATGGAGAGGAAAGGAAAAATGGAAAGTTTGTGATAATCTGAGACATGACAACCAAATTCAGGTGTTTAGGATGATATACTCAATAAAGGTGATTTGAAAGCCAAGGTATTGGTTTAAAGTCTAAACTCTCATATCTGTGAAATACCTTTACTTGCCTAATATAGGGTTACGTGGCATCCCTAACTGAAAAGAAAAAAGTGTCAAAGTCGTTAAAGCCTTTGAAGTGTGAAAATCCATTTCCCATTCACCTCCCCTACTCTCTCCGAAATCTTTCTCTCCTCATTTTAATTTCTCTCTCCCCATTCATCCCCTCATTTAATTTGACACATTGAAGGTCTTGAAGGACTTGGTGCTCATGACAAAATAAGGAAAATGATATTAGATGTTAAGAACTCGGAAGATGTGAAACGAAGGACACTAATTGGGTATTTCTCTTTCTCTCCATTAGTTACATTTATTTCTTCCCAGATATCTTTCCTTTTTTTCCTTTCTTCCCATCTATCCCTACGGTAAGTTGTCTGCCATCGTTGCCAACAAAAACTTTATTATTACAATTTTTTTTACACCTAATTTCTTATTATGTGTTTCTTCATTACTGATCTTCATTTCTTCTTCTGTGTTTCATTTTAGCAGAAAGGGGTTGAGATATAGAGAGGCGGCCCAATAACAGAAAGTTTGCGATCCTCTAAGACATGACGATCTAATTCAAGTGTTTATGATGATTGGCTCAATGAATGTGATTTGAAAGCCAAGGCAGTGGTTTAAAGTCTAAACTCTCAAACAAATATTTCTAGCTATGAAATAACTTTACTTGCCCTATTATATATTACAACAAGCCACAGTTTGATTTGCTTACGTGTGACACTTCAAAGGCTTTAACACTCTTTTCTGTTCAGTTAGGGTTTCCACGTAACCATCCCTATGGGAGAATCCCTTTCCCATTCACCTTCCTTACTCTCTCTGAAATCTTTCTCTCCCCATTTTAAGTTCTCTCTCCGCATTCATCCCCTCATTTAATTTGACACATTGAAGGTCTTGAAGGACTTGGTGCTCATGACGAAATAAGAAAAATGATATCAGATGTTCAGAACTCAGAAGATGAGAAATGAAAGATGCAAATTGGGGATTTCTCTTTGTCTTCATTTGTTACATTTATTTCGTCCCAGATCTCTTTCCCTTTTTTCCACTCTTTCCATCTAAACCTACGGTGAATTCTCTGCCATCGTTAGCAACAAAAACTTTATTATTACAATTTTTTTATTACACTCCTGATTTCTTATTCCGTGTTTCCTCATTATTAATTTTCATTTCTTCTCCTGTGTTTCATTTTAGTAGAAGGGCG
The DNA here is from genome assembly GCA_015143295.1 of Tetracentron sinense. Lineage (NCBI taxonomy): Eukaryota > Viridiplantae > Streptophyta > Magnoliopsida > Trochodendrales > Trochodendraceae > Tetracentron > Tetracentron sinense. The sequence continues at coordinate 30,536,943 of CM026551.1, forward strand.
TTGAGATATAGAGAGGCGAGGAATAACAGAAAGTTTGCGATGCTATGAGACATAACAACTCAATTCAGTTGTTTATGATGATTGTCTTAATGAAGGTTGATTTGAATGTCAAGGAATGGTTTAAAGTCTAAACTCTCAAGCAAATATTTGTAGCTGTGAAATAAATTACTCGCCCTATTATATACTACTACAAGCCAGAGCTTGATTTGCTTACGTCTCACACTTCAAAGGCTTTAACTACTTTAACACTCTTTTCCTTTCAGTTAAGGATGCCATGTAACCCTCCGTATGTGAAAATCCTTTTCCCATTCACCTCCCCTACTCTCTTTGAAATCTTTCTCTCCCCAATTTAATTTCTCTCGCCTCATTCATCCCCTTATTTAATTTGACACGTTGAAGGTCTTGAAGGACTTGGTACTCATGAAGAATAAGGAAAATGATATGAGATGTTCAGAACTCAAAAGATGAGAAACGATGGATGCAAATTGGGGATTTTCTTTCTCTCCATTCGTTATATTTATTATTTCCCAGATCTCTTTCCCTTTTTTCTTCTCTTTCCATCTATCCCTACAATGACTTCTTAGCCATCGTTGGCGAAAAAAACTTTATTATTACTATTTTTTATTACACTTCTGATTTCTTATTTAGTGTTTCTTCATTACTAATCTTCATTTCTTCTCCTGTGTTTCATTTTAGTAGCAGGGCATTGAGATATGGAGAAACGAGGAATAACAGAAAGTTTACGATGCTCTGAGACATGACGACCCAATTCAGGTGTGTATGATGATTGCCTCAATGAAGGTGATTTGAATGCCAAGGCAGTGGTTTAAAGTCTAAACTCTCGAGCAAATATTTCTATCTGTGAAATATCTTTACTTGCCTTATTATATATTACTACAAGCCAGAGTTTGGTTTGCTTACGTGTCACACTTCAAAGGCTTTAACACTCATTTCTTTTCAGTAAGGGATGGCACGTAACCGTCCCTATGTGAAAATCCCTTTCCCATTCACTTCTAGAACTCTCTCTGAAATCTTTATCTCCCCATTTTAATTCTCTCTCCTCATTCATCCCCTCATTTAATTTGACACATTAAAGGTCTTGAAGGACTTGGGGCTTATGATGAAATAAGGAAAAGGATATCAAATGTTAAGAACTAAGAAGATGAGAGAGGAAGGATGCAAATTGGGGAGTTCTCTTTCTCTCCATTCCTTACATTTATTTCTTCCAAAATCTCTTTCCCTTTTTTCCTCTCTTTCCTTGTATCCATATGGTGATTTCTTCGCCATCATTGCAGCAGAAACTTTATTATTACTATTGTAGAACCCCAGAACTTTTTGTATATGCCTTGGAATATGTGTCAAGGCATGATGTCCTTGTAATCTCCAATTTCATGAAATGAGAATTGGAAACTTTGAGAATTGTTTCAAGAATGCTATAATTAATTAGATAAATTATTTAATAATGCTTATAAGCCTTGAAAGGGTCTTAGTCATGTTTAGAAATGGTTAGAATAGAAGAGGAATAAGTCCAAGTAGTGAATTAAGTGGAAAAATGGACTCAGTGTAGAAATTTGTAGAGCACTGATTGCTCAGTCCATATTAGCGATTGATCGGTCCACAACCGATCGATCGGTAGCTATCGACTGGTGAACTTTTTTGTATGGGGAAAAATTTCCAGAGAGCATGTTTTTGACTAATCGCTCGGTCAAGAACACCGGTCACTCGGTAGGCGACCGATCGCTCGGTATTGACCATTGATCGATCAATCGGTATATCGCGTTTTGCAGAATTTCATGAAGGGTTTTTTCATCTTTGGGGCGTTATACCCTTGCCTATTAAGGCTTACCCGAACCTTGAGGGTCTCATTCACCACACTTAGAGTATTTGAGAGAAAGGGGGAGAGGAGAAAAGGGGATTCTAACCTAGGGTTTTCACTTGAGAAGGAATCAAGGGTTTGAGAACCCTAGATCATCACAAGCTCATATTCTTCAAGTACACGGCTTCAAGCAAGTGAAGGACACGTTCTCCAAGCTAGGGCAGCGACTCCACACACATTTTGGAGGGTTCTTCCTCATCTTCTTCAAGGTCGGTACCTTATGCTACCCTCCTAGTTCACATTCTTCTTTCTTTTCTTCTTTTTTATGATTTTTCCCTACTATCTAAGTATGTGAATGCTATTGGATGAATGAATGGAGGATGATGGCGATGGGTGCCCGTGTGGATGTGTTATGATGAATGAAATGGGAAGGGCTGTAGCACCCCGGACTTTTTCATCCTTAATGAATAGCACCTTCGTAGCTAATTGGCCGTTTTTGTAGTCTAATTAATAAATAAGGAAGAAATTGGAAATTTTGAAACGTCAGAAATGTTCCTTTTTGAAGTACGAACCCAACGCAAGTGGAATCGTCAAAATCGGACGAACGAGTCAAAAGATATGGCCAAAACAGTCTGGACCTGCAAGCAATCGTAGCTCGGAAGGCACTAAGGACGTAGCTCGAGAGGCACTAAGGACGTAGCTCGGAAGGCACTAAGGACGTAGCTCTGATGGCATGCTCTGATAAGGCACAGACAACGCATAGACAACGTACTCTGATAACGTAGCTCTAGCTCTGATAACGTATACGTTGTGCATCCGTTGTACAATAGACAACGGGTACGTCGTGCAGCAGACAACGTGTACGTTGTACAGCAAACAATGTGCACGTTGTACATAAGGCAATGGACAACGTGTTCGGCACTATTCACAGCACAACGTGTTCGGCACTATTCACAACACAACGTGTTTGGCACTATTCATAGCTTGACGTGTTCGGTCCTAGCGTTTTTGCAAAAATTTCAGTAAGTTCGTTTTCGTCTTTTGAGTGTTAAACCCTTACCCATAAGGGTTTGCTCGACCCTTTGAGGCCTCACTTACAACATTTGAGGGATTTTGAGAGATAGAGAGAGAAGAGGAGAAAGCTCTAACCTAGGGTTTGGTTTTGAGAAGGAAATCAAAGGGGGTTTAAGAACCATAGCTCACCCCAACTCGAGTTGCTTCAAAATCGAGGCTCAAGCTCGTGTGTGAACCATTCTCCAAGCTAGGGCAGCAACCCAAGCACGTTTTTGAAAGGGGGTTTCTTCCCCAACTCAAGTCTCCTTCAAGCAAAGGTGTTCTTCTTTCAAGTTGGAGCTTCAATCAAGGTTTCTACCAAGGATCAAGCCTTGATCTAAAGTTAGAACACCCTACTAACTTACCCTAGCAAAAATCTAGGTTTTCTATATAAAAATGTGATTCTTTATATTATGTTTTCCTCCTTATGAAATGTGTTATTCCCCATTAAATATAAACAAGATAATGGAAAAGGGGTGGATGTGTGGATGGAATGTTGGATGTGGCGATTGGATGCCGAGATGTATGTCGTGTGATGTGTGTGATGGAAATGGTGGATGGGTATTTTACCAATAATGAACTTACCTTGATATTTGGATGGAAAATATGCGCTAAAAAGAACAAGATGAATTATTAAGAAACATTGCATGTGTTGTGTTTGACAAAATGCCTAAAATATGAATAAATGATCTAAAAGAAGAATATGGAAATGGGTTTTATGCATGCGTTCTTATAAACGATAAATTGATCAAATGTTATGCAAACTACTTATGTTACCTATGTTCATATCATGAATTGAATTGTAATGTCATATCTTGGTTATTCTCATTATCATGATTGTCACTATGGACACGTACACGAGCACGCATGATAGCATGAACCGAGATTTCAAGAGCATGTGCATATAATAAACAACAAGAAAATATTGCATGTCAAGGAGGTTGGTAGCCCAGGGACATTCGGGTACTAGCCTCTGGCTCACAAGTGCATTGCATATCAAGGAGGTTGGCAGTCCAGGGAGGTTCGGGTGCTAGCCTCTGGCACACAAGTATATTGCATAACAAGGAGGTTGGCAGCCCAGGGAGGTTCGGGTGCTAGCCTCTGGCTCACAAGTGCATTGCATATCAAGGAGGTTGGCAGCCTAGAGAGGTTCGGGTGCTAGCCTCTGGCTCACAAGTATATTGCATAACAAGGAGGTTGGCAGCCCAGGGAGATTCGGGTGCTAGCCTCTGGCTCACAAGTACATTGCATATCAAGGAGGTTGGCAGCCCAGGGAGATTCGGGTGCTAGCCTTTGACTCACAAGTTACGAGATGGAGGTTTACAAGATGATGATCATGCATTCATGCATGCACGCATACATGATTCTACGAGGCATACCGGGACATGACATGAGTTTTCAAGCATGAGTTTTATCGGCGTTTTCGCATTTATGTACGCACGTCAGGATGCTTGTATTGTATCATGCCTTATACTGTTTCTTTTGTGATGTTTCTATTTCTGCTTGTATGATATGACTATTGTGTATTGTTATTATTGTTATGGTCGGCTAGTAGCTTGTACTCGCTGAGTATTCCATGCTCAGCCGTACTTTCATGTCGACAGGTACTGAGGGAGCCCTCGACCCGGAGCCTTGGGTCGAGGAAGAGTATATAGAGGAGAGAGAGCCGGCTATTCCATTACAGTCTCAGGCGGACCGAGACCTCGATGTGTGGCCATACCTCGACTACTGTTGAGGGGAGAGTATGAGAGGGTCTTGTGTATTTTGATATTTTGATAGGTGGGCCTGTCCACCTTAGACTTAGACATGTCTTGTATTTATGTTAACTTGGAATACTATTTTGGATCATTAGAAGAAAATGAAAATTTGTTTACGCTTCCGCATATATGTTAGCTTCCGCGCTCTGATTATCGTTGTTAGTACTGAATTTTATCTTGTGCATTACAGGATGGTTTGATAGGTACGTAGTGTGACACCTAAAATATCCCTAAACTCCTAGGGGGTATTTCGGGGCGTTACAGAGTGGTATCAGAACTCTAGGCATTAGAGTCCCTAGGGTCACTTGGATGATTGAATAAGGTATTAGAATCACCTTAGAGAGTTGTATTCCAAGTATAGACTAACAAGTTAGTCTTAGTCAAAATGGGTTGAATTTCAACCGAACATAGAGTCCTACACTAGGAACATGAATTGTATGTTATGCTATTGTGTTATATACCATGTGTACATTATTTGTGTTGTACTTATTAAATATGCTTGACGAATATGTATTGAGTGAATTGCGAAATTTGTACTAAATGCGTATCCAAGTTAGACTCATGTTGTATTGTCGTTCTCAGGAGAAATCATGAGACGCAATACCCGGGGTCGCGGGTACAACACGAGGGTTAATGGAGGTGATGCTTCATCGGGTGATGATCAACCCGACTTTGCCCAAGCATTCGCATCCATAGCCGAGACTTTGGCTATGTTGGCGGCAAGGCAACCGGCCACTCCGCCTAATGCGGCACTTATACCGGCTCCTCCTAACCGAGCCCAGGCCGGGATAGAAGCTTTTCGGAGGATGAGGCCTCCAACTTTTTGTGGAAGCATTGATCCACTTGTCGCCGAGGGTTGGATTCGGCAACTCGAGAAGATATTCTCGGTATTGGCACCTACGGAAGTGGAAATGGTCACTTGGGCCGCCTTTATGCTTGAAGGCGAGGCCGACCATTGGTGGAAATCCGCACTTCGGACCCGAGAGTTGACCCGGCAAGGTCAAGACTGGACTTGGGAAGAATTCTTGGAGGTTTTCAACAAGAAGTACTTTCCGGTCGGAATGAAAGAAAAGATGGAAGTCGAATTCATTACCTTGGAGCAAGGTAATATGTCAGTAGCGGCTTATGAAGCCAAATTTTTGGAGCTATCTCGATTTGCTCCACACATGATAGCGACCGAGGCTATGAAGGCCCGGAAATTCGAGAGGGGATTGAAGGCCTACCTCAAGGATCGTGTCTCAATGTTCCGACATGAGACATATTCAGAAGTTGTGGACAAGGCATTGTTGGCCAAGTCGAATTCCGAAGAATTCTTTAAGAGAAGAGGAATGGAGAAAGGACAGTCAAGTAGTTCAGGGGAGAAAAGAGCAAGGACTAGCTTGTATCAGTCCGCAGAGCCGGCTCAGTCACAGAGGATATATTCGGCACCACAGGCCCCTCGCTCTTTTGCTCCACCGGCTTTTCGCCCGGCTACCTCATATGCTCCTCGCCCCGCAGTTACTCAGGTTACGGGATATGCCCATTCCCTCTATTCACATGAGGCCTGCACTCTTTGTGGAAGGAGGCATCCAGCAGGAGAATACCGGAGGGTTTCAGGAAGTTGCTTCCATTGTGGTGACCATGGTCACATGGTTAGAGATTGTCCCCGATGTCAATTGCCAGCTCAGTCTTCGGGGAGCAGGCCCCCGATTAGGCAGACATCTCAGCCTAGCTCTTCTCAGGCTTCGAGGGCCTCACAGTCTACCCGGTCTCCTCGCCCAGCCACCCAGGGCCGAGTCTTCGCCCTATCGGAGAGAGATGCACGTGCATCCGACGATGTCGTGCAAGGTACGCAAAAATTCTAGAGTCTAAGTTGTGTAAAATTTCTATGGTTTATTATGTGATTATTTATACTAAGGGTTACCTATGTATGATGCTTGTTGTTGTTTGAAATCTACTAATAGTAGCTACTTAATCGCACATGCGCTTTATTAGTAAACGAGTGTCTCGCCCGAGTGTTGATCGACACAGGATCCACTCACTCCTTTGTGTCACCAAGTTTCGCGAAGGGATTTTTGACTGAGGCTACTCCGTTAAAGCAGGAGTTGACCATTAGAACTCCACTCGGCAAGTCAGTTGATACGGACAAGATATTCAGGGATAGTGTGGTTCAAGTGGGGGAGAATGAACTGTTAGCCGATCTCATCGTCCTAGATTTTCAAGACTTGGAAGTGAAAAGGCTTACCCCCTTCCGAGGATTAAGAGAGAGGGACATTGCTCGCCTCGCAGCCTTGAGTATAGCAAACCTAGAAGCACAAAACTCCTCGGCCATTCCGGTCGTGATTGATTTCTTGGACGTGTTTCCGGAGGAACTTCCCGGGTTACCTCCGAATCGGGAGATTGAGTTCGCTATAGAGCTTACTCCGGGCACCGCTCCGATTTCAAGGGCACCATATAGAATGGCCCCTGTAGAGCTGGAAGAATTGAAGAAACAGATTGAGGAGTTACAACAACTTGGTTTCATCCAACCAAGTGTCTCACTGTGGGGAGCTCCGGTTCTCTTTGTGAAGAAGAAGGACGGGTCTATGAGGATGTGTATAGACTACCGTCAGTTGAACAAGGTAACTATCAAGAATCATTATCCCTTGCCAAGGATAGACGACTTGTTTGACCAACTGAAGGGAGCGAGATTCTTCTCCAAAATTGATCTTAGATCGGGGTATCATCAATTAAGGATCAAGGCGGAAGATGTTCAGAAGACGGCTTTCAGGACTCGGTATGGGCATTACGAGTTCCTTGTCATGCCTTTTGGGCTGACGAATGCACCGGCGGCATTCATGGATTTGATGAACCGGGTGTTCCGATCTTACTTGGATCGATGCGTGATTGTATTCATTGATGACATTTTGGTGTATTCCCAGACACGGGAAGATCACGCATGAGACCTCCGCCTTGCTCTGGAGATGTTGAGAGAGCATAGGCTATACGCCAAATTGAGTAAGTGCGAGTTCTGGTTAGAGAAGGTCGTATTTCTTGGACACGTGGTGTCGGCCGAGGGCATTTCTGTAGATCCAGCCAAGGTTGAGGCAGTCATGAGTTGGGAGAGGCCCAAGAGCGTCACGGAGATACGTAGTTTCCTCGGATTGGCAGGCTACTACCGGAGATTTGTGGAGGGATTCTCCAGTTTGGCTGCACCTCTCACCTACTTGACAAGGAAAAATGCAAAGTTCAATTGGAGTGACCGATGTGAAGTAAGTTTCCAAGAGTTGAAGAAACGCCTCACCACAGCCCCTGTCCTTACTGTGCCATCTGGACCTTTTGGGTATGAGGTGTATAGTGATGCCTCGCATGTTGGACTCAGGTGTGTCCTAATGCAACACAAGAAGGTCATTGCCTATGCATCAAGACAGTTGAAAGAGCATGAAAAGAACTACCCCACTCACGACTTGGAGCTTGCGGCGGTCGTGTTTGCACTTAAAATTTGGCGACATTATCTGTACGGGGTGGAGTTCTATGTGTACACAGACCACAAGAGCATCAAGTATCTCTTTTCCCAAAAAGAGCTAAACTTACGACAACGGCGTTGGATTGAGTTCTTAAAGGACTACGAGTGCACTATGCAATATCACCCGGGAAAAGCAAATGTGGTGGCAGACGCTCTGAGTAGGAAACCATCGGGGTTATTGGCTCACATGTTGGTGCGGGAATGGAGACTGTTAGATGATTTGGAAAATCTAGACATCAGTGTGAATGATTCTGTCCGCAGTCCGGTTTTGGCAAATGTTACAGTTCGGCCGTACCTTATAGACTTGATCCAGGAGTATCAAGCCACAGACACTGACTTGTTGGCTTTCCGGGATAAGGAAGTGGCCAAGGGTAGTATGGACTTCTCTCTCACTAGCCGAGGTGCTATTACATTCAAGGGAAGGCTTTGTGTCCCAGCCAATGCAGACCTTCGGAGAGAGATTATGGACGAAGTTCACCGGTCTAAGTATACAGTGCATCCCGGGGGGACAAAGATGTATCGGAACCTCAAGAGTCACTTTTGGTGGCGAAACATGAAGAGGGAGGTTGCGGAGTATGTGGCACGGTGTTTGGTGTGCCAACAGGTGAAAGCAGAGCATTTGAGACCGGCGGGTCTTTTGCAGTCTCTCCCTATTCCCGAGTGGAAATGGGAACATATCTCTATGGACTTCATCGTGGGGTTGCCGAAGACGGTTAGGAAGACCGATGCTATATGGGTAGTTGTTGATAGACTCACGAAGTCCGCTCATTTCTTACCGTACCGGACTACATTCAACTCCAATCAATTAGCAGAGCTATACATCAAGGAAATAGTCCGATTACACGGGGTGCCAGTGAGTATTGTGTCGGATAGAGACTCAAGATTCACATCCAGGTTTTGGAAAAGTTTTCAAGGTGCAATGGGCTCCCGGTTAGACTTTAGCACAGCTTTCCACCCACAGACCGACGGGCAAACCGAGAGGGTGAATCAGGTTATTGAAGATATGCTCCGAGCATGTATGCTAGACTTCAAGGGAAGTTGGGAAGATCACCTACCTTTGGTGGAATTCGCTTACAACAATAGTTATCAAGAAAGCATACAAATGGCGCATTTCGAGGCTTTGTACGGAAGGAGTTGTAGATCCCCGTTGTATTGGGATGAAGTGGGAGAAAGAAAGATTTTGGACCCCGAGTTAATTGAACAAACCGCGGATAGGGTCAAGCTTATCCGGGAGAGGTTAAAGACTGCACAAGATAGACAGAAAAGCTATGCCGACAACCGAATGAGGGATCTTGAATTCCGAGTCGGTGATTTTGTGTTGGTAAGGATTTCACCGACCAAAGGTGTTATGCGATTCGGGAAGAGAGGCAAGCTTAGCCCGAGATATGTGGGTCCGTTCGAGATCATTGCTCGAGTCGGTGAGGTAGCTTACCAGGTTGCTTTACCCGCTCATATGGCGGCGGTCCACAACGTGTTTCACATCTCCATGCTCCGGAAGTATATCCCGGATCCTTCGCATGTCGTCGAACTTGATACGATAGAGATCCGAGAGGACCTCACGTTGGTTGAGAAGCCGATTCACATATTGGATCGAAGAGACCAAGTGCTTCGCAACAAGACTATACCGCTAGTCCTAGTGCAATGGCAACATCACGCGAGAGAAGAAGCCACGTGGGAGCGTGAAGCCGAAGTCAAAGCAAAGTATCCTGAGTTGTTTGAATAGGTTTGTGTATATGGCTTGTGATTTTGCTTTGGTTTTGTACAGGTATGTATCGTCCAAATTTCGGGGACGAAATTTTTGTAAGGGGGGGAGAATGTAGCACCCCGGACTTTTTCATCCTTAATGAATAGAACCTTCGTAGCTAATTGGACGTTTTTGTAGTCTAATTAATAAATAAGGAAGAAATTGAAAATTCCGAAACGTCAGAAATGTTCATTTTCGAAGTACGAACCCAACGCAAGTGGAATCATCAAAATCGGACGAACGAGTCAAAAGATATGGCCAAAACAGTCTAGACCTGCAGGCAATCGTAGCTCGGAAGGCACTAAGGACGTAGCTCAAGAGGCACTAATGACGTAGCTCGGAAGGCACTAAGGACGTAGCTCGGAAGGCACTAAGGACGTAGCTCTGATGGCGTGCTCTGACAACGTGCTCTGATAAGGCACAGACAACGCATAGACAACGTACTCTGATAACGTAGCTCTAGCTCTGATAACGTATACGTTGTGCATCCGTTGTGCAACAGACAACGGGTACGTCGTGCAGCAGACAACGTGTACATTGTACAGTAGACAACGTGTACGTTGTACAGCTCACAACGGGCACGTTGTACATAAGGCAACGGACAACGTGTTCGACACTATTCACAGCACAACGTGTTTGGCACTATTCACAGCACAACGTGTTCGGCACTATTCACAGCACAACGTGTTCGGAACTATTCACAGCACAACGTGTTCGGCACTATTCACAGCACAACGTGTTCGGCACTATTCACAGCTCGACGTGTTCGGTCCTCGCCTTTTTCAAAAATTTTAGTAAGGGCGTTTTCGTCTTTTGAGTGTTAAACCGTTACCCATAAGGGTTTGCTCGACCCTTTGAGGCCTCACTTACAACATTTGAGGGATTTTGAGAGATAGAGAGAGAAGAGGAGAAAGCTCTAACCTAGGGTTTGGTTTTGAGAAGGAAATCAAAGGGGGTTTAAGAACCATAGCTCACCCCAACTCGAGTTGCTTCAAAATCGAGGCTCAAGCTTGTGTGTGAACCATTCTCCAAGCTAGGGCAGCAACCCAAGCACGTTTTTGAAAGGGGGTTTCTTCCCCAACTCAAGTCTCCTTCAAGCAAAGGTGTTCTTCTTTCAAGTTGGAGCTTCAATCAAGGTTTCTACCAAGGATCAAGCCTTGATCTAAGGTTAGTACACCCTACTAACTTACCCTAGCAAAAATCTAGGTTTTCTATATAAAAATGTGATTCTTTATATTATGTTTTCCTCCTTATGAAATGTGTTATTCCCCATTAAATATAAACAAGATAATGGAAAAGGGGTGGATGTGTGGATGGAATGTTGGATGTGGCGATTGGATGCCGAGATGTATGTCGTGTGATGTGTGTGATGGAAATGGTGGATGGGTATTTTACCAATAATGAACTTACCTTGATATTTGGATGGAAAATATGCGCTAAAAAGAACAAGATGAATTATTAAGAAACATTGCATGTGTTGTGTTTGACAAAATGCCTAAAATATGAATAAATGATCTAAAAGAAGAATATGGAAATGGGTTTTATGCATGCGTTCTTATAAACGATAAATTGATCAAATGTTATGCAAACTACTTATGTTACCTATGTTCATATCATGAATTGAATTGTAATGTCATATCTTGGTTATTCTCATTATCATGATTATCACTATGGACACGTACACGAGCACGCATGATAGCATGAACCGAGATTTCAAGAGCATGTGCATATAATAAACAACAAGAAAATATTGCATGTCAAGGAGGTTGGTAGCCCAGGGACATTCGGGTACTAGCCTCTGGCTCACAAGTGCATTGCATATCAAGGAGGTTGGCAGCCCAGGGAGGTTCGGGTGCTAGCCTCTGGCTCACAAGTGCATTGCATATCAAGGAGGTTGGCAGCCTAGGGAGGTTCGGGTGCTAGCCTCTGGCTCACAAGTATATTGCATAACAAGGAGGTTGGCAGCCCAGGGAGGTTCGGGTGCTAGCCTCTGGCTCACAAGTGCATTGCATATCAAGGAGGTTGGCAGCCCAGAGAGGTTCGGGTGCTAGCCTCTGGCTCACAAGTATATTGCATAACAAGGAGGTTGGCAGCCCAGGGAGATTCGGGTGCTAGCCTCTGGCTCACAAGTGCAATGCATATCAAGGAGGTTGGTAGCCCAGGGAGGTTCGGGTGCTAGCCTCTAGCTCACAAGTATATTGCATAACAAGGAGGTTGGCAGCTCAGGGAGATTCGGGTGCTAGCCTCTGGCTCACAAGTACATTGCATATCAAGGAGGTTGGCAGCCCAGGGAGATTCGGGTGCTAGCCTCTGGCTCACAAGTTACGAGATGGAGGTTTACAAGATGATGATCATGCATTCATGCATGCACGCATACATGATTTCTACGAGGCATACCGGGACATGACATGGGTTTTCAAGCATGAGTTTTATCGGCGTTTTCGCATTCATGTACGCACGTCAGGATGCTTGTATTGTATCATGCCTTATACTGTTTCTTTTGTGATGTTTCTATTTCTGCTTGTATGATATTACTATTGTGTATTGTTATTATTGTTATGGTCGGCTAGTAGCTTGTACTCGCTGAGTATTCTATGCTTAGCCGTACTTTCATGTCGGCAGGTACTGAGGGAGCCCTCGACCCGGAGCCTTGGGTCGAGGAAGAGTATATAGAGGAGAGAGAGCCGGCTAGTCCATTACAGTCTCAGGCGGACCGAGACCTCGATGTGTGGCCATACCTCGACTACTGTTGAGGGGAGAGTATGAGAGGGTCTTGTGTATTTTGATATTTTGATAGGTGGGCCTGTCCACCTTAGACTTAGACATGTCTTGTATTTATCTTAACTTGGAATACTATTTTGGATCATTAGAAGAAAATGAAAATTTGTTTACGCTTCCGCATATATGTTAGCTTCCGCGCTCTGATTATCGTTGTTAGTACTGTATTTTATCTTGTGCATTACAGGATGGTTTGATAGGTACGTAGTGTGACACCTAAAATATCCCTAAACTCCTAGGGGGTATTTCGGGGCGTTACAAGGGCATTATACCAATAATGAATACACGTGTATGTTGTAAACATAAACCCAACTAGAAAAGCATATGATAGGCTTAAACCAATAATGTACACACTACATGTTTGATGAAATGCCAAGGTGAAGAAATAAAACTCTAAACCAAGAAAGTTGTGATTTAAAGCATATGAAATTGCTAGGATTTAGGATAATGTGTTTAATTGCCTTCTTCCAACAGTATGAATGATTTCTTGTTGAAATAAATGCTATGCTATACTTTGTGAATCCCAAATGCCATATTTAATTCCAAGTTAAAGCATGTACACGATTTCACGAGCACAGCATGCATGACATGGTTTACCGGTGTTTTCAAGAATAAGGGTTTTAGAGGTAGGACATCTCTTAAGATATGTTTTGCCTCGCTTTTGACAATGACAAGAACAAGCATTGCACATGAGGGAGTTTATACTTCCCTCCCATCTCATTGAAAGAATGGTCTCCCTTTACTCACAAGTGCATATCATTGAAAGAAGGGTCTCTCTTTCTTCTCAAGTGCATGTCATTGAAGGAAGGGTCTCCCTTCCCTCCCAAGTACATCTCACAAGTGCATCTCACAAGCGCATCTCACAAGTTACATGAGCATGTTTAATTTCCAAGCAAGCATGACACACATGACATCACACACTCGACAAGATCAAGCAAGACAGACATGACAAGTTTTTTAAGCACGAAAAGGGTATTTTAAGTCAAGTCAAGTGCATGATGATTTTAAGAGTTTTATCGGCTTTTATGTGATGCAAGCATGAATATAAACTGTTTTACTTTTCTGTTATATTATGAATTGCTTCCTGCTTTATATATTGTTATTGCTATGCGGTGACTGTTGGTTAGCATTTGGTACACGCTGAGTATTTCATGCTTAGTCGTATGTTTATGTCGGCAGGTACTGAGGGAGCTGCCGCTCCTTTCGACATCTATGCTCGTAGCCCATGGGTGGAAGAGGAGTATGTTGAGGAACCTACGGAGGAGCCTCATGTAGACGAGTACTACTAGGTGGTAGATTCTGAGTGGCTGTGGGTGAGCTAGAGAGAGTATACTCATGTATTTTGGCGGGCATGTCTGCACCTTCTTTATGTTGTTTTTCCTTTTTGTACAAAACTTGGATCATGTATATATATATACTTAGAAGGTTGGTTAGTCTTCCGCTATGCTATGTAGTCTATGCTTCTGCTATTATGTCCTCTTTGTATATGCTCCAAGTATTTTTGCAAGTTGGTTTGTCAAGCAAGTCATGTAAGTCATTATAAGTCGTCCAAGATTCACTCTAACTCTTAGGTGGGTTTTGGGTCACGACAACTATTTTTTTTTACACTCCTGATTTTTTATTCTGTGTTTTTTCATTATTGATCTTCATTTCTTCTCCTGTGTTTCATTTTAGCAAAAGGGCGTTGAGAAATGGAGAGGTGAGGAATAACAGGAAATTTGCGATGCTTTGAGACATAATGACCCAATTCAATTCTGTTGTTTATGATGATTTCCAAAATGAAGGTGATTTGAAACCCAAGGCAATGGTTTAAAGTTTAAACTCTCAAGCCAATATTTCTAGCTGTGAAATAACTTTACTATATTACTACAAGCCAGAGTTTGATTTGCTTACGTGTCACACTTCAAAGCCTTTAACGACTTTAACACTCTTTTCTCTTCAGTTAGGTATGCCACGTAACCCTTCCTGTATGAAAATCCCTTTCTCATACCTCCCCTACTCTCTTTGAAATCTTTCTCTCCCCATTTTAATTTCTCTTCTTCCCCTCGTTTAATTTGACACATTGAACGTCTTAAAGGACTTGGTGCTCATAACGAAATAAGGAAAGGGATATTAGATGTTCAGAATACAGAAGATGAGAAACGAATGATGCAAATTGGGGATTTCTCTTTCTCTTCCTTCATTATATTTTTTTCTTCCCAGATCTCTATACCTTTTTTCCTATTTTTCCATCTATCCCTACGGTGAGTTCTCTGCCATCGTTGAGAACATAAACTTTATTATTGCTATTTTTTTTACTACACTCTTGATTTCTTATTTAGTATTTCTTCATTACTGATCTTCATTTCTTCTCCTGTGTTTCATTTTAGCAGAAGGGTGTTGAGAAATTGAGAGGCAAGGAATAACTAAGAAATTTGAGAAGCGTTGAGACATAACGACCCAATTCAGGTGTTTATGATGATTGCTTCAATGAAGGTGATTTGAAGGCCAAGGCAATGGTTTAATGTCTAAACTCTCAAGCAAATATTTCTAGCTGTGAAATAACTTTACTATATTACTACAAGCCAAAGTTTGATTTGCTTACGTGTTACACTTCGAAGGCTTTAATGACTTTAACACTCTTTTCTTTTTAGTTAGGAATGCCACGTAACCTTGCCTATGTGAAAATCCCTTTCCCATTCACCTCCCCTACTCTCTCCGAAATCTCTCTCCACATTTTAATTTCTCTTCATCCCCTCATTTAATTTGACACATTGAAGATATTAAAGGACTTCGTGCTCATAATGAAATAAGAAAAGGGATATCAGATGTTCAGAACTCTGAAGATCAGAAACGAAGGATGCAAATTGGAGATTTCTCTTTCTCTCCATCCGTTACATTTATTTCTTCCCAGATTTCTTTCCTTTTTTTCATATCTTTCGATCTATCCCTACGGTGAGTTCTCTGCCATCATTGGCAACACAAACTTTATTATTGCAATTTTTTTTATTACACTCCTGATTTCTTATTTTGGGTTTCTTCATTATTGATCTTCATTTCTTCTCCTGTGTTTCATTTTAGCAGAAGGACATTGAGAAATGGAGAGGTGAGGAATAACAGGAAATTTGCGATGCGTTTGGCCATAACGGGCCAATTCAAGTGTTTATGATGATTGCCTCAATGAAGGTGATTTAAAGGCCAGGGCAATGGTTTAAAGTCTAAACTCTCAAGTGAATATTTCTACCTATGAAATAACTTTACTCTGCCTATTATATATTAGCCAGAAGTTGATTTGCTTACGTATCACACTTCGAAGGCTTTAACGACTTTAACACACTTTTATTTTCAATTAGGGATGCCACGTAACCCTCCTTGTGTGAAAATCTCTTTCCCATTCACCTCTCCTACTCTCACTGAAATTTTTCTCACTCCCCATTTTGATTTCACTCTCCCCATTCATTCCCTTATTTAATTTGACACATTGAAGGTCTTAAAGGACTTGGTGCTCATTACAAAATAAGGAAAGTGATATTAGATGTTCAGAATCAGAAGATGAGAAACGAAAGATGCAAATTGAGGATTTCTCTTTCTCTCCATTCGTTACATTTATTTCTTCCTAGATCTCTTTCCCTTTTTTCCTCTCTTTCCATCTATCCCTATTGTGAGTTCTCGGCCATCATTGGCAAAAAAAGATTATTATTCCTATTTTTTTTATTACACTCTTGATTTCTTATTTCGTGTCTCTTCGTTACTGATCTTCATTTCTATTCCTATGGTTCATTTTTGCAGAGGGTGTTGAGATATGGAGTGGCGAGGAATAACAGAATGTTTGTGATGCTCTGAGACATGACAACCCAATTTAGGCCTGTATGATGAATACCTCCATGAAGGACATTTGAAAGCCAAGGTAGTGGTTTAAAGTCTAAACTCTCAAGCAAATATTTCTGACTGTGTAATAAATTTACTCGCCATGTTATATATTACTACAAGACAAAGTCTGATTTGCTTACGTGTCACACTTCAAAGGCTTTAACGACTTTAACACTCTTTTCTTCTTAGTTATGGATATCACGTAGCCCTCCCTATGTGAAAATCCATTTCCCATCCACCTCCCCTACTCTCTCTGAAATCTTTCTCCCCATTCATCCCCTCATTTAATTTGACACATTGAAGGTCTTGAAGGACTTGGTGCTCATGACGAAATAAGGAAAAAGATATCAGACATTAAGAAATCAGAAGATGAGAAACGAATTATGCAAATTGGGGATTTCTCTTTCTCTCCATTCGTTACATTTATTTCATCTTAGATCTCTTTCCCTTTTTTCCTATCTTTCCATCTATCCCTACGGTGAGTTCTCTGCCATCGTTGGCAACATAAACTTTATTATTGCAATTTTTTTTATTACACTCCTGAATTCTTATTATGTGTTTCTTTATTACTGATCTTCATTTCTTCTTCTATGTTTCATTTTAGCAGAAGGGCGTTAAGAAATGAAGAGGCGAGGAATATCAGGAAATTTGTGATGCTTTGAGACATGACGACCCAATTCAGGTGTTTATGATGATTGCCTCAATGAAGGTGATTTGAAGGCCAAGGCAATGGTAAAGTCTAAACTCTCAAGCAAATATTTCTAGTTATGAAATAACTTTACTCGCCCTACTGTATATTACTACAAGCCAGAGTTTGATTTACTTACATGTCACACTTCGAAGGCTTTAACGACTCTAACACTCTTTTCTTTTCAGTTAGGGATGCCACATAACCCTCTCTATGTGAAAATCTGTTTCCCATTCATCTCCCCTACTCTCTCTAAAATTTTTCTCTCCCCATTTGAATTTCTCTCTCCTCATTCATCCCCTCATTTAATTTGACACATTGAAGGTCTTAAAGGACTTGGTACTCATGACGAAATAAGGAAAAGGAAATCAAATGTTCAGAACTCAAAACATGAGAAATGAAGGATGCAAATTGGGGATTTCTCTTTCGTTACATTTATTTCTTCCCAGATCACTTTCCCTTTTTTCCACTCTCTCCATCTATCCCTGCAATGAGTTCTCGGCTATCGTTGGCAACAAAAACATTAATATTCCAATTTTTTTTATTACACTCTTGATTTTTCATTCCGTATTTCTTTATTATTGATCTTCATTTATTCTCGTGGTTCATTTTAGAAGAAGGGCATAGAGATATGGAGAGACGAGGAATAATAGAAAATTCAGGCGTGTATGATGATTGCCTCAGTGAAGGAGATTTGAAAGCCAAGGCAGTGGTTTAAAGTCTAAACTCTGAAGCAAATATTTCTAACTATGTAATAAATTTACTCACCCTATTATATATTACTACAAGCCAGAGTTTGATTTGCTTACGTGTCACACTTCAAAGGCTTTAACGACTTCAACACTCTTTTTTTTAAGTTAAGGATGCCACATAACCCTCCCTGTGTGAAAATCCCTTTCCCATTCACCTCCCGTACTCTCTCTGAAATCTTTCTCTCCCTATTTTAATTCTCTCTCCCCATTCATCCTCTCATTTAATTTGACACATTGAAGGTCTTGAATGACTTGGTGCTAATGACGAAATAAGGAAAATGATATTAGATCTTCATAAATCTGAAGATGAGAAATGAAGAATGCAAATTGGGGATTTCTCTTTCTCTCCATTCGCTACATTTATTTGTTCCGCCGATTTCTTTCCCTATGGTGAGTTCTCTACCAACTGTCATCGTTGGCAACAAATTTTTTTTTTTTTTTATTACCCTCCTTATTTCTTATTTCGTGTTTCTTCATTATTGATCTTCATTTCTTCTCCCTTGTTTCATTTCAGCAAAAGGGCGTTGGGATATGAAGAGGCGAGGAATAACAAAAAGTTTGCGATGCTCTGAGACATGACGACCCAAGTCAGGTGTTTATGATGATAGCCTCAAGGAAGGTTATTTGAAAGCCAAGGCAGTGGTTTAAAGTCTAAACTCTCAAGCAAATATTTCTAGCTGAGAAATAACTTTACTCGCCCTATTGTATATTATTACTACATGCCAGAATTTGATTTGCTTCCGTGTCACACTTAAAAAGCTTTAACGAATTTGACATTTTTTCATTTCAATTAAGGATGCCACGTAACCCTCCCTATATGAAAATCCATTTCTCATTCACATCCCCTACTCTCTTTGAAATCTTTATCTCCTTGTTTTAATTTCTCTCTCCTCATTCATCCCCTCATTGAATTTGACACATTAAAGGTCTTGAAGGACTTGGTGCTCATGTTGAAATACAGAAATTGATATTAGATGTTAAGAACTGAGAAGATGAAAAACAAATGATGCAAATTGGGGATTTCTCTCTCTCCATTCGTTACATTTATTTCTTCCTAGATCTCTTTCCCTTTTTTCCTCTCTTTCCATCTATCCCTACGGTGAGTTCTCTGCCATCATTGACAACAAAAACTTTATTATGACTATTTTTTTTTTACACTCCTGATTTCTTATTTCGTGTTTCTTCATTATTGATCTTCATTTCTTCTCCTGTGTTTCATTTTAGCTGAAGGGCGTTGAGATATAGAGAGGCGACCCAATAACAGAAAGTTTGCGATGCTCTAAGACATGACCTAATTCAAGTGTTTATGATGATTGCCTCAATGAATGTGGTTTGAAAGCCAAGGTAGTGGTTTATATATTACTACAAGCTAGAGTTTGATTTGCTTACGTGTCACACTTCATGTAGAACCCCAGAACATTTGCCCATGCATTGGAAATTGTGCCAAGGCTTTACGCCTTTGTAATCTTCCATTTCTATGAAAGGAGAAATTTTAAAGAACTTTAAGTGTTGACAAGTGGAATTCCTAAGTCGGATGTATTAAAATCCGGTTTACTGAACTCCATTTGCAGATCAGTTAACTTTAGGGGTAATTTGGTCAATGAATAAAGAGGAAATTGAAGATTTTAAAATGCCAAAAATGTTGCTTTTTGAATGACGAATCCAACGCAAACTGAATCGTCAAAATCCGACGAACGAGTCAAGAGTTATGGCCGAAACAGTAAAATGGACTCAAATCCACAAAGCACCGATCGCTAGGGATCGATCGGTCCACAACCGATTGCTCGGTCTATTGTAGCAATCGATCGGTCCACAAACGATCAATCGGTATCTATCGACTGGTGCACTAATTTGTATGGGGAAAAATTCCAAAGAGGGTGTTTTTGACCGATCGCTCGGTCCAGAACACCAGTCGCTCGGTAGGTGACCAATCAATCGGTATGTCGCGTTTTGCAGAATTTCATTAAGGGCTTTTTCATCTTTTGGGCATTTCACCTTGCCTATAAAGGCTTGCTCGAGCCTAAGGGTTTCATAAACCCTTAGGGCAGCATTTTGAGAGAGAGTAGAGGAGTGAAAGAGGGGTTTTTAACGTAGGGTTGCATCTTGAGAGAAATCAAGAGTTCAAGAACCCTAGATCTCACCTCAAGGCTTGGATTCTTCAAATCCACCTTCAAGCAAGTGAGGGACACGTTCTCCAAGGTAGGGCAGCGACTCCAAGCACGTTTTGGAGGGTTTCCTCATCATTTTCAAGGTCGGTACCTTATGCTACCCTCCTAGTTCACATTCTTCTTTCTTTTCTTCATTTTTATGTTTTTTCTCTACTATCTAAGTATGTAAATGCTATGAGATGAATGAATGGAGGATGATTGGCGATGGATGCCGTGTGGATGTGTTATGATGAATGAAATGGGAAGGGCATTGTACCAATAATAAACACACATGTATGTTGTAAGCATAAACCCACCTAAAAAAGCATGGTGTAGGCTTTAACAAATAATGTACACACCACATATTTGATGAAATGTCAAGGTAAAGAAAATGAGTTGTAAATCAAGAAATGCATGCTTAAAAGCGTATGGAATTGCTAGGGTCTACGATCGTGTGATTAATTGCTTTCTCTAAATGGCATGAATATTTACTTGTTTAAATTAATGATATTCTATGTATTGTTGAAATCTCAAATGTCATATTTAAGTCCAAGTGAAAGTATGTACACGATTCCACGAGCACGGCATGCATGACATGGTTTACCGGTGCTTTTCAAGAATAAGAGTTGGTAAATAGAGGTAGGGAATATCTTAAGATATGTTTTGTCTTGCTTTTGACAAGAACAAGAACAAGCATTGCACATGAGAGAGTTTACACTTCCCTCCCATCTCATTGAAAGAAGGGTCTCCCTTCCTTCACAAATGCATCTCACAAGTGCATCTCACAAGCGCATCTCACAAGTTACATGAGCATGTTTAATTTCCAAGCAAGCATGACACGCATGACATGACATGTATGACAGATAAGCAAGATAGACATGACAAGTTTCTCAAGCACGAAAAGAATATTTTAAGTCAAGTCAAGTGCACGATGATTTCAAGAGTTTTATCGGCTTTTATGTGATGCAAGCATGAATATAAACTGTTTTACTTTTCTGTTGTTATATGAATTGCTTCCTGCTTTATATATCGTTATTGTAATGCTGTGACAGTTGGTTAGCATTTGGTACACGCTGAGTATTCCATGTTCAGCCGTACGTTTATGTCGGTAGGTACTGAGGGAGCTGCCGCTCCTTTCGACATCTGTGCTCCTGGCCCATGGGTGGAAGAAGAGTACGTTGAGGAACCTGTGGAGGAACCTCCGGTAGAGGGCTACTACTAGGTGGTAAATTCTAGGTGACTATGGGTGAGCTTGAGAGAGTATATTCATGTATTTTGGTGGGTCTGTCCGCACTTTCTTTTGTGATTTCTTTTGTTCAAACTTGGATCATGTATATATATACTTAGAGGTTTGGTTAGTCTTCCGCTGTGCTATGTAGTTTATGCTTCCGTTATTATGTCCTCTTTGTATATGCTCCAGGTATTTTTGTAAGTTGGTTTGTCAAGCAAGTCATGTAAGTCATGATAAGTCGTCCAAGATTCACTCTAACTCCTAGGGTGGGTTTTGGGTCACGATACTTCAAAGCCTTTAACGACTTTAACACTCTTTTCTTTTCAGTTAGGGTTGCCACGTAACCCTCCCTATGTGAAAATTCCTTTCCCATTCACCTCCCCTACTCTCTTTGAAATCTTTCTCTCCTTATTTTAATTTTTTTCTCCCAATTCATCCCCTCATTTAATTTGACATATTGAAGGTCTGAAGGACTTGGTGCTCATGACGAAATAAGGAAAATGATATCAGATGTTCAGAACTCAAAAGATGAGAAACGAATGATGCAAATTAGGGATTTCTCTCTCTCCATTCGTTACATTTATTTCTTCCCAGATCTCTTTCCCTTTTTTCCTTTCTTTCCATCTATCCTTACAGTGAGTTCTCTGCCATCGTTGGCAACATAAACTTTATTATTACTATTTTTTTTATTACACTCCTAATTTCTTATTCTGTGTTTCTTCATTACTGATCTTTATTTCTTCTCCTCTGTTTCATTTTAGCAGAAGGGCGTTGAGATATGGAGAAGTGAGGAATAATAGAAAGTTTGAGATGCACTAAGACATAATGACCCAATTTAGTTATTTTTGATGATTGCCTCAATGAAGGTGATTTGAAAGCCAAGGTAGTGGTTTAAAGTCTAAACTTTCAAGCAAATATTTCTAACTGTGAAATAACTTTACTCGCCCTATTATATATTATTACAAGCCAGTGTTTGATTTGCTTATGTGTCACACTTTAAAGGCTTTAACGACTTTAACACAATTTTCTTTTCAGTTAGGGATGCCACGTAACCCTCCCTCTGTTCACCTCCCCTATTCTCTCTGAAATCTCTCTCCCCATTTTAATTTCTCTCTCCCCATTCATCCCCTCATTTAATTTGACACATTGAAGGTCTTGAAGGACTTGGTTCTCATGACGAAATAAGGAAAAGGATATCAAATGTTCAGAACTCAGAAGATGAGAAACGAAGGATGCAAATTGGGGATTTCTCTCTCTCCATTCGTTACAATTATTTCTTCCTAGATCTCTTTCCTTTTTTTCCTCTCTTTCCATCTATTCCTACAGTGAGTTCTCCGCCATCATTGACAACAAAAACTTTATTATTACTATTTTTTTTATTACACTCCTGATTATGTGATAGGACCTGTATAATATCATCAATAGGGGTTCAGTTAAAACTTAAAACTTAGGAAAGCCGTGAAAATAATGTTGACTATATTATGTGATAGAACCTGTATAATATCATCAACAGGGCCTTATCCCACTATTTGAGGTAGGCTACACAAATCTTGTTCTGCCAGTCCGGTCTATCTAGGAGGGCTGTATCTTCCCTGAAAGCATAGAAAACAACTGCAGAAGGATAACGATACAGGTGTCCTTAATTAGAAAATCATTGTGTGGATATAAAATACTCAAGAGTCAAGAGCATGCTCCGAATTCCAGTGCAGTCTGTGAATCATTTTTTTTGTTGTCTCCCATTGTCAATTGGTATGCATCCCCCATTTATGCAATTTAATGGGAAAAGAAGCATGGGCCACAGTCTATCAATTTTACCATGTTGCATTTTAGATTTGTCCTTCATTTATGTTTTGAATTCTTTGCTTGAGTTCCTTTATCCCTGCTGCTGTCGTTACACTAATACAGAGATGTCATCACAAACTAGTGAGATGTAATTTTTGCAGTTTGGTAAGGACAGAGCTACTGCAACTTATGGGGTGCTGCCTGCTGAAAATGTCCCTCCACCGCATGCTCTTGCATCAATATCAGCTTTGCAGATTGATCATTGTGGACACAGATTTGCGACTGCTGCATTAGATGACACTGTTTGCACATGGCAACTCGAGGTTGGAGGAAGGAGTAATGTCCGCCCAACAGAATCATCTCTCTGTTTTATCAGCCATACATCACATGTTTTCTATTTACGCAGAAGATTAGATGATAATTCAAGTAAATGTCTTGTTTCACTCAAAAAGAATGTCTTATTTTATTGAATAAATATTAATATTTGGCTACTAGTCTTATAAAAACATGTACCGCCAATTCTGAACAGTCCAATTGACTTGCCATATATCCAAAGTTATAATAGTCAGCATCGACATCTGTTCAATCTCTTTTTCTCGATTGTTGTCCATTACAAGTGACTCTCCAAAATTAGGCACTAATCGAATGGTTTGGGTCATCTAATGAGGAGAGTTTTATGCTATGTTCCATGATTCCATCCAACAAATAACCCATCTAGTGCAATCTAGATCTATGCCACATGAATTTGGATAGATATTACCATTCTCTAATTTTTTTCTGCACTGACTTGGAAGTAGATTACGAGTCTCGGGAGAATTCATCCCTGGTCTAAGCAGCAATAGTTGTCGATAAGGAGGTGCTGATTCATAATGCCTGAAACTCGCTTGTTCTAATAATAGTTATTACTCCACTACGGTGGATGCTGAACTGACCTTGGTTTCACATGACAACAATGCTTGTAAACCTTCAATTAGTTTTCTTATTCAACTCCCATCTCCAATTGCAGTTGCAGCCGGACAAAGTGAAAAGGCAGATGTCTGCCTCTAATGGAAGGCTTAATTTCAGTTTGAGCTTTTTCTCTTTGACAACCATTATTTGCTTTTTAATTTGTTTCTTTTTTCCTTACTTGAATAGAAGAAGTAATAAACTTCTTCATTGCTGCAGTAGGTTTTTCTTTCTTTCTTAGGCTATTGTTATTGTTGTTACTTGTTAGTTGAGAGGTGGTGGAGATGAGAAGATTTGTAAGTATGATCTTGATGGGGAAATCTAAGGAATGTCACTATGTACACCTTGCCCACATTCAGGGAGGTGGTGTCCACACCTTCATTTCTTCCTCCACACCTTCATTTCTTCCTCCTAGGAGATCTAATCGATTCAGAGCTGTCCACTCTAATGAATGAAAATTTTAAAAAATAAAAGATATGGTGAACAGTGATTAAAAGAAGATGGTTAAAAACCAGTGATTTGAAAACTGGACCAGACTGGCTAGTTGAACCGGTAAAATTATCGGGACTCAGCACATCAACTGGTCCCCAAAACCGGCTTATTCTAAAACCCGTTCTAAAATCAGAAAACCAGAAAAACCGCCCATTCAACGAGAGAATCGATGATTTAACCGGGAAAATTAACCGTAAGAACCAGCCGAAATTGTTTTTTTTTTCAGGATTAAAATATATATTTTAAAGATAAAAGGGCCACTTTTCATTCAGAAGGGTTGAACTGGAAATTGAAGACCCAACCGATTCGACCTCCGGTTCGGTTATGAAAAACACTGTTAAAAACTCAAAATCAGTTGACTAGTTTGATTTTCATCTAAGAATTGGATATTTTCTGCCCATGAGATTCAGCAGTAGATGATCCCTTCTTTTTATAGTACGAGTACAGATGATGTTTCCCAAGCTCTCATCTTCCTCTGGTTGTTTTTGTGTTGATTCAAGATATCTCCATGCATCGTTTAGTGCATTTGTAGACATTCTAACACTTACCAGGAAAATGATTAAAGAATGCAGGCCGGGGATGGAATTGTGACATCAATTGACTAGTTTCTCATTAACACTGCTGTTTTCTACAGCTGATGAATTGTAACTTGATTTAAACTCAACAACCATTAAATCTTCCCTTAGTTTGGGTTGTAGTTTGACTTCTTTGTTTAGTGCAATAATCTCTTGAAGGCAAATTGGATAACCGAAAATCAACTTGCAATTAACTTATCGAATTCAAGTTGGATTGTAAAAGTCATTTCACTGAAAATCAAACTGGATCATAAAATTAATCTTATACTATGACTCTTATAGTAGTTATTAATTACTTTTACACTAATAAACTCCATACCGCACATTGGACAATCAGATTTCCAAGAGAAGTCGATCTTAGTATTTGCTTGTAAATCCATTTTCACCTTATTTAGTCCATACAATGAACAGTATTCTGAATAATATGGTAAATTTTTATAGTGGTCTAGACAATTGGATGTCATACAATTTGTATCAGATTAGATTAAAGTTGAATCATGGAAGAATTTTGTTAGATGTGAATAAAAAATTGACATGATTTTAAAATCACTGTGATCAATTTAACGTCTAGTGTCAATGGTCAATGGTATTGTACATTCAGTGGAATACAAAGCAATTCTCCAGATATGAGATAGAACATATCAAAAAAAAAAACTTATCGAATTATCTCAGTTGAAAACAAGTACTTCTACATATTGGGGTACAAACAAAAAGGAAAGGTAAAAGGAAAATTGAAAAAGCTGGTACTTAACGTTCCCCTGCTTTCTTCCATGCCTCTTGTATGTTTTTCTATCTTCCTTTGTTTCTCAGTATTCATCCAAGTAAGTATACAGTGTGTCGTCTTTTTTCGACTTGCGTCGGCTGAGTAAGGCTTTGAGGAGACGTTTACTTTTGCTGGGGTATTGTTCGATCTCCTTCGGGCTGTCTCTTTCGGCATGGAGACGCATTGAAGCTGATTTCCGAGGCTCCGAAGGGTACTGGCACAGTAAGAGGCAAATTTCCAAGGTTACAAGTATACTGATATAATAAAGTAAAAGCGTATATTCATTCCTAAAATATGATAGAACTCTTAATGAAGAAAACATGAAGTGCAAATTTGTTAAATATTTTCAGAAGGATAGGTTCAGTGACAATAAAAGTAAAAAACTATTTTCATTCCTAAAATATGATACTACACTACTACAACTACTACTAATGAAGATAATATGAAGTGAAATTATTATTATTTTTTAAATTTTATCGGTAAACACAATTTCATTATTAAAATAATTTCAAAACAATAGGTTCAGTTATGTTTAATTGACAGATTAAATAAATATCATTTCTCCTCTGATCTTTGTATAAGCATAATGTACTAAACACTCTCCATTCTCCTGTGCATACCCGTCGTCTTCCATTAGAAGAGTTTGGAGTGGTCGGCCTATTTGAGAGAGGAGTGGTCGGCCTACTAGAGAAAGATCCAGAGCGTAAGAGTGGAAATCGTTGTGGTGAGATCGTTCGCTTCTCTGATTTATAAACAAAAATCATCAGTAGAACATCTCCAACAAGAGACCTTTACACCAACACATAAAGAACACATTATCAAGGTTTCACCAAAACAAAGTAGTTCAGAATTAACAAATCCATCTGTACAAACCCAGTTCTTTGTTGGACATAGTGCCTGTGAACGCAAAGGTTCCAGGACTTAGGGAACTCCGTGGAGAAGGTGATGGAGAACGCCCTTTTCTGCATGGAGAATCCAATAAATTGAATCACGATATTGGTGAATTCAAGTCACTAACAGTGCATTAGGGATTTCAATCTCCTGAAGTACAAATATATATGGTTCGTTTTTACCTGAATGAAGATGATGGGGTCTCTCTAATTGTCGCTCGAATGGCTGTAGCAAAACAATCACATTATATTATAATATGATTAAATGACACCAAGATCTTGCATCCCATCCATAAGTAATGATACAACGCGAAAGATTAAACTACACAAAATATACCATTCTTAAATTGATGCCAGTTGTCTTCATCATCTAGGCTGCACCCTTGATATTTTGATTTAGTGCGGCCAGAGCCATGCATGGTCTCCCCAACTGAGCATAAAATTTGAGAAAACCAGGAAAACACAAACATTTTTTCTTAGTAGTGTGACTAAGAATGAATTATTCTAGAAAGCAATTTTAAAGAGTTTAGGAAGAGAACAGAAGAGTATTACTACCTGGCAAGATGTACCGCTTATGGTATTTGGGAGTCTTTATCACCAGTGACTGTTGGGAAAGGCCCTCATGATCGATATACTCTTGGCATGTCCGTAATCTCTAAAATACCAGTCACAGAAGCAAAATAGATATTTCAGTAGTCTATCATAAATTCATTAGTAAACTAATAATCTCTAGAGTAATGTGTTGAATTAGGAGGAAGGGAAGAAGTCTCCTCCCATAACATCGCACACATGAAGGACGGTTGGTCCTTCATGGTTTCACTAGAGGAGATTTTCTAGGTCAAATTCAAACAGAAGTGCCATTTTGGAACTCTTCCACACTTTTCTGATTGTCCAAGGAATGGAATAAGATTAGATGGTGAATATTATTTGATTGGGCCAATTGTTAGCCTAAGATGTACCAATTTAGGATCCATTGAATGGTGGTTTGTGACATGTGACTCCCTTGAATGTGGTGCAATACGAACGGCACAGGTGGGCCTCATCCTGATGCATTTACTTATTTAATATGCTACATTGTCGATCAATTTTTGGAAAAACAGTTTCTAGCTGATTTTTCTTTCTTCTGGTTATAGTAATCTAAGAGATGTGCAAATGATAGATTTCAGTTTGCTAGGCATATTGCATACGAGGTTTAAAAAAAATTGAACACCTAGGAAAGTGTCCATGAATGGTGTTTTGGCTCTTTTTAACTTTTTCAATCTTAGAAAGACAAGGTAAAAGGTTTCAAAAATCAGCTCTCCATAGTAAGTGTTTCCCTTCACTTTTTAGAGCTTTGGCAGTAGTAGACTTTGGAAGAACAGAAGCATTTCCAGGCATCTTTCCTTATTTTATCATGAGAAACTCCATATCCTCCATTAGAGTACTGAAGGCTCTGCAATTATGAGATTACTTTTGAGTCTTTCTTTCCTTAATTGAGTTCATGGTTCAGAGTTTGATCAGATGGTTTTCAGACTCAACTCCAAGTCCAGTTTTTTTTACAAATATTGCCAAGTTTTGACCACAAAATTCTTCACTGTTAGTGTTGTTGCCCAAGATTTTTAAAGATTCCATCTGAATTGGAAGTAGATATGTAGAATTTATAACTCGATACTAGTTTTTGACCACAAATGTTTCATTTATTTAGATTTTGAATTTCTTAATGTTTAAAAAAATCTAAGATCATAGATAATCTCACTATAAACAGAAGAAGTGAACATGTCAAATAGTACCTGTTCAATGCAAGAGACTCGAAACTCTGTTATGGAAACTTCATCAACCTTTTCATCCAAGAGACCATTAACCTTGTATGTCACAGAACCCAAATGGTCGACGGTATTAATGAGAGCTTTAATGGCATATTCTTTCAAGGTGTCCACCACTCTACATGTATTGCATAATAAAAAACAAAATTAGAAGACGAGATATATAAGAGGAGAACAAAATTTCCAGTCTAGAGAAGTAGAATGAGTGTGACTCACATCTGTTTCTGGTCATCGTTGGTATAAGACAGTTCAAAATACTCGGCTGCTGAGTACAACTGTGTTCTAAGATTCTTCAAATCCTGAAAATCCAAGTGCAACATGAGTATGAAATTCAAAACCCATTTCAGGAAATTCTTATAAAATTCTTCGGAGTTGCAGGAACTCAAAATTATTCGGTAGTATAAAGCTTGTATGCAGAAAAAAGACTCAATAGAACTGCAGTTTTATCTTCAGAAAAGAACCTTTGTTTATGAAGATGAGGAACTAAGCAAAAATCATCAATAATTCATGAAAGCCATGTTATACTAGTATACTTAAATTGTCATATTCTGTTCTTCGATTACAGCCAGGAATATCAAAACCTAGGATTTATGTTTTTTACACCAATTTTAGGGATACATGAAAAACCTCCACTGATTCCATTCAATAAAGGGAACCACTTTTTTGTTTTGCAAACCTAACCACCACAAAAGAGAGATCAAGAACAGAAGTGTACCTTGAGACTGTCTGAGAAGAGCAAGCTCTGCTGCATGGAGAGCTCATCATAATTCGATGCTTCTCGAGGGATAGACAGTGAAGAAGATGAAGACATGTTTTCCATGAAGGGGAAACTGAAATTGGGATTCCTTCTTCTTCTGCAACAATAATCATTTATCCTCTATGAAATTACTATAAAGTATAATTCAAAAACTGTACCTGTCTTTACCTCAGCAATCAGAACCAAAAAAATCCATTCATACTTTTTTTAAAAGCACTTCCAATTCAATACTGAAATAATGCCAAGTGACCCCCACCAAAAAATAAAATATAAGAAGATGAAGACATGTTTTCCATGAAGGGGAAACTGAAATTGGGATTCCTTCTTCTTCTGCAACAATAATCATTTATCCTCTGTGAAATTACTATAAAGTATAATTCAAAAACTGTACCTGTCTTTACCTCAACAATCAGAACCCAAAAAATCCATTCATACATTTTTTAAAAGCACTTCCAATTCAATACTGAAATAATGTCAAGTGACCCCCACCAAAAAGTAAAATTAGAAAATTAAAACAGAAACACATAACATGTCTTTCTTCTCTTGCAGCTGAAATCTCAAAACCCATTTCACATACAAAATGAACTCCATTTCTAACACTCATAATACTTGAAAGACAATAAGAACAGCTTAGCACCTGGATACACTTTCTTCTGCAACTATCTCAGAAAGCCCATTTATTCTCAATCTTCACTAATACCATAGCATAACCCAAAAGAGGAAATGGTATTTCTCAATTAGAAAAAATTAAAATTAGCAAATTAAAACAGAAACACAATAACATGTCTTTCTTCTCTTGCAGCTGAAATCTCAAAACCCATTTCACATTCAAAATGAACTCCATTTCTAACACTCATAATGCTTGAAAGACAATAAAAACAGGTACACTCTCTTCTGCAACTATCCTCAAAAGCCCATTTACTCTCAATCTTCACCAATACCATATAACAAGAACAAGAAGAAGAAGAGATGAAGAGACCAACCTGGTTTTTTATCTCCTTCCTTTTCTGCAACTACAACCCAAAACCCACTTCCCATTCACTACTTGAAACTTAAAAGTGAAACCAAAAGGTGAAGAAGGCTTAAATGAAACTGTAAGTCTTAATTGATAGAGATGGGTGTGGTTGATAATAGTATTTTGACTGTGAAACAAAAGAAAAGTAATAAATCTCTCTTTAGTCTTTACTTTGGGTTCTGAGGATGAGAAGGTTGAAGAGACAAAGGACATGGGGTTGACAGGGAATCCCAGAGCTTTACTCAGAGCAAAAGTCTCCTTCTTTTTGAAGCAAAACAGTTCTTCACCATTTGCCTCATCATCATTCATCACTATCATTGAGTGAGTGGGTCCCACACCCTCTACAAAATCCACCAAACATTTCCTTTTTTTCAACCTCAATTGCAGAGAGGAGGGGTGCCCTTTCAAATTTGTGGGGGCGCTCATGTCACTGTCCTAAATGGGTAAACTTGATTTTCAATTTAAGAAATCAATGCCGTGACTGGTGGAGATAGACTGGGTCCCACTGCTGACCATATCAGTGTTTTCTTTAGCACGTGAACATACCTTCTTCTTCCTTTTTTTTATTTTTTTATTTTTATTTTTTTTTACTGTAGTCTTAACTATAAGTATGTAGTGCAGTTAATAGATATGTGGGGCCCATAGCCATTCCTCCTATCTGGGTCCCTGCACTGGATCTAATCAATTACCAACCTTCCTTTGCTACCCAGTCGTAAGACATGTTGGAAAGTAAGACATGTTAAAGTAGCTTTGAAATAGGCTACACATAATAATAATGGACTTGGGATCGTCTCCGGCTATAACCAGAGACGTCCTCTCTGGCTGTATTGTGATGATGCCAAGTGTCCTATAACTTCCATGTGATTAGCATCGGATGGTAATAGAGTCCAAGGAAAGAGGAGAAACAGTTAAGGCTATTAAAAAACAAATGTTAGGCTATTTTGAATGCTTAGCATCATTGGTTCACCACGATACAGCCTGAGAGGATGCCTCTAGCAGTAGCAAGGGACGATCCTAGGTCATCAACAATAATAGGGATAGTAAAGAGAGATTTGTTTTATCTATTAAGAAGAATTTTAAATGAATTTAATTAAAAATTTTCTTTAATTTAACTATATAATTATATCGACTCAATCTAGCACGTCTAGTGAGTAGTAAAATTAATATCCTAGCGACGATTCCATCTAGAAAATTCATATCCTATATTGCATTTTGATTTCTGTAGAATTCATTAATCTATATCAACATTGTTCAATAATATAGGGTTTATACCATCATGTCTCATAGTATTGAGACTCGCTATACATAAATTGACACCCAATTTATAATTGTTTTTTGGTAAATGTGGGTATCCTAGACTAATCTCACATGATGCATAGGTAGACTCATAACTCATACATCTGATATATAGGGGAGCTTAGATTCGATCTCGAGACCTTCGGGTTTACGATTCGTTCTTTGACCACTAAGCTACACCCACTAGGCTAAACAATTTATAATTGTTTAGTGAGAGAATTTTGAATACTACATTTGTTTAACTCTCATATAGATTTGTAGGCATCCAAACAATACATTGAATGTCGCAATATAAGCCAAATAGCATAGCTCCAATGCATCAACTTTTCACAATTTAACTACTTTAATTTTGGGAATGCTTCCAAAATTCATCCATAAAATTGTCCTTTTTATTTCATCATAATTATCAATGCTTTTTCGGATATTTAGGAACACGAATATTATTTCATTTGTTTTCTTGAATATCCATGATTACTTTAATAAACTTTGGGGATAAATAGGTAGGGGTGTCAATGGACCCAGCTGGCCCACAGCCCAGCCTAATTACATAGTTGGGCTTAGAGGCATATGCCCTAAACCATTAGACTATACTTGTAAGTGGTTTTGGCCAGGCCCAATAAGGCCCAGTTGTTAAACCCTTGAAATCCATTTATCTTCTAAGCCCAATCCAAACCGATTAATAAGTGGGCTGGCTCGATTCATTATTAATTGGGCCTACACAAACCTAGGCTGAACCATGTTGAATCTGACTCGTTGACACTCCCAATAAATGGGTATGGCTAGGGGTGTACAATGGGCGGGTTGGGTTGGGTTGGGTTGGGCTGGGCTGAAACCAATTTGGGCTTTGTTCATCTTATTTATGTTCATGTGTAACCCAGCTCAAACCTAAACTTATTGTAATACATGAAGCCCAAACCCAGCCCATGTACGACATTGTAAGTTTAAGTTGGGTTTTGGGCCAACCCATGTTCAACTAAATATTCAAACCTATATTTGTACTGCAATGGTGTACCTTATTATATATAGTGAAAAACAAGAGATCAAAGCTGAAATTCGACTTTTGCAGGTTTGAATAACTAGAGTTTCGCTTGATAATCTCTAACTCAATAACTCTGTCAAACCCTCTTTACATATAAAACAAAAGAGGTACGTACAGTAGCAAAAAATGGAGAGTACGTCTAATTGTAAAATCCAGTAATGAAAGTAAATCTAAATCTAATTGTAGAAATCGAAGAGGTAGAGAAAGTAGAAACAAAACCGAAACCCAACCTTTGGATTTTGGATGTTGATTGGGCTAAAGTTCATTATGTGGGGTGGTTTGATCGATGTGATTAATGGCATGGTTGATATTCCTTGGAGGGTATGGTACTAGAGAAAGGAAATTGTTAGATTGCAGGTAAAATGTGATATGATTTTTTAGCATGTTTACACAGAAAAAATCAATGTAGACAGTGACTCTAAAATAATGATCGATGTGATTAATGACATGTTTTGATACTAAAAGAAATTGTCGGATTGCATGTAAAATGCAATATGATTTTTGATCATGTTTATAGAGAAAATAATCAATGTGCAGATTACCTAGCTAACGAGGCATTCAACACTTCTAAGAGTAAAATCTTCAGGGAAACTAATGAAATTGCTTTTATCCTAAAAAGAATAATGAGGGTTGATAAGATAGGGCTGCCTAACACTAACATTAGATTTTGATCTTTAAGGGATCAGGTTTTATGCCCCCTTGTATTTAGTTTCTTTTTTAATTAATAAACTGGTAGGGATCTGCCAACCCCCCGAGGTATTTCTTAAAAAAAAAGTTGATAAATTTCGGGCCAGGTTAACTTACCTTTATCAAGTTTTTCCAAACACTTAATGAAGATAGAGCTCGAACTCATGGAACCTTACCCCAGCCCGCACTAATTCACGCTGGGTTGTGCCGGCTAGCCCGACCCAATGTACAGCCCTAGGTATGGGCAGTTGGGCCAAGTTCCCCGCAGGCCCAACAAAACTGTCGTCCAAGCCCGGCCTGGCCCGGCCCGGCCCATTGTCAATTGATAGACTGTATTCATTGATCTATCGTATCCATCGAACAAAGCCGGGAAGAAGAAGGGGTCGAACAATAAAGAGGAAAACCAGAAAAACTCGATCTCAGGAGATGGGGGTGATGGAGAAACTGAAGATGTTCGTTGTACAAGAGCCCGTAGTCGCAGCTTCGTGCCTCATTGCTGGTGTTGGTAAATCTCCATCTTCTTCGAATCCCTAATTTCAGTCCTTCGTAATTTCTCCATCAATTTCGTTTTCATTCTATGGCTATCTGTTTTTTTTTTTCTTATTCCAATCCAACCAAACTGTAGGAAAATCAGGTGAAGAGTAATGGATGATTTGTTTCTCTATGAATATTAGATCAGATTTTGGTGCCTTCAAATGAAGAGAATCTGCTAAGATGATCCCCTGTAATTTTTTCATTGCTGTTGAATAATCTTCCTGATTTTATGTCGAATGGTCAGTTTGTACTTTTCAGATTTTAATTGAATGCTCTATCTGATTTATTGATTATCATATCATTTGCATTTATGTGAATGAAAGTTCATTACTTTATGTTAAGACAGTGGGTTTGGATTAGCTTTTTTAGTTCAATTCAAATTCAGCTGTGAAGTGGCTTATAACTCCAATTAATTGTTGTTTGATTTATCTTGGAGAACGACTGTTAATTGAAGATTAACGAGGGCATTGATAGAGAGTCGACTAGTATTATTTCAATTTGTGTATTTTGGTAACCATCAAAACTAGTAAGAGTTGTATTTCAATTTCCAACAAGTTTCTTGGTGGCTACTGGCGGAAGTTATGAAGTGAATATGATCAAAGTCTGTAATTATAGCTAATTGAATAGATCATTTACTTCCACCCTTGTACTTAAGTAATTTTGGATAATATTTCCTTCTCATGTTTTTTAAAAGTTCCTTTCAAAGTGCGCAAAAACTTGTCTGTAGAACGTGTTAGAGCCAAGGTAACTTAAAGATAAATATATAGACTAAGTTATATGGAAAAAAATTGGAAGTATGATCAGTGACCTTAAAAATACGCATTTATACGAGATTTCTGTAAAGGCATTGTCAATGATTTGAAAGTTTAACTTGATGCGCTCGTAATAAATATCTTTCATAAGTGTATGGAGCTTTTTGGGGATTTGTAATCCAGATGCCTGACATCTTAATCTGTTGGTAATCTCACCTGGCATGGATTGGCTTGAGAAACTTCAAGCCAAGAAGTTATGCAAGAATCAATTTTGTCAAAACCATTTTAAAGGACAAAAGGAAGAGAAAAATATGAGCAGTAAACAGAGTATTTTTGGGAGAATAACACTGAAAATGGTTAATTCAGTAAAGCACTTTAACTACTCCTCGAGTAAAAAAGGAGTATGACTTTGTGATTTATGTTTGACTGGTGCAAGATGGGTCCAAGAACTGCTAAGTTAAGGATATTAAGATATTCTTCCTTGGAGAAAATTTCGATGGCTAGTTTTCTAATTTGTTGGAGAGTTGAAAACTTGAACATTTTGAAGTTCTCTTGTTGGGAAATTCTGAACAAAGTGAAAATTTTCAAATGTTCACCTTTGATGCTGATTTTGATTTGACTGTACAAATTAAGTCAATTCAACAGTTCATGAAGTGCTTCTAGTGTCCTTGGATCTAGGTTAAGAAGTTGTAGGAAATTTTTGGGTTTGGTGATTCAATGTGGTTATGAATTGTTATACAGGAAGAATGTAAGCAGTTGTTTAGTATGTCTAAGACTCTAAATCTACAGTTTAAGATATAGGCATTTCAAAAACTTAAAATTTTGGATGCATGAAGATATAATCTTTGTGCTACAAAAGTATAGTTCAGTTCTGTTTGCATTTTCTCGAAATCATGGTGTCACTAGTAAAAGTAATGTAGTCTTATGGCAATAGCAAATTTTGAATAAGAGTTAAAAGTAAGATAATAAGTTACTGAGGTAGTTAATAGTTTGGGTGTGGAGAGGCCAAAGGGGGAACCGCTAATGGGATCATTTGCTTTGTCAGGTTGTAGTAAGTTGGAGTTGGATGCTCAACTATGTTACTTTTGCTTCTGCAGCTTGAGGCATTTGTCCCAAAGGTGTTCATCCTTATGGGATGTTGCACACACAGCTACGAGGGATTTATTGGCCGGTCTTGCTCTTCTGGCAGAATCCCTCGTTGAATGGGTCCATAGATCTGTATGTGTGGCAAGCAGATTTTTCTTCTGCCGCCATATGACAGGTCCGATTGGATGCATTGTTTGACGTGAAGACAATGGGGATTGGTCACAATGATAGGTTTTTTTTCATTTCTGTTTAATAATCCACCTGATTTTTTGTCGAATGGTCATAGAGTACTTTCAGATTCTAATTAAATGCTTATGCTCTATCCAAAATTTTCAAGCGAAGAAGGCATAGGACTAGTTAATACTACTTGTCCAAAAAAAAAGTTAATACTAGGCTCAGTTAAGAGTTATTGTGAATTGGGTATCATATCACTTGCATTAATGTGGATGATATACATTACTTTATGTTAGGATAATTACTTTTCTCCCTTCATTTATCAGTGTAGCAATGAGTCGCCTGGACGGCGCCTAGGCGATTTTGGACTGTCATCGCCCAAGTGTCCCTCTAGGCGGGCGGAACTCACCTGGACCCTCTTAACTATTAGCTTGTTTTACAACTTATTTACATATAAATATCATTTAAGTAAATGAATCATTTACTTAAATGATATTTATATGTAAATTAGGTTATACCCTCCTCCGAATTTGAATTCAATAACAATTATCTTAGATCCAAGATCTTGAAGAATAAAAAGTCAACTTTCCAGTTCAAAAAAGAAAAATAAAAAGTCAACTTAGTTCAAGAGCAATATCCGTTTTTTAGGGATTATGTCAAAATTTTCTCAAATCTTAAAATTTCATAAATTCTACTATATCAAAACAATACTAAAACCCAGAAGTCCGGTAAAAAAAGTTTCATATTTTAGTCTTCAAAAATATTTTCATCTATAGGGTCAAAAAGTCAACTAACAGTTTAGCAAAAAAAGACTTACATTCAAGTTTTACAATAATAAATGTTAATTTGTCTAGATTATTGTCAATCCTAGGAGGTTTGAATTATTATATGTATATAACTATATATTAATATTAATATGTGTATATTTAATATATATATAATCTAATTATTTTTATCGCCTAGGCAGCGCCTCACCTAGCTAGGCCTAATCACCGAGGGTTTTGCCTAGATGCCTTAACTACATTGTTATTTATATATCCTCTGATTTACCAATATCAGGACAATGGGTTTAAATTAGTTTCTTAGTTCAAGTCAAATTCAATCAAGCACTTGGTAACACTAATTAAGGACCAAATTACCACATCAAACTTTGACTGAACATTATAGACATATAGTACATTAAATACCATTGGTTTATTTGAAAATGGAGAATTTCACACTATATTCACGCTCACTGTGAGTAGTGTTATTTCTTGTTTTGTTTGTGTTGTTTCTTTGTATTGTTGTGGGCTCCTTTGTTGGTGATGAAACTGCTATCTTTTTGTTCACCTTTAGGCTGTGTTCTTTTGTTGGAACTTCAAAAGCGTTGTACTTTAAAAAGCACGGACTTTTCAAGATCCAGGTTTTCACAAGCTTGAGCATTTGATATGTTGTGTTCTTTTGTACCCGAGGCTTTGTGTGTGAGTTTCCGCAATTTTGTGAGTGAATGTATAGGACTTCAAATGTCAGCGTTCTTTTAATGTGGGACTAATCTGCTGGGACTTTGAGATTTTTTTTTTTTAACAATAATCTAAAGAGGCAGTTTTGAGAAGATTTTTCTTACCATAATTACAAGATTGGGGAAAATCCTTTTGAAACACTAATTAATGTAAAATCCAATAACAAAGCACACTTGTGTTTACATAGCCCATAATACATATGCTACATTTGTTGCCTCATCAAGAGGATTTGTGGGGTTTGAAGATGAAAGATACTGGTATTCAAGTGTCGGCTCCGGCACAAGACTTTATGTCTGTCAAGCGACGTCGTCTGATTTTTGATCACCATTTGCTGTCATTTGAACTTGAGCTGCATGTTGCACTAAACTATTAGTCCATATAAACATAATAGTCTTCAATTGGGAAGACAATGTAAACTCAAGCCAAAATTGAATTCCAGATAATACAAAGAAACAATAAGAACACACAAAAATTTGTGAGCACAAGCTCTCTCACAAGTATGGCAACTGTAGAAATTTTTAGAATCAATCCTTATTTTTTCAATGAATAAAACAAAGCTAAAGACTACATATTAATGGAAGTCTTGTATTGTATGTGCCATATCTTGTACATATGACACACCAACTGTTATTAGACTCTGCATTCATCAGTACTGACACACCTATCCATCTGAGAAATCTGCTTTTTTTTAGAAGGGCTGTTACATATTTCTTCATCTGATACTCCAAGAGGACTTAATCCAACTACCGGCCTTGCTTTTTAGCGGGCATCTCTTTCATCCTTTCCTCAACTCAGTTACGTTGCCCCATACTCCCATATCACCATGAATCTTTGACAACATTGAATATACAGCAGGATGATCTTGTTCCAAATTATACATTCCCCCCGGCAGCAAATAGACCAAGTTCCAAACTCGAATGCAAGCCACAGGCTCCCAGCCAGTGTTTTAAAAAGCGTGTGAGGCTTACGCCTCGGGGCGAGGCTTAAGGAAAATGCCTTGAGGCTTAACCATAAGGCTTAAAACCCCATGAAGCTCACATGAGGCACACACCTCATGTCTTGAAGCTTTCTTTATGTCTATGTACGTCTTAAACATTAACTAAAATTAGGAACTGAGACTTAAATGTCGTTTTTTTTCTAAAATTTTTTATTTGTTTCAATTAATTTATATAGTATTTCTTATGTGTACGTGTGTGCCCACATGAACACACACAATGAATACAAATACAAATATATATATATATATATATATATATATATGTCTCTCTCTCTATGTATATATACTATAATCTTTCATCAACTTTTTGAATCTTTTTGCCATTTTTCTTATATTATATTTATTTGTTAATATGAGAGAGCATGAAGCTCTCTTGTGAGGCTTACGCTTCACGCCTCGTGGCTTACGCCTTACGCATCTTGAGGTCCTAACGCCTTGCCTCACGCCTTAACGTTTTAAAACATTGCTCCCAGCAACACACTTCATACTACAAAATCAGGCTCAAATGGGCAATGGCATCCCCTTAATCAAATTTTCTGTTTTTGTCTAGCTGACCTGCCCGCCCAATTAGATCCACCATGCAAGCATAATGCTCCATCCCTGCTTGTATCCCAATTTCGTCTCCATGGAGATAACTGTCTTTCACCTTTTTCAACAAATTCTCCATGCCCACATGCCGATAGCATGTTAATGAATGTAACTTGATCAGGCCTAAAACCATCTTTTTTCATTCTCTCAAATTCCTCCAGTGCTCTTGTTCCAAAACCATGTCTAGCATAACCTCCTATAATCGAATTTCAAGACACCAAATTCTTCTTTAGCATGGACTCAAAAGTGTAAGCGACTGCACTAATGTTTCCACATTTTGCATACATATCTATAAGCAGCTGCACTAAAGGCAGTTGAGTGGGAATGTAACTTAGTCCTTGTAGCCAAACATGATGTTAAATCTATGTCCTAGCTTCACTCCTACTGATCAGACCTAACCCTGCATCAAAACATCCTCCTAAGGATCTTAGCAAGATGGGTACTTCTTGAGAATTGCGGACCCCCATTCAGAAAAAGGTAATCTTCCCTGCCTAAGTATATACCTGATCTTCTGCAGGATATAGAGCAATTGATCGATTCGTTTACCTCTCTACGAAGTTTATCTACTTTCTTGTTTAAAGCTAATAGGTCCTCTGTGATCTAGAAGGTACTAAAGGCAAGTTGGGAAATTTAGCTATCTAATGTCATAGTTAAAGAACTCTATCTGGGAACTTAGTTCTCATGTCTCAAATCCTATAGAGATGCATTGTGGCAGTTAGACACCATGCACACCTCTACTAATCTTGTATAAATTTCCCAAGAACTTCTTTAGAGAAAATACATGATTTTTGAAATAAAGTGTAAATTTTAAAAAAAAATTACTGGATTATTCATGACATTTTAAAAAAGATCCGAGTAAATATCTAATATATATAATATTTATTTATAATTCTTCATAATTAGTAATTTTATTTTATGATATTTTCATATCCGTGTACAGCTCTACTAATTTTGTATAAATTTCCCAAGAACACATCTCAAGAGTCCAAACCCCAATCCCTATTTCTGGAGGAACAAGAGGATTACAATAACAATTTGTGTATGGCTCACCAAAAATCGAATATTCAATTTGCCCAGAACATATACAATTCTCTCAGAAATCCTAACGTAGATTGTTATGATTCCTCTTAGACCAACATATATATTGGTATTCTAAAATGAAACGAAATGGCAAACCCTCAAAATTTTAGGGCAACATTTGGATTATCAAATGAAATGTCAAACCCTAGATATTAAATCAAAGAGAATGAATCAAAAAATGAAATAAAGATTGAAAGAATGATAATGTATAAAAAATTACAGAAAAAATGAAGAAAAGGAGATGAAAAATTGGAAGAGATAGGGGAGAACTTACCTTGGGACGGCAACAACAGTAGCTGGCGACGGCGACAACAGTATCTGGCGACGACGACAGTAGTAGCCGAAGATGGCGACGACGACGGCGATGGCACTTCTTCCGTAAGCTATCGAACAAAATGGGAAAGATGAGGAAAATGGCTCTGTGCAATGAAGAATTTGTTTTTATCGGGGGTGTCGATATTAAAGACTCCCAAAAACTCGTGGGCATGTGCTTTGGAATGTCCGAGTCTTTTGCTTGGGTGTTTAAACACACACTTTGGTGGGTTTTTAAAGTTACATGGGTTTTTAAAGTCCCAAGCTTTTGGTCAAAAGAATAGCATATACATTCGAAAAATCCGAGACTTTAAAAAACTCACCTACCCAGGAAAAGAATACGCCCTTATGGATTATTAATTTATTTTTTCATATAAAAAAAACATTTGCACTCAATCTCATCACCTGAATTTTGAGCCCTTTTTTGATGCCTAAAATATCATTAACCTGCAAAAGTTGTAGAAATAGCCCTCGAAGATCATTGTAACGAGCCTTAGGATACTTCATATGGATGTCCATGCATGAAGTTGTACTTCCATTAAGCTATTGTATCAACCAGATCATGGTCGGTATAATATGTATATTTTGATTCAATTCGTTATTATTCTTTTTAGTAGCCTTTGGTGTTGCGAAATCACAGTAATTAAAAGATTCTGAACAGAGATGATGGTCAGTTGGGAAGTATAGAAGACATTTTACTTGCAATTAACTTAATACTGTTAATGCTGTTTAATCATGTTTTATGCTTCTTTAGAGGTTCCTATGATGAGGAGTGTCTGCTTTGGATTTTCGAATCTCTTGTGGGGAAAGATCATTTCATCTAACCCCCATTCTCACTTCTCATGTTGTGAAATTTTCAGGCCTTTTCCTTCCAGCTGTGGTCAGGCCTATCTTGGACTCCTTGGAAACATCCAAGCAAGTCCCACAACCTGCTCTAAGTGATGTGAGTATGATTTTTTTCAACTTGGGGTGTCTTTATATTGTTTAACCATGATTTCTCTGCAGGTTAAGAGTTTCTCCATGAAATAAGCACCATCCATGGTTCCAGCCCCCACCCTAAACTTTTGGAATTTTTAAAAATGTATTATGACTTATGAGGTGGATGGAGATCCAATCACAGCCAATTGCAATTGAACTTGGAGTCAATTGCACCCACAGGCCAACACGTGTCCCTTTTAATCCCTATTAACTTTGGTTAAGATTCATTAACCTTTGAGGTTCAACAATTAAAAAAAATATATTAACCCTAAGGGTTAAAAATCCGTAACTATAGTTTAATATCTTTTGATACTATTTTCTAAAAACTAAGGTTATATTGTTGAACCCTAAGGGGTAATAAATCTTAACCATAGTTCATAGGGGTTAAAGGGACATGTATTGGCTTGTGGGTGTGATTGAACTCTCCCCGAGTTCAATCGCGATTGGCTGTGATTCGATCTCAGGTAGGTGCCCCTCAGCTTTTGAATTTTCTTAAATAGGATTTAGAATCCTCTACTGTTATAACCAGACTCCTTGGAGTCGGTTACAACCCACAGGTCAACACATGTCCCTTTTAATATCTCTTGATTGTGATTAAGATTCACTAACCCTTAGGGTTTAACACCACCTAACCTTGGTTTTTGAAAAAAAAAATTAACTCTAAAGGTTAAAGTTGTTAACCAGAGTTTAAAGACTTTTGTATTGTAATCAAACTCTAAGGAGTTTGGTTGTAACCGTAAAGAATTAGTCATGGGGCAGCTGCACATTGAATTTTTTTTAAGAATATCTTTTAACTATTTTATTTAATAAGGCATAGTCATTGGACAACTGCTCCAGAACTTTACAAAAAAATTATATTATTTAATAGGGCATGGGACAACTGCTCCCATAAACAAGGAGAAACAATACGTGTAGGATATGTATTATGTACAAAATGTATGGATGAAATGACCCACAAACTTAGTCATCAAAAAAAATTTTGAGGGGCTCTTCCCCCCGTCCCTTAAACCCAATGTGCCCCTACTGCAGTAAATTCTTGGCTCCATCCCTGGTTCCAGTGGGGGTGGTGTAGTACTTTTATTCAGAATTGCTAATACTTATATCATGTATTTACTATGAATTTATCTTTGAAATTGCTACATATTTGCACGTGATTACTAATGTGAATTACAATTTTGCAGGTGGTTGCGGGTATGACGGGTAAAAAGCAAGAGTAATCTCGATCAGCGATGTATTTGAGGGACTGAGCTCTTATGTTTGATCAGCTAAGCAATAAGCCTGTTCATCACTTCTGGACAACTTCTGAGTGATTTTAGATTTAAACATCTTCAGTTTTGTTATTTTTGTGTAAGCATGTGAATGGGATGAAGACCATGAACTTAATTCTCATGTGCCTACCGAAAAATCTAAGCTTCCATTAAAAGCCTAGTTGCTACATGGGCTGTATTTTATTGTAATTGATATGCTTCTCCATCCCAAGTGTATCAGATGATTGAAACTATCAGAAGAATTGTTCATTGACTTCATTCTATAGAAGGGCATAGAGAATATAGGAATAAATTAACCTTGAACAATTACTCTCTTGTTCAATGTACTGGGTGGCCCATTTATGAGATGGCTGTTATTTTCCAATCAGTCCAGTTTGGGTGAGGCTGTTGTCACGCAGCCAATCCGTTAATTGGGCGACTTGGATGGTTCTGCATTGCGTGCCTTACAGTACCTACCAGCCTATCAATTTGTGCTTCTATCATTGATTTTGATTTGCTTTGCTTTCTATTGCGTAAATCATTATTGAATTTGGGTTCAGAAAAATCTTCTCCTTCATCGGTTCAAAGCTCAAGAGGCACCCGGGAAGCCTTATATCTCTATTCAAAGGAAGCAGGTTTCACCAATTAAACTAACAATTTCAACTGGCAAGTGATCTGGTTGATTAGCCACTTCTTTGGTCGATCAATCTAATAAGGGGCCCACTGTATTGGAGAGCTCCGATTATGTTTAGACATCTTACAAAATGGCGGATATCTCCTGACACAAGTCTCTCTAGTTGTAATCAGTATCTATTTCAAGTTACCTCTTTAAAGACTTGAAATTCTCTCCAGTTATAACCGGAGTCTGGTTATGCCACTGAGATCGGAGATCACCACACATCCTTTAGACACCCCTTAACTATGGTTAAGATTCACCCAGCCCTAGGATTCACCCACCTATCCTTGGTTTTTAGAAAAAACATTTATAAAAATCAATCCCAAGAGTAGTAAATATTAACCTAGGTTTAAAAAAATTTTAAAAAAAATTTCCGAAAACCAATGATAAATTGGTGAACCCTAAGGGTGGGTGAATCTTAACCACAGTTAAGGGATGCCTAAAGGGACACATGGCAACCTCAGTAGCATAACCAGACTCCAAGGAGTACAGTTATAACTGGAGAAAATTTCAAGTCCTCTTTAAATTGGTAATTGGTGACCTGCTCGCCCTTCTGCAGCAAAGTTGTATCCCTCCCACAGTGGAGACCAGGGAGCAAAACCCGTTAAGAGTATGGTTGATAAGCCCACTGGGCCACTCCCTAACTCAGACAGATACTAGGACTTGAGGCCTAACCACATCATATATCGAAAAAAAAAAAAACCGTAATTGGTGAAGAAACCATTTGCGGATCTAAATCAATTATATTTATATTTTTAAGAGTTCTAATATCTTCACAATACATTTTTTTCCTAAAGTGAGTAATTTAAATATAAATAGACTAGCTATAAAATGGATCTTTTGGAACTTTACTCCTCTCTACCCCTTTCTTCAAAAGGCAAACACATACTTCATAGATAATTGTTGCCAGTAACTCACTAGATAGCTGCATAAACCATTTGTACCTCGATCATTGGCTTTGTTTTCTATTAGGCAAATCATTATCGAATTTGGGATAGTATTTTGAGAAATGAAAGAAGCCATGGCACCACTGCCACAAAATAGAAGTCACCCAAGTAAAAATAAAAATAAAAAATCCAAGCACAAAGGTTATGATCCTAAGAGCTATACCTTGTCCAATCATCTTCAACTTCCATTTCAATGGGGCAAAGAGAAGCTTTACTATCCGCGAATTAGAAGATTGTCTTTAAAAGCACAATTTACACAATCCGCTCCAACTCCCTTGCATAACTGAGTGTCTGATTAATGAGTTGCAGTGATGGTATCTCCTT
This sequence comes from Tetracentron sinense, assembly GCA_015143295.1. Lineage (NCBI taxonomy): Eukaryota > Viridiplantae > Streptophyta > Magnoliopsida > Trochodendrales > Trochodendraceae > Tetracentron > Tetracentron sinense. Next base: position 30,581,479 of record CM026551.1, read on the forward strand.
GCAAGGCGCAGATTCTTTTGCCTTCTGGAAAAACACAACACCATTCTTCATCTCCCACTCAGGATGCTCCTGCAAGTATCATATAATGTGATGTCGATTGAGTCAACTTTGTTTCCATATAAATGTATGTTTATGTACAAAATTGTCAAAACCTTTAATATGTGTGTCAATTCCATCCTATGCTCTACAAGTTCCCAGTCAAACAATGATTTGTTAAGACACATCTTGGATGGATAATAGCTAAAATTTCATACGTCAGATAATCTATTCGACCTAGAGCTAAAACTTAACTGTTCAAAGATACACAAGTCCTTCCAAAAAAAAGTCCCAAACGGTTAAAGGATGGAAAACATTACAGTCAAATCTGTCCAACAAAAATTATGCAATCTACTTGAGAAGAATTGTCCAAAAGAAAAATAGATAAACACCAAAAGTGCACATATTGGAGAAGCAGACATGATGCCCTTAAATCACTACATCAACTTTAGATTATTATTTTTGCTTTTGGAATGTAGCTGCTGTTTTTTTTTTTTAAAACCCAAGACTTGTTGGTCAAGGATGTTGAACACAGGTCCATTGGAATTCTACGAGCAGACCTTACCAACTGGCAAAGCATCAGTTGGTTTATCTGTTGGTCAAGGAATTTACTCAAATATTAGTTCAATCAAAGAGAATAGTCAGTTCTTGAGGAGGGTAGATGACAACTTGATACAAAACCAACTTAAAAACTGCTATATGACAAAAGTAACTGAGGACCAAAATGCAAATATTAGGGCACTATAACTAAACTAGAGCTGAGAGTCAGCCAAAAATTATCACAGATCAGCACTTGACACATTTCACTGGTGAAAATAACAACAGAAACAACAAATATATGAATGTAGGTGAAAAAAGTGTTTACCTCTGTGATATATTCAGACAGTTCTTGGTCAGAAGTGAACATCAACATTTGCCGGGCATCATTCATCGAAAGATAATCATATGCCTTTTCGCTACATCCAGCAATTTCATCTCTGCAAGTGTCACAATTAATACTAATGAAACTGACAATCAAGGCTTCAATATATGAACTTTAGTGAGGAAACCTAGGTAACCACCAGGTAGACTGACCATTTGGATAACCTACCAACAGCATCTTTCTACACATGATAAAGTATAAACGCTAACCCCCCCCCCTCCTCCTTAAAATAATTAAATGATTATATGTGGTAATTCTCCTCAAACCAAACTTGATCTGATTGGATGATTGCAACCATCCATTGAAAGGCATTTCCTGCACTCTTAATTGATTGTTTTATTTATTATTTTTCCCCTATCTGAAAGAATGTGATAAATCGTGTCTTCTGATCAACTCCCCCAAAGTTAAGAAACCCATGTATTAGCATGCTGTCGGTTGATACTTTAGGTTCCCAGAATTCAAGTAGCCATTACCAAAGATCCAAGTAGAACAAAGTACCTGACTGTCTTGGCCAGCAGATCCATGAAGTAAACATAAGTCTCATGTGGCACTGTCTGCCTAGCACTCAACACACGGTTGTAAGCCCCTTCCATGAAGGATTGTTCCAATTCCACGGCGTGCTTGATGCAAGTATTCTCAAGAGCAGTGGATGAAAGCAATTCTAATTCAGTGTGAAACTCTGCTATTCTATTTTGCACAAGAAGCCTCAAAAGATTGAGGCCTAAGATTGGGTACTCCTGAGGGGATGGTGGAAGACGGCTACTGTTCCAACAAAAGAAAAGGAAACTTGTAAACAGCACCTTCAAGATATAAAGAAGAGCATCCAGTGAAAATGAATTTGTTGACGGGTTAGTCTTAAAAATATATGGAGGTAGTTTTTTTCTGACTTTTAACTGAGAATGGAGAGGTGCCGGTGTCAGAAAAGACACTCATCCGGACAAATTCAATACACCAATATGTCCGGAAAATTAATTCATATGTTAAGACTTTTTAAAACAATCTTAGAACATATAACGAAGGAATATGGAAACAGTGTATTTAGATTTTAGATAAGCTAATAGGCATATATAACATTGGTGCACAAAGTGGAAATCTTTCAAAAATTGGAGTGAATTTGTTACATTGCTTAAATTGAAAACAAGAGAAGTTACCTTGCATCTGTATAATAAGGTTTCAACTGAAAGAAATCCCTCTCAAAGGCATCTTGATCCTCTGTCTTCACACTCAGAACAACAGCATGCTCATATATATCCCCTGAAAGTTCTCACCATCATACATATTACAAGAGGAAATGGCTACGAGAAAAAGAATTGGAAGCAGCTAAATATATATATATATATATATATATATATATATATCGACTGAAATTTCCCATCATAATATATAATACAAGGTAGAAATGGCTAAAATAAAAAAGAATTGGAAGCAGCTACATTGAATATAAATATAAATTATATAATACATAATCTTTCAACTGGTAAGAACCCTCCTACATAATCATACAAACATTTATTAAGCAAAAGAATACCAACTATAGCACTTTCACCTCATAATCTTCAAATTATAATAATTTTTTTAAGAAAAATGGTTTTACAACCAACAACTGAACGAGAGTAAGAAAATAGAACAGCAAATACTTAATAATAAATTTGAGAAGGTAGTTTACTTTTTTCTTATAGAAATCCTGACTACAAGAGATGTGTGAATGCTAACACTGCTAACAAGGTAACAATTCCAATATCCATAAAATAAAATAAAAAGAAACACATATAACATACAGGTTCAAGTTAACTACATTACTTGCTATTGCCAATTCATGAACAGCATCAGGTGATTCTTCAAACAAAGGCGGAAGGCTTTTAAATTCTGTCAACATGACCTGCAAGGCAAAATCCATCAAAGTCAGCTCAGATCAGATGGTAATATCAGAGGTTTAAATAAGTCTTGATTTCCTATCAGGATAAGAGGAGTTTAAGATCGTCTCTAAGCTTCCTATAGATTATCACAGTGTAGTTAAGGCGTTGCCTAGGCGTTTTTGGGGGTGGGGCGCCCGATTAAGTGATTAGGCGTCGGAAATAGCTAGGCAGTCGCCTATGCGGTCTGCATTATAAAATTTTTTTTTTTTGTTTTTTTTTTGCTTTTAAAAAAATCCAATAAATAGAAAAATAAAAAATAAAAAAAAAACATGTAAGAGAAGATAAGAATTCTAAATCTTTTATCACTAAAAATACATTGTTTTCACTAAAAATAAATCTTTTTCATGCAATCTGGGCCTGCCCCCTAACCACCCTCCCCTCCCCAAAATCTGTTGAAGGTTTTACCTTCCACAACAAACAGATACTCTAAAGCCATATAAAGCTAAATTTAAAAATAAGAACTTAGATGGGTCAAAGGTTTAAACATACACATAATCTGTCCAGATAGGCAGATACACACTATTGTGACAGCCCACGATGAAGCTTTTTCTTAATACTTTACAGTTCTTTGTTTTCAAATGATTAAACTATTTTATATCCAGATTTTGAAGTTTTAATACTTTACTCCTCTCTACCCCTTTCTTCAAAAGGCAAACACATACTTCATAGATAATTGTTGCCAGTAACTCACTAGATAGCTGCATAAACCATTTGTACCTCGATCATTGGCTTTGTTTTCTATTAGGCAAATCATTATCGAATTTGGGATAGTATTTTGAGAAATGAAAGAAGCCATGGCACCACTGCCACAAAATAGAAGTCACCCAAGTAAAAATAAAAATAAAAAATCCAAGCACAAAGGTTATGATCCTAAGAGCTATAACTTGTCCAATCATCTTCAACTTCCATTTCAATGGGGCAAAGAGAAGCTTTACTATCCGCAAATTAGAAGATTGTCTTTAAAAGCACAATTTACACAATCCGCTCCAACTCCCTTGCATAACTGAGTGTCTGATTAATGAGTTGCAGTGATGGTATCTCCTTGCAAGGCGCAGATTCTTTTGCCTTCTGGAAAAACACAACACCATTCTTCATCTCCCACTCAGGATGCTCCTGCAAGTATCATATAATGTGATGTCGATTGAGTCAACTTTGTTTCCATATAAATGTATGTTTATGTACAAAATTGTCAAAACCTTTAATATGTGTGTCAATTCCATCCTATGCTCTACAAGTTCCCAGTCAAACAATGATTTGTTAAGACACATCTTGGATGGATAATAGCTAAAATTTCATACGTCAGATAATCTATTCCACCTAGAGCTAAAACTTAACTGTTCACAGATACACAAGTCCTTCCAAAAAAAAGTCCCAAACGGTTAAAGGATGGAAAACATTACAGTCAAATCTGTCCAACAAAAATTATGCAATCTACTTGAGAAGAATTGTCCAAAAGAAAAATAGATAAACACCAAAAGTGCACATATTGGAGAAGCAGACATGATGCCCTTAAATCACTACATCAACTTTAGATTATTATTTTTGCTTTTGGAACGTAGCTGCTGTTTTTTTTTTTCTAAAACCCAAGACTTGTTGGTCAAGGATGTTGAACACAGGTCCATTGGAATTCTACGAGCAGACCTTACCAACTGGCAAAGCATCAGTTGGTTTATCTGTTGGTCAAGGAATTTACTCAAATATTAGTTCAATCAAAGAGAATAGTCAGTTCTTGAGGAGGGTAGATGACAACTTGATACAAAACCAACTTAAAAACTGCTATATGACAAAAGTAACTGAGGACCAAAATGCAAATATTAGGGCACTATAACTAAACTAGAGCTGAGAGTCAGCCAAAAATTATCACAGATCAGCACTTGACACATTTCACTGGTGAAAATAACAACAGAAACAACAAATATATGAATGTAGGTGAAAAAAGTGTTTACCTCTGTGATATATTCAGACAGTTCTTGGTCAGAAGTGAACATCAACATTTGCCGGGCATCATTCATCGAAAGATAATCATATGCCTTTTCGCTACATCCAGCAATTTCATCTCTGCAAGTGTCACAATTAATACTAATGAAACTGACAATCAAGGCTTCAATATATGAACTTTAGTGAGGAAACCTAGGTAACCACCAGGTAGACTGCCCATTTGGATAACCTACCAACAGCATCTTTCTACACATGATAAAGTATAAACGCTAACCCCCCCCCTTAAAATAATTAAATGATTATATGTGGTAATTCTCCTCAAACCAAACTTGATCTGATTGGATGATTGCAACCATCCATTGAAAGGCATTTCCTGCACTCTTAATTGATTGTTTTATTTATTATTTTTCCCCTATCTGAAAGAATAAATCGTGTCTTCTGATCAACTCCCCCAAAGTTAAGAAACCCATGTATTAGCATGCTGTCGGTTGATACTTTAGGTTCCCAGAATTCAAGTAGCCATTACCAAAGATCCAAGTAGAACAAAGTACCTGACTGTCTTGGCCAGCAGATCCATGAAGTAAACATAAGTCTCATGCGGCACTGTCTGCCTAGCACTCAACACACGGTTGTAAGCCCCTTCCATGAAGGATTGTTCCAATTCCACGGCGTGCTTGATGCAAGTATTCTCAAGAGCAGTGGATGAAAGCAATTCTAATTCAGTGTGAAACTCTGCTATTCTATTTTGCACAAGAAGCCTCAAAAGATTGAGGCCTAAGATTGGGTACTCCTGAGGGGATGGTGGAAGACGGCTACTGTTCCAACAAAAGAAAAGGAAACTTGTAAACAGCACCTTCAAGATATAAAGAAGAGCATCCAGTGAAAATGAATTTGTTGACGGGTTAGTCTTAAAAATATATGGAGGTAGTTTTTTTCTGACTTTTAACTGAGAATGGAGAGGTGCCGGTGTCAGAAAAGACACTCATCCGGAAAAATTCAATACACCAATATGTCCGGAAAATTAATTCATATGTTAAGACTTTTTAAAACAATCTTAGAACATATAACGAAGGAATATGGAAACAGTGTATTTAGATTTTAGATAAGCTAATAGGCATATATAACATTGGTGCACAAAGTGGAAATCTTTCAAAAATTGGAGTGAATTTGTTACATTGCTTAAATTGAAAACAAGAGAAGTTACCTTGCATCTGTATAATAAGGTTTCAACTGAAAGAAATCCCTCTCGAAGGCATCTTGATCCTCTGTCTTCACACTCAGAACAACAGCATGCTCATATATATCCCCTGAAAGTTCTCACCATCATACATATCACAAGTGGAAATGGCTACGAGAAAAAGAATTGGAAGCAGCTAAATATATATATATATATATATATATATATACATATATATCGACTGAAATTTCCCATCATAATATATAATACAAGGTAGAAATGGCTAAAATAAAAAAGAATTGGAAGCAGCTACATTGAATATAAATATAAATTATATAATACATAATCTTTCAACTGGTAAGAACCCTCCTACATAATCATACAAACATTTATTAAGCAAAAGAATACCAACTATAGCACTTTCACCTCATAATCTTCAAATTATAATAATTTTTTTAAAAAAAATGGTTTTACAACCAACAACTGAACGAGAGTAAGAAAATAGAACAGCAAATACTTAATAATAAATTTGAGAAGGTAGTTTACTTTTTTCTTATAGAAATCTTGACTACAAGAGATGTGTGAATGCTAACACTGCTAACAAGGTAACAATTCCAATATCCATAAAATAAAATAAAAAGAAACACATATAACATACAGGTTCAAGTTAACTACATTACTTGCTATTGCCAATTCATGAACAGCATCAGGTGATTCTTCAAACAAAGGCGGAAGGCTTTTAAATTCTGTCAACATGACCTGCAAGGCAAAATACATCAAAGTCAGCTCAGATCAGATGGTAATATCAGAGGTTTAAATAAGTCTTGATTTCCTATCAGGATAAGAGGAGTTTAAGATCGTCTCTAAGCTTCCTATAGATTATCACAGTGTAGTTAAGGCGTTGCCTAGGCGTTTTTGGGGGTGGGGCGCCCGATTAAGTGATTAGGCAGTCGGAAATAGCTAGGCAGTCGCCTAGGCGGTCTGCCTTATAAAAGTTTTTTTTTTTTTGTTTTTTTTGCTTTAAAAAAATCCTAATAAATATAAAAATAAAAAATAAAAAAAAACATGTAATGAAGAAATAATAAGATTCTAAATCATTTTTATCACTAAAAATATCATTTTTTTCACTAAAAATATCGTTTTCAATGCAATCTGGGCTCTGCCCCCCTACCACCCTCCCTCCCCAAATCTGTTGAAGGTTGTACCTTCCACAACAAACAAGATACTTCTAAAGCCAATATAAAGCTCAAAATTTAAAAATAAGAAACTTAGATGGGTCAAAGGTTGAAACATACACATAATCTAGTCCAGATAGGCAGATACACACTATTGGGACAGCACACGATGAAGCTTTTCTTAAATACTTTACTATTTCTTGGGTTCAAATGATTAAACTATTTTATTATCCAGATTTTGAAGTGTTTAATACTCGACTATGTCAACATGTCTTTGGTTATATGATATGAATGATTGTAATAGACTTTTTATTTTATGTTTTTGTGGAAAGTGGGTATGGAGTTGATCTTTTGGATGTTATACATAATAATATATATACGTGATATATATATATATATATATATATATATATATATATATATATATATATTCAATTTATCGCCTAGCCAACTCCTCCTAGTCAGGGCTAATCGCCTAGGCATCGCCTAGACGCCTTGACTACACTGGATTATTACAAAAAAAAGAAAAGGAAACAATTCATCTTTCAAGGATAGATATCCCATTGATATCTATAAATTCAAAAACACACACACACACTCACACTCACATTGTCTCTTGTTTTTTTTACCTCCTTTGTCTTGATGAAATTCTATTAACCTTTCAAAAGTCAAAACAAAGTTGAGACTATTATCTAGTGGCATTATGACATAGTTTACCAATATTAGGAAATCTACATCTTTATCCTAACCGTATGTTTGGTTGCCGAGAAAATATCTAAAAAAAGAGAAAATGTATAAACTCAAATATTTTGCTTATTTTAGCTCGTTTTTATGATCTAATTGCATGAATTTAAAGCTAATAAAAAATTAACAAAAGAGATTTTTTTAAAATGTGGTGCCGATCGATCGGAGCCACCAGTGCCGATTGATCGCCCATAGAGCGCCGATCGATCGGCAAGAACAGGATTCTTTTTCGTGAAAACGGTTATTTCTGACTTTTTAATACTTTATGGTTCCCAACCCCATAAATACTCATTATTTCGTGGGTCTAGGGTTAAAGAAACATTTTAAGAGTTTTGGAGAAAGAAAAAGAGGAAAATCTAGGCATTTCAAAGGGTTTTCAATTGGAGAAAAAGGAATGCTTGGAAATCGAGATCGAAAACCATTCGAAAGCGATCTTGAGAGGTTTGATATATTACTTAATTAATGATTTTAATTAATAAGAATTGTTGATTTTAAGATCATGATTAGGTATTGATCAATCCTAATTGAATAGAATGATTTTATACGATTACAAATGATTGATCTCAAGATTTGGTATAAACTAATGAGAAGGATATTAATAAAATTGTTGATTTTGTTTTTAAATGTTATTATTGTTGGAGTTTGACACATGATGGATCTTGATTGAATATGGAGGAAGGGAATGAATGATGGTTATGAATTGATTATGGAGGATGGGATGTATGTTGTATTATGGTTGAATGAATGGTTAAGGATTAACAATTTTATGTTATGCAATGATATTGATAATCTTGCTAACATGGTTTGATGTTAATACCCTATTGAATGATAAATATTATGGTATGATTTTGCATGCTAAATTATAATTATTTATGCATCTATAATAATTAAATTTCAGATAGGTCAATGCTTAGAAAATGATTCTATTAACCTAGAATTATCTAACTATCGTGGTAAGGCCATAAGGGGCCATTATAGTAAATTATCTAACTATCGTGGTGAGGCCGTAAGGGGCCATTATAGTTGAGTTTTGATGGTAAGGTATCAGAGCCTAAGAGATATCCTAGTTAAAAGTTAATCATACACTTTTATCCTCTATCGCACCCAAACTCTTAGGTGGCGCATTCATGGAGCCAAACCGAAGGAACAGCAGTCTTTAGCGGTCGGGGGGAACAATCAATCATGACACGGTCAAGCACAAGTCTCATGGCATGTTATGTTGGTAAGTCTATAATTTGTGTAAGTCCACGAATTGGTTAGTCTGCATGAGTACCCACGACTAATAGGACCTTGGTATGAATGGTATGGACCTGGTGAGAATGGATAAGCATGAAATTTACATACAGATGATACAGACCTAGAATGATGTGATTAATAAAGCCCCGGTACGAATTGGTAAGCCTAGAATGGCATGGAAAAATGGTATGGACCTTGGAACCCTGGTATGATAATGGAAATTGGTATGGATCTAATATAGACCTAGCATAAATGGACATGAGTCTGAATATGTATCACAAGTTCGCACAAGACATGAGTCTGAAAATGATATGGAATGATTATATAAACTATTTATATGTTTCCGCACTCTGATATTGTGAAGTATGATATGAATGAAAATGCCCAGTATTTATATTGTTAATTATACTTTGTATCCACTAAGTGTTTTCAATACTTAACCAAACTATTACTTTTGGTGGGTTCGGGATTCGATATCTGTGCTCCAGGACCGTGGATTAAGGAAGAATACAAAGAAGAGCCTGAAGGTGATTATTGATTTGACAGTTGTTTTATTTCAATTTGAAAAGGGTTGTTCCAAGATAATTAATATTGATGTTGCTTAGGTTTTCGGTTTTGGATTTTGTGATCATAATGATGATCCAGTTAAATTGGTCATTTATTATGGATGATGAACTGGATTATCAATTGAACTGTATTAATGTTGAGAAAAATTTTGAGACTCGTATTTTATATGCCTTATATTATATTAAGATAAGTTGGATATGCAGTGTCACAGGTCTAAAGTCCTATTTGACCGATATGGGATTTTGAAGCACGGCAAAAAAGAAAAGAAATTTGGACAAAACACAATGAGAATTGTATTAGATATCTTCTTTTTTTTTCTCTTCCATGTTCGCACCTATTTTCTCAGCAATCAAACATAGTCTAAAGGAAAACTTGGTACCTTCAGCCTCGACTGTTACAATACCCATTTGACCTTCTAATAATCATGACTCTAGTTTATGCTTTCAAATTCTAACTTTGTTTCTTCTCAGTCCGACAGCCATGAATTAAATACGGAGACAGTATTTAGAGTAACTACTTGCTCCTTATTAAATCAACCCACCAAATACAAATCGCATTTGACTCCTCAAGGTCCTCATGAATAGAATCTGGATTTAACTCTCACAGTTTGTCCTCTGGGGACACCAACGTGTCCCTATGACTAGTTAATAAAATACCACCTAAATCAAAACCAGTAGATGAGATAAGTTGAATACGGGGAAGTGAGTTTAGTCCTGAAACGTCTTAATTTGATGAGGTTTCAGTGTTCCATGACATAATTAACATGGAAAACAAACTGGACAATGAAATCCAACACCTCTTGATGAAATCCCCCAAATTTTGAAGAACCCATGTTTCAAATTTTTATTTTTTTTCTTCATTTTCCCTTGACATAGTCACTTGCCACTATTTAGTACAGATATTACTGAATTTTTGAATGATTAAATTCCCAATGTTCCAAATAGTTGACACACCTAAGTCAAGCCATACAGCAACAAAATAATCAATCTCTAAATTTCTAATATTTTGAAATCAACCAAACGAGAGATTGTTAGTATCAGATTTCAATGTGAGCAAAGTAACAATGTAGATCTTCTGAACAAAAATCGAAGCATTCTATTGCAGATAACGAAGATCTTGGCCAAAATGTTAGGGTTTCGTTTTGGGTAATTCATATTCTTAGTGGTTACCTTAAGTTGGGAGAGGAACTTTGAACAGGAATCGAAATCATTCCGAATAAAAGCAGCTTTGAATCGCTCGAACAACTGCGAGACCTCCGTGAGCTTTGGCTCCATCTCTCTCTCTCTCTCTCGTCTTTCGTAAAAACCCCTTGAAACCCTAACCCTAACCTGAGAGTGTCCCTCTCTTCAGGTTTTCCGATCTCGCTCACTCTTGCAACCCTTTCGGCTCGGGCACGGAGGAAATAATCAAATAACCCTATTGAAGGAAGAATCGCAGACATGGGAAGGAATAGATGATGATATACTAGTCTATGCTCCACTATTCTCTGGGCCCATAGAATGATCTGTTTGGGCTTACATTTGTCAGGCCCATTACCCTCACAGAGCAATGGCATCCCCTTAACAGCCCAACGGGCTTTTCTTTTTTTTGGTAGTCAAATACAATTAGGCTGCATTCAATTAGTGTTGATTAGCAGTGGTTAATGGGTTAGAGAGTCAAAACAACTTGGAAGTGGGCAAATAAAAACTAAGAAATTGGCTAAACATGATAGTTTATTAACCGTCACACTATTACTCGAGGGAATAGAACCTTGAACACCCCACATGGTGATGGGTATATACATTGCCGCTAGCACAATCCAGCTAATGTATAGTGTACCCAACAGGCTTATTCAACAGATGTTTTAGCATGGAGGAGTGGGTGTGCTTGGGCCTTGGAGTTGGGGAAAAAAAAGGTCAGTGAAGAGAGATACGGTGGTCAGACGTTATTATGTTACTCTTTTCTATATTAAGAACATTTAGAATGGGTCCCACAGAAAGAAATGAAGTACAATCTTGTCTTGTTACTATTGGAGAAGGAAAGCAAAAAAGAAGGATGAGCCATGCTAGCCCTACTCTTAGGCATTACGTGCTCTCAATCGAAAACCAACACATGTCCTTACTTTTAGCTAAAAACCAACACTTCTCCTTGCTTTAATAGATGTTTTTTTTTTTTTAACTAAAAGTAAGGAATGCCTAAAGTAGCAAGAAGAGAAGTGCTAGCAATACTCTCAATTTCTTTGGGACTTGATATTAGGATCTCTCTTAAACGAGAGACACGCCTCACTATCATAAATAGAGTATCTTAAATAGAGGTATAGAAATTACTATGGAATTTTTTTTTGGTTGTAACCATGGATTCAAGTTTAGTGAAATAGGCTAAGAGGAAGATACTGTCAAGGAAATGTTGCTTTCTCCAACAGAACGATCACCGTTAATTAACATGCATGCCACCGCAACAAGAAGCAATTGTAAAAGAGCACCATTAAGAAAGCCCGTAGAGAACCCCTAGGGCTGTAGCCTAGTGGTCGAAGGATGAACCGTAAACCCAGAGCTCTCGAGATCGAATCAGGGCTCCCCTCAATATCAGATGTATGGGTTTGGGGTTTACCTATACATCATGTGGGACAAGTAGACCCAAGATACCTTCGCTTACTAAAAAAGGAAAAAAAAAAGAAGCCCGTAGAGCATAGACGTTTTGAAACAAATGAAGTTAATTGGACTAGGCAGCAAATCGCTGATGTTTAGACCAAGTTGGTCTGGGCTTAGGCCCGTCTATTGCCATCATTAATGCCTCATCCCAAATATAATAAAAAAACGATCGAATCATGTTATTCTACTAGAAGCTATGATTGCATTTAAACTATGTGCTATTAAATCCTTCTCTATTATTTTCATTCTCGTAATTTTTCACTTTTCTCGCATAAATTTAGAGCCTTCAACAACTTTTCATATTATTTTCATTGATCTTTGTTGAATGTTACAAACCATATCATTCGGCTCTTTCTGTAACAGAGAGCTACATGCTTCAATTCTATGTTGATCATGATGAATATCTCAAGAAGATGAAAAGATTTAGAGGCAAGGGAGGTGTATTGGGGTAACAGATAGGCAAGATCATGCAAAGAGCTATGGCTAATAATGGAGTTGGAGAATGTGATTTGGAAATTTAAGTCATGCAAGAGAATAAATCATCCACGCCTAGGAAGCGAAGGTCTTGAGTTCGACTCTTGCCATCCCTTTGGGGCCACCTGCACAAGGTTTCATGATTCTCATGGCTCTTGGATACTTGCGCCCGGGGTTTTACCCGGTCTACCCAAAGAGTGGGCTTGAAGTTCTCGTTACAAAAATAAATAAATAAATAAATCATAATTTTTTACTCTAAATAGAAGATTTTCTAAGCTTGTAAATTTTTGACAAAGCATACATGAAATGGTTAGACTAAGTTGTAAAAAAACTAGAAAGAGTATAGTCAGTTGAAGATCGATCAACCATGAATAAGAAAGCAAATAGGGATATGTAATCAAGGAAAAAACCCGTCCTTAGTTTAGATTGCAGACTGCAACTCGAATGCATGAGCTGGAATCGCTATTAATCGCCAATGTTTTCCTAGGCTAGCTAGGTTTCGGCCCTTTTATCGAAGTTGTTGATTACGATGACTGAATTGACGTGAAAGCCTATCAAAGAGCTTTTCTCACTATAGAAAGTGGCAAGAGAATACCTTTTGAGGCTAGCTCACTGTGGAACGGGGAAAGATCACCAAAGAAACAACATCGACAGCTTCAGCATCAAAAACAAAGGCAGCTTCGTCAGAGGAAACCACTAGAGGTGCAACATTTATACTAGCACCCACGTGAGCCATCTTCTTGTTGTTCTTGTGGCTCTATTTCATTTTATTCTACCTAATTGCATTCATTTAATATCCCTTCAGTGTCATTAACATAAGAGATGTCGTTTCGAGTCTATTTATTTCTATATACGGAAAGTTGAGAAATCATCATTAATAATGGAGAAATTGCAATAGAAAAAAAAGGAGTGGGGGGGGGGATGATTTTGAAATATTTTCTACTAGGTAATCTATTCTCCTTATGCATGAAGAAAAGAAATTCGGTCCTTGTGATCGGCCTCTATTATGGATTTATGGGAAAAGAAAATGTTCCATACTAATGGATTAGGGTCCATAAGCCCGAATCCTTATGAGGGTTATGGTCTTTCAATATCCGAACAAGATGATGAAAGGTCATCCACTCGGGAGGCTCAGTATTCCCTAGATGTTGTTGTTTCATCAGTTAGGAAGGAGATGAAGAAGAAAAGGGATCCCCACATCACTGGAGGGAGGTCGGAGCAAAGGTTAGGGGCTGGCCGAGGTGGGTTGGGCCCGGCCTGATTGAAGACATCACATCTCATTAGTTCTAATTCTAGCTTTACGTGATGTGGGACTTTGAAATACATCCTGGTTGCCTCTATTTGAGCTCGCTCAAGGAATCCCGCTAACTCCTAGTGATTCTTTGACTTTTAGTTATGTGACTCCATGCTCTTTTGATGTAGCAATGGCCAAAGCTCTAATGAGAAGTAGATCATAGTGATAGATATCTTCTTATTTAATTATTACCCAAAAGCATATGCATATGTGTAGAGTTGTAAGCAGAACAAATTCAAAGCGAGTGATGATATATTTGAATTTGAATCTCATTACATATCCAAATTCGATTAAAAAATATGAATAGTAAAATAGAGTACTCGTGTTCGACTTCGATTAAAATATTTGAACTATTTTATTACTTTAATAAAAAAAATTTAATAAAGTAAAAGTGAAAAAAATTTGACAAATTACTCTTCTATTCTATTTATATTAAAAATAATAATTTAATGTCTTAAAATTATTTTAAAAAAATACACGCTATTAAGGATATCTTAATCTTATAAACTTGTAATATATTATGTACAAGATATAATAATATACCATACAATCTATCGAATCAAATATATTAATATTCCAAATTATTTATGATTATGAACGAAAAGTAAAAGTTTTATTCGAATTCATTCCGCTGAATACTTATTCGAATAATTATCTAGAGCAAATGAATTCCGATAAGAATTTTAGAGCCTTCAATTAACAAAAATAAATAAAAATGTGTTAAAGCATAAGTAATTAACAAATTAAATTTAACAAAGCAGAGATTGGATCACAATCAATCGTGATTGAACTTGGGGAGAGTTCAATCGCACCACAGGTCAACACGTCCCTGTTAACCTCTATTAATTGTGGTTAAGATTCACTAACCCTTATAGTTCTTCTTTTTGGTAGACTCAATAACACCACAATCTAACCTTGATTTTTAGAAAAAATTATTTAAATTTTTTTAACCTTAGTTAAGAATTTTTATCTCTTAGGCTTAATTTTTTTATATGTTTTCTCTAAAAACCATGGTTAGATTTTGAACCTAAGGGTTAGTAAATCTTAACCACAAGGGTTAATAGGGACACGTGTTGACCTGTGGGTGCACTTGAACTCTCCCTGAGTTCAATCGCAATGGGCTGCGATCCGATCCCAACGAAGCAACATTTCATTTGGTGTTTTCAACTGGGCTGAAGCAACATTTCATTTGGTGTTTTCAACTGGGCTGAAGCAACATTTCATTTGGTGTTTTCAACTGGGCTGCAAAGTTCTTTCTAACAAGTATGGCTCTATGACATGGAAGAGTTGAAATTAAGGGCAATAAAATGATTATAATCCTAGTAAGAGGACAATAAAATCTCTCCCTCTCCCCTTCACTCATTGTCACTTTCAATTGGATTTTACACACTTGACCTAACAACCCCCTTTTGGAGTATCCTTACCTGACTTGACCTCATTGCCTTTGAAGTAAATCTTCATGAAAACAACTTTATGCCTCCACTTTAAAAACATCTTAATGCAAACCAGACACCAAACCTACCCCTTTCTCTCTCTTCTTTCTCTCTCATAGTCACCATGACCTAGTTTCTTTTGAACTATCCTACCTGGCTTGACCTAATTCCCCTTTTAAGTAATCTTTATGAAAGTAACGTATGCCTCTACATTTACACCATCTTAATGCAAAAAAGAGCCCAATTCCACTCTATGCTCTTCTTACCCATCCACTTGCCCCCTGACCAAACCCCAGTTAAGGTAGAGAGTCGTGTCATGTCTCTACCAGCTTCTCCTAACAAACATGCATTCACACTTTCCACACAAACGGATTTTCTGGAACCGCCTAACCACACTTGCAAAAAGAGATGATCTAATGGTCTTCATGAAGAATACAGACACCTGCCTACTTATGCCGTGTATTCCCATGCGGTTGATGTTAGATCAATTACTAATTAGTGTGACAGTTGATATGCTCACACACTGTTTGAACCAGCTTCAAATGCTAAGCTCTCTAACCAGTTAAGCCAATGAACAAATATACTAACACAACTAATCAGGGTTGCGGCCTAGGCCTAGGCCAAATAACCTATTCGCGATAACAAATGTGCTGCCCGACCATCAATTTGATCCATATCCATTTGGTGGGGCCACCTCTTGAATGATTGCATGAAAGATTACCCATCTTAACCAGCCGAGCCTGAACACAAACATAATAGAGCACAAAAGAACATAATAGAAAAGTGAAATTGAAAACAGAAGCTCTCAAATTTCCACTCACTAGACATAGGCTACACTCACCAAACACAAATACTTATTTACAGACACATAAATCAAAACCTCACCAACCACCCTAAAACCATTATATTCACAGATTATAATCCTACCCTTAAACTTCTACTAATACAACCAAGTCTATCACCTTCAAAGTTCAAACACAGTTCATTTCTTTAAGTCACATTTTGCCATTGATCCCCAGCTTTTTAAGCTCTAAAAAATCCGAGCTGCTAATTAGACAGTTTGTCCTCTTCTTTCTTCCTCCCCTCCAAGTTAGGCAACAAAAGAGAATAAAAAATGAAAGAAATTAATCTTTCATGTTTCAGTTTTCAGTTCTGAATCCAAGTTTACAACAGTCCCTTCACCCTCTAGAGAGGATGCTTGTGGAAGCTTGCTTCGTGTACTCATCTTCTTCACTTCTTCGCTCGAATAAATGAAGATCTTTCTGACCATCTTACAGAATTCCCTGCACAAAGAGAATGTAAAAATAAAAGGAATTAATATTTCGGGTTTTTAGGAAAAACCGAGAGTAGCCAGGTTTGAATTAGATGAATAACAAAGTGTAAGTCATTTACGGCCATGGATCATCGCCCACAAGCATCATATCCCCTTCATCATCAGTAAAGACGACCTCCCACTTGTTCCGGGGGCAAAGTTCTCCTTTGATGTCAAACATCTCCTCAAGCTCAGTTACAAGCTGCTCATACCCTTCCAACACAGTCAAGTCTACAGCTCGACCAACAGCAATCCCCTGCATTTGCACCTTTTTCAAACACCAAAAATATTTGATTTTTATCAGCGCCTTTTGCAAGAGGGAAATGTGTTTTCCGATTGAAAATTGGTCAAGCTTTCAGGTTTTTGTATACCTTAGTACGACTTCTAGTGGAACTTTGCTTGCTTTGAAAATCCTTTTGCGATACCTGTAGTAAACCTTGTTTTTGTTCTTTCAAGGCCTTAAGAAAGTCCAACTTTTGGTCCGAATCAGCTCCCGACACGGTGGCCGCCACACATCCTTCAGTGGGGCCGCTGGATATGCAGAATGAATGTGATGGCGCCTTCTCTGCTGAAGCAGGAGTATTAGAGTTATTTTTCAACTCGACCCCAAACAATCGGCACCCACTGGCTATCTCAGGTTTCTTCCTTTCTTCAATCGGGTCAAGCTTAGGGCCCTTGTTTGGCTCCAAAGAGTCAGTAGTAGAATAACCCGAGAGAACTGGCCAAGTGGAGACAGTTTTATTATCTTCTGTTGCGTCCTGAAACAGTTTGAGAGAAACATTCGAAAGAGGAGAAGGCCAGCTTCCCTCTGGCCGGGTCCTTGAGCTACCAGTGCTACTGTAGTTGGTGAGATTGCCCTTAATTTCTTTCTGCTTAGGAAGCCAGACAAATTGGCTTTCGTTGCTCTGGACTTCAACACCACTCACTTGAGTTAGGTCAGGCGACTGGGTTGATCCCGGATACCAGAAAGCTGAAGCTGCAGAACTAGTAGTTTCTGGATTCCAATTAATATAAAGAAGTTAAATTCTATCCCATATTCTAATGCACATAACAGAAAGAAATATTTAAGCATCTCCTACCAAGGACTGGGAGATCCAGTGATGGCCGCAGCCTTTTGTTGTTTAATGCTACCGGTTGAGTCGTTAAGTTAGATGGAGTAGGAGCAACAAAAGGTTCTATTTCCCATGGAGAAACCCTCTCTGGTCTGTGAATGGATGCAGGTTCATCCCATTGAACCTGGAGCAAAACAAACAGTCTAAGCATGCATGTATCACAAAAGCATTCTAACAATGTGGGTTAAAAGAAAATTCAACCTTCAATGATCTCCATTTCGAATCTACCCACTGGGAAGAATTATCTCCAACCCCAACTATGGTGCCTGTAAACCTGATCAAACAAAACACATGGAAAATAGGGATTATGCCTCCTTACAAAAGAGAGATACAGAAGAAGTCCGCGGGTTTTCAACTACAAGTACCTTCTCTCAGGAGAATCTTCTTCTTCAAATCTCATCTTGAATCTCATACCAACAGAAAACCCATTGTTAGCAGCCTCTAAATATTTGTTCAAGCTTATGATGAATTGGCTTGTCCTGGTAAACATCATGAAAAGATGGAAAATCAGAAAAATGAACTTAATGACTGCCACAAGAATTTAATCAACAGACATCATGTTCTACTTCATCAGACATGAGGAATATTTCAAACCTCGGCTTATAGTAAACAATGAAGAGGGTTTGGGTTGCTACGGCATGAGATGCTGTAGCAAGCACCCCGAGATGCATGCTCTGGCTAGATATCACAGATGAAGGCATGGTGCCCTGTTGACGAGCAAGGCGCCTGACTCCTACTCGTAGCTCTCCATCCTCCCCTCTACACAGCCAGTCATTATGAGTCAAAAGGCAAGCTAATGGAAACTTGGGAAAGAATAATTAAAAATCCTCAAACACCTCAGAAATATGAAGGCATCCCCGGCAATCAATCTCTTAGAAGTGACGAATGTGCTCCATCCTGTTGTAAGCAAATGCCTCCTAGGTTGACCTGTTCATTTCATAGGATAGAAATAAACTACTACACCATGGAAACAAGAGCATGACCTTTGGATTTGTACACTACCATGTCCAATTCTACATAGACTACTGCAAGATGGTTCATTTCAAATTGTTTAATTAAATATTCAATCTTTTTATGTATCGAACAATAACCTAGTTTCAGTACAAGAAAGTAAAACAAACAAGGTAAAACCAAATACCTCTGAAGATATGCTTAAATCGCCACTCGTAGCCGTGAAGATCCTTCGCAGCCAATTCCTGGGTTGGGATTAGTTGGGACATGTCCTGAGGACAAGAAAACAGACACCCACATAAGCAAAATACATCAAACAGAGAAAAGAAACCCAAATGACTAGAAGATAAGAAATTACCAAAGGAGGGAGGCATTCAGTGGCGTGTTTCCGAAGAACAGAGAACCCGCCATGGGTGCTCGTATCAGAGGCAGTCAATATCTTGCAGAACGAGTGAACCGTCGGTCTCGGAGGTTCAGGGGGGCAGGGATCAGGACTCCTAGGCTCATTTTGCTACAAACATTTTACCATGAACAGAAGTCCAAACGACAAAATGCATGAAATCTATTTTTCTGCCGCTCGAAATGAGTAGAAATTTAAAATAAAACAAATAAATCTCTTACATCCATATCTGGTTGTAAGGTAATTTGCGCATAAACTTCGTCAGTTTCTTGTTCCGCCTAAAAGAGGGGGAAAAAAAGTAAATTTCTAAATCCAGAACAACAATTTTTCTAACTGAAAAAAAAAAAAAGCAGCAAATCGAGGAGGAAAGAACATAAAAAACAGCAAAGATGAGCACGAAGAATACCAGTAACTGAATGTGGACAACACGGCAAAGAATCTTCGATGGAAGATTAAACAATGGAATCCGCTGATTCAGTTCCTCATTTGTTGATGCTTCTAGCTATAATCAGATATCCCAAAATCAAAAAAAAAATTTGGGAAAAATTACAGAAAAACTGAAATAACGAAGATATTGATTTCATCATGATAGTAAGTGAAATACGAAAAAAAAATGCTTACTTGCTCCATGTGACCCTGAGGAAAGTAGAAAACCTTCTCTCCTGGCCGAGGAACATCAACGAGAGGACCTGCACAAGCCCTCCATAACTCCGTATACAGATCATCGCCTTCCAAACCTATCAAACAAAGATAAATTACACAAAACCCTAACTACCTCAAAGAAAGCAACAGCATTTCACTAGAAACCCACAGAAATTCATCAAAAAAACGTAAATCAACCGCCATTTCACCTGTCTCATGAAATTCCACTTTAAAATTCGGCTGCGAAATTGAAGAACCTCTGGAATTATCCCCAAACGCCATGAAATCACTTTAAGAAGCTCTTAAAACCGCTAACCGAATCTCAAATGCGGATTAAATCACTCTAATCAACACCGTTTTATACTAAAAATCGAGATTAACTACCAAATAGAAACCGTTTCAGGATTCCACACGCCTTTATAAATTCTCAGTAACGATTACCAAGGAATCGAAAAACGCTAATCTGCTCTTTCTTCAGTTACAAACCGCTTCTCTCTTTACCTTTCTGTCCCCAAAACCACCTTTGCATATCAAAAACCGCTTTTACTTGAAACCTCGTTAAGCTTCGTCGATCTCTCTCTCTCTCTCTCTCGATGCCGTTACCCAAATCCCAAAACCGCTCTCAGCGAGTCATATTATACGCCTCCTTTTCGGTTCTCCATCTAACCCCAACCGTGGTTAGATTTTAACCGGACATCCCAGAATTTCCGTACGGCACGCTCGACGGGAAAGTAAATCTGTGCCGTCTGATTACGGCGGCGGCCTTTTAATGACTGTTAACACAAATAGCGCCGAATCGCTACGGCGCCTAGGGATGCGTTTCTGATTATAACGGGAACCGTTGTTTTAATCGCCGTTACCGTTATTGCCGTCACTTTCGTTGTCTGCATTGCGGCAGGCAGCAGTGTTGGCTCGAGTTAACCCGGCAGAATTTTTATTTTATTTTTTTAAGAAAAATGAAATTATGCTGGTTGTAATTATTTGAGTAGGGTCCACTTGGACACGTGGCGAGCGTCTGATTATGAGCAGGTAACCTTTCTTCACCTGACAATCTACGATACCTTAGGTGGTCCCACTGATACACGGTGGCAGGGTTACCACATTAAACTTCGACACGTCGTTATGTAAGTGGGACCTACCCACATGTCCCTGTAACACTGAGGGCTGTCGGACTCGAACGTAAGAAATTTTTGTTTCTCTTCTGATAGAAAAATGATTTTTTTTTTTTAATCAACTTATATTATTTATCTATTTATGTTAGTTAGGGTTTACTAAGGGTTTACTTGGGCACGGGTCAAACTGTGAACCAGATCGAACAGTTCGTCATAGTTTGGTTTGGTTCGATTTTTTAAGACACGGTTCGGTTTTGGGTCCTATTTTACTTAAACTGATTTTTTGTGATTCGATCCTAATTTGTTCCAATTTGAAACCGAACCAAACCGAGTACCAAACCAAACTTAGAATCGAATGTCGAGTTGAGAACCGAAAATCGTATGAGAACAGAACCGAACCGAACCAATTTTGGGTCCTATAATTTTTTTCTTTTTTGAACTTAACCCTAATATCCCTTCCGCTTTCACATTCTTCTCTTTGTTCCAATTTAATCTGTTTTAATTGGTGATTATTTTGTTCATCGATGAGATTTGAGTTTTGGTTTTAGTACATTGAGAATGTAAATTATTGAATTTATCGACATTATGAGCAAATTATAAACCCGTGGATAGAATCGAATTGAGGCTTTACGGTTCGGTTGTGGGTTTATTTTTTCCAAACTGAGGCTCTACGGTTCAGTTCTGGGTTGATTTTTTAGAACTGAGGTTCATCTGTTCGTTCCTAAAAATTCTCAGAACCGAACCAAACCACATCGTGTGCACCCCTAGGGTTTAGAACTCAAGGGTGGGCGCTCAATGGCCAAACCAAGACTCGAACACGAGTCACTCCTTCCTAAAGGGAGATACACTACCATTGGGACAAACCCAATCGTGTGTGGAAAAATGATTGGACTAAGTTTGTGACATTGAGGAATGCTAGTTTGCAACCTTTACCAATCACATGTCTACTCTGGAATAGGGTAGCACTCCTCTTGTGACATTTTATTCATATAGGGGTGCTAACCTAAGTCTCAGTCAACTTATACTCTCACCATCTGCCAACCTTCTGTCCGCTTTTTCTTGAGGAGAGAGTTCTTAATTATAAAATTAATAGGTGAGAGTGTAGGTTGACTGGGAGTAGGATTAACACTCCTCGTTATCCATATGTTTCATGAAACATATATAATATAGTCCTAAGAAGAGGACTCCTTAGTCCTCTTCTAAGCTGGCCGCAATGTCCATGTGTCTCTTTTAACACCTTTTTAATCATAGTTAAGCTTAATTAAATTAAAATTAATAATTTTGTTTTTTATTTTTTTTAAACTATGATTAAATTACTTAACCCTAGGGGGTGAGTGAATCCTAACCATGGTTGATGTGTGGTAAAAGAGGGTGTGGACCAATGAGATACCTGGGTCAGCTTCTAAGCTAACCATGGGGTCCATTTTCCATTCCCCCCCCCCCCACACACACATATATGTGTTTGTATTGTTTCTCATTGTCTCCTTATACAATGGTTATGCTTATTAAATAATATATTATAAAAGATTTATTTTAGTTTTAAAAGTGTAAGGGCAATTACCCCCATATCTCATGGCTGTTTTATTAATTTTTTATTTATTAGAAGGAAACATAACACACTATCACACTCTTCTAACACAAGCTACTTGCAACCACATGACTCTCTAAAAAAAAGAGAAAAAGAGGGAGGTGATGCTTTATAAGGGTACACAAGGAGACCTAACCCAACGAAATCTTGGTCAAAATCGTATTTTCTGAAATTTGATGCTTTAAATCAAATTCCCAAAATCCTGCTTTTCCGAAATCCTGGTCGAAATCATGTTTTTCGAAATCCTAATCATATCGATATCGGTGGGGTTGGACGAAACCGGGATTTCGCAAAATCCCAACGGGATTAGGGGTGTATTCGAGCTGGGCTTGGACCTGCTCAGCTCGGTTTGAAATTTTTTCATCTATGCTTGAGCTCGGTTCGGCTCGATAAGTAGTTCGAAAAGCTCAACTCAAGTCTGTTTGTCTAGGCTCGAGCTCGGATTGAATTATTAAAAGATTATTTTTAAATAAAAATAATAATGTTTTTATTATATATATAAAACTATATAATAATAATTATATTATTTATATATATATAATAATGATATATATAATTTTTTTTAATCTAATATTCAAGTCGAGTCGAGCTCGAGCCAAACCGAGCCTCAATCGGGCCGGGCTTCAAGTTGAGTCGAATCAAACAGGCCTTGGCTCGAGCTCGGCTTGGATACATTTTCAAGCTCAAAAAGAGCTTTGCTCTGCTCCATTGAACCTATTTTTTGAGCTCAGCTCGACTTGTTCGGGACGAGTCGAACTTCGAGCAAGCTCGGTTTGGATACACCCTTAGTGAATATGGTAACATTTTGTTACTTTTCTAAACTTCATTTTCACTTATTTTTAGGGGTAAAAGTGGTCCCTAGAAACCCTAATTTTTTTGGAATTTTCTATTGTTCCTTGTTTATTTATGCTCTTTCCTTTAATCTTTTTCAGGCAAACACAGATCCTTTGCCGCGTAGCATCCCGTAAGTCTGACCTCGTGGAATTGCAGAAATCCATTAATGTAAAAAAAAAAACAAAACAAAACAAGAAAATCTTTAAATTACAATAAAAATAAACCCAAAAAACTTTGGTTGCCAACGGAACTTTGCCGGAGTTTGTAGCCCATAAGACCGACCTCATGGATAAATAAGAAATCGTTGGTTTCGTTATGTGGCGTAGGTGACGAAGAGAAGAGACAGAAAACTTAGGGCTTTGCACGTTGGAGAGAGACATATGATTTGAAGGAGTTTTTTGACTTTTTCTTTTTTTTTGCAAATGATCACTTTACCCCTAAAATTAAGTGGAAATGAGGGTTAAAAAAGTAACGTGAATGGTAACATTTCCATATATATATACTAGTAAATGTGCACGTGCTTTGCATGTATTACTTTTTTTAAAAATTAAAATATAATTATTTATTATAAAAATAATAATTATATATAAGAGTGTTGAGACCTCAAAAATTAAAACAAAAAATATATATATATATATATATATATATATATATATAGTTCATGCACCATATCATGCGGCCACACTAGTCACGAGACTCCGGAATGTAGCTTAGTCTCTCCATTTCTAGATCAACTTGGATGTGATCTCGTTATATTTTGGGACATTATCATGATGTGCAAGAGAATAAAATACCAATAAAGGACTGCTCTCACCAAATCCTTGTTATTAAATCATTAAAATTAGGCACATCTTTATCTTCATCCCTGATCCCTTCCTACTTGAACTCTTTGATTTCGTATTTGTAATACTGAAATTCCCAAGAAGGTCGTCGTACGGAGCTCTCTATTTTGGGGGCAAGAAGAACACATCATCGCACCTAATAGAATATGATTTTTTTCCTTAAGAGAAATCGTCACCATAAACATGCTTCAATAGGAGGAAGTATTTTTATTTTATTATAGAGATTCTTAGAACTTGCAAAAGTGTATTTTTATACCCTTCTCTTGAAGTTACATATTGGTCAATTGTGGATGGAGAAGGAGGTCAAATGCACCAATATTCTAACCATGTAAAATAATTATAATGTCAAAATATTTAATTCTTTTATTATTATTTTTTATTAGTAGAAGATTATTACTCATGATTTCTTGCTTAGTACTTAAATAATAGGTCTCATGGGTCCCGCATTAGATTAGTGAGTCCTACTAACTCTCAATTAATAGAGAGTCCTTATCCATAAAAATAGCAAAATTCATATTTAATACGTAATAGTGGGTCTCATAGGTCCCACGTAATACTATACAATATAATTTTTTTTATAAATGATGAAAGGTAATTAAATCCACCTAAAGTTTTGCATATTCCTTGTACTTAATTAGTAAAGAATTATATATATATGTATGAGAAAAGCTAAAACTCACGCAGTGCGTGAATTCTGTATCTTTCACGTATTCTGTATCTTTCACGTAGGCAAACAATGATGACAATTTGGTAATTATAGAGAGGACTAAGGATAGTTTTAAAAACCAATGAATTGTTGACCCCAACATAAATGATGACAATTCGGTAATTATAAAGAGAACTAAGTAAAGTTTTGAAAAACAGTTTTATTGTTATAATTACAAAAATGCAATTGATCATTATTAGAATTACAAAATTGCCATCAGATTTTCAAAGCCGTGAATGATAAACAGTTCATGCATTGCATGAACTGTAGCAAGTCCCTATATATATATATAAAATGATTTACCAACTCAGGTAGTTTAGCATTCTCCATTTAACCAGGGTGTGTAAACGGCCCGATTTGAGCTTCAATATCTTACAAGTGATTCCGGTTCTAACTGCGTCTATTTAAAAATCACAAAATCTCATACCCAAGCCCAGCCCATTGATGCTCCTACATTTTAACTTGGGGTAGCACTCCACTACAACAGATCCCACCAATTACAATTTACAACAGAAACGGCAACATTCAAGGATACACACAAGTCCTAGAAGAAACATGACTCTAAAATCTATAAGTACTCACTTCTTATTTTCCTTGAAGTTAATAAAAATTAATTTATTTTGAAACTTTTAAAAGTTAACTAATGTGATGCAGACAACTAACATCAAGCACATCCATAACAAAAAAAAAAACCTTTAGCATTCTTCAAGAGAGTGAAGGTCAGCAAGAACTTCTATATTTTACAAAAAGAATAAAAAAATCACGATTGATCAACCTTTTCTATGATTTGTAACATGATATTATCTCATAACACTCTTATCATGCTTTGATTTAAGATAACTTCATTGGTGTCGTATGTAATTACAGAAGTTAAAAATACTTGATAGATTGATTGAAATTCTTCTATGGAAGCAGGGTAAGATCCTGGTCGGTATCCTTCTCATGAAGTACAATAATACCAATACGGTGGGACTGGATGCATATCCGTGGCTTCAAGTTGGACAGAAAGTAGATACCTGCTCGACTATTATAGAATTCTAATTTAAATAGGATTCTATTAAAGAGTAAACTTTCTTTAATTTATTTGCCCATTATTTACATAGAATGTCATTAATGAAATTCATGATGGCCATACTATCCCTAAGAACCATTATAAAAATTAGTCCTAAACTTATTTATTTATTTATTAATCTAATGTTGACTTTATCAACAATAAAGTAAGGAAGGTTAATTTTGTCTACATAAAGTTTAGGTTACTCCTTGTACTTTATTAGTAGAATGATATATATATATATATATATATATATATAAAAGACTTACCATCTTAAATAAATAAAAAAATTGTCCTTCGAGCTGAGATCCTACACATATTGTTATGGAAATATTGGCGACATTTTAGATTTTTTACCATCTTGTAAGATAATTTTAGAGTTGGTTTTCCTATTCTTTTAGTGCAACTGTACGAAGTGTCAATACATATTTGTTTTACCAGTGTTAATGAGTGAGTAAATTAATCAGTGTAATCATAAATATTATAATTAACCCAGCCACTCCGTCCCTTGGTATAATAAGTAGGTTTTATAGCCAATTTTTGCTTGTTCTGTTGGTAAAGTGTGATTATGTAACACAACAAACCTAAGTTCAAAACCCTTATACTGTGGTTTTTTTTTTTTTTGATGAATATCATTTACCTACATTAATAGAGTGAGATGGTCAGAAGTTAGCTTGGGCGGTGGACACTACAAAATTCAAGGTTTTTAATGGCGGTTACAAACTGCCGCTGAAAGGCAATAAACCGCCGTTATATAACCGGGTGGGATTGGATCCCTAGACCTCCTCCATGGGAGGCCACACCCCTACCACTCCCGCAAAAGGCGGGGGTAACCTTTATACTGTTTACCAACAGTGCACCAATAAATCAACCTAGCTGCAAGTGGTTCGGCCTAAACTAAATAAAAAAAGTTAGTACACTATTACCATTATGTTTAGTAAGCCTAACTCACTTTTATACGAATCAATAAACATGCATACTGCGTTATTTAGTAATCACAGTATTAGTTTTGGGATGAATGAGCCACAACAATAGAAAAACAACTATCACTGTATCACTGTATTGAGAGTTTTCTTCTTTTCAAACTTGAGTTATTTTTTTCTAAAAACTAAAAGTAGATGTTTTAATCCTAAGGGTTAATGAATCTTAATCACGGTTAAAAGAGAGTTAAAAATTAATACATGACATCAAAAGGGGGCCGGAGACACCTCCCTCGGCTCCACCAACGATGATGTGATTATTTCCATTGTCTAATATGGATGAAGGTCACAATATTTGATTTGAAGGATAATTCGAGACAACTTGCGTGACATTATTAAAATTGACATGGGAAAGCTTTCCCTAAGTGAAGTACCTATGCCTCTAGCTCAAATGGTTAGGTGGACCTCATCCTCATGAGGGATGGAGTCCCACGAAGGAAAGCTCCCCCATGATTAGGAAAGTTGGAGATCCACTCACCAATTAAAAACCTACTAACCCTAACTATAGCAGTGATAAGTGATGCTTGTCTTAAAAAATAAAAAATAAAAAAAAATAAAAAATCATTACAACAATTCATAATTCATGAATTAGTTACCATAATAAACTTATATGAGGAATGCTAAGCATATTCTCACAATCCCTACTCTCACCTTTTTATATAATAAAACCAAGGATTTTGTGTTTACCCACTCATAGGCACCAGAGGCGTGCTAGCCCTATTCTTGGTCAAACTCTATTTTCGGCCTCCACCAACCACCTATTCATTGTCAAATCAGTTATGGTGGTTAAAGTACTATGTTTCATCAAGAATGGACAAGTGATTGGTAGAGACTGTGAGTAGAGTTTGACTGAGAGTAGGGCTAGTATTTCTCTTGGCACCAAGTTAATTCCTTTTTTTATTATCTAAAAAGGGTGAGAACAAATTTTGTGAGAGTATGCTTAGCATTGCCCAACTTATATTCACATATCATTTACACATTGCACCTATTCCATCTCCACAAAACATCCAAAAGCTGACTCAGTAGCTCAATTGACTGACATACTGCAACGCAACAATGCAAAGGATCAGAAACTGCCAAAGTGATCTTCTGAATTAGTTTGAAGATAAACCAATCGGGTGTTGGTACGCTGGCCAAGACTCAGGAAATGGAGGTCTTGAGTTCCATTCTCTTCTCCTTGTTGATCACTCTTAGAGATTTATCTCTATTTTTCTTTCTGGTGTGTCTGGTTAGGGGTCTGCATGTGCCTGAAGGATTAGTCGGGTGCCCTAAAAGGCCCGAACACCCTCGTCACATAAACAAAAGTCACCCAAAAAAAAAAAAATTCTGAATCAGCTACTGCCCTAATTATATTGCCATAATCACACGATCAAATTGAATTCCAATGGAAGCGTTCAGTTCTTAGATCAATTTCTTATCAGAATTCGCGAAAGAAAGATCTTAGAGCATCTAGGGTTCGGTTAGAGGCTCTTTCAACGTTTTTTTTTTTTTTTCCTATTCCGGAGTTATTTCATAAGAACTTGCGGGACCGTTCCGTGTAAAGTAATTTGAGACATACTTAAAAAAGAAAAAAATAGAGTAATTTGAGCCAAAGTGGGCAAGTTGAAGACTTTTTCATGAATTGAAATGTAATTAGAAAGGAGTAGTTGGTCGCAATACATAAGATACTATTCTCCTTGTTTGGGAACACGGAAGAGAATATTCTAACACTTGAAGAAGATAGAAAAATTCCAAATCACAGTTTTAACTATAGTCATGAGTTAAACCATAAATACGCCCATCTCTTAGGCTAATATGGTTCACTTGTCCCACACAAAGAAGACAATTTGCATAGTAATCAACATCATAGCAACCAAAAAATTATCATAGATATGATCATATCTATGGGACCCCACTTCAATTTATTAGTGATATACACTGCTTGATTATCAGGAGTCGTTTGCTACAAATCGGGTGGTCAGATACACGCGCATATATAAAATATCTGCGGCGACATTACGCGTTGTTAGTCAACTTGGATCTATGTGGGAATGATAGATCGAATAATAAAAATTTGCATCTTAAATGGATTAAGCATTCTTTCCTCTTTTTAGAGAACAATTAAAAGGAAAAAAGGAGAGGATTATTTAATCTAAGAAGGGGGAGTTTGATTCCTACTTTGCATCTTTTCCTATTAAGCAACTCTTCCCCTCTTGGAGGGATAAATCAAAGATGCCTTCCACACACACATTACACTAATATGGCCTTAATCATTAGTTAATTATACCCCAATCATATCGAAATCATGTAGCAGTCCGATGGGTCGAAACTAACACGAACATCGCTCGATCATGTCGATTTTTGACGTAATGTTCTAAGTGGGACTGCCTTCTTCTTCCTCTTCATGTGTGCATTTTGCATATAACTGAAAAAATAACATCCATTTAAGCACACAATCTCGTTCAGGGAATCCCGCTACTAGATGAAAGAAATCAAGCAGTCGCCAAATTTCTATTTTTAGGATACTTGTCGAGATGCCCCAATTGAGATTGCGTGCACACCATCCATACCATGATATACTAATGTCTACATAATTAGCTGCTAGTTATTTTTTTTTCAATAAATAAGTGCAATGTGAGTTGTTATTAGTCATTTCGATTTGTTATTAACATAACGATCATACTTTTACGAGTAATAATCATACATGAAATTTGGTTGCAACCCCAACATCTAATAAGTGCAATGTGAGTTCGTCGAATCCACGCCACCACAATGTTTCCTCCATGATAGTAAATTTAGTGGTGTTGATGAGAATCCTATGTTAATTAGGTGTTAAACCTTTTTTAATCTTTTTAACAGAATGGATTGACAAGAATTACGATAGATCAATCACGATCCAAGAAGGCATCTGTCCCGACGCATAATTAGGTAATTAAGGTATTATTACTTAAACCCAACCTAATTATTTTGGACCCATTTAATTTACTAAAAGAATATTACGAATGGCTTTTGCCCCCCCTTAAGGATTAAGAACCTACTTCAAATCTTCTTTTATTTCTTTTTAAGATTTTGCTAGCGAGTCTGCAACCCTGACCCACACATGTTAGTATTTTTCTAAAGCCTTGAGAGGATGCATTAATCCTACGGGGTTAACTCTGACATGTCGTATAGGTAACATGTTCAGGTTAGGGTTTTGCTTGGGAGTTTGGTTGGAAGCAGAAAGCTTGTATTTGTAAGGAAGGATCATTAGAAAGCATAGGTGAATGTGGACAGAGCTATTCCAAAAGGACCTCATCGGACGATCGTCACCGTTCAATCTATAGACTTCTCTTTGATTGTCCAAAATTGGATCATTTGATGGAAGATGCTGGGAAGATGGTTTTCTACTGAAAGCTTAGGTATCTAAACAGAATCTTTTGAGAATTCTTCCCATTACTTTGGATTGTTTAATAACTTTCTTTCTCATTAGGACATGTTAAAGTTGAAGAGTTGATTAAAGAAATCTAGAGAGAGAAAGAGAGTTGACCTCCATCTAGGCAATTTGCTCCTCCTTTTATATTCTTTAATTGCAAAACACATGATTGGTGGGACTATAATTTTGAATTCACACCCTATATGGAGACCAACTTGGCTGGTGTTCCTTGGTTGCCCTTAAATCTAAAAATATGAAATACCCCACAAAATGAGGTTTAGCCACTCCCTTTTTTCTCTTTTTCCTCCAAATAGATTTTAGTATATTAGATGTGGGGGGTACCCTACAAAAATTGTTAAAAAGAGAAGCATATAGGGCTTAGTTTATTTGATTAGGGTACCTTAAACATTAAAGAATCTTAGCATTAAAAAAATATATTAAAGAAAACAAGCATTTGGGGTTGGAATCCATGTGAAGACAATCATTTGCAAATGGAATTTCTAAGATTTTTGAGTGGAGTCCTTCTTTTCAATTGTTTCCATGTAAGCAAAATGTCTTAGCAATGTTAGTTTAAACCATAAAAATGGGAGGCTGACTGGTTGAGTGGGATCTTGGTCCCCCTAGGCCGTACAAGTGTGACCTTCTTTTAACCTAATTTGAGGCTTTCACAGCCATTGGATTGTTTTTTTGGGTGCCTATGGATGTGGTCATGAGACCATTGGACCCCCATTTCTTCTACTTTCCCTTCCTTTTTCATGTCACCTTTACATTAATAAGAAGAAAAGGACAAACACTCCAATGTGGAAGTTACCATTAGATACATTCATTTGGGCCCTAACCACCTCACTCTATTGTGATTATATAATGCATAGTGGTCTGGTCTATATGGTATATCGTATATGTGATGGAAAGGTTTTTGCAGCAATGGAATTCAGTTATTTCAGTCACTTCCTTTGAGGTTCTTGTCATGTCTCCCTCTCTCTCTCTCTCTCATTAATTTTTAGGGTTAGGGTTTCAAAGTAGATGAAAACAAAACAAGAAATTTGTTTTTTTTTTTATCCTGCCAAGATTCCTCCTAGATTAACAGTCCATATGAAGGGTAGAGGATTGGTCAAAGTGAGTAAATTACCACTAATTAAGTGAAAACCCATGTTATCGCCCTCCGATTGGTCATTCGGAGCCCTATCGCACGATCAATGTAGTGCTGAAAATAGGTAATCATGTGCCGTGGGGGACCATATAGATGATTTAGTGTAAACCGTATAGTGGGATCCGATCCGACGTTAAACGTACAATGGGATCTGTTAAGCAATGTAGCTAAACAACAGTATCCTGTGCAATAATGTTTTCTAACTTATTTATGACATCCGCACATTAGTTGTTAGGCCAGTGTTCTACCGTAACAATCTTAGACTGTAGTAGTAGTAGCAACAACCACACCATTTCTGTATTTTATATACTGGTATGTTGGTTATATCTTGATTAGAATAGCTAATTTGGTGCTTATTCTTGGATATTATAAAAAAACTATTGTGTTTATGAGAGCATTTCTTTTTGAGTTCTGATTAGAGGACCGCAAGGTCCTATTCCAAGTTGACCACACCAATCAAATTGCAACATATGGAAAAAGAATAAAGTTAAAAATAAAATAATAATATCACTATCATATATCAATTTGCAATTGAGTGGTCTGTTTGGAAGAGGAACCTGTGGTCCGTTTTCCATTTTCCTTTCTTTTTCAACTTAATGGGATTAAGGATTATAAGCATCTTGGTCCAGGATTAATGATTGATACCTTACGCACGCATGCGCTTAGCATGATGTTAGCTAAGGGATCACACGCGTGTGAAAAGTGCGATTTATTAATACTTTAAGAAGACTCTAATGTTAGTGAAAAAGATATGATTAGTTAAGATAACACTAATAAATTATAAGCATTTTCTTCTATTGGGCCTGGGCCATATAACTTCCCAAAGAATGCCATGTGTCATTCGACAAAATGGGTTTTGTTTATTATATTCCTCATTATCTTTGTTTTGACAAGAAAAATATTAATAATAGAAATTGCCCTGATTCTCCGTTAAGATTTCTTTTCCACCCATTGAAATGGGAAGCTTCAACATATTAATTAGGCTAAATTAGATAACCATTTGCTCAAGTTAGGGTGGATGTCATGCACATTGGCTAACCATTTGTTTAGCCATCTTGAGCTTTAAGAGGCCTCAAAATTGGGGGTTAATGGGAATTGGATTGAGGAAAGGACTACAAGCTAGGTCGTACTGGCTGGTTCAGTACATTAGGGTGTCCCAAAGCTTTCAAGCCAAGGACTAGGGTATCTGCACCAACCCACTATTTTTCCTACGGATAAAATTTTATGCAGTAGTAGAACTGGATTTATTTTTCCTTTTTATTTTCCTTGGATTTTAGCAAACCAGGTGTTGTCGGTGCATACAATTTGTCAGCCATCTCAGAGGTGTTCGAAGTCTCTCATTTGTAGTATGAGATAGCATCAACCCTGATAATGTGCCCTTTACCATAGCCAACTGATGCAAGTTATCTCTCTGTCATTTGGATTTATAGATCTTGTAAAAGATGCTAGAAAGATCTTTTACAAGATCTATTAATCCAAAAAAAAAAAAAAACAGAGAAGCTTTGGGTTTGATTCTCTAGTCTTACTGTTAGTTACACAGATATGTGCCAAAAAAATCTATAAGGAAAAGATTTGTCCTTTCGCAGCTTACAATAATAAAATAGTTTTTTCTAAAATAATAATAAAGGGGGTAAATCAGTCAAAAAAATTACAAAAATCTGTTTTTTACAAAAAAAATATTAAAATTTTAAACTTTACTTTTAAACATGAGATTTTTTTTGTAACAAATAGACACGACCAAACAGTTTAAAACGTGAAAATGTTTATATGCATTTGTAAAAAAAAAAAAAAAACAATATAGACAAATAAACCTGAATTTAGAGCTTACAAACGCCAACTTCATAGTCTAGCAGTTTTAGGACAGTCGTCTCTGAATCCAGTAACCCCAGCTCAAATCTAGGTCGATCAGCGTTATCCACTAGGACAATGAGGGGATCCGATTTGGTATGGCCCACACCATACCAAGACAGTCTGGCCCACTCACAGAGCATCTTTAACTGACTTTTGAGCATTAGTTAAAGGATTTTACCTCCTTTGGTTAATTTTTTTTTTTTTCTAAAAACCAAGATTACATAGTTAAACCCTAAAAGTTAGTGAATCTTAACCATAGTTAAAGAGTGTCAAAAGGGACACTTGTTGACCTGTGGGATGAGGGCCAGGCCAAATCCCATTCCGACAATAAGGCATAACCTGTGGAGAGCTCTGACTCTGCCCAGACCAGAACTGGACCCAGGTGCACATGCCACTATGCCAGTAGCTATAGACCGTGCCTAAGCTTGCTATTTCCCATTTTAATTTGGCGCCAGACCAAACTCTGATGGGGAAGGGCGAGAGATGAACCCAACAGTGGCCCAATAAACTTCAAATTTTGACTACAAACATGGGTTGGACCCACTGGATGATTAGGGCCCAGCACTCATATGCAGCACATAAGCTAGTATTGGGCTTATTGACAGTCATCACTGTGTGGTCCACACAACAGACTCAGATTGATTGAAAATAGTTCAGCTGAACCTCAAAACACAGAAACCTTACTCATATTTGCCTTGAACACTTCGGTGGAAGGAACATAGAGAAAGGAGAAAGTAAAAGGAAAAAACTACGAACCCCAGAAATAGTGGTAAGCTGCAAGCCAACCAAGTTCTCGATTTCCCACCTAAGATCCTAAAGAGTTGAAAGAATTGATGCTCCGATTAGCCTTCATTAATTTAGTTCCAAGCAAAACGTTAGGATAGGGATGGCAACGGGCTGGATTTGGGCTTGGAGCGCCCCCAACTTTACCCCGCCTCCAATGGCAAGACTTTTACCCCGTTCCCATCCCAAACCCGGGCCGGGCTGGGCCAGTTCCAATTTATCAAAAACCCTTCTTAAGCCATCCCCATCCAACCCCGTCCCGTTAAGCACTAGTTGGGTTGGGTCAGGTCGATTTGATATTGTATATTATAAGTAATATATTGAGGTAATTTAAGGATTTATTTAAGGTTAAAATAGTAGTTTTATATTAAAAATTGGGTGGGGGGCTTAAATCCATCCCTGGCCTGAACCCGACTCGAGTTTAACCCTCAACTCCCAAACCCGCCCCTACCGTGTTTAAAAACTACTCAAACCTATCCCAATAGGGGAGGGGCGGGGTGGGTTACCCGATTAACCCGGCCCGTTGCCATCCCTATACAAGGATAAACAAAAACAAATTCTCGGAAGTGGGAGTCACACTGGAAGCATGGAAGACTTATCCCAAATATTGTTGTTGTTATCTAAAGGGGATAACAAAATGATTGCTAGACAAAATTTCGTACCAAGCAAAACGTTCAATGATAAATAAAAACAAAATCTCGAAAAACATTGTAGTTGGGATAACATCATGAAAGTAATAATTACGAACCGATACAAAACGGGTGATACGTGTAAATTTTGGTAGCCCTTTGTGTAATATTTATATTAATACGAAACATGTGATACACATCGTTTATTAGTTATTTATGTTCCATCAATTGTATAATTGTAATTGTGTTTGCTACTTTCTTTTTGAGTTACTTCTCATTACGTTATATTGTGTACATTTGGTTTCTATAACTCATTTGATTTTTTTTTAATTATATGTATCGTCCGAAATCGATACCAAAACAAATATGTATAGGTTTTGATAAGGACGTCCTCTAAAACCGTATTTTTAATCATTGAATACACTGGAAGCATCAGAGACATAACCTAAGTATTATTGTTATCTAAAGGTACAAAGTACTTTCTAGAGAAAACTTCATCAGTGTAGACATTCCACCAATGATTACTTGAATGCAACCAAAAATTGCAATGATGGAATAGGATAACCCAAAGTGCATTGACAAAAAACACATGGGTTGGAACTTAGTAACCCAAACCTTCCAACCTGCTACTCGCTCTCACTCTCAAACCTTCCTCTCACCTTGGGATCCCGATTTTAACTTTTGTAGAGCATAGTTTATGGTTTGTAGAGAGGCGGTTTGTGTAAAAATTTTATTTTCAACCTTATTTTTCATGTCAAGTGAGGTGAGTTTTGTCATTTTCCTTTGTATGGTACAAGATTCCTGTAAGGTTTGTTAATTATTAGTAATCTTGTAATTTAATATGGAATGATACATTTAATATATCAACTAGTCGATCGCACGTGTGATGCACGTAAGAGAGAAGGGAGGGGAGGAGAGACACTGGGAAGAGAAACCATAGTGAGAGACATTTTGGGAAAAATATTTAAAATATATTTTGGGTATAGAAACTTGAGGGATATTTGGGTAAAAAATTGTGAGGGGCATGTTTGGTATAGAAACATGACGTAAAGACATGTTGCGAACCAAAAAGCTTTCAGAACATTTTGGATATAGAAAAAATTTAACATTTTGAGTATATAAACTTGAGGGACATCATAGAAATAAAAAAAATGAAATATGGGCGAACTTGAGGAATATTTTGTGTTGAAAAAGTTGTGAGGGGCATTTTGAGTAGAGAAACATATCTTAAAGGCATTTTGAGAACAAAAAAACTTTAGGGACATTTTGGTCAAGAAATAAAAAAGATATATTTCTACAATAAACCAACCGGACTAGTCGAACTGAGAACCCGTCGTTTAGCCGATTTGATGACCAGTCCGGTTATGAAAACATTGTTTATATATTAATAAATGAAATTTTTAGATAAATTTTAATCAACCTTTTAAGTCCCCTATACTTTATGGTGAAAAAGTCTTCTATATTAATAAAAATAAAAATCAATAATAGATAATTTTAGAATTACTCTAAAATTCAATTTTTTTTTTTAAAGTATCATTCTCTTTATATATAACAAAGCGATTGTATTGGAATAAAGCTAAAATTCAATCAACCTTTTAATGGTAAAGTACAATTGTCTTTATATGTGAGTAAAATGTAGTTATGAAATTAAGTAAAATTCATTTAACATCTTGAACCCATATGTGTAAAGGGCAGTTTTGGATCTAGCAAAAATTCAATCAACGTTTGAACCTATATGAGTAAAGGACAATTTTAGAATTAACGAAAATTCATTTACATTTTGACTTCATATATTTAAAGGGTAGTTTTGGAATTAAGGAAAATTCAATCGACATTTTGAACGTGCCCATCCTCTTTATATTAGTAAAGATAGTTATCATGTTTAAGACTACAAATTTGAATGATGAATGATTTTATCTATTCTTTCTTAGATCATCTCCAATGGTCTGTGTCAAATTGGCTATGCCAATTCGAAATTTGGCACAACTATAGTATCAAAATGATATATTTAGCACAAGTAGATCCAATGGTCTTTGCCAAATTGGTTGTGCTAATGCCATATATGAATTTTTGTGAGGGTAAAACGATTTAAAAATATATATAGTCGTTGGAGGGCAAAATGGTAAAAAACCAAATATAATCGTTGAAGGGTAAAATAATAAAAAAATTATAGCATTGGAGGGCAAAATAAATAAAAAACTCATGAAAAGTCAATGAGTCAAAGGTGATGCCAAAATATAGAATATGCCATTGACACAAAGTAAAAGCATATGTTATAATTTGGTACTGCTATTTTCAACAATTGGAGCCAAATTTTTTGTTCCAAATGCTATAATTTAGCATTAGAACAAGAAATAGAACACCATTGGAGATGCTCTTACACTTTAAAAATATTATAAAGTGAAAAAGATATATTTGTATTTATAAGTAATTTTTAAGAACCATCACGTGTATATATATATATATATATATATATATATATATATATATATATATATACTAGTAAAAATGCACGTGCTTTACACGTATAACTTTTTCATTATTAATGAAAAACATGAAATTCTTAAATTTTTTAAAGAAATCTAATTGTTAATATATTTTTATTAGGCATTACTATCTTTATATTAATTAATTTATAGTATATTAGTATATTTTATAGAATATATTTTCATATTTAAATTAAATTTTCTTATATAAATTTAAATTTAATATTTGAAAAGAGTTACTACCCTCTTTTATATTAATTAAATTTATAATAGAAATATCAAAACATTTTATAGAACATATTTTAGTAATTAAATAATAACTAATTATTTATGGGTCCCACTTATAAATGTATAAAAAAAATAAGAACTCTTTCTGATAGTCTGATTGACGATGAGTACTAATAATCAACTTAAAAGGTGTTTAAATTCCAATTTAAGATCATCTCTTACTAATCCTTTGGGAGAATTTATTGGTAGGTCTTACTAATAAAGCCCATTTTCTCCTCATAGATAAGTATGAAGTAGTTGATTTTTTTATAATATTTCTAATGAGTCCCAATTTTATGGTATCTTAATTATTAAGGGTGAATTTTTATATTTTTCCTATTTTGTCCATATCTTCATATATATATATATATATATATATATAAAAGATATTATGTTATCTTATTTTATATGAGAAAAGTTAATAGGGGTATTGAAGTAATATCAACTACAACTTACAAATAATCCGTCAATATCTCCATGATTCCCTCAAATCCTTATTCTTATATTCTCTCATGCTTCTTCTTCCTTGGTCTCTCAACAAAGAGGCACACCCTCGCTACGTTCTAACTACTTTTCAAGAGAAAAAGTAAGGACATGTGTTATGAGTTAATTTCAACCCACTACTCCATCTTTTTAAGTTAAAATTTTAAAACAAATTTTTTTTAAAATTCTCTCACTAAAGTCCTCTTCCAAGTCTCTCTCCCCTTCCCCTCTCTCTCATGTATTGCATGTGCCGCCAACTAGTTGTTATAATTGTAAGTCACTTCTACTTATCAATAATAAAGTAAAGTGAAGGGGAATTATGTCTACATAAACTTAAGTATACTCCTTATACTTTTATTAGTAGAATGATATATTTATAAAGTAACATAATTTATGAGACTTGCAAGTGCTGAAAATTACTTTATTCAATTAATATACGTGGTTATGAGTTCGCAAGAGCTCCAATCTCCCAAGCTAACCACTAACCATTGTTCTAACTACTAATCGTAGTTAAATGATACCCTTAGCAAAAAAATAATAATAATATAAGTAGTGGGTGATTACAACCAGTGGCTTAATTTCAGAACCCCTGTAGATATCTTGCACAATGTTTTGGAGAGAGATCACGTCTGAGGCCTGTGCGATAGCCGGCCCGGGTCGATCTCCTCCCCACATCAGTGTTTTTCAACTGATGAGAAGCTGAGATCTTTAGAGTCGCTACCAATCAAAAATCCGGGTGTGATTGGTACCCACAAATAAAACCTTCGATTTAAAAGAAAACCGAGATTGGGTCCGGGGATTCTCTTATGAGTTGGGGAAGGTGTTAAGCACCCCACCTCATTTGTCAAACGACGGTTACCTCTTAATTTTCTCCATAGAATTAATTTAAACATTATTTTCCCTTTTTTATTATTTCGAGATTGTAAAAAAAAAGTTTTTATTTACAAGTATTTTGTTTTTGTTTTGAAAAAAAATTTAGTAAAATATGATGAAAAGAATTTGACTGAAATAAATGAAAATGGGTAAAATGGATCCTCTAAAGAAATTTCAGATTTTCTCTGGATCATCATGAGAAAGGCATTAAGAGTTAAGACCAATGTAGGAGAATCTGAATCCAAAAGCCTAGGTTCAAAGGAGAGACCCAAGATGGTTACCATTAAAGTGCTAGCTAATTTGAAGACATGCAGATATGGGATCCTGAATGAAATAACTTCAAGAACAAGCAGATGAAGGTACTATGCGAGCAGTTCAAGATCACCCACCACGATTCTTCTTGATATAGACCACGGATGAATGGAGTCATAGAAGCAGCAAATAAGAGACCTGAAGTGGATAATTGAAGGATGTTCATGCATATCGAATATCAGGTGGTGCAATTCTATGATGAAAGCCAAAACATGATGGTTGATTCACCTCGAGAATCCAAGCCAAGTCATCCCTACATAACCAGAAAGGTGTTTTCTGGGGGAGCTCTCATCATGACAGACAAAGAAGATCTTCCTGAGCCAATTAATTTGGACTCTGTCAAAAATTCATAAGGTACTATGCATAGTTCAATCTTGAGTTATATGGTTAAAATTGAAAGGAAAAGAGGCCATCCTTACATTTCTCCCATCAACATTATATGTCATCTAGTCAGCCCCTTTGAGCCTTAACATTCGTTTCACAACCAAACTGGGGCATTTTGCACCCACACTGGGGCATTTTGGGTACAACCAAGTAAAGCCGTTAAAGTTACCACAGTGTCCATACACTGGAGCAGTTTTTTTTATTCCCGTGATCAATCATGAAAGAAAAAAAAAAGAGGTCAATTGCTTCCACCAAAATTCAAGGTACCCCAGTGTTCGTACACTGGGGCAATTTTTTTTATCTCCCATGAAAGAAAAAAAAATCAAAGTAGTACAACTAGGTAGAAGCCAAAAGTTAGAGATACCCTAGTGTTCATACACTGGGGCAATTTTTTTAAATGCCCTGTGAAAAGTTAGGGAGGGAAAAGCAAGACAGGCGCGAAAATAGCCTGAAGAGAAAAGGAACAAAACCCAAAAGCAAGCAAATGTCTCAGTTCTTCCAAATTATCACAATCTTTGAGCCTTCATCCTTCCTTTCAAAAACCCTAACCATAGCCTACGCTTCGTCCTACCATTAAAGTCCTCTCGGATCAATGATAACCATGGAATCTTACAATTGGATTACGCATATGCATACATGAATTCAGGCGATGACGGATTAGAGTGACTGAGAGAAAACTATAAAGAAAAGCATGGCTTGAAAGGGCACAATGAAAACCGGAAAGGGTGTTGCAAGTAAAAATGTCAAGTCATGGCAAGATCAAATTACCGCGGGCATGATGAAAACCCCTTGGGGGCATCGATGCGCAAAAATTACGCAGGTCAGACCTGTTGAATACCATAACTGGCATCAGGGGTAAAAAAGGCACAAAAAAGGAAAAAAGAAACCAGCTGTAGCAGTCAATTTTAAATCATAACCAAGTCTCAATGCTCAGGATGAAAACAGAAGTAGTTACAAGTCGGACGGTATCATATAGTTGTTGCACCATTGAGGGTTAATCCAAAGGATTTAGGCAAATGTGATAAAGTGGATACTATGTTGGTCTAAACATTCTGAAAGTGGTTTGAATCATGCCCATCAATTTTAATCTTATCATAATTCTCATCATCATATGTTTCAAAGAAAAAAAAAAGTGTGTTTGCTTGGATGTTTTTGAACTACACTGGTCTGATTCTCTTTTCAAGGGATACGTAGGCAACCTTCATAGGTGCGACCCCATTGATGGAAAGTTTTCTGGTTTGTTTATTTCTTTTTTTTTTCCTCTCTTAAAAAAAAAAGTTTGTGACCCCCATTTCAACTGGACTCTGCAATGATTTTCAATAATATTCTTCATTTGTTTTATTACAAATTACATACAAAATCATAAATGTAGAAAGTGAAATCTCTAAATCTTTTCCAATGGTTGTCGGCTCAGTACAGTCGACTTCAGCGACACCATGCCCATCATTAGCCGGCTCTTTTCTGCTCCACCCACCTGTAAAGGCATTAATATAGGGAGTAAATTACATTATTTTTCTTGATATAAATAATACTGCATAAACTGATAACTTTCAGGGAATCAAATGACCAATGTCAAGGAATGAACATGTTTGTATTGAAAAGAAATATCAACTAACTAGTATTTACCTATGCAGGACCAGGAGCAATACCGAAGTTCATATCCGAGTCGGAAAAGTACTTTCAGCTAGAGCTCTATGCTACAGAGCAAGAAGAGAATCAACAATGGATCACAAAAAAAAAAGGATTTTTAAGCATGCTTACCTCGCTTACCTACAATCAGTCAATGGTTGTACGGTTGGAAACCGCACTACATTAAACTTTAGGTTTATTTTTTGAACTTAATATGTATACCAATCGACAGTCTGATTCATTCCATAATCATGATTGTTTGACTATTGCTGCTATGAAAATGATGTGAGCATCCTCAAACTGAGTTACAAATTTGAGAAAAAAAAAATATTTTTGAAAATTTGTTTAAAAGCTTTCAAATCTACCTTATTTACTACCCCCTTTGCGTAGGTTCGGATCGAACCTGTGAGGGAGATTGAGGTTCATGATAGTGCCTACGTGCAGGACCCGTCTCCGTTTTCCTTCACTTTTTTTTTCTTCTTACCGAGCTTTTAAATTATTTTGAAAAAATTGATTTGTGAAAAATGTTTGACTCAATCAAGGATGCACACATTAGTTTTCAAGTGCAAAAAAGGGCCTATGTCTATTCTTCTTTGCCGTTCTTTGCAAGCAAATCCGACAAAGAGGGGCAGCTGTAGACACCCAATTTTTGCACGCCATAATGATTTAACTCCAAGTATCGAAAGGTGAATTCCAAGACGAGATCCGGACTCCAATATATCCAAGGTCGAAGGTAAATGCAAAGCCCAATCCCAACCCGAGCCTAAACTAGCCAAGACCCAAGTGACAATGCCCATTTAATATAGAAGAGTCCCGCGCCCTTTAAAAGGGCGCGCCCCCATTTTACTCAAAATCGGCTTCCGCGGCCTTCTAAAAGGCGCGGTACGGAAAACATTACATCCGACTTCGGTTTGCATGCACT
The DNA here is from genome assembly GCA_015143295.1 of Tetracentron sinense. NCBI lineage: Eukaryota > Viridiplantae > Streptophyta > Magnoliopsida > Trochodendrales > Trochodendraceae > Tetracentron > Tetracentron sinense. The sequence goes on from CM026551.1 coordinate 30,623,711, forward strand.
TCATTTTTTCTTTGGGTTTTGGATTATTTTTAATCCCACATCGGGAAAAAACAAGAAGATCCATTCATTTCACTATTATAAAAGGTATCACCTCCTACTCTTCAAATCAACTTTGAAAAGGCCAAGCTTTGCCAACCCATAACTTTGGGAAACCTCTAATTTCTGAGAGTGTGAGCCTTCAAAAAACCCAGAAAGTCCAGCCACGGAGCCATCAAATACCTTGCTTCCCACTTTTCTTTCAAAGGCCTTGGGTAGACCTAGTAGTTATCTTCACCAACTTTGGAGGAAAAGTTTATGGAGTTCGGATCTCGTCGAAGCGCTCTCTTCTTTTCAAACACTTGGAGCATCTAAAAGGGAAAATGTATGCTACATTCTCATCTTCTACTTCTACCCATACAAGCCTTTTCTTCCCTCACTTTTTCTTAGTAGCTCAGTGATTTCCCTCTACACGGTTGTGGGGAAGAGGAAATCCGGGTGAAGGAAAGAGCTAGAAGACTAGGTCTTCGATTTTTTTTATTTCTATTTTTTATCATTAGTAGTTTTTTTGTCCCTTTTCCACCTAAATGTAGGTGGGGCCCCTCTTAACTCGGCCGAGGAGAGAGCGTGACCATTCGCCGATTTAGGGAAAAGGGGTGAGCGTGAACCTTCTTTCTGACCTTTCTGACCTCTATCCCAGTCCTCTTCGGATGCTTTTTCTTGTGGACCCATTTGTTCAAAGAAGAAATGCTCTGTTTTCTTAACCTGCTCAAAGATGTCCTCCATAGATCCATTGAAGATTGTGTACCCTTTTGCTTTTTCAGATTCTTTTCTTTCATCTTCTCTTCTTCTTTCTCTTTTTGCTCTTTCATCATCTCTTTCTTCTTCTTCTTCTCTCTCATCCTCTTTTTCTTTTTCTTCTCTTTTAGTCTCTATTTCTTTCTTTTCTCCCTCAGCCTCTTTTTCTTTCTTACCTTTTTCTCTTTCTTCCTCATCTTCTCTGATTTTCTCATTTTCTCTGGCCAAGTCTGATTTATAAGTCTGTCTGCACTCCCTATATTCTTCAACATCGAAAACTACCTCTCCTGGGACTTCATTCCTCATTGGTTGGATATTGTTACAATCGAAGGGAGCCCTTTTCAAGTCTGTTGGGACGAGAGTTTGATTGGATAGAGGGGAAGGCCAGTCAAGCACAACAGGTCGTGGGGTCAGAGTTTGATTGGATGGATGGGTAGGCCAATCAAATACGATTGGTCGTGGCATAGGATTGGATGAGATAATGATGGGGGAGGGCCAATTCAAGATGATGGGCTATCGTTGAACTGGTGGTTGCTGTTTGGATATGGTGTTGGAGATAGGGAAGACTTGACTCTTGTTCAAAAGAGCTTGAAATTGGGCTTGAGATGGAGACGGGCCAACATTGCATCCTTCCATGTCTATGACATTGATTGCCTGAGAGGTAGTTGTGATGTCCTCATCATACATCGAGAGCGAATTTTGACTCTGATTTATGCATTATTGCTCTTGTTAAGACATTTTCACTTGAGTGGGTTGCATGTATCCTTCCGCTGTTATTGATGGTGGAGGCTGAGAGTGCACGTGAAACAGTTGGGAGTTCCCCTCATATGCTTTTGTTGGGGCAGAGTTCTCACTACCATGATAATGCATTACCTTCTGAAAAGTTGTATAGTCCATAATTCTCCCAGTTCTGACCCCTTCATCAATGTCATCCCCATACCGGACAATAGTTGCAAAGCCTGACTTTGTTTGTGTCATTAGGCATTTGTAATACGGGGCCTTCAACGTTGAAATGAAAGTACTTACCATCTCCTCTTCCATCATGGGGTGTCTAACCTTGGCAGCTGTATCACGCCACCGGTATGCATGCTCCCTGAATGATTCTGATGCTTTCCTCTCCATTTTGAGGAGATCTAACCGGGTGGGAGTCTTGTACTGATATTGAGCTACGAACACTTCTGCTAAATCCATCCAGCATTTGATTCTGGAGTGATCAAGTTCTGAAAACCATTGGAGAGCTCCTCCTGATAGACTCATTTGAAAAAGCTGCGACATCAGCTGCTCATTCTTCCCATATACTCCCAAGGAACCTCCATAGAGTTTTAAATGTGCCACAGGACAGCTCTGGCCATTCTACTTGTTAAACTTGGGAATCTCAAAATTTGGTGGGAGATTTGACACGGAATATGGGCAGAGGTCGTCAATACCAATCTTGGAAAGGGGTCGGAGCCTTTGACCGATCTCAGATCTTTTGCAAGTTTTTCTACCTGTGTGGCTAGCGCACTCTTGGGTCTCTCATGACGTCATTCTTCTTTTTTTTCAAGGTAAACTGGTTTTACTTGATCCCCATGTGGCGGAGCATCTGTCCGTGTTTGCTTTGGAGAATTCAGAGGATGTACATCAGATGTTCCACGGATCTCTGGTCCCTTGCTCTGGTCCAAGAGTCGTTGCGCCATGAGTTGCATTTTTTGAAGAATACTTTTCATATCAACGAAGTCAGCCTTGGTTTCTTGCCTAAATCCTACTCGAACGGGACCATTGCTTTCTTCCATCCCGAGTGTGTTTTGTCTAGACCTCAGCAAATAGGAGCTCTTGATAATGCTGAGTCAATGCAGACGATATTTCCTTCCCTAGAGTTGTTATGAATAACTTGAAAACCAAAAAGATCAAATATAGAAAAATCCTTGATGATGGACACCTCTGTTGGGTGAGAATTTTCTTTAGCTAAAATTTCGATTCAATTTTTTTTTTTTTTCAAAAGTGAGTCAAAGCTAACCTGTAAAGTCTAGGGGAAGGGGTAAAAATAAAACGGGAAAGAGGTGTAATCCTCTAACTAGGGTGCCCGTAAGACTTAGGGGAAAAAATACAAAGCGGGATAGAGGATGATCCTCTAACAAGGGTGCCTGTAGGACTTAGGGGAAAATGACAAAGGCGGAATAGAGGATGATCCTCTAACAAGGTTGCCCGTAGGACTTAGGGGAAAAATCACAAAGGCGGGATAGAGGACGATCCTCTAACAAGGTTGCCCATAGGACTTAGGGGAAAATTGACTCAAATTTTTTTTTTTTTTTTTTTTTTTTCGAAGTTTGAAGTTTTAGCTAAAAAGAAATTCCTCACAAATGAGTGTCCATCAATAGAGACTTAAGGATTTTGAATCATCAACATATAACAAAGCATAAAGATAACCAAAGTAGTGAACAGGGAATGTTCTAATGCCTGAGCTTGTAAGGTAGCTGCTCTGTAATATCTAATGCGGATACCAAAGACTTACAGCACCACTCAGTTGAACATTGTGCAGATGACTATTCTAAATATTTCCATCATTCAATATCATTATCAAAACCATGCAAGTCAACGTGTCCTCACAAATATTTCTATATGAGGTTCACAGGGTTCTAAATTCCACCTAAAAAGGGTCTCATAATCATAGAATATCCATGCACAATCCATGCACTTCTTTTATTCAAAATGATCTGGGTTGGAATGTTTCGTCGCCGTTTCCGGGATGCTATCCACAGTCATTCAACTACTTAGTTCCAAAGATAGGGGTAAGTCCGGATTCAGCCAACATAGGGGAAAGTGAATGCTGTGTACAAACAGTGCAAAAGATAAAACAACAGGAAGCAAGCAATAAATGACAAACAAAAAATGAAAATAACAAAAAATTTTAATTTAATGGAGAAAATTAAATCAATGCTTGAATCCTCTAACTCCTCAGCAGAGTCGTCAGCTGTGCGATAGCCAGCCTGGGTCGATCTCCTCCCCACATCAGTGTTTTTCAACTAATGAGAAGCCGAGATCTTTAAAGTCGCCACCAATCAAAAATCCGGGTGTGATTGGTCACCCACAAATAAAACCCTCGATTTAAAAGAAAACCAAGATTGGGTCCAGGGATTCTCTTATGAGTTGGGGAAGGTGTTAGGCACCCCACCTTATCTATCGAACGACGGTTACCTCTTAATTTTCTCCATTAAATTAATTTAAACATTATTTTCCCCTTTTTATTATTTCGAGATTGGAAACTCACCCCTCCTCGACCGAGTTAAGGTGATTTTCTCTCTACTTGCTTTCTTTTATTTCGAGATTAGAAAGTCACCCCTCCTCGACCGAGTTAGGATGATTTTCTCTCTACTTGTGCAGTAAAACCCCTTTTCCCTAAATCGGCGAATGGTCATGCTCTCTTCTCGACTGAGTTAAGAGAGGCCCCGCCTACATTTGGGTGGAAAAGGGACAAAAAAACTACTAATGATAAAAAATAGAAATAAAAGAAATCGAAGACCTAGTCTTCCAGCTCTTTCCTTCACCCAGATTTCCTCTTCCTTACAACCATGTAGAGGGAAATCACTGAGCTACTAAGAGAAAGTGAGGGAAGAAAAAGATTGTATGGGTAGAAGTAGAAGATGAGAATGTAGCATACCTTTTACCTTTTAGATACTCCAAGTGTTTGAAAAGAAAAGAACACTTCGACGAGATCCGAACTCCCTAAACTTTTCCTCCAAAGTTGGTGAAGATAACTCTTAGGTCTACCCAAGGCCTTTGAAAGAAAAGTGGAAAGCAAGGTATTTGATGGCTCCGTGGCTGGACTTTCTGGGTTTTTTGAAGGCTCACACTCTTAGAAATTAGAGGTTTCCCAAAGTTATGGGTTGGCAAAGCTTGGCCTTTTCAAAGTTGATTTGAAGAGTAGGAGGTGATGCCTTTTATAATAGTGAAAGGAAGGGATCTTCTTGTTTTTTCCCAATGTGGGACTAAAAATAATCCAAAACCCAAAGAAAAAATGAAGTGCATGCAAACCGAAGTCGGATGTAATGTTTTCCGCACGCCTTTTAGAAGGCCGCGGAAGCCGATTTTGAGTAAATTGGGGGGCGCGCCCTTTTATAGGGCGCGGGACTCTTCTATATTAAATGGGCGTTGTCACTTGGGTCTTGGCTAGTTTAGGCTTGGGTTGGGATTGGGCTTGCTTTTATCTTCGACCTTGGATATATTGGAGTCCGGATCTCGTCTTGGAGTTCACCTTTCGACACTTGGAGTTAAATCATTATGGCGTGCAAAAATGGGGTGTCTACAAGGCCTATTGATCTGCTGCAACCTAGCTCCAACTCCACTCCCACACAATTCATTTCCTGAAAAAAAATTATACAGGTCCAAATCTAGAGTCTCCATTTTATCTCAAGATGGGAGATTAAGAAATATCTGACATAACATAGAATGCAGCTTAGAACAGAACCATTGTGGATTCATTTGTTAGGAAGTAGGACAAACAAAAAAATTATATATGTCGTAATGTGTTCTTATAGGTGTTTATATTCAATTAATTGTTAGAAAATTACTAATATTTTTTATATAACTTTTGAATTTTTAACATTTAGAAAATAAAAAATATAAAACTATAAATGATTTAAATGTTTGCGGTTTTAAAAGATTGATTCAATAGCGATAGTAGCTACAGTCGATGATAGGAGAGGGATTGTGATCTATTGGGAAGAATGGTACCTTGGAGTGAATCCTACATTAAGCTCTCTTACAGAGAGAGGTAATTGAGCAATTTTTCACCATCTCTTTGATTAGTTTATTCATAGCTTCATGCAACAAGAATGCAAAGTGAAAGTTCTTACAAAGCTTCCCAACCATGGATAGAATAGCCCTTGTTGATGGTATAATGTATAAGAGATTCAGCATTGATAGAATTCCAAGGTCCTATTGTGGAACCGTCAAACTTAATAACCCTACCATTGAGTGCACTTAACCCAAAAATAACCACAACCCTAAATAAATAAAAGAGAGAATGATTAATGCAAAGGAAATAGTTTAACTTGCATTAATAGAAAAATTAAGGTAAAGATGGAAAAAGAATAGGAAGAAAAAATGCAAAGGAAAAATGACAGGAAGAAATCTCCTAGTGAAAAGAACAGCGTAAGTTTGCAGAAATAAAAAGTGAGAAAATCTTGTTACCCAGCCCTTCTGAAGGGATTGTTTAATTCGTTCTGAAGAAAATCTCGCACTCCCAATTTATAATCTCTCTTCCCCTCCAACGTCTTTCTCAACCCTTAAACTCTCTCTCCTATGTCTCTCTCCCTCAAAACCCCCTCTCCTACAAAATTATAATTCTAATCTAACTAATACTATGCCAGAATGTTTTCTCTCCTTCTGTCATTGCCACATAGGATTACCATCTCACCATCTTATGACACGAGTCACATTGAGATGTGTGAGAGAGGGAGTGAAGGAACGTGTCCCCCCAAAGCATTGCAACCCTTTATGGGTTCGCGACTGTTTTATTTTTCAACTTTCAAAGCACCCAAACATTGCAACAGTAGTGAAACCTCTAATCTTTCAACTTTCTAAACCTCTACCTTCCCAAAAGGCACATTTACCTTTCTAAACTAATAATCCAGGTACAATTTCAGCCTTAGCCCAATCTGTCCACCCAATTGTCTGCTGAATCATTTTATAAGAGTTGCACTCAAGGGATTTGTTGCCATTGCAGTCAAGAACATCGAAGAAGAAATCTCAGAGGTCTGAAAGCAAGTGAGCATCAACCAAGATCCCAAATGATTTTCAGTTCCATCCCCAACATTACTACCACAAGCAACACAAAGGGATTTAACTAAAGGAAGAAAAATCCCACCAGCTGTAGCAGATAACTAATGGAATCGCTAGTGCAAGGAGTGCTTCACTGAATACCAAACTGTAACCTAAACCTAAAGATGAACTACCAAAGGGAGACACAAATTGGTAAGCAACACGATTACCCAGTCCAGTCTTTATAAACCCTCGCATGATGAAGAAAGCAAGAGAGATGAGCCATGGAATTGGATCACTGAAGGCAGAAAACGCAGCAAAGGCATATTTACCTTCTACCTTCCTCCCTATAACGGCCTACACAATAGATTTACACCTTTTTGTTTTCTTAAATATGGTATGCTCTCAATCGTTTTCAAAACAAAGTTTTGCAAAAAGATATGATGAATGATTGGGAACTATCTCTCTCGATCCCTTTATTCTCCACCCCCGTTTTCTTGATGTCGTATGTAAGTTTTTTTTTCTTATTATCTCTTATCTCAATTCCATCAACCACTCTAGGTTTTTGTTATCTTTTAACTATTTTATTCTCCTTTATTCATCTATTTTTTTTCCCTTTTTTAGTAATGATTTTTGTTGCTTGGTTAATTCACAAGGCGATTTCTCTTCTGGATTGTTTATAGTTGTTTTCATTCTATTAGTAGAATTCCTTTTTAGATAGTTCGGATTTTCTAATAAGTAGATCTCCAAGTGGTCCAATTGAATGATAAATATTTGGAGGAATCCAATCGGTGAAGAAGGCATACAAGGATCTTTAAAGAACTATGGGATGCTATCACTGAGAACTCACTGAAGGATCTCATAGACTTGGAAGATTGTTTACATGTTTCTTTCCCTGTATGCATCTAAATTTTGGTTGACCTTGAAGTGTTTTAAAAAATTTACAGGACCAATTTGGAATCAACAAAGATGGCCGTGAATTTGCAATCCTCCAATTTAATGCCACACATTAAGAAAAGGGTAGAGGTTAAATTTTATTCCTTAGATTATACCTAAAGGCTAATATGTCTTGGATCTTTGTAGCTTTACATGTCTTAAAGATCTAGATCTTATGTTACTGAATCTCTCTTTGTTGGTGCTAGGTTGGAAGGTTACATCCTAAAATTTCTATTAGGAATTTATGGGTCGGGCTGGGCCTGACCCGAGCTTTTGATCCGCCCACATGGGTTGCGGGTCATGAGAGCCCAGATGGATAGTCCATGTAGGGAATCTAATAAGTTCAGATAACCTTCATGTTATCCACTAACACAATAATAGGGATAACTTCCCAAGAGGTTGTGAGTTAGTGGGAGACTATTCTATATAAAATAATTTCTTATCAGAAGAATACACGTATCTTCCATAATTCTCTTCTCTCTCAGAAAAGGAAATTCTCTTTGTGAGAATATCCAAGTTCTCCCTCTTGGATTTGAACCGTTGAATCGCAAAGGGGAAACTCGATTGTAGCTACCCTTCATCCTACGAGAACAGGACATACACGGCGGCTAAAGAGGACCGTGACAGTGTAACGAATCGACGAAGGATCCGGGTCTTCCGCTATTGAGTAAGAACTCTAACCCGGTCCATATTTATCTGCAGGGCCATATTTAATTGCTCTATGCATGTGGATAAATTATATAACATTGTTATTAGAGCCAGGTTAGGCTCGTTTCAATTCAGTTCGCTGAATAACATGTTTTGTTATTTTACGCGAAATTATTATGGATTTTTTTTTCTGTAAAAAAAAAAAAATTCGCAAAGATTTTTCCAAAATTAATTATTAGGTTGTGTTCTACTCATCAAGATGAACAAACCAATTTAATTTCGTGTAAAAAGAATTTTGTAAGAGAAAATTCAAATCCCAATTTTTAGGATCTGAGTTTTCCTCCATCTCTGTGCAATTTTTTGAAGGCCTTAATAAATTAATCTAGGTGTTTTAAGGACCTATTGTCATAGAGGGCTGCGAGATCTTCGAAACAGTATTTTATTTGTATTTTTTGGGTTAAAAACGAACAAGATATGGTCTCCTAAAGTAGGCCTCGAATAAATCAAATTTATTTTGATTTTAGATGAGCCCACCCCTGCACGTGTCTTTTTTTTTTGAGGAGTTGACCATTGCGCCACGTGGACTGCCACGCCACCAACCATACGGGTTGGTATGCCACGTCACCATGCCACATCAGCACCACGTCAGTTGTCACGTCACCAACCATATGGGTTATCGTGACACATCAACATGCCACATCAGCACGGGGGTCCAGTCATAATGCCACGTCATTTTAGAGTGCCTAGTCAGCTGCCACATGGGCAAGCTGACCCCTAAACTTTAAAAGGCTCGTGTGGGCTTGTTTTAACTCCGATTTTGACGCTGTTTCCACCGTTGGACCACAAATTTTATGCCCTATTTGACTATGTGTTCAGAAAAAATTTTAAGCTTCTGTAATTTTTATTTTCTAATTTATAAGCATATTTTTCTTATTAAAAAATGCTCATATTATTTTTAAATGAAAATTTAAAATTACAGAGGCTAATTTTAAAATTCTAGCATATTATTGGATTTTTTTTTATTGGTTGGACACTTATGGGTTTAATTTATTAATGGATTCATTAAATTGCATAATTAAAGTCTTTGTGAGCTTAATTTTGTAACATATTATACATGTGAAGTGAAGATTTTGTATCTTCAATAATGTTTGAGTTTATGTGACTTGCTCGCTCCCTTGGTGGTTGAGTGGGGTTCTGATGATGTTTTATATATATATATGTTAATATAAATGCACGTGGAAATATTAGGCGAGGTATTTGTACCCCTAATATATACATTTGATCAAAAATAAATAAGTAAATATATTCTTATTCAACACAATTTGGGAGATGATTCCGAGCTTAGCAGAGTTTCAATCTTAAATATGTTGAGAAGAAAATATTTATTAATTGGATTTTTGAAAAAATAAAGGAGATGTGCACAATAACTAATAATGTCACCCTTGTAATCTGAATGTACAGAAATGGCAGCAAAGAATGTAGTAGCTGATCTTGTTAGGGGCGAAAAACTGACAGGAAGTAACTATGACATCTAGCACAAGAAGATTCAGTATCTTCTGAATGAGCAAGAGCTCTTAGAAATTTTGTCCAGTAAGATGTCCAAACCTGAGGAAGGGCAAACGGCCCAACACCGTCGTGATCTGGAGGCCTACCAGTCTTGCTATAAGAAGGATCGAAACACGCGCTTTACTATGTTAAGCAGCATGCACGATGACCTCATTGGAGAGTATGAGGCTTTCCAAACAGCCAAAGACATGTGAGACCAGCTCAAGTTTGACTTTGGAGGTACATCCACAACAAGGCTAAGGAGCCTAATACTTAAATTTGAGGTGTACTGTAAGGATCCCAAGCAAACGATGACTGAACATCTTAGGGTGATGTCCGGAATGATTCGAGACTTAAAAGCTGCTGGAAATGTCCTTATAGATGAACAACAAGTTCAGTCTGTGATCTGATCTCTCCCAGATTCATGGGTAAACATGAAGCAAATCATGACCCATAACGAGAATATCAAGAATTTCTCTGATATTTCTCATCATGTGGAACTGGAAGTGGAGCGCCAAGAGGCGACCAAATCTGCAGCTCTAATCGCCCATGGAGGCCAGCGCAAACCACATGGGTTTAGCCGCAAAGATAAGAGTAAGGCAGCATGGCAAGGTGGGGCAAACTCGAGTGCTCCCAAAGGAGGTCCAAAGTTCAAACAGGAAAAACCCAAACATAAGAGGGGTAAGCGCGGTGGTAAGAAAAGTGTATCCAAGGTGAAGTGCTATAAGTGTGGGCAACTAGGTCATTTCGCTCGTGATTGCACTGAGCCGAAAAAGGTAACCCCTTCACTCAAATCCTTTAGCACTTATGTATGCTCTCATGTATTTGTTGCTGAATCTATGTCTGATTGGATTATAGATACGGGAGCAGCAAGACATGTAGCTCAAGAGCAAGCGGAGTTTGTGGATTATAGGAGAGTTCCGGCTGGGACACATGTTGTGTACATGGGCAACGGAAGTCATGAAGAAGCTCGAGGAGTCGGTTCTTACCAGCTTCATTTGCGTACTGGACGCAAATTACTTCTACATGACATTCTATATGTGCTAGGAATTCACCATAATCTTTTATCTGTATTTACTTTATTATAGTTTGGATACAATTTTCATTTTTCTTTAGATGGTTTGGATATCATGTTAGATGATGTGGTTTTTGGACATGGTTCTATTTATGGTAGTTTATTTAAAATAGATTTGTTTGATTCTTTTCCCTCATCTACTTATTGAAATGTGACTATAAGTTCATCTACATGGCATGCTAGACTAGGGCATATAGGAAGAGATAGGATGACCAGGCTAGCTCGAGAAGGCCTTTTAGGCCCACTCGCTAAGATCGACCTACCTATATGTGAGCCCTATTTAACAGGCAAGGCATGTAGAAAGCCTTTTGGTAAGGCTAATAGAGCTACTCAACTATTGGAGTTAGTACACTCTGATATATGCGAACCTATGAGTGTCAAGGCACGTCATGGCACCTCTTACTTCCTCACTTTTATTGATGACTATACGCGATATAGTTATATTCAGTTGATCGCTCACCGCCATGAAGCTTTGGACTGTTGCAAACGCTTTGTGACAGAGGTTACGAATCAACAAGAGAAAAACTTAAAAACTTTTCGAACTGACCGAGGACGCGAGTACTTATCAGATCAATTTAAGGATCTATATGAGGAAAAGGGAATACGCAGACAACTCACTATTCCTTATACTCCGCAACAAAATGGTGTAGCGGAGAGAAGGAATAGAACCCTTTTGGAGATGGTTAGGTCTATGATAGCGCATGCAAACCTCCCTATAACCTTTTAGGGGGATGTTTTATTGACTGCAGCCTACATACTTAATCGAGTGCCTTCTTAGTCAGTTTCTTCCACCCCATATGAGCTTTAGAAAGGCGAAAAGCCCAATTTGGAGCATTTACGCCCTTGGGGGGCTACTGGTTTTGTACATAGCACCTCCCATGAGCATGGGAAATTGAGCCATAGAGCTAGAAAGAATATCTTTATAAGGTATTCTGAAAGCTCAAAAGACTGTGATGTATGGTGAACATCCAAATGGAGGAATGACTGAGGTAGAGTCCCGCGATATTGATTTCATCAAGACTGATTTTCCTAGCATAGGCGATGCTAATAAAGATCTTGATCTCTATAAGTTAGAGGAAGATAAAGTCATCCTATCATCTTCAAGCGAGGGTGGGGAATTAGTTCCTCGTCCTGTAATCCCTAAAGATAGTGGGAGTAGTCTTCAACCCAGTGGGAGTGACCCACAAGAACAAGATCAAGCTCGCAGAGTTAGTAGTAGAGGGCACATTCCTCGTCGTCATTTTGAGACTGAGGGGAATGTTCTCTTATGTGCTACTAAGGAAGAAGATGAGCCTGCTTCTTTAAGTGAAGCACTTTCTTCATCGGCTAGTGATGAATGGATGACTGCTATGCAGGATGAGATGAGCTCCATGGACAAGAATGGTGTTTGGGAGTTAGTTGACCTTCCGCCTGGGCGCAAGGCCATTGGAAAAAAATGGGTTTTAAAGGTCAAACGCAAGGTAGATGGCTCAATTGACAAGTACAAGACGCGCCTAGTGGCGAAAGGCTATACCCAACAAGAGGGTGTTGACTATGAGGACACATTCTCCCCAATGGCGAGAAGTGCCTCAATACGCCTTATACTCACCATTGTAGCACAACAGGATTTAGAGCTTTATCAGATGGACGTTAAGACAACATTTCTCAATGGAGAACTAGACGAGGAGATTTATATGGCTCAACCAGTAGGTTTTGAAGTCCAAGGACATGAGCGCAAAGTGTGCCGTCTAAAACGTTCCATCTATGATCTCAAACAGTCGTCTAAGCAATAGTACTTAAGATTTCATGATTACATTACCTCAATTGGTTTTGAGATGATTGAAGAGGACCATTGTGTATATATTAAACGATCCAAGAAAAGCATCATTATCTTGTCATTTTATGTTGATGATATCCTGTTGGCTGGGAATGACTTGGATTCCATTGTCGCCACTAAGAAGTGGTTGTCCTCTGTTTTGAGATGAAGGACATGGGTGAAGCAAATTTTGTGCTGGGAGTTAAGATCATGAGGGATCATTCAAGGAAATTTCTTAGTTTATCCCAAGGGACATACATCAAGAAGATTCTTGAACGTTTCCAGATGGATAACTCCAAACTCATTGACACACCAATGGAAAAGGGATGTGCCCTAAGTCTAGACCAATGTCCTAAGAATTATGAGGAAAAGAAACAAATGTCCAAAGTACCTTATGTAGCTGCAATTAGGAGTCTGATGTATGTGATGTTGTGTACGCGTCCAGACATATGTTTTGCAGTTGGCATGGTTAGTCGCTATCAGAGCAATCCTGGACCTGCTCATTGGAGAGCGGTCAAGAGGATTCTTTGGTACCTTCATGGAACCATTGATCATGCTCTATGTTATCACGGTGGAGACCTGAGATTGAGAGGTTATAGTAATGCTGATTGGGCCAATGACAAAGATGAGCGCAAATCCACTTCAGGTTATGCATTTATACTAGGAGGTAGAGCTGTTTCTTGGTGTAGCAAGAAACAGTCATGCATTGCACTCTCTACCATGGAGTCAGAGTATGTGGCTTATTCAGCAGCTGTCCAGGAAGCTGTTTGTCTTAGGAGATTTTTGCAATGCTTGGGTGTTACAGCTCATTCTGAGGATGCTGTGCTGCTCTACTCTAATAGTACATCAGCACTAGCGTATGCAAAAGATCCCAAGTACTTCCCAAACACATTGAGCTTCGGTACCATTACGTTCGAGATATGGTTTCACAAGGGGAAGTAATTTTACAGCATATATCTGTAGGAAGCATGGTGGCTGATCCTTTGACCAAGCTTATTGCCAGAGATGTGTTCTTATCTCATGCTAGGAGTATGGGATTACGTAGGACATGATGTATGTAGTTACATGATTTTTGTACCGACATTATTATTATTGTTTTATGATATGAGTATGCATTTTTATCAGCATTATTCTTATGTAGTTCATTGTTGATAGCACATCTTCATAATATGTCACCGGGCTCGAATCGACCCTCTCACATGGGTGATTCACCTTGGCGTTAAGACAGCGAGCAAGATGAGACGTTTATGTCTTTAGGCGCTAAGATAGTGAATTAAGACATTTATATATTTGGCGCCTAATCGGCAAGCAAAATATATGTTACTGATATGTCGCCTTAGATAGAGCTAAGATAAGACCTTTTTTAGTAGGTCGATCATAGAGTACTACCACAACTCTATGTAGCCTGCATCATAGCCGAATGTGAGATTTCAGGCAGGCGCTTACAGAGTGACTGGGCTGAAAAACTCAGGTTAGGCGCTTGTATAGCAACTAGACCCAGATTCGTATGGCGTTCCTAATTATTAGAAGTGACATGCTCATTTTTATGAGATAACGCCATAGCATACATTTCATACTGTATGTGCTTTAAGCCGACTGATAGTTGGAGTGATGAATGATTCCTGCTTCATCATTGTGTGAGCCACTTGGATCAATGATCCTAATTGTACCATTTGTTGACCTGAGACTATGTCTTGAAGAGGATGCTCAATGTCACTACTTTAGCATGCAAACCGAAGATCATGAGAGATTCGATCTGACTGGACATGACTGGGAAAGCGGTTGAGTCTAGTTGAATTGACATGAGGGCTTTGGGAAGATTGATTGATGATACACCATGTTATGTGACTCATTGCTGGTCAGCGTCTATGTCGTAATATGTTTACGATACGGGACATGAGTACATTATTTATTTCGGGTAAAGCACTGCTTATTGTGAGAGATTAAGAGTGCTTAATCAGGTGTAGTCAAATCATCTGGGGTATAACCGAGATGCTCTCGAGTGATGCGTTTTTGTTGGTCATTTATGATTTGATAATCTCGCTCCTGAGGCTGTACGTTCTTCTCGTAAGGTCGCATAGTTCATTTTCCTGTATGAGGAGGTGAGAATGTGAGATTGAGAAAGACTGAGAAATTGCTTCACTCTGTGTGGGAGAACCAATGAGAAAACTCACCCTATGTGGGCAAGTGGGAGCTGTTAGGAATTTATGGGTCGGGTTGGGCATGACCCGAGCTTTTGATCCGCCCACATGGGTTGCGGGTCATGAGAGCCCAAATGGATAGTCCATGTAGGGAATCTGATAAGTTCAGATAACCTTCATGTTATCCACTAACACAATAATAGGGATAACTTCCCAAGAGGTTGTGAGTTAGTGAGAGATTATTCTATATAAAATAATTTCTTATCAGAAGAATACATGTATCTTCCATAATTCTCTTCTCTCTCAGAAAAAGGAAATTCTCTCTGTGAGAATATCCAAGTTCACTCTCTTGGATTTGAACTGTGGAATCGCAAAGGGGAAACTCGATTGTAGCTACCCTTCATCCTACGAGAACAAGACGTACACGGGGGCTAAAGAGGATCGTGACAAATATAACGAATCGACGAAGGATCCGGGTCTTCCGC
The DNA here is from genome assembly GCA_015143295.1 of Tetracentron sinense. Classification (NCBI taxonomy): domain Eukaryota; kingdom Viridiplantae; phylum Streptophyta; class Magnoliopsida; order Trochodendrales; family Trochodendraceae; genus Tetracentron; species Tetracentron sinense. The sequence goes on from CM026551.1 coordinate 30,638,849, forward strand.
TATTGACTAAGAACTCTAACCCGGTCCATATTTATCTACTGGGCCATATTTAATTGCTCTATGCCCGTGGATAAATTATATAACAGTATCCTACAAATAATGCCATAAAATTGAACTTTTGCATGCAAAGGGTCATGGACAAATCTCCGAATGTGAAGGTACCTGCTATTATGTTTAGCAAAAGAAGAAAAAGAGTTTGTTACCACAAGACTATAATCGTCAAAGATATACTTTATTTGGTTTCACATTACATATTCCTACAATTTCCTATTTACTTAAAAATTTTATATACAAAAATTGCATGAATTTTTTTTTAATGTAAACATATTATATATTATAATACAATCATCTTTTTTGTTCTTTTTTTTTAAAAAAAATTTCTCGTGCATCGCATTGGGTGTTTGCTAGTTACTTACTATGAAACCCAAGTAGGTTGGAAAGACATGTGGCGGCCTTATAGGAGGTTGTAGACACGTGGGGATTAGAGAGGGTGTCTTCTTAAACTCCTTTATTTCTCTCACTAAAAACCATCTCTTATAACGTTGGGGTGAGGTGAAGGCTTATTGGAAGTTGTTGGGGGGTGAGGTGAAGGCTTATTGGAAGTTGTAACGGATCCCAAATTATTACTACTAATGAAAGTCAGGGAGGGAGAGGTCCACGTGGCTGTTGGAGAGGAGTTTTAGGATATTTATTCCACAATTGCCTCCAACTATTTGTTGTGACACCCATCGATTTTCTTGGCACCCATCCGATACACCATCATCCAAACGATACACCTCTCTTCCCATCATCGAACCACCACGTCTGTTCCTTATACGCACCCCCTGCATTTCTTCATCTCCCCACCGGTTGCCCACCCAAACAGACACGTCTCTTCTCCATTTTATACACCCAATCTCTCCTTCCTACATGTTCTAACCACCCTCACATCTTCGTTTGAAGTATTTCCTTTCCCCTTCTTTTTCCTCATTTCTCAATCCTTTGGGTTAACTTGACATATACCCTCCCTTTTTTTGTCTCTGTTTGGGCTAATCTATCCAAGAGGAAAAACATATAAACAATTATTTTTAAATCAAAATCTACCCTTATACAAATATCAGTGGAGTGATTAGTAGGTTGAAATATAAACTTGCAAGGGTTGATCTTTTCCAATATTCAGGGGAATGCTGCAACAGGTTTTCTCTAGAGCATGAAAGTTCTCATATGATTTTGGTTGCTTATTATCTGTCTTTCGTTTCTTTTTCAACTTCATAGGTAAAATGATTGTTCGTAGTTGCCCCCCCCCCCCATTGTTTGTCAATCATCTACCTGTCCTTGCAATTGAATCTTCTTAGAAATCATGTGAGCTTCTTCAGAAGTTAGCTCTTCCACCACTTCTTTCTATGGACTTCTATAAATGTAGTAAAGTCAATCTTTACTGAAATGCTGTTGTCTAAAATTATGGCCAAAAAAATAATTATCATAGTATTGCATTACTTTTTTTTGTTAACAAATGTCTCAACTCTCAATTGATGAATGCCTTGGAATCACTTATCAGTAGTTTATATGTGATTATTGGAGTCACGAGTACTTCTATTTATATGTTTAATGTTTATTCCATTAAACATCATAATCATTTCACTCGGTGGTATTTTTTATTCATCTTAACGCATTCTCTTTTTCAACGGATAGTAGCATTCAATGATTCAGGAAAAAAACATTATCAAAATGAGATGTTTTAGATAGATACATGAGACCGTTTTTAGAGAGGTTAGGGACTGTTTTTGGAGAGAGATGAAGACTGTTTTTAGAGATGCGGTGCCTGTTATGGGGGTTTAGAGGGAAGAAGAGAGATGCCAATTGTGGGGTTTTTGTTGGGCTGGTTCAGAGAGAAGAGAGGAGTAATTGTTACCTAAAAATCCATCATGAAAGTTATCACCAAGGTAAAGGTTTCTCTACTCTGCAATTTATTTCTAGATATATAAAGAGGAAGGAATAATTTCTTTTTCCTTATATAAAAAAGGAAGTAAAAATGTGCGAGGGTGCGGCAGGTAACGTTGGGATGATAGTGAAGGTTGGAGGGTGCTGCAGGCGTGAAGGAGATGGTGTGGTTGGGGGACCTTGGAGTGCTAAGTGGCTTTATTTCAGGTTTTCGGTCTCTGTTGTTAGATTCTTATATTATATCTACTATTATTAGAGATTAGAGAGTGAGTGAGAAGGAATATCTTATATGGTAAAGAAACCAAGGAATAGGGGCTTGCATGGTATGTTTTCACATAAATTATCTATTCTTCACACAAAAATTTGCGCATGGATTTGCATAATTTTGACTGTGTATTAGTTAAAAAAGAGCTAAAAAGGACATGAATTAGGAAAAGTAGGGTATCACAACCCAAATCATTTTATTAGGAAAGTTTTTAATAGACCGTGCATTCCACCACATAGCAGAATCCATTGCTCGCATTAGTCCGGACCCCTTTTTTTAAAACCCAATTACTGTGTTTAACATCTGCTCACTCCTAAGGTTCATCCATCTAACTTTTGTTTGATATAAAAAAATTAATCATAATTTTTTTAATCTTAAACATAGTTAAAAGGGGGTTAAATTGGACTCGCGTACACAACGGCCCAATACATAGTAGATTGCGTGATCCGGTAATCACTGCTCATTTTATTATCATTTCTTCTTAAATTTACAATCGTTACTGTATTTTAAGTTGAACAATTTAAAATTACTATATCTATGTAAAATTAAACTTTATTTTTTTTCCTTTCCGACATTCCTGATCTCTTCTTAAATCTACAATTTTTTACTATATTTTAAGTTAACCAATTTATAATCATTTTTTATTTTTTCTCAAATCTACAATCTGTTCTGTACTTCAAGTCAGGGTTTTTAATTTCGAAATTTGCAACAATTTCGGCCAGCCAACCCGAACCGAAATCCCGGAAAATTGCGGGATTTCGGAGAAATTTCTAAATCCGAAATATTAATATTTTATTAATTATATATATATATATATATATATATATATATATATATATATATATATATATATTTATTAATATATAAGTTAAAAAACAATAATTTATTAAAATTTTATATATTTATATAAATATTATTATTTTATTTTTAAAATTAATCTATAAATTTTCAAATTTTCACAAAATTTCAGTAAAAATTTCGGAATATTTCAGAATTTTAATAAAAAACAATTAAAAAAACCTCTTTAAAAATAAAAAATCAGATTTCGGTTGAAATTTTGAAATCTTCGAAATCCAAAATTTGACCTGAAATTTTCAAAATTTCGACTGAAATCTGATTTTCCAAACAAACCTAGTTTCGATGTTGTTGGGGTTGGCTGAAACCGAAATTTTGCGAAATTTCAACGAAATTTTAAAGCTTAGACTTCAAGTTAACCAATTTAAAATTACTACATCACTTTAAAATTAATTTTTATTTTTTCCTATCTCATACTCATGTGCATCGCACGGGTCTCTTACTAGTAATTTAAAGAATTTGTAACGTTTCCACTCTCCAAGTGTCTTCAATTCGTCCCAATAGCAACGATCTGAGAGTTACCGTCCTTGGATTTTTAGATTTCTTTGCCACATGCCATTTTTTTTATTAGGGTAAGAGAGATTTTAAGGAAAATGCACCGGTTGAATGAAACGTCCCAACTCCCCATTGTTTCGAAAATGCACCAGTTGGACGTCGAAACTCTCAATGGACCTCTTACTGCATTTCAAACTCATCAACCAACCATTTCAAAATCTCATGTCCCCTATCTCTCTAAAAGCTGACACAACTGTAGCAATTCTCTCAAATTAAATCAAAGGGGCACAACTGTTGCAAGTCATATATCAATCCATACCGTCTTTACTTTTTAATCTACATCCACATCTTCACTTATTCCTCTCTAAAATCCGGACGACTCAACTGTTCAATCCCCTTGCTGTAAGAAAGTGTCGCAAAACCACCAATCCAACAAATATTATGTGATTTTCAGGAGTTCCTACTTCCTACCCCCCAACAAATCTATACACCGGGTATTTCCTTATCACTTGATTCTATTTTTATAATTTCATGTGCTAATAACAAATCTCCAAGTCCATATGTCCTATTCTTGCACTGTCATTTCAATCAAAACCCAACAAGACAAAACGTGAAATAAGGTCTTCTGAAAACGGCCTGGTTGAAGAAGACCCACTAAACTCTTGCTTCATCCATCAAATCAAAGACCATCAACGGGTGTAAATGTAATGCAACAAAACATTACAGAAAGACAAATCCTCACAACAAATACGCTGATATATTTACTTTTTGTTTGGTTCACTTCACTTCAGTTCAACGATGTTAATAATATATGGTTGGGCATTATCGTACTAACTAGGAACAAACATTTTTAAGGGTTCTCTCTTCTACTGCATATTTTAATTCTTTCTACTTTGTCAAGTTGATATTTTGACTCTCTCTTTTGGCACCCTAGATTTATATTCTTTTTACTTACTGCATGCCCCCCTCCAAACGGAGACCAATCTCAACTGAACTCTTAATTCAGTTCAAACTCATCAAACAATGGTTTATCGTCTGAGGGACACCACTGTTAATTTGGCATATTATATTTCACAACTGGCTTTGCCACGTGATATAAAACCTTCCCATTAACTAAAACGATCCACCTTTTTTTTGGAATCCTAATTTGGTTATTCATGCTTAATGTATTTTATTTACTCATGTTGGGTTGTGTGTTCTTGGTGGTTATATGGCACATTATTGCATGTGTCTTGCTCATCCTATTCTCTTCTTTATGCTCCTCTATGCGGCAAGACTTGCATTTCTTTTTCCACTTATAATCAACCATAATTTGGATTGCATTCTATATAAGGGAAGTAAGATAGCGGTTATGGGTAATCTCCTCCACTTGGCCCCCCCGTCTTATAGTGGACCTGCTGGGAATAAGTATCCCTGCGTTTGAACTCATAAGGTGAGATATAAATTTAATTCATTTGGTGAGAAAATAAATTATGGAACAGAATTAGTTCCTCCTACCATCTATGCTTGTGGGACCAATCGGTACCCCCATAACTGGCGTTGATGCCAGTATTTGTCCAAAAACAAAACAGTCAGAAAATATTTTCTTTTCCTATGTGCTTAGTTATCTTTCTTTGTTCGTTTCTCTCTTAAATGTTTATCACATATTTACTCCCAGTAATGTTTATCGTTTTTTTGGTTAGTTGAGTATTATCTTTTTAGAGTTACAGAAAATTCTGCCTGATTTACATTGTGTAATTATACTATTTTTTTGGTTTAATGATAATCAATATATAACTAGAAGCAACAAGCATTAATTATTTTATAGATGTAAATCTTAATACAATACAACTCTTATATCCCAGTTTCAAATTCCTTCCGGATAACTCTCATTTATAAGATCCATGGGTCATTCAAGCTTCCCAAGTCCACTGCTATATAGAAGTTACATTATTATCACCAATAAATATGTCCACTTCCATAAACATTCATAAAATTTTACCTCAAGTCTCAGCATATTAAAATTTCATTATATAGATCGAAAGGAAAATCGAAAATTTTAGAAAACAAAGGAGGGGAGCTTCCATCACCAATTGAACAGTATGTAAATTCTGCTTGCCATAATAAATTTTTTTCCCTACAACTGACATATTAACCTTACATACTGAACTTTCAATCTTCAATATCTTTCACGTTTGCAACCTTACAAAATAGGTTAAAGGACAAATATGCTGGTGAATCAAACAAATAAGGGGCGACTACAACAATATTAGCAAAGTAGTTGTTCACTCAATCACATGATATTGAAATTTTGAATTATTTAATTTTTATACTTAAATTTGATGGTAAATTTAATATTATCTATTGCTTACAATTTGTTTTACTCGAAAATTCGTGCATTTGCACTGGCTCCTTTCTAGTCAAACTATAATTCTAATTAATTTATAAATTTTTTATATAATAAAGTAAAATGAAGGGTAATTACGTCTATAAAATTTGGTTTACTCGTGTACTTTTATTAGTAGAATGATATATATATATATACTGGCGCTCCGGAGGCACTCTCGACCCTATCCTAAATTGAAATTTGACACTCTCGCGTTCTGGTTGCTGCTCTACGCTCTGGTTACTAGGATTGGAACTTCCAACAAGCATACCATAGAGAAACAGGTAAAACACATAGGGATACCTGAAAATCAGGGCATTCACTTTTGGAATAGTAAAAGTTCGGTATGACAATTGTAAAATTAGCACTCCCCCGCTAACAAGGCAAAAACACAAATTGGAGTAATTGTGGTTAGTATGCAGGTTCAAGATTATATCAAATAAAGCAACTTGTCTCCAAGGACGTGGACAGATCAGATTAGTCCCCACAAAATTCTAGAAGAATTGTGAGAAGAGAACACAGATAGTCATTACAATGCAAGGTTTGAAAAAGTGTCGAAACCGTTATTTAACAATTTGGATAAGAGATGTGACATTATATTACACGATGCGGGAGAAAAACAAATGGGGGAGTTATGTAACAGCTGACTTGACCCATACATCACACCAGAGAGACTAAGGGTTCATATAGCACTTTTTCCCCATTTGTTCATTTTTTTCTATCTTCTCACCCATTCTAATCTTGGTTTCGGTCATTCTTTTCATTTCTTGTGAACTAAAAACAACAAATCAAGTTCAAATCTAAAGATTCAAGCCTTGAAATCCTAGGTTTTAACTTGAACAACTTGGGGGTTTGATTTTTATAAAATTTCCTTTATTTTCACTTTAATTTGTTAGGATTGTTAGAATATGATGTAACAATCAAAGATCTATAAATTCAGTATGAAATTCGTAGATCTATTGTAACATATTTGAATTTTTTGCTTACTTTTCTTCCAAAAACACTTTTTTTTGCATTTTTTAAATGATTTGAACTTGTACGGATATGTTTTATCAATGAATATTGTTTTTACCTTAAGGATATGGGCAAATCATCCCTATGGACATAGTTCAGTAGATAATCAATTCACATTCACACTAGCTTGTTCTTGATTATTTAGGTGCTCTATTTGCATATGTTCAAGCCCAACACTATGAGTAACATTACGTCATTAACTGCTGAAATGAACACGTTTTAGTTGAACTTGTTACAGTGATTTTTGTGTCTTTTTTATACATTTAACGATTGAATTGTGTTCATATAACAATCAAAACTTTTTTTTGTCAAAATTTTATATTTTTTAGGGAAAAATCCAATTTTTTTTTCAAAAGAAAAAACTGGGCAAACTTACAATCAGGGACCCTAACAGTTTGCCATTACGTAACGGATTCAACCCTAATTGTTACAGTTAAGTTTATATTCAAGCTCGAGCTCGGCTCGAGCTCAAATTTTCAAGCTCAAAGCTTCAGCTCGATTAGGATCGGTCAAGCTCGATCTCAAACTGATTCAAGCTCAAACCAAGCTCTACTTGTGCATTCCTCTACCCAAAAAAAGGGGTTACCTGTTTTGTTTGTTGTTTTAATGTTAGTAGTTAGGTTTTTTTTTCACTTTTATAAGTGTTAATGTTAAATATAGTAACTATTAAAATAATATATTATTAAATGTTTCAAGTTGAGTCGAGCTCAAGCCAAACCAAGCTAAGTTGAATCAAATAGGGCCAACCTTGGGCTCGGCTTGTTTAAGCTTCCGAGGTCAACTTAAAACTCAACTCAAACGAACTTAATATCTGAGCTTGAGCTCGCCTTGTTTAAGCTTTCGAGGTCAGCTTAAGCCTAACATCTGATCTTGAGCTCGGCTTGATCAAGCCGAATGAATGAGCCAGCTTGGCTTAAGTGCAACCCTAGTTGCAGTCATAGTTTGAAAGTTCTCCAATTTTTTCAAAAAGTCCTGAATAATACCATACTTTTTTGTCAAACTTTTAGTCGAACAATTAATTCCATAAGTATTCGCAACTTTTGGAAGAAAAAAATAGCGACTTTTTCATAAAGTCACAAATTACTTACAAATTTTTGAAAAAATCCCGAATAAATATCTAATATATGAAATATATTTGTTTATAATAATAAAAAATTAGGAATAGTAAACTAGGGTTTATGGAAGAGAGAAAGAGGAGAAGAGGAAGAAGAAAGGGGAATAGGGTTTGGAATTAATGTCTCCATCTCTTTAGTTATTCTTTTATATTACCAATAGAATGAAAGGCCATAAATACCCTTAGTTACATAAAAGACAATAGACAATAAAACATAACATAGGAACTAGATAATAAAGTTGTAATGGGCTTATTTAGATGGCCCATTACGATACTCCCCCTCAAGCGGGGCATAAATGTCCAGCATGCCAAGCTTGCCAATAAGCCCATGATGACGTGATGAAACAACCGCCTTCGTAAGAACATCTGTTAATTGATCTTCTGTTCTTACAAAGACAAGACTAATTATCTTCGAAGCTATCTTCTCTTTGATAAAATGTCTGTCAACATCAATATGTTTGGTCCTGTCATGTTGTACTGGGTTATGTGCAATGCTAATAGCAGCTCTATTATCACAATAAAGTGTCATCTCTGATGGGTTTGAGAAAGCCAGTTTTGTCATCAAGGTCTTAATCCACAATAACTCAGGCTCCATCAGTCATGGCTCTGTACTCTGCTTCGGCACTAGACCGTGTAACCACAGACTGCTTCTTACTTCTCTAGGTAACCAAATTTTCACCAACCATGGTGCAATAGCCTGACGTAGATCGACAATCTATGATTGACCCAGCCCAATCAACATTTGTATACGCCTCTACCTTCAAGTGCCAATTCTGTCTGAATAATAACCCTCGACCTGGTGAAGACTTTAAGTATCTCAAAATTCGTTCCGCAACTTCAAGGTGTATATTCCTAGGATTGTGTATAAACTGATTGATTACACTCACTATATAAGTAATATCAGGACGAGTCAAAAATAAGTAAATCAGCCTACCAACAAGTCTTTGGAACATACCAACATCTTCAAGTAATTCGCTACTTTAATAGTCAAGCTTAACATTAGCTTCCATAGGAGTTACTACAGGTTTCGAGCCAAGCTTTCCTATGTCTTCCAATAGATCAATGATATATTTTTTCTGAGATATGAAGATGTCATTCCTTGAGTGGGCAACTTCAATCCTAAGGAAATACCCGAGTAAACCCAAATCTTTAATCTCAAACTCTTTGGCCAGAAGATCCTTAAGATTCTGTATCTCCCCTAGGTTATCTCCAGTTACAATGATATCTACATACACTAGAAGTACAGTAATTGTTTTTCCCAAATGCTTCACAAACAATGTATGATCGGAGTGACATTGAGTATACCAAAACTTCTTCACAACTCCACTAAAACTTTCAAACCAAGCCCTAGGATCGTTTTAAGACCACAAATTGCCTTCTTCAAACGACAAACTTTACCCTTATGATTTCGAACATTCAACCCAGGAGGTAAAGCCATATAAACTTCTTTTTAGAGATCTCCATGAAGAAAAGCGTTCTTCACATCTAGCTAAAAGAGAGGCTACGACTGATTTACTACTACCGAAAGAAGAATTCTGATTGTATTCATCTTGGCTACAGGAGCAAATATTTCCTAATAATCGATCTCATAAGTCTGTGTGAATCCCTTAACGACCAACTTTGCTTTGTATCTGTCAACAGTATCATCAATCTCGTATTTTACAGTATAAACCCACATGCATCCAACTAGCTTCTTGTCCCTAGGAGCATTAACAAGTTTTCATGTATTATTTTTTATTAAGTGCCTTCATTTCCTCTCATATTGCTTACTTCCACTTAGCGTACTGTAATGCATCTGTGATTCTAGATAGAATAGATATTGAAGACAAAGATGAGACAAAACCACAAATAGTTGGAGAACAAGATTCATAAGAAACAAAGTTAGAAGTTAGAGATAGGATGAGATGTACAAGTGTGTTTCCCTTTGTGTAAAGCAATAGGAGCATCAAGATCAATAGTATTGGGTAAATATAAAGAATTACCTGGACTGAGAACAACCGGAGAAGTAGGAGATGGATCCACAACGGTATGTTGAGAGTGTTGTTCAATTGATTGAACTTCTAGAGTATACCATTAGCTCATTTTCCTTCTCTCTAGTGTCATCAAAAGATGACAACAATGGGACAAAAGGTTTTTCTCCAAGAACAAGAACTGGAACATAAACTGGAAGGGGTATCTCTTCACTAACACTCTCCCCTTGTAAAGGAACCTCGGAAAAAATGGAAGTGACTCAAAGAAAGAAACATCCTTAGAAATGAACCTTTTATTTATCAGGGGATCAAAAACCTTATACTCCTTATGTGTAGAGGAATACCCTAAGAACAGACATTTGATGGACTTAGGATCCAACTTAGAATGGTTTGGACCGAGGATATGAAGGAAACAAGTACAACCAAATACACGAAACAGAATAGAAAGAAGACTCTCAGGACGCAATAACTGATGAAGAGACTTGAAATCCAAAACCCGGGAGGGCATCCGATTAATCAAATACGCCATTGTAAGCACTGCCTCATACTAAAACTTTTTTTCAACTTTCATCTATAGTAACAAACTTCGAACAACCTCAAGCAAATGACGGTTCTTTCGTTCCGCCACTCCATTCTGTTGTGGAGTGTATACAAAACTGTTTTGATGATTAATTCCATGTTCAACAAAGTAAACTCCGAGTGATCCCTCAAGGTATTCGCGCTCATGATCAGAGCGAAATATCTTAACATTCTTGTCAAATTGAGTTATGATCATATTATGAAATGTGCAAATAGTATTGAGCACCTCATCTCGAGTTTTCAACATGTATAACCAAATGTAGCGGGAATAATCATCAATAAACGAAATTAGAATATCGAAATCCAAACAAGGATAAAGTGGGAGAGGGTCCCCATACATCTAAATGCACAATTTCGAACGGAAATGAACTTCTTTTAGTACTGGGAGAAAAGGAAATATAACTATGTTTTGACAATTCACAAGTTTTCACACTGCAAACTTTATAAATTGACAGATTCAAACAAACGATGAAACAAAAATTTCAAAAACTGAAACGACAAGTGACCTAACCGACTATACTAGAAAAAAATCCGGTCTTTATTAATAGAACTATATGACTGAAAGCACTAGAGATAGGAGCAGGAGCTTGATCCAAGATGTGAAGCTCATCCACTTTACGTCAACTCCCAATCTGCTAATGTGTCACCAGATCTTGAAATACACAATAAGATGAAAAAAATGTTACACTACAACGCATGCTTAGTTAAACTACTAATAGACAGGAGGTTAGCAGAAAAACCAGGAACATGTAATACAGATGACAATGAGAGAGTAGGGTGAGATTGATGCTTCCTGTCCCAGACACAGAGGAAAATGAATCATTAGCTATTTTCACTCTCAAAGGACTATAGCAAGAGTTGTAAGACGAGAAAAGTGTGGACGTACCAGACATATGATCGGAGGCTCCTGAATCGATGATCCAAGGAATCTCGTGTTAGGTTAATGAAAATACCTGATGTGTAAATGCATGAGTATCTATCTGAGCAACAAAAGTGGAGGATCTAGAACATAACTCTATCTGTGAAAGTAACTGACTAAAGCGCTCAAGTTCTCCTTTGGATACTGGAAGAGTGTCTTGAGAGGACTGTTGAAAATGGGGTAGTATAATAGAGGACTCCCCAAAAGAGGCAATACCAGTGAAAAAGGCACTATGCATACTAACATGCTTGGATGTTCCTCCATATCACCAATCCCAAATGTACGTCTTCCTTAGGCATTAAAAAATCTAACAAGTCAATAAGCCGGATCTCTCAAACACGAACAACGCCTCAATCAAAAGTCTAAATCAATTTTGATTTATACAAAAGAGGAATTCACACACTTCACAACCTTCCACCAAGGTTTTCCACTTCATACAATCAAAGACCAATAACGCTTCAGTTAGAAGTTTAAATCAATTCTGATTTATACAAATCAGCAGCCTACACACTTCACAACCTTTCACCAAGGTTTTCAAATTCATATAATCAAATAACATAGCCCAATCATAGCAAAAATAGAAGATTCAGCATGTGAACTTGAGAAAAACAATGTATGGACTCTGAAACTTGCCCAAACTTCACGATTTGTGTTCCATTAAGTTCCAATCACCAAAACACATCAACTTTTATCAACCAATAGCAACATACAATCCCTAATAATTTGTTCAAATTGTTTGATCCAAACTAATTTTTTTAAATCAAACAGCTGAATAAATCTTCATCTAGAACTTGTCAAAAAAATTTAGAAAGATTATCACAAATCCCCCAAAAAATACAGATCTTTTAAGATTTTTTTCTTCAAAAAACATTATTCACGACACTATTCATGCCACCGTTCACACATTGTTCGGCATTGTTCACAACACTATTCACGCACATTGTTCATAAAAACGCCATAAAAAGAAAAAGAAAAATGCAAGTTTTTCTTCCCGCTCTAATACCAAGTAGAAAATTAGGAATAGTAAACTAGGGTTTATGGAAGAAAGAAAGAGGAGAAGAGGAAGAAGAAATGGGAATAGGGTTTGGAATTAATGTCTCCGTCCCTTTAGTTATTCTTTTATATTACTAATAGAATGAAAGGGCATAAATGCCCTTAGTTACATAAAAGACAATAGACAATAAAATATAACATAGTAACTAGATAATAAAGCTGTAATGGAATTATTTAGATGGCCCATTACGACAATAAGTTTGATAATTAGTAATCTTATTTCATATTTTTTCATATCTTGCCCGACATTTCCTCGATTTATTTTAAAATTTTGCCATTTTTTCCCTAGCCGAATAGTTCCTGAACCCCAACTTGGTAATTATGGTTACAATTGCCGAAACCGTTATTTACTAGTTACATTGTGATGCAGTCAACTTCCGAAAAAGAAAATTTGCTATTTATAGCAAAATACAATCTTATGATTCATATATATCTAGAAATTTATTTGGAAAAGCAAAGTTTCTTCCTTAGAATCTACTTGCATGACTGAAAACAAACAGAGGTGAACAATGAAACTAAAAAAAATTAATAAATACAGAAAAGAAGGGGGGCATTCAAAAGCAAGAAGCATTTATGTTCTTTCATTTGCTAACTTGAAGTTTGGTAGACCTTCAAAAGAAAAATCGGGCAACCGTTATGGAGAAAATGAGAAGAGTCTTTGGAGGAAAGTAATAGTGGCAAAGTATGGAAAAAAATCACGCTGGCAGTCAAGAGATGTGAAAGGTCCTTATGGCATGGGGCTGTGGAAAGGATCATGATATAGTTTTAGGTGCTTCGGAGAATATTAGGTTTTTAGTAGAGAGCGAGGAGAAAGTTAGGTTTTAGGAGGATATTTGGTGTGGCCATTCACGGTCAAAATATGACTTTAGGAACATCTTTTTGTTAGTTGTAGATTGTTCAACACAAGTTGCGGATTATAATGATAAAGTTGTGGGTGAGCGAGTGTAGTATTTAGGAGAGAGTTGAATGATTGGGAGTTTGAAGATATGCTTAACTTATTGGGACATTTAAATACCTCATCCCCGAGTAACCTGAGTAAGGATTCTAAGGGTCAACAATAGTCAATTTTTAGTGAGATCTTTTGTTCTTCCGGATCACCCAAGACTAGTTCTTCCTTTTCCTTATTGGGTTGTGTGGAATCCGACAACCCCGTCCATGATAACCTTCTTCCTTTGGACTGCGGCATTGGACAAGATTCTCACAATTGGTCATTTGAAAAGCTTAGGTGGAGGTTCTATGCCTCCAAATAGAAGAATCGGTAGACTACTTTTTGTTGCACTACCCTTATACTTTTGATATTTGGGGTTCTTCTTTATTCGACTAGGGTTTCATTGAGTCTTTCTTTCCCTCTTCCTTCTGAAACTACTTATCATGTTGGTCTTCGGTAAGTTTGGAATATACCCCGAGTGAGGTAGTTTGGTTTTTCTTCCAAATGTGATAGCATGGAGTATTTGAACAAAGAGAAATTTGAAATTTTTTTATGATGTCTCCCTATCTCGCTCCCTTCTTTGTTTGCGTATCAGATAGCTTGTCTTGTTTTAGTGCTCATCTCACAAAAAGATTGAGGACATTGGGGACCTACCATTGTAGCCAGAATCTATCATCGTGGTTATCAATGGTAGGGTTTTTCTGCTTTTGGTGTCTAGCTTTCTTTACTTATTTCTGCTTTCGAGTTTATTTTATTGTGAAATCTAGATAAAATTGTGCTTTCTTTGATCTTTAATGGAATCTTTGTTCACTGATAAAATAAAAACAGACCTTGGTATAAGAAATCCTGTACCATTAGGCAATGGGTAAAATACATCTTTTCTATCTAAATCAATATCAATAAAATCACCAAAACAAAACTATTGATCCGACCTCATCTCAAATAGAAATGTTTAACAGACTAAAAGTAACTATGTCATCATTATGAGAAGTACAAAATGAGCCATATCAAATAAGTGACATGCACGACCATAAGAAACAAGAAGAATAAAATGCAATTTATAAGATGAGTTTCTTACTCAGACTATAGGGCAATTATATGTGCTGCAAAGTTGGAGCAATGCCGCTTGATTGATCGGATCAAGAGATTCATTGATGATTGCAGGGTACCTTCTAGGGGAGAGAGCTGAAAATTTTGCCAATGAAGTTACCAGGAATTCCTTCAGATCCTTTATTTCCTGAAGAGGATCTTCTTCTTTCTTCCCAGCGTTCTAAAGCTAGACAAAGGTGGCAGTATATCCCAGTCTCCCCCAATATCCGGAACTTCTAGTTCCTCCTCAACCCTATCCTGCTCTGACAGTGAAAGAAGGGTAACAATACTGTCCAGTATTCCCCCCCCCCCCCCCCCTCCCCACAGGTTAGCGGCCATAGCATCCAAGAGGAATGGGCATTCACATAGAAGTCTGGTTGAAGCAACTGAAGTCAACTTTAGCTCAATGGATCCTGTGATCAGCAGCATCAGCTTAAGATTAGGTATCCAAAACTGCTTCAGAATCATGACAAATATATTGGGCTGAACATTGTTCATTGAATCCACAAGGTTTGTGGACCCGTGCTTGACCAGAAAGAGAGACATATATCAGAAGAGGCTTTACAAATTTCACTGTCCGGCTTTTATCAAGGCGAGTAATGGGGGAAGTCCAGATTTCGCCCATGTAAGATGCAATGATACCAAACCCAAGATTCTCTATAACAGTGTTCAGCACATAGAATCCCTGCTCGTCTGTGCTAGAGGCCAAGACAAGCACCTTGAATATCCCAACCACCTGTCTCAGAATCTCCTTTTAATTCAGCTCATGGGGAGCCTTCTGAAGGTACGCCTGAAGAAACTGTACAAGTGCTGGTACGTTTGCAGGTCTACTCCAGGACTCAGCCAAGAAGAGCAACTTAAAGACCTGCTCGTAGTTCGGTGGGATGGGTGGTATATTTAACTCAACAAGCTGGGCCAGGAGCTGTAATGCATATGGGAAGAACTCAGTTACATAGTTGCCCAAGATGGTTTGGAAGATGGGAAAAAGGGTTTCCTCGAAGGCTGATATCAGAGAGGGGTCCTTCTCACAGGCCCGTCTGACGAGTACAGCCACCATCTCAAACATATAGTGGTTGAAGACAGGGTTCATCGGGTTTTTGCAGACCTCACTGAGAACAGATGTCAAGCCAGTAATGCAAGGTCCAGCAACATCACGAGAAATATCTACAACTCCCATAACCTGCATGATGCACTTCATGACATATGGATTGTCTTCAGACTCTGGAAACTTCAAGGCATTGAAGAGGTTGGCCATCAGCATCGACACAAATGGGTTAATGTCCGATGAACTATACACCTAGCTCGTCCTTGACCATCAAGAGCTTCTCAATCAATCTTGCAGCATATGAGTGAACCACATTCGACTCAGAACCAATAAACCGAACCACATCAGGCATCAAAGCAGCTGCAACAGGCTTTGATATCTAATTCTGGAACATTGTAAAGAACTTCAGAGCCCCTGCCTTGAGCATTGGGAACCTGTTCAAATCCTGACTCTTCTAATCAGGGACAATAACAGACCCAAAGAAGCTCTGCATATCAACAAGATCAGTCGAGACCATAGTACCCCAAGCCTTCTTGGTTGAAGGGAGACAACCAAGTATATGGCACAGTCCTTCTCTTTCCAATTCACAACTGAGTTTGCAGTGAAAGAGGCCAAAATATTTTGTATCTGGCCAGTAACTATGGAAGTGACCTGTTCTTTATAATTGGTGGCAATCCCTTTCATGAGTTCACAGGCAATCCTCCTCCTTGTATCAAGATCACTACCCTCAATATCCCTCCTAATGAACTCAACAAAATTCAATTCAAAGAGCTCCTCGTCCTCATCCCTTAGCTACACATTCGGGATCACAATGCTCTGACAAATCTGTTGTAGGTCCTCAGAACTTGCAAACAAAATGTGGTGAACGCTTGCACTAACCGTGGTTAAGAACTTGATTGCTGTAATGGTTAGCCGGTTGGGGCTTGAGGAGGCAGATGCAGTCACGAGAAGGCTCAAGACAGCAATTGAGAAATCGTTCAAGTACCTTTGAAACTCCTCCTCATTCTTCTCCATGTAAAGGCTATCCCCACCACCATCTGCCCGAAGCTCATCAACAACTGCGAGCCCATCCCCACCACCATCTTCAAATGCCAGGTAGCTTGTTGCGAGGTACTTTCAGAACTCAGGCATCCACTCCTTCATGTAGTCTTCGGAGAACTCTGGTAGTTCTTGAAAATTCAAAGAGTAGAAGTTTCTACAGCAAAGCCGCTGCAGCTCAAAAAGTGACCGGAGCATCATGGCATTAACCCCAGAACCGGCCGCTAAGTCGATTCGAGCAGCTGTTCGGAGGAAAATTTCAAGGAGGGGTGCAGCAAAACTGTCAAGGCAGTATTTGAGATCGAGAAGAAGGCTGTTCGTCTTGTACTGGTACCGAAACTCCTTGAAGATAGAATTAGCAGTACGGCAGTACCGAGTATACCATTGATCGAAGCATAATCAATATCTTGTCGGAGAATTGAAACAAGATCGGGTAGCAATGAAGGCCAAGATTTTGAGAAATCGTGTTTGCAGATCACTGATGAGCCTCACTAAGCTGGCTTTGGATTCGGGGGCCAGATGAAAGCATATGAGGGACAACCAAGCTCTAAGTCAGGAATTGCAGTTAAAGCAATGTTGGAATCTGATGGGGGTGTTGGAACCCACCGGGAACGTAGATGGTTCTGGAGATTAACAGCAGCCGCTTGGTGGATCTGCTCGTCGATACATGGTTCGGCGACTAGGCAAAGAACGGCGAAGCCGAAGTTGGGCCGATCGGAGGCTTCAGAGAGGTTGGCCTCAGCATGGTGACGGGGTTTGGGGATTGGAGATAGGGTTTGAAGGAAGCACTGAGAAAGATATTGTAGAGTTTCTGGACTCCATTCCATTGGGGAAGATGAAGATCAAGATGAAATGTTTTAAGGTTTTAGGAGATTTGATATGTTAATAGTCAGTTTTTTAGGGTTTTGAGTTTTCTTTGAAGAGTTCAAATGAATAAATCAAGAACAGAGAAGATGTAAAGAGGGAGAGATTGGTACCTGAGAGAGAAGGAGAGGTAACACCGATAGAGATTTCTCTCCTCTGTTGCCTCTCTATAACGATTTTTGAAATTGAGGGAAAATTGGAGGGACCCAGGGTTTCATTTTGTAGTCCACCTTACTGGCGTTTTCGTATATGAGATTTAGACAAGGAGATGATGCTCTATAAGTTTTCAAAAGGGCACTTGGCATGCAATAATTGGAGCCTACCATTTTGGCCAAGAGCCCAAGACCACACAATCCCAGCACCAAATGGTAAAGGACTTCTTGGCCCATTTTAAAAATCTGACTTTGGGATCTTCTCCGGTTGGTGTTGATGGTAGATACACCCACTCTGAAGGCATCACATAACCCCTTGTACTCCAGCTCAGGCGTGGATTAGGATCTTCTTCATTGGCGTGCACAAACTTTATAGTAAATTACAAATTGTAGGTGGCACCTTCTGAATTGTGCTGGCGGTCTCCTCACCAACACCAACCGGAGAAGAACCAAAGTCTTAAAAATCTGGTTTAGACATATGCAATTAAGCTGGTTTTTTGCCACAAAGGATGCTGGTTGCATGTAGGAAGTTCAACCAATTGAGTGACAGATTTGAGTGGAATAACAGCCGAGTGAGGATAGCATAAGAAGTGAGGAAACCCAGAGAAGAAAAGGTTTGGATTGCTATTACGATCTGTCTTTTATAGATTGAATGATCTACAAATGAAGGCTGATTTTCCTTTAATCAGTAAGTTTGATTTTTAAAACATGAAAGGATGTTCAAGTCTACATCATTGAGAGGAAATGTTAAAAAGATTTAATATACCTTCCTAAGAACCGACCAAGAAGAGAATAGAGTATGATATGAGCTACAGTCAAGCCAATCAGGCTGGGATTAAATGAGAGATGGATTCAAATGGGAGTCACTGGTCAATTCATCAGGACATCCAGACTGAGAAACATGCTGCAATATGTTCTGAAAACTGAAGCAGGTCATAAAGCCATATAAAGGCCAAAACCAAATCATATATTAAATCATTTTTTATCAGTAAGCAACAAATTAGACCACCAAGAAGCTCGAACTAAATTCAGTATGGGGTAAGTTACATCTTTTGCATACTAAAAATAAATGAATATTTCATTTTTTTTCTTTATAGACAAGCACAATGGTTAGTGAGTTAGCAGTAAGGAAGAGTTTCGAACCTAGGTCATCGTTTAGATACCCAACTGACTTAACAAACTTAGCAGATAAAGATTTCATTTGCCTCAAGGTAATTTTAATGTGAGGAATAGTGAGTTAACTTTCTCTGTTCTACTATAACTACATTCAACTAGGTTCCTCATTAAAAGAAACTGGGGTTGGGAAGAAGAAATGCAAAATATTGTCTAACACTCATGAGAAATTCCAAAGGAGTCTCTCATAATCTTTTGCTCTACCTACAGTTTCAGCCAAATATCTTCATGTTTAGTCTTTATTGAGGAGAAGATGTTTAGGAAATGGGTTTGATACTTTGATCATTGGTTTTATCAATACAAACACCTTCCTGATACAAAGAAAATGCCTCCTACACTGCTAAAATAACCCTAGTTCTAAATAAAATCCCAAGGGTCCGTTCTTTGCTAAGACTTATAAAGTTGGCACCATGCTAGTTGGTAGAAAATTTGAGTCACTTTGTCAAGGTTTTTAACAAGATTAATTCTTACCATCATGTGATTTCAAGTCTTTCCAATTTTTATGAGATTTGAAATCTTTCATTTTGTTGCATTTAAGCCTTACATGAGTTGCAACCCAATAGATGAAAAACATCAATACTTCTAGTTCTCAAAAGAAATGTATGTTGTCCATATATAAAAATTGCAAAGTGCCGGACTTTATAAGTTTCTGCAAAAGAACGGACCGTAATTGGTAACATCAAGAAAAAAAAAAAAAAACAGGAGCATCATTCATGCAAGCCCACAAGATTAAAGTTATTCTACTAACTCAACCAGAAAAATGAAACAGAAACAATTTCACAGGTGATGTCCATAACTAGAGACCAGAAAGATTACCCAGTAGAAGTTGACAAGAACTTATCATCATCAAGTAATTGGTTGTTTGCAATACACTGCTAAAAATCGTGTGTTCTAACTTCACAATCCAACTTTGTGAGATGAAGAGCCATGTTCAGGAACAGAACTAATATATGATAGATCTGCTTCAGAGGGTCCGAAAGCTCAACAGATTTAGCCATTAATGCATTTGAAGCCCCTGCATATCAATAACCATACAGAAAACAGGGCAATGCATATGAACAAGTCTAGTAAAAACAGTGTCCGAACACGTTGCCACCATATTTCCTGAGACTCTTGGCATCCTTCATTTCCGATACAAAAACCATTCTTCTGTGAAGACATTGACAATTCTCTGCTTAGGCTAGCATCATCAGAAACATCAACTTTGTTTTCCATTGGGATATCTTTGCTTCCTCCATTCATCTCCTTGGATAATTTCTTCTTTGCTTTCAGCTGATACAGCATTCTTTCTGTTCCTTGAATCCAAACTACCATTTCGATCTCTACATGCAGTATCAGGAGAATGTAATGCTTTTTACTTCCCCTAAGGAAGCACGAAAAACTGGACTGAATTCTTCGTGGAAGCAATGAGAAGCCAGATTATCCAAGTCATTGAATGGTTTGCTCTTCAAGATCTTCGTGAAGGCATCCTTTAGGCGTTCAAGAAACCAAAAGCCCTGTGGTTTCCCAAGGTCTTCATCGTGGATGGCAAAATAGACGAAGTGATCCTCCATCAAAATGTTGTAGGTCCTTTTTCTCACGGTGTGAGATAACATGGCGTG
This sequence comes from Tetracentron sinense, assembly GCA_015143295.1. NCBI lineage: Eukaryota > Viridiplantae > Streptophyta > Magnoliopsida > Trochodendrales > Trochodendraceae > Tetracentron > Tetracentron sinense. Next base: position 30,659,288 of record CM026551.1, read on the forward strand.
GAATGGGGGTGTATTTTCAAGGCATTGCAAAGCTAGGGTTTCAAGATCTCCATCGCCGGAGCTAAGCTCGGTGAGAACCGTAGTTCCCTTGGAAACGCAGGCGTAGAGGATCAAATTCGGAAGATTAAACATCGATCAACAGGATCAAAATACAGCATCAAACTTTATTTAACATTGAAAAAAACGAAACACGCCATTCTCCGCTTGGAAACAACGACTATTTGCTTTCTTTCTCATCGGCAACGAGCAGTGTCAAAATCAGGGATTAGTTTTAAAGGAATCCAATACAGAAAGAAGAAACCTTACATCATTTCAACCGGAGAAGGCATCGATCGGCTGAAAAAACGCACATTTGCCTTTCGCCCTCCAGAAAACTGAAAATGGGCATCGAGAAGCTTAAAGAAGAGCAGAGAACTAAATATTGGAATCTCCGTTCGTCAAGTTTAACCAAATTGATGAAATCCGAGTGCGAATATAATATTGAAATCTCTGAAATTTTGTATATGATCTCTAAAATGGTGAGATCTGATAGGGTAATGGAGAAAACGAAGCGAAATCCAAGAAACTACATGGATTTTTCACAAATCTAGGGTTTCAAATCAAAGAGGTTTTCTCAATTATGTTTTCTGGGAATCTGAAGAAGTCTGTTTGATCACCTAAGAGCCACGGAAAAAAAATGAAATGGCTCGTTTGCTGGTGAGAGGGCTACCCCTCTACCAATAAGTTCAGTGGATCAAACTAAGATCCATGGAATCCAATTAAGTTTACATTCGACTACATTTTTTTGTCAAAATCAGAATAGTGATAACCATTCATGTTCACAAAATTGAGAATTTGGCTCCTTATTTCTCCTTGGACATGCTTTGGAATAATAATCCGCACATTTGCTTAGGCGTTCACCACCTCCTTGATTTTATGCAATTGTGTATATGAAGTCACTGTAAAAACTGAGCAATCAATAAGAATGGCACAAGTTTTCGCAATTTCTTCTTCAACTTTCTTGATTTCTCATTTAGCAATAGCTTTCGCAATTTCCACGTGTTTCATTTCAATCTTGGCATAGAATCATCGCTCCCTAGCCTTGACCATACCCTTCTTGATGTTGGTCAAATGAGGGAGCAATTTTGCCGAGCGTTTTAATCCAACAACCATCTTCTCCTCCTGACGGCACGGCGTTTCATATTCGTTTTCTTAATACGTTTCTCGAGACTCTTCTCCTCCGTAATTTTCAGCTTATGCTTGTTGCTTATTCGAGCCTTCACCATTGTATTCTGATATTTGTTTTCGTCAGTATAAAAAATATGTTAAACTCGTATGCAAGAATAGAAAAGTTCAAACAGCCCCAATTAACAAAAAAGGATGTTAAAAGAGCAATTAATATTATCCTCAAAGACTAATCAAAACTACAACTACAACTACTAAAGCAACGCCAAGAGTAGCTTGTCAAAGCTCCATCCATTCAGAGAAAATTTCACCTCAAACCAGAGAGAAAATCAGCAGCAGATACAGTCGTAGGGGTGCACATGGGTACGGGTCAAACCGTGAACCGAACCGACCACCATGGTTCGGTTTTTTTAATGGTTCGGTTCAGTTCTAGGTCCTAATTTACGTAAACCGATTTTCTTCGGTTCGGTTCTAGTTTGTTCTAATTTGAAACCGAACCGAACCGAATGTGGAACCCTCGAACCGAACCGAACTAAGAACCGAATGTGGAACCCGTGAACCAAAAACCGTATGAGAACCGAACCGATCTGGCCCTATAAATTTTTTTTTTAGAACCCTTTCGTTCCTTATAGAGAGCCCATGTAAATGGGCTTGGGCCTTTGGAGAAGGTTCACAGATCCCATGCTGATCTACAGGGGCCAAGTGCCTTAATGGTCCAGCCCACGCGTTATTGGGCCCAAAAGGCAGAAGTTGATATGAACCTGCGGATTCCATTCGCTGCTAGGACAATAGATCGCACCTACGGTGTAGTGTATGCCCTAGGTTTAAAAGTCTATCTTCCTTTCTCACATTGTCAGTTTCCAAGGGGGCCAAAAATCAAATGATGAGGCGTCACTAGGTATGACTTCTATTCTTTTGTTCATACAGTTTTTGGTTGTGTTGGCAGTCGATTGGTCTCTAACATCCTTTTTGCGTGGCTTGTTCCATCTCCTCTGCTGCTACCGAAATATGTGCAATACTACCTAAAGCATTGGTTTTTTTAGCCAAGGTAGGTGCTCTGATTTCTTTACTCATGTGTCTGCATTAGTTACAGACAATTAAAATATTCAATTCAGAAATACCAACTGTTGATGGCAACTTTTTGTCAATGCAAATGTGGCATATCATGCAAAATTTATCGACATTAGGAGCATATTATAAACCCGTGGGTAGAACCGAACCAAACCAAACCGAGGCTCTACGGTTCAGTTCTGGGTTGGTTTTTTTCCAAACCGACCTCTACGGTTCGGTCCTGGGTTGGTTTTTTTTAGAATCGAGAACCAACAGTTCGGCCCCAAAAATTCTTAAAACCGACCCAAACCAAACCATGTGCACCCCTATACAATCGGCGGCAATCCCAAACGATTCCTCAAAGTAAAACCCCTAAAACAGGAATAGATTATGCTCAAGGGGCTGAAATACTCGGGGAAACCCTGAATCTTCAAAGGGATATCATAAATTGAGTGAAATTTCTTCAAAGGGATATCATAAACTTAGTGAAATTTCTTCAGGAATACTTACAGAAAATGATTTCCAAAACACTACTCCACTCAAAACGAAAACCCAAGCAAGAATTGAAACTCTTTCTAACCCTTTTTGTTCAACTGAAACTCCTAGGGTTTGGCTTGGGCTTGTGGGCCCTGTACGGGCCCAGGGACTGTTTGCCTATTGGTCTTCGGTCCTAGGGGTCTTGGGTTGGTTTGGCATGGGCTTTGGGCCCATGCCATAGGTTAGGCTAGGGTTTTGACCTAGGTTCGGACTAGGGTTTGACCCAAGGGTTAGAAAGAGTTTTCAATTCTTGCTTAGGTTTTCATTTTGAGTTTGGAGTAGTGTTTCGAAAATCATTTTCTGTAAGTATTCCTGAAGAAATTTCACTTAGTTTATGATATCCCTTTGAAGATTCAGGGTTTCCCTGAGTATTTCAGCCCCTTACACATAATCTGTTCCTGTTTTCGGGTTTTACTTTCAGGAATCGTTTGGGATTGCCGCCGACTGTATCTGCTGCTGATTTTCTCTCTGGTTTGAGGTGAGATTTTCTCTGAATGGGTGGAGCTTTGACAAGCTACTCTTGGCACTGCTTTAGTAGTTGTAGTCATTTCCGTAGTTTTGATTAGTCTTTGAGGATAATATTGATTGCTCTTTTAACATCCTTTTTTGTTTATTGGGGCTATTTAAACTTTTCTATTCTTACGTACGAGTTTTAACATATTTTTTATACTAACGAAAACAAATATCAGAACATAATGGTGAAGGCTCGAATAAGCAACAAGCATAAGCCAAAAACTATGGAGGAAAAGAGTCTCGAGAAATGTATTAAGAAAACGAAAATGAAAAGTCGTCAGGAGGAGAAGATGGTTGTTGGATTAGAATGCTCGGCAAAAAATTGTTCCGTCATCTGACCAACATCAAGAAGGGCATGGTCAAGGCTAGGGAGCGATGGTTCTATGCCAAGATTGAAATGAAACACGGGAAAATTGCAAAAGCTATTGCTAAATAGGAAAGCAAGAAAGTCTTGAAGAAGTTGCGAAAACTTGTGCCATTCTTGCTGATTGCTCTGTTTTTACAGTGACTTCATATGCACAATTGCATAAAATCAAGGAGGTGGTGAACGCTCAAGCAAATGTGCGGATTATTATTCCAAAGCATGTCCAAAGAGAAATAAGGAGCCAGATTCTCAATTTTGTGAACATGAATGGTTATCACTATTCTAATTTTGACAAAAAAATGTAGTCGAATGTAAACTTGATTGGATTCCACGGATCTTAGTTTGATCCATTGAACTTAGTGGTGGAGGGGTAGCCCTGTCACCAGCAGACGAGCCATTTCATTTTTTTTTTCTGTGGCTCTTAGGTGAACCTCTTAGATGAACAGTTTTGATTGCCCCTTAGATTGACACATTTTGAATTTTGCTTAATTTTGAATTGAACCTATTACATTTTGAATTTTGCTTAGTTTTGAAGTGAACCAGTTTGGTGTTCTTTTCTCCTGAAAGTTTTCTAATCTATCTATTAATGTGTAGTTTTATTTATTTCTCTTCCATTTTGTTTTTAATTATTCAACAGATAAACATTGTCTATGTAGGTGATCTGATTGTGTTGTGTCTCATATGCTTGAACTGCTTCGCTTCATGGATTTACCAATTTCAGGCGGAAATCTAGATTGAGTCCTGATTGTTTCGGCTGAAACCGTCACAAATCCTAAAACATGTATTTTAATCATTGTTTCGTGGTGGTGATTCAATCAATGGTTTGGTTTTGGGGATGAGGTATACAATTACTCTTGAAAAATTGGAGCATTGTGGTGATTCAAACTAAAATTTAGATTCAGACATAATTTTCTTCTCATTATATAGAAAGCATTTTAGACCATAGTTACTTCCATGGAAGCTATGTACACTTGGGAAGCGGGTTCGATTTGGCTTCTCTAGTTTCGAAAAGCAATGCCAGGAAGCGACTGGTAATCTTGTGGGAATTGACTTCCAAGCAGGGAAAAAGGAAAACAAAAAGTCTGGACGATCAATCATAAGAGGAAAAAGAAAAGCCTACCTTGAGGAATCGTCACTGCTTATTGACTGAATTGCTGGGACCTCACTGGAATCGTCATTTCTGATTGGTAGGAAAATGCAAAAAATCAGTGGCTTGAGGTCGTAACTTCCATTGCTGGACTCTTCTCTCTCTCTCTCTCTCCCTCCCTCCCTTTCCAATTGTTTATGTCTTTTTTCCTATTATGTCTTCAAGTGGGATTATTCTAGATACTAGTAAGACTGACACGTGCAAGGCACGTGCTAGTATTATTTTTCATATTGAAATTGCTTTAACAAATTAAAGAAAAGACTGTCTATTGCATTAGTGTAAAACTCTATTGGTCAGTTTGTATTTGATTGTAGTGATATGCATGGAACTGTGAGTCCAAGATGAAGCTGACAAACCAACAACCAAATTATAAAAAACAACAATCAAATTCTTGTACCAAACAAATATGGATCCAATTAGCATCAAATTTTCCAATGTGCTCCAAATTCATGTTGATCAGCTACAGTGGAGCACCATTCCTGATTATCAGATTTTTCAGCCATTGCATTGCCCTGAAGAATAGAATACTCCAGAATAAAATAAGCTTGAAATTCTGTTAAGCATGGAATGTGTGACACCTTAAGAGAACTTACTGTGGCAAAGAAAGCATGTAATGTTTTAGGCAGTACTCATATATGATTCAGTAAGTAATGGGTGTTTTCTCACCTCTAACCTTGTGACCAAGCTTAAGCAAGCACTGTGATAGATAATATGTGATTCTCCACTCCTCATTTATGTTCATTCATTGCCTCTTGCGGATGCCAAATTACATGCTTTCAAGAACAAAAAAAAAATTGACAAATTAGCATCATTCATCAACAGATGCAAACCATAAATGAACGATGTGAACCCATTAATAAACACAATAAATTGACATAAATGCCATACAAACCAAAAAGGATGAAAACAGATACAAATTCAACCCAAACAGAAGCTCAACCTAGAGCAAAACTGACTAAGTTCCACTGATTCACCTTATTACAATGGATTTTTCAATAACTATTACAGTAGATTAATTTCATTAGTAAGCACCAGCAGATTGCCATCTCAAGCATTAGAAAAAATAAATGAAACAAAAAGAACCTGGGAGGCAACCTACAAGTATGGCAGAGTAGAAAGGAACATGTAAGATAGTAGAGTCCAATGGAGCCCCAAATACTTCGATCACCTCATTACAGATTGCAGGGAGAAGGGTGTAATTTAATATTTCCCATTCTTCCTGTTAATTTTTAAGTTTATGAGAACATACATTTACATAAATGCATGTAGAGAAAGAGCTAAAACCTAGTAACTTAGACAATTACCTGCTAAACATGTAGCAATGAGCAAGCCTTCTAGATGAGGTTCGGGTTTCAGTAAACCAAACCAAGGACTCCTCCAAATAAAAAGGTTAGCCTGATGTTTATGGCCATAAACCACCGGAAGAGATGATCAAACAACATGAAGTTAGGAATACTAATAAAGATATGAAGAAATTCAAAAGCCCACTATTCAAGAAAATATACAGAAAACAATAAAAAGATACATAATTCTCAATAGAAATACACATGAAAAGTCGTAGTTCAACTTCAAATTCTCAGCCAACATTCTGTCGAAAATATCTTTGCAACAGCAGATTGTATAGAAGAAAGCAATAAGAGGAGATTGGTGGTGGAAAAAAAGGTGAATAAAAAATATGGAAATCACGTTCACTCCAACAATTGTTGACTGATCAATAAGGTTTCCTTAAAAAGATCTCCAGGAAGTGCAGACAAAAAATATTTTATTGTGTCTGCATATTTGTTCAAACACAAACATGTGCCTTCCTTGATTATAAAGCCCAGGAAATAGAAATGGGAGGTAGATGTAAATATTTATGAGGCAAGTACATATGTCCTAACTGCTATAACAAAGTGGAACAGCTGGTTATACATGATAAATTGTGGTGAACAATTAAACTATGATTTGAAACGAGGATATACAGGTCAGGTCCTCTATGCATTTTAGAATTAAACTCCTAGCCATGGTCTCTTTTTAATTAGAGAGCGAGGAAAAAGAAAAAGGACTACTGACCTGAAACGACTAATTAGAAAGGAGAGAAAAACTACTTTTGACCTAAAGCTAAGCAGAAATTACATGAATAAGATACTGGTAATGTAATCTAAGAAATTAATCTTCTAGAAAACCAGTTAGACAGAGTTGAACCTGAAGAGTGTCACTGAAATTTAATGGCTAAACGATCTAAAACTGAGGACTCAAGGAGGCAGCACCAAATGATTTTTCGTGAAGGTTACCAATAACATTAAAAAAAAATTAAAAAGAATGATGTCCAGAAATAGGAAAAAAAGGATATCAAGATGCTGAAATTTAGAAATGCTTATGGAAACACATATGCATGAACTGGAAAAGCAAACAAATTTTAAGAGGAACTTGTTTAGTCTTGACCTATATAGGTAGTGCAACTTAATTAAAACGACTCAATGCTTCCTTAAATTTCCTCTTTAAATATTTATATGTCTGCTATTTACAGTTTTCAGATGGCAATGAACCCCTGACTGTATTTTAGAATCTCTCAAACACTGAGATTCCAAAACTCTGTTGGCACAGGTCTATTGAGACCATTTCTACTTAAATTGCTATAGTTGCAATTTATGAGATGGAAACACATATGCATGAACTGGAAAAGCAAACAAATTTTAAGAGGAGCTTGTTTAGTCTTGACCTATATAGGTATTGCAACTTAATTAAAACGACTCAATGCTTCCTTAAATTTCCTCTTTAAATATATATATATGTCTGCTATTTACAGTTTTCAGATGGCAATGAACCCCTGACTGTATTTTAGAATCTCTCGATCACTGAGATTCCAAAACTCTGCTGGCAAAGGTCTATTGAGACCATTTCTACTTAAATTGTTATAGTTGCAATATATGAGAAATTAGATACAAATATGTAAGACTATAAAAAAACATGACCATATTTGTTGGTTCAAACTAATTCTTAGCTTATAGTATAAGAAGGTGCTCCAAATCACCAAATCTCTGGATTGATGACATACAAAAGAGGCTCCTTTATAGTGGTGGAAGGTACAGAAAATACAATTCCATTACCTCTTGCAACTTACATTGTATGAAAATATATTATTCGGCTTAACTCAATAGGTATCCTACATTTGTAATCATTTGATGAGAGATTATTGTAGATTCAATAAGACTCTGTTAGTCTTGAAAATGCAAGGATATGGAAGTGTAATTTGAAAAGTTTCTAATAAAAATATACTGAAGTTTCAAATGAGTCTATCAATGCCTGCAACTATGTTAAACACTCTAAAAGTAATCGAAAAGATAGGACTATCGCAACTGGTTCAATGATGTGCAAGAACTAGTGTTTTGTGAATGTGTCCTTCAAGATTGTTGTTGGCAAGTTTCTTCAATCATACAATGACCAAGACTTTAGAAGCTGACACTCACCAATTAAAAACATTAGGCAAAGGAGGACGCAATTTCTAGAGGGGAAATAATCACAGAAACTCACAGCTCAAACACCTCTAAATAACGATCTTAATTAGCTTTAAAAAAATAAATGAATCCTCTAATCAAGAATGAAATACAAACCTTCATGTAAAGTAAAAATACCCACAAGTACCCAACACTTAGTTCTTCCCATTCTTCCAAAGAATGAAACTCAAAACAGAGAACTTGCTTAAATACCATCGAGTGACAATAGCTGACTCCTGAAAAAAATAAAAACAAGAAACCAGTGTAATGAATTAAGAACCTCATCCTCACTAATGCAGCCCACATTACACATTTGCTCAAAAAGCTCTCCACCAGATGCATATTCCAACTCAATAGCCTAAAGAATTGGTGTTAATATAACCTAGAGTAGTATTTACAACAGGATAAAAAAATAATGAATAAAATCATCATTCTCTCTTCAACCATTCGAGGCCAAGTGTGTAGCCGAGAATTTCAAGAAGAAAAAATAAGGAAAGAAAGAAACCCAATCAACAAAAGGAAAAAATAAATATTCAAAGGTAAAAAACAACAAAAGCTCAAAGCATCTCCTTTAACTTCAAAATTTTCCAAATTTTAGGCCAACAATCAATACAACTAATTACAAAGGAAAAATATATATATATATATATATATTTAAAAAAAAAAAAAGGAGAAATATGAAACTTGAAGAATTAATGACAAGTTGTACAGCAAGGCTAGTACCTTCAAGCTTGCCATGAAATCTGCCACTAAAACTTGTTCAACACACTTGATTTTCTCAAGCGAAGTTCAACTCTTCGTCTCTTGAAAAAAACAGAAACAAACCAACAACAGCCATTAAATCCCTAAATAGATTCTTAAACATCCAAACCCCAAATCTGGTAGCAACTTAACAACTCATCCTTTTACCCTGAATTTGAAACCCCACATTTTACCATAAAATGCACAATTATCCACACAAAAAAACACTATACCAATTCAAATTCAAATTCTGGGGAAATAAAAAAGGGAACAAACCAAACCAACAACAGTGGACCACCCAAACGAAAGAACAAAATGTATTGGTGTTGATTTTTTGGGATTCAAAACCCTAGATGAGTAGAGAAGAGAAGGGGAAGAAGTAAGAAGCTTACCTGCGGTCGGCATCAGGAGGCTGGAGCGATAAGGTTGTACTGGCGGGTGCAACCATGGTGTTGACGTGTTGAACCTCCCAAACGAAAGAAGAAATTAATGATGAGGAGGGGAAGAAGAAGAACAAGTACAGAAGAGGAGGCTGCAAGGGACTGAATGAACATGTAGAGCTTTTAGGCGTTTTGTTTGCACTCGTAAGAAGGAGCGGAGAAGATGAGCAGGAAGACGAGTGATACAAACCCCAGGGTTGAACTCACCCTTGACAACCGGCTTAGAAGGGGAGGGTACCCAGGAACTTATATACTCAAGGCCAAACTTATATACACAAGGTCAAACCCACACTTTACCACTTTAACCGATGTAGGACTATTGGATCCTAACATATCACTACGCTCCGCAGCTGACATTCACGGCGGCTTTCACTCTGAGGCAGGGCACTTCTCAAGTACCTTTTTTCTCATAGCCCTCCTCAGGTAGCCCTTTCCGAGATGGCAACCACAGAACCGTAAGTCATACTGTGTCCGAGCCCATACTCCACGTGGTGCTAGTTTTGATATCAAATGATACAAACCCATGGATAGAACTCATCCTTGAAAATCAGCTTGCAAGAGGAAAATGCTCAGAAACTTATAGACACAAGGCCAAACCCATACTTAACCGATGTGAGATGATGTGAACACATAACATAGTTTTGAAGCGGTGAAGCTATACAAAGCATTAGCGGGGGCGGTTTTGTTTGCGGTGGTGGGACGTGACTGATGTGCGTCTGACAGCTGTGGGAGCTTAGCGGGTTGAGAAAAATGATGAGAGATTTATCAGATGTGGGGTCTATGGAGTTGTATGATACTGCTTAAAAGCAAGTTAGGGGATATGAAAGGAATTACCAAAGAAGGATTAGTCGAAATTTTAAGGGTAAACCTTCCTTTTAGTATAGGGTAATAGATGAAGGGGCCATGGATAGGGCTGTAGGCTGTAGCCTGTAGGGCCTTTAAAGTAATTGGTGGGGTTTGTTTGAATCCTTTATATTTTCAATTGATAAGAACAAATCAATAGATAAAAGCTTTATCCAACTGTATCTTATGCAAGTCGTCTAGATTTTTTTATTGTAGACTCATGGGTTCTTAACCATTTTACACTTCTCGTTTTCTTCTTGCTTCTCCCTTTTGCTTTTGTTTCTCGCCTGATAACTATGCCATGGACCAAGTTTGGTCATTAGTTTTTTTTTCAGTATTTTAGGATTAGACTTGTAAATTACCAAATAAAAAAGGAGTTAATTTGTAAATTAAACATCAGTAACCAATATAAATTACCAATAAAAAAAGAGTTAATTTGTAAATTAAACACAAGTAATCGTTTTTCAAGGTGTTTGGTAGTGGTCTGAGAAGGATTCTATGAAGTATGTCATTAGGAGGGATGATACCTATGGTTTCATTTTAAGCTTGTCATTGACTCTTTATAGATCTATACTGATAATTCAAGCAAAATGAAATTCTTTGGTCAAGTGTAGTTTCTTTTGACATTCAGACTCTCTTTTGCATCATTCTCCAAAAATTTATTTGGTTTCTTCGTACCGATATGTTATATTCGACGTTTTGTGTATGTGTAGACTTTGTAAAGACTTCATTTGTCTAATGTTTTTGATTTATTCACAATATTAATAACTCAGGTTCCATGTCAGATGCTAGTTTGTACTTCATTATAAGATATTCCTCCAATGACTAGAACCCATAGTCACCAAGTACGAGTACACATTTTAAACAATCTGCATGTGTACAGATTTTAAAAAGTTATGTCGGGCCCCAAAATCCCACCTAACTTAATGTGAGATTTTGGCACGTGACTTAATCATTAATTCCATAACTTCTTATCATAAGCATTTAAGGCAATTCTAAAAACATTGACAAAAAAAAATCTTTTTTTTTTCTTTAAATAAATGCAATCAAGTCCAATATCTGAAATAAATACTAAGACCTCATAATCAATTTAAAATCAACTTCTATGAATCTCCAGTCATAAACTCAAACTAACTATAAATCCATAATTTGTCTATTACAATTCTAAAATTCAAAATCCAAATATACTAGTGATCTAGTGTCCTGTGTATGGCCAGCAATCCAAGTTCCATTCTCCATCAGGATAATCACCTGCTGGCTCTTCCTGCTCTTCCTCGTATTCTTCCTCTTCCCAAGGTCCTGGGACACAAATGTCAAATCTAGCACCTGCCGACAACAACAGTCATCGGCTAAGTAACAAGTTACCCAGCGTATATACAAAATCCTGCCTAACAATATACGAGATTTGATAACAATATATTTTAAAATTCAACATCACAAATGAACTCACAATATTTCAAAGTGCGGAAGCATAATTAAATTTGATTCTTACACCTGATCACTCATGCTTATTTCTCTTATTTATCTTGCCTATTTTTGTTCATGAATTTATTCAACAACATGCAATTGCAATAACTTAAAATAACTCTACCCCATATATCGGGTAGAGACTAACATATACCCTACTTTCCGAGGTACCACACAATATACACATTATCCGGTGTACACGGCTTGTCTACACATTATCCGGTGTATACGGCTTGTCTACACATTATCCGGTGTATACGGCTTGTCTACACATTCGCCGGTGCATACGGCTGGTTTTACCTTGATCATAGGCCTGTGGGTACTCGGTCAGTGCAAAACTCAATCATGCATAATGCTTGTGTCCTTGTGTACTTGCATATTACTTGTCATCTTGTTTATTCTCATGCTTGTTCATGTATAGATTTCGTGAATCCGTGTGAATGAAATAAAATACTTGTAAATCATGCATAGATTTAAATATGCAAGGGTTCTCCTAAGTGATCAATAAAAAGCATAATTTGTCAAATAAAATAAGGGATAATTTTATTTACCGCGTCTAAATTTTTAATACGCATCTATAATCAAATAAGTCTCACAGGGCCTTAGTTTTCACAACACATAATGATCTCAAACAAACTTATAATAATTTCATCAATTCTGAACATCATCCACTTCCTCTATTCTCATCATTCATACACCACAAAATCAATCTCATTCCTCTTGTTGATATAGAATAAAAAAAAATAATAAACAACATCTTTTTCAAATAATTATCACAAGGAAATCACCATCTACAATGTTCTCTATTCATCATATATATATTATCCATCAGATAACCAAGATCTAAAATTTTCTAACATCGTCTATAGATTTTTCAAGAGAAAATCCTGATTTAGAACATTACAAAAATCATCATATATATTTTCCATAAAAAAATCTGGGTATAAACATCGTAAAATCCTCATATATAATTTTCATCATAGTTTAAAACAATAAAAACATATTTACTATTGTCGTTCTTACTTTAGATCTATTTCTTCATCATATTTGTATCAATAATCTCTATATTGAGAGGAAGAAAGTCGTATTTACCTCTCACGATCGCTTCCCTACGATGAAACGTTTGCGAATGGGATGGATCTAAGCCTTTTTGTACTTTTTTCTTGCAACACCTTTGATTTCTCCTCTTGGATCTCTCCAAAACTCTTTTCTCTCACTCTCTTTAATGAGAACTCATAGGTTTTTCTTCTATTTTTCTCTCTAATAAGTTTTTGAATGATGAAATACCTAAAATCCATGAGTTAGGGTCTTTATATAGGCAATACCAGACTTAGAAAGTGATAAGAACTGCTAAAACACTATTCACAGTTACTGTTCACGCGGTTACTGTTCATCGTATTTACAGTTTTGCCACTGCACTTTGAATAATTCTATAGAGCTCAATTCTTATCGGATTAACCTGAAATTTGAACCATAGCTACTTTAGGTCATATAGAATCTACATTAAAAATTTTCATAAATTTTGGAATGCACAAAATGACCAAAATGCCCCTCTTATGATAAAGGAGATTTCGTCTATTTTTCACTTGATTAATTTATAAAACACCCTCATGCTACTTTAATTGTTCCAATTTTAAACTTATGTAATAAATTAATCATGAAAACCAAGAATATTAAAATAATTGATACGAATACCAAGAAATTAAATTTCGGGTCTCTACAGGTTATGGTTGCATAATTGTAAGATTGAGCTAAACAGTGGGGGTACAATGGATAAAATGAGTGTCTTGTGTTAAAATCAGTGTCTTGTGTTCATCTGCTGGGGAAAATTATTCCGTGTTGCAATCTGGGGAAGTAAGGCCACCACAATCTAAGGAGACTATGGACCAAAGAGTAAGGCCTTGCCCAAGGCCGGGTATCAGTAATCTTATTGAGATTGCCAAGAGACCAGAGTCGGTGCTTCCAGTCCAAATTCTCGGCACACTCAGGGAGGGGAATCTTGTTGGGTTGTCTTAGTCGGGATTAGAGGAGGTCTCAAACTTGGTGGTGAGTCAGATGAAGGGGCTGGGTAAGTTCTTAGGTCTGTTCATTGAGGGACATGAGGATGAGGCTAGGGGTCTGTTTCAATGAATCAAGACGAGTATGGTCAATGGGGTGGTTAATCCCTCACCTAAGTTCTTAGCAGGGCGGATAGGCACCTCAGCTATGGAGTTGAGGCGGCTCGAGAGTAGTGTCAATTATGATAGACCGTGCACGAGGGGTGTGTCTTGTAGCCCTAGGTCCAGCCGGGAGCGCAGAGTGGTTTGATGACAAATCGTTCCATCCTATCCTGGAACATAAGGGGGTTACGGCAAGTAGAGAAAAGGCTTGCAGTCAAACACCTAGTTACGACTAAGAAGCCATCTATTGTGTGCATTCAGGAGACCAAGTTGGAATCCATACAGGAGTTCCACCTCCGTGACATTTGGGGAGTTGATACCCCGGGTTGGTTAGTTAACCCCGTCCTTAGGCGCATCAGGGGGTATTCTCCTAATGTGGGATAAGGCCAACGTGGAGGTGTTGGAGTCAGAGCAAGGGGCCTTCACGCTCTCTATCCATTGTCGAAAGATAGGCGATGGTCTCCAATGGGTGTTCACTGGGGTCTACAGGCCTTTGGGTGGGTCCAACAACATAGTCTTGTGGGAGGAATTGGATGATATTAGTGTGCAATGGAGTGCCCCTTGGTGTATGGGGAGAGACTTTAATAGCATCCGGTTTTCTTTAGAGAAGAGAGGGGGTAGCGCTCGGTCGGCCAAAATGAAACGGTTTGGCTAGTTTATTCGTCGACATTAGCTTATAGACTATCTGCTTAGGGGAGTGTAGTTCACATGGTCTCAATTGTCCGCTAGTTCGCTACCAAGTCATCTGGATCGATTTTTATTAAGACCTGAATGGGAGTCACTTTCCAAACCTCATTCGATCATCCCTTTCAATTTGAAAATATTGCTAGAATCTAGGTGCTTCAAAGGAGGTCCTACCCCGTTTCGATTTGAAAATATGTGGCTTAAGGATGAGCGGTTTAAGGACCTAGTGGCCGAAGTTTGGAGGTTCGAGAATGGGCGGGGGTTAGCCAGTACACGGTTCGGGCTCAAATTGAAATCCCTGAAGGCAAGGCTGAAAGTGTGGAACAATAAGGTATTTGGAAACATCCAGATAAGACTAGCAAGGCTTCTCAGGGAGATTGAAGGGTTGGATGATTTAGCCGAATCTAGAGACCTATCGGAGTCCAAAGTCCGAGTCAAAGAGGCTAAGAAATTGGAGTACTTGTTCATGCTTCAACTAGAAGAGATTGGTTGGAAGCAAAAGACTAGAACTAAGTTGCTCAAATAAGGGAATCAGAATACCAAGTTCTTTCACAGAATGACTATCTTTAATAGGAAGAGAAACTTTATCTCCAGGTTAAGGGTGGCAAGGGAGTGGAAGGAATGGGCCAACGAGATTGAGGAAAGCATGGTCCCTTACTACAAGGAGATGTATCGTGAGAGAGAAAGCTAGTGTCCCACTCTAGATGGCCTCCAATTTGAGGGTTTGCCCTTAAAGAAGAGTGTTTCCTTGGAGAGGCCATTTTTGGAGGAGGTATTGTCTGTTATTCGTGGTATTGTCGGGGATAAGGCTCCCAGGCTGGATGGGTTCACCATTGAGTTCTATAGGGCATGTTGGGAGATAGTGGGGAGCGACTTTTTGGAGGTGATGAAAGAATTATTCAATTCGGGACGCTTCGACAGAGTGATCAATAGCACATTTGTGGTGCCTATTCCCAAAAAAGAGGGTGTTGTCAACCTAAAAGATTTTCACCCAATTAGCCTTGTGGGTAGTGTGAGTACGGATTTTGTTACTCAGTCACTGGTTTTTGGGAGATTAAGAGTCGTCACCTATTAATTCTGAAAGATAAGTCCTGGATTATGGATAATGTCACGACCCAAAACCCACCCTATGAGTTAGAGTGAATCTTGGATGACTTATCATAACCTACATGACATGCTTGACAACCATCCTGCAAAACACACGGAGCATATACAATAAAGGATAAAATAGCAGAAGCATACACTAACATGACACAGTGGAAGTCTAACCAAAACCTCTATGTATATACATAATCCAAGTTTGTATAAAAGAAATCAAAATCAAGAAGGTGCGGACATGCCCGCCAAATACATGAGTATAAATCTCTTACGCTCACCCTCACTCACTCTGAATCTACTACCTAGTAGTAGCCCTCTACATGAGGCTCCTCAGCAGGGGCCTCCTCGACGTACTCCTCTTCCTCCCATGGACCGAGAGCACATATGTCAAAAGGAGCGGGCGCACCACTAACACCTGCCGACATCAAAAGTACGCCTGAGCATGGAATACTCAGCGGGTAGCAAATACTATCCAACAGTCATAGCATATAATAATGGAAATAAAGCGGAAGCAATTCATATCATAACAGGAAAGTAGAACAATTTATATTGCATGCTTATCATATCAAAATCGGAAAAACTCTTGAAAACGTCGTGTGCTTGACTTGACTTAGAATACTCTTTTCGTGTTTGAAAACTTGTCTTGTCTTGTTCTGTCTTGTTGGTCTTGTCGTATCATGTCATGCTTGTCTTGTCATGCCATGTCTTGCTTGTCTGAAATTTAAACATGCTCATGCAACTTGTGAGATGCACTTGTGAGGGAGGGGAGACCTCTCTTTTAATGAGATGCACTTGTGAGGGAGGAGAGACCCCTCTTTTAATGAAAGCAACTTGTGAGGGAGGGGAAACTCCTCTTAACGAAAATGCGATAAAACAAACATGCATGCTTGGAGTCTTGCTTGACGTGTTCTTGTTTTTGTCAAAAGCGAGGCAAAACATATCTTAAGATTTGCCCTACCTCTTATACCAACCTTTACGTTTGGCCTTGTCATGGTGTTCGTAAATCGAGAATAAAACCCTTGTTCTTGAAAGCAGCGATAAACTAGCTAGGTCATGCATGCCGTGCTCGTGAAGTCGTGTACATGCTTTAACTTGGAATTAAACGTGACATTTGAAATTTAATAATACATGGAATAGCATTCATTTTAATTCATAAGTATATTCATGTCATTATAGAAAAGCGAATAAATTTATACATGCATTTCTAGAAGCAATTCTTCACCTTGACATTTCATCAAACACTTGGTGTGTACATTATGGTTAATATCTAAATCTTGCGTTTCTAGGTGGGTTAATGCTCACATCATACATGTGTGTTCTTTATTAATACAATGCCCTTCCCATTCTGCTTATCACAAACATACACACGGCATCCATCACCCATCCACATCCACACAACCATCCATCTTCATCCATGTACCCCATTACATTATCATGTTTAGAATTTGGAGAAAACCAAAAAAAGGAGAATATGAACTAGAAGGGTAGTATAGGGTACCAACCTTCAATAGAGTAACGAAAACCCTTGATTTGAAGTCTCAACTTGAAGAAGAACCCCTCTTGGGTTTGAGGAACTCTAGTTGATTTGGGGAGGATCCTTGCTTGAAAATCTTCAAGCTTGAGCTTCTCTTGATCTCCAAATCCAAGCCCTCTTTGGAGGTTTTTTCAAAATTTTCCTCTTCTAGTTTCTCCCATCTTTCTCTCCTCTAAGTTTAGAAAAAAAGCCCCAAATGAAGTTCCCTAATAAGCTAAGGTTTAAAACCCTCAATTTCGGCATCAGCTACCGCGTGCGATCGATCGCACACTTTACTGCGATCGATCACGAGACAGTGCGATTGATCGCACACTTTACTGTGATCGATCATGAGACAGTGCGATCGATCACACATGGATGCGATCTATCGTACATGAACCCAAACACTTTGCTCTGATTTCCCCTACATGCGATCGATCGCATACTCTTGTGATCGATCGTAGATCCCTGCGATCTGTCGTACCTGGGGACCCATCCATCGCATATTGTCTAGAGAGTTTGGGACCCATTTTACCAGCATGCGATCAATCGCACTCCCCAGATTTTGTTGTTTTCTCTCATTTTTCCCTACTTTGGTATTTCGGCCATAACTTTTGAATCGTTCGTCGGATTTTGACGATTGAACTTGTGTTGGATTCATCTTTCGAAGAGGGACATTTCTAACATTTTAGAATTTCCAAATTCTTCTTTATTAATTGACCAAATTACCCCTAAATTTGATTGGTTGGAAATGGGTTTCAGTAGCTCGGTTTTCAACATATCTGACTTAGGAATTCCACTTTTTAACACTTAGAGTTCTTTAAAATTTCTCATTTCATAGAAATGGGGGATTAGAAAGGCTTGATGCCTTGACAAGCATTCCAAGATGTGAACAAGGATGTTGTCCTAGCGATGAGGTCATTTGGTTTTATGTTTAGAGTCGCCACTTATTTATTCGGTAGGGATAAGTCCCATGATAATGGATAAGGTCTTGGTCTGCTTAGAGATCTAGGTAAGCGGTTTGGTTAATCCCGGGGAAGGTGTTAGGCACCCCGACACTTCCGTTTTACAATGGTTTCCTACTTACTAGGTTTAAGCCAATTAGGATCAAGTTTTAGTCAAATGCCGTAGATTTAGTTTATACTAACCCAAGAAGGAAAAACTAGACTAGGGTCGAGCCCGAGTTGGGCTGCTTACGTACTCACATTGGGGTGAGATCAGACTGAGCGTAGTTCTGGCACATGAGCCCGTGCCAAGGCTAGGGGAGTGTTGTGTGTGTACCAGGGGTGACTTAAGGTTTAGCCAGGAGGCTAGGGGTGGTTGACCGAGTTGGTCAAGTGCTTGGTTTGATTGATTAGGCCTGGTAGGCCCGGGTTGAAGCCCGGTAGGCTTAGGCCCAGTGGGAGTCCGGTAGACTAGGGTGTGGCTCCGTAGGCTTGGGGCTAGGCTAGGGCTTACCTTGGGTTAGGGTTTGGTCCTAGGGTTTGCTAGGGTTCACCTAGAGTTAGGGACTGAGGCTGGGGATTAACTATGGTTAAGTGACTTAACCATAGTTAGCCAGGGTGTAAAAATTGGGTGCTTACACAAGACATATACCAAAGTTCCGGGGTTCTACATCCTCCCCCCTTATAAAATTTCGTCATCAAAATTTGGACGGTACTTGCATTACAAAACCAAAACAAACTTACAAAAGCCTATTTAAACAATTCTGGGTACTTCGCTTTTACTTCGGCCTCACGCTCCCATGTAGCCTCTTCTCGAGCATGATGTTGCCATTGCACAAGAACCAACGGGATAGTCTTGTTGCGAAGCACTTGATCTCTCCGATCCAATATCTGAACCGGCTTTTCAACCAAAGTGAGATCCTCTCGGATTTCCAACTGTTCCAAGTCTATGACAAGCGAAGGGTCTGAAATGTATTTCCAGAGCATCGACACATGAAACACATTATGGACTACGGCCATATGAGTTTAAAGAGCTACCCGGTAAGCAACTTCACCAACTCACGTGATAATCTTAAAAGGGCCGACGTATCGAGGACTGAGCTTGCCTCGCCTACCAAATCTCATAATCCCCTTGCTAGGAGATACCTTCACAAAGACTTAATCCCCAACCTGGAATTCCAAGTCCCTGCGGCGAGTGTCAACATAGCCCTTCTGACGATCTTGGGCAGCTTTCAACTGATCTCGGATGATCTTGATTTTGTTCGCAGTTTGCTCGATTAACTCAGGACCCAGCTCTTTTCTTTCTCCTACTTCATCCTAGTAGAGAGGAGACCTACAACTTCGCCCATACAAGACCTCAAACGGTGCCATCTGGATGCCTGCCTGGTAGCTATTATTGTAGGTGAATTCCACCAAAGGCAAGTGCTCTTCCCAGCTACCCTTGAAATCTAACATGCATGCCCGAAGCATGTCTTCGATGATTTGGTTCACCCTCTCAGTTTATCCATCCATCTGTGGATGAAAGGCCGTGCTAAAATCGAGTCGGGAACCCATGGCACTCTAAAAACTCTTTCAGAACCTGGATGTGAATCTTGGATCCCGATCTGACCAATACTGACTGGCACCCTGTACAACCGAACTATTTCCTTAATATACAATGCCACTAACTAGTTCGAGTTGAACGTAGTCCGATAGGGCAAGAAATGGGCAGACTTGGTCAGTCTGTCAACCACGACCCATATAGCATCAGAGTTTCTAGCCGTATGTGGCAAGCCAACAATGAAGTCCATAGAGATGTGCTCCCATTTCCACTCGGGAATAGGGAGAGACTGTAATAGGCCCGCCGGTCTCATGTGCTCTGCCTTCACCTATTGGCACACCAAGCACCGTGCCACATACTCTGCAACATCTCTCTTCATATTTTGCCACCAAAAGTGCCCATTGAGGTTCCGGTACATCTTCGTACCCCCAGGATACACTGTATACTTCGAACAGTGGGCTTCATCCATAATCTCCCGCCTCAACTCTACATCGGCAGGGACACATAGTCTTCCCTTGAATGTGATAGCACCTTAGCTAGTCAGAGAAAAATCTTCATTGCCCTTGACAACTTCCTTCTCCCGAAAAGCCAATAAGTCAACATCCGAGCCCTGCAACTACATTTGCTTTGCCCGGGTGATACTGAATGGAGCAGTCATAGTCTTTCAGAAACTCCATCGAACTCTGCTGCCTCAGATTTAGCTCATTCTAGGAAAAGAGGTACTTGAGGCTCTTGTGGTCCGTGAACACATAGAACTCTTCCCCATAGAGGTAATGGCGCCAAATCTTGAGTGTAAACACTACTGCGGCAAGCTCTATGTCATGCGTGGGGTAATTCTTTTCATGCTCATTTAATTGTTTCGATACATAGGTAATGACCTTCTTATGCTGCATGAGAACACACCCAAGTCCGACATACGAAGCGTCACTGTACACCTCATAACCACCACACATTGATGGCACCGTAAGTACGGGGGCCGTGGTAAGCCTCTTCTTCGGCTCTGTGAAGCTGATCTCGCACTTATCGCTCCATACAAACTTGGCGTTCTTCCTTGTCAAATACGTAAGTGGCACTGTAAGGCTGAAGAACCCCTCTACGAATCTCCTATAGTAGCCTGCCAATCCAAGGAAGCTACGGATCTCCATGACACTCTTGGACCTCACCCAACTTATGACTACCTTTATCTTCTTCGGATCTACCGAGATGCCTTCCGCAGAAACGACGTGGCCTAGGAATGCCACTTTCTCTAGCCAGAATTCACACTTGCTCAATTTGGCATACAGTTGTCCTCTCTCAGCATTTCCAAAGCAAGGCGAAGGTCTCGCATATGACCTTCCCGTGTCTGAGAATAGACCAGGATGTCATCGACAAACACTATCACACATCGATCCAGGTATGGCCGGAACACCAGCGCATTCGTGAGACTGAAAGGCACCACCAAGAACTCGTAATGCCCATATCGAGTCCTCAAAGCAGTTTTGGGAACATCTTCTGCCTTGATCTTAAATTGGTGGTAACGAGACCGAAGATCAATCTTAGAGAAAAATTTCACTCACTTTAATTGATCGAACAAGTCATCAATCCTAGGCAATGGATACCTATTCTTTATTGTGACTTTGTTCAACTGCCTATAATCGATGCACATCCACATCGAGTCATCCTTCTTTTTGACAAATAGAACCGGGGCACCCCACGGTGAGACACTTGGTCGAATGAAACCAAGATCTTGCATCTCTTCTAATTGAGTCTTCAACTCCTTGAGTTTAATCGGGGCCATCCTGTATGGAGCTCAAGAGATGGGAGCTGTGCCTAGTGCAAGCTCGATCATAAAATCAATCTCCCTGTTTGGGGGCAATCCTGATAACTCTTCTGAAAATACAGCCAGGAATTCACTCACGATCGGAATAATCGAAGAGTCCTTAGCCTCGGGGTTCGCTAGGCTCAACGCTGCAAAGTGAGCTATATCTTTACTTCTCAACCCCCGGAAATGAAATGGCTTCCCTTCCACCGGTTTAAAGAGTACCATCATCTCAAAGCATGCCACCTGACCATGGTGAGCTGCTAACCAATCCATCCCCAAGATGACATCGAAATCCTAGATCCAAGGACGATGGAATCAGCTGCCAACTCGGGCTTCCAACTTGAACTGTACTGCCCCAGAAAATGTGATCTGCTACTACTGTCTTGCCGAGAGGAGTCGAAATGAATAACTGCGGTTCTAGTCAACTAGGCTATGTAGAAAAGCCTTGAGAAAAACTCAGCGAGACAAATGAATGAGTAGACTCGGTATCAATCAACACACGAGCCAAACATTCATTGACTAATAAGGTTCCTGAAATTATACTAGCTAAGTCAATCCATGCATCAACAGCGTATAAATATTGGTATATATATCTATATAACATGCCATATATGTACACAACTGAATAATACATAACAAAATAATCATGGATAATTAAATAAAACTACAACTGCGTACCTTGCACTACATCGTCAGATGCAAGTGCATCACCCTCTGTCAAGGCAAATACTCGCCCCTGATTCGCCTGGCAAGGCTGAGGTATAGACTGTGCAGGTTGGGAGGACGCCTGGTATGATCCTGCTGGGCGGACTGGGGGCCTCATCCCCTGCGACTGGCCTGGCAAATGCCTCGTCAGGCAATCCCTGATCATGTATCCCTAGCGACCACAGTGGAAACATCCACCCGATGCCTTCCAGCAATCTCCTGCTGGGTGCCTTCGGCTGCAAGACGTGCAAACCTCATATGTATAGGTCGGAGGGGCCGGAGGTGGAGCATACCTCGCTACCTGAGGTGCAACGGGTCGTGGGGCCGAAAGAGCCTAAGGTCTTGGTACCTGAGGTGCATACTGCCGTGGAGCTGGAGGCGTATAAGATGGCCTCTACGGTGGTGTTGGCCACGCACACTGAGGTGGTGCTAACCAAGTGTACTGCTAAAGGGCCAGTCTGGGCCCGCCTCTCTGAAGGTGCTGAACTGATGAATTGGCCTCTCGCCAAATCCCTCTTCTTGGACACGACCTCAGAGTTAGTCTCAACTAACAAGGCTTTATCTACCACTTCGGCGTAAGTGGGGTGCCTGAAGACCGAGACTCGGCCCATGATGAAGTCTCTGAGCCCTTGCTCAAACCTCCTCGCCTTCATCGCCTCGGTGGCGATCATGTGAGACACGAATCTCAAGAGCTCCGAGAACTTGGCCTCATATGCAGCCACAATCATCGAACCCTGCTCGAGGTTGATGAACTCCTTCTCCTTCTCCTTCTCCTTCTTTTCCCGAGCTCCAACCGGGAAGTACTTCTTCTAGAAGGAATCTGTGAACTCGCTCCAAGTCCATGGTTGTCCTTGTCTGGTCAATTCCTGAGTCCTCAAGGCGGACAACCACCAATATTGGTGGGCCTCACCCTCTAGCATGAAAATAGCCCATGTCACTCTCTTTCTCTGTGGGCAAGAGGACCGCAAAGATCTCCTCCAACTGGAGGATCCAAGCCTCTACAGCAAGAGGGTCCACACTCTCATGGAATGCTGGAGGCCTCATTCTCCGAAATGCCTCAACCCCAACTGTGCGATGTGCTGGTGCTACAGGCGGTGGAGTAGGTGTTGTCGATGATGGAATAGTCTGTCGAGCCACCAGTATGGCTAGTGTCTCAGCAAAGAGCCTGAGACCTGAGAGAGGTCTGGCTGCTCATCCTCATTTTGAGAAGAGGAAGAAGCTCTCGTATGTGGTCCGCCTCATGACTAAAGTCCTGAGAACAATAGCACCACATGAGTCTAACTTGGAACCAATATTTATTATAATTTCACTTCACAATAATTCAAGTAGTATTATTTGTATAATACTAATATACTTAGCATCATAACCATCGGTGTATGCATAATAGACTTAGTGTTCTAGCATTTCTAGACACGTACTTGGTTGAAACAACCATTTTAGACTAAGACTAAAGTTTAGTCTTACACTTGGAGCATGACTCACTTCCGACTTACTTCCTTCCTAACTTGCTTCCTAACATATGCTCTTGTCAAGCCGTCATACTAGATTCTAAGTCACCCTGCAGACCTAAAGCCTAGGCTTTGATACCACTTCTGTCGCGACCCAAAACCCACCCTAGGAGTTAGAGTCAATCTTGGACGACTTATCATAACCTACATGACATGCTTGACAACCATCCTACAAAACACTTGGAGCATATACAATAGAGAACAAAATAACAGAAGCATACACTAACATGGCACAGCGGAAGTCTAACCAAAACCTCTATGCATATACATAATCCAAGTTTGTACAAAAGAAATCAAAATTAAGAAGGTGCGGACATGCCTGCCAAAATACATGAGTATAAATCTCTCACCGCTCACCCCCACTAACTCAGAATCTACCACCTAGTAGTAGCTCTCTACATGAGGCTCCTTAGCAGGGGCCTCCTCAACGTACTCCTCTTCCTCCCATGGACTGGGAGCACATATGTCAAAAGGAGCGGGCGCACCACTAACACCTGCTGACACCAAAAGTACAGTTGATCATGGAATACTCACTAGGTAGCAAATACTATCCAATATTCATAACATATAATAATTGAAATAAAGCGGAAACAGTTCATATCATAACAGGAAAGTAGAACAGTTTATATTACATGCTTGTATCACATCAAAATTGGAAAAACTCTTGAAAATGTCGTGTGCTTGACTTGACTTGGAATACTCTTTTCGTGTTTGAAAACTCGTCTTGTCTTGTTCTGTTTTGTTGGTTGTATCATGTCTTGCTTGTCTTGTCATGCCATTTCTGGCTTGTCTGAAATTTAAACATGCTCATTCAACTTGTGAGATGCACTTGTGAGGGAGGGGAGACCCCTCTTTTAATGAGATGCACTTGTGAGGGAGGGGAGACCCCTCTTTTAATGAAAGCAACTTGTGAGGGAGGGGAAACCCCTCTTAGCAAAAATGCGATAAAACGAACATGCATGCTTGGAGTCTTGCTTGGCGTGTTCTTATTCTTGTCAAAAGTGAGACAAAACATATCTTAAGATATGCCCTACCTCTTATACCAAACCTTACATTTGGTCTTGTCATGGTGTTCGTGAATCGAGAATAAAACCCTTGTTCTTGAAAATACCGATAAACCAGGTCATGCATGCCGTGCTCGTGATGTCGTGTACATGCTTTAACTTGGAATTAAACGTGACATTTGAAATTCAATAATACATGGAATAGTATTCATTTCAACTCATAAGTATATTCATGCCATTATAAAAAAGTGAATAAATTTATACATGCATTTCTAGAAGCAATTCTTCACCTTGACATTTCATCAAACACTTAGTGTGTACATTATGGTTAATACCTAAATCTTGCGTTTCTAGGTGGGTTACTGCTCACATCATACATGTGTGTTCTTTATTAATACAATGCCCTTCCCATTTCGTTTATCACAAACATACACACGGCATCCATCGCCCATCCACATCCACACAACCATCCATCTTCATCCATGTACCCCATTACATTATCATGTTTAGAATTTGGGGAAAACCAAGAGAAGAAGGAGAATATGAACTAGAAGGGTAGTATAGGGTACCGACCTTCAATAGAGTAACGAAAACCCTTGATTTGAAGTCCCAACTTGAAGAAGAACCCCTCTTGGGTTTGAGGAACTCTAGTTGATTTGGGGAAGATCCTTGCTTGAAAATCTTCAAGCTTGAGCTTCCCTTGATCTCCAAATCCAAGCCTTCTTTGGAGGTTTTTTCACAATTTTCCTCTTCTCCTTTCTCCCCTCTTTCTCTCCTCTAGGTTTAGATAAAAGCCCCAAATGAAGTGCCCTAATAAGCCAAGGGTTTAAAACCCTCAATTTCAGCATCAGTTACCGTGTGCGATCGATTGCACACTTGATTGCGATTGATCGCGGGACAATGCGATCGATTGCACATGGATGTGATCTATTGCACATGAACCCGAACACTTTGGTCTGATTTCCCCTGCGAAATCTATCACACCTGGGGACCCATCCATCGCATATGGTCCAGAGAGTTTGGGACTCATTTCGCCTGCATGCGATCAATTGCACGTAACTTGCAATCGATCGCACTCCCCAGATTTTGTTGTTTTCTTTCATTTTTCCTCAGTTTGGTATTTCGGCCTATAACTTTTGACTAGTTTGTCGGATTTTGATGATTTAACCTGCATTGGATTTGTCTTTCGAAGAGGGACATTTTTGGTATTTTAGAATTTCTAAATTCTTCTTTATTTATTGACGAAATTACCCCTAAAGTTAATTGGTTGGAAATGGGTTTCAGTAGCTCGATTTTCAACATATCCAACTTTGGAATCCCACTTTTTAACACTTTGAGTTCTTTAAAATTTCTTATTTCATAGAAATGGGGGATTACAAAGACTTCATGCCTTAACATGCATTCCGAGACATATACCAAAGTTCTGGGGTTCTATAGATAAGGTCTTTATGGTCTATATGAGAGTTTAGGTAAGATGTTCGATTAAGTTTCAGGGAAGGTGTTAGGTACCCTAGGACTACCATTTTACAATGGTTACCTACTCGCTAGGTATAACTTAAATTAATGTCAAATTTTATTCAAATGCCAAAGTTATAGAGTATACTAATCTAAGAAATGAGAAAATCCTAACTAGGGTCGAATCTGTGTAGGGTTGCCTGCGTACTCACATAGGGTGAGATCAGATCGAGCGTAGTTCTGACACATGAGCCTGTGTCATGACTAGGGGAGTGTGTGTGTGTGCACCGGAATGACTAAGGGTCTAACTCGGGGCGAGGGATGATTGACCGGGTTGGTCAAGTGTATGGTGTAGTGGGTTTGGGCACGGAGGTCAAGGATTAAGCCCGAAGGCTTGGGGTTGGGTCCGAAGGCCAAGGATGGGGCCCGGAGGCCAAGGTTGAGCTCGGAGGCTAAGGGATTAGTCCGGCAGACTAAGGTTGGGTCCAGAGGCCAAGGTTAGGCCCGGTAGGCCAAGGATTTAATTTAACCACGAATAGAAGTGAGTTAACCATGATTAGGGCATCTAACCATGATTTAAAAGAGTCAAGATCATATTTTTGGTCTTTTCAAATTTTTTTTAGATGTTTTTGGGATCTTTCCATATTTTTCTAAGGTTAAATGGGTTTAACCACAGTTAAAAGTTAACCGGAGTTAAGTTTAACCACAGTTAAGGGTCTGGTTACGGTCAGGGGTGGGCCCAGAGAGTGCAGCAGGACCTAGACTAGCCTCCTACTGGTTTAGGCCTTATAAGGCCACTTGTTGTATGAAGACAGTGAGAATGGAAGTAGAATAATTACTGGCAATCTCATTTCTTCAGAAAATAGGATTGACGGTAGAATAACTACCGCTATTGTCACTATTTTTCAGAACGGTGACTTTGCAGCCATGGCAAAGGTGGGGGATGATGCCCAAAGGATCTTGGACCCATGAGGGTGTTCAGGGGACTTGTCACAAGTTCTGGGTCTGGTCTGGGCCCTAGGCTTAGGCTGGATTGGGCCCATGGCGACCGTCCGTAGTGATAAGAAGAAAACCCAGAATGTCGGTAATATGTTTACCGACATTCTGGACAACTTTTGATTTTTTTTATTTTAACCACAGTTAAGCTAACCTGGGAAGCCTGGAAGGACCAGGGAAGATGAGGGGAGGTCTCCGGGACCTAGACCAGGCCCTGGACTAGACCAGAGACCCATTATGCGAGGCCTAGAGCCACTAAAATGGGAAAGCCTAGAAATTGTGGTACTGTGTTTCCCGTCTATCTCTGGATTTTTCCAGAAATTGAATTTTCCTCCATGGCTCTGCACTATCATGCTACTGGGGGATTTCTCATGGATTAGAGGTTCCCCAGAAGCTTAGGAGGAGAACTTTAAGCGCTACGAAACTTGATAGGCCGCATGGCCATGAATTCTACCTTTGAGAGGGTCCCCGTGCTTACGAGGAAGACCCTCTATCCTTGGGCTGGTACTGAAATGAAAGTCCCCTGAAATAGGACCAAGGGCTCATAGGTGTTTTACAGAGAAAATAAAGGGGTATGGGAAGACCCTACCCTGTTGCTCTGTCTGCTACAGTGGTGATGGTTACTACGGTGGTGGTCGTGGATGTGGTACACGGCTAGGGAAGACCTAGGATAGTCCCTGAAGGTTCTAGAATCCTCCTAGGTTAGACAGAGGGTGGTTTCGAGCTTGGTGTGGGTAAAGTTAGAGTTTCTTCAGAATTTTTTGGAATGGCCTCCCATGGTTGGGGGAGGCTTTGGATTTATAAGAGAAGGTCCTAGGGACACAAAGGGGATAAAGACAGGGGTAGGCGGAGGTCTCAGAGGGGAGATGGGGCAGCCAGAGGCGTGCTTGAGCACTGGGGGCAGGTGAGCTATGTTTTTACGCAAACTGAGAATGACAGTAATTCCAGTACCGCCATTCCCTTACAGGAGCAAATGGATAGTGGCGGTAGAATAATTACCATCATTCTTGGGTTTTTCCAGAAATGGGTCTGACTCAGCTTAAATGCTCATGCATGCGGTACGGTTTTTATCACAAAAGGAATGTCGGTAATTAGATTACTGACATTCCCAAAAATTTTGAATTTAAGGGCTGCCCCCCTCCTAGGGCTTGGCAAGGGTTAGTGGGCCTTGTATGGGCCCAGGGGTATTTGTCTTCGGGCTTTAGGCTTTAGGGGCCTTGGGTAAGTGTTGCATGGGCCTTGGGCCCATGCCCTTGGTTTGTCTAGGCTAGGACTAGCTAGGGTTCACCTATTGTTTAACTATGGTTAACCTAAGGTTTAACTAGGGTGAGACCTATGGCGGACCTTGGGTTGACCTGGGGTTTGACTGGGGTTGACTCAATGTTGTCCTAGGGTTTAATAATGCTTAACTACAGTTAAAGAGGGGTGTAAAAATAAATTGGGTGCTTACAAGTAGTATTTACAAAATCTTATCCAAGGTCTTAGCAGCCCGCCTCCAAAGAGTGATGGCCTCAATCATATCCCCTCAACATGGAGCGTTTGTGGGGAGTAGATAGATTCTAGATGGGATCCTAATAGCCAATGAGTGTATAGAAATGCACATTCGGTCATCTTCTCCTGGTATCCTTAGCAAAGTCGACATGGAGAAAGTGTACGATCACTTTAATTGGGGGTTCTTAGATTATATTCTTCACAGAATGGGCTTCGGCCGAAAGTGGATGCAGTGGATCAAAACATGCATATCTTCGGTCTCCTTTTCCATTATCCTTAGTGGGAGTTCGATGGGGTACTTTTTTAGTTCCAGGGAGCTGTGGCAGGGTGACCCACTCTCGCCGTTCCTATTTGTTATTGTCTTGGAGGCATTGAGCCGAATGTTGTCTAGAGTAGAGGGGATCGTATTTGAGAATTTTTCGATTAGCCAAAATCAATTGTACATTTCCAATATTCAATTTGCAGATGATACCCTGATCTTCTGTAATCCATCGAGTAGAAATTTATTAAACTTCAGGTGCCTCCTTCGATGTTTTGAAGCCGTGTCCGGCTTGTCACTTGTGAGTGAACCTAGCCAAGTTTGAGATTGTCAGTGTAGGAGAAATTGTGGACATAGATCAGCTGGCTATCTGGTTTGAATGTAGGGTGGGTGCCCTTCCATCAATGTACCTGGGTATGCTGCTAGGGGCGGGGTTCAAAGCTAAAGCAATTTGGTCTCATGTGTTAAATAACATTGTGAAACATTTAGCGGGTTGTAAGTCACATTTTGTTTCTAAAGGAGGGTAATTAACTCTCATCAAAAGTACCCTTGGTAGCCTCCCAACGTTTTACATGTCCGCCCTAACCATTCCTAAATCAGTTGCCACTTCTCTTGAGAGAATGCAAAGGGAGTTCCTTTGGCACGATAGGGATGATTCATTCAAATATCACCTATCGGCTTGGAACCAGTGTTGCTGCCCTAAGGAGGTTGGGGGGTTGAATCTCAAATCTCTGGCCCAAATTAACAAGACCTTATTTGGAAAATGGATTTGGAGGTTCAGGGAGGAGAGACAGAGTCTATGGCATGTTGTGATATAGTGGCCAAATATGGAGAGTCCTTGAGTTGGGTCCCGAGAGCGGTGAGGGGTTCGCTTGGTTTGGTGTTCTGGAAGGTATCATGGCGACCATCAACTTGGTGGTGCCTAGATTCAGGTATAGAGTGGGGCAAGGTGCTGAGGTGCGATTTTGGAAGGATGTGTGGCTCCAAGATGATTTTAGTCATATTTTTTTCGTTAGCCACTGACAGGGACGTGTTGGTAGGGGAATACTATGAGAAGCGAAGTACGGGTATAGTTTGGTGTCTGATGCTGAGACGAGACCTAAATGATTTGGAAGTCGATGAAGTGTCGCGGCTATTGGGTTACATCAGCTCCTCGTCCCAAGATTGTCAAGTTTGGTCTGGTAACAACCACGGTCGTTTTTCAGTAAGATCATTGTTACAATCATTGGGCTAGAGCCCATCTAAGGTTTCTTTTTTCCTTTGGAATGCAACACTGAATAAGATCCTCACATGTGATCACTTGCAACATAGAGGGTGGAGGATGGCTAACCGGTGCTATATGTGCCTCCAAGGAGAAGAGTTTGTGGACCATCTGCTCTTGCACTGTCCTATGGTGTTTGGTATTTGGGGACATCTATTTTCGCATGGGAGTGGACTTGGTCTTTCCTTCTTCCTTTCACAACTTCTTATCTTGCTGGTCCTTAGTCAGTGTGGTGGGTGCTCGAGCGGCTATTTTGTTGGTCCTCCCGAGAGCCATAGCATGGATGACATGGAACGAGAGAAACTGCAGAGTTTTTTAGAATACTTCATCGTCCTCTTCTCACATTTGTGCTCATATCCGTTGGAATGGGCGGGGCTTGGTTATGCAGGGGAGGATCTTAGGGCGGTGCTGGATTGACCTTCATGAGCAAGGAGGAGCAGGGTTAGAGGGTCATGTAGTTGTGTCGGCTTTTGTGTTTATATACTTGTAAACTCTTTGCTTTTCTTGATGTCATATATCTATACCGCCGATTTTTTCTATATATATATATATATATATATTGCATGTTTATCGATAAAAAAAATCTCAATTTCATTGATTTTTTTAACTTTTTAGGAGAGAAGACATTTGGAGTCTTGACAAAGATTGATCTTATGGTTAAGGATGTAGTTGATGTAAATGAGCTACTATTTCTTTCAATGATTAACACATAATAATACGATATGCTTCGTTATTTTTTTTAATAACTTTCCTTTAGAGTTGAATATCAAGAAACCTTTTATATTGAGTAGATATTTCTTTATTAATTCTTAATTCAAAACCATAGTTGCCGAGAAGCTATGTACAAGGCGGGAAGCTTGTTTTCCAGACTCGCTTCCGCTCACTTCCATCAAGTACCATTTAGTGGTCAAGGGGGCTATTTTTCTAGGAAGTTGTGGGATAGACCTAAGTCTAAAGCCAATGATATAGATCCTAAGCAAGTATCGTTAGATTGAAACCTTAGGCTAAGGGTGTATGACACCTACTTCTCCAAAATATCTCATTTAAGATAAAATTTAAAGTATAATTGGTCATCCTAATGTAATGTGGATGCGGCACCGATATCTATTTCTCAATTCCCATTTCCTAAAGATTTTTTGAGTCTCGCTTCTCGCTTTCGCTTCTTGATTTGGTAACTATATTCAAAACAATGACATTGTGAATTGACACTTATGAATGCAAAGTGACCATAGAGAAGACATCTATCATATAAAGCTATCTCAAAGCATCAAACTAATTTTGATGGATGCTCTATTGATAATCCTTGATGGCCGGAGTGTGGACATCACATACCCAGAAATGCTAAAGGTGAGGCTAAAAGTTCCTCTAGGTTCACTGCAACAAAGATTCAAATTGAACAAAGCTAAGGTCTCTTTTAGAAAGCAGTAAAATTTTTCATGAATAAGACTCTAAAACACCATTATATGGGGAATCTGGTGCATCAAATGGTCTGTAGATACCTGCGAAATCTCATCGATCAAATTAGAGAGATCAATGCAAGTCTAAGTAATAAATATATTTAGGGTTGTCAAAGGAGCAGGGTTGATTGAGCCCTAACCCTGCCCTCAGGGGCCAAGGCAAGGCCAAAGGGCCGGAAGAAAGAGCTAGAATGTTTTTGTCATATGAGATGCCGTGATTTGTTTTTGTACAATGATTGGCGCAAACCTAACATGGAAATTGATACCCTCATTTTTTATCCGGGCCAGTGTTACAAATCTCCTGAGAAATACTCAATCTCTCTCTCTCAAAATCGAGAAAAACATATGTACGATAGCCGGCCCGGGTTTATCTCCTCCCCACATTAGTATTTTCGTACTAATGAGAAGCTGCTATCTCAGAGTCACCACCAATCAAGAATATGGGTGTGATTGGTCACCCATGATTAATAAAAATAAAAAACCCTCGATTCAAGAACCGAGATTGGGTTTGGGGATTCTTTTATGAGTCGGGGAAGGTGTTGGCACCCTCCTCATCCATCGAAAGACGGTTACCTTTTTAACTTTTCTGCACTAATTTAATTTTTCATTAATTAACCAATTAATTCTTTTTTTCCTTTTTATCTTTTTATTTCGGGATTGGAATTCACCCCCCCTCGACCGAATCAGGTGATTTCTCCCTACTTGCTTTTCATTCATTTCAAGATTGGAATTCACCCTTCCTCGACCGAATCGGGGTGATTTCTCTCTATTAGAGCGGTGAATCCCTTTTCTTAAATCAGCATTGGCCAATCTCTCTCCTCGACCGATTCGAGAGAGGCCTCACCTACATTTGTGGAAAAGGGGATAACTAATTTATAACAAAGAATAATAATGTAAGAGAAATCGAAGATCTCGTTTTCCAACTCTTTCCTTCGCCTGGATCTCCACTTCCTCATGACGGTTTGGAGGGAGATCTTTGGACTACTAAAGGAGAGTGAAGGAAGACAAGACTTGGATGAGTAGAAGTAGAATAGGAGGGGTTAATGTAGCATACCTTCTTCCTTTCGATTAGAATACTCTAAATACTCAAGAAAATCCTTCGATGCGATATGAACTCCTTAGGTGTTTTCCTCTGAGGTATATGAAGAGAGCCCTAAGGTCCTCCAAGATCGCAGAACACTTCGGAGACTTGAGAAGGCTTTGATCTTTGAGACTTTTTTTCAAGATGAGATGCAAGATCTTCTAGGGCTTGAGGGCTGGAATTCTCTGGGGTTCCAAGGGCTCCAATCTAATTCCTTAGGTCTAAGGTTAGGATCTCCAAAAGCTAGGGATTTCAAAGTTGAATAAAAGGTGGGAGTGAGGCTCCTTTTATAGAGTGAAAAATAGGGTTTTTTTTTTTCTCATTTCAGGTCAATGTGGGACTAAATGTTCCTGAAAATCCTAGCGAGGTGGCTCAAGGTGATTAGCCTGGGCGGAATAAAATATTGGAAACTATTGTGCTTGTACCCTTTAAAACAGAGAAATTAGGTTTCCCTTCCTTGAGTGCGGCGCTAAGGTCATTGGCACGTGAAACCAGTAATTAAAATTGGGGTTTTCCTAATTGCGCCTTTTTAAAAGGTGCAACATCAAAATTTCACTAAAAAAGGGGTTGTGCCCTTTTGAAGAGCGTTGGGCTTTATTTCAACAAATGAAGGCCCTTCTCTAGGCTTTGGCTGGTTTAGGCTCGGGTTGGACTAGGCTTCGGTTTTTGCTTCGACCTTGGCTACTGTGGAGTTCGGATCGCATCTTGAGTTTGCTTTTTAGTACTAGGAGTCTAAGGAGCCTTTTGGGCAATGCCAAATAGGGTGTCTACAACATGTAAACTTGAAACTCCATTTTTATTGAACTATTTTTAAAATCTCATGAGAAATATGATTTAGCATTTTTTTCCCCGTAAATATCGCGAGATTTAGCCGATATTTAAAAATTTCATGAGAAATTCAATGTTGTTAGTTTTATGAATTTATAACTTGGTGATGTTTATTCCGACATTTTTCCTAATTCCATATATAAATAACATCGAAAACAAAAGTATTAAAAAAATCACCATTGTTGTACAAAACAACTCAAAAATGTGGAAAAGGTATGTTTCTTAATTTCAGAGATAAAGAAAAAAAAAGAACTGCAACACCATGTCTCCAATACTCATACTAAATTCATAAAAGGGCAGGAAATTATCACAAATCATGCTCTTATCTTTTGTAAATCCTTATATAGGTGTTGGCAAATTTCGTGATCATTAGATAGGTCATGTGAGTCGAGTCGTCGAGTCATGTTCAACTTGTCAGAAGAGAAGAGCTAAAGCTTAAAGAAGATTGAAGAAAGAGAAGAAAAAGCTCCTACTCTGGATCTAGACAGGTAATGGACTTAGAGACCCCTACCTAGGTTGGATTTGGCTTAGATAACTCTAAACATACCTAGGAGGATAGTTTTAAACCTAACAAAGTTGTTTGATCTCATTTGAATCAAATAACAATGAAATGAATCATGGTTTGAAAATAATTTTGTCTCAACCGATCGCTCGGTATTGAGACCGATCGATCGGTGGCCTACCGAGCGATCGGTGGCTATCGACTGGACAAAAAGTTTGTATGGGGTATTTTTCCAGAGAGATGATTTATAACCGAGCGATCGGGCATTTGGACCGAGCGATCCGTTTTGGACCGAGCGATCCGTTTTGGACCGAGCGATCGGTAGTGAGCACCGATCGATCGATCCCCGTAAAAGGAATTTTTATTTTTCTGGATTTTTTTTTAAACCCTATATAAACAACTTTTTGGAGACCTAATTCGTGTCTTTGATATTTTTTGAAAGAGTAGAGGTCTGAGAAACTCTTCTAGGGTTTTTCTTATTGCTTTTATTAGATCTTTGTTGATCCCTCCTCTTTCTTTGATCCTAGAGAATGCAAGTATAGATCTAAACCTTTGATCTTGCATTGTGTGATCTCGGATCTGTATGAGATCCCTCTAGGGTTTGAAACTTTCTAAATTGATTCACAACCCTACACCTTGTGTGTGTGTCTGGTGTTTGAACCAGAGCCTTCGTGGAAGAAGATCGATCGTGTGTGATCGTGGTTTTGAAGTAGCTTGAGAAGATTTGGTCGGTGTGGAACCGAAGCTGCTACGGCGGAGATCGAACCTGCTGGTTCGTGGAAATCAAGAGTAAGAGTCTATACCTAGGAACGTCGTTTCTGTTTTGGTAAGGTCTTGTCTTGTACTTGATATCTTTTCATAGTGAGGTTTATTGCTGGACAAGGTCCCGTGGTTTTTTCCCGTTAGGGTTTTCCACGTAAAAATCTTCTGTGTTTGATTTGTGTGGATTGTCTGGTTGAATTGTTCATTGATTTCTAAACATATTAATTGAAAAATTAAAATTGGTTAGAAATTATTAGATAGACCTATTCACCCCCCCTCTAGGTCTTAGAGATCATTGATCTGGATAAATTTCAATTGGTATCAGAGCTTGTTCACTGATAAGGCTAATCCCTTAAGTGTGATCCTGTATTATCCGTGATCATGAGTACTCTAAGAGAAGGTGGATCCGTCTCTCGTCCCCCACTTTTTGATGGGAATAATTATGCTTATTGGAAAGCTAGAATGAGAGCCTTTCTCAAATCTATTGACGAGAGAATTTGGATGTCTAATACAGAATGGGTGGACTACGCCCATAAAAATTGTAGGAGATTTGACTGTGGTCAAATATTCTGATGAATGGACTAGAGAAGAGCTTGAGTCAAGTGGATGGAACACTAAAGGTCTCAATGCTATCTTTACTGCAGTCACTGCTGAGGAATTCAGACGAATTTCTTCATGTGAAACAGCAAAGGAGGCTTGGGACATTCTTGAAATTACCCATGAGGGTACTACCACTGTTAAAATCTCAAAACTCCAAATGTTAACCACCAAATTTGAACATTTAAACATGGAAGACAATGACACTTTTGATGAATTCTATGCAAAACTTAGTGACATTGTCAACGCTAGTTTCAATTTAGGTGAGAAAATATCTGAGTCCAAAATAGTTAGAAAAGTCCTTAGATCTCTCCCAGAGAGATTTCAACCCAAAGTCACTGCAATCGAAGAGAGTAAAAATGTTGACTCTTTGAAGATTGAGGAATTGGTTGGTTCACTCCAAACCTATGAACTCAATCTCCGTCCATCCAAGAAGAACAAATCTTTAGCCTTGAAATCCATCAAGGAATCTTTGGATGAGGATGACAGTGATGGAGATATGAATGAGGAAGAAATGGCTCTCTTCGCTAAAAAATTTCGAAAATTTTTTAGAACGAAAAAGAGGTTTAATCCCAAACAGGGAGGAAAATCTTTTGAGAAGTCAAAGTCTAAGCCCTAGGAAAACAAGAAAAATTCCAAGAGTGGCGACAAGAAATCCCAAGGTGTTCAATGTTATGAATGTCATGACTTCGGTCATATTTCACCTAACTGTCCTAACAAAAAGAAGCATTTGTTATGAAAGTTCAATGCCTTTTGGAAGAGAATGTCTCATTGACTAATGTGATTAGAAAATTAGAAGTTGAAAGAGACACTTCCATGAAAGAAATTGAAGAGTTAAGAACTCTACAAATGGAGCTGGAAACTTTTAAAGACTCTCTTGTTGATAAGGTGAAATTTCTTGAAAAAGAACATCAAATTACCCTTAAAGACAAGACTGACTTGATTCAGAAGGTCTATACTCTTGAAAAAGAAGTAAGAATGTTTGGTAACACTAGCTGCCTAGATGAATTAGTTAGAAAATATGGATCAAATTCGAGTAGATCTGGGATAGGACATGCTGACACACCAGCTGGTCCTTTAGCTGTTGGTACAATGGCTAGTGCAGTGTTTGAGCCAATACATTCTGATCCTAAAGAGAATTTACCTTCTACATCAAGTACTAAGGCTTATACAAATTTTGTAAAGCCTAGAAATACAGCTCCTAGAGTGAATGCTTTGAGGAATCAAATTCCTGTTAGAAGAAATCCTCCTCCTCTTCCAAGATTCATACCCACATGTCACTTTTGTGGTGTGAGAGGTCACATTCGACCTTATTGTAATGCTTTTAGGAGAGCTCCCCGAAATGGTTCATGGAACCAAAATCAAAGTCAATGGACTCTTCAAAGGCAGATTCAGGTTCTAGCTGAAAAGTCTAGAATGTTGAGCGATGATGTTAATAGAATTGCTCAAATCTCTAGGACAAGAACTGGTCAATTTATTCCAAATGATTATTCAAGAGGAAACAATTTGACTTATCAAAAAGCTAGAACTGAACAAAACAGAAAAAGGTCAAGGAGGACAAAAAGGAAAAAGGTCTCTACTACACAGATTAATGATCAAAGATCTAAACAAAGTTTAAAGACTGTGTATGTAAGAAAGGAAGACCTTAAGTGCTTTGTCATTCATACTGCCTTAAAAGCCCAAAACACAGAAATGTGGTACTTCGACAGTGGGTGTTCTCGGCATATGACAGGTAACAAGTCCTTATTTATTCAATTTGAGGACTGTCCAAATGGGACTGTTACTTTTGGTGATGGAAGCAAGTCTTTAGTCAAAGGAAAGGGTATCATCGATTCACCAGGCATACCTAAATTGAAAGATGCCTTGTTTGTTGAAGGACTGAAAGCTAATTTAATTAGCATAAGTCAACTATGTGATGATAACCATGCTGTGCACTTCACCCAAAATAAATGCTTAGTCATTAATGGTAAAGGTAAGTGTGTTCTAGAAGGATTGAGAACCACTGACAATTGCTACGGCTTAACTCCCAGTCCTAATCCCTCAAATGTCTGTTATAAGACTAAAATTGAGGAGGTTGATTTGTGGCACCGAAGACTAGGTCACATGAACTTCAAAGACTTATGTAAAATCTCTAAGCAAGAGCTTGTGAGAGGTGTTCCCAAACTAGGAAAGCCTTCTACTCCTGTGTGTGGGCCATGCCAAATTGGTAAACAAATTAGAACCCCACATAAGAAGACTTCAAGTATTGCTACTTCATATCCACTGGAATTAATTCATATGGATCTTATGGGTCCTACAAGAACTGAAAGTCTAGGTGGAAAGCGATACATCCTAGTCATGGTTGATGATTTCTCAAGAATGTCATGGGTGGCATTTATAAGAGAGAAATCCGATGCTTTTGACAATTTCAAAAGTATATGCTTGAAAATTCAAAATGAGAAAAGATGCCCAATCACTCAAATTCGAAGTGATCATGGAAAGGAGTTTGAAAACTCTAAGTACAACGACTTTTGTGATGAGTCGGGTATCAAACATGAATTTTCTGCACCTATTACACCTTAGCAGAATGGTGTAGTAGAGAGGAAGAACAGGGTTCTCCAAGAGATGGCTAGAGTTATGCTTCATAGCAACAATCTAGCTTCTCATTTCTGGGCTGAGGCAGTTAACACTGCTTGCTATATAGTTAATAGAGTTTTTGTAAGACCTGGAACAAGGAAAACCCCATATGAGTTGTGGAATAACAAGAAACCTAGTGTCAAGTACTTTCGAGAATTCGGAAGTAAATGTTATATCCTTAAGGATAGAGAGCAACTGGGCAAATTTGAATCCCGAAGTGATGAAGGGATATTTCTTGGATATTCCACCAACAGTAGAGCTTATCGAGTGTATAACTTGAGAACCTCTACGATTATGGAGTCCATAAATGTAGTTGTGGATGACTCCGGTGTTGAAAATGTGCAACTTGAGGATGATAAAAGTGCTGAAAATGAAAATGTTGAAACTGTTTCAACTCCACTTATTGATAAGCAATCATCTCCATCAAAACCTACACATCCTAGGGTCATGAGTCCTCACACCCCCACTGATATAATTGGTGATCTTGAAAGGGGAGTGAGAACGAGGAAACAAATTGAAAATGAAGTTAGCTACATTTGCTATACTTCATCTTTTGAACCCAAGAATGTAGCTGAAGCTCTTGCAGATGATAATTGGATAAATGCAATGCAAGAAGAGTTACTTCAGTTTACTAGGAATGATGTTTAGTATTTAGTACCTAGGCCTAACAATACAAATGTGATAGGTACCAAATGGATTTTCAAGAACAAATCTGATGAAAAAGGTATTATCATAAGAAATAAGGCTAGGTTAGTTGCACAAGGATACACCCAAATTGCAGGTATTGACTTCGATGAAACTTTTGCTCCTGTAGCCAGGCTAGAATCAATAAGAATTCTTCTAGCTGTGGCTTGCCATATGAAATTCAAACTTTTTCAAATGGATGTTAAGAGTGCCTTTCTGAATGGCATTCTACATGAGGAAGTCTATGTTGAACAACCAAAATGGTTTGAAGATCCACATCACCTTGATCAAGTCTATCGGCTAAAAAGGGCCCTCTATGGTTTAAAGCAAGCTCCAAGAGCTTGGTATGAGAGGCTGACTACTTATCTCTTGGAAAACAGATTTTCGAGAGGGGGAGTAGACAGAACCCTTTTCATAAAGAATGTGAAAGGTGATATTGTCATCGCCCAGATATATGTTGATGACATAGTGTTTGGTTCCACATTAGACTTACATGCTCGTTCATTTGCTGAACAAATGAAAAATGAATTTGAAATGAGCATGGTTGGTGAGCTAAGTTTCTTCCTTGGTCTTCAGATCAAGCAATTGGATTCTGGGATCTCAGTATCTCAAATCAAATATGCTAAAAATCTAGTGAAGAAATTTGGCATGAGCTCTGCTAAGCATGTAAGGACTCCTATGAGTTCTACTACAAAACTTAGTAAAGATGCTACAGGCAAAGATGTTGATCAAACTTCTTATAGAAGCATGATTGGTAGTTTACTCTACCTAACTGCTACTAGACCTGACATAGCCTTTAGTGTTGGTGCATGTGCCCGCTATCAAGCGAGCCCAAAAGAGTCTCACTTGCTTGCAGTTAAACGTATCATTCGATATGTGAGTGGAACTCTATCATTTGGCCTCTTGTATTCTTTTGATACAAATGCCACAATAGTTGGATATTCCGATGCCGATTGGGCCGGAAATGCTGATGATAGGAAAAGCACCTCTGGAGGATGTTTCTATATTGGAAACTGCTTAGTTGCTTGGCTTAGCAAAAAGCAGAATTCAATTTTGTTGTCCACTGCAGAAGCTGAGTACATAACAGCTGGCAGTTGTTGCACTCAACTTCTGTGGATGAAGCAGATGTTGAATGATTACGGGATTGAACAGAGCACTATGACTGTGTATTGTGATAATTCTAGTGCTATCCATATTTCCAAAAATCCCGTTCAACATTCTCGCACAAAACACATAGACATTAGACATCACTTCATCCGTGATCTTGTTAAGCAAAAGATTGTGTCTATAGAGTATGTCCAAACAGAGAATCAATTTGCGGACATTCTTACAAAACCCTTAGATTCCCTTAGGTTTGAACTCCTTAGGAAATCCATAAGTTTGTGCGGAGTTGAGTAAAGATGTACTTGTTTCATAGCCTATGTGTTCTTCATGTTCTATTTATGTCATAGAGCTGTTTTTTTTGTTATTTTCTTTAAGTAATAAAAAATCCAAAAACATTCAAAAAATTGAAAAATATTGCAAAAAATAATGTGTTTGTATGACCTTCTTTCCAATCATTTTGCTTAAAGTTATTTCTTTGAAATCATATTTGAACATATAATGCAAGGATAAATATTTCATAGGATTGGATAAATTAGGATAGGTCAACTGTTGATTTGATCTTGTGATTGAATTTGGTCATACTAACAAATCTCAGTTAGAGTTGAGTAAACAAAGATGTTATCTAATGCACATGCACTCTAACTGATTCTTTAGATGGTATTAGTTCCTATTTAAAGGTTCTGATATTATACCATATGATTCCCTAGATTAATCAAATCTAGTATAACCAATGACATAAAAAATTCCATAAAGTGAGCCCCCTAGTTATAAAAGTTATTGACATGGAGAGGACTACCTGTGAGTTTGTGTGATAGCTACTAATAAATGCAAACAGTGAGTAATGGCTACCTAGACAAACAGTAGGTATCTATATGGATTGCTAGTGTGAAAGCCCCCACTGTCATTAGAAAGAGCTACCTTCTCACTTGTGTGAAAGTCACCGGTGTGCTAAAAACTATATATGTGTACTCCAAAAAGAATTTTCACAATGAGTACAATTTGACTGAAAAAGAAATGAAATAAATCTGTTAGTCAAATTTGGGGTAAAAATTGCTCATCATATAAATATGGATGTTTATTGGTTTTAAAACTAGTTTTTGAAAATTTTAGAGTTGCATTTGAGCTATAATGTCAAAATCTAGATTAAGAAAGGAAACCAATTCAAAGAGTCAAATAATGAATTTTGATTTCATACTCACATTACTTCTACTTGTTTCTTGACTCTAATTGTGAATTTGATGCAAATACCATATTTAATCACCGGTGAAAATCAATTATTGATTACATAATCCTTGTTTATGACTATACTTGATATATCAATTCTTGGGTGATTATTATTTATGATTTTAATGAAATCAATTGGTGCATATATTTTTTGGTCAATTGGTCATTTTGAGGTAAACAATGAGTTTAAACCAAACCATAGGTTGAGGGGGAGAAATGGTTATAAATGTAAAATTTTTGAAAATTTTTCAGACCACCGATCGCTCGGTGCTAAAGACCGATCGATCGGTCTTTCGTGAACAGAGTTATAAAACCCTCATTTCTATTTTTTTTTGTTCACTTGTTCTCCGATCTCCAGAGCGATCTCTCGGTTACCTCTCCTCCAAATCTTTCCTACGGTCATTCCATTCTATTCTAAAGGTTTCCCAAGCATCTAAAAGGTAAGCTTTGTGCATTTTCTTGGATTTAGATTGATTTTCTCATCTAGGGCATCGTTTTCTTGCGTTTTCTTCCATGGCTTTCATTTTGTCGTTAATCCTTCTTGCCTATCTCATGTCTGGCGTTCCCAAACGTCGGAGGTTGGTCCTCAACAACCAAGAGGACCCTCCTCAAGATGAGGAAAACCAAGAGCCTTTTACTTTCACTCCAATAGGGCATGGTATTTCAATTGGGGACAGGCCAATTCGTCGACTGATAGATTCTACAACTGAGAATCGACAAAAATCTTTAGCTGATAAAACTCGGAAAAATAAAGGTAAAGCTTCATCTTCCCAATCCAGTCAGTTATCCCAGTTTATAAGTCCTACTGCTGCTCAACTCTATAGTGAGTATTTTAGCAAGAAAGGTGTAATGGTTGAAAGGGACATACATATTTCCGATTTTGGTGATTATTATCTTCCTACACTCATTTCAGATCGTAAATGGGAAGGTATACTTACCTTATCCGGTCCTGCTTCTGACCAGTCAGTTAGGGAATTTTACTCTAATTTTTCTGAAATCAACCAGAAAAAATGGTCATTCAAATCTCGAGCATTAGAACAATCTGTTGTCATAAATGCTGATTTGATTTCTAAATTCCTTGGCTGTCCTCGAGTTTCAAATGCATATTATCCTTATAATTATAAGAGTGATGAGGATAAAGACTCCATGGAACATGTTGTTACCTTTCTTAGTGGTACTCCTACGTTTTGGGTTGGGTCTCTTATTGAAGTGGCGAAACTCACTAAGGATGCTAGACTAGTAAACCTAGTTATGAGTGCAAATATCCATCCAAAGGTTCATACTGCGGACCTTAGGGAAGATAGAGCTAGATTTCTGTTTAGTCTTCTACGTGGGCGTGATATTGATCTTGCCGCTCACATCATTGACTTGATGATCCAAGCCCATCAAACTAGTACAGCAGTTGGAGCCCTACCATTTGGTTCACTCATCACTAAA
The DNA here is from genome assembly GCA_015143295.1 of Tetracentron sinense. Taxonomy (NCBI): domain Eukaryota; kingdom Viridiplantae; phylum Streptophyta; class Magnoliopsida; order Trochodendrales; family Trochodendraceae; genus Tetracentron; species Tetracentron sinense. Next base: position 30,701,740 of record CM026551.1, read on the forward strand.
CTTCTCGGTTCTCAAGGAGTTATCGCTCCTCCTGGTGTTCCTACTCGAGTTCCTAAGGGTCCAATCAACAAAAAGATCCTAGCTCAGAGTTTTTCACATGCCTCAGTTCGAGATACAGAGGAGGGAGCAGAAGTTGGTGCTGGGTCATCTCGTCCTCCTCCGGCCACTATGGATGATCTTGCCAGGATGATGCGAGAGATGCAGATGGATCTCAGGACTCATGTTTCATCATATGAGGAGTTTACTACAGAGGTTCGTGGTAGACTTGGATCTCTCGATGCAGCCGTGCTAGGAGTACAGAGAGATGTTCGGGATTTTCGAGCTTACTATGAGTCCCAGCTCACTTCTGATGATGAACAGGAGGGATAGTTCGTGATTGGAGTTTATCTTAGTCGAGTGATAGTTTTTGTTTGACATTTTGATGTATTTTGTCTTGGTTGTACTTAGTACAAACCTACTTGGATATTATTGACTTGTTATGGATGTATACATTTGAATGGTTTATGCTCATTATCTTCTATCTCATCTCATTTGGATGGTTATGCATTAATTTTCTAGTCCACCTTTGGCATTTCGAGCCAAAAAGGGGGAGAGTTATGATTAATGTGTATTGTGTTAATGTGTTGGATGAGGTTATAAATGTTTTGGATGATGTTATGGAATGCTTAACCTGTTATGGATATAATATTGTGGAATTGTGGATGTTATGTAATACATATTTTCATTCTTCCAATATTTTATCCCATATTTTATTTCCCATGCTTCACAGGTTTTTGATTTAGCATGTGCAGGCAAACAAGTTCTAAATTTGGTGAATCATGACAAGCTAACATGTCCAAAGTCCTGTAATTATATTTTTGAGTCATGTAAATGTCAATTTTCCATTTTTGAATCAATTGAGAAAATTTGAACCTAGTATATGAGTTAGTCTTGTTTTGTCCCGGAATTACCAAAGGGGGAGATTGTAAATCCCTATATAGGTGTTGGCAAATTCCGTGATCATTAGATAGGTCATGTGAGTCGAATCGTCGAGTCATGTTCAACTTGTCAGAAGAGAAGAGCTAAAGCTTAAAGAAGATTGAAGAAAGAGAAGAAAAAGCTCCTACTCTGGATCTAGACAGGTAATGGACTTAGAGACCCCTACCTAGGTTGGATTTGGCTTAGATAACTCTAAACATACCTAGGAGGATAGTTTTAAACCTAACAAAGTTGTTTGATCTCATTTGAATCAAATAACAATGAAATGAATCATGGTTTGAAAATAATTTTGTCTCAACTGATCGCTCGGTATTGAGACCGATCGATCGGTGGCCTACCGAGCAATCGGTGGCTATCGACTGGACAAAAAGTTTGTATGGGGTATTTTTCCAGAGAGATGATTTATAACCGAGCGAACGGGCATTTGGACCGAGCGATCCGTTTTGGACCGAGCGATCGGTAGTGAGCACCGATCGATCGGTCCCCGTAAAAGGAATTTTTATTTTTCTGGATTCTTTTTTTAAACCCTATATAAACAACTTTTTGGAGACCTAATTCGTGTCTTTGATATTTTTTGAAAGAGTAGAGATCTGAGAAACTCTTCTAGGGTTTTTCTTATTGCTTTTATTAGATCTTTGTTGATCCCTCCTCTTTCTTTGATCCTAGAGAATGCAAGTATAGATCTAAACCTTTGATCTTGCATTATGTGATCTCAGATCTGTATGAGATCCCTCTAGGGTTTGAAACTTTCTAAATTGATTCACAACCCTACACCTTGTGTGTGTGTCTGGTGTTTGATCCGGAGCCTTCGTGGAAGGAGATCGATCGTGTGTGATCGTGGTTTTGAAGTAGCTTGAGAAGATTTGGTCGGTGTGAAACCGAAGCTGCTACGGCGGAGATCGAACCTGCTGGTTCGTGGAAATCAAGAGTAAGAGTCTATACCTAGGAACGTCGTTTCTGTTTTGGTAAGGTCTTGTCTTGTACTTGATATCTTTTCATAGTGAAGTTTATTGCTGGACAAGGTCCCGTGGTTTTTTCCCGTTAGGGTTTTCCACGTAAAAATCTTCTGTGTTTGATTTGTGTGGATTGTCTGATTGAATTGTTCATTGATTTCTAAACATATTAATTGAAAAATTAAAATTGGTTAGAAATTATTAGATAGACCTATTCACCCCCCCTCTAGGTCTTAGAGATCATTGATCTGGATAAATTTCATCTTTGGTCCCTTTTTTTTTTTCAGTGCAACACAGGAGCCAGTACCAGAACTCTTTCCAGGTCCACTCTATCGAGGGCAAGTGGACCGCATAGTTTCTCCTCCAAAAACAATATCTTCCTACAAAGAGGAAATTATTGAAAGGCCGGGTGCTTTCATCCAATTTGCGTTTCTTTGCTGAGATCGGACATATAGCTACAAATCCTCTTTTTCATGAAAGAACCAAGCATAACAATAGTGCAACCGTTTTCTTGCTGGGTGGTGGGATGGAATCATGTATTGAATCAAATGTTCCTATAGCTGATTCACTTAAAAGCTACCTTTAGGTTCACCAACCTCTTGGATCCATATCACTTTGTATAAATCTAAAATAGCCCAACGTATCAATGCACACACTACCAATCGCTTGAGCTTGTAAATCTGAAGAATGAAGCCCTGTCAATAGATAAACATGAGTAATGACGAGGTTCAGATAGGCTTCCAAGCAACAAATTGTTGTCCATATTAATCTTAATCACACAAGAAAAATGACAAAATCCACAACTACCTAAGAATAGTTGGAAGGTAGTTGATAAAAGTTGAAGATAGACAACAGCGATGGGCTGCATAAGCATTCGTCTATAAGGTAACATCATTCTAGATAATCGTTAATAATAATCAACAGAAGAGAAGCATAGAAGCAGATCGGAATGGTAGAATTCTGCAAGAACGAAGAGAAGCCCTCCATGTTCACGAGAGAGCCCAAAGACTAATATGAGATAATTTTTAACATCAGTATTCTTTTAATAAATAAAACCACCAAATTCTTCATTGAATAGCCATATTCTCACCCCCAAAACACAACTAAAAATTAAAAGATTTTAAATTATATTAAATTCCAAATTTTATGAGATTTGAAACTAAAAAAAATAAAACACTAAAATCTAAGAATTTAAAAGAACTAATATAAACCACCAACATAGTTTTTAAACCATCAATTAGAAAAATAGAAATTAAGAAATTACATGACATATACATTTATCAATCGTTGGTAACATTAATGGTGTTGTTGTTTTACTCCATCTAATTGTTTACAATTCACTTAATAGAGACAATTCGTGAAATAGATAATGGAGATGAAGGGGAATAAAAGAAAAGGAGGTCACATGACTCGTTGGTGGAAGAGCCCTAGAGAGAGAAAAAGGGAGGTAGCTTTCTCTCACCGAAGAGGGTCGATGGCAATGGAGCAAATATGTTTAATTAAAAAACAAAACAAAACAAAAGAGAAAGATGGAATATAAGAGGAATTCTTGGAAAATATTTGAAAACACATTTTATTAAAGTGCCCCTCGAGTTCTGAACTACTCAATTTATTTGAACAATTTGACTGCACAAATGAGGGATTAGAGAAATTTCATAAGATCTAATATAATCAAATACAATACTCATTAGTGTTAATTACTTGTCTTAAGTTATAAGATAGATGTCATAAAGAATAATTTGTAACCCATTTAACTTCAAAAGTTTCAATTTCAAGGGAGGAGTGAAATAATGTCACTGCAAGAAGTCTACCTCAAACATGTGCCACTAAGTTATATTTAGTATGCAATGTGGCCAAACACTAAAGATGCCCTTATTATACATGGTTCTAAGGATCATGCTTGGACAATGGCATGATGAATGCAAGCATGCCCAAGTAGAAAATCATTCATTTTCAGCTATCAAGTTTTTACAAGTAGTGTTTTATGCTGAAAGCCAATATTAAGAAAAAATGAGAAGATCTTCTGAATTCTTCTATTGCATACCCTAGTTTTCAGTTATCACTCGGTAAGAAAAACACAAGTGCTCCCACTTGCAGTAGGTATCGTCCATGTGGTAACTTGAGGGTTTTATGGGCTCCATGTGAGTGCTCTTGGGTTTTATAGGTTCCATGCGATCTTCATGGAAGATCCCCTTCTGTGAATTTTAATTGAGCTCAAGACGGCCTTAACAAGACTAATGTTCATTCAAGGACTATAAATACGAAGTTGTCTGCAATAACAAATTATTCCTTCTCAATAAAGTCCATATAGGACGTTATTCATAACAGATTTCCTAATGCAAAATTGAGTATGATGCATATGGGCTTAATCCCGGATTCCTAGTCATCATTTAATTCCTAGATGACTAATCAGGGTGATACTTTAATGTTTTAACCATGGATTTCTTGTTTCGCATTGGGAAAACTTCAAAATCAAACTGATAAATTGCAACTGATGGGCAGGTCATAGCATTACAACTAAGATGATATAGAATGAATAGATGGCAAGGAAACATAAATAATAAGATGAAAATCAACTTCAGTCCTCAAAACAAGGTTCATAGATTTAAATGTTCACATATTACAACAAAAGAATATTCAAGCACCAACAAGAGATGTTAAGATAACACTGCTTCAGAAATTAAAAGATCATGTACTCCAGAAAAGTTAGAGAATGTTTCTTTCTTAAGAAATTGTTATTACAATCAATTGAAATTTCACACTTCTTCACAAATTAGAGATAACAATCAATGGCAAGTTAACCTTTTTTCCTAAAAGAACAACTTTTGGGGGGCAGACCACAATTAAAAAAATAGAAACATAAAGTTAAAAATTAAGGAGGTGATTATTTTATTTTAACCCTTAAGTTACAAATAGCCGACCCTTCAACACCCATTAACTCGGGTTAGTTTATTTTAACCCTTGAGTTAAAAAAATAGAAACATATATTTAATTGTAAGTTTATCAATCCCATAGTAGGGTTTAAGACAATCCACAAAATCTGAGATAAAAGACATGATGAGCTTAAGAAATAACTAAACAACTTCGTCAAATATTGCTATAGACAAAGATCTTCTTATATGGATTGGATAATAAAATCATTGTCTTTGTTCTTGAAGAAATGATATAAATTTATTTCTACCTGCTATATTTTTAACGAAAACCACTTGGGAACAAACTTGATTACCTCTCTAGACATGAGAGTCTTGGAAATTACTCTGCACGACCGAATTACATAGAGATATATTAGAAAAATGAGAGAGAGAGAGAGAGATTACCCTAGTCATCAACAAAATAACCAACACCGTTCAAAAGATGAGCATACATGAATATCATATTGACCTAATTTTGAAAATAAACTAAACAAGAACATGTAATTTGCACACCACTGGGATCGGGTTCGGGCAAACTAATCAAGTCAGTGTGGATTGATGGCGTCTAGTGTTTGGAAAACGCTGACACCGATCAAATGGTAAGAATTCCATTTCACCTACTCTTTCACTCCAAATTTACCTTTTCAGAAGTGATATCAAATTAAATCTGAAGGATATGAAGAAGCACATGTTTATTAACTTACCTATTGAGTAAATAATAGAATAAAAATAAAAAGCCTTGAAATTCCTATTAAGCACATAAGGTGACATCTTAAGAGAACTCACTGTAGCAAGTGATCGGAGGTGCCAATAGCTCCTCCACAATCTGGTGAAGAACACCTATTAGTTTATCCTAAAATGATACCTTGCCATTATCGAGCTTGCCTGCAAAATAACTGATTTACAATATGCAATGAGGTAAATTGAAGATTCCAGTCCCACCGTAAGGGATGCTGATCTGCATAATAATTAATATACCTGGATGGACAGCAAGTATGGCCCACCTATTCTTGATTTCTCCTTTGAGAATGTGTTGAGTATCTGAGAGAATTCCTTAGCTGCTTAAGTGCTTTGTATGCCATGGCCAAGTTCATACGAGATGGCAAGTGTAAGACCAAATGAAGAAACCACTAAGCTGCATAAGCAAGAAACAAAGCAATTAAACGTTAGATTATGGAACCCCTATACAATTCTATAACCCAAACCCAGTCTGAAACCTAAAATGGAAATCCAACCGCTGATAAGCACATTTTCTCTTAGTTTTGATGAAGTCATTGTAGTGTTATCAAAATTTCCCAAAACCTGCACCAAAAAAAAATTAGAAAATAAAATTGTATAGTAGTAAGTATGAGTATCAAACCACAAGTAAAGGAAAGAAAGTTAATGAAGCAATTATCAAACTAAAATAAACTAAGCAAAAAGAAAAGAGAATAGATTTTTAGATGATTTTTTTTTTGTAAAATAAGAAAATGACAATTAAAATGTGAGAGATAATTTATGGATGTGAAGCTCAAGGAGAAGGATTACTACCATGAAGTTGTAGAACTCTCATCCTTATTGCTTTATTAATTTCTTGCAATTTTTTTTACTCAAATGAGAAGAGAAGACTTTATCTCTCTCAAATGGAAAATATGGAATTAAAATCTAAATAACTTTTTAATAATTAATATAATGATTTAAGCCATAGAAATGTGGGAATGATCTCTTATAGTGAAGAGATCTATTCCTTCTACTTGAAACCAATATATAAATTTTTATAAGTTTTAAAACAATCAAATTTAAATACATTTAAAATGTTTTAAATGTTGGAGATGCAAGCATTGCATGAATCCCAATTTAATGGAAAAACAAGCAATCTAGTTCTCACTAAAAAAAAAAAACTTAAAAGAATTCTAACATTATGTGCAATTGCATTGCAAGAGAATTGAAGAATAGCAAGAAGGGATCAATCTACTTCTTCATGGAGCGGATCCCTCTCCTTGATGGGAGGGTTCTCAACCTTCCATGAGAAGGTAATTAAAATTAAATAAACTAAAACTATTAAAAGAAAAAAGGAGAAAGAAATAAACAACTACTAAATTAAAGAAATGCACAATTGTACTAATGATAAACAAGAATTACAATTGTTTGAAAGAAGAACATAAATTGAAATAAAGAACCAAAATTCACCCCAAGAAATTAGACTAGAAATGAAGAAATTAAAGTACTTCTACCTTATGGATAATCCCCCAAAAGAGAGAGACGTGAGAGATATTTATAGCCAAAAATGGGATCAAAAGGGAATCTCTACAAGTTGATTTGGCTAGGGAGGAGAGATTTAGGGTTAGGGTTAAAAAGGGAAGAAAGAAAAGAGAAGAGAAAGAAAAAGAAAGAGGAAAGAGAGAGGAAAGCTTAAGGCAAAAGAACCCTACGATTTGCTCTTATGGATGTGTGATGTCATGTGTCCTATTTAGGACATGTACATATTTAGGGTGGTAACAAAAGAGGAAAGAAAGAAGGAAAGAGAGAGAAAAAAAGAAGTAAAGAGAATAAAGAAAAGGAGAAGATTGGAGAGAGAAAGAAGGAAAAAAAGTGTTCTTCTACTAAATACTCAAAATACCCCCAGTTACAACACTTAATTACAAGCCCATGCCACCAATTATAATTTCCATTATTCTCCATCATTTTGAGTCATTGATCTTCATCCAATGTCTAATCTTTGATCGAGGGAGTTTGATTCTCTTCGATTGCGGGCCTCAAAATCTATTTATGGGCTTCAAATGTCTCCGACGGGCCTTTATGGGGTATTTTCTCTCTTCTAGACTCTTTTTAACCATCGATCTCTTTCGAGTGCTCAATCTAGTGGGTGAGAGTGATGATCTTTGAATATCCCGACTCTCGAGAACCATTCGATTGGGGCTCCTACAATGAAAAATACACGTAATAAGTCTTTTTAAAAGAAAGTTACATAACTTGATCATCGGGACTCGTATGAACGCATGCAAATATACCATTTTTATTAGAAAAATGTGTTCTACGCAATGGTGAAAATGAGATAAGGCATTCTACATATAAAAATAGAGTTGTACCCAAGAGACAACTGATAATGACTTTGTAAGGATAAATTTGTATTTTAAAGACATTATCACACCCTCAAACTTACATTTTGCTAGTCCTGAGCAAAAGAGATGCAATCAACATAATGAAGAAAGAAATGAACAAGAAAAACACTCAAAGAACATTGCCAATTTCGCAAGCGAACTCGACTGCATTTAGCATATGCAGTAAGCCCTTAAACCCCTAGGTTACTCTAGTGGACGAGTTTGACTCGTGAGGGTTTGTAGAGAATATACCCACAAAATTCAAATCAGGTGCAACAACAACCTACACACACACCTTTTCAGGTCTTTGGGTTCACAAATTTCTTACCAGTCTCACACTCAGTGATTGTGCTCAACATGAATTCCTCGTGACAAGTATCTAGGCGCAGGTTACACCGTCTTCAGCTGAACAAAGGAGTACAAAGGGAAACTAGATATTCTAAATAAAGGGGAAAAAATTTATCTCTTAGTATAACACCCACTGTCCCTCAATCCTTCATTAAATTTTTTTTTATTTTTTTTTAAAGAAAAATAAATCTAAACTATGAAGGAAAATAAAAATACTGCACAAATCATTAAAGGAATCAAATGCAGGATTACTCAGGCACCGGTTATTATAGATTTTCAGCTATTTAGTCCAAAATTTGGTAGAGTCCAATTTACTACTCCCTATTAGAGAAATTCTAGATTTGTTTGCCTCTGAGTGCATGTGAAGTCTGACTGGTAACTAGAAGGTTGGTCTCTTAAAGTACAAATTAAGTGAACTCCTAATTGCCAAAGAAGTGGTCGGATTAACCTTAGAACCCAATTCAAACTTAGCTACCTGTCCAGGTTAGCGAGTGGTTTGAATGTTCACCTTAATACCTCATGGGCTTTATCTATGATATTTCAGCTTGCTCGCATTTTTACAATGACGGCTTTCACCCTATTAAAAATTAGTGAAACTTTGTAACATGTTTCTTTTTTTCTTTTTACTTCACTCAGTTTCCTTGACACTTCTTTTTTCCAATACAATACTAAGGAAATAGGTAGCCCTTTTTAGTGTACCCGGTCTAATTCACTGGTTGCTTTTCAAGACGTATTTTTCCCAATTCTGTTTTTCTTCTTTCCCAACCAACCAAGTGAACCAGTTAGTCAAAGTTCATTGGATTTGGTCTTTCCTACACTCTAGGCAATCATTCGGTCACAACTATTAAATTCAACCTAAACTCTAGAATCCAGTCAGATGTGGAGTGAATTTTCAAAAGATCTTCAATTCTAAGATTCCCTACTAAAGAGTTAATAAAGAGGACTCATCTTTACGAAGTAGGCTGATTAGAGTTTTTCACCATGTGCCTTTGTAATCCAGAATTTAACAACTCAAACGATAGAATGCAAGAAAGAAAAGAGAATATAACATCTTTGTTTTTGTTTTTTGTTTTTTTTCAATTTTTTGTTTAATTGAAGGAGGAACAATGAGGTACGAATTCCCACCCCCAAGCTAAATCGAACATTGTCCTCAATGTTTCAACAAAGAAGCATCATAAACACTGAGACTTGAGAACGAGATGAGGTAGGAGAACATCATAGAGATAGAAAAAGAAAAAAAAACTACTAAAAAGGAAAAAAGAAAAAGGGAACCAATATACAAACAAATCTCTATCAGATCTAGAGATCAATCCTGATATGCAGGATCTTCCAAAAGCAGATCCTTGACTTCTGGGGTTAGTTACTCAAGGTATGGTTTCAAACGATGTCCATTAATATGAAAAGTATTTCCATCCTTAGTGTCTAGGACCTCTACCACATCATGCGGATGAACAGTTTGAACAATGTAGGGTCCGGTCCAACATGACTTCAATTTACCAGGAAATAGATGCAATCTAGAATTGTAAACTAGGACCTTTCGACCGGGGTAGAGTTCCTTATGAAGGATCATTTTGTCATGCATGGCTTTCATGTGGTCCTTGTACCTTTTTGCACAGTCATATGCATCATTCCTAATTTCTTCAAGCTCATCAAGCTGAAGCTTCCTATGCTCTCCTACCTTGTCAAGATCAAAATTAAGATGCTTAATCGCCCAATATGCTTTGTGCTCTAGCTCGACAGGCAGATGAAAAGCCTTGCCAAAGACAAGCCTGTATGGGGACATACCAATGGGAGTCTTATATGCAGTACAGTATGCCCACAATGCATCAGTCAACCGAATTTACCAGTGGAATAAGTTTTACATATTGCTCTGGAGGTGCATGTTAGCAAAAACCTAATTTTGAAGCTTGGTGTATGTTAGCAGCCGTACGGTTGCTTCTCTCCTAGGGTTTCATGGTGGAAGCCATGGCTGCCGGCCTCATGGGAGGGGGTTCTTCTTCTTGAGCCCCAAATAAAGAACTTTCTTATACAGAGGTTGCTCGTGTGAAATCTTTTGCTGAAGTTGCTAGGGCCTCTAGATCTCTGATTCCGAAAAACTGTTAGCCTTTAGGTTTTGACCTAAGACAATATCATTGATTTTGATGATAACACAATGAAGGAATGAATATTGTGTTACTAATGTCTCTCTTGAGTTTCTATGAAAATCAGATTAAGAAAAGCATTAGAGTGCCTTTCATCCAAAAAGCATGAGCTAGACCCTGTTAAAGCCTATATGCAAGATCTAGTCCAAGTCAAAGTCATTCAAGCTCAAATCATCAAGTTGACATAAGCTCAAGCATCAAGATAAAGATGAAGATGAAGGAGATGGATCAACTCAAAGCTAAATCAGATCTAGTAATGAAGTGAAGACTCTCAAGGTTTTTATTGTCTTAGTTTAAGTTGAGAGTGTTTAGGACTTTTGTAAAAGTCCTCATTAGATGGTTTGGTGAAAAGCTCAAAAGACCTTAGATTGACCATAGGTTCCTTAAACCAATGTTAAAATATGATTAAGAACCTTTAAACATGATCATCTGACTCATAATGCATAAGTACAAAACCTTGGAATCAAATCCCATCTTATAGGTTTTGAAAAATGGATTTTGCAAATAAAAATGGTCTATCCAGTCGATTAGATAGACCATCCAGTCGATTAGGCAGACCATCCAGTCGATCAGAAGTCCATTGTGATCGATTGGTTAGAACAAATTTTGAAAAAAATTTGTCTGCAAGTTCTATTAGTGTTGGAAACCTCTTTGAATACATTTTAGATCATTCTAATGATCATTATGAGTTGTTAATCATGTTTATCTATCAATCTAAAAGACTTTGGAACACTTAAGAATCATTCTAAAAGCAAGCCAAGTGGCCTAGGACATCATTCCAACATTTAAAATCAAGAAAATTGAAATTCTGTGTTTTTGGGGCAAAAATACACTATCCAGTCGATCAGAATGGTCTTGTGATCAACTGGATAGACCAAAATCAAGAAAATATGATTTCAGCATTTTTTTTGGACAAAAAATTAACTATCCAGTCGATCACACAAGCCTTGTGATCGACTAGATAGAACAAATTCTGTTCTTGCCGTTTTTCTCAAACCCAGAAATTTTCGGGACCCTTTTTGACCATGAAATGACTAATTTCATTGAGCCAATCAAAGTTCATGATCAAAATACAGAAGGCATCAAAAACTTTGCTCTACCCAGTAGCGAAATGGACCAGTCAACTTCGGGAGCCTTTATTGCCATGAAAAAAAAAGAATTGGGACTTGACTATTAGAGACAATATTGTTCCCCTTTTAATTTTAAGTGGAATAGGCTTTGAATGACCTAATTCCGATATGAGAAGTAATAGTTATGGTCGAAATACCAAGAGGCAAAAACGGTGTTCTATCCAGCCGATCGGATGGAGCATCCAGTCGATTAGGAGCACCATCCAGTCGATCACACAAGCCTTGTGGTCGACTGGATAGAGTAAAAATGCCCAAAACGTGTTTTTTACTGTAACAGCTCTTTTCGCATCTATTGCTTCTCCAATGGCTATATTCTTGAACGTACTATAAATTAAGATGGTTTATGAATTAAAACAATAAGAGTGATCAATCTATCAATTTCCAATCATTCACCAAGATCCAAAACTCAAATCTATCATGAAAATCTAAAACCCCCAATACTCTATTTTTTGAGCTAAACTCAAATCCATCTTTTGAGAGATTTCTTAGAGTTTGTTATTCCATTCTTATCTAACTCTTAAAAGAGTTTGTATTTCGGATTCAAGATCCAAATCTTTACATTATAAAGGTTCATCCTTAGCCTTGAAGGATTGTTAAGGTTTGATCCTAAGCCATAAAAGGATTGTGTAATGGTTCATCCTCAACCCGTAAAAGGATAGTAAAGGTGGTCTCCTAGCCTACAAGGGAGTGTAACGGTTTACTCTTCACCCGGAAGAAGAGGACACGGTTTGGGAATAAAATCGTAGGAGAATCCTTGAAGGGAGAATAGCTCAAGGCGGGGTCATAGGCGGGTTGCCGAACCTCGTGAACAATATCCGATGTCAAGTGTTTGCATCTCTCTAACTCTCTCTATTTTACTGATTTCCATTATTGGTTACACTATTGTTAAAGCAAACTTGTTAGATTCTCTATTTCCCTTTAACTTGCCTTAAAGTTCAAATTCCGCTTAGGGAATTTAGAGTAAATATTTTTAATTGCCATAGACCCTATTCACCCCCCCCCCCTCTAGGGTCCATACCCTGAGCAACAAAAACATCAATATTTCTAAACCTATTGTTGCGTTTCAAGGAGAACAAGCCTTGTTTACAACTCCGGATGAATCTGCTAAATTAGCAGCACCCCTAAAGCTTTCTCTTGTTGCTAAATGTTCGTATGAGAGACCATCTTTCCCTGCCATTCGAGAGTTTTTAAAGCTTAACTTTCACTTGAAGTTTGATTATCATATAGGGGTGATAGACTCTCGGCATCTTCTCATTCAATTTTCTGCAGAAGAAGATTATCTCAACATATATCTCAAGGACTCCAAATTTTAACACTGGAATTGAACCATCCATTGTCCCGATTTGGATCTCTCTCCCTAACCTGCCTCTCCATTTATTCCAAGAGCAAATTCTTAGATCGATTGGATTTGCAGTAGGGAAAGTTCTTTGTGTAGATGGCCCGACTAAGATGCTTACCAGGCCAAATAAAGCCAGATTATGTGTTGATCTTGATATTACAAAAGCTAAACCTGCCCGTATTTGGTTTGGTATTGGAGCGGCTGGAAGATGGAAAATAGATTATCTACGAAAAGGAGATTGCCTATTGTTCTTATTGCTCGAAACAAGGTCATTCGGAATCAGTATGCAGATTGGCTCTCAAACATGTTCACGGTGTAGAAGATAATGATGTCAACAGCAAAGCTACAGAAAATAATAAAGAAGGTAAGAAGATCTGGGTGAGAAAGGAGAAAAAACTGAACCTGGAATTACAGCAAGATAAAGTTCATAAGATCTCAAATTTTAGTGAGGAAAGCATCGAATCAGACAAGGTTTTAATCATGGATACTATGCCTATGGATCAGATAAATATTGAGAGGGAGGTAGATCTCGCGGATCAGCACAATGTTGAAGAGCCAAGTGCAGAAACTAATAGTGCTATGACTGATAAGGATAATCCTGATCCAGACCAGAATTTTGAGAAACACAGTGAAGGTAACATCGTGAATCATAGTGAAGATGCTATTCTGTCTTGCTATCCTAATACTAAAGTGTTGAAGAAAAGAATTGTGGCTTCGGTTCCTCCTACTCAGAAGATCAGATCAGATATTAATTGGCTATCATCTTCCTCTTGGGAATTCCATCATGAGGTAAATAATGTTTCTTTTGAAAATAAAGAAAGTTTTTTAATAGAGGGGAAAAATTTTCTTGCCATGATTCAGCACATAAGAAAACTCACTGAACTTGAGGAGAAGGATCTAACTCAAAAACAGAAGAAAGGTATTCCTTCGTCTGACAGAATTACTAGATCTAGAGCACAAGCTCCTATCTTGTTGGTTGATCAAAATATAGTTTCCAATGATTAGTATTTTATCGTGGAATATTCGAGGGGTTGGTAATATAGCTTCTAAAGCCAGGTTAAAGAATCTTGTGATTTCTCATAATATATCTATGCTGGTCATTAGGGAACCTATGCAGTCTGCTAATAATATAGTGGTTCTCAGTAAGTTACTTAATATGCAAGGTTACTTAATTCATGATAAGATATGGATTTTTTTGAAGGACGGGTTGAATGTTTCTCTTTTTGCTTCTCTTGACCAAGCCCTTCTTGTCGATGTGAAAATCCACGGTGTAGATATGATCAGATGCGGTTTTATCTATGCCAAATGTCTTAGCAATGATAGGCTGAATTTGTGGAATGATATTACTCTTCTTTTATCTAACTTCAATGGTCCTCTCCTTCTGGCTGGTGATTTCAATGCTATAACTAACTCAAGGGAAAAATTGGGAGGTAGAGATCCCAATATTTGTTCTATGGAGGAATTTAATCCTTTCATCAATGACATCGGTCTTCTTGATGCTGGGTTTTCTGGGAATAAATTCACTTGGTGCAATAATCAGGCGGGTCTTAACAGAATCTATGCTCGGCTGGATCATTTTATGTTTAATGTGGAGTGGATCAATAAATTACCTGCTCCTTAGGTTACTCATTTATCCAGGCTCAATTCTGATCATGCTCCTCTTATTCTCCAGTTTGAGACTGATAATGCTCGAATTCCTTCGCATTTTAAATTCCATAATATGTGGCTTAGTCATTCTGACTTCAAAAGGTTAGTCTCTGACTCTAGGTCTATTCCTATTTTTACTGATTCTATTCATGTTTTCTTCTTAAAACTTAAGAGACTTAAGCTATCTCTTAAGAGTTGGAATAGGGAGGTTTTTGGGAATATTTTTGTTCGGATAAAAGAGCTGCAAGATAAAATTTGTGCTACTGAGATTTTACTACAAGAGAATTGGGATGCTAGTATTGATTCTTAGCTTTCCAAGTTGAAGGATGATATACAGCAAATTATTCTTTAGGAGGAAATATTCTAGAAACTAAAATCCAGGATAAAATGGTTTAAGGAAGGTGATAGTAATACGAAGTTCTTCCATGTTGTGGCCAATCATAGAACAAAGTATAATGGTATCCATAAAATAAAAAATTCTTTGGGTATTTGGGTTAAAAATCATATTGATATTGGTAATGAAGCTACTAGTTTTTTGCAGAATCTCCTCACTTCTTCTAGAACAAATATTGATGATGATATTCTTAACATCATACCCCAGTTGATATCTGATGATGATAATTGCATGCTTTCTGCTATGCCCACTATAGAGGAGGTGAAACAAGTGGTCTTTAGTATTTCCGAAGATAGTGCTCCAGGTCCAGATGGTTTTAATGGACATTTTTATCAAGCTTGTTGGGAGATTAGTCAGACAGATTTTTTCTCGGCAGTTAAATATTTCTTCCTCAATCTGGTTATCCTTAAGGCTGTTAATGTAACAGCTATTGCCTTGATTGCTAAATGTGATGATCCATCTACTTTCTCTGATTATAGGCCTATCAGTCTCTGCAATTTCTATTACAAATTATTTTCTAAAATTTTAGCTAACAGACTGGCTATTATTCTTCCCAATATTATTTCTGAAGAACAAATGGGATTTATTAAAGGCAGGGACATCTCTGAAAATATTACTATTGCTCAAGAAATAGTCAATGAAGTGGACAGGAAAGCTTTTGGAGGTAATATTATCATTAAGTTAGACATGGCAAAGGCTTATGATCGCATGAAATGGAAGTTTATTTTTGAAGTTCTGAAGAAGTTTGGTTTTTGTGACAAGTTTATCAATCTTATCAACGGTTGCTGATTGGTGCTAAATGTTATACATAAAAGCACCTCAAACTTAACTTGTTAAATCTTTTAGAATAATTATTTGTATTATTTTATGCTACTTGGTTGTTTATATTTATTACAGGTTCATCCGAGAAAAAGAGCTTAATATGGATGGTTTAGAAGGATCTCAGGAGCAAAAGTGAAGAAGAAAGGATCAATCACCCTTCCTGCATTTTGGGCTTATTTTAATTACATAAAAGTTTCCTTTTGGGCCCAATTTGACTATTCTTTAAGGCCCAAACTTTGTAATGAAAAGAAGAGTTGTAGAGAAATTAGAAGTCCTTATTGTATAAGGACTCTATCTTTCTCTCTTTCTCTATAAAAGGAGAGATTCCTTGTAGAGATTCCATCATTATCATTATTAGAGAATTTTGTAGAGATTTTGGATCTGAAGAAGAGAAGCTCTGGAGATCAAGGAAACCATGAAGAGAAGTGCTGCAGCTTTGTCTATGATGATGTTGCATTCCTCCCTAGCGATGAACTAATTTCCACTCTAGGGTTTCGATGAAACCCTAGCCAAGTAACTGTGTCGTTTTATTTTGTTATGTTTTATTTTTGATTTCTTAGTTGTAAGACATTGATTGCATAATGAGAGGGTTGTTTTCAAACAACCGGATTTATTTGATTTATATTCGATTTCAATGGAATTTTCAACCTTGTCTTAGGTTTTATGAAATTGGAATTGAAATCACTTTTGTTAATTTTTGTTAGAATTTAGACATAAGTTTTATGCAATGGTTTTAATATATCGAGAGATTAAATTTGAAGATATTTTATGCTAAGGGAAGATGAGTGATTACATAACCGTAGATTAGTATGTATCATTCGTGCTAACCGAAGATACGATATGCTTCAAATATAATCCCTTGAACTTTTCTAGATTAGTTGAGAGGGGACGTGCTGTCACTCTAACTAGAATGTTTGCAATTTAAGAGGTTATGATAAATTCAAAATAAGGGCTGGTTATTAGGTTAGTGGTGGATTTGAAAACCCTAGATTTTCTCTTCCAAAGGATTTAAAACCATTAGTTGATAGTTTAATTTAGAAATCTCCTTTAATTAGTTTAATTAATTGTTTTAGTTAATTAAGCAAAAATTCAATTACCCATTTTATTAGTTTAAAATTAATCTGAATAAAAGGCAACGAAACCAGCGCAGTCCTCAGAGGAACAATACACTTGCTAGTACTATTCTACGGAATTATTGCGAAAAATGAATAATTTAAGATCGACTGACGATCAGTTGCCTTCAGAATCAAAGTTTTTCGATCATTATCAATGGAGCTTTGCATGAGTTTTTCACAAGTTCTAGAGGAATCAGACAAGGAGACCCTCTCTCTCCTTCTCTTTTTATATTGGCAGAAGAAGTACTTAGTAGAGGTCTAAAAGACATTATTAATCATCAGAACAATTCTTACTCATTAGGAGAAGTGGTTTTGCTGTCTCTCATCTCTTATTCGCGAATGATTCTCTTATCTTTTGCAATGGTAGTGCTCGAAGTAAAAAAAATATTTGTGATTTTCTGTCAAAATATGAAGATTCGTCGGGCCAAAAAATTAACAAAGATAAAAGCTCTCTCTATGGTTCTGACAGACTCTCTACTACAAGAAAAAGAGCCATATCTTCCAGAACATGTTTCCAATTTAAGAAATTTCCTTTCATTATTGGGATCCCATTGATTAAAGGCCGACATAAATTAGTTTACTACCTTCACATCATTGAGAAGATTCAAAGTTGAGTGGCTGGGTGGTCGGGTAAATTACTTTCAGCTGGAGGTCGATTAATTTTTATTAAACATGTCCTTTCTTCTATTCCGATTCATATTCTCTCAACTATTTACTTTCAGCTGGAGGTCGATTAATTTTTATTAAACATGTCCTTTCTTCTATTCCGATTCATATTCTCTCAGCTATTTCGATTCCTTCTGGTATTGCTTCTAAAATTGATAAAATTATGGCCATTTTTTTCTAGAATAACTCGGATCAGAATAGACATCGTCATTGGGTTAAGTGGAAGAATTGTTCTTTACCGTATAGAGAAGGAGGATTGGGTATTAGAAAAATGTCTGACTCTGCTAAGGCATTTCGATTAAAGCAAGCTTGGAAGGTTTATACTTTTGATAATCTTTGGGTGAGGTTTTTTAAATCCAAATACAATATTGGTCATGTGTGGAATGTTGTGCCCACCAGGGGATCTTCAAAATTGTGGTCTAATATTTGTGGTATTTTCTATATGATGTTTTCCAACTCTTCGGTTCTTCTTGGAAATGGGAGCAAAATAAATTTCTGGTTTGATCGATGGTTCAAAGATGATCCTCTCATATCTTACGCTATTGGGAACCCTCAAATTTCTCCTTCTATTTCTCAGATTCTTAGTGAGAATGGAGAATGGAATCTTTCTCAGGTGAGTCATCTTATTCCGTCTTCTATCATTAATGATATTAAAGAGGCCAATTTGCTATTTTGAATGATGAGGACAAATTTGTTTGGAATCCCATCCCTTCTTGGGAATTCTCAGTGAAGTCTACTTGGGATATTCTAAGGGATAAAGGAAATGAGATTGATTGGTATAAAAGTGTTTGACATCAAATTGTTCCTTCTAAAATCCGTATATTTTGTGGGAAAATAATGCTTCGAGTTGTTCATACTGATTTGACAATCAAAATATTGGCATTCCGATGGTTAGTAAATGTTATTGCTGCAATTTTCCGTATGTTGAGAATACTAATCATCTTTTGAACTATAGTAATTTGGCTTCTTCTGTTTGGTATTACTTCTCATCCGAGAGCTTCATATACTTCAATAGACTTGATTCTATTCAATGCACATTGAAAAGGTGGTATAGAGCGGCCTCTTCTAGAAAGAATGATCTTTTCATTCTTTTGCCGGCTCTGATTGTTTGGGAAATTTGGACAGAGAGATGTAGGAGGAAGCATGACTCTAGAAAGCGCAATGCTAGTGCTCTTATATATGCCATTACAAAAAAGGTGTGTGATATTCATTCAGTGTATGAGAATATTCATTTTGATTTATCCCCCTTATTTCCAACAAGAGCTCCTTCTATTAGTAGATTTCGTATGGTTCTAGTTAAATGGATATATCCTCCCCAATCTAAATTCAAATTAAATATTGATGGTGCTTCCAAAGGTAATCCTGGTAATGCTGGAGGGGGGGGGGGGGTATTATTAAAGATCATACAGGTAATTTTGTAGCTGGATTTTTCTCTCATTATGGTTTTTGCACAAATTTTATTGCGGAAACTAGAGCTCTCCTGGATGGTTTAATTCTTTGTAAGATTCTTCATCTTTGCAATGTGATTATTGAATCTGATTCTAAATGTTTGGTTGATGAGTGGCATGGAAGAGCTTCGGGGTCTTGGAAATCTTGGCATTGGAATAAGCAAATTAAGACCTTATTGACTAAAGGACATTCTCTTAATCACATCTCTAGAGAAGCTAACACTGTGGCAGATGAACTTGCAAATTTGGGTTGTACTTTGTTCTCTTCGGGTACTATTAACAGGCATGATGTTATCCCAAGCAAAATCAAAGCTCTTATTCAATTGGATAAATCAGGCTTAGGGACTCTCAGAAAAGTTAGAATCAAGGTTCTTATGTATTTTATTTTGGTTTAGTAGGGGTAAGGTTTTATGTCCTCCCCTTGTTGAGTCTGTAGGCTAGTGCTTCTATGCCCCATTTTTGTGTATGTAGGGGTAAGGTTTTATGTCCTTCCCCCCTTTTTTAATTATTTAATAAACCGGTAGGGGTCTGCCAAACCCCCCTCTCCTTCCGAGAAGCTTTTATTAAAAAAAAAAAAAACCCGAATTTACCAGTCTTTTCGATTTGGGTTGACTTTTTATCGAGAATAGACTTAATCTCTCTGTTAGAGATTTCTACCTGTCCACTAGTTTGTGGGTGATAGGGGGTACTGACCTTGTGGGTGATGGTGTATTTTTTCATTAAGGCTTCAAAGATTCTATTGCAGAAATGTCTTCCCCCATCACTAATGATAGCACAGGGTGTGCCAAAATGAGCAAAAACATTCTCTTTGAGGAACTTGACCACCACATTGTGGTCATTAGTCTTACATGCTAACGCCTCTACCCACTTGGACACGTAATCGACAGAAAGAAGAATATATTGGTATCCATACGACCTAGGAAAGGGTCCCATAAAATCGATGCTCCAAACGTCAAATATTTCAATGATAAGGATTGGGTTCAAAGGCATCTCATTTCTTCTTGATATCTTTCCTAGTCTTTGACATCGATCCAATGATTTGCAGTAATCGTGTGAATCACAGAACAAGGTAGGCTAATAAAAACCGCACTGCAAGACTTTTGCAGTGGTCTTTTTCCCATTGAAATGACCACCACATGCATGGTCATGGCAAAATGAGAGATAATTTTCTATAATTATCATCAGGGATGCACCTTCTGATGATCTGATCAGGGCAGTATTTAAACAGGTAAGGGTCATCCCAAAAATACCATTTTTCCCTAGCTAGGAAACAGGACCGCTCTTGCTTATTCCAATGATCAGGCATCTGTTCCGTAACAAGGTAATTAACAATATCAGGGTACCATGGAACACCGCTAGAGGAAATAAACATTAACTATTCATCAGGGAAAGTCTCTATCATAGGGAGTGACTCTAAGGAGGGTTCAACTATCAATCTAGACAAGTGGTCAACAACCACATTTTCAATCCCTTTTTTATCTCGAATTTCGAGATCAAATTCTTGCAACAATAGGATCCATCAGATTAAACGGGGCTTAGCATCCTTCTTTGTGAGAAGGTACTTCAAGGCTGCATGATCAGTATAAATGAGGACTTTGGATCCTATCAAGTAGGGACGAAACTTTTCAAGAGCAAAGACTACAGCCAGCAACTCTTTCTCCATGGTGGAATAATTGAGTTGTACATCGTTTAGAGTCTTGCTCGCATAGTGAATGACATGGGGGAGTTTCTCAACTCGCTGCCCTAGAATTGCACCAATGGCGTAGTCTGAAGCATCACACATTACCTTGAATGGAACATTCCAATGAGGAGGTCTAATGATGGGTGCCGAGGTTAAGTCAGTCTTCAACCTTTCGAAGGCTTCCAAATAGGTGGGGGTAAACTCAAATGAGACATCCTTGGATAGAAGATCACATAAGGGCTTTGAGATCTTGCTAAAATCTTTGATAAAGCGGCGGTAAAAGCCATCATGGCCTAGGAAGGATCTCACCTCTCGAACAGTTTTTGGAGGTGGCAAGTTTGCAATTAAGTCTACCTTCGCTTTATCGACTGGAATTCCTTTTTCAGACACAATATGGCCCAAGACTATCCCAGATTTAACCATGAAGTGACACTTTTCCCAATTAAGAACTAAGTTTTTCTCCTTACATCTTTCTAGAACAAGTGTTAGGTGATGTAGACATTTATCAAAGCTGGACCCTAAGACTAAGAAATCATCCATGAAGACTTCTAAAAATCTTTCCACCATGTCTAAAAAAATGCTCAACATACACTGCTGAAAGGTAACTGGTGCATTGCATAGCCCGAAAGGCATGTGACGGTAGGCAAATGTGCCAAATGGACAGGTGAACATTGTTTTCTCTTGATCCTTACGAGCAATCGGAATTTGGTTATATCTGGAATAACCATCCAGGAAACAGTAGTATGGATGACCAACTAGACGTTCTAACATTTGGTCGATAAAGGGGTGAGGAAAATGATCTTTTCTAGTCATGGTGTTTAACTTCCGATAGTCGATACACAATCGCCAACCATTCTGGACTCGAGTTGGGACCAACTCATTGTTTTCATTTGCGATGACTGTTATACCTGACTTTTTAGGAACTATATGAACAGGACTAATCCACTGACTATCTGAGATAGCGTATATGATACCCACATCAAGTAACTTCATGATCTTTGCACAAACAACTTCTTTCATAACAGGGTTCAATCTCCGTTGTGGTTCTCTTGAGGTTTTAGCATTTTCCTCTAGATGAATGTGGTGCATCACCACAGAATGACTAATGCCCTTGATATCGGCTATGGTCCATCCAATAGCCTCTTGATGTTCTCGAAGAACATGAGGGAGCTTTCCTTCCTGTTTCTCATCTGGATCGGAGGCCACTATGACAGGTAAGGTGTCAGCACCACCAAGAAAGACATACTTTAATGTCTTGGGTAAGGGCGTCATGTCCAACTTGGGAGGTTCAATAATTGATGGAACGGGTATGTAAGCACGAGTTTCGGGGAACCCTTGATTTGCATCTTACGGGAAGAATTTAGAGTCGCCACCTATTCATTCAGAAGTGATAAGTTTTCAGGATTTTGGATAAGGTCTTGGTCTGTGGCCCAAGATCAGGGTAAGAGGTTTGGTTAAGTCTGGCGAAGGATTTAGGCACCCTGACACTTTCACTTTCAGTGGTTCCTTACTTACTAGGATTAAGTCAAATTAATCTCAATTTTAATCAAATGTCTTAGTGTTTAATGTAATGCTAATCTAAGAAGGAGAAAATCCTAAACTAGGGTCGAACCTGGGCTGGGTTACCTACGTACTCACATTGGGGTGAGATCAGACTGAGCGTAGTTCTGGCACATGAGCCCGTGCCAAGGCTAGGGGTGTGTGTGTGTGTGCACCAAGAGTGGTTAATGGGTCTAGTCCAGTAGACTAGGGTTTGGTTGACCGAGGTTAGTCAAATTGCATGGTTTGGGCCCGGTAGGCCTAAGGTAAGTCCGGTAGACAAGGGTTGGGCCCGGTAAGCCAAGAGGGAAGCCCGGTAGGTTGGTTTGGCCCGGTAGGCCTGGGTTAGGCTCGGTAAGCTAAGGGGTGAGGCCCGGTAGGCTCAAAGGGAAGCCCGGTAGGCTGATTTGGCTCGGTAAGCCTGAGTTTGACTCGGTAGGCTAAAGGGTGAGGCCCGATAGGCCCAAAGGTGTTTAAACCAAGGGTTAGAGTTGCTAACCGGGGTTAAAAATGTGATTAACCATGGTTAGGGATGTTAACCATGGTTAAAAAGTTCAATGTCAGTATTTTTTGTCTTTTTATATTTTTTGGGGATTTTTTCAGATTTTTCCCAGTGGTTAAGGATGCTTAACCACGGTTAAGGGGGGAAGGTCACCATGGTTAAGGGTCTTAACCAGGGTTAAATGGCTGAGTGAGCATTTTTGAGCTTCTCAGATTATTTTGGAATTTTTGAGCATTTTTTTTTAATTTTTTCTGATTAAGGGCTGCTTAACCATGGTTAAAAGTTAACCAAACATGGTATTTAACCATGGTTAAGGGCTCTAACCAAAATGAAAGTGGTCACAGAGGACATTTCTAGATTCCAGAGAATATTTGTGATTTTTTTATGATTTTTCCAAAATGTTTTGAGTTCATGGGCTGCTTAACCATGGTTAAGGGTTAACCATAGGTGTGTTTAACCATGATTAAGAGTCTGGGTGGATCAAGAGTGGGCCCAAAGTTGCCTTGTTGCACTTCACATAAAATGATTTTTTTTTTTCAAAAGGCATTTTTCTCAAACTTTGTGGCGATTTTACTACTGATTAGCTCAACCCGTAGGGGGATCCAAGACCATGGTTGCGAAGCCTGCCATGTGGAGAATAATTTAAGCCCTTCTGGGGCCCAAGAGGAGGCCAGATGTGGGCCCCACAGAGGGCCAAAGTCACTCATTTGGACTGTTTGGCAGACTGTCGACCCCACTTTGGAGTCGATTCAACCACGGTTAACGAGCGAGTTGGAGGCTGAAACTACATGGGGGGGTAGCCCTATGTATGAGGAGTTTAACCATGGCCCTGATTTCGACCAGGGCCTGGTCTAACCATGGTTAAACCGGGGTTAAATGTAGGGACCCGAAACTATTTTTTTCCCAGATTTAAAAAAAAAAAACTTTGTTCGAGCCTGATTGGATGAAAACCAGGGAAGATCAGGGAGTTCCTCATGGATTGAGGACCCTCTAGACCTTATGAAAGACCCCATGTGTGGTGGAGGGGTGGTACCCATGGCCACGCATCGAGGGGAAACCCCCCATGCCAAACGGTTTGGAAATATAATAAAAAAAAAGAAGAAAAAAAAATGGCAGAATGGGACCCCTGGAATGGGACCAGGGGCCCCTTACAATGGTGGTATCAGAGAAAATAAGGGAAGAGGGGGGTGTATACCCTTCTGTTATGATGGCGACAGTGGTGAGTTCTTGGAGTGTAGCGGTGATGAGGCTAGGAGAGCCTATAGACCTGTTTTTAGATGGGAATTAGGGGCTGGAATGGCCTAGAGTGCGGGGCGGAGCTCTCTCTCTCCCTAGTATTTTTTTTTAAAGAACAAGAGGGGTTGTTGAAACAGTGAGTGGCAGTGGTGGATGCCTGAGGTATTTGAGGAGGGCCTAGGGGAGTAGAGGGATACTCTAAAGGGTGAGATAAGGGGTGGAGAAGGGGATATGGTGGGCTAGCCGAGCTACCACAGTGGCTATGCATAGGTTTTTTTTTAAAATCCTTCATTGAACAATGGCTTCGGTAATGACAGGCTTGGTGATGGTTGCAAACCGAGTGGGGGTATCTGTTATAGGCTTAGGGGATATCCTAGGACCTAAAGGGATTGAGTATGAAGGCTGGGACAGGGAGGGAGGTTGGCTGTAATTTTTTTTTGAAAGAACACTGTTGCTCTCCACAGTGGCCACCATGGGAATTTTATAGAAGAAGGGAGGAAGAGATAAGGATGAGGTATAAGAGATGTGATTGGGTGGTCAATGGTGGGTGCAGGAGCAGCTGGTGCGCACAGGGGGTAGGGGTGGCTTTACACGAAAAGGGGACTGCCCCCCCTCTGGTTTACTAGCTTTTAAACCCAAAGGGACTTGATTTATGGGGTTTTGGAGGGAAAATAGGAGGGGGCAGGAGAGAGTAGGGCAGCAGGGGAGTCAGGGGAGCTGCAGTGGCAGCCACTGAGTACGCATGGTCCAATCGAAGGGATGATGAACAGTGTATTTTTTAAAAAAATTTGTTTTCTTAAGACCAAATTTGGGCCTTAGTCCTATACGGGTATGGGCCAACCCATGTTGGCTTTGCCACATTGGGTTGGTGCCCAAAATTTCAAACCCAAATTTTTTTATTTTTTGTTTTTAATAATTCTTCTTTAGATGGGTCCCACCCTAAAATCCTAAAGGGCCATGGGCCTTGCTTGGGCTTTTGATTGACTATTTTTTTTTTTTTTGAAATGGGCCTTGAGCCCGTGGTGTCTTACCCTTGGGTTTAGACTAGGGCTAGGCTGGGGTTGCACCTAGGGTTAGGTCGAGGGTATACCTAGGGTTAGTCCTAGGGTTTAGCTAGGGTTAGCCTAGGGTTAAACTAGGGTTTAGATCTTTTTATTGAAATGGGCCTCGAGCCCATTGAGTTTAGATTCTAAGGTTTTAGCCTAGTTTTAGGGTTTATCTAGGGCTATTAGGGTTTAGGGTTCACCTAGGGCTAGGCTAGGGTTTAGGGGCTACCCAGGGTTTAGCTAGGGTTTAGGATTTACCTAGGATTTAGCTAGATTTTAGATTAGGGTCTACCTAGGGCTACTAGGGGTTTGGCCAGGGCTAACCATGGTCAAAGGGGGGCTTAACCATGGTTAAGTAGGGTGTAAAAATTGGGTGCATACAGCTGCCCGTCTTTGCTGGAGTGTCAGGATGGCAATTGAATGGCAAAGACTGGAAACATCCTATTTTTACACCGAGATGGATTATGCATGCTATGCAAATGGGGATTGTGGTGAAGTGATGAAGACTACAGCTAGGGGATAGTGAGTAGCTGGGGAAGAACATGAATGCAGGGATGACGTGGCCCTAAGGCGCTGGCCGAAAGAAATTGTCGCTCGGAAGCTGCAAGGGGGATTGATTAAACAATGTTTCCCAAATATATTAACCGAATCGATCGGAGGACACACAAAGTGTCAAGAACACACAGGGTGTTGGGCACTCGAGGTGTCAATAAAGTGGGACATGTGGGTGGTGTACACTGTAAAAGTACACACGGGATGTCGGGCATGCGAGGTGTCGACAAAGTGGGTTATGTCGACGCTCACCTGGGATACCCAGGACACATGGGGGTGTCACAAAGGGGGCATGCGGGTGGTGTACATTGTAAAGGTACACACGGGATGTCGAGGATGTGAGGTGTCGACAAAGTGGATTATGTCGATACTCACCTCGGATGCCTAGGACACACGGAAGTGTCACAAAGGGGACATACGTGTGGTGTACACTGTAAAGGTACACACAGGATGTCGGGCATTCAAGGTGTCGACAAAGTGAGTTATGTCGACGCTCACTTGAGATGTCCAGGACACACGGAAGTGTCACAAAGGGGACATACGGGTGGTGTACACTGTAAAGGTACACGTGGGATGTCAAGCATGCGAGGTGTCGACAAATTTGGTTATGTCGACACACACCTGGGATGCCCAAGACACATGGGGGTGTCACAAAGAGGACATGCAGGTGGTGTACACTGTAAAGGTACACACTAGATGTCGGGCATGCAAGGTGTTGACAAAGTGGGTTATGTTGATACTCACCTGGGATGTCTAGGACACACGAAGGTGTCACAAAGGGGACATGCGGGTGGTGTACACTGTAAAGGTACATGCGGGATGTCGGGTGGTGTACACTATAAAGATACCCACAGAAAGTTCAAAGATTTGAGGCATAGCCTGGAGGCACTCACCTGGGATGTCTTGATCATGTTTGGAATAATGTTGAGAAGCAACTGGTACGTAACTGTAGTGGCAACTTGATTAAGTTCATGCGATTAAAGTGCAATGTGTTGTGTGACTTGAATGTATTCGATGAGGCTTTCACCTTGTATATAACTAGGATGTACTAAGTGCAACTTGATTGTCTACAGCTAGAATGCAATGTGAAACTTGAATGCAGCTGGCTTGAGTGTAGCGAGTGACTTGATTGAGTGTGTGTAACTAGTGTACAACTGAATTGGATTAGCTAGAGTGCATTATGTGTGATTCGATTGAGTGTGCAACTAGTGTGCAGCTGGATTTGAGTAGCTAGAGTGCATTATGTGCGACTCGATTGAGTGTGTGCAACTAATGTGTAACTTTGTTTAGTGTATGGCATGCATGGCTTGACCTATGCTGATGCATGGAAGGCTCAACTAATCCTGGTTTCCCTGGTGCAGCATGCAGGTGTGAACAAGGATTTCGGGTCCCCGCCCACAGGGGTGTTGTATGTATGCCCTGACCATGTGGTCGGTTGATTTTACGTTTAGAGTCGCCACTTATTTATTCGGTAGGGATAAGTCTCAGTCAATAGATACGATCTTGGTCTGCTTAGAGTTCTGGGTAAGCGGTTTGGTTAAGCCCGGGGAAGGTGTTAGGCACCCCGACACTTCCATTTTACAACGGTTCTCTACTTCCCAGGTTTAACCTAATTGAAGTCAAATTTAGTCAAATGTCGTTGATTTAGTTTATACTAACCCAAGAAGGGGAAAGCTAAACCAGGGTCGGGCCCGAGTTGGGCTGCCTACGTACTCACATTGGGGTAAGATCAGACCGAGTGTAGTTCTGGCACATGAGCCCGTGCCGAGGCTAAGGGGAGTGTTGTGTGTGCACCAAGAGTGGCCTTGGGTCTAGTCCGATAGACTAGGGTTGAGTCGGCCGGGTTGGTCAAGTGCCTAGTTTGATTGATTGGGCTCGGTAGGCTAAGGTTGAAGTCCGGTAGGCTTAGGCCCGGTAGGCCGAGAGGGACTCCGGTAGACTGGGGGTCCCCGGTAGACCAAGGATAAACCTGGTAGGCTTGAGTCGGTTCGGTAGGCCTAAGGTTAAGCCCAGCATGCTTGGATCGGCCCGGTAGGCCGGGGGTTTAAGCCCGATAGGCTTGAGTCGGCCCGGTAGGCCTAGGGTTAAGCCCGGTAGGCTTAGGATTAAGCCCGGTAGGCTTAGGATTAAGCCCGGTAGGCTTGGGTGAGGCCCGTTAGGCCCAAGTCCAAAGTTTGTTCATGAATTTTTAGGGTATATTCCCAATTTTCCCCAAGTTAGGGGGGACTGACCATGGTTAAACAAGGGTTTTGACCATGGTTAGTCCGGATAACCAAGGTTAGGGCCAAGTGTATGAATATTTTACTGCCCTCTTGCATTTTCCAAGATTTTGTTGGGAATTAACCAAGGTTTAATGGGCTTAACCATGTTTTAACTGAGATTTAACTATGGTTAAGCTCATTTAACCATGGCTATGCATGGGATCCTCCCAAAATTTTTAAATTCTGACTTTTTAGAATTTTTGGGGATTTTTGGAATTTTCTAAGATTTTTCCAAGATGGTCTTTTGAATTAACCACAGTTAAAGTGTAACCATGGTCAAGTTTGACTATGGTTAAGGCCAAGGAAGGTCAGAGCAGACTTGGGCTGGGTCCCAAGAGTCAAGGCTGGCCATGTGGAGGTCTCCCAGGGGGTGTGGGCCCACTGTAAAGGCCTAAAAATCCCAAAATCCAAACTGTCGGTAGTCCAATTGCCGACAGAAAAGATGGTTTTTCGTTAAATTTGAAGGGTTGTAACTTGAGTTATACCAAGAGTTAGGGGACCCACAATATGTCAAACTGAAGCCTGGGATGAGGGGAGTCCAGTGGACCTGGTTTGGGCCACAGGCCCTTGAACAGAAGGTGTTCTAGGTGTCGATACTGAGTTTACCGACACCCTGAGATTTTCTTTTTTTTGAATTCACCCTGATGGTAGCTAAGGGGAGTGCACCAGGGGTTCCCTCATGCTGAGAGGGACCCCTAGAAACCGACTAGGGCGGTGCCCAAGAGTGTTGTGCCCTCGAGGAGGCTCCCCACACCTATTGAGATGGGAGAGACCCCCCCATTGGGGTGTACCTGCAAAACTCAGAACAAAGTCCTCTGGATAGGACCAGGGGCTCACAAGGTATATAAAAAACTGAATAGGGGTAAAGGGAAGCCCTACCCTGCTGTTCCTCTTGCCGAAGGTGGTAGAGACCGGTGGTGGAGTGTGGTGGCTCATGGTGGCGCTGCAGAGGGACTGCTAGGAACTCTTGGAGGGCTTGCAGGATGGTCATAGGACACTGAGAAGGGGTCTAACGGGAGCAGGGTTGGGATAGGGGAGTTTTGGATGATCTCAATGTGGTGGGTGCGCTGTCCTTATATAGGGAAGGTCTATGGGGACTCAAAGGGCATTTGTACAGGGTTAGGGGAGGTCTACAGTGGTTGGAGTGGCCCTCTGCAACTGGAGGTGGGTGGTGTAGGACGTGCCTAGGGTGTGCAGGTGGGTGGCATGCTATAAAACAGAAACCCAGGGATGTCTATAATGGAATTACCGACATCCCCAAGGTTATGAAAAATTAGGATGTCGATAATTCGATTACCGACATCTTCCGGTTTTTACACGCACGGCCTGGCCCAGGCATGCATGTGCACTGTTGGGTGCTTGGTTTCGAATTCATGGGCCTGGGCTTGGGTCCAGATCGAGGTTTTGAGGGTTTTGGGGGTCTTAGGGCTTTAAGCCCTAAAGGCCTAGGGCTTACTAGGGCTTGTACTAGGCTAGGCTTGGGCTAGGCTAGGATTTAACTAGGGCTTAGGAACTTAGGCTGAGGATTAACTATGATTAAGTGACTTAACCACAGCTGAAAAGGGTGTAAGAATTGGGTGCTTACAGCTGCCCCTCTTTGTCTAAAATGTCGTGATTGGCGATTCGAACGACAAAGACTGGAATCAGCTGATTTTTACACTAGGATTGGGTTTAGGGAAATGCAGCATAGTGTGATGTGCACGTGGTGAGTGCATGCGGAGTGATGCAGACTACTACTAGGGGACAACGAGTAGCTGAGGAATATTGTGGATGCAGAAATGGCGTGGCCCAGAGGCGCTCCTCAGTGGAATGTGATTGAGACGGTGTCTCCTAGAGCGGTTTCATCGAATCGATCGAAGGACACACAGGGTGTCGAAAAAGAGGGACAGGCTAGTGAGACTGCGATGTGACGAGGTTGTCACGGAGCACTAGGAAGTCAAGGACACGCGAAGGTGTGTGCAGGAGGGACATGCTAGTGAGACTGCGGTGTGACGAGATTGTCACGTAGCTCTAGGAGGTCAAGGACACGCTGGGGCATCACGAAAGAGGTACATGCTAGTAAGACTACGGTGTGACGAGACTGTCACGTAGCACTAGGAGGTCAAGGACACGCGGGGGCATCATGAAAGAGGAACATGCTAGTGAGACTGCGGTGTGACGAGACTTATCACGTAGCACTAGAAAGTCAAGGACACGCGGGGGTGTCACGAAAGAGGGACAGGCTAGTGAGACTACGGTGTGATGAAACTGTCACGTAGCACTAGGAGGTCAAGGACACGCGAAGGTGTATGCAGGAGGCACATGCTAGTGAGACTGTGGTGTGATGAGGTTGTCACGTAGCACTAGGAATTCAAGGACACACAGGGGCGTCATGAAAGAGGGACAGGCTAGTGAGACTGTGGTGTGACGAGACTTGTCACGTAGCACTAGGAGGCCAAGGACACACGGGGGCGTCCAAAATGAGGTTTTGAGGCGTGATGCCTGCAGAAGTTGAGTTGCCCAAGGTGGACTGAACTTGATCATGTTGACATGATGCTATGCTGTCATCGGAGATACAAGGCATCGGCTTCCCTAGCTTGCTCGTCGGGGCTGCTTGGTGCAGATAGGCACAAATAGATCTTAACACCATAAGTTTTTTTTTTTTTTAATCTTTTAGAAAGTATAAGAGACTTTTGTAAAGACTTTAGTGTTGACAAAATGCTTAGTTAGCTTTCTGATTTGCCAGTAAATTATCTAGATTAGGGCTTAATCATTTTTCCTTTTCGGAGAGAGGAGTATGATTCAGAGCAAGACACCGTTGGGGGTGAGCAGATTTGGGATGCTGCGGCAGGCTGATGACCTTATCCAGGGAGAAGCTTAACTGATGGGCTTCCGAACTCTTGATGAGGAAGAGCATCGTTGGGAGCCATTGGAAGCTTCTGCGGGGAATCCCTGGGGATTAGAAGTTACCTGCTGCTGGAGTTCTACCGAGGAGTGGACTTCTGCTGTGATCCGCTGCTGGGGAACTTGACATGTGTTGGGGGGTTCTCCCGATATTTTCCCACCTGTTATGGGAGATTTCTTCCGAAAGATTCTCCGTTGGGGAATGCTCGGGAAGTCAATCCTCTGCCGGGGATATGCCCCTTTGGGCTCTCTGTTGGGGGTGTAAGACCGCTGAGAGAAACTGATCACAGGGGATGATTGGGGAAGTCCGGTGAATTTGATTACTGTCAGATAGTGCTGCCCAGTTGGTTTTTAGCTTTTCTCCCTCTTTTGCCCTTGGAATAACCAAGTCATGGCATTCACTTAATTTTTACGCGATGAGGCCGTTGCCGATTTTCCTCATGCCTGCGAGCTGATGGATTTTGTCCCTTTTTTGCCCATAGTCACGAGACTATGTCTGGGAGTCACGTAGTTATGCGCAATGAGGCAATTTCTGGTTTTCACTCATGCCCGCGACTTACTGGGGAAGCTTTGTTATATTGGGAAAAAATAGGTCTTCTCCCATCATTGCCCTGAATGGCGCTTTTTTGTGGGGATGGTACTCCGCTGAGGCTGTAGATGTGATATTTCGCTTGCACTCGTAGCTTCTAAGGGGTCTTGAAGGACTTTAGAGTAGGACAAAGCGTAGGCTAGGGGACCGAAGTTTGAGACACCCTGAGGGATTGTTGATTTGCTCTCCCTTGGAGTTTTTTTTTTGCTCCGCTGGGGATTGTCTCTTTGATAGAGGTCGACTTTTCTAGGGAGTCGGATTCTACTGGGGGATGTTGAGAGAGGTTGTCTCTGCTAGGGAGAGAGAGGTTGTCTCTACTGGGGAGAGAGAGGTTGTCTCTACTCGGGGGTTTTGTTTATTTTCCATTGGGGATGAGGAGAAGTTGATTCTGCTGGGGATGTGTTCCTGTGAGGGAATCCCTGATGTTTGGAAATGTTTCAACTTCTATTTGGGATTTCCCTGAATGAAAATTTTGTAAACTTTAGTGTCGACTCCACTCAAGGAAATTTAGAGAAGAATTCTGGAGAAGTCGTTTCTGTAGGGGAGTTTCTAACTCTGAGAATGTTTCGACTTCTATTTTAGGTTTTCCTTTGATAAAAAATTTGTAAACCTCAGTGAGTTGATCCGACTGGGGAAGTTGAAAGGGTCATTTACTTTGGTGGTGTCTGTGGGGAGAGTCGGTGAGGTGTTTGCTTTTGGGGAGAAGGGTCTCTGCTTGGGGAGAGTTGAAGGGTGATTATCCCTTTTGTGACCGCACCTGATTTGTCAGGTTGCCTACGTACCTTTTACAGGATCAGGTCATGACGTAGTTCAAGTAAAATGCCCCTGGTTGGCAAGGGATGGTGTCCTTGAAAAGGTTTTATGAGAGAAAGCCTGTTAGGCTCAAGGAGCTAACTAGCGAATTTCATTGATTTCTTGTAAGAGGGTTTACAATATTGGGAAAGGAGTGTGTCAAGGATGGCCTCCTGTCATTTCTCGGAGAAGCTAAGAGTGCAAGGCACCTATCAGATCTAGACCTTAAGCGTAGTATCTCTTGACTTTGTCTATGTTGACAGGCTCTGGGATATCATCATCATCCATCTGTCCAAACCGAAGGGCACTTCCGGGGAATTTGTCCCGGACGATGTACGGACCTTCATAGTTTGGTGTGAATTTGCACATCGGATCGGGGTGGTTTGACAACACTTTTCGGAGAACCAGGTCACCAACTTCATTGCTGCGAGGCTTGACCTTCCTGTTGAATGCTCTAGCCATGTACCTCTGATAGGCTTGTGAGTGATCGATGGCTTTCAGTCGCCGCTCTTTAATGAGATTCAGCTGCTCATACCGAGTCTATGCCCATTCTGCTTCTGACAGCTCTGCTTCCATTAGCACATGGAGTAATGTGATCTGTACTTCGATGGGGAGGACTACTTCCATACCATAAACCAGAGAAAATGGTGTTGCCCCAGTTGAGGTTCTGATGGACGTTCTGTAGGCCATGAGTGTATATGGGAGCATCTCATGCCAGGCAGAGTAGTTTGTTGCCATCTTCTCAATGATTTTCTTCAGGTTTTTGTTTACCGCTTCAACTGCACCATTAGTCTGAGGCCTGTATGTTGTGGAGTTGTGATGCTGTATTCTGAACTTCTGGTAGAGATCAGTCATCCCCTTGTTGCAGAAATTAAGAGCATTGTCCGTCACAATCTCATATGGGACTCCGTATCGACAGATGATATCCCTTTTCTGAAAGCGTTGAACCACAGAAGCTGTAACGTTGACATATGAGGTTGCCTCGACCCACTTTGTGAAGTAATCGATTGCGACCAGAATGAATTGATGTCCATTTGATGCTTTCGGAGCTATGGGTCCGATGACGTCGATGCCCCAGGTTGAGAATGGCCAAGAAGCAGTCAGATTGTGCAGCCTTGTCAGCAGTGCATTATCCTGTCAGCATAGATTTGGCATTGGTGGCACTTCTGTACATGCTTACAACAGTCAGCTTCCATTGTAGACACGTAGTAGCCCAGCCTGAGAATCTTCTTGGAAAGTATTAACCCGTTCATATATGGACCGCAAGCTCCTCCGTGAACCTCTTCGACTACCTGCGCTGCTTTACTAGAGTCGAGGCATCTAAGCCAGATCAGGTTCTACGATCTCTTGTACAAGACTCTCCCTGAGAGGACAAACTATATAGCCAGCCTTCGGATTACCCGTCGGTTTGTTTTGGTGGCATCGAGGGGAAAGGTTCCATCCTCGATATATTGCTTCATGTCTGCATACCAAGGCTTGTTGTCTGATACTGCGTCTAGTTTGAGGTAGTAGGCAGGCTGGTCCTACTGCTGAATTTCAATCGGCCAAAGCATGATGCCCTTGGGGATCTGAACCATGGAGGCGAGGGTAGCCAGTGCATCGGCAAACCTGTTATGATTCCTGACCTGGTGACTGAATGTGATTCTTTTGAACTAGGAGATCAGTAGGTTGAGGTAGGCTAAGTACGGGACCATCCTTACTTCTCGGATGGCCCCAGACTCGTTTGCCTGACAAATTACTAGAGATGAGTCCTCGTAGACGTCGATCTCTTCAATCCTGATTCCCAGGGCTTCTTTCAGATCGGCTATGCACGCCTCGTATTCTGCCGGGCATGTCTGCATATGACCAGGCGAAGACATCACTGTAGCTTTTTAGAAAGCTGATCATATCTGTCCTCTACTGCGGACTTATGCTTATGCCAATCCTGACTAGGTGCGGGTTATCCTCGGATCCAAGGTTCACTGTCTCGGTATCCTCAATATTTGACTGCAGAAGCCCCTCACTGCGTTCCAGAAGGTCCAGGAGTTCCTGAGGCGGTTCCTCCTCCATCTCTAAGTCATACTCCACCTCTGTCAGTTCCAGAAGGGTTTCAGGGGTAGCCCTAGTGCAGGCGATTTCCTGGCAAATCAATTAGCTAAGTTTAGCATGCTTATGATTTTTTGTTTTTGGTAACTTCAGGACACTGGGCCTTCCAGGGGAAGAGTCCGCGTGATTTTCGTCATTAGCCAAAATGTTTTGATGCAAAACATGATTTTGAGTCAAAAGATCAGCTTTCATTTATAAAACAGTATAATTATTTACAAAAGTTTAACTCCAACAAAAGAAAGAGGCCGACACTGGCCTGACATTTGGATTTTGCAAACGGGAGCAAAGAGAAGTACAAGGAGGAGAAGGGTGATGCTGGTTCACTGGTTGACCTTTACTGCACTACTGCTACCCCAGCCCTGGATGGCCTCGATTGTGAGAGCCTCAATCCACCAACGGATCAGTGGCTGGCAACTGGATGATGCCTCGGCACTGTTGGAGAGGGTGCAAACCTGTTCTTCCGCCAGATATTCTGCTTCTGCTGCAGCATCTTCGACAGTCAGCTCGTCGAACAAAGTGGCCATACTGAAGACTTTTGGGACTGGATTCTCTAACAATTCAACATCGGGCTGAGGGTTTGTGGCAACTGGTGCAGTGGGGTAAGGCTCAAAGGTTCCGACTGGGAAAGTCACTGAGATGTGGGGTCGAGGTTCTGGTTTCGCCGACCGGTTATTCTTCTGTGTGAGCTTGGCAAGATAGTCCTAATATGTGGGCTTGTAGCCCAGTTTGAATGGTGTTGTGTAGCGCGGAGGAGTGTATCTCTTCTTCATCCCCTGATTTCGAACTCCAAGACTTTCCCCTGGTTGGTAGTTCATCTTCGCCATCATCTTGACAAATGGAGGGATCTGGTTCTTGTTCCGCTCTTCTATCTGGGCGATAGAAATGACCTGCTCAAACTGATATGACATGAAGGATGTGCCCTGCTTGAGCTCCTGCACGTCCCTGAGGGAACTTGCCAATTCCTCTGACGGGTGACGACTAGGTGGTCATCTTGGATGAATTTGATTCTTTGGTGTAGAGAGGAGGGAATGGTTTCGACCGCGTGGATCCATGGCCTCCCGAGGAGCAGGGTAAATGAGGCAGGCACATTCACCACTTGGAAATTTGTAGTGAATTAATCAGGTTCAACTCTGATAGCCAGATCAATGTAACCCAGATTCTGCCATGTTGAGCTGTCGAAAGCCCTTATAGTCATGGGTCTCTTCTTGACTTGGCTGAGGTCCATACCCAGGCTTTGCAGTGTTGATAGAGTGCAGACGTTTAGGCCGAGCCATTGTCGATTAGTACTGAGGACAGGGTCCTATCCATGCACTGAACTGCAATATAGAGGGCCCAGGTATGGTCCCTGTCTCCATCCAGTATTTCCTCTTCTGTAAAGGAGATGACTCGTGGTTCAAGTATTTGCCCAACCATATGCCCCAGCTTCTCGGGCGTTATGTCTGGTGTTACATGGGCGCTATTAAATACCTGGAGGAGTTGTTGCCTATGATGTTCAGAGGTCAGAAGAAGACCCAACTGCTGCATGATGTTGAATTCTTCCGCTTTCTCAAGAATTTTTAACAGAACTCCAGATTCTGTCGCTTCTTTGTCAGGGTCTGGTACCATTGCCTTTTCTGTTTCTTTCTCTTTCCCTTTCCCTTTTACCAGCTCAGTCACCAGCAGTTGGTACACCTGACCTGAACGGGTCAGGTTGGCTATGCTCTCGCTCTCAATGATGAGAGAGCGGGGAGCGGGTGCATGGTTCAGGGTGAAAGACTGGGAGGAAGGGTGAGGGATTCAGACTGGGCCGGTAGAAGTTGAGGCTTGGGCTTGAAGCCGTGGGCCAATTGGCGGGACAAGGGATTGTGTAGATAATCTGCTTTCTGTTAGTTTCGAAAGATGGTAATTCGACAGGAGCTTGGATGGCCTGGATGTTTGTTGAAGGAAGGGAGATAATAACTGGAGGTCTGTTGGTAGGCCTGATGATTCCATCATCTACTGCAGGTGCGATAGGTCTCGACTGCCATGCCCCGGGCTCTTCCCACTATATGAAATTGACTTGATTTTTATGTGGGGACAGTGGTGCCTGGGTGATGCTGGTATTACTTGGAGATGATGCACTTGAGGCCGATGCAATAATCAGTTGCATGGCCTGGACCTTGGTGGAAGACGCAGTGCTGATTGACATCGTAGTTCTTGTTTCTCTTGTCAGGAGGTAAAAGGGGAGTAAAGCCTCTTAGGATGAGAAGACCCTGCTTGGTGAGAAACTCTAGCAACTGACTGAGAGAGTAAGGGAGAGGGGTGAAGTTCCAAGGGGGCTTGTTCTGATGTTGGTTTTGCCCCTGGTTAGGCAGGGCTGGCCGGGTGTTTCTATTGGCTGGCTGAGCTGGAGCTGTTGGTAGTCGGATGGGTGTTGTAGGAGCCACCATGTTTTCACTTTCCTTCTTTTTATAGTCTCGTGGACCACTATTCCTACTAGTTGAAGTTGTCGTCTTCGGAGGATCAAGCTCTAAGCTGGAGTGGATTGCCCCACTCTTAATGGTTGTTTCAATACGGGCACCAGTCTTGACGATGGTGCCGAAGTAAACTACAAGCAAAGTGACCATCAATGTAAAACAGGGCTGCTTCAGTGTGCCCATGAATATACTTGCGAGCTCTTCCTTCGGGATAGGAGTAGGGATTTTGACTGCCATCTCCCTCCACCGGGTGGCATACTCCA
This sequence comes from Tetracentron sinense, assembly GCA_015143295.1. NCBI lineage: Eukaryota > Viridiplantae > Streptophyta > Magnoliopsida > Trochodendrales > Trochodendraceae > Tetracentron > Tetracentron sinense. Next base: position 30,738,577 of record CM026551.1, read on the forward strand.
GAAAGGATTCGTTGTTGCGTTGGCTCATCTGTTCGAGCTGACTCCGCTGAGGCCGGAGTTCCTGATTAAAGGAGTATTGCTTGACAAAACAGTCCATTACGTCCTGCCATATCTTGATCCTGTGCTTATCCACTGACATCCACCATGTTAGGGCTGCTCCCTTTAGGCTTTTTTCTAGAAGTACTGTATGAGGAGAGGCTGATTCTTCTGGAGTAGGAGCATGTCCCCCAGGTATAACTGTAAGTGCTATTTTGGACAGCCTGACCCATCATACTTGTCGAAGTCTAGGACCTTGAAGCCTGCTGGCACAACCTCTCCTGTAGAGAAGGTCAAGTCCTCCAGTGACAGACTGGTGCTGGTAGAAGCACCCTTCATCCTTTTCAGTTCTTCTTTCATTTGTTTGATTTTTTCGTGCTGATCACGAAGAGCTGTTATGGTGTCTGTAGAAGAGGATGGTCTATCCTGATTAATATGGGAGGCCTTGGGCTGCTCTGCCTCATCACAGTGTTCATACTCTGCCTCTCCTCCACCTGTAGTGGGTTCGGGGTTAGGGATGATGAACGGGTTTTGGTGAGGTTCAGGAATAGGTTGTTTGGCTGATTCACAGATCGGGTTTCGGGAAGCGAGGTCGTCAGTATGGGTACCTAGTAGAATTGTCAAGGAATCTAGAACCTTGTCTAATTTGGACTGCATGGCCGCAATGTCCCTCTCATGAGACTGTAGGATCTCATTGGTTCTCTGTTGCTGGTCAACTGGTTCTGCCATTGTATCTGAGCTACTTTCTGACTGTGCTCTGACAGGTACTTGCTCAGAGACCGGTATCTCTGTCAAGACGGTGTCCTCTACTTCTGCGAGAAGGGCAGTGAAGGATCGAGTCATGGGTCGGCTCATGCAACTGAAAAGAATGCAATGACTAATCACGATTATGCATGAGGTGCAAGACAGAAAATACAGGAAGAATTTTTATTAATTGCAGTTAAGTGATTTATGTGAGTACAGGACTGACTCAATAAAATGGAAAAGACTCAACCCTAATTAGGTCCATCAAGGATGGCAAAGTCAAGCAGCTGGGGCACGCCTTCAAGGTCCATTATCTGTTGTTGGAGGGATGTGATTTCGACCTCCATGCGCTCAATTGTTTCTGAGGTGTTGTACATGTGAGATCCGTACTGACGGATCTGACTGGTCATCTTTGCCTTTGCACTATCAAGCTGTTCCTGATGGAAGTACAACTGGGCCCTGATTACGGCGGTTTCTCGGGCGTCACCTCTGCGCCTCCTCTACAGAGACTAGATCGTGTGCTCGAGCTGGTCAACCTGTTCTTGCATAGCTAGGAGTTCGCGGTCTCGCTCCGCTTCCTGTTGCCTGAATGCACGTTGGCTTTCCGAAGCTGCTTCTCTTTCTCCTGAATGTACAGCTACCTTTCCAGGAAGAAATATGTCCAGGGAACCGCCATTTCTGCTATGGGTATGGTTCCGCGAGATGGAGCTACAACTGGTGTAGGCAGTTCCCTAGGTACAGGCATACGGGACAGAATGTCAGGATTTTCTACCCATAGTTGGTATACAGTTACAGTTAGTGGTCCTGTTGTGACCACGAAGTCCGGCCAATGGTCTCTCCGAGAGCTTCGCTAATCTGGTTAGAATCGACGGGTGAGGCGTTCAGACTGCACTGTGAAGTCGACGAAGTCCTGTTCCAGGTTGTCTATAATCGGGATGCGCTGAGGGAGTCCAAACTGTCTAAGGACTCTGAGTGGTACATAGGCTGCAAAGTCGGTGACCCCTGCTAGGACTATGCATCGTCGTCCTGTAATGACAACGCATGGTAGCTGTCTGCGAACCAGCCACACGCATTCCCATGTAATTTGCTCCTCTATCAGGTCTTGGAGAAGTCGATAGAGAGTCTTGACGTCAGAAGTCACGATCTGTCCCTGATTCAGTGAAATCTTCCTAGGTAGGCTGTATGCATCTCGGAGTACGTTGGGTATTGGTAAGATGGTGGGCAGGTGTGAGACCAACCACAAATGTAGAAGCGCTGCACTGGCGTGGAAGACGCCCTTTCTGCGTTTTGTTGCCAGGTTGAGAGCCCTGAGTAGCTCTGCAAGAAGGACCGCGACAACCGTCTTCAATTCCAGCATATCGTCACTGATCCCTGTCAGTACTGAGTAGACAAAGGGGTGGCTCTTTGGGAGCACCAGTTGCGACATGATAATCAGTGTAAAGGCATTGAGGTCAGGGATCTCATCTTCTAGGGAGTCAGGGTCCCACCTGGATCAGTATAATTGCTCAAGGAATTTGATGAATACTTTGTTGTAAGTGCCACTAGGATCGTACTGCAAGGAGGCAGACTTGATTTGTGAGAATCGCGAGAGGTCTGCCTGGAAGTTTGCCTTGTAGCGCGGTACTATGACATCTCCTTCCATGTTTAAGCCCAGAATGCGCTGTATCTCCTCCAGTGTTGGACACAGCTCATTCTTACCAAAACAGAATACCATATAGGTAGGGTTTCAACACTGGACGGGGGCATTAATGAGGCGCCAATCTGTCTTAACCATGGATAGGTCTAAGGTGTTACCCAGTTTGTAGTATTGGGCCCAAGTGAGATGCTGATCCCGACTCAGTGCCTCAATTTTCTCAAGGAGGGTTTGGTCAGATGCCCCTGGGAGGTCAAATTTATGGGCCGTGAAGGCTGGCTGCTTGACGGAAAAATCCCTGATGGACCTGCTATCTACCTGGATAAATATACAGACTCTGTGTAAGTGTACTGCATATGCAGGTGAACGATGCAAAGATGATGCAAATAATGGAGGATGCAATTTTTTGATTTTTTTGTCGGGTGTGACAAAGCACATGTGTTCCGATAGGGCAGTCGGATAGAGGTCTGGTATGCTTTATCTGGGTTATTGAGAACCGAGAGCCTATCAGGACAAGGCAAGGGATAGGTCTAAGTGAAGACCCATATGCCGGTGATTTGGATCCCATGTGCTATGTCAAGGATGTGAGGTAGGATGTGTTTTATTACAAGCACAAGTTTGGCTCATCACATGTCCCTGGGTGGGTGCTTATCCGTGTAGGATATGCCCGGGTAGTCAACCATGAAGGGGACAGGTATAGGGTGCAAGCAGGTTGGGGTTTAGAATATCCCTCCAGATTTGGCTGCTTGTAGGCTATACCCTGGCCTACGTTACATGTATGCCTGCTAGTGTATGCAAAATTATGTTTCTAAGGGTGGGGGGATCACTTAACACCGTATATGCGACTCCCTAAAAGGGATGATTGGTGTAAGCAGAAGCGTTCAGAACCGTTTCCTAAGGATAGTCATCCAGCAGGCAAAGTTCTGTGGACCTCCAAGACTTTTAAGCCCCTGTCACTGAGGATAATCATCCAGCAGCCATGTGCGTATTAAGCCTGTCTAATGGGTTTTGGGGTTGTTACACTACTATGACATGTATGGGATGCACAGTACACAATACAACCAAAAGAAGTAAAAGAGTTAGTATTAGACTAAATCTTAGGGCATTTGATTAAATTTGAGGTTCAATTGGCTTACACCTAAGTTCCTGGTTGAACCTTAAATAATCGATACCCAGCAGAGTCGCCAGAGCTGTGAACAAAGATTTCGGGTCCCCGCCCACATGGGTGTTGTATATATGCCCTGGCCATATGGTCGGTTGATTTTATGTTTAGAGTCGCCACTTATTTATTCGGTAGGGATAAGTCTCAGTCAATGGATATGGTCTTGGTCTACTTAGAGTTCTAGGTAAGCGGTTCGGTTAAACCCGGGGAAGGTGTTAGGCTCCCCGACACTTCCGTTTTACAACGGTTTCCAATTTCCCAAGTTTAAGCCAATTGAAGTCAAATTTAGTCAAATACCGTTGATTTAGTTTATACTAACCCAAAAAGGAAAAAGCTAAACCAGGGTCAGGCCCGAGTTGAGCTGCCTACGTACTCACATTGGGGTGAGATCAGACCGAGCGTAGTTCTGGAACATGAGCCCGTGCCAAGGCTAAGGGGAGTGTTGTGTGTGCACCAAGGGTGGCTTTGGGTCTAGTCCGGTAGATTAGGGTTGAGTCGACTGGGTTGGTCAAGTGCCTAGTCTGATTGATTAGGCCCGGTAGACCAAGGTTGAAGCCCGGTAGGCTTAGGCCCGGTAGGCCGAGAGGGAGTCCGGTAGACTGGGGGTGTGGCCTGGTAGGCCAAGGATAAGCCTGGTAGGCTTGAGTCGGCCCGGTAGGCCTAGGGTTAAGCCCGGCAAGCTTGGATCAGCCCGGTAGGCCTGGGGTTTAAGCCCGGTAGGCTTGAGTCAGCCCGGTAGGCCTAGGGTTAAGCCTAGTAGGCTTGGGTGAGGCCCAGTAGGCCCAAGTCCAAAGTTTGTTCATGGATTTTTAGGGTATATTCCCAATTTTCCCCAAGTTAGGGGGGACTAACCATGGTTAAACATGGGTTTTGACCATGGTTAGTCCAGATAACCAAGGTTAGGGGCAAGTGTTTGAATATTTTACCGTCCTCTTGCATTTTCCAAGATTTTTTGGGAATTAACCAAGGTTTAATGGGCTTAACCATGTTTTAACCAAGATTTAACTATGGTTAAGCTTATTTAACCATGGCTATGCATGGGATCCTCCCAAAATTTTCAAATTCTGACTTTTTAGAATTTTTGGGGATTTTTGGAATTTTCTAAGATTTTTCCAAGATGGTCTTGTGAATTAACCACAGTTAAAGTGTAACCATGGTCAAGTTTGACTATGGTTAAGGCCAAGGAAGGTCAGGACAGACCTGGGCTGGGTCCAAAGAGTCAAGGCAGGCCATGTGGAGGTCTCCCAGGGGGTGTGGGCCCACTGTAAAGGCCTAAAAATCCCAAAATCCAAACTGTCGGCAGTCCAATTGCCAACAGAAAAGATGGTTTTTCGTCAAATTTGAAGGGTTGTAACTTGGGTTATACCAAGAGTTAGGGGGCCCACAATATGTCAAACTGAAGCCTGGGATGAGGGGAGTCCAGTGGACCTGGTTTGGGCCACAGGAGTAGCCCGGTGTGGGCCCTATAGCGAGCCAAAAGGGTCTATCTGTACAGTTACATAAAATGATAGGTGTCGGTACTAGTTCTACCGACACCCTGGGCAGTTTGTAAAAGGGTGCTTTAACCCTAGTTAAGCTCCTTTCTGGGACTTGGTCCCTTTATAGTAGTTGTAGAGGAGGTCCAGGGGAACAAAACCCTAGTATTGGTTCAGCCCAAAAGATTACCAAGTGGACCCCACAGGCCCTCGAACAAAAGGTGTTCTGGGTGTTGGTACTGAGTTTACCGATACCCTGAGATTTTCTTTTTTTCTGAATTCACCCTGATGGTAGCTACGGGGAGTGCACTAGGGGACCCCCAGAAACCTACTAGGGCGGTGCCCAAGAGTGTAGTGCCCTCGGGGAGGCTCCCCACACCTATGGAGGTGGGAGAGACCCCCCCCATTGGGGTGTACCTGTAAAACTCAGAACAAAGTCCCCTGGATAGGACCAGGGGCTCACAAGGTGTATAAAAAATTAAATAGGGGTAGGGGGAAGCCCTACCCTGTTGTTCCTCTTGCCGAAGGTGGTGGAGACCGGTGGTGGAGTGTGGTGGCTCATGGTGGTGCTGCACAAGGACTGCTAGGAACTCTTGGAGGGCTTACAGGATGGTCGTAGGACACTGAGGAGGGGTCTAACGGGAGCAGGGGTTCGGATAAGGGAGTTTTGGATGATCTCAATGTGGTGGGTGCACTGTCCTTATATAGGGAAGGTCCATGGATACTCAAAGGGCATTTGTACAGGGTTAGGGGAGGTCTACAGTGGTTGAAGTGGCCCTCTGCAACCGGAGGTGGGTGGTGCAAGGCGTGCCTAAGGTGTTCAGGTGGGTGGCGTGCTGCAAAACTGAAACCCAGGGATGCCGGTAAGAGAATTACCGATATTCCCAAGCTTATGAAAAATTATGATGTCTGTAATTTGATTACCAACATCTTCCGGTTTTTACACGCAGGGCCTGGCCCAGGCATGCATGTGCACTGTTGGGTGCTTGGTTTCGAATTCATGGGCCTGGGCTAGGGCCCAGGCCGAGGTTTTGAGGGTTTTGGAGGTCTTAGGGATTTAAGCCCTAAGGGCCTAGGGCTTACTAGGGCTTGTACTAGGCTAGGCTAGGGTTTAACTAGGGCTTAGGAACTTAGGCTAGGGATTAACTATGGTTAAGTGAATTAACCACAACTGACAAGAGGTGTAAAAATTGGGTGCTTACAACAGGTTAATGGAGGTATGGGTATGTGACTTGCTTTTGGAGACTAGTCCTTTACCAATCGAAGATGCCGGAGGCATCCGATCTTACTCTTGCTTGGGAATTGTGATTCATCTTGGGCGATTACTGATTTCTGTTTGATCTGGCCAAGCCGATGGACAGACACTTGGAGGGAGATTAACCTGGTGAATATTAGGACTTTGGCGATGATTGGGAGACATCACAGGATTTGAAAGACTCGGAAAACTTCGAGGATGGTTGATCTGATGAGTATAAGAACTCTGGTGGTGATAAGAAGGAGACCCAAAAGTTGAATGCTTCCTTTACTTACATGTTTTAACAAGGAGATCACTTTCACAAGGTGAATGGATTTTTTCCTTAGGAGTAGAGTACAATGCTAAGACGATTTGTCCTGTTGTGACATTGATAAAGTCGTGCTTTGCCCCTTTACGGAGTCGGGCTCTGCCGGGGCCTAGGGTCGCTTTGCCAATAAAAGTTGTTTTGCCTCGCTTCTGATTGAGTATTCCGGTTGGGGAGAAGCTTGTTGAAAAGCAAACTGGATACATTTAGATTCTTGCAGGGGAGAATGTTTGTAGAGAGCAACCGGAAGCTTCTACTTGGGATCCACTGGGAAATGTGACACTGTTGTGGACCACTGCTGATGATCTGCTATGAGTGGCACTTTGCTGGAGATTATCAGCCATTTTCTATTGGAGGCTACTGTCGGGGGATCTGTTTCTCCAAGCCATCTGCTAGTCACTTGTAGGGAATTTTTGGGAGTTTGACGAGTCTGATTGCTGCCAGATTCTGTTGCTAAACTGGTTTTCAGCTTTTCTCCATTTTTTACCCTTGGAATGACCAAGTCATGGGATTCGCATAACTTTTACGCAATAAGGTCGTTGCTGGTTTTCCTCATGCCTACGAAGCTAATAAGTTTTTATCCTTTTTTTACCCCTGGTCTCGAGACCAGGTCTGGGGTTCGTGTAATTTTTATGCACCAATGTCATTTCTGGATTTCATTGGGCCCACGATGGATTTGAACGGAGTTCAGTTCCCGTTGCCTTGGATGCTGGTATCTCGCTTTCAAATATTTGCATTATAAGCTACTTGCACTTTCAATCTCTAGGGGATCTAGGAAGACTTGTGATAGGATGAAATGTAGGCCAAGGGATCAAAGTTTGGGACACCCTAGGATTTCTCCTTTGCAGTTACTCTTTTGGGGATCTCTTCTGTTGTAATCATTGTAGTCTCCTCAAGATTTGTACTTTCGGAGTTCCAGTAGAGTTTTTTTTCCTTGTTTTTTGAGAAATTTGAGAAAGGTTGTCTCTGCTGGGGAGAGTTTTGAGAGAGGTTGTCTTAGCTTGAGGATTGTTGTTCGGGAGAAGTTGTCCCTGAAAGGTTTCTGCTGGGAGCAGAGTTCGGAGAAGTTTGTCTATCTGGGGAGTCTTTGATTCTTGAAAATGTTTCAACTTCTATTTTGGGTTTTCCTTCAATGGAAATTTTTTACCCTTAACTAGTGAAGTTGAGAGGATTTTTTTGCTCTATCTCTGTGGGGAGATATTTCAAAGAGGCTTTGGTTCCACTGGGGATGGTTTGACTCTACGTAGTAGAGATTAGGGGGAGGTATGATCCCTTTCTCTAACTGCACCTGATTTATTGGGTTGCCTACGTACCCTTTACAAGATCAGGTCATGACGTAGTTCAGACAAACGCCATAGATTGGCAAGGGAGGGTGTCCTTGAAAAGGTTTCGCGAAAGAAAGGTTGTCAGGCTCAAAGGGGCTAACTAGCGGATTTCATTGATCTGTAAAATGGGCTTACATTGAAGGGGATAAAGGGGTGTCGAAGATGGCTCCGTGTCCTTTCCAGAAGCGGCTAAAAGTGCAAGCATTTATCAAACAAAATCTTAACACATTGATTTTGCCCATTTGATTGGTTCGTGGTCTGATGATCAGTTCAATATGGCTCCTAGCTTTTGTTGGGTGAAGCATTTGCCCCTTGACTAGTAGATTTATACAACATTTCTGAAGTTGTCAGTCACTTGCTCGGATATCAGTTTCGAGGCATTTCTTGAAAAAAAAAGTTGCCCCCTACCCCTAGCGTTGACAATGGCGAGATATGAAATCCATTGTGTTTGCTTTTCAGATCTTGACTGAAATTGGAGATTACGTCAGATGACTGGAGATGGACTTGCTCCTTGCTCTTAATTGCCCCCTGCTCCTGGCGCGGCAAAGTCTTGACCTTTGCATTCAGAGTTGCTACCTAGCTTTGTATAGGATAAGGTTTCTGGATAAGAATTCTAATTTTCATCGTATTCTGCCCCTAGGGATTATGGGTTTGATTATCTATTTAGGTGATCTCTCTTTTAAGCAAATGAGATTAATCGGCATTCAGCTATACTAAGCGAGTATGATAAAGGAGATGAAAGTCTTGAAAAGGAGAGCGATTTCATTAAATTCAAAGAGTTAGACTCTGGACTTGACTTGTACAGGGGCCACAGTGGCCGACTCTTACAGAAAGGAAATCCTCACTAAGACTGACTCAGACTGGGCTTGGCTCTGATCAACCGAACTCAGCATCTCGCTTTCAAGTCTCCTTCTTCGAATGAGTTGGTGAAGACACCGCTCTAGGTGGCATAAAGGCGCTTGATGATGGGCTGATGAGGGTTTTCAGGAACTCCAACTACCAGGCACATAATCAAGTTTTCCCTCGTCGATTAAGTCTTCAACTGCATGCTTCAAAGTAATGCAATGATCAGTAGAGTGCCTAGGGCCTTGATGAAAAGCACAGTGTCCATGCTCCTTGTAATTGTGGTTCCTTTAGGCTAAGGGTTGCAATAGGGTATGCCCGTGGAGTGTGATCAGCTTCCTCTCAACAAGAGTCGAGTTAGCCGAGTCGAAGAGGAGTGAAATGCTTGGGCGGTACCCGCTCTTTTGGAGGTTTGGAGAGTAAGGAAGGTTTCGGTGGTTGTGCCACTGGTTTAGGTGCGTTTGTCTGAGAGGTGGGGCGGATCTGGGTTTGCCTTTGTGCCACCAAGAGCTTGTTGAGAGTAGCTGTCAGATCTTGGAGGAGAGACTTGATCTCCTTGATGTCCAGTTCTTGACGAAGGAGGGTTGTCAATATGATTTCTTGATTGTTTGATGCTTCACCGTGTTCAATTGCTTGAGTCCTTGAGTTGCTGTCTCAGTAAGGTAGGATCTAGAAATGTAGAGCGAGTCAATACCGGTGGTAAGGTATGCGAATCTAAAAATGCATGAGCATGTGCGGGTTAGACCCGATGAATGAGGACTCAACCCTAAATAGTATTCCTGATGGGATGAATAGGGTGAAGGCTGGATGTAGTTTGTATGCCTAAGTTAGGTCGATTCTGGGAGTGCCACTAACTACATGATGCATGTACAGAGTTAGGCTAACGTTATGAATGTATGAGTGACACTAGGTGCAGTGCAATGTCGGTGATGCTTTGACTATGATAGACTAGACTTTAGGGAGGCTAGTGTAAGCAGTAGAAGTGGTGAGGGTGCATGGCTGATGCAGTAAAGCCTGAAAGACATAGTGCGGAATAGAGTGATTTGCTGACTAAACATGCATGTTCATGATGCGAGGAAGAAGATGCGGGAAATGATTTTGTGCGGGAAGATAGTATAGGACTATGACTCAAAAAGAGAAAAAGACTCGATCCTAGGCAGGTCCGTCAAGGATTGCGAAGTCAAGTGGCCGAGGCACACCATTCAAGTCCATGATTTACTGTTGGAGGGATGTGACCTCAACATCCATGTTTGCAATGGTCTCAGTAGCGTTGAACATTCGGTATCCAAACTGTTGGATACGAGTGGTCATCTCAACCTTTACACTATCAAGCTACTCTTGATAGAAGTGTAACTGAGCCCTGATGATGGCTATTTTTCTAGCGTCGCCTCTCCGCTTCTTCTGATAAGACTGGAGTGTCTACTCGAGATGCTCGATCTACTCCCGCATGGCATGAAATTCGTAATTGCGCTATGTTTCCTGTAGCCTGAATACCTGTTGAGCTTTCCGTAGCCGCTTCTCTTTCATCTGGATTTGGAGTTATCTCTCCAAGAAGATGTCTCTCCAGGGAACCACCTTTGGAGCTAAGACTGGTTTGGGTAGTTCCCTGGGCATGGGCATGCTGGATCGAATGTCAGGTTCTTCCTCCCAAAGCCGGCATGTTGAATCTGTAGGTGGCCCTGATATAACCACAAAGTCAGGCCACTGATCTTGCCTGGAGCTTTACTAATCTGGCTAGAATCGGCGAGTAAGGCTATCGGAGAACACTGTGAAAGTAATCCAATCATTTCCCTGCCAGTTTATGATGGGGATGCGTTGAGGGAATCCAAACTGGCAAAGGACTCGAAGTGGAGTGTAGACTGCAGAGCCTGTAAGTCCGGCAAGAGATCATACATCGCTTTCAGGTGAGGACAACACACTACCGTATGATCTCCTCCTCTGACAGGGTTTAGTAGAGCTTTTTGAAGTCTGTAGTCGCTATCGGACCCTGATTTTGAGAAATCTTCTTGGTAGGCTGTAGTCTTCACGGAGGTTGACTAGTGCGGTTATGATTGTAGGCAGGTGTCCTACTAACCGTAGGTGTAGAAGAGGTGTACTGGCATGAAAGATGCCCTTTCTACGATCTGTTGCCTGATTAGGAGCCCTGAGAAGCTCTACAAGGATGACTGCTACGATTGAATCGAAGTTCCGCATGCCTTTGATGATCCCCACTAGTACTGACTCGACAAGTGTACGACACTTCAGGAATACCAGTTGAGACATGGCTAATAGTGTAAGGGCATTAAGACTGGGAAGTTCTGCTGTAATGGAGTCAGGGTTTCACTTGCGCTTGTACTGCTTCTCAAGATACACTACGGGTATCTGATCAAAAGAGTCGTTAGGACCGGGCTGTAAGTAGGCAGACTTGATATGCAAGAACCTGGATAGGTCTGTCTGGTATGTTGTCTTATAGCACGGTACTATAGCTTCGCCGTCCATATTTAACCCTAAGATGCGCTGAATCTCTTCCAGTGTTGGACACAGTTCATTCTTACCAAAACAGAACACCATATGAGATGAGTTCCAACACTAGATATCTGCGTTCAAGAGACACGGGTTCGGTTTAACCATGGATAGGTTTAGGATAGTCACGGTTTTGTAGTACTGAACCCAAGCAATACGCTGACTCAGGGTGAAGGCCTCAATTGCTTTCTGGAGGTTGTGATCACATGCCCCTTGAGAAGTCAAATGCACGGGCAGGACCGATTGACCAATTGACTGGGTTATCCCTGAAGGACTTGCCATCTAGACTCGATGTGAGTGCACTGTGTATACAGATGAAATATGCAAAAAATGATGTAATATTTTTTGGGTGTGACAAGGCACATGTAATCCGATAAAGTTCCGGCATGCTTTACCTGAGTTGTTGGGAACCGGGGACCTATCAGGTTAAGATCGAGGATAGGTCTTGCAAAGACCTAATCAATTGAGATTTGAACCCCATATGCTATGTCAGGAAGCAGGGTAGGGTGTGTTTTATTATAAGCATAAGTTTGGCTCATTACATGCCCTTGATGAGTGGTTATCCGGGTAGAGTGTGCCCGGGTAATCAACCATGACTGGGGACAAGTATAGGGTGCAAGCAGGTTAGGGTTTAAAGTATCCCTCCAGGTTTGGCTGCTTGCAGATTATACCCTGACCTAGGCTTTATGTATGCATGTTAAGGTAATTGCAAGTGTGTTCCTGAGGATGGGGGATCACTTAACACCGTATACGCGACTCCCTTGAAAATGGATGATTGGTGTAAGCGGGAATGTTCAGAGTCCTTTCCTGAGGGTAATCACCTAGTAGGAGTAACTCCACAGACCTCCAAGACTTTTAAGCCTCTATCACTGAAGATAATCATCCAGCAGCCGTAAGTGTATTAAGCCCGTCTAATGGGTTTAGTAGGACCGTTACACTATTCTCAGATGAATGAGATGTACAATACACAAGTCACCCAAAATATGTAAAATGATTAGTATTAGGTGAAATACTTAGGCATTTGATTAATTTCAGGTTTAGTTTGGCTTAAACATAGGTTCCGAGTTGAACCTGAAATATATCCCCAGTAGAGTCGTCAGAGCTGTGAGCACGGGTTTCAGGAAAACCCTGATTTGTATCTCACAGAAAAAATTTTAGAGTCCCCACCTATTCATTCAGAAGGGATAAGTCCTCAGGATTTGGATAAGGTCTCGATCTGTGGCCTGAGATTAGGATAAGAGGTTCGGTTAAGTCTGGGGAAGTGGTTCAACACTTTCACTTTCAGTGGTTCCCTACTTGCTAGGATTAAGTCAAATTAATCTCAATTTTAATCAAATGTCTTAGTGTTTAATATAATACTAATCTAAGAATGAGAAAATCCTAAACTAGGGTCAAATCCGGGTTGGATTGCCTACGTACTCACAATGGGGTGAGATCAGACCAAACATAATTCTGACACATGAGCCCATGTCAAGGCTAGGGGTGTGTGTAAGTGTGAATCAAAGATGGCTAATAGGCCTAGTCCGGTAGACTAGGGTTTGGTTGATTGAGGTTGGTCAAAGTGCATGGTTTGGGCCCGGTAGGCCTAAGGTAAGTTCGGTAGACAAGGGTTGGGCCCAGTAGGCCAAGAGGGAAGCCCGGTAGGCTAGTTTGGCCCAGTAGGCTTGGGTTAGGCCCGGTAAGCCAAGGGGTGAGGCCCAGTAGTCCCAAAAGTATTTGAACCAAGGGTTAAAATTGCTAACCGGGGTTAAAAAGGTGATTAACTATAGTTAGGGGTACTAACCATGCTTAACAAGTCCAATGTCAGTATTTTTGGTCTTTTATATTTTTCTTATTTTTTTGGGATTTTTTCTAGTGGTTAAAGATGCTTAACAACGGTTAAGGGAGGGGAAGGTCATCATGGTTAAGGATCTTAAATAGCTTAGTGAGACCATTTTTGGGCTTCTCAGATTATTTTGGAATTTTTGAGCATTTTTCTAGATTTTTTCTGGTTAAGGGCTGCTTAACCATGGTTAAAAGTTAACAAAACTTGGTGTTTAACCATGGTTAAGGGCTCTAACCAAAATAAAAGTGGTCACAAAGGACATTTTTGGATTTCAGGGAATATTTGTGATTTTTTGATGATTTTTCCAGAATTTTTTAAGTTCATAGGCTGCTTAACCATGGTTAAGGGTTAACTATGGGTGAGTTTAATCGTGGTTAAGAATCCGGGTGGGTCAAGAGTGGGCCCAAGGTCCACGGCAGGGCCTAGACTAGCCTCCTACCCATTTTGGGCCCTCACAAAGTCCAGCAAATGCAATAAACCCAAAAAATTGTTACACTTTTAACCACAGTTAACGCGGATTTAACAATGGTTAACGAGGGAACCATGGAAAACTGAGAACACCAGTGGGTAACCCGAATTCCAGTTAACATTTTGAGCCTTAGTTGGGCCCAAGAAGAAGCCGTGGGAGGGCCCCACAGAAGCCCAAAGTTGCCTCGTTGCACTTCACATAAAATGACGTTTTTTTTTCAAAAGATATTTTTCTCAAACTTTGTGGCGATTTTGCCGCTGATTGGCTTAACTTCTTGGGGATCCGAGACTATGGTTGCAAATCCTGTCATGTGGGAAACAATTTAAGCCCTTTTGGGGCCCAAGAGGAGGTCAGATGTGGGTCCCACAAAGGCCCAAAGTCGCTCATTTGGACTGTTTGGCAGACTGTCGACCCCACTTTGAGATCGATTCAACCACGGTCAACAGGCGAGTTGGAGGCTGAAACTACACGGGGGGTAGCCCTATGTATGGGAAGTTTAACCATGGCTCTGGTTTTGACCAGAGCCTGATCTAACCATGGTTAAACCAAGGCTAAAAGTAGGGACCCGAAACTGGTTTTTTCCCAGATTTTTTTAAAAAACACTTTGTTCGGGGCTGATTGGATGAAAACCAGGGAAGATCAGGGAGTTCCTCATGGATTGAGGACCCCCTAGACCTTGTGGAAGACCCCGTATGTGGTGGAGGGGTGGTACCCGTGGCCACACATCGAGGGGAAAACCCCCATGCCAAACGGTTTGGAAATATAATAAAAAAAAAGAAAAAAAAAATGGCAGAATGGGACCCTTGGAATGGGACCAGTGGTCCCTTACAATGGTGGTATCAGAGAAAAGAAGGGGAGAGGGGGGTTTATACCCTTCTATTATAATGGCGATAGTGGCAAGTTCTTGGAGCGAGGCGGCTGTAGGTGGCGGTGATGAGGCTGGAAGAGCCTATGGACCTGTTCTTAGATTGGAATTAGGGGCTGAAATGGACTAGAGTGAGGGGTGGAGCTCTCTCTCTCTACTGTTTTTTTTTTAAAGAACAAGAGGGGCTATTGAAACAGTGGGTGGCAGTGGTGGATGCCTGAGGTATTTGAGGAGGGCCTAGGGGAGTAGAGGGATACTCTAAAGGGCGAGATAAGGGGTGGAGAAGGGGATATGGTGAGCTGGCCGAGCTACCACAGTGGCCGTGCACAGGTTTTTTAAAAAAACTCATTCGTTGAACAGTGGCTTCAGTGATGATAGACTTGGTGATAGTTGTAAACCGAGTGGGGGTATCTGTTATGGGCTTAGGGGATGTCCTAGGACCTAAAGGGATTTAGTATGAAGGTTGGGACAGAGAGGGAGGTTGGCTGTAATTTTTTTTTAAAAGAACACCGTTGCTCTCCATAGTGACCACCATGGAGATTTTATAAAAGAAGGGAGGAAGAGATAAGGATGAGGTATGAGAGATGTGATTGGGTGGTCAATGGTGGGTGCAGGAGCAGTTGGTGCGCGTAGGGGGTAGGGGTGGCTTTACATGAAATGGGGACTGCCCTCCCCCCTCTGGTTTGCTGGCTTTTAAACCCAAAGTGTCTTGATTTATGGGGTTTTGGAGGGAAAATAGGAGGGGACAGGAGAGAGTAGGGCAGCAAGGGAGTCAGGGGAGCTGCGGTGGCAGCCACTAAGTACGCATGGTCCATTGGAAGGGATGATGAACAGTGTCTTCTTTAAAAATTTTTGTTTTTTTTTTTTTTAGACTGAATTTGGGCCTTAGTCCTATACAGGTATGGGCCAACCCATGTTGGCTTTGCCACATTGGGTTGGCGCCCAAAATTTCAAACCCAAATTTTATTTTTTTTAATAATTCTTCTTTAGATGGTTCCCACTCTAAAATCCTAAAAGGCCATGGGACTTGCTTGGGCTTTTGATTGACTTTTAAAAAAAAAAAAATGGGCCTTGAGCCCGTGGTGTCTTACCCTTGTGTTTAGACTAGGGCTAGGCTGGGGTTGGACCTAGGGTTAGGTCTAGGGTATACCTAGGGTTACTCCTAGGGTTTAGCTAGGGTTAGACTAAGGTTTAGACTTTTTTATTTGAAATGGGCCTTGAGCCCATTGAGTTTAGATTCTAAGGTTTTAGCCTAGTTTTAGGGTTTATCTAGGGCTACTAAGGTTTAGGGTTCACCTAGGGCTAGGCTAGGGTTTAGGGGCTACCCAGGGTTTAGCTAGGGTTTAGGATTTACCTAAGCTAGGTTTTAGATTAGGGTCTACCTAGGGCTACTAGGGCTTGGACTATAGTCTACCTAGGGCTACTAGGGGTTTGGCCAGGGCTAACCATGGTCAAAGGGAGGATTAACCATAGTTAAACAGGGTGTAAAAATTAGGTGCTTATAGGGTACAAACGTGGAAACTGGTAAGGATTCTACCCTTACTTTCCACCCATCAATGTCCGTAAGAGGAACTGAGTCTAACAATGTATTGACTTCTCTAATGGACTCGTCAACATCTATATCATGGCCAAACTGGGCCAAACATTTCTCCAGGGGATCAGTATAACACAAATTTTCAAAAGAATTACTAATCAAAGCCTCTATCATGTAGACCTCCTCATGGTCATCCATTTCATGGGATTGGTTGCTACTGTGGAAGACATTCAGTTGGACTGTCATGTTCCTAAATGCCAAAGTCATTACTCCATTTCGACATCGGATAATTGCATCAGAAGTGGCAAGGAATGGTCGGCCTAAAATCACTGGGATGTGACTATCGGAATTCATGATTGGCTCAATTTCTAGGACTACAAAGTCTGGAGGATAGTAAAATTCATTGACTTTCACAATCACATCCTCTATAATTCCTTTGGGAACCCTTACGGACCTATCTGCGAGGCTCAAAGTGATGTTTGTGGGTTTTAACTCCCCAAACCTAATTGTTGGTACACAGAGTAAGGTAACAGGTTCACACTAGCTCCCAAGTCCAAAAGGCACTTTTCAACCACATTGTCTCCAATTCTTATAGAAATGGTGGGGCATCCAGGATCTTTATACTTTGGAGCAATTGTTTGCTAGATGAAATACGAGGATTGAGCAGCCATGATAGCCTCACGATGAATATTGGTTTTCCTCTTGATAGTGGTGAGGTCTTTTAAAAACTTCGAATAGGACGGGATCTTCTTGATGGCATCTAAGAAAGGTATATTGATTTGAACATTTTTGAAGACTTCTGAAATCCCATCAAAATAATTATTCTTTTTATTCCCTTGTAACCTCTGAGAAAATGAGCTTTTGGTACACAGGGTTTGATAGGAAGTTCAACAGAGGGAACTTCATTTCGCTTCTTTGCTTGGGCCACAGGTCCTTGGGTTACATGCCCGACTACCTTCATTATCTCGGGTTTCATTGGGAAGTTGGACCATGTTGTCCACTTGCCTGCCAGACCGTCAAATGTGGATGGCCTGGACTTCATTATGAGGCACTTTTACTCTAGAACCATTTTTGAATTGGTCCCTTGCAGCATTCTGAGCAACGGTTTGTCCCTTGGGGTTGGGAACCGTTTAACTGGGAAATTGCCCCCTCTCTCTCTCTCTCTCCTACTATAGTTGCTATTTGGCTGAGCTGGATCTCAATTTTGGCTATAGCCTGAGCATTAGCCTGATTGATCTGGGTTTTACTCTGATTGGTTTGTTGTTGGCTCTGCATGAATTGCTGAAACATGTCCTCTATGGATGGTTTCTTTTGATTGGGGAGAAAATAGGGAGGGACTGTTGGTGGAGCAGCATAATGGTTTCCTTGGGCAAATTGGTTACCCGTATGGTACTGGTGGGAGTGAGAGGGGTATTGATTAGGGCCTAGGAAGGATGATGATCCTTGTGGTTGTTTCCATGAGAAATTCAGGTGATTTTGCCAACCAGGATTATAGGTTTCACTATATGGGTTGTTCTAATTGGACTTATGAAATGCATTGAGTGCATTAGCCTGCTCAACTTTGACTAGAGGTAATCTAGGGCAATTTTTGACCAGATGGTCAGAATTGTCACAAAGGACACAGATGGGGGACTCCATAAATTTAGATGGTTTAAGTCCAGGAGGCTTCCCTACTTTGGTCATTTCTAAGGTTTCAAGCCTTCTCATTAGTGCGGCCATCTTGGCGTCGCTCTCAAAACTTGACTCAACCCTATGGATACAACCCCTGTTGTTGGTGGCGGGCTTCCTAGGTTCAGTGCTAATTGGTTCCTATTGTAGCCTTTTTTCAGCAATTTCATCTAGGTAATCCCAAGCTTGGTCAACAGTCTTTTGAGTGAAGTCACCATTGCAGAATGACTCGACCATGGTCTTTGTTGGGTAGTCCATACCCTCATACAAGATTTCAATAAGCCTAATTTTCTCGAAGCCATGGTGAGGGCATTCAAGTAAAAGATCCTTGAATCTTTCAAAATGTTGCCCAGTTAATGGATCCTAGAGGGGGGGTGAATAGGGTTTATGGCAATTTAAAAACTGAGCTAACTGATTTTGCGGAATTAAAAATTAATCACTGATACTACCAACAATTAATCAGAAATAAATAGATAGAGAGAGAGTCAGAGATACCAGACACAAGATGTGTTATCAGGGTTCAGCAACTTGCCTACGTCCCCGCCTTAAGCTTCCCGCTTTAAGGATTTTCCACGATTTCAATGATCACACTCTTCTTTCTGGGCAAAGAGCAAGCCTTTACAAATCCTTTTATAGACTTAGAAATAACCTTTTACAATCCTTTTAGCAGGCTAAGGAATAACCTCTTCAAGAGAACACCTTCTCTTGGATACAAGAAGACTCTCTTCTCAAATGGTGCAAGAATCCCTGATTCTTGGCTTTCAGCTTTTACAGAAATTGATTGGATTTGAAATCCAAATTTGAAAGCTCCTAACTAAGCTAAATAAGAATGGAATAAAAAGCTTACAATCACTCAAGATTGATTGGAATAGAATGCCCAGAGATTGAGGGATATGGATTCTAGGTATACAATGCAAAAACAGAGTATTGATTGCCAGAAGTTTTTGAGTGATGAATGAGCAATAAAACAGTGTTGGAATCCTTAATTTGTTCATAAATCATCTCCATTGATAGTTGAGCTATCAATATGGCTGATGGGGGTAGCATTTAATGCGGACTAGCCATTTAAAACTAGCCGGTACACGATTTTCCTGTAGGCACTCGTCGACGAGTGAGTGAAAATCCAATCTAAGTCGTCGACGAGTGGGAACAGAAGCAATTGCAAATATTCTGTTCTTTCACTCGTCGACGAGTCCCTTGCACTCATCGACGAGTCTACTGATTTTTTTCAGTAATCTCATCATAATGAGACCAATTTGATGGGAAACGTGCTAGAACCCTTAGGCAAACAAATTAACATTATTTTAATTATTTTTAGGGCCTTAGATTGATGTCCAAATTATACTAGGTCTCCTAGGATCTTTCTAGGTAAACTTTGAGCAATCTTTTCCAATGTCTTGAGGACTTTAAAAGGTCCTAGACATCTATACTAGTCTTCATTTGGTGCTTTTCTTGTCATGGAACTTGTGAAGCTTCAGTTGTCTTGACTTTTTACATTAGCTTGATTCCTTGAAGCTTTTCTCCAGAAATGACTAGTGCTTGGACTATTTGCCTTGATGTCCTTGATTGATTTGAGCTCTTCAATTTCTCATATCTTGAAAGGTAATCTTAATACTCTTTCTCTGAAATTTCAGAATCTAAATGGAAGAATTAATATCATAAAGTTCATTCCATTATTTTGTTATCATCGAAACCATTAAGGGTACTTAGAGTTGTAACCTTGAGGCTAACAATCTCCCCTTTTTGATGATGACATAATAATGTGAATGATTTGGGTTGAGCTTCCCTTCAAAATAGATATTCTAATAATTTGAGGATAGCTCCCCCTCAACAAATGCATTATATATAAAAATTCAAATCAAGAGAGGTTTTAGAGCATTTGATAAGATCTTTCAAAAAATCAGTCAAAGCATTTAGTTTTATACTATGGAATCAAGAGAAGTTCCATGACCATGATTTTTAGTTAAACTTATTAAAACACATAGGTTTGAACCAAGAGAAGTTCCACAAAGAAGATGGATCATATCAAAGTATTTTAGTTTTAGTTTTAGTTTTAGTTTTCACATTTATCATATTTATACTCATAGTATTCACATTTTCTCCCCCTTGGCATCATCAAAAAAATACAACATAAACAAGATAAGTAGAGAAGATAGATAAAAAATGGAATGTTATATATAGTAAAAAAGATTACATGAAAAGCAGTCATTACATCCAACACAAAAAGAAACATGACAAGGCACATAATAGTCCAAAAAAATAAAAATTCTACATCAAATCTTCTGCCTCTTGGTAGGCCTGTCAGGCTTGGAAGATGACTTCTTTGGCTTGAAAGTCTTGGGTAGATCTTCAGAGTCAGAGGAGATCACAGCTGGTTGCTCTGGAGGAGTGTTTTCAGCCTTGGGTTGAGGATGCTCTTGAGGTTGTTTTAGAGGAGGTTGCTTTTGAGGTGGTTTTTGAGGAGGTTCCTGAGCTAGAGGGGCTTGAGAAGAAGATGGAAAGTAGACTTCGGTGGGAATAGGAACAAATCCAAGCTTATAGGAGATGGAGGCAGATTCTAATGCTATTTAATCCACCTTGGCTGCCATGTCCCCAACCGCTGGAGCTTGATCATTTAAGAGGTTGGCCATCCGATCAATAAAAGAAGCTTGGACATTGATATCTTTTCCTATGCTTGTCATGTCATTCAGAAGCTTCTCACTCTCTATGGAGGCATTCACTAATTTTCTCTGAATCAGGGTGATGATGGAGTCAACTCTGTCCTTGACTACACTTCCTACCATCTCAATCTCAGGCAATCTAGGCTCATCTTGCTTTATTTCAGACTGAATAGCCTCCATCTTTGACTCTAGAGAGGAAAGCCTATCTCTAGTCTCAGACTAGAGTCTCTCAAAACTGGCTGTCTGTGAATCCTGGAACCTCTCCAAGAAATCACTCTGGAAATCCTAAAACGACATCAGACTCTGCCTCATCTAAATCTGAAAGAGCTCCATGCTAGAGGCCATGGAAGCAACCTGGGCAATCAACACACTCATTTTCTCATCTGAAGGTGAAGGTTTGGAAGGAGATCTAAAAGGTTGTCCTGGTTCCTCAAAATGAACTGAATCCTGTCTCTAGGAGGACTCAATAAATCAGCATCAATCATGATGTCTCCCCAGTCAGGCTCAACCTCAGTCTCTGCTGCTGGCTCAACATCTGTCTCTGCAAACTCTGGTTGATCTGCAATCTCTGCCTCAAGCACTGTCTCTACAATCTCTGGCTACTCAGCTGACTCAACAATGGGAGAAGATGCATGGATAGGACAATGGACAGGAGAAGAAGAGTGAGTAGGAGATGGAATAGAAGGAATGGTTTGGGATTTAGGGACCCAAACATTACTAGACTCTATAAGAGAGTATCCCATTCTCATGATGGTTGCTTTAGAATAAACATCGGAGTCAGTAATAGATTTCTTGTCCTGATATGAGTCCAAAGGGACTTTGAAATGTAATGAAATCCCTGCCACCACCTCTGGAAATGATATCATATGTAATGATGTGGTGTGCAAGCCTAGCATCAAGGGTTAGGTCCTTGAGCTTAAGAGGGACAGGGTTAGTGATATCTTTGTTGATAGACATCACTTTCAATGCTTCTATCACATTGAATCCCTCATTGGAAACCCACTAATTAGTGGTATATTCTTGGAATTCCCCAATAGGCTAAGGTCAGCAACATTAAAATATATGAGTTTTCCAGGGGCATAGGATGAGAATCTTTGGGCAGTTTTATCAAAAACAAGGTGGGAATAAAATTGCTTACAAAGAGTAGGGTACATGGACTCACGTAATTCTAGGAACCTATGCCAGCTAAGAGTTTTGAATTTTGCAGCAATAACATCAAGACCAATGTCTTTAAAGAGATCAAAATCTGGAATTTACCTAATATTGGTTCTCTTTTGATGAAGAACCTGGAGTAGTTCTCTTGGGCAGCCTTGGTCTTGAACAAGTTTGGAATCTCTTCTTGAGAAGGCTCCGAGACTTTGCTCTTTGAAGTTTCTCTTATTTTCTTCTTTCCCTTCTCAACAGCTATGGGCTTCTTCTTCATTTTTGGCATCGAAGGGTTCTTGGTTCAAGGAGCCATTGGCAATGGAATGTTTAAGAGGAGTTTAGCAAAGAATGGATGAGGATTGGAAGGTTGAGGAATGTGAGGGAAAACAGATTTGAAAAAGTGAACAGTAAAGAATTGGGGGGAAATGGATTTATTTTTATATATCTGAGGACACTCGTCGACGAGTAGGTTTGACTCGTTGCTGAGCGGCTTCAGAAACCTGAAAAAATGCTTCACTCGTTGCCAAGTAGCAATGACTCATCGTCAAGTGGAGTAAAAATAGCTACTGGAATGCCCACTCGTCGATGAGCACAATCTTGTACTTCTGACTCGTCGACGAGTCAATACATAGAATTTGAAATTTTGAGAATTTCAAACTCTGGATTGTTTCCTTAAGCCCTTAAACCTGTTTATTAAAGAATATAAGACATTTTAAGACACAAATCATGTTGGCATACATGGTAAACATAATCCATCAAGAAACATACATGCATTTTCAACCAGAATTATCAGGATTTTCAATTTAGGCAAAATTTATGTCACGATGTACAGCCATGCCTAATTCTCTTCTTAAGGTGCTAAATCTTTCATAAGGGAGAGGTTTGGTAAATATGTCTGTAAGTTGGTTGTTTGTTTCAACAAATTCCAACATTACATCCCCATTTTGAACCTGATCTCTTATGAAATGATACCTTATTTCAATGTGTTTGATTGTAGAATGTTAAATGGATTCTTTTTCATACATATAGCACTTGTGTTATCACACATAATTAGAATTTTATCTTAAAACAATTTGAAGTCTTCTAATTGTTGTTTCATGTATAATGTTTGAGCACAACAACTCCCAGCTGTCACATATTCATCAGCCTCAGCTATTGATAGAGCTACAAAGTTTTGTTTCTTACAAGATCATGAAACTAGTGAGTGTCCTAAGAAATGACAACTACCACTAGTGCTCTTCCGATTAACTTTGCAATCAGCAAAGTCAGCATCAGAATAACTAACTAGTTCTAGTGATGTGTTCTTAGTATACCATAAACCTAGTTCAATTGTTCCAATTAAATATTTGAAAATTCTTTTAATTGCAGTCATATGTGATTCCTTAGGATTAGCTTGAAATCTAGCACATATGCAAACATTAAATATAATATTAGGTCTACTAGAAGTCAAATACAATAAACTACCAATCATACCTCAATATTTTGTTTCTTCCATACTTATGCCATTTTCATCTTTTTCCAGCTTTGTGGTTGGACTCATGAGAGTATCAGCATTTCCCAAATTTCTTAAGCAGCTCTCTAGTGTATTTGGCTTGATTTATGAAGATGTCTTCCTTTGTTTGCTTGATTTGAAGTCCGAGGAAGAAGTTCATCTCTTACATCATGCTCATTTCAAATTCATCTTGCATGGACTTAGCAAACTCTTGACACAAAGATTCATTAGTAGATCCAAAAATAATGTCATCAACATAGATTTGCACTAAAAACATATCATCATTTTTGGGCTTTATGAATAAAGTAGTATCTATTTTACCTCTAATGAATTCATTATCAAGTAGGAAGTCACTCAGTCTATCATACCAAGCTCTAGGAGCTTACTTTAAACTATAAAGAACTTTAGTGAGTTTGAATGCATGATTAGACATTTTATGATTTTCAAAGGAGGGTGCAACACGTGGTGGTGTTGCTATCCTATAACAAGAAGATGGCTTGACACTTGTTGTCACCATCTTGCGTTAGGGTGTATTTGTTTGGGGGGTAAGTGGGGGGAAGTAAAAGAAAGTGAGAGAAACACCCCACTTACCCCATAATTGGTTTGCAAAAAACTTTCACTTTCTAGAGAAGTAGACAATGCTAAGGAGCTTCTCAACGAATTCGGAAGGATATCTGGCCAACAAATTGGGCCTCGTATTTAGCAAGCACACACCGGGCAAGATCCAAAAGATGATCAGCAGAATTATAATCAAGACTCTAAAAGGTGTTGGGACGTATCTTGGAATTCCATCTATGTTTGGGAAGTCTAAAGCAAACCTCTTCTCCACCATCAGGGATCGAGTGATGAGTAGGCTCCAAATTTGGAAAGGGAAATACCTATGATTCATCATTAATTGCTTCAATGACATTTTTAGGTTCAATTTGAGAGAGGAAAGCAAGGTTATTACAAATATTTCTTCTTGTTCTTCCACCTTGTTTCATATTACCAAGTATTTGTTCTTTAGGGTAATCTTTTATTAATCTTCATGCCTTAGGAAGATGAATTTCATTTTCATTTAAGTTCTCATCTTCTAAGGTTTTGTCAACAACATTACCTTGGTTAGCATTATCTTCTTTATTTATTTCCAAGTTTGCTATATTTTTAGATAATTTATCTACTATTTCAATTTTATCATTATCTTCAATTCTTTTGGTTTCAAATGGATTAGATTCATCAAAAATTACATGCATAGATTCTTCAACAATTACAGAGGTTTTATTAAACAGCCTATATGCTTTGCTATTTGTGGAGTAACCAATAAATATTCCTTTACTAGATTTTGGTTCAATTTCCTTTAAATTTAGCTTACTATTTAGAATGAAACATTTGCAACAAAATACCTTAAAGTAACCAATGTTAGGTGATCTACCATTCCAAAGCTCATAAGGGGTTTTATTTAATTTATTTCTAATAACAACTCTATTAATCACATAGCAAGATGTATTAATGGCCTCAACCAAAAAATAGTTAGGTAAATTATGTTCATTTAACATAGTTCTTCCCATTTCTTGCAAAGATCTATTCTTTCTTTTAACTACTCTATTTTGTTGAGGAGTTCTAGGGGTGGAGAAGTCATGGTTGAAACCATTTTCTTCACAAAAAGATTCAAGCTATTTATTCTTGAATTCTCCACCTCTATCACTTCTAATAAAATTAATAGAGTAGCCTTTTTCATTTTGTACCCTTTTACATAATTTTTCAAACAAGACATGCACTTCACTTTTATGAGATAGAAATAACACCCAAGTGAATCTAGAATATTCATCTACAATAACAAAGGCATAAAGTTTACCGGCTAAGCTAGCAACATCATTTAGCCCAAACAAATCCATATGTAATAATTATAGTGGCCTAGAAGTTAATATTACTAGTTACTTTTTGAAGGATGATTTGATTTGTTTTCCTAGTTAGCAAGCATCACATACTTTATCTTTTGAAAACTTGGTTTTAGGCAAGCCTTTTACAAGTTCATTTCTAGATAGTTTAGATAACAAATTCATACTTGCATAGCCTAACCTTCTATGTCATAGCCAACTAGTTTCATTAATAGCTGAAAAACATATTGGGTTTTGAGAGATTAGTTCATCAAAATCAATTGTATATACATTTTCATATCTATGTGCAATAAACATTGTATTAATGTTATTCTTGTCTTTAATAATGCAAACTTTTGATTTAAATGATACATTTAGTCATTTATCACACAATTGACTAATACTAATTAAGTTATGTTTGAGACCTTCAACTAGTAAGACATTTTCAATAAAAGTAGTAGAGTCCTTACCAACATTACCTATTTTGATGACCTTCCCTTCGCGTTGTCCCCGAAGGTCACATGTCCTCCATCCTTTGGAGAGATTGAGATGAATAGCTCTTTGTTCCCTGACATGTGCCTTGAGCATCCACTATCCAAGAACCATCTTGTCTTGGAGGAGTTAGATTTCAAACATACCTACAAGATGAGATTTAAGTAACTCCAACATATTTTCCTCCCGATACCCACACAGTTTTTGGTTGGGACCCAAACTGATTTTTGAATAGTCTTAGGAAGGTAAGTTCCTTTTGAGACCCAAACCATGTTTGGTCCTTTATGGATGGTCTTGGGAGTAATTGTTCCTTTCGGACCCAAGATTTCTTTATTATTTTCTTTCCATTAAAGGTGAAGAATGCATTGGTAGGAGGGTTTAAAGCATTTTTAGATTTTGAAAAGAAATTTTGGTACTCCTTTTGTTTAGCCAAAGGGTTGCAGCTAAGACCAGCCTTTTCAAAAACACATCTTTGTTGGCCCAAAAGTCTTTCAAGATTCTTTTCTCTAGTAGACAAGGTGTGAGCTATTTTAGTCAAATCTTTAACTTTTGCTTGAAGTTCTTCACACTCACAAGGTGATTTTCGAGATGAATTATGGAAGTCCATTAATTTTTCATTTAAAACATCATTTTCTTTAGCAAGGGTGATCTTTTCATTTTGTAAATCATCTTTTTCTTTTAGTAAGGTTTCATTTATGTTTGACATAGAAATATTGTCATTTTTAAGTTGTTTATTCTTTGATCCTAGTTTTAGAAATTCAAGGTAAAGTTCATCAAAAGCTTCCCTAATTTCTTCATATGAAAGAGATTCATTTGGGAAAGAATTTACCTCTTCATTATCAAGAGTCATTAGGCAAAGGTTGGTGACCTCTTCATCACTAGAGCATCCATCCGACCCACTTTTTTCTGAGTCGTCCCACGTAGCCTTCATTGCCTTTTTTTTCTTGAATTTTTTGCCTTTCTTTAATTGAGGACACTCGCTCTTGATGTGTCCCGATTTCTTGCATTCATAGCAAATGAGTTGATCTTTCTTGCTTGATTCTCCTTTAGTTATTTCTTTGGAGAATTCTCTTTTGTAAGGCCTCTTCTTGAAGTTCTTCTTGTGCTTCAAGAACTTCTTGAATTTCCTTGCCATTAGAGCAATGTCATCATCTTCATCATTTTCTTCTTCCTCACTTTCTTGAGTAGTCTTCAAGGCAAGTCCCTTCTTTGCTTTTGGCTCATTTTCTTGATCCTTCATTATGACCTCATGAGTCATGAGAGATCCAAGAAGCTCATCCATAGGAAGCATGATCAAATCCTTAGCTTCTTGAATGACAGTGACTTTGAGACCCCAACTTTTTGGGAGTGAGCGAAGAACTTTTCTAACATTTTCTGCATTGGAATACACTTTACCAAGAGATTTTAGACCATTCAAAATATTAGTAAAGCGAGTAAACATATGTGACTTGAAGTTAGTTCATACTTATGAACTAACATACTTATCTTTTCTTCTTCAACTTGATTCGTGTCTTCATATGTGACTTGAAGTTTGTCCCATATCTCTTTGGCTGAATCACATCCAGAGATTCTATTAAATTCATGTGGAATTAGAGCACAGTACAAATTGCTAATCGCCTTAACATTTGTTTGGATGAGTTTAATGTCAGCCTCATTCCACTCTTCTTCAGTTTTAGGGATTCTAACATCATCAACTATTTTAGTGGGTAGATGAGGTCCTTTGACAATGACTTTCCAGCAGTCATAGTCAAAATCTTGGATGTAAACCATCATCCTGGTTTTCCAATAATAATAGTTTTCTCCATTGAACGATGGAGGACGGGTGGTCGATTGGCCCTCTCCTAAGGTAGTAGCAAATATATTTGCCATTAAGGGATCATTAACTCAAGAGGGTTAAGTCTAAAGCAAAGTACTAGGCTCTGATACCAATTATTGCCCAGTTAATGGACCCTAGAGGGGGGGTGAATAGGGTTTATGGCAATTTAAAAAATTGAGCTAAGTGATTTTGCGGAATTAAAAATTAATCACTGCTACTAACAACAATTAATCAGAAATAAATAGATAGACAGAGAGTCAGAGATACCAGACACAAGATGTGTTATCGGGGTTCAGCAATTGGCCTACGTCCCTGCCTTAAGCTTCCCACTTTAAGGATTTTCCACGATTTCAATAATCACACTCTTCTTTCCGGGCAAAGAGCAAGCCTTTACAAATCCTTTTTCAGGCTCAGGAATAACCTTTTACAATCCTTTTAGCAGGCTAAGGAATAACCTCTTCAAGAGAACACCTTCTCTTGGATACAAGAATACTCTCTTCTCAAATGGTGCTAGAATCCCTAATTCTTGCCTTTCAGCTTTTACAGAAATCCATTGGATTTGAAATCCGAATTTGAAAGCTCCTAACTGAGCTAAATAAGAATGGAATACAAAGCTTACAATTACTCAAGATTGATTGGAATAGAATGCTCAGAGATTGAGGGATTAAGATTCTAAGTATTCAATGCAAAAATAGAGTATTGATTACTAGAAGTTTGTGAGTGATGAATGAGCAATAAAACAGTGTTGGAATCCTTAATTTGTTCATAAATCATCTCCATTTATAGTTGAGCAATCCATATGGCCGTTGGGGGTAGCATTTAATGTAGACTAACCATTACACGATTTTCCCGCAGGCACTTGTCGACGAGTAAGTGGAAATCCAGTCTAAGTCGTCGCAAGTGGGAACAGAAGCAATTGCAAATTTTCTGTCCTTTCACTCGTCGCCGAGCCCCTTGAACTCATCAACGAGTCTACTGATTTTTTTCAGTAAACTCATCA
This sequence comes from Tetracentron sinense, assembly GCA_015143295.1. Lineage (NCBI taxonomy): Eukaryota > Viridiplantae > Streptophyta > Magnoliopsida > Trochodendrales > Trochodendraceae > Tetracentron > Tetracentron sinense. The sequence continues at coordinate 30,766,679 of CM026551.1, forward strand.
TAATGAAAGCAATTTGATGGGAAACATGCTAGGACCCTTAGGCAGACAAATTAATATTATTTTAATTATTTTTAGGGCCTTAGATTGATGTCCAAATTATACTAGGTCTCCTAGGGTCTTTCTAGGTAAACTATGAGTAATCTTTTCCAATGTCTTGAGGACTTTACAAGGTCCTAGACATCTATACTAGTCTTCATTTGGTGCTTTTCTTGTCATGGAGCTTGTGAAGCTTCAGTTGTATTGACTTTATGCATTAGCTTGATTCCTTGAAGCTTTTCTCCAGAAATGACTAGTGCTTGGACTATTTGCCTTGATGTCCTTGATTAATTTGAGCTTTTCAATTTCTCATATCTTAAAAGATAATCTTAATACTCTTTCTCTGAAATTTCACAATCTAAATGGAAGAATTAATATCATAAAGTTCATTCCATTATTTTGTTATCATCGAAACCATTAAGAGTACTTAGAGTTGTAACCTTGAGGCTAACACAAAATACGTGTACAGTGTCTCCCCTTCTAATTGATGGAACGAGTTAAGGGTTTGACGAACTGTCACGGTTCTCTGTTTGGAATAGAATTTCTTGTAGAATGCTTCAACTAATTTCACCCAAGTGGTGATGGTTCCTGGCTGTAAGGCTTGCAAGATGTGTGAACCTGAAAGAGCGTAAAATATCAGGGTTGAAAAGCCATGACTGCCATATTGTAATGCAACAACTACTCCCATTGGCATTGTGGAAATCACTGCCAAGGAATGTAAGTGGACTGTTGATTTAGTTGAGTAAATTCTTTAGAGGGTTATGCTCTAAAGTTGGCACCGTCGAAGAATTCACCGAACTTGAGGCTGGATGTGCAGTTACACTTTGCAACCTCGAAAGGATTTTCCCACCTGCATTCTTTGACATCATAGTACATCTAGTCATCCATTCGCAAGTGAGGACAGGGTTGCCGGTCCAATACAGTACCGATGGATGTATCCAATCGAGCGGTACGTGTTACACATTGAGTTCGTATTTCCTGCAATATGTTACTAATTTAGTCATATTCTGTTATATGACATTCACATTGTTATTCTTTCTATAACAGATACCTCCATACATTGAAATCATATGTACGTAACAGAAGTAAACCAGAAGGTTCTATAGCAGAGGGATCTCTTGCTGAAGAATGTGTCAGTTATTGCTCAAGGTATGTCCACGATGTTGAAACAAAGTCCAACCGTGTAACTCGCAACTATGATGCAAATGGGGTTGGGACATACAATGGATTGTCAATCTTTGCTGCACCTGGTCATGCTATAGGAAAGGTGGTGACTGCATATTTATCTGATGAAGTATCAAGGCAAATACACCATTATGTCTTGTTCAATTGTCCTGAAGTGGCACCATTTATTGGGTAAGGCGACTCCACTGAGTATTTATATTCATTGAAAGCACCTCCAGGTGGTATGCGCTAATTAACCACGATGATTAAAATACAGGGCACACTTGGAAAAAGTAATTCTTGAAAATTCCCATAGGCGGCAAATAGACATTGACCGCATCCACAATAGAGATTTTTCAAATTGGTTTGCGTCCAATGTTAGTAATATATGGGAATTATGTTTAAAATGGCAACAATTTTTATTTTTTTGACTATTTACTAACGTGAATTACTAAACACTAGTAGGTTACTATGTTGATTGGTGGAAGTCCAGAGCATCTACGTAATGATCTAAAATGGCTGGCTCGTGGCCCATCGAAGATTACATGCTACTTTCAACGGTTTGTCATCAATGGCTTTCGGTTTTGAACGAAATCGGTTGATAGTACCAAGAAAACGCAAAATAGCTGCATGGTCCTGACCGTAGAGACACCACAAAAATGCGATGTTACATACTATGGCGTTTTGCAAGAAATAGTTCAAGTAGACTATTACAAAGGAAGAAAGGTTGTGTTATTTAAGTGTGATTGAGTAGATGTTATGTCTCAAGGTAGTGGCATCAAGGAAGATGATTTCCAATTGACACTTGTTAATCTGGAACGGATACTAAATATCAATGAACCTTTTGTGCTTGCCTCACAAGCAATGCAAGTGTTTTATGTTGAAGACCCGTTGGAAAAATACTGGCACGTCGCTATTAAGTTAAAACCAAGGGAATACTTCGACATGCGAGAGGGAGTACATCCAAATTTGGCTGAGGCATTGCCCGAAATCATGCAACCGAATGTTGTACGATTGGACGACACTGGAGTGGATGTTGAAAATATTAGTGATATTAGGGTAGACATCCCTGAAACAACAATTGATGTACCTCTAACCATCACCGAGGCGGAGTCTTTACATGATCACTCAGGTGATTTTAAAGAAAATGATGAGTGAACTCTCTATATAGACACTTGATGTAATAACATTTTTCTAGAGAATTACAATGTCTGTTTTTGCTATTGGAACTCATTGTTTATCTTTGTTACAATAAGACTATTTATACCCCCTTCTATATTATGCATTCGTTATAGTTTACAGTTCACACTTCGTAATAGTGATGAAAACATGCAAAATGTTGACCAGAGTTCATTATGGGCGTTCCTTTAAAGTTGCAATCTTTCCCTAGTTCGTCTAAGGGTGGATGAAACTCATTGCAACATTTGTTCCTACAATCTCCACCTCCACTCTAATAAGACTACTAATAAAGGTGAACTACGGAACCTAGATAGGTCAGATTCACCTCCTTTGATGGTATAATACCAATTATAATGGAAACTCTTGGTCAATTGGTACTCTAAATTGATGTGAATAGAGAGGAAGTGATTTTAATTGCACACAGAGGAAAGTGATTTTAATCATCATTGAAAGGAATCAAAAGAAAAGGTAGTAAGTCCATTCCAAAGGAAAAAACTAAGTCTATTCCTTAAAAACACAAAGATCCAACATAACCAAACCCTTAGAGAATGTGTCACTATATCACCTCAATTAGTACCTCACTCAAAATCCATGAAAACACAAAGATTCAACACAACCAAACCATTACATAAGGGGAAAAAATTACAGTACCAATTGAAAAGATAAATCCATCCAGTGAACCTCAAATCTATGTTTGAGTTGAGAACTCACAAGATCAAGAGGATGGTTAGGTTTCCCTAGAAGTCTATCTACCCTTTTTATGTTTTAACAATTAAGTTTATTAATTAAATGGATGATAAACTTAAAGTGCGAAAATAAGGAAAACAAGCACACCACAACACAAGGATTTTTTACGTGGAAACCCTTCTAGGAAAAACCACGGGACCTAGTCCAGCCAAGAGATATCACTAAGACAAAGTCAACAAGAACTTACAAGACTAGAACTTGACTCCTTCAGACTCAACACTACGATCCTTCAGTTCTTAGTCCTCCATGCCCCGAAAAGTATCATGTACTCGCAAGTCCCGTGATCAACCACAGCCGCTCGTACAACCATAATCTTCAGATCGATCTCCGTCAATGATGGCTTCAGATTCCACTGACCAAATCACACATCCACGATCCTTCTTGAATCGATCTCTTTCACAAAGGCTTCGGAACACTCCGGCCAATTTGTTCTATCCAGAACAAGTTGATGGTTTGATTAAAATCAAATCCTAGATGGACTCCATCAATGGAAAAGTCCAAGCAAGTAAGAATGGAACAATGACTTGCAAAACTAGGATGGAAGAGAGAATAACAAAGGGGAGGAGAGACAATAAAATTAGAGCTTTTATAAACTGTAAAGATAGTTAAAAATACTCTCTATACTCTCCCAAAATTTGCTCCCATGGATTAGAAGTGTTGTATTAAATAGATGAACAACCCTAACAAGTTAGAAGTTGCCAAAACAGGTTTAGAAACAAATTCCCATATCAAGGTCAACCCTGGGAGTCACTTGGGTCGACCCAACATTGAACTTTGGTCGACCCAAGTGTCTTCCAGGGTCAACCTTGGATTTTTTCACTCTATGCCTTTTTTCACCATACAATTTTTTGGAGACTCAGGGTCGACCCAAAGTGCTCAAGATTGACCTTGAGCTGCCAATTTCATATTTTTTTGTTCCTTTAAACCTTAGTGCATTCCTTTACTTATCCCAGGCTTTTTGGAACAAAATTCCATGATTTTGGGCATTTCCAAGAGGGTGATTTTTGGTCTTCTAGGTCTCACTTTTGGTAACATGGTATCTAGGTCACTTACCATCCTATAAGTGAATTGAAGGATAAAAATCGGAATGTCATCAACTGGTCTTCTTCGGTCTTCATCTTCACTTGTCATGGATGTTTGAAGGCAATGACACAAGATACACTAGACTCACTTGTTTTGACACCAGAATAAGCCAACACTAAAAACATGGACTTTAGACCAATAATATTCAGAAAATATGCTACAAAGATGAATTTTTTTTTGTTCAATGCTATAATATCTAGTATGTTGATGCAATTGCAATGAACATAGTCATATTATCAGGGTAATCTTATATGTCCACTCTGTTAGAATTTTGAATGAAAGAAATGGCGAGATGGAGAGCTACATAAACAAAATTATATCATGTTTCAAATATATAATAAATGACTAACCTTAGAAGTATGAGTAACCTTATCATGAAGTCCTGGTTTATATAACTTGATATTATATCACATAATAGAGTGCTCCAGAAATAACTTACAACTTCACAAGTTGATTATCTGAATAACTAGACAACTGATGGAAGCATGCAAAATGTTACTTTTAATGGAAATAACTTACAACTCTGCCTTGGATGTGCATGGACTTTTACACTTTGATTGTCTGCTGAAATGTTAATTATATTGTATATTTCTATATTGCACTGTAAGAGCAGGATGCGGTCGTATTTTAGACACTCGCGTAGGGACTGTGAGGCCTCCTCTTCTTCTAGGGTTGGTACATCCCAACCATTGATTGACCCCCTGCAGGATCTGGTTCACCCCAATGATCATGAGATGGAGCAGGCAGGGGCATTCAAGCAGGACGCAACAAAGCCTGCAACAAGTACAAATTCCGTTGAACAACAATTTATTTACGACTATTGCATTAATTTTCATGTTTATTCTATAGGATTATGTCATTATATTTTTTGCACAGCACCCCGCAGACGCACCAGGGGTGCGAATAGGATGCCACCCCCGCCCCCACCAGGAGAAGGCATGACGGTTGTGAAAGTTAACAACCTGGGGCAGCCCTGTGGGAAAAATGCAACGAAGCTAACTACAGTGATAGGGGTCCTGGCAAAGGACGGGAATATCATCCCATTAGGGATACATAAGGACTGGAGGCATGTCCCTTTGGAGAGGAAGCATGCGATGCTAGATATCATATTGGTAAGAAAAATATGTGTTAACCCTTGTGTTATTTATTTCCTTATTTTCACGTTCAATGTACTGACTCTAATGCTGTGGTTGCCTTTATTTTTTTGCATATTACTTTTCACATCCCCGACGAGCGGACGAGGAATTGGGTTTTGCAGAAATGCAATATGTTGTGGAAAGCTTGGTGGAAGCGGTTGTACGATGACTAGTACAAATCGGAGCACCAACTACAGGAGCAGTATGCTTATGTGTCTAATAGGGTAGTGCCAGACCAATGGAGGGAACTTGTGGACCACTAGAGGACAGAAGAAGCCATAGTATGCAGACAATTTAAGCTTTAATATTCTATGATCGATATACTCACAATACTAACTAACTGATATCATGTAAATAATAGGCTATCAAGGAAAGGAATAGGCAGAATCGAGCAAATCTGACTATAGCTCACACAGCTGGGACGAGGCCTTATGCCCATTATAGGAAGGCTAAGGTATAGCTATCACATAATTATTCAGGGTCTGAACGTTCAATCAATCTTTTTGATATTATTTTCATTACGAAGTTATTAATCACCTCTCAAATTATTCATGAAGCGTGCAAACCATCCGGACGGGCTGGAGCGGACCGGCTCCAAATGTTTGGGGTGTTTCATACATGCAGGGATGACACTTTCATCGATGAGACATCGCAGCAGTTGCACGTATGTTTATGGATTTATTCATTCAATATTATCGACATTGCATGCAAATTATGTTTTTATTGTTAGGTTTCATTATCGTAATTAAAGATATCTAGAACTACAGACGCAGATGACTCAGCGATTGAGCCAGCACCCTGAGGGCACCAAGAGTAGCACTACCCGAAATGAGGTATTCACCCAGGTGATAGGACCAGATGGACACGAGCGTGTCCGCACTTATGGACTTGGTGTTACACCCTCACAGTTCCACTCTCCAGATGTAGATCACTAGAGGCGGAGGGCACAGGATGCTAAGGCTACGCAGCAGGCAACAGAGGCTGTGCGACTGGCAGTGGAGGATGAGCACCGGGCAACTATGTCGAGGTTGGAGGCCGAGGTGGCCACGCAACAGCAATACACGGCCAAGATTGCAGGGTTCTTACAGACAAGGGCATTCCCATCCTTCCCCGGACCACCATCCCAGTCTAGAGCATTCCAGTCTGACCTCGGGGGACCATCCTAGTTATACCCTGGGGGACCATCCCAGTTCTACCCCAGGGGACCATCCCAGATCCGCCTATCTCGTGATGACGAAGCCACACAGCCCCCTGATTTCCCCCTTAATTAGAGATATTTCTTCATATGCTTGGTTGGCATGTGAAGAGTTAAACCAGACTTCACCTTTTTTTTCTGTTCATATTTTTGGTGTTGTATACATTTAGAATGATGTGAATGGTTAAACAATGCGCACATTTTCCTTGTGTTTTTTGTCCCGATTATGACATCATGTGAATATGTGTATGCATTTGCTTCTAATGAATTGTGTACTTTGATTTTCATATGTTGATGCATTTGCTTCTGATGAATTGTGTACTTTTATTTTAATATGTGCATGTATTTGTATTATATTATCCCCAAAGAGCATGGTCTATGGTTATGGCTACTTGTGTTATTGATATAGTTCCTATTTGATGAGAAATAAACTTTGTTTGGATTCAATTATTAGCTATTTATTAGGGTCACCGACAAAATTCATACTGCTGATACGGAGGCAATAACAGGTATTTCTCAAGATTTATGTTCTTAATGATGGTATTGGCACATGCTTGTACTTGTATGCTACTAGTCTACTACTACTTCACTTCAGGAACATGTGTTGTCTTCTTTGTTAAACATTCATGCTTATCGCCACATTCTTCATATTTACCTTAGGTTGTGTATTGCTTTTATATTTGTCTTTCCATAGACATGGTCAACTCTCAACTCTCAAGTAATTTTTTTTATACTTTTGGTCATTAAAATTTCTATTTTTAGCAACATTAGAATTTATATGGTAAGCATATGATAATTCAAACAGGCCTAACTGCTGTAACTACTTGTTCAGACACCAAGGTTATGTCCAAGTTGCTCTAGTGCTTGATGGAGTTGATGTCACTGGACCACATTTGCACACCGTGAGTCTGGTTATACTTCAGGCAATCTGAATCATTGTGGTTTTTACAATGTATTGACTTTATTGCAGAATTATTGTGTTGTGCAGATCTACCCTCATGGATCGACTGACACTCTGCCATTTGCGACGATGGGCTCAGGTTCTCTTGCTGCAATGTCTGTATTCGAGTCAAAGTACAGAGAAGACCCAACTATAAGTTGGCTTATTGTAATATCCAACTACTTTTCCATTTTAGTTTTGTACTATTGTTATACATTTGGTATTAATAATTTAGACAACCCTAATGCCTCTGATTCTTCAATAGAGCTCAGTAAACTAGCAGTACTACTCATGATTCTTGGTAGAAAATTGGACAATATACATGTTGGTTGGTGGTGGTATGAATAATGTATGTTATGAGCAGCGCATGCTTATCTCCATATTTAATCAAATTGGACAATATACATGTAGGTTGGTGGTGGTATGAATAACACACAACACACAATACACACACACACTTGTTGTTAGAATGTATTAACCCCCCCCCCCCCCCACACACACACACACACAGACACAACACACATATTTGCCGTATTAGGTGTCTAACACACACAACACACACTATCTATGCCTTATAGAACTGGTAGCATGTGTTGCACCCAACACATATACCGTTTTTTTTAGAAATCACACATTATACTCACTCACTTGCTGTTAGTGATTATCTTACACACATACACTTGTTGTTAGTATGTATTAACACACACATATTTGCCGTATTAGGTGTCTAACACAAATGGTCTTATAGAAGTGGTAGCATGTCACGACCCAAAATACCCCCTAGAAGTTAGGGATACTTTAGCTCGGACCGCCGTATCATACCATCCTGTATGACACATAAGGCACATACACTTACCATCCTGTCATGACACATAAGGCGTACATATCGTCTTGGAAGAACATACAAGGCATACTAAAAGGCAAACCCAAAAATTTCTTGATAACTTAACTGTATTCTAAGTGTATACAAGTGCGACAAATCAAAGCGGACACACCCACTTAGTTAAATATGCATGTCTCTCTCTCTCTCTCATCACTCAAAACAAGAATAATAGGGTTGTCTGTCAAGACTCTTATCTTCATATGATGACCCCAAGTAGGATCCTCTTCCACATACTCTTTTTCAACCCGGAGCTCTGGGTTACAAAAACCAAATAAACCTGCCGACATAAACGTACGGCTAAGCATGGAATACTCAGCGTCTACAAACTACTAACTAACGATGTTATAAAACATTAACATGTTATATATAGTACAGTTAATCAAAACATATGCATAATCAGAGTGAGAAAGTTTAAAGCAATCTAGCAATTGAATATTCTCGAAAAGTATACTTTGAATCATATCTTGAGTTCGTACTTTCACAAAACATATTCTAAATATCTTATGAGGACTTATGAGACCTTAGACTTATGAGATCCTTATGAGCTTTAACTTATGAGCACTTATGAATTCTTGCAATAGTTGGGATTCCTTGTGAGCATGCGAGATCTGAGTGAGCATGATTTTCTTGTGAACTTGTGAGCTTATGAACTTGTGAGCTTGTGAGACATGACTGCTTGTGAGTCCATGTATAGTGGGATTCCTTGTGAGCTTTGAAACGATCTTAGAACACCAACTCAAAGTTTGGCCTTATCCTTACTTGTGAACTTGTGAGCTTGTGAACTTCCTTTTTCAAACACCTTGCTTGTGAACTTATCTTAAACACCTTTCTTATGAGAAATCATCGAATCATGCGAGACTTGTGAATACCATGCAAAACTTGTAAACATCATGCGAGACTTGTGAACTTGTGAATATCATGCGATACTTGTGAACATCATGCGAGACTTGTAAATATCATGCAATACTTGTGAACCCCATGCGAGACTTGTGAACATCATGCGAGACTTGTAAATATCATGCAATTCTTGTGAACCTCATTCGAGACTTGTGAACATCATGCGAGACTTGTAAATATTATGCAATACTTGTGAACCTCATGCGAGACTTATAAACATAGAAATCATATTCATGAGAGTAAGTGTGAGCATCATAGTATTCATAGTGAGTATTGAAAACATTGAAATAGATCATGGGATTTCATTCATGGAGTGAACATAGCATATACATGGGCTACTTAGCCTATTTTGTAAAAATCATAATTCTAAGCTTACTTTACAGTAAAACCATTCTTTCAATATTTATGCTTAAACCAAAACTCATCATAAAAGTATGGTGATAATATACATCATTTGTGATCAATAGGGTAAGCAAGGTTGACTCATTACGTATAATAAAATTCTCAATTTCATTTCATTCCTTCGATAGCATACGCCTATAAGCCTACATGCCTTAGTCTTCCTAAAAACATACATCAATACCTACTATTTCATTTCAATCATGCTAAAAGTATTTACGTACAAAGTTAAAACTTAGCTTTCTACAAATTTGCATCCAAAATCATAGTTTACTAATACTGAGCATGAATGAATCATAACATAGCTAGTTAGTAGATTGTTCTACCTTAAAATGAAGTTTTTACACTTCTGTGGATCAGCATCAAGCTTGAGGAAAACTTGGTTGAAGCTTGGGAAAATCTGGGTTTGAAAACCCCCCTTCTTCAAGAACACGAACAGAATTTCTTTGGAGAAATTCCAAGCTTTGAAATCACCTTAGTGGTGATTTGTGAGCTTGGGAACACTAAAGGAAGGAAGTTTGACAAGGTTGGAACCTCACTTGAGCTTGGGGAAGAACAGTTGTAAAGGAACAAAGTTTCTCTTCTTCTTCTTCTTCAATCTCTCTCTCAATTACATTCAAGAGTTTAGTAACCCTTATACACGAAATTCAGACCCTATTTATAGCCTAAAGGCTGCCAAATATCTCAAAATATCTTAGAAAAATATCCCCCAAGGTCGGTGATGAGTTACAGCTCATTACTGGACCTTTTTGGCCATTTTCGAGTTGAATTCATCGACGAAATCAACCCCCCAGCACACTTCGTCGCCGAAATTGAACTCTGCCTGGGCGGTTTTTCCTGCTTTGGTATTTTGACCATAACTTTTAACTCGCTTATCTGATTTTTACGATTCAATTTGCGTTGGATTCATCTTTCAAAGGGGAACAACTTTCATGTCTTACAAAACTCCTAATTCTGAGGTTTTAATGGTCTAAATGGGCCCACAAGTGGACTGGTCCTGGGATGAATCTTAGCAGACCAAAATTGACAGCAGACCAACTTGTGGAAATCTGACATTTGACCCAACTTTTACTAAAAATATGAAAAAGCGGTAAACATGAACCTCGAAGAGGGTTTCAATACCTTTCCAAAAATTAAGAATCACTCGATTCCGATCAGCGGTGAGAATTATAGAGCTCTTTAAAGTTGAGGGTATGTTTAGGCATCCCTCTTCTTTTAACACTAAGAACCTTTCCCTTTTTTATTTTAACACCCATAAACATCAAGGATGGTTCTTTAGTACCCTCACACACCATAAAACCTATGATAAACTCCTCATATCATTCATAAGAACCTAGGGAACCTTGGACCTCACAAACACTGTTTACTGCACTATTCACACACTATTCACTTACAACCCTTTAAGCACTTAGGGTATTTTATATACCCTTGCTTTTACCCACTTTGAGTATATTTATACTGTCCTTTTGAGACTCAACATATGCATCTAAAACCCTCACTTGACTTACTATACTATCAAGAACAAAATAAAAGGCTTTAGGCCTTTACACACACCATTCAAGGACACTATTCACTAGTACTATTCATAGCATAGTAGACTCGAATTTCGGGGTTCTACATAGCATGTGTTCCACACAACACATACACTGTATTTTTTAAAAAGAACTAATAGCATTTATCTAACTCACACAACACATCACATGCGCATGACACATACACTTTTTGGAAATGATAGCATATGACTAACATACACACACCTCACATGCCACACACTGTTTGCATGTAATTTACATCATACACTCGTACCTTTGAGGAATGCTAGCATGTAATCAGCACATACACATACACATCACTCATACCTCTAAGGATCTTAGTAGCTCATTTATGATTAATATAGCATAGTCTTCCGATTTCAGTTCTTCCTAATTGTCATGACTATATTAGATGATTCCATAATCTTTAAAATTATGCATTCTGGTTTTGATCCTTGGAACAAATAATCTTTAAAATTATGCATTCCGGTTTTGATCCTTGGAACAAGTAATCTTTAAATTGAAATGCTCTTCTCTATTGATTGGTATCATGGTGATGTCATTTTTTTTCTTTCAAATTAAAGTTATCACATTCTTCAACTGCCTTGTTAAAAACATTTGCATCTGGGATTAAATTAGGCAGTTAATGGGGAAGTCAATTTAAGTTATGGTTCCAGTATTTCTCTTGTTTTGGCTTCCTGAAATACTCCATAAAATTCGGGAATTCCCCCACTATTATTTATTACCAAATTGTGGTTTCTCGGAGCTATGAATTCCCCATTACTAAGATCCTTATACCTACTTATAAGGTTCAGAATTATGGACTGCAGACCTTCATACCATAATCTCGTAGTCCATGAAGTCTCTAAATTTGATAATATGGATTGGCGTTGTAGGTAGACAGTGTGAACAAGCAGGGTCTCCTCCTGGAAGTTGTGCAAGTGTTGACAGACATGGATTTTTCCATCTCTAATGGCTATATTTCCTCTTATGCTAGATGGTTCATGGATGGTATGATGTTAACTTATAGTTGTGGATGTCGAAAGTATAGGTATAGATATAGTTATGGATGTGGATGTGGATGTGGATGTAGATGTGGATGTGAATATGAATGTGGATGTGGATATGAATCTGTCTATTATGTGAAATGTTTCAAAACAGGTTACAGGTTTTTTGAAAAACAGGATTTCAGATTTAGGGTACTGGTTTGTAAGAAAAAAAAATTGTATTAGAGACGGAATTATTTCCGTCTCTAATGTTAATGGTGATGGAAATAGAAATGTTGCATAATAGTATTAGACACGGAAACAATTTAGTGTCAAAAACATATTTGACACGGAATTATTTCCGTTGATGATATATTCAGATTCAGAAATTGTTCTGTGTCTGATATTATCAATAGACACAGAACATTGTGACGTCATATATGTTTTCACATTTACGAATAATTATCATTAGACACGGAAATAATTCCATTTCTAATAATAGTATTAAAAACGGATAATTATTTCTGTGTCTAATAACATCAGTGATAAGAGCAACTGTCACGATTTAGGCATGGTTATGATTTTCGTTTCTAATAGTATTAGACACGGAAAAAGTACATCAGGCACGGAAAATTTCAGTTGCTATGCGGTTGATTTCTTGTAGTGTGGAGACCAACCGGGTTATAGTAATATAGATGAGATTAATTTTGAGCTGGAGCTCTGCTTCACGGTATTGAAGCGGGGCTCCCTTATTTACGCTAGGGCAGTGGCACAATTGTAATTACTAAGACAGGCTGGAACAATTTGGCAACACATAATTACAATGTTGCCACTGTCACAATGTAAAAAGGGAGCTCCGCCCCAAGCCTTGAAGGAGAGCTCCTCTTTGTATTTAAACTGGTTTTTTATAGAGAAGAAATGTTTAGATTGATCTACGTTCTTTTTTTTTATAGTAACAAATAAAATGTATCACATGATTAATTTAAAATCTTTAATTAAGTAAATATTAATCTTAGGTATTATAACTAAATTCTCTTTTTGATAGGTTGTAGGGAGGCGTATTAGTCGAGTACCTTGCCTTCTAAGTAACATGATAATCTCAATATTTAACATAGAAAATCCACTTACATGTGCAGAATCCTAGTTACAGTGTAACTCAGTCTCTCTTCCAATAAAAACTCTCTTATAGAGTTATAGTGAAACTTAGTCTCGCTTCCTATAAAAACTCTCTAAAATTAGTTGTTCTTAGTCTACCATCATGTCTAAAATTGGAGAAATCTTGAAGCTATGAAACAAGGAAAATATAGCCCATGGCATGGGAGACAGGAGCGGAGCCACATGGGCCCAGGTGCACCCCACCCCAATATTTGAAAAAGAAAATTGATACGAACCTATCCACATGAGCTCCTATTTTTAGCTATTTTCTCTCTATAGTTACCTTGCATAATGGGCAGTCTGAGTCTTATAGTCTTTTGAGTTGTTCTTATATTTTCAGTTGTTAGGAAGGTAGTGTTTTTAGATTAGTAGGAAGTAGGGGTCATCCTTTCGTATTGTTTGGAAGGAAGTAGCTTATTTATTTTGTATTCTCATGAGGGAGAAAGCAACAAATTTGATAATATTCAATAATTAATCTTAGTTCCATTTGCTTCTACACTTCTCCATCTTGGGTCCTGTCATTCTAGTATCAAAGCCATTTCTTTTCTTGTGACTATTGAAATTCCGCCTACTCTCCCGTGAAATCCAGACGTTTAACCAGGCTTTGCGAAGGACATCCACAACGAGATTGATGATATGCATGTGTGTCTAATAGAATTGACAGAAGCAGTCCTGAATATTCAAGCAATTGTCAACACCTTACTTCCACGTCCACCCAATATGCAAGAAACAATCATCCACCACCTCGCCAGCCACTGGAGAACCGACAACCACCTAAATGGCTCCATTTTGAGGATTCCAAGGAAGGCCAATACGATTGGACTTTCCCACTGTAACGCCTAAAATCCTCCATTGGTCAAAAAGGGACTTTGGACCCATGACACTACATAACATCCTTAACATAAAGCAATAATAGGCATAACTAAATTATGAACCTGAAAATTTCTTCAATAAAATAAGAAAAAAATCAATAAATGTTATAATTAATCCTATGACCCAATCCCGTAAATAAACTAATAGGGTTATTAATGAACCCAATATAAATCCTAATAATTAAAACCTAAGCAACATCAAAATTTAAGTAGTTATTACATCCCTTAAAATTGAAATAAACACTAAAATGTCTTAAGTCAATAATATGGGTAGTAATCTGGGTTGACATCACCCTCCAAGTAGTCACCTTCTCTTTCCTCCTGGTATTCCCTCTTCTACCCACGACTCGTAAGCATTGTTATCAAATTCAGAACCTAAACATGCTGACATCAAAGGTACAGCTTAGTATTGAAACACTCAGAGTTGTAAAATATTCACTAACAACAAATAATATCATGCAGTAATTAAAATAATCATAATCATGTTTTTCAATACATATTAATCAAAGTGTTGAAAACTTAGAACAAATATAAGATCATTAACATGATTTTCAGTTTAATAACAATACATGCATTTTATGCAAACTTATGAGACTTATGCAACATTGAGACTAGTGCGGTCTTTACCATGCATTACAGGTCTTTGTAAGTTCTTAACCACCACATGTCGAATATGATCGTTTTCATATCATCACATACCAAAGTATGATCATTAACATAGCACCACATATCATACCATGATCGTTATCATATCACCACATGGCGAAACATGATCATTACCATAGCACCACATGCTGACATGATTGTTCTTCCAATTTTACCTTAGAGTGTTTTCTTTGGTTTTCAACTTTTCATGCTTATGAGACTTTTAACAATGACCCATGCTAGTGACACTCGTGTGAGTGGTATGATCCACTTTCATTAGGGTTAACCATTAAACTATAATTTCCATCATTAAAACTCTAACAAAACGTCACAATATTCCATTAAAACAAAGGATCTGGGTTAAGGTAACCTAAGCATTCACCATTCTAAAATTAAATTATAATATATACATACATAAATAAACTTACCACATGTAATTCATAAAAACAATAATTAACATTCACAGTAACATTCACGGGCTAATATTTAATATTCACGGATTAATAATAATTCAATAACTCATTGTAAATCAATTATCAATAATTCATTAAATCATAAAAACTAGCATTCTTAATTCTCCTTTATTTAAAATAATATTTGGAACTTCTCAAGATCATGTCCATTCAATATTAAATCCAATCTCATTCATGCAAAATCAAACATATTAAATATACTCAATATTTAAGCATAAACATAGATCATCAATATGAATCATTAGTGAGAATTTAAATCAAACCTAATATAATTCCTTTGAATAAATTATGTATCTTATAACTTATCAATCAAATCTTGTTCTTCATCTTTAACAATTAGATCTATCAATATTCAAATCTTACAAGATATATTTAATCTTAATTGTTGGTAAAAGTTAGACTTTTACCTGTCAAGATTGCTTCCCTACGATCGAAGCTCTTTAGAATAGTTGGATCTTGATCTCCAACAATGCTTCTTGATCTTCAAATAATGTTTCTTGATCTCTAGCCTTTTTTCCTTCTTCTGTAAGCAAATCCCTAGATCTTCTCCCTTTGAAAACCCTTAGAATACTCAAGGAAAGCTCTCTCAATAAAAACCTAATAAATTCTGAGGAATAATAGGTTAAATAGGAAAGCCAAAAATAGAGTTTGGGGTTTCTCGAATTACTATTCACGCATTATTCATATTTCTGCGTATTTACGATTTTACCACTGAACTTTGAAAATTTAGAGAGGTTAATTCTTATCGGATTAAGTTCAAATTTGAACCGTAGATACTTTAAGACATCTAGAATCTATCCTATAATTTTCATAAATTTTATATGAATTTAAATGACCAAAATGCCCCTACATTGATAGAGAGATGATTTCATCTATTTTTCACTTGTTTAATTTATAAAACATGTTGCATGCTACTTTAATTGTTCCAATTTTAAACTTATGTAATAAATAATCATGACAATCGAGAATATTAAATTAAGTGATGCGAATACCAAGAACTTAATTGTCGAGTCTGTACACCCACCTTCGATGGTACTAATCATGAAGGTTGGGTCTTCTGCGCCAAACAATTTCAACTCCTTAACGGTATACCCAATCAACAAATGGTGGAACTATCAATAGCCCACAATTTCCTTCATCCACGGATTGCAAAACAATGTGGCTTCAATACTGTAAGTTCTACGCACCCAATTAATAGTGTATTGTGCAGAGTCCAGGGTCCTGCATTAAGGTACCTTTTCTCTACAAGGGCGTCAATTCATATGTGATTTTTTCCTGCTGCCAGTATGTGGTTATGATGTAATATTAGGAGCAGAATGGCTCATATCCTTGTGGACCATAACATGGGACTTTGGGAAGCTGGTTATGCAATTCATGCATAACCATCACAATATCACATTAAAGGGACTCAGTTCCACCTCTTGACTCGGTCCAAAATGAAGGCGAATTCCATCGTTTATTTTCTCAGCAAAGGCAAGGTTTATATTTATGTCTAATCCAATTGCATTACAGTTCTCCACTTGTTGGATCAATTTGAAGATGTCTTTGCTGAACCTCATGGCCTGCCACCCAAAAGGAACCAAGATCACCATATCCCCCTACTACAAGAAAGTACTCCTACCAATGTCCGGCCTTACAGGTATCCTTATTTCCAGAAAAATGATATATAAAAAATATAGTAAGGGAGATGAGGGATTCTGATATTATTAGACCTAGTACAAGCCCTTTTTCTTCCCCCGTCCTTCTCGTCAAGAAAAAGCATGGTACATAGCGTATGTGCGTTGATTATCGCGCACTCAACAGCATCACAGTGCAAGATAGATATCCCATTTCCGTTATTGACGAGTTATTGGATGAACTTCACGGGGCCAAGGTCTTTTCAAAGCTAGACCTCCGTTCTAGCTATCACCAAATTAAGGTGGTTGAAGGTGATATTTCAAAAACTGGTTTGCGTACACATGAAGGGCATTATGAATTCCTCGTTATGTTATTTGGACTTTCTAATGCTCTCGCCACTTTTCAGAGCCTGGTGAATGAAGATTTTAGCCCCACCTTCGAAAATTTGTATTGGTATTTTTTGATGATATCCTCGTATATAGCTCAAACTTGCAGGAACATTTGGAACATCTCAAAATTATCCTACAAATTCTATGAGGGCATAAGTTATATGTCAAAAGATCTAAGTGCTAAATTGGTTAAGCCATGGTTGAGTATCTCGGACATGTCATCTCGGTTAATGGGGGTCAGGTTGACTCATCCAAAATAGAGGCTATTGAACTTTGGCAGAAAATAGCTTCTCTTAAAACCTTGCGCTGGTTCCTTGGTCTTTCTGGATATTACTGCAAATTTGTGAAGGACTACGGGAACATAACAGCTCCACTCACCAACATGCTACGCAAGGATTCGTTTGTGTGGTCCTCAGAGGCTGAATTTGCTTTTGATAAATTAAAGAAGGCACTTATTTCCACACCAGTCTTGGCACTTCCTGATTTCTCTCAAGACTTTGTTCTTGAGTGCGATGCTTCTGGATCAAGAATAGGAGTAGTATTGACTCAAGGAGGCCGCCCATTGGCCTATCTCAGTAAGGCATTGGCTTCCAAACATCGTAATCTTTCAGTTTACAATAAAGAGATGTTAGCTATTATATTTCTATCTCAAAATGACGCCCTTACTTGTTAGGACGATATTTTCGTGTAATAACTGACCACCATACAATCAAGTATTTTGTAGAACAAAGACTCACTATCTTGGAGCAACAAAAATGGCTCACAAAGTTACTTGGGTACAACTATGGGATTGTCTATCAACAAGGCAAGGAAAATATTACAGCAGATTCCTTATCGATCTTGTTCATGATAAGGCTGAGATACATACTCTCTCCATTCCTATATTTGCAAGCTTGGACGAGATTAGTAAGGAATACTCACTGGATAAGGACCTTCAACAGATCATTAAGAAGCTACAAGAGGATCCTTCCTCAGGTCCACATTATTCATTTCAGGACAATATTATACGATACAAGGGTCGATCGTTTAGTCGTGCCATCCACATCTTCATGATGTTCCAAGATACTCGAGGAATTTCACTCTTCTCCTATTGGTGGACATTTGGGATTCTTACCCACTTACAAGCGAATCTCTACAAATTTTTATTGGCGTGGCATGGCATCAAGAAAGTTATTCAAAGATATGTGAAAGAAAGTGAGGTGTGCCAAAGAAACTAGTATGAACAATTGCTCCACTAGGCCTGCTACAACCCTTGCCCATAAAAAAAAAAACCACAAGTCTTCAATTTTAGTGGTTGTGGATCGATTTAGCAGATCGTTTCATTTCTCCGCATTGAAGTTTCCTTACACGACTTCCAAGGTAGCAAAAATTTTTGTTCAAATTGTTTCGAAGTTACATGGCATGCCTTGATCCATTGTATGTGATAGAGATCCGATCTTTATTAGTAACTTTTGGGAAGCTTACTTTGAACTACAAGGCACCAAGCTTTGCAGGAGGTCTACGGTAGGCTGCCGCCCAGCATTGACACTTATGTTCCAGGTTCCACAAGTGTCCATGTAGTTGATAGGGCATTGCAAGATCGCGATCAACTCCTTAAGCGCCTAACCGAGAACATTCATCAAGCTCAACACCGCATGAAATTTCAAGCTGATCAACACCGATCAGAGCATTCATTTAACGTGGATGATTGGGTGTTCTTAAAATTACAGTCAATCTCTGTGAAATCGTGGCCACCACAAGCTCAGTCCAAAATTTTATGGCCCATTTCAGGTTCAGGCTAGTATTGGCCTTGTTGCTTACAAACTGGCTTTACCCTGCAGGGGCTCAAAAATCCACCTAGTTTTCCATGTCTCCTTTCTTAAGAAGAAAGTTGGGAGCACTTCCCAGGTCACAGCCACTCTACCACCCATCATTGATCTGACTGCAACTGAGTGACAACCCGTTAAGATTTTAAATCGCGACATCTTCAAATACCACAATCAAGTGCTTACTAAAGTATTTGTTCAATGGGAAGGAAAACCGGTGCAAGTCTTCAGCTATTTATCTCTAGAGTTACCTTGAATAATGGGTAGTCTGAGTCTTATGGTCTTTTGAGTTGTTCTTATCTTTTGAGTTGCTAGGAAGGTAGTGTTTTGAGATTAGTAGGAAGTAGGGGTCATCCTTTTGTTTGGAAGGAAGTAGCTTATTTATTTTGTATTCTCATGAGGGAGAAAGCTACGAATTTGATAATATTCAGTAGTTAATCTTAGTTTCATTTGTTTCTACACTTTTCTATCTTGGGTCCTATCAATGTGCCAATTGGAGCGTAACTTGGTAGCAGTGGCGGGGCGGGCAGACTTGAGACAAATGTTGTCAACGGCACAAAGCTTAAATATATTGCCAATGACACCCAAGAGCTATAGGCATGGAATCTTCTTCAACTTTTATGTATACTAAACAAAGTTTTGATTAATTTATAGGGAAATGATTCTGAGACCACAGAAGGCCGAGACCTCCGAGGCCATGCATGGATGCACGGGGTTTCAGGTGGGGCCTATCATGTGATTGACGCCCCACCCGAAATCCCGTGCATTCATGCACGGTCCCAGAGGTCTTGGCCCTTCTACGATCTCGGTAGCAAAGTCATAATTTATATAAAATTATTAAAGGTGTACACGTAGTACCTCGTGACCAAGTCTAAGAGATGGCCTCAATTCTCTTTGGAGAGGGTGTGGTTTCATGCTATCAAAATGTGTGCGACATGTGACTAGAGAAGTCATTTCATTGTCCCATGATTTTGATTTCTCCACACATAATGCGATATGTGACGGTAAAATGGTGAGAAAACGGGAGAGAGATATCAAGCGTAGATAAGTCAAAATCATAGGAGAAAATGAAATGATTTCTCCCCTTTTTCATGCCACATGTCGCATAATGAGTGGTAGCCCCAGACCACCTCTCTGGCTTTGCCAGAGACAATCCTGAGCAGCTAGAAACAATCCTGAGCCGAGAGGCCTCAGATTGTCTCTGGCGAAGCCAAGCTTGTGTCAGGCAACCATAGAATAGGGAACAAGTGGTGGAGAAGTCAAAATCATGGGCCCCATGATTTTGACTTCTCCACCCACTATATGACACATGGCAATAAGGTGTTGAGATAAAGGGGAAGAGATATCAAGTGGGGAGAAGTCAAAATCATGAGGAGAAAATGAAATGATTTCTCCCCTTTTTAACGCCACAAATCCCTTATTCTGTGGTTGCCCGAGAGCCCTTTCTGGCTTCGCTAGAGACAATCCGAGGCCGAGCTGAGAGGGATATGATGGATGACGCCTAAAAAATGGGCTCAATTGTCTCTGGCCAAGCCAAAAAGGTGGTCTCGGGCAACCACAAAATAAGGAACATGTGGCGTTAAAAAGTTAAAAGGAAGAAGTCATTTCATTTTCATCCAATGATTTGACTTCTCCCCACTTGATATCTCTCTCCCTTTATCTCATCATTTTATCGTCATGTGTCAAATAATAGGTAGAGAAGTCAAATTTGACTTCTCTATCCACTTGTCCCCAATTTTGTGGTTGTGCGAGAAGAGCCTTTCTGGCTTCGGCGGAGACAATCCAAGGTCCTAACACCACAATATTGATGCCACGTGACACTCTTTATGCTACCATAATCAATGACACCGAATGCATGGCATCAACAGATACACGTGTAGAGAGACACGGAGACAACATCCGCCACATCTCTTTCCTCATTTAAACCACGATCACGATGTACCTGTGGGTTGTTTTTAGCTTTCTCTTAGCATCTAAGCAAACGAAGTGGGAACCCAAGGCCCTTGAAGGTCAAAGTTACCCCACTCTTTCTCTCTCCTCTCTCGACCATGGCACGTACTCCTCTCTCTCTCTCTCTAAAAAGCTTCTTTACCGTCATCGCTCTCATCATGCCTACTTTAATTGGCTTTTTTACCATCATTAATTAGATATCAAATTTTGTATTATCTTTAAAAAAACTATTATCTTTTAATTTTTAAAAAAATGTGTCCCCAATATTTGATGTCTTTTTCCGTTACAACGCCAATCTCTTTTATTTAGTTAGTAGCAGAGATCCCGGATGTAAATAAATTTTTTTTTAAAAAAATCTCAACACATTCTCTCTTACCTTTTGCAACAATCCTTTTAAACCTCTCTGTACATTTTGCCCTCTATTTTTCTTATTCTATCTCCCTTGTCAGAATCTCCCAAAATTCCTCTTTTTAAAGGTGTCTCATCAAAATTTCAAGGATTTGAGTTGAGTTTCGAGATTGTAAGGACGAAAATTGGAATGATAAATGATGAGTTATCTCTGGACAAACAAACCAATGCAAAGCCATGGATGAACCCAGGCAAAATCTTGAACAAATCCGTGTAAAATCTTAGAAAATTCATATAAAGAACCTTGAAACAAGGTCAACTGATACTATATTAATGAGAACTAAGAATGAGCGGCTCACCATAGGGATGTACTATTGACTTAGATATTATCTCTGACCAAGTATTAAGAGATAGTCATCTCGAATCACTTCAAGATCGACACTGAACTCCAAGGAGGATAAGTGCATTTATGTGAGAGTACTTGTTGTACTTGTCTGACATAAGCATCATGATGAGATCAGATGCATAGCCATCCACAACGTAGATGGCAATGGAAAACTCTTGCCTATAAATAAACCCTGAATTCCAGTGGTAAAGAGTTGACAATTCTCCCGAAGATAACACTCACTTCCTCTGTCTTACTACCCTCTAAGTGTATAGCCCAAAGAACTCTCATAGCTCTTTTCTTTTCTTTCAATCGTTCATTCATATCTAGTACTGAATTAAGCTTTGGATTGTCTCTAACAGAGCAGAAGGCTTCTCCTCAGCAATTGAAGGCCAAGTCTTCACCCTTCATCTGTCATCCTTCAATCTTCTACTAGTAAACCAGAGGCAACTGTCCATATGAGTAATTGTTTCCACAGAGGACAAAAAGAATCTTGTTTCTTCATATTGTAGTATAGATTGGGCAATGATCACACCACCCATTAGACTATGCAGCTTAATGTCATTGCCACGTGCCCCTTTTAACACTCTTTCAACTATGGTTAAGCTTGAGTAAATTAAAGTTAATATATTTTTTTTCTTTTAAAAAATCAAGTTTAGATTGGTTAACCTTAAGAGTGAATGAATCTTAATTACAGTTAATGTGTGGTAAAAAAGGAGGCATGGACCAATGAGGACTGCACATTAGACTACATAGTCTAATGCCGTAGTGAGTTAAGCATTTTCCTTAGTTATTGATATGCTCTTTTTTGTCATGACTATTTATATTTATATCAAGAAAATAAAACAAAACTAAAGAAATAAAAATAAAAGTTGAAGACAATTATAATATAATCTATTTTAAGGCATTAATATGGCACTTAATAATATATACAGTCGTCAAATAATGGGGGTGCTCGTATTGCCACCATTTTAAAATTTTAAATTTCTTACATAAATCGATAGTCTTTTTTTTTTTTTTTTGGTAAAAGGTGATATAACACCTAACGAACAATCAGACCTAAGGTAACCACAAAGGTGTCATAAGAATGAGTTTTTTTTGTAAGAGTTTAAGAGATAATATAACACCTAACACACAATCAGACCTAAGGTAACGGCAAAGGTGTCACAAGAGTGAGTCCAAGTAAACCACTCCAAAAGGACCTCACCAATGGAGGGTTGATGGTCCCTTCTTCTACTACCAAAGTTTAAGTGATATATTTTCAAATAAGGATATTACGTTGTCAAAATAATAATTTATCTTCTTTTTACTCGTCAATAACAGACTCAAATCCTGCAACTCAAATGTCCCAGGAAAAAAAAAGTCGGACAGTTTGTTTTTCATGGTTGAAATTGAAAAGAGGAATTTGATCATGTCCGATTGCAATTGAATTTGCCCATAAGTACAACCACACTCATAAAGTCTTTTTAACTATGGTTAAGAAATTATTAATCCTTAGGATTAAAAAAAAATTAAACCAAGGTTAAATTGTCTAATCCTAAGGGTTAATAAATCTTAATCACAGTTAACAAGAATTAAAATTGACCCGTGAGTACAATTGAACTCCCACAATTGAATATAATCCCAACTCGGAAAAAAACATGAAAGAAATAAAAGTAATAATAAATTATTATAGTGAGGATTCTTGTGGTTCCGTATGATATTCACACTGCCTCCTTTTAACTCCGATTAAGAAATTTTAACTTTTAAAAGTTAATTATTTTAATATATTTTCTAAAACTAAAGTCAAATTTTTCTTGAGTATTAAAACTGACATGTGTTAAACTGTGGATACGATTGAACTCTTCCCAACTTCAATTGCCGTTGAATATGAACCCAACTCCTTAATTAATGATATATTATTGGCAGTGATTAGCACACCATCATGGCCAGTTGCCCCTTTTAACACACATTTAACTATGGTTAAGCTTAAGGAAATAAGATTTTTTTTTGTTTAAAACCAATGTTTGATTGTTACTCTAAGAGTGAGTGAATCTTAACCATAGTTGATATATATGGTATATATGGTAAAAAGGGAGGGGCATGGACGAATGAGGACTGAACATTTGATTAGTTTTTTCCAAAAAAAAAGTTAAGTATTTCCCATATATTATAATTTATAAGGGATAGTTTTATTATTTTAAGTTTTTAACCTCTCAAAAACACAGTATTATTATTTTAAATTAAAATATTAAAACTTATTAAATTTAAAAAAAAAAAAAAAATTTATTAGTGTGAGAAAAGAAAATAATTTTAAAGTCTCACACGTCTCTTTGACAAATCTCCATTCTACACCCTTTCTATCCTCCTCTCCTAGTCTCCTTCCTCGTTCCATTTCTCTCATAATATATCGTTTGCTTGCTTTTCTGTACCCATTTCTCTCTCTATCTCGCTCTCTCTACATATATTAGTTGTAAGAAGGAAAAGAAGAAGAAGAATCAAGAGAAAATGGAGAACAATCAGGAATCTTTCTGGCAATTCAGTGACCAGCTTCGGCTTCAGTCGACGAACTTTGCTAATCTCTCCATCAATGATTCCATATGGGGGAACTCTTTTACCTCCAAAAAAACTGAAGAGAGACGAAATTTCGATATCAGGGTTGGTGGTGACAGGAATTCTTCTACTAATATAAAGCCAAAGGGGTTGGATTTTAATGGGTTCAACAATGGCTGGAAGATTAATGGAAGTGGTACTGGTGGATCAACAGGCGAAATCCAGAAGAACTCTGGATTTAATGGGGTATTCAACAAGGGGATTTCTCCAAAACCCGGAAACATCAACACCATCGTTAACAGCAAGAACAGCAAGAGCGAAGGTGTTCTTGAGATCAAAGGGGGGAGGAAAAATAATAGTAGCAATAATTCGAATAGTAAAAACAGTGTTGATAAGAGATTCAAGACGCTTCCTCCAGCTGAGTCTCTGTCTCGGGACGAAATCGTTGGTGGGTATATCTTTGTCTGCAACAACGACACCATGCAAGAGAATCTGAAGAGGCAGCTTTTTGGTATGATTTTGATTGTTTGGATTGATGGGTATGGATGGATTGGATTAAAAGATGGTTTATTTTTAGAATCTTGTTTGTATAAGAATACCTAGATTCGGTTCCTTTTGATGAAATGATTATGAATTCCTTCATTTTATTAATTTAATTAATAGTTTTCTGATTTTTTTTGTAAAAATTCTGATATTTTGATTTCAGGTCTGCCTCCACGGTACCGAGATTCAGTGAGAGCGATAACGCCGGGGTTGCCTCTTTTCCTCTACAACTACTCCACCCACCAACTCCATGGAATTTTCGAGGTTTCTATTTCTGTAATTTTTTATTTTATTAATTTAATTAAGTGTGTTCATGTGTTCTTTGTTAACCCCCAAAGAGATGATTATGAGCACTTCGAGTTCGATATGAGCAAACCTTTATTGTTTTTTCATAACATGAGATTATGTATCGAGAGAGTAGTATGAGACAAAGGGTATTTCCGATTTGATCTTATCTATTTTTTCTGATCTGATCAGAAAGAAATTTTGGGATTGCTGAATCACAAACGAGATAAATATAAATGGAACCATCAGTCTTTATTAACTCCTCCGAAAGGAAGGGTGGTAAATGGATCATTTAACGATATGGGTTTGATAGATCCTTTTTATCTTTTTCTTCGATGGAAGGGAAAAGTAAAGTATATTGTAGAGCCGTATGTAATGCACAAAAGATGCATGTACGGTTGTTCAATTCTCTCTTTTTTTTCTTCTCGATATTCTTTATCTCTTCCCTTCGCCCCCATCATGTAAGATAGAGGAATCATTCATTATGTTATATCATCAGGACGCCATCATTTGTTCAATCCTACAAAGCCAGGTCCGAAACAAGCTGGAGCTTAGGCTCTTACACATGGTCACCAAGTCGGAGTTTGGCAATTATTCAATGAAAATTTTCAGAAAAAATTATTAAATTTTGAATCATTTCGAAATAAATAGGGAAAATATCAGATAAGATATGAAAAAAATAAAATAAGACTACTAATTATAACCAAATATATTTTATATGTTAGAAATTTATTTGGGACTTTTTCGAAAAATTGTAAACAAAATTGTTTAATCTATGAAATTCGACCTTTTTTTTCTTCAAAAATTTGTGTGAATTAGTTTTTCAATGAAAAAGTTGAGTATTATCCGAGACTTTTTGAAGAAATAGGAGAATTTTGTTACTATGCTCATACTCTACATGATGGGTTGGAGATCAAGATCACCCAGCGGCCCTGCCCTTTACCTTGTCCAATTGATTTCCGAGGAACACCCGTCTCCCTAGTTCTTCTTCTTATTATTATTTATTTAATCTTATAGATTCTTAGAAGTTCATTTTGGGTTATGTACCTAATATTATCTAATGGTCTGTTTAGGCTGCAAGCTTTGGAGGAACTAACATTGATCCGACGGCCTGGGAGGACAAAAAATGTTCGGGCGAATCACGATTCCCTGCTCAGGTATGTTTTGCATTTCTTATTTTCATTTCCAGTGTCTGATTTCAATTGGGTTTATGTACAAATGATGAATTTATTAACTAATAGATCTAATCACACCTTGAACATTTTAGAACTCTATTGTTAGGGGAATGAGCAGTTGTTCATGGAAACAAATGATGTTGTTTACAGATAAAAACCCCGGGATTCTAACTGTATATTACCAGTTATTTTTGGATTCTAACTGTATTTTATCAGTTATATTTGTAATTATAACTACTAGATCATGATTTATAACAGTACTTATCGTGTTACATTTCCTTGAGAACTGAAAATCTGTTTTTTACTTCTTGGGGAAAAGGTAAATTTGACAGTCTCCTATTTAGCTATCTATAGATAATATCATCTTTTTTTTTTCTTTTTTTTTTGTGTGTTTAATTGATGGTCATGGTGTGAAAATAGGTAAGAGTTGTAACGAGGAAAATATGTGAGCCGTTAGAGGAGGACTCCTTTAGGCCAATTCTTTACCACTATGACGGCCCCAAATTCCGACTAGAACTCAACATACCCGAGGTATTTTTTCACTTTCACCAGAATGCTCATGTGCTGTTTGGTGAAATGCATTAGTTATCCTTCTCTAACCAGTAAATGTGGATGGTGTTCTTGTTTCCACAGGCACTAGCACTCCTGGATATATTTGCAGAGGACAACGCATAACCAACATTATAATGCCAGATAGATACTTATACAAGGTTCTTAAGAAAAGTGGAAGATGAGAAAAAGGAGAAATTAAGATAAATATATTAGGGTTTGAAGAGCGAACACATGAATATAGGTTTATGTATAGCTTTTGTATGAAGAGCGAATGCATGAATGTTGGTTTATGTATAGCTTTTGTATGGATGCTCTTAAGTTGGCCTCTTTTGGTCCTTTTCTGCGTAAACAAATAAAATTAAACATATTACAAAAAATGGTCTGTAATTTATGGTTTGGGAAGCTTTTGATGGCTTTCAATTGTGATGTCCATGGTAGGCTATGCTGATTTTTTTTTGCGAATTTTTTTCACAATTACTAGTTCTTGGTGGCAAAAACTGAAATTGTTGTAATCTTGTTGCTCTAAATTTTTGGATGCTGGTCATTGTTGAGCTCCAGACCCTACATTATCAGTCCCAATCCCAATAAGTGGAATTAGATGCCAAGGCTATAGAGTATGGACCATTTAATAGTGAATGAAATGTTCTTTCTCACCAAAACCAATAGGAAACGGGATACACGGTTGCTCCTTGCACAATATTTATACTGATATGATACAAAACGGGTCATACATTTCATTTATTAGTTATTTATGTTTTAATATATTGTGTAATTCTAATTGTGTTTGCTACTTTGTCTTTGAGTTGCTTCTCATGACTCTATATTTGGTAAATTTGATTCTTATAACTCTTTTGATTTTTTTAATTTAATTTTAAAAAAAAAAAATTATATGTATCGTATGAAACCAATATATATAGTCCGAAACCGATATGTATAGGTTTCGGTTAGGACTGATGCATTCTTGAAACCTTATTTTAAATCCCTGCAAGTGAAGGTGGAGAGAGCCACCAACAAAACAAAAAAGGCAAGAGAGGATCTCTTCAGATTGCATTTTCTGGTAGAGGTTTTGACCCTATAAAGAGGGGCGACGCAAGTTGCTCTAGCTTGCTTGATTGTTAAGGGACACCTAACAGGCTAACACCCAAATCAAATTTCAAAGAGATTAGGCTAGTTAGAGCTACCTAAAAGTTAGTCCTCTTATTTATTGGGTAGTTAGGTCATCCACTAAAGGGACCTACATATTTACTCGACTCCTTCAAAATACCAAAAATGGCTGACCCCACCATAATCTAACCTAATAAAATCTTGAAAATCATTCAAAATTGATCATATTGGCTGATCACGGTCTTCAGACCATGCAACGACAGTGTCAAAATCTGAATTGTTCAAACTCTGGCCATACCCTGTATTTCCCAAAATTCAAACTGTTCTGATATTGCAGGCCATTCAAATGAAGGTTCTTAGTTAAGATTGTTGTACAATTGTATGAAGAGCGGCTTTGGAGTGAGATCTTAATAGTATGAATCAATAAACAACTACACCTTATCCACGCCGACCCTCCGGATTTTGCAGGCTATTCATCAAGTTTGCTTATTAAACATATCTGCATTACATAAATGAAACAGTGATACCCTCCAAACAAAAGAGAAAACAAACTTATCTTCTGTAATTTACTAATTGTTCTATAAGCTGCAATGGCAGTGTAAATTATATCAAATTCTATCCCCTCCCCAGAAATAATAATAATAATTAATACCCACTCAACATGAAACAGAAACTTGGCTACCTGTGTATATCTAATATGACTGTGATCGGGTTGGGTGTAGATGAAAATTTTTGGAAATTCCTATCATGTTCTTTTAATCTCATTTAACGAAAGGCGGATCGATGAAGGCCCATTCGAAGGCCCGTTCGTACTGAGCAGCAGAGTTATCCCATGTGTTTTCCCTCTCCATTCCTCTTTTCATCAATCCCTCCCAAGAAGACTTGTGTTCTCTATACGTCAAAGTAGCAACCCTCAGTGCCTGTCAATGATCAAAAGGTGATGGTGAGAGATTTCACTTGAAAGCTAACAGGGAAAAAATGTACAAATGGTGTAATCAAGATCGATTAGTACAACTTTTGGGGTATGGCTTGTGGTTAAGATTCACTAACCCTTAAAGTTAAATCATCTAACCTTGGTTTTAAAAAGAAAAAAAAATTAACCACAGTAGTTCAAACTTGTTAACCATAATTGAAGGGATTTTAGAGGAGCTTTGAGAGGGCGAGGAGGAATAGAGCGAGGGGACTATTGCTTGCAATTGAACACTTCCAACTAATACATAGGTAGGCTGAGTACAGTACAGTGTGGGGGTGAAGGGATAATGAACAATCAGTGTTGTGCTTTCCTTCATATGGTAATGACTAAATGTGTTTTCCTTACCACAAAAAAGTTTGCAAATGTTCTTAAAAAAAAAAAAAGGGGAACTGATGGGTCAACCAAAGGAGGGAGATTGGAACCTTTCTTCAGTCATATCTCATTGTTTTCTACGCTAACCAACTGAACAATATTGCAGTGAAAATGATCTTTGAGCAGATCAACCACCATTAGGTGTGTTACAAGTATGTGTATTACGCACAAGGCAAAGTGAATCACTAATTAAAATATATTATGTCTAAATTATCACCTCAAACCCACTACCTATGGGGTGCCTGGAAACCAATTGGATGGTAATCTTGACCATACCACCTTTTTTTTTTTTGGTAAACTCAATCATACCACAAGGCAATGACTGAAGGCAAAGACAAGGGAATACTCACACCACCCAAGCAAACACACACACACACACATCACATGCAAACTCACACACACACACACCACACACATGCAGCCCATGTAAGCTTCACTTGATGCTTAAAAAACAAAGAGATCATGATCACCATCGTCATTACCACCGTCTTGGACTTGTTCCAAATAACCAAGGTACCAAACATCAAAGCCTTGTACCAAATTGGAATCAAGGATGATGAGGGAAAAGGAGGCATTGACATAAGATAAAGTCTCTCAATCACCAACCCATTTGGTAGTTGAGGCAAATCTTTAGCATTTTTTTTTTTTTTGAGTAATGGAGGGTGTCCCAAAGCCTTTGAGCCAAGGACTAGTCCCTTCGGGTATTTGCACCGACCCACTCGCCTTTAGCATTATGTAGCCGTGTTTTCAATTTCATTTATACTTGTCCATTTATTTCATAATTGGGAAAATGAAAACCCAAGATCTTTGTAGGTCACCAAAAACATTTAGAAATTTAAATTTTAGTAACTAAAAAATAATAAACTTACCGACAACATACTCTCCACTGATAACGGAGAAAAAGTCCACCTGTCAAAACATTCCACAACAATGTGACTAGTAAGATGGTGAATTAGCAGTTTTAAATAAACTTACTATGGAAATGGGACAGACTTCGAAAAAACATTAAAGATATTCTAATATGGAAATATGAGGTTTGACTCTTAAGACCAGAATTACAATTACCATTTCTTTCCTTCAGAACACCTCTTGGGGAGCATCTTCTGATTGTCCAAATCGTCCATCTTAGGACCGGAGGCTTGTAAGTCCTACTCTCAGGAACTCCCTCTACTAGCCAAAAACCAACACCTGTTAAAGCAAGGATAGGTGTTGGTTTTTGACTGAAAGCAAGGACATGTGTTAATTTTCAGCTGCGACTAGGGAATGCTTGAGAGTAAGGCTAGCACGCCTCTTATACGTTTTGGTTAGGCTTATAATATAAGATATATCCATTTTGATTCTCAGTTTTTCTAGTTGAAGTTATGGACGGTAGATTAACTATACATATGCCACTCATTTTTGAATGACTTTCAAATCTTCCTGCTAGTTTTTATCTGTTTTATATCTTGTCCATATTCTTGAGGCAAAACTTTCATTAAGGTAATTTCCAAGCATTTGAATGAATTCTCCTGACAATATTAAGATGTTTCATAAGCTCTTCTAAGCTATAAAGTATCTTCTAATAGCAAGTTCTAATTATTGAGTTTTTATGGTTGATGAGGAGTTGTCCAAGTCAAGAATTGGAGAAAAAACTGCATACCCAGTACCCTGGCCACTGCCCTCTTGAGCATATGGATTAAAATTTTCCACCGTATCCTGCAGCGAGAACGAGAGAGATTGAGAAAAAGAGACACTTAATGTATATGCCCTACATAAATGATCGAACCATTTTGGTTTCTTACAAGTTAACTTACCCTAAGTCCTCCGGTCCAATGTACTACAGGTATAGTTCCATATCTCATTGCATACAGCTGGTTTAGTCCACAAGGTTCAAATCTTGAGGGCATCAATAGTATGTCACAGCTATTCATTTTGAAAACATAGAAAGTCAAGAGTTTTTCTTATTTACTGGAAATATTAATCCAAATATTTACTTACCCCGCAGTTATCCTATGAGAAATTGGAACGTTAAATCCAACCCAACCCCGAAACTTGTCTCTATAACTAGACTCTGCTGCCCTCATCCACTCTTCGTATTGTGGGTCCCCAGACCCAAGCATAACCTGTAACAGATAAGATAACTCCAACTAGTAGTCCCAGGTAAGGAAGAGACACAACCTCTATACTAGTACATCCATGTGCAAAAAACATCTTGAACTTAGTCCTTACTCTAAAGTTACACACACACACACCCTAAGATCGTAGGAAGTATTGGTTTTGTAATTTATTACTAAAGCATATATAGAAGACAGTTCAATTTGGCAATATTCTCAAATAAGGACCCAGATTAGTAGTGAGATACCATATGTAGGAACTAGGAACATAAGCAAATATCGTAATAAAATAATAAAAAGATTGGCTTACAAATTGGACATCGTCTTGCATAAGCTCTGGCATTGCTGACTGAATCAGATCAATGCCTTTCTGGTAATCCAGTCTCCCAATGAATCCAATCTATGAAATCCAACTCAAAACCAGTTATTAAAGAAATTACAAAGTATTCCATTACAACCAATTCAGAATTAGGCATTTATCTCTCACCATTGGACAATCAGGCCTAATAGGAAGACCTAATTCCTTCTGCAAAGCTGTCTTGCACTGAACCTGCATTTTACAAACAGTTAGGACAAGAGAAAAATAGTTTTAGGCAGATAGATGATTTCCAGAGAAACAGGTTTTAGAGTTTAAGACACCTTGCCAGAGAGGTCATGGATGGAGTAATGGGAGGCAATATGTTCATCCATAGACGGATTCCACTCAGCAACATCAATACCATTCGTAATTCCTGGTTATGACAAAATTAATAATTCGAAAGTTTGTTGTGAAGAGCTAAAGTGCATTTGTAACTTAGATATGGATATTTCTACAAGTGTCGGGCATCATGAAAAGCAATGCAGTTTAACCTTGGCAAATCCAATAGACAGACGCATGATATTAAGAGACATTTGTTTCATATACACCATAGCTCATACAAGAATACAAGACCTACAAAAGATGGATGAGGAGTGCTAGCCCAAGTTGCGGATTTTGAAAATTCTCCAAACTCTCATAGTGAGTGACACCCCTGTCGTTGCTACCTCTTCAACAGGTTAAAAAAACTTTGTTTTTTCAAAGAGGAAGTTATGGCCTCAACCGGTTTTACAGGTAACAAGGAAAAGTAGTGACACATGTTGCAACCACAATGAGAGTTTGGAAAGTTAAGACAGGGGGTAGCACTTCTCAATATGGATAACAGAATTAAGTTCACCTGATATTTCATTAACAATAAAACGGAAAGTTCAGTTGAAAGTCTAATACCATCTATACAAGTGTTATAGCTACCTATTTTCTATCCAATCAGTACATGTGCTGTTGAGCCAGAGCATCTAATCAACAGACACTTCTTGAATGGACCATACCCCGAAAATCACACTGATCAGATGACCTATTCATAGAGGGGGGGTACCCTCACCTAATAGATACAACGAATCATAGAAATGCCCTAAATTAGTAAGGCGAAGAGTATGATCTGGAAAACCTGCGCATGATCAAGTATCACTTACAACCCATTGTCCATCTCAGGGCTGGAATAGAACTCATGAGCAGTTCCCATTTACCACAGTCCAAGACTGTAAAATTGGTGTCCTTATCAGCTGTACTCCCCAACACTTAAACCACATCACATGAGAGAGGAGGAAGCCAGCCATTGAAACAGATAGATGGTGCCTCCCCCTCATGAACAGTCAGCCGGCAGCCGGCCCTCTAGACACGGGACCAAAAAGTCAGTAATTGATTATTGATGGCAACCCTACCTATTAGACTCTAAAATAGACTGTACATGTTATAAAATCCCCCAACATGTTTATGCTCATCTAACAAAGTAATTATTCTAAAAGGGAATCCCTTTGATATATAGTTCAAAACTTATACCATTCAAGACATTCTTTCGATTACTTAATAGCTCGTGGAGACCATATCCACCTTCAACAGCTGTTATTTCCCGAGAATAGCTCTGCAAAGTTTAACACAAACAGAATTAGTGAAAAGATAAAATATAGGGCACCAATCTGGTAGAATATGGTCATTTTATTGACAGAACAGCAGTACACATGGCACACATGCATTATATATATATATATACTCCTGGGCTAGAAGATCTCACATATGTGGCCATCAAATAATTGGTTCCACCCTCAATGCTTCAACATGCGCTGATAATCCATTAGTAGAACATTATAATTCACCAGACAGTACCTGATATTCATCAGAGGAGACACCCTAGGGTGAGGATGGTATATAGCATTTATTACCTGGCTAACTGTCAGTATTCGATCAGCTGTCACAATTGCACCCTTCAGAACATTGACGGCTTGACCTGTGTCAAGAGCGTGCGTCCTTGCCCAGGTGGGAAACACCCATTCCAGTGCCCCATACCACTCGAGTGGCAATCCCAAATTCTTGTAAGTTGCTGCAGCCTCCACTCCCTTGCATATGTAAGGCAACACTTACAAAATATTTTGACATGAAACTTGCGAGAGTGTAATTTCCAACTATTAAAGGAAGCATTGTGATGTTTAATGCCCAAAATTATGGGCCACAAGTACGGGTATCAAAATTGTACAACCCACCTTTCAATGGGCCTCATCCAGGAGCTATATATATATCATATATGCCAAAATTTGACCCAATTGAACCATTGGAAGAGTGTGATGTGCTACATTCTGTTGGCCAGAAAGAGAAAAAAGTAAATAATACAAAATGAAGCCTATGTCAGATGGTTATGCCTTATGACCAATGATTGCCTTCATTTTTTACCAAAGAGATCCCCAAGGTGAGGCCCATTGAATTGTGGATCTGTACCACTTGGATGTGCATCACACGTACAATTGTGGTTTCTAGAATGCATTTTTGACATCATGCTCAGATCATATGCTGTACCTTAAAAAATGCATTCCGGTATCCTAAATATCAGCCGATAGAAATCGTCTTTCTAAGGAGGTGCCGTGAAAACTGTCCATTCATAACAAATATTTCCAAAATATTTACGTAAAACTGATAGGTACCAAAAATAAAGTTACATAGTGAGTGGGTAGTTGTTGAGAAATAGGAGTAGTGGGTGATTTGTAATTAATTATTATCTCTATAAAAGGCCTGTAATAACTTCTTTCTAGATATGAATGAAAAAATTAAGTAGTTCCTTTCTGTTGAGAGAACTTGGAGGTGTTGGTCTCTCTTGAATGAGACCAAAAAGTCAGATCTCCCTTAATGATATAACCTTCTTCCCCTTTCTTCTATTTTTTACTTTATTTTATTAAAAAGGTACATATCAGTTCTGTTACATACCTTTTTTCTGTTATCAAATAAAAAAGGAAAATTAAATAGAGAGGGGAAGAAGTTTGATCTTATCAAAGGGAGATCTACACCTTTTGATCTCATTCGAGAGAGAGCAAACACCTCCCAGTTCTCTCTTAAGGGAAAAAATCACAATTCATTCATTGATATTCCAAAAAAAAAAAAAACTATTACAATCCTTTTATAGAAATAATAATCAGTTACAAACCACCCAATACTAATAAACTACCCACTAGACTCCCCTACTTCTTAACAACTACCCACTCATTAACCCACTAAATTGGTATGTAACAAAAACCCAATTAAAAAGAGTTGGTGTATCCTCTACATTGATTATAGTTTATAGAATTATTTCCACTTTTTTTTTTTCTATCAACTAGTTGTCAACCAGGGAAAAAACACATTGCATCATCCAACACACTAAAATAAAGAAAAAATGCCTACCTGATGTGCAAGGTTATGTATTACAAGAATACTTCGGGCATCCTTATAAACTCCATGTGGGCGATACTTGGCTGCCAAAAGGCTGAACCACAAGATATGTACACAGAAGATCAATAATTAACAACTAAGAAATATTGCTTCATAAAAAATGAAAAGCTCCCAAAACAAACCTTCTCTCAAGTGAAATATAAGTTATCATGAGCAATCAATTCGGAAATAGAAGGCCATACTACACTTGACAGCTTAAAGAAAGAAGAGATAGATAATGAAAAATAAAGCACCAAGGGTCCACAATTAGTATGACTCTTAGACAACATAGTACTTAAATTTTAGATTTTTGATAGAAAATTCCAGCCTCATCAAGGAGTAGACATTAAGCATAAACTTAGTAAGAGACCATATACAGGAAAAACAGGAGAGAGGGGGGGACTCCAAAGGAGGCAATCAAATTACATACACTGGTACAAGGCTTGCATGCCAGTCATTGACAAGGAACAAACACTTCTCTCCATAGGTGAACCCTCCCAATGGAAGTATCAACGGAGCCTCACATGCTGCATGGCAAAGTAACGTGAAGCGAAACTGTAGAACCGAAAAAAATATTAAAACTAAAAAAAACAAATTGTTCATTAACTAATAGAAGAGCGTACTAGTTCATCGAGCTCAAAGACAAACTAATATTAACTGGTACCTGATTATCACCATAAGCACCATAACTATCGCCATATGGATTTCCTGGTCTGTGATAAGAAAGGTGGTCCACAAATACCTGCAAAGGAAAGAAGAGTTTGCCATCTCTATATGTTAATTGAGGCCCACAATTCTATCACCGAGTTATAAACAAAGACTCAAAATCTTGTTATATTACTAAGATATGAACAAACAACAAGGCTTTATGTGAAGGAGGTAGAATTTTCTTACCCAATCCACACCTGCCCTATACTCATGGAAGAATGCAACTTCCTGCACCCCTCCAAAGCAAGGGATCTTGACGCGACATTCAATATCATGTGCACCAGCAAAAGTCTTATCTGAAGCAGTACCATTCAGATATCTAGGAGAAACTACCATTACACGATGTCCACGGGCAGCTAGGGAAATAGGCAAAGAACCACAAACATCTCCTAAGCCTCCTGTCTTTGAATATGGTGCCGCTTCGGCGGTAACAAAAATAATTTTATGGGTTACTCTAGATTGAGGTTTCTCTTCTCCTTCCACACCCTCACTTTCTTCTTCTCTACCACTAACTGCATCAATATTTGAGTCCACAACTTTCTTGTCACCTGTATTTCAAGTTAAAACACTTCCTATCAGCACATCCATGCTCATAATTGAACAAGCTGATTCAACAACATAGACATACAAGTGGCAGGACAAGACTCATCATTAGATTGAACCTTCTTCAGACATTTCATTGGTAAAAAAAGTTGAGTTTATTGGATGACCCTAACCATCCAATCCAGGCTTACACATCAAAAAGATACAGAGGAAATTCCAGAAAGATTCTATGATGCCAATATATATGATCATCCGACACAGTTTATAGACCATGCTGATGGTCTATGCGACTAGGCCCATAAACCATGTCTCATTGTAAATCAAAATATTGTGAATTACATAAACAACTTATGGTGTATACCTTGAGGATGCCATGAATATGGGCACATGTTCATTGATCAGGATAATGTAATAGCTAAACCTCCCACTGGATGAGCTATAGCCCGAGAATTATCAGATGGTTCAAATGCTAGGCACCTCCATGGATAAGTTAAAGCCCCAGAATAATCACAGTCAGAACTATCCAAATTGATATCAGGCATATATTTTGCAAGATCAACCCACAATGCAATGACCCGTGGCTTGTAAATTGACCTTTTCACTGTGAGATTGATTGAGTGCTTAACGTTAAACAAATGTTTTAAAAAGTGAAGGCATGAGGCAAGGGATCATGACCTCCAGGTGTGTGGGGTTTAAGACCCAAGACCCCTCATTTTTCAAATTAAATTTGATTATAAATGAAGAAGAAAACAAATTGCAAATAGATTAAACAGCAAAAAAATGGAATATATACAGGAAGTACTATATAAATTATACAACCAATTGAAATAGAGGCAAGAAATAGTGCAATTTAAATTTACAGTTTTGTTCATAAACCCGAATAGAAACTTGCAAAGAAGTAATAAGAACAAGGATAACTTTTAAGTCCAAATTACGTGGCTAGAACTCTCTTTTTGGTTAATGTATGAACTATGAAGCACAAGCCTCAAACATAAAGCGAGCCTCAAGGCCTGAGGTTTGCGCCTCATGTGAGCTTTACACTTTAACGCATAAGCTTCGGGGAGTTTAAGTCTCAAGGCTGAGCCCCAAGACATTTTCCTTGAGACATGCCTCAAGACATAAGTCTTACATGCCTTTATAAACACTGGGTTCAACTTATGGGCGACCTAGGATAATCCATCCATTGATTAGAATTCCCATTCAATGCATGGTGATGCTTGACATGTCACCATTGCGGTCACCAGTGTTAAACCTCAGCGTGTGTAGTGGCTGCTCCAATGCTTGTAACTGGATCTATACAATAAGTCCAGTAATAGTAATTTCAATTAACATTGGAGCTTCATGTAAAAAATGAGTTATGGAGCACATTAAATCCCAAACCAACAAGACCAGCAATATTATATGAGCACTAGCTGAAACTAAGATTGTCTCACAGCATAAAGTGACAAACCAGAAAACACAAATTCCAGTACCTGATATATTGAGAAACCGGTCTTCAATCATGAATGCAGTAATAGGAGATTTTCTGAAACTAAAAAATTATAAGACTTAGCATTTTCCAAGACTGAGGCACGTTCTATGACCGCTGCCCTTAAGGTGAATAATGCCCCAGCTATGGTGCTTGCATGTCTCTGGCACACTCCCCTAGGATTCAACAATCTCAAATCCGCTAAATGCAAGCACTTACAAACCGGTGGTCACGGCGAACTCGACAAGGTTAAGCACAAATTTTTAGAAAATAAGAAGACAATGTGCAATCTGACAGAGAGGATGGAAGAACTCTCAGTTCTCTTCCAGTATTGCAATACGAGTTTTCTGGTTCATCATTTTATGTTCTGAGACAATATTAGTTTCTGCTACTGCTCATTTTACATTTCTGGTCTTGTTGATTCGGGATTTATAAAGTGCTCCATATATCATCTTTTAACAACAATCTTAAGGTGAATAATGCCCCCCCCAACTATGGGGATTATAGGTCTCTGGAGCACACCCCTAGGATTCAACAGTCTCAAATCCATCAAATGCAAGAACTTACAATCCGATGATCATGACCAACTTGACACTGCGCACAAAGTTTGAAAAAGGGGTTTCAAACCGAGCCAGCTCAAAAGCTCGGCTTAGCTCGATCAAGCCAAGCTTTTTGGCTTGATCGAGCCAAGCTTTTTATTCAAGCTCGAACTTACAATCAAGCCAAGCTCAGCTTAACATAATTTATAATATAAAAATATTAATAATATTGTAATGTTTTAATGTTTATAATATTATAAATAATGTACTTATAAAATATAATATACTATTTTTAATATATATTTTTAAAAATATACACATCTTTCATGCTTCAAGCCGAGCTTGGTTCGAGCTTGAATCAATTCGAGGTCGAATTGAGCCAATATTTTCAAGCCGAGCTTCGAGACTGAATCGAGTTCTACTTGAATACACCCTTAGTTCTATTCCAAAAGAATGGGATAACTCACTCCCACTCACATCAGATTCCAATGTGGGACTAAACAAGAAGACCAAAATTTTGTTCTAACTCAAACTGTTAACAGAGCCGGTGACATCATGTCAATCACTTGCCTATTCACAAAACAGTTTTCATTCTTTAATTATAAATAATATATAACATAGTAACAAAATATTTAAAAAATTCGTTAAATAGTTGGAAAAGAAAAAACACAATAGAGGCATAAAAAATCAAAAGAACCCGTTAATAATCCAATAAAAGATCACAATCCCAGATTCCAAAAACACAAAATTAAATAAAGAAAAAATAGAAAATCGTGAATGATAAACATACCAGATTGAGGATTCAAGTGAAACCCAATAACAGAACCATCCCTTTCTGTCCCCAATATGATCTCCTCCAAATCCTCCTTCTCTTTCTCTTTCTCTTTCTCTTTCTCTTCCTCTTCCTCTTCAATTAGATCATAAAAAGGAGCATTAAGCAATCATTAAATAATTAAAAGAAGAGAAAATACAATAGAAACAGAGAAAATAAGAAAACCCCATTAATAATCAAACCAAAAAACGCAATCCCGGATTCAAACATACCAGAACGAGGATTCAAGTGAAACCCAAAAACAGAACCATCCCTTTTTGTCCCCACAATGATCTCCTCCAAATCCTCTCCCTCCCCAACAGTAGAAGATCCGTCATGGAAACTTCGAAATCCACCTTCGTTCCTATCTGCAACCGATCTCCTCAGAAACAGATACCCACCATCTCTTCGTCTCCAAAGAGGAGCAAAAGCAAAACCCACTTGCCTAACCACTCCTGAATTCCGAGAAATTTTCAGTAAATCTAGAGACGATTTACAGGTAACAGTACGAGCGATCTGCAGAGCCTCCATGACCCAATCGATCGATGATGGCAAAGATCGAGATCTGTGGCAATAAATAACAAAAACAAAAAAGAAAAATCTGAAAAAGAAACGAACCCGTGGAAAGTGAACCAAAGGAGAGTTTTGATACGAGTGTGATTGGGACTCTTTTCCCGGTAAAAACACAAGTTCAAGTTCTGCTGATACTTGGCGCGTTATTTGTAGCTTTGACGTGGCATTTGAAAATTGTGACATGTGTACCAATGTGCTTTTCTAGAGATTGGATCACAGTCCATTGCGATTGAATTTTCTTCAGTTCAATCGCACCCAATGGTTAACTCGTATCTCTTTTAACCTTTATTAACTCTGATTAATATTCACTAATCCTTAGGTTCAACCTAAGATTTATTGTTAAAAAACGGAACTTTTTTTTTTTTTGGGTAACGGGGGCTGTTCCACAACCAAGGTAAGGAAATGTCCCTTTGAGTGTCTTACCGACTAACTCAAATTTTTTTTTTTTTTTTTTTTTTTTTATGGATACCAAGTTAAGTCAAAGAAGAATGAAGTTGATCACCCAACCACATGAAACAAACCTGGGATGCTAGCCAACTGTCATTTAAGGTGATGAATTTTATAAAACAGTCATGGGCGGAAGCAAATGTGAGAAATATCACATCGACTTTCATCAATGCGGGTGTTAGCGCAAGTAAAATGAACTGAACACAAGCACAATATACTTGTAACTTGCCATTGGGTAAATAAGAGCGATTAGATAATTTTAACCATAGGGTTAACTTTTTAAAAAAACTAACGTTGTTGGATTGCTGAACTCTAAGGATTAGTGAATTTTACCACAATAAAATGGACATGAATTAACTAGTGGCTTTGATTGAAATCAATTGCAATTGACTCTGATCCGAACTTACTTTTCTAATTCTAGGGAGCAGCGAGTGAATTCAGTCCCTCTCTATTTTTTTATCTTTTTCTCTTGATTCCAAGCTTTTTGTCATCTCAATAAAAATTTCAAAAGGAATGTCTCTGCCAACTGTAACACATCCCCTCCATCACGGATTGGGATTTAGTCCGGTTCTCTTATAAGCTAATAAAGAAGTAGACAAGTGTTCCTCCATAAGAACACATCAGAACCAGAACCATCTATGGGTATTATATGTTGGGGTTTTTCCCAGATTGCCCCTCTAGTATGGGGTTCTTCCCCAAATAATCAAGTTTTGAAAACCCTTCTCTAAATGCCCTTATCATCTATTTTCCATAATTCAGTATTTATGAAAAGTCTTAAATACCCCTTCATTGATTTCGAAAGAAAAAAAAAAAAAAAAAAAGGGATTTAGGTTCGTGGATGAGAGTTCTTCGTTCCCACCCCATTTCCGGCGAGAGTTCTTCGTTCTCACCCCATTTCCGGCGAGAGTTCTTCATTCCAAAAAGAAGAAGATACGTACGTGGATGAGATGAATGAAACTCGCCCAATCCCTTCATCTTCCAAATACCCCTCCATTACCATTTATACT
The DNA here is from genome assembly GCA_015143295.1 of Tetracentron sinense. Taxonomy (NCBI): domain Eukaryota; kingdom Viridiplantae; phylum Streptophyta; class Magnoliopsida; order Trochodendrales; family Trochodendraceae; genus Tetracentron; species Tetracentron sinense. Next base: position 30,807,968 of record CM026551.1, read on the forward strand.
GATTTTGAAAGAAGAATAATAAAAAAGAAGAAGAAAAGATGAAAAAATCACAAAAATCTGAGTTTCCTGAAGTTTTTTGCGCGCAGGGTCGATACAGTGCATCGACCTCGTGCATTTTATGCATCGACCCCGTGCAAAATGCATCGACCGCGTACAAAATGCACTAGGTCGATACAATGCATCGACCTCGTGTATTATATGCATCGACCCCGTGCAAAATGCATCGATCGCGTACAAAATGCACTAGGTTGATGCAATGCATCGACCTTGTGCATTTTATGCATCGACCCCGTGCATTTTATGCATCGACCCCGTACAAAATGCACTAGGTTGATGCAATGCATCGACCCCGTGCATTTTATGCATCGACCCCGTGCAAAATGCATCGACTGCGTACAAAATGGACTAGGTTGATGCAATGCATCGACCTCGTGCATTTTATGCATCGACCCCGTGCAAAATGCATCGATCGCGTACAAAATGCACTAGGTCGATACAGTGCATCGACCTCGTACATTTTATGCATCGACCCCGTGCAAAATGCATCGACCGTCGTCTTCAAGCTTGAAAACATGACTGTAAATCATAAAAAATGAAAAAAAAAAACACATGTAAACACATATATAACATGAAATTTAAGGTTTTGAACCATAAATACAATGATTACAAACATTTTTCCATGAATTAATCATACATGCAATGATATTTTTGAATTCATTTTTTTTAAAACACAAGAAACCCGAAAATGAGGGTTGTTCTTCGGTTAATAGCGTTTTTTCACGAAAAGAACATGGAAAGAACGCTCTTGGAACAAAGATCTCTCGCCGGAAATGGGGTGGGAACGAAGTTCTCTCGTCGGAAATAGGGTGGAGATGAAGAACTGGTCGGAAATGAGGTAGGGATACCCAAAGTCTTTTTTTCAAATGATTGGGATAAAATGGAAAAAATTCGCATGTGTGAATAGTTGCACATGTGTGTGGGGGCATTTAGAGAATGGTTTTTAAAACTTGGTTATTTGGGGAAAAACCCCATACTAAAGGGGCAATTTGGGAAAAAACCCTTATATGTTCATAGGTATTGAAAATGGAGGGTTCAGATCTATTGGTATTATATGTTCATAGGTTTTTGAAAAAAATCCCTATAGTAAAATTGTCTGGTACATGCTCCAGCTCTACTGGCCACCATGTGTGCTTTTTAACGTTCATTAATTGTGGTTAAAATTCATCCACCCATAAGATTCATACATTTAACATTAATGATTTTTTTTTAAAAAAAACAAATAAAAAAAAATTAACCTTAGGAATTAAAATTTCTTGGCCAATATTAAAAGACAGTTAAAAGGGATCTGTGAGTGTGGGCCAGACTTTGGACGAAATCGGATCCCCTCCATTGCATTTATATATCTTTTTTTTTTTACTTCTAATTGATGGAACAAATAAAGAAACAATAGGAATATTTTCAGGCCAAGGCTCCTTTGTAAATGTTTTTTTGGCTTAAATCACTTGTGATGTAAATATTTTTACAGTTAAAAATTAATTTTATACTTAATTTTTGTTGTTTAGTTGCAACTTTAAAAATAAGGTGAGAATTTTTTTTTATGTTACTTATGAAAATTACATGTAAGAGTAGTGTTTTTATTATTTTGGAAAATAAACATGGAGATTAATATATTTATTATTTTGAAAAATACATATGAATATGAGTCTTTTTGTCCTTTTGAAAAGTAGTATTTTGACATTTTCGGAAAATTCAATGTGAATGGCATTTTTGTCATTTTAAGAAATATATGTGAAAAGTGGTATTTTGTCACTTTAGAAAACACAAAGAGTTAGAGGGGTATTTCTATCATTTCAAAATGTGACTAGTGAATTTTTTTTTGTCATTTTGATAAATATATGTAAATAAAGGTACTTTTGTCAATTTATACTATATTTAAAAATACATGGATTTTGTGGCAAAATGACATGAATTTTTAAAATGTAAGTCATCTTTTGCAAGAGTTGCTCCATTTTTGTAAAATATTACTTTTGAAAAGATTTCACTTGCAAACAAGCAGACGTAAAAATGATATTCTCCATATATTTGATTTGTTTCCCCATATTTTATTTGAGACAAATCGGAGCATAAATTGAAAATATATGTTTTGGGTCATTAAATCCAATAAACAAATAACGTGATACTAAATATACAGTGTTTTTAGGAGTATCTCACTATTTGATGATTATACCTTTTTACAACAAAAAAAATGTATTTATCTTAAATTTTCTTTCCCTCTTATATGTGCACCTCAGTCATAACCTCTCTATTCTCCAACAACTGATCTGTTTTCCATTCTTCATTCATTCTCTCACATTCTCAGTTATTCTTCATTTCAAAATGATTAACAAGTTTTAGAGTAGAGCACGAATTTTATACTTGGTATTTCCATTATTTCTTGATTGAAAGACACTATCAAACTTGATAACCAAATAATATTATAAGGGTGCGTTTGAATTTATGGAATTGAGTAACAGTTATATCACACAATTCCAATTTCATCGTTTGTAACTTATTATAAATATGGTGAAATTAGAATTCTCTAATTCCATAGAGAATTGTAGCAGTGATTTTAAAGGCAAATATGTGGAATCCTATTTCATAGTAAAAAGGTCTTGTTTGATAAATCCACGCTGCTGTGGAATTTAAAAGTGAAACATAAGTTCAATGGTTTCATTTCTCCATGAATTTAATAGTGTATCCAAATGATAGAATTTTAAATTTCATGGAAATTAATCTAGTGGGTTTTAAATCCATAGAATTCAATTCTTTGGATCAATTCCAATTCCATAAATCCAAATGCATCCTAAATAGTTCCCTTAACAACGTTATTTTTCAAAAGATTGGAGGCAATAATTTATAATTCTCGATTATTGACCATTTTAGTTTTGTTCTTTTGTTAAGAATTCTCACAATTTTAGTTCTCGCCTCATATAAAAATTCGTGAAATATGGGTTTATGATTTACTCAAAATGGCGGGACTTCAATTCTCAAGCATGTGACTGTTTTCCTCTCTTCCACTTAAAATGGCAGGACTTCAAAACTAAAAGTTACCCCTAACTTTATTCCATAATCTCGTCTCTGTTCTCCTCTCTTCCACTCCCATGCCGTCTAGCGACATTACATATTGCGCATACATGGTTTAAATTGCTAGAGAGGAGAGTATACACTATTTCGTCAATCGACAACAATACTTTCCCGACCGTTTGTGTCATCTTTTCCCCAAGTAAATAATCACCTCTTTATATCCATACATCATTAATATGAGATTTTAGTTCCATCAATAGTGGCTTGCAAAGCTTTGTCATCTTTCCCCAAGTAAATAATCACCTCTTTATCTCCATACATCATTAATATGATATTTTCGTTTCATCAATAGTGGCTTGCAAAGCTTGTCACTTACTGTACAAATTTACTCATGCCTTACTCAATACAAAATAACAAAGTTATTGTAAAAGAAGACGAGACTTGCAAAGCCGGGTACCATAAGTATCGGCTCTAAGCAAAAGAAGCAACTATTAAGTAAAATTGACTGTAATTTTAGAAAAGCGTTTTTTTTTTTTGTAATAGTTTATGGTTCTATTCTAATTGTGAGAATTGCTAAGTCCACTTTCCTCATCTTCCACTTTCTCTTTTACTAGATAAAGAGATTTTAAAAAAAAAATTAGTGTGCCCCACAAAAAGATGTCGGGAAAGTGGATGGAGAGGAAAGCATCCTCGCTCCAATTTGAATTTCCAATTCGTGAACTGCTTAAATGCATGCACTGGTATTACCTTAATTAGACCAATTCAGATTGGATGGAAACCATTTGAGCTACAATTAGTTACCCTATGTTTGGTTGCCGGGAAAATAAGTAAAAACCATGGAAATGAAAAGAAGATTGGAAAAAAAACACAACTAAAAATTGTATTAAAAATCTAAAATTTTCGTTTCTTTTCCATGTTTTCAACTATTTTCTCAGCAACCAAACATAGCATTATGGATGTGAATGTGGCGAGTTAGTCATTAGTATCTTGATTAGATGTAGGGGCAGAACCAGAAATTTTTCCTTGGGGCAGCCAAAGTACATATATGAAGAAAATTAATGGGTGGGTTTAGAGTATGGGGTCTCAGGGGTTTGAGGGTGTAACCCCTGTGTTTTTTGTTTTTTTTTTAGCATAAGGTTCATCGCGGTCATAAAATTCATTAATGTTGCATTCCAATAAAGGTCCATGACAGAAAAATAAGGTCCATTTTTTTATAAAGCCATTATATAAAAAGCGGTGATTAGCGTACTCCTCGATATGTTAATGTATCGTCATGTCCCTGTATCCCTTTTAACACCTCTTTAACCTTGGTTAAGCTTAATTAAAGTTAAAATATTTGTTTTTCCCCTAAAAACCAAGGTTGGATTGCTTAACCCTAGGGGTGAGTGAATCTCAACCATAGTTGGTGAGTGTTAAGAAGTGGGGTGTGGACCAATGAGAACCCCCATTTTGTTACATAGTGACAACATGCGGTAATATAAGTTAAGCATGCATTTTCCTTATATAAATAAGATTAACTATATTTTTATATTATAGAGATTGTTTTTCCTACGCGCGTTCCACTGGGTGGAACGTGCAGGCCTCCCCTCCTTGACATGTGTACCTTTCAACACCCATTAATTGTGGTTAATTAAGATTCACTCACACCTCGGGTTTATACATCTACCCTTGGTTCTTACAAGAAAAAAATTTAACCTTGCTTATGATCAGTTACTCATGTGGTTACTTTTTTAAAATATTTTTTTTCTAAGAACCAAGGTTAGATTATTTAACTTTAGGGATGAGTGAATCTTAACCATGATTAATGGATGTCAAAGAAGACGTGTGGCGACCTTGGGAGTTGTGCGTGTACCACCTAACGGAATTTGGAATGCATGCTATCACTCCCCTACTTAAATGCCTTCCCAAGAGTCATGCAAAGATTGCCCGAGAGCTAATCTAAAATCCATTGCGGATACTGTAACGACGAGTGTCAACTTGGTACGCACCGATACCTTTTGAGGGGATCGGATTTGGTCTGGCCCTCACCAGATCAATATCGTCTAGCCCACTCACAAAGCCCACTTTAACTATCCTTTTAATATAGGTTATAAAATTTTAACTCATGTAGTTAGTTTTTTAAGATAATTTTTTCTAAAAACTAAGGTTGTATGGTTGAACCTAAGGATTAGTGAACCTTAACCACACTAAGGAGTGTCAGGAGGGACACGTGGTGACCTTTGGGATGGCGTTTGGCGGGGGGCAGATGAAATCCATTCCCATTCCCCTTTTGATGGAGGTATGGGATTGGATTTGGTCTGGCCCTCGCGAGACCAAAACCATCTGGCCCACTCATAGAGCCCTTTTAATTGCAATTTCAAACCCTGGTTAAATTTTTTAGCTTATATGATTAATTTTTTTAAAATAGATTTTCTAAATCCCAAGGGTACATTATTGAACCCTAGGGGTTAGTAAATCTTAACCAATGTAAAAAGAGACACGTGTTGACATGTGGTATGAGGGCCAGACGGTTTTCGTTTGGCGAAGGCCATACAAAAAATCCATTCCCGGGACGTATCCATTACCACATGTCAGGGTTTTGACTTTATGTTTAGAGCATTTTCATAATTTTAGTATATAAGCCTACTTCTAAGTCTTTACCCAATCTTTCGCTCATTTTTTGGTTACGTGGCGTATTTTGATTTGGATACACCAAAGTTCAAAGATTTGCATATATCTTAATTAAATGAAAAGACATTGATACCCTTACATTTATAGAAAATACCGATTTAGTCGGAAAAGTCTTGCCAAATCAGTGAGACTGTAGGAGTTGGCCGAGTCATAGTCAAAGGAACAGTATCGAGAATCCAGATGTGTACTTGAATGAAAAACCAAAGAAACAACAAAATTCTTGTCTGACTTCCACGAAACTGAACTCTAGTTGGTTTTTAACCCAAATTTTAACCTTAGTTGTAGGCATGTAGTTAAGTTCTTGGACCTCTACTAAGTTCTTGTACCTCTGCCAACTTTAACCCATGCGGAATCCACGAAAATGAAAACAAACGAAAATTTTTCCTTGTTATATGGATATTATTGTTTTTTGCTTTCCGGAAAAATCCCCCAATTGAGCCATTTCTTTCCCGGAAAATTTACGGTACAGAAAACTGGTGAGTATGTTCTTCCAATTTTGAATTTTCCGAATTTTTTTCGTATATTTCTGGTTTTCTGTTCCTGGGTCTATGAGTAGGCTTGGGAGTGAGAAAGATCTGGAACTAGAGAAATGTCGAATTGGATATTGGGGTATGGGAATTATGGAGGTTTTGTCATTGATTGCATTGGTTCATTGGATGAATGTTGGTTGCGAGAATTGGGTTTTAAGTTTTTAGGGTTTTTTCTTTGAAGGAATTCCATCTGGGGTTTGAGTGTTGGTGGGTGTGGTTTTGAAATTTCAAGGTTTTCTTTTTTTTGGGTTTGGAAATGAATACACAGACAGGAATGAGTGTTGAGCTTTAGAACAATGAGGATAAGGCAGTTTTGGGTGCTCGAGCTTTTAATTACTTGAAGAAGAGTAGAGTTTCTTCAGAAGGTCTAGTAACAACTATTGGGAATGGGTTATGGGTTGGGGGGATGGGTGTTGCAGAGAGCCGAAGGAAGGGGAGGAATTTGAAGTTTCTCAGATTTCCGGTCTTCAATTTAAGGATGAAACTTAACAGAAAATGAGGAAGAAGGTCCTTCAAAAAGCTCCATACCTTGTTCGGAGGTCCGACAAGGAGAATTATGCTTTTGGGATGGATAGGGTTACATACACTGAGATGCTTTTCCTTGCATCAATGTACTTCTCTTTTCCCAGTGATGAAGGGGCCCCGGGGAAGGCTTTTGTGTTCGGGAAGCATTTGTGGCCCTCAGACGCCTTTAAATCACGGTCTGATTACTACTTCCAATCCTTCCTTGCAAGGTTTGCAGGGATCGAGACCATTGTTCTTATCCAGACCAATGCATGAGATCCATACCTGAGAATTTAGAGGTTTTGAAAACGATAAGGTCTACATTCTGGATGGGCTCCTCGCCCATCATGATCCATCCAATTCCACCTATATCAAAAAGGAATAAGAAGAAAGATGAAAATGCCCCATCATCCGGTTTTGGGTTTGCAGATAGAACAGTTGAATTCCCAAAGATTTTCGGGCAGGATATGAACCCAGGTTTGTCTCAACTTAACAACAAGCACATTGTCGCGAAGATGGAGGAGAAGCCATTAGATGTGTACTCAAATGGGAATAGGCCCCCATTTCCAAAAGGTCGGGAGGGTCTTCATTGTTTAAGCCGGGTCCATGGTGTAAAACTGGGGACCCACAATGACGTGGACTCTATCCTTCGATCATTTGCTCACAGTAATGGGGTTAGGGAGGAACCTCGGATGAACCAATTTCAGGTGCAAAAGCAGTCACATGGACAAATTAATTTTGCAGGAGCAACTCCAAGGGAGTCAGTGATCACTCAGTCAAGTACTGTGGAGTATGAGCACTCAGAATTTGAGGCATTAAGCAAGGAAGATTGGCCGGGTCCAGTTAAAGAGCGGAAGCCTCGGAAATGGGGCCGAAAGCCTGCAAATGGAAGAGAGGAGCCTCTCAATCACGTCGAGGCAGAGCAGCAACAACGAGAGAAGCTTAACCAGTGGTTCTATGCATTGAGAGGCGTGGTTCCTAACATCTCCAAGCTGGACAAAGCCTCCTTGTTGGGAGATGCAATTACGTACATCACTGAGCTTCAAAATAAGCTTAAGGACATGGAATTGTAGAAAGAGATGTTAAGGGACTTTTCGAGTGATGCAGTGGCTTTGAAGGCGAAAGTTGCTGCAGAGAATTGGAATCAAACTCCAGATATTGACATTGAAGATGTTCAAGATGAGGTTAATGTTCAGGTGAGCTGCCCTTTGGATACCCACCCTATATCTCGTGTCATCCATGCATTCAAAGAGGCACAGATCGCCGTGTGGTGGAGTCAAAGATCTTTGCAGGAAATGATTACTGTGTTGCTTATTTGTGATCAATCTCTGGGATCTGAAAAACTAACAAAGGACAAATTGATTGTGGCATTTTCTTGCAAATCCAATGAGTCCAATACCTTGTAGTTACTGTCCTCAATTGGTCGTATTAAATCAAACCATAGTTGTGGGAAAGCTATGTACAAGTTGGGCTGTTTGTTTCCCAAACTTGCTTCATAGGAAGTTCGCTTCCATCACATCTTATTGAGTGGTCATAGAGTTCTATGTATGTGGGAAATTATGGGATCCCCAAGTCAACAACCTAGGGTATAGACCCTTAGCAAGTATTGTTGGATTGGAACCTAAGTACCTACTTCTCCACAAAAATTTCATGTAAGATATGATAACAATACGAATTTTGGAGAATACTCAATTGAATATATTCTTTTAACCCAATGGGGTTTATATAGAGTGGTACTTTTACAAGAAGGAAATCTATACACAGAGAAAGTATACAATAACAATGAAATCTACAATAGAAAAGTAACAGAATAAGATATTCTGCTACTATAATTATCACCCCCTTCAAACTGATGCGGTGGATCAACTAGCAATAGTTTACAAATAAGAAAAGAATGCCTAGCAATCGTCATAACCTTTGTAAGAATGTCTGCAATTTGATCCTGAGACGCAACATGTGGAAGAGAAATAATCTCAGATTGAAACTTCTCATGAATGAAGTGATAGTCAACCTCTATGTGCTTCATTTACTCATTAAATATAGGATTGAAAGCGATTTGGACAACACTGGTATTATCCACAAGAAGCGGTATAGGGCTGGTAAAGTGAAAGCCAAAATCTGGAAAAAAAAATTAGTGGGATAATCTATCTGAGTGTGGATGACCAAGACGTCAATGCCACAATTTCCACATTTTATTTGCATGACAAATATCATAAGAAGAATGAGAAAAGAAACAACAAGTCGGAGTAACAGAGGCATCCAAATCTAGCAAGAAGAATCATCCTTTCCTCCTACCCTTCCCAACCACTTTCCTTATTGCCCAAATCCTGTACGAAACAACAATCAGGAAAGAAAATTACTAAACATCGATTTTGGACTAACTGACCAACAAATATAAGATTTGCAGACAGTTTAGTCACATGAAAGACATCAATTAAAGTAAATTTACGATGTTGAGAAGGAGAAAATGATAATGACCCAACAGAAGAAATAGGTAATTGAGCACCATTGGCAGTAGAGATGATTTGGTTACCTTTGTATGACTTAACATTATGGAGATATGAGGCAGCACCTGTCATATAGTTGGTCGCACCAAAATCAAAATATCAAGGAGATCGAAGGGATGTACCTGACAGTCCAATCGTAGATAAGGCCTGGATAATCTGTTAAACCATCTCGGGAGTAAGTGGCCCACTAGATGGGGAATGGGCCATAGCACTGGTAGAGGAGTCATTTGTCATAGTCATGTAGGCTTTCCCTTGAGCCCGCCTTTTCTTCCTGCACTCTTGAATGCTATAACCACGAATTTTACAAAATGCGTAAGTAGGACTGTCTTTGCATGTTGCAGCCCATGTTTTAAAACTCGGACCAACCCGGTAGGTCAGATTGGTTGACCTGCCACCTGGGACCATCAATGGATTGGGTTAAACCATTAATGGGTCGATTGTCTAACCCGGATTGACCCAGTGAAAACTGCCTTACCCAGAATGACCAAATCAATCCAAACGGTTTTCTTTGAATCGATTGGGTTGTGAAAAAAGACTAATTTCATTCTAAAATTTATGAGGCCCATTATCCCAACTAAAAAATTAATTACTAAAGACGATATGTATTTTAAAAAAAATTAGAAATTTTAAATCAAAATCCTAAAGAAAAGAAAAAACCTACTCCTCACAAAGGGGGTCGCAACTGTTTACCAAAAACAAAGATCTCTGCAAAGTCGCAAGACCATGTATGGGGGCTGATGCCTGCCCAGTGCCGGAATGTCAAGGAAGTTGGTGACCTAATGACAGGGGAGCCAGCGACCGAAGCCCCGGTGAACGGCGGCCGTAGAAAAATAGAGAGGAGATTAGAGATGAAGAAAGAGCTCAAATCAAGATGAGGATAAAAACGTACATACTTTTTTTTTTCCCATTGTTTCAAAGGTTCGTATATTTTGTTACTTTCATTTGAATAGTAATCCAAATTTCAATAAATCATATTCTTAATATAATCATTATGTTATTTCTTTATTAAGTTTTAATATTTTGGTGAAAAATAGAGAATCTTTTAAAAAGAAATTCAAACTCTGAGATCCTTTTTATCAATGTTTATTTTTTGTGAGAAAGTGAAATTGTTTTTTGTTTGCTTTTTCAATCAATGCGATTTTTGAAGGTATTTTGATTGATTATAGTAGCTATGCATACTAATTGCCAAGTATTCGTAAAAATATCTAAGATGGGTGTTGCAAGTGTTATGCTACTAATTTATACTTTTGATTACTGACGAATGCCAACAAATCTTCAAGTAGCATTTTTTGTTTATTTATTTATTTCTACATATTTCGCTAAAAAGTGAGATTATTTTAGATTTTTTTAGATCTATGAGATCTATTTTAAAAATGTATTTTGATTGATTGTAGTAGCTATGTATACCAAGTAATATTTAATCGGGGTGTTGTAAGTGTTATATTACTAGTTCATTGGGTTAACCCGGATTGACCCGATGGTTCGATCGGTTTGGACCGATCCACCTCCTTGGTCGGGTTAGTGTCTGGTCTGGGTCTTAAAACATTGGTTACCAACTTGGTCCAAACCAATCGAGGAGGCGGGTCGATCCAAACCGATCGAACCGTCGGGTCAATCCGGTTAACTGGGGCTTAGGTTTGACCTACTCATGTTCAAATATGGAGACAATGAAGCATTGCTCATTCAGTGGTTCTAGAAGAGTATAAAGGAGGCAACCCTAAGATGGTTAACAACACTGAACATAGAAAAGATTTAAGACTTAAAATGATCTAAATAGAATAATAGTCCTTTAACATGGAGTTTCTCCAACAAAAATGTGATTTAGAGCAAATAAGCCAAAAGAGTGATGAGTCATTCATGGGCGAGAAATGGGGATCGAATTTTGTCTGGCAGGCCAAAATCGTTTGGCCCACTCACAAAATCCATTTAATTGCCCTATTAACACTAGTTAAGAGATTTTAACTCTTAGGGTTAATTTTTTTTTCATATTCTTTTCCAAAAACCAAGGTTAAATGTATGAACCCTAAGGGTGATTGAATCTTAACCATAGTTAATGGGTGTTAATAGGCACACATGGTGGCAATCCCATTCCAGAGAAATGGCATCCAAGATAAAGGTGAACTTACCTAATGATCACCAGCTTGTTGAATTCCCTGAGGCAATCGTACTTCACACTATTACTTGCCCTAATGTTTTTATCCTCATCTTGATTTGAGCTCTTTCTTCATCTCTAATCTCCTCTCCATTTTTCTACGGCCGTCGTTCACCGGGGCTTCGGTCGCCGGCTCTCCTGTCATCAAGTCACCAACTTCCTTGACCTTCCAGCACTGGACAGGCGTCCGCCCCCATACATGATATTGCGACTTTGCGGAGACCTCTGTTTTTGGTAAACAGCTGCGACCCCCTTTGTGAGGATTAGGTTTTTTCTTTTCTTTAGGCTTTTGATTTAAAATTTCTGATTTTTTATTAAATACATATCGTCCTTAGTAATTAATTTTTTTTGTTGGGATAATGGGCTTCATAAGTTTTAGAATGAAATTAGTCTTTTTTCACAACCTAGTCAATTCAAAGAAAATCGTTTGGGTTGAATGGGTCATTCCGGGTTAGTTAGTTTTCACTGGGTCAATCCGGGTTAGACAATCGACCCATTAATGGTTTAACCCAATCCGTTGATGGTCCGAGGTGGCAGGTCAACCGGTCTGACCGGCCGGGTCGGTCCGGGTTTTAAAACATGGGTTGTAACAGTACTCCCCCGATTTCGGTTACGCCCTAAGGTCGTCACATGTCCATTTTGACACCCCTTAACTATGGTTAAGATTCACTCACCCCTAAGGTTCACTTACCTATCCTTGGTTTTCAGAAAAATATTAAATATTTTTAACCCTAGTTAAATTCACTAACTCCTTGATTTTAAGAAAAAAATACTAACAAAATTTTAAACCTAGGAGTTAGTAAATATATTAATTTAAATTACCCTAGCCAAAATTCACTAACTATTAGGGTTAATTTTTTTTAACGTTGAGTGGGTGAACCCTAAGGGTGGATAAATCCACATAAAGAATGTCAAAAGGAACACATGGCGACCTTAGGGTTGTAACTGGACTCGGGTTACAACTGTAGAGAATTACAAGTCATAATTTAAATATTACTCTTCCTAGATAAAAATAAAATAAAAAAGACGGGTCGAGTTCGGAAATGCATCTCTGTTTTTTTTTTTAATTTTACTAACTCCTAGGGTTAAAATTACTAACTCCTATGGTTAAAAAGATATTACTATTTTTTCTAAAAGAATTTTAATTAGGGTTAAAAAAATTTAATATTTTTCTGAACTAAGGATAGGCAAGTGAACCTTAGGGGGTAAGTGAATCTTAACCATAGTTAAGGGATGCCAAAAGGGACTCGTGGCGACCTCAAGGACGTAACCGGACTCGGGGAGTCCCGTTACAACCGTAGAGAATAATAAGACATAATTTAAATATTAGTCTTTTTAAAATAAAATAGAAGATGCATTACCGAACTCATGTGAAGACTGTGTGTCTGTTAGTTGAGTTACTTGATAACCTTCCAACTCAAAAAACAAAAAAAAAAAAAACAATGTTTGAAGACAGAAGCAACCAAAAGGGATTTTCAAATGGCAACCCAAAACAACCCACCCCCGGCGCAGCGGGCGAGGGCGTAGGCCAGTGGTCACTTGCGGACGAACCGTAAACCCAGAGGTCTCGAGTTTGATTCACTCTATAACGGCTGCATGGGGTGGGGGGTATTCCTATGTTAGTCCGTGGGACTAGCGTGAGCTTTCGAGGCTGAGGATATCCACGGTATAAAAAAATGGCAACGTAAAAAAATCTTTGAGGAGTCAAAATAGAATTGGACATGTGGGGCCTACTAGAGGATTTGCGCTCTTTAACCAGAGTTAAATAGCGGTTGCGATCGAACAGTCCCCGCGATTGGCTGTGATTCTGATTTCGGTTTTTGGAAAGAGCGAGGAGCAGAGGTGTGCACGTGAAGCAAGTTGCAGTTGCAGGCGTGCTCCAACAAACAAGAAGCGAACTAGTGAGAGAAAGAGAGGCCCTGTTCCCTCATTCACATCGGCCATGTTTCAATCCAACCAGCAGGTGTCTTCCCATCTCTAGGGTTTCGCATGCATCCCTGGTTTTACTATTTTAGATTTCTTCCAACCTCTAATGGCGAAAAATTCTCGATTTTTCTTTTTATTTATTTATTTATTTATTTCTCTCACTCTAAAGATGTAATGTTTGGCATTTGTGTATTTCTGTCTGTTTCGAATTTCCTTTTACTTACTACTGCAGGTGATTTTTGCTTTCTTTCATCTTGAGTTTCTGATATTTGAGCTGCTAATAATCTTGAGATTTACCTTACTGTTGTTCTTTGTTGAAATGTTATAGCATGAATCATGATGATTAATAAAAACTCAAGTTTTAAGATTCCCGATCTGGATGTCAATAGACTAATTTTAGAATTTTTCTGGAATATATCAAAATTCTCAGTTAGGGGAACTTAGGATGGTGCGAAGGTTCGATTTTTTTGGATAGAGTGTACATTGTATTGTAACAGCCTCTGGTCTGTGGAATTGGCCATATTCATGGTAAAGAAATAACATTGGAGTGAAGTAGTATGCAAGTGTTTGGTGAAGAGATGCTTGTGCTAGAGAAATGATCCGTATCATCAACGAATCAATTCCGTAATTTTTTTCGGGTACCGAACCAATCCCCAAAATAAACAGTTTATGCAGGAATGTAAAGTAAACTACCAAAGTAAATTAAATGATAAATCAAGATACGCAAGATTCTTTTTAAATTGGTAAAATCCCAATTTAGGGAAACATCCATGGCCAAGGAATGACAAAATTTCCACTCTCAACAACTAAGAAAGAAGTACAAGCGTAGAAATTTGGTTAAATTCACTTACCTCTTGGTACTAGCCTCACAAACACCCAAAATCCCATTCTTCCCTATATTTTTTTCTTGTCTTCTTTCTCCAAGCTAAAAGAGAACAAGATTCCTTTTTCCGGTTTCTCTTCCTCGATAAAGAGACCCTAAAAATGAAATAACCCACAAAGGCAAGGAGTTTGGAAAATCCCAAACTTCCTAAAAGTGTGAGACGTGGGGTGTGGGTGGACCCCACACGACTCCCACTCCTATGCTCTCACGGATCAGGCTCCCCGTCAAGGAGACTTTTTGGTCCCTCAAAAGCTGCATCAATCAAGTGAGGGAACTTCTCTTTGACTTGCTCCATAGAAAACTACTTTTCTCGATTTAGCAATTGATCCTTAGGACATATACATAAAAATTGTTTACCACAATTTATGGTCATCCTTGTCTTCATACCAAGTATCATACACCATCGGTAAGATAGTGGTATCCTCTCCTTCATCCAAGAGAGATGGCTCCAAAAGCCTTAAATTTTCAACATTCACCACGGAATACATCTGTATATACCCTGGTAAATCAAGATTGAAAGCATTCCCGCCATATTGCTTAAGAATTTTAAACGGGCCATACTTGTCCGCCAATTTCAATCTCAATTCCCAAGTATAACCATACCTTATCCCTAACTTGAATTCGGTGCTAAACACGATGCTTATCATGACGCTCCTTGTAGTGCTTCTATGCTTGTTTTAACTGGTTTTCAACTCTTTGGTGAATGAGTTGGATTCTTTGTACAAATTTCAAAGCATTATCGCCTTCATTGCTTACACCCATCTTTACTTCTTTTTCCATAAAAAGACGGTCAAATGGTTATTGCGGAAGGAAACATAACATATCTCGAAAGGTGATAACTGAGATGAATGAATAGCTCGATTGTAACAATACTCCACATATGAAAAATTTTCATCCCAACTCTTTGTCATTTGATGAGTAAATCATCTCAACACATGAACAATAGTCTAGTTAACAACTCTGGTTTGCCCGTCCATTTGTGGATGAAATACTGTAGAACTCTTTAACTTTGTGTTTAACATACCCCACAATGCCTTCCAAAATCTACTAAGAATCTTGTATCATGATCACTAATGATGCTTTTAGGCAACCCAAAGTACACAAAAACATGCAAGAAGAATAAGGTCGCTGCTCCAACAACATCTATAATTTGCTTGCAAGGAATCATAATTGTCATCATACTAAATCTATCAACCCCAATGAAAACATAATCGTTACCTTTTTTTAGTAAGTGGTACACCTCCAAGAAAATCCATTGAGATGCTCACCAATGGATGGCTAGGAACAGGAATTACGTATATAACCCAAGCTTTCGATTGTTTGGCTTACTAATATTGCATACAACACACCCTCGTATAAACCGATTCACATTAGTTCGTATATTTGGCCAATGAACATACCTCTACAAATTTGCCATTGTCTTATGCACACTAAAATGTCTTGCAAGTAGGGATGTATGAGCTTCCCTAATAAGCTTAAACGACTATCCTAAGGAACACACAACTCCTCATCCTTGTAAAGCAAATCATCTTCCAAATGGTACCCGTTAACAATATCACTATCTTGCTTTAACGGTTTAACCTCTTGTAAGCATGCTTGAAATCATTCTTTTTGATAGGCAAGTATGCTTGAAATCATTATCTTCAACATATCTACTACCTCTGGTCCAAACGACTCCAAACTCATAACCACTGCATTTATTTTCAAAGGAGGTCTAGATAACATATCAGCTAGTCGGTTAGCCTTCCCTTATATCTAATTAGGAGATTGTATTGTTGTAGAAAATCCATCCACTTGGAATCCCTGCAACAATACTGCCCAAATGTATCGATCTCTATGTCAAACGACATTTCATGTCAGACATGACAAGAAGATGTGCGCTACTGATCTTCTCCTTCAACAATCGAAATGCCTCCTTTTCTAAAACTCCCCATGTGATGCCCTTCTCTTTTTGTAATTTTTTTGACAAAGGCGTAGCTATTTGAGAGTAGCCCTATATGACCTTCCTGAGATACTGTGCCGCACCAATAAACAGTTATTGTGTGAGGTTTCTGTCAGTCTGTTATTGCCTTTACCTTAGCTGGATCACTCTAAATAGTTTCACTGTTGATGACATGTCCCAAATAATTAAGATATACTTTTCCAAACTCACATTTCTTCATATTCAACTTCCACTGCACATCTTTTAAAATTTTAAATAGCGTCTTCAAGTGTCCAATATGCTCCTCCTATGTATTACTGACTTACTGTAAACTAGAATATCATCAAGGAAAACTAACACAAATTTATCCAAAACAAAACGCAAAACATCATTCAGTATACGCATAAAAGTAGCAGGTGCGTTAGTAAGGCCAAAAGGCATCACTAACCACTCATATAACCCATGTTTTGTCTTGAAAGCAATTTCCCGGATATCTTCATCTCTCATTTGGACTTGATGATAACCAGGTTTTAAATCTAACTTACTAAAATAAGTAGCATGTTTCAATTGATCAAGCAAATTATTAATGCGCGTAAGTGTATACATATTCTTAATGGTGATTTTGTTTAATGCACGGTTGCCTATACACATCCGCCAAGTGTCATCTTTCTTTGGCACTAACACAATAGGAATCAATCCTTGCTCCAACAAACATTCAACTTGCTGCTTCACCTCATCAAATTCAAATACTGACTGACGACAATCCAACATTGGAATCGGGGCATCAGACAACAAAGCTATCTCGTGTTGTACTTCTTCTCTTTAGAGGTAATCCCCTGGGTTATTCTATCACATATAGGAAATTTGCTAGCAGTTGCTTTAACTATTTTTTCTGGCTAGACATACAATCATTGGCACTAATCCCATCTTCAATCACTTGTGATCTCATTTGAACTTCCCTAACAATGAGAAGAATAAAATGCTTGGTTACATTCATCATATGCTGGGCTTGTTGTGCAGTCACCAATGAGAGCTTCTTTCGGTCCCTTGCTGGACAAATGTGATAACCTACATCATCTTTAACAAGTCTCCAAATATTTTCACTCATGTGGAAAATAGCATCCATTTCCACAAATAAAGGCTTCCAAAGACAACTTGACAAATATCCAATGACACAATATCACAGGTAACCTCATCCTTAACCATTTCATTAATGGCAAACCTGATAGTAAAATGTGCGTGCACTTGCATTTCAGCATTCTTGTTCAACCACCCAAGAGGATACGATTGAGGATGTGGCTTTGACTTCAACCCAAGTTTTTTCTTATTTGGAAGGCAAGCTGGGGTTAGGCAGACCACGACTAGATACATAGAAGAAGAGAAAGACTATTACAATCTCACATACAATTTTCTTGAATGATCTTCAAAGAGAAAATGAAGAATCTCATAAGGAATCTTAGAGGAGAAAACAAAAAAATTCATTTGGGTTACAAAATTTAGCAAGAAAGTCAGCTCCTCTATTGGATTCACGCTAGACATGAGAGTTGTTACAGGCCTCAAACAAATTAATGAGTCTCTTGGCCTCTGTCCAATCATCTCTCCATCTCCACGGAGTTACCATACATGATACATCCAATTAAGCTATCCACAATCCATTTGGCATCAGAATTAACATAGACACGCCTGATTCTTGCCTATACTGCCAATTCCAGCCCCACGAAGAATAGCTTTCAGCCCTATGACGTCAATGGAGTTTGAACCATAGTTACCAAATTGTGAAGCGAAAGCGAGAAGCGGGAAGCGAGGTTTAAAAAATCCTTAGAAAACGGGAAGCGAGAAATAAATATAGGTGTCTCATTCCCATCATATTGGGATGACCAATCATACCTTAAATTTTATTTTGTATGAGATGTTTGTGGAGAAGTAGTTGCCTTAGAGTCTTAGATTTTAATTTAACGATACTTGCTTAGGATATATGTCATAGGCTTTAGACTTAGGTCTATTCCATTACTTCCTAAATAGTAACACATAACAACACCCTTGACCACTAAATGAGAATTGATGGAAGCGAGTGGAAACGAGTCTGGGAAACGAGCTTCCTGGGAAGCGAGTTTCCCACCTTGTACATAGCTTCTCGACAACTATGGTCTGAACTACAACTCTCTGCAAAGGCTAGCACCACACTCCCCACATGATTACGGATGATCCCTCCAAAGCCAGCACCAGAGTCGTGGATTGAGCGCCCACGAGTCGAAAGGAAGAGGAATCCATGAGTAGAAACTCACAGAAATGAAAAAATCAGAGTTGATACCCAACTTGCCATAAAGTTTTGATTCCAAACAGTGTCTTCAACTTGACTTTTTTCATAGGAAAATTTGGATCAAGTGTCAGATTTGATAATCTGAAGGTCACCTGGTTCCTTAAATTGGTTTTTAAAAATCCTATTATTACTTCTAGCCATAAATGGTAAATCGTGGCACTGAAACTCACTTTCTTTATAGCTTGCACTATTCCTTTCCCTTTAAAAGCTTTAGTAATCCATAGGACTTCCTCCTCCCAGTTTAGAACCCTCCGAGTCCTATAGCCATAACAAGAGAGGATTTGATTCCAGATTTCTGCAGAATATTTACAAGCAAAAAACAGATGCTGGACACTTTCATCTGTCTCTCCACAGAGCACACAACTGGACCTCTGTAAGACCCACAACGCATGAGCATATCTTGGGTTTGAATAGCCTTAGATAAAGCTAACCACGCTTATCAGGCTGTGGCGAGGAATGCAAAGATTAAACCAAACGATATTGGCCCAAGGCACTACCATCTGAATATGCCTGATAGATTGCCACACTGATTCTAAGGTAAAAATTCCAACTTGAGATGGCTTCCAAATCACTCTATCTTCCTCTAAATCAGCTTGGACCCGGTGATGAGGGAGCTAATTTCAGATTGCATCCAAATCGGCTGAGCGAGCTGACGGGGGGTCCCACACTCCATTAGAGAGTAAACACGAGACTGAGGCATTGAGAGGAATCCTAGCGGCATATTGAATCCTAGGCCCATACGAGTCCAATAAGACACCTTTTGGATGCCATGGGTCAAACCACAGAGAGCTACCACTTACTCAAATGTATATGCAATGGTCTCTTGTGTTCATCACATAGCCTATGTTAGGGCATACTTCACCATCAACGACTAAAAAAAACCCTTAGAGTTTTTGCATCAACCAACCTATAAGCATACTTTTCAACTTTTTTCTATTCCTTGTCGTCCTAGACCTTCCAATCCACAGTAATCATCTGGCCTTGAGCTCCACATTGGCCGGGGGCCTCACTGATCAATCAATTGAGGCTCTATATTGCCTGGGAGAAAAGGATTAAAAACCTTCATCTGAGATCCAAAGAATAGTTGGTAGCCAGCCGGTTTCGTGTGCGCCAATTACTTGTGGTGATTGTGTGGGTAGAGAAGGTCAGGTTGGAACTTTTGTTAATACCGATGAGCGAGGAGCTTAGATGAGTAGCCAGGCTAGCAATAGCAGTTACTCCTGTCTCGTTTATATTAGGAATCATCTTCATAGGAAAAAGTTTGTCCAAGGGACGGAGACGAGGCTTTCGAGTATTACGCTCATTCCCCACATGATGAAAAACCAAACCATTCCCCACTTCTCTATGCGTTAAAATTTGGCACTAGGCCCAAGAGCAATCTGTTGGAGTCTTGCACGCCCACAAATTATTTTTGAGCAGATTGTTGGTCACCCAATTAACCCATAAAGATTGTTTTCAAAGTTGTCATTTTCTAGTTCTATTTTTCCCTTTTAGTGCGAAACATGTGAATTCGCAAAGCATTGATGAATCTCTTATCCTTCTAGTGGTAATAAATGTGATGCTCCTTTTTTCATTGTGCATTTTGATGTATAGAGACCATCCCCGATTACTTCTCTTTTTGGTTTTTGATATTTTGTTTGATGATTTCTCTCGTGCTATATGAGTGTATATGTTGATATCTAAACATGAGGTTTGCACGGTTTTTCCATCATTCCATTAAATGATTGCTTTAAATCAATTTAATGCTTACATTAAAGTTTTTGGTTCAAATTTTTGGAGGGTATATATGTTTGGTAGTTTAGCCACATACTTTGATTCTCATGGTATTGTTCATCAAATTTGTGTTGGTACTCCTCAGTAAAATGGTTTGGCTGAGCGAAAAAATCGGCATATGTTAGAAATTATTCATTTCTTATGTTTGCTATGAATGTGCCAATACAAATTTGGTCTGATGTTGTGTCGGCTTCTCTTTCTTAATTAATCGTATGTCTTCCAGAATTTTGACATTTAATTCCCTGTTCTTTTGTTGACTATGTTCGCTTCTTTGTTTCCTTTGCCTCCTTGTGTTTTTGGTTGTATTTGTTTTACTCACATATCTCGTCTTGATCCAACTAAGCTTGATCCTAAGTCTCTTATGTGCATCTTTCTTGGTTATGCTCTTAATCAAAAGGGGTATAAATACTATCATCCCCCTTTTCGTAAGTTCTTTGTTTCTATGGTTGTTACTTTCTTTGAGTCTACTATTTATTTATTTGACAAGTAGACATCTCTTTAGGAGGAGAGCGCGGGTGAAGAGATGTCTCATTTTATTCTTCGTTCCTTCTCTCATATTTGACAGTGATCCCAAAATGAAGGGTGATAGTAAATGATAGGGGGAGTGTGAAATCCCTACTGTGAAAGAGAAGGAATTGCAAGTGTATACACAAATGAAGAAAGACACTCATGAGCCCTGCCAAGAATCTTCTTCGGATACAAGTACTATCTTTCCTTCTGGTCCTGATGTTGTTGACTCTGATTTACTCATTACTCTTAGAAAAGATATTAGGTCTTGTATCAACATCTCATTGCTAATTTTGTTTCATATCATACCTTGTCTTCCTCGTATTGTGCATTTGCATTGGCTTTGTCTTTTGTGTTTGTCCCTTGCAATGTAGCAGATGCACTTTCCCAACCAAAGTGGAGAAAAACCATGGAAGAAGAGATGTTTGCTCTTGATAAGAATAACACCTGGAATGTGGTCAACTTACCAAGAGGAAAGAATTCATTGGATGTAGGTTGGTGTTCACAATGAAGCACCACTCAAATGGATTAGTTGAAAGATACAAAGCTCATCTGGTCGCGAATAGGTATACACATACATATGTGATGGACTATCAGGAGATGTTTGCTCCAGTTGCTAAAATTACCCCCGTCTCTTGCAACCAACCAGAATTGACAATTGTACCAACTTGATGTGAAAAATGCATTCTTGCATGGTGACCTGGAGGCAGAGGTGTACATGGTACCACCTCTTGGTTTTATATGTCCCTCAAGTGAAGGGAATAGGAATGGCAATGGGGCGGGGCGGGGCGGGGCGGGGCCAATTTTCTACCACCTCTGCCCTGACCCGATTATCAAGCATTCGTTCCCCGACCCGCCCCTGGCCCTGACCCTGACCGGGGCTTATATATGGTGAAACCAGCCCCGCCCCGCTCATAAAATCCCCACCCCGCCCTAAAATCCCCACCCCGCCCCGCCTCGCCCTATTGCCTTTTTTTTATAAAAAAAAATTTGAGTAATTACGCTTTTTGGGGGTTTTCTAGATCTGAAATTCTAAATCCATAGATCTTGATCTAAAAAATGAATCCAGATCTTGATGAAGGAATTTGAACTAAGAGAGATTGAAGAAAAATAGATTGAGATATTACCTGATCAAACGGTGAGGACTACTGGATTTTGCTAGCCATGCCCGAAAATGGAGATGATTGGAGGTGCAGCTCGCCGGCGAGGAAAATGGTGAGTGAGATCTTTGAGATCTACTGGTCCTTCTTCTGTGTGGACTACTGGATTTTGCTAGCCATGGTTGAAAATGGAGATGATCGGAGGTGCATCACTCCATTGCTCTATAACTCTAACATTTGTAACTCGCCGGAGAAGAAAGTCGGAGAGAGAGGGGAGGTCGCTGGAGAAGAGAGTTGAAGAGAGAGGAGAGGTCACCAGATTTCTCCCTCTTTCCTAATATTTATATATATATATATTATTAAAGTGGTTCCGGGTCGGGGCGGGGCACCGGAGCAGGGTATACTAAAACCGCCCTCGCCCCGAAACCGCGTTGGGTCTTTTTTTTTTATACGGACCCCGCCCCTAAACCGATTAAATTGAAAAAAAACCACCCCTATAGGGGCGGGTCGAGGCCCCTACAGGGCGGGTCGAAATTGCCATCCCTAGAAGGGAATGTGTGAAAGCAGAAGAAGGCGTTATATGGACAAAAAAGCAGTCTCTCGGAGCCTAGTTTGAGCGGTTTTGCAGTGCTATGGTGAAAACTGGTTACAAGTAGAGCCAACCAAATCACACACTGTCTATCAAATAGTCTCATCAGAATGTGACTATTCTGATTGTCCACGTAGATGATATTGTAGTAACAAATAATGATATGAATGAGATTAAGCTACTGAATAGCAAGTTGGTAGAAGAGTTTGAGATCAAGGATTTTAGTAGTTGAAATACTTTCTTGGGATTGAGGTTGTCAAATCTAAGAAGGATATTTTCATTTCACTGTGTAAGTATGTCCTTGACCTTCAAAAGGAGATCGCTATGATGGGTTGTAAATCATGTGATACTCCTATTAATGTTAACCACAAACTCATTGAAGTTAGTGAACAACATCTACTAGATGTAAGGAGATACCAGAGACTTGTTGGTCACTTTATTTATTTATTTTTCTATCTCTCAAGTCACCGGACTAGACATTGTTTTATGCAGTTAGTGTAGTTAGCCAATTCATGCATGCTCCAACCACTAGACACCCAGAGTAAGTAAATAGAATTCTCTGCTACTTGAAGTCGTCCCCTGGGAAAGGTTTGATGTATATTTGCCATGGAAACTTAAAAGTTGAAGCATGCACTGATGTAATATGGGTCGGCTCAGTTTCAGATAGATGCTCTACTTTAGGGTATTGCATTATGGTTGGAGGCTTACATGAAGAAGTAAAAAGCAACATGTGATTGCAAGACCTAGTGCAGAAGCAGAATTTCGAGTCATGGCACATGGGGTATGCAAGCTACTTTGACTTCGATTACTCCTTAATGAGATTGGGTTTTCTATTAGTGGTCCTATGAGTATATATTCTGACAATAAAGCATCAATTAACATTGTTCACAAGTCAGTGAGTCACAATGTTGTGCAATGTGATAGAATTAAGCATATTGAGGTAGATCGTCCCTTTATCAAATAAAAGATGAAGGCGAGCTACATTTGTACTCCATTCGTGAAGTCTGAAGATCAGTTGCCTGATGTGTTGACTAAGGGTCTTGGTGGTTCTCAGTTTTGAACTATTTTTATCAAATTGGGGATGAGTGATATCTACGCACCAATTTGAAGAGAATATAGAATACTTCTCTTTTATGTATTATGTTCCTTTTATACACTGTATTCTTGGTATATTATTAGTATCTCTTATATACTAATGTATACCATTAGTACAATCTATATAATAAAGAGTAGTAGGAGAAAGACAATTAATCTCTCTCTAACTTTCCCTAATCTTCTTCTCTTCTCTTTTCTTCTTCCTCTTCTCCAAAACCCTAATCACCAAAACCCTAAAGCCTAATCCTTCTAAACCAACTCTTACCTCTAAACTTGAGGAATGGACTCGAACGATCAAACGTGTGGTATTTCCTTCTATAGAGTTAAACCTTCTTATCTCCAATGTCTCTAATCTCCAATGTCGTCTTCCTCCGTGTACAAACAGAGAAAGAGGATGGGGGCAATTTTGTCCAACAAGAGTTTAAAGCATAGTGACAAAGTTGGGGTTCGGTCAATAATTTGGCAAGGGTCAATTTTGATAAAATTCGGGAAAAATGCGGGAATTATTCGGGAATAAAGTAATTATAAAAATATATCCAACAATTTGATATGATAAAATACAAATAAGCACTTTACTTTGTTGAACTAAATGAATTATTGCAAAATTTGCTAATAAATCGGGAATAATTCGTAAAATCCGCGGATAATTCGGCAAACCTAAAATTTGCAAATAACTTCGGAGAGTAATTTGGCACACCTAAAATTCGGAGAAGTTCCTTACTAAGGTTTAAAATCATGCGTGTGTCACCTTCACATGTGTAGAAGCCTAGAAACACAAGCCTTTTTAGGGGCAAATGGTATACTATAAGCCTATTTAGGGAAAAAAATACCCCAATTCCAAGGTCACAGGGTTATTTTCAAAGATTCTTTGAGACTATGGACTGTGTTTTGTAGGGATATCATCAGAAGTCATGGACATCTCATCTTGTAGTTTGTATGTAATATAGGAAGGATGCTAGGTTTTCGATATAATATAAGCCCATGGTACATAGGTCATCTTTGCATAGAGTTACCATTTCTTGGAGCTGAATGCCTTTTTAATTCATTCCATGCAGAAACTTCAGGATGATCTACAAAAGATAGGGGAGAAAATCAAACATCATGAGGAGAAGCTCAAATTTCTGAAGACCCAGGCAAACAAATTAGATGAATCCATTCTTGATATGCAAGGTATATCATTTTTCTTATTTTTCAATTTGATATCTTACTATCAATGTGATAGTGACTCATCTTGAAATTGGCAAAAGGAGGTAGCTAATGCAGAAGCCAGTAGGTGCCTAATGCCTTACTCCTCAAATGTGCGATGGTTTGGTGAGACTAAAAAAAATTGAGATTTTGATGTCTATTTTTGTATCTAGGGTTAAGGCTGCACAAAGTGGTGACTTTATGAGGATAGCATTATAACTATTATGCTGTTCGCCTTCAATTTCATATATGATGTCTTAGAGTCAGCGCTATCATATCTTTACTAACATAAATATTCTCTCAGTTAGTCTTGGGAAGTATCATTCGTCAAGTGTATCTAAGACTGAAAATGAGAGTCTTAACCACTTTCAGACTGAGGAGGAAACAATTGAACAGATATTGCAGAAGGAGAAATCTGCAGCTGGCATGTTGTGCCAACTGAAAATTCGCCATGAGTCTCAGGCATCACATCTAGCATTGACTAAGGATGTGCTGGGTATTGTAGCTACACTTGCCAAAGTAGATGATGAAAACCTTAGCAGGTCAGCTTGCTGTCTTAGTTTTTCTTCTTCTCTCTATTCTTTTCCCTTGTAGAATTGTGCACTCGTCTCAGCCTCATAAGGATATTGCATGTGATTATTCTTAAAAGGCTGTTTTGTAATAATATCATTTCATGAAGATATTTATTATTTGATTTATTCCATAGATGCAAAAACAGAACCTAAGGGCCACTCTTGGTTTGGCCATAGCCTGAAAGATCATTAGAGCTACAGCTACTCCTTTGGATAATGAATTGTGTTCCTGATCATCCAAAATATTATGATCTATTGGAAGGTTAGGGTCATCCTGGATCTTGAATTTTGGTGGACCACACCAATCCAAGGGTGGTCCGCTAATTGGGTCCTTCAAATTAATGAGATGGACCACTAATTTCACTGGTATGTGAATAGGAGAAGTGGAGTTTCTTAAATGAGAAGTACAGTGAATTACTTCTTACTAATTTTCAACTCTGCTTAACATGTCCCTCCCTTCTAACTTTGATCCCCAGGCTTTTCTCAGAGTATTTAGGTTTGGAGACTATGCTGGCAATTGTCTGTAAGACATATGAAGGTGTTAAAGCTCTGGAACTGCATGAAAGGGAAGGCAAGATAAATATGAGTTCTGGTCTTCACGGGCTTGGACCTTCTATTGGAAGACCTATGGATGGGCGGTTTATAGTAATTTGCCTGGAAGATTTAAGGCAAGAATCTCAATTACTGTCTTGGTTTGGGCGATCATTGCTCGTAAACATTCTAAATATTGTTCTTTTGCACAGACCATATGTCGGTGAGTTTGTAGCTGATGACCCTCAAAGGAAGCTTGCTCTTCTGAAACCAAGGTTACCAAGTGGAGAGTGTCCACCTGGATTTCTAGGCTTTGCCGTGAATATGATAAATGTGGACAGTATGAATGTATCTTGTCTGACAGCCAGTGGGCATGGCCTCAGAGAGACTCTATTTTATGGTCTCTTCTCTCGCCTGCAAGTATATAGAACCAGAGCTGACATGCTACTTTCTCTCCCTTGTATAAGTGATGGAGCCCTCTCTTTGGATGGCGGGATGATTAGGAGTATTGGTGTGTTCTCCCTTGGTAATAGGTGAGTATCAAGTTCACTACAACTTTTAAGGCAAATTTCATTGCAATTGAGTATTTTGATCTATTCCATTTCTCATCTACTTCTCTTGAAAAAGTAGTGATTTATTAAAACCTGATCAATATTTACAGGTCTCTCCCTCTCCTAGTGTTCATAATCCATAGATTCCCATAATATACATTACTAATCCACGTGTATACTATCTATGGACCACCTTTTACACTGGTAGATCGTCAATCAAGGTGGATGGATTATCGTAACAGTTTACTGTTCGACCAGTAGACATCTTGGTGGACTACTTCCCAACAGGTTGTGGCCATCCAAAAGTTGACTAATAATTGGAGGCTAATAATTGGAGGCTTAGAACACTTGCAGTCCTCATGGTTTTTGTTCCACCATTTGTCCATGAATTTGATTGTCCGGATCAATGATTGTGTACCTTATCACGTTAAAAAGAAGCTAATCTCTAACAATTTGTTTTTCCTTTTAAAACTCTCATGGCACAGTATAAGTAATATCTCTCAATTTCTTCTAGCATGGCCTTAAAAGTCTGCATTGGTGTTTCTTGGATAGATATTACTATTCAGTAGTGTCAGATATGCTTAATTCTTATAGGTCACTTGGGTTTTACATAAACTTAGTCACGAGAAATTGAGAATATCAGTGTCCACAATCCTAAAATAGCGGAAGAAAATGTGGTATGAAACCGGTGAATTTCATAAGAATAATGTTGATTTATTATTTATTTATTTTATGTGTCATCATAGCATATGATTATGAGTTTACTTGTTGTTTGCAATTTTGTAAGATTCAATTACCGACCTGATCAACTTCCTCTATCTGCTTTAAGGAAAGATGTTGACGTGAGATTCCCTATAAGCTCTGGGACATCCAATCTACCTTCAGACTACATTGAAACTGAGGATCAGATCAAGGTGATGAAATGGGAAAAGGAAAGAATTGTTGAAGACATGCAAAGAGAACAAGCATTGTTGGACTATGCCAAGAAAAATTTTGAACAAAAAAAGCTAGAATTTGTTAAGTTCCTTGCTGAAAGCTCCTCCTATTTGACGCAGGTACTGCCTTGATCATATCCTTGCAAACTGTAAAGAATAGTGTAGTTATGAAATTCATTTCTTTTTTACAGATTCATAAGTAGGCTTAGACTGATGTGCTATTTTAGTGCTAGAGTTTGGTTGTAGTTACCAAGAAGCTTGCCTCTTTGTATTACTAAAGGCGCGTTTGGTTTTTGAAAACCTTTTCAGTCTGACACCAAAAGCGCTTTTGATGTAGGACTATGCAATGGCCTAAAATATTGTGTGCTGAGATTAAGATTAGATTAACAATAACAATAAAAATTATAAAATGACAATGTTATCACAAATAATTAAATAAGAAAATTCAAGAAAGTAATTTTATAACCATTCGTGGCCACGTCACAAACCTACAATATGACCCTCAATTATATCTGTGAGGGTTGTATGAACTTCTATGTTTCCACAAGCTTAGGGATTAGCTCTTAATTCAATGTAGATTTTCTAACCGTTTCTGGGGTTTTCAAAGGGTTGAGGTTATGGAAGGTTATTGTTTTAGCCTTTTAGGGTTTGGAATTGAATTAGGTCTTGGGACTTTGATGGTTTTGAACTTGCGGGAAGGTTGTATTGGCAATGGGAATAGAATAGGAGGCTGTGACAGCAATTTTAATAGAAGAATAGGGCTGTAGCAGCAATATAATAGGTCCAGATTTGCTGGAACAGCAATACAGAATATATTATTAGACTGTTACAGAAAAAAAGGGTGTTGTATATAAATTGGAACAGCAAAGAATAGGGCAGGGGAATGCTGTAGCAGCAAAAGAAGGGTAGGGGACTGGTGCGGCAGCCTGTAGGGAGGCTGGGATGACTGGCAGCAGTCAAGGGGAGACTAGGGTTTGGCTGGAACAGCAGGGAGAAGGCTAGCTTTTGGTAGATTAGGGTTTTCAAGAAGGAAACAAAAAATCCAAGATGAATAAAGGAAAAGCAAGAAATAAATTGCAAGAATGTACCTTAGAACTATTAGGGAATCACTGCCTTGGCATCACACCAACTCCAATGACAGGAGAATACTCAAGACTACCTTTTCTCATTCATAAAATTCATCAACTCAAAATTTACGGCAAAAAAAGTCCTTAAATAGTTGAAACCCTAATTGTAAAAAGACTCAAATAACTAAAACTATTAAAAAGACTATAATAACTTAATACCAATAAATTGTTTCCTCCCTAACTAAAAGTCTAGCCCATTGGGCTTTAAAACTATGCTAAATCATACTAAACTAGCTCATATGCATACCTTCCCAATGTGGGGTCTTCCTAATGATCTATGTGTCATATGAGGTCTTCAATACCCCAAGTCATCTATCCAAAGTGACATGGGGTCTCTTTGCTCCGCCTCTGGTAAGCCTGAAATTCATTAGGCTTCTAGTTGTCGCATGAGCTTTACATAGCAGTGCTTGGGAAAAGAGAATGCCAGTATGGTAAGAGCATAGTAAAAATGAATTTCTACATAGTACAATTTTCAAACCTCTTTATAGTCTCGCATGTGCAAAATGCACATTTTTTTACTTTTCCTTCAAAAGCTACCAAAAAAGTTGCACAAGTGCTTCTCGAAACCCAGAGATGGTCCCCCTTATCGTCAAATAAGCGCTAAGACAATTTTTGTTTTTGGAAAAAGTGCTTCTATATGTTGCTTACCAAACCATGCTTGTGAATCAGAAAACACTTTTTGGGTCAAAAACACTTTAAACATGTTCATTTTGTTGTAGATTTTTTTTGTTTGTGAAATAGATTGCTATCCTTATAGTTTTATATAGAGCATCTCCAACGGTGCTCCATTTCTTGTTCTAGTGCCAAATTATAGCATTTGGAACAAAAAAAGGTGCTCCAATTATTGAAAATGCCTGTACCAAAATTTAGCATGCACTATACTTTGTGCAAAAAGTATAGCGCATGCTATATTTTGGCACACCCTTGACTCGTTGACTTTTGATGGGGTTTTACTATTTTGCCCTCCAACGGCTATAATATATACCATTTTACCACCCTCCAACGACTATATATGAGGTTTTACTATTTGCCCTCTGTGCGATAGCCATCTCGGGTGATCTCAATCCCACACTAGCACGTTCACACTAGTGAGAAGCTGAAAAATTTAGAGTCACCACCAATCAAAAAAGGTAGGGGTGTGATTGGTCACCCAACAATAACCTCGTGGTCTGAGAATCAAAAGTCGGATTCGGGGATTCTCTTATGAGTCGGGGAAGGTGTTAAGCACCCCAACCCATCCGTTAAGTGACGGTTGTCTTTTAGTTTCTCTCCATTATTCTAAATCTTTTATAATTCAATTTTAAAAGGGTCAATAAAATTATTTTTTTCCTTTCGAGAGCGGAATGACTCTCCTCAACTGAATTGAGGCAATTCTCTCTCTACTTTTTTTTTATTTCTTTTATTTCGAGATTGGAATACACCCCTCCTCAACCGAAATGGGATGATTCTTCCAATCAAGGGTTTTTCCTAAGATTTTTCAAGGTTAAAGCTATGCAAATGCAAAGGTTCCAAAGTCTTCACAAGGTAATAGTTCTAAGATCACAAAATATCAAAGTCTCAATTTTCAAGAGTTGCTCAAGGCCTAGGGTTTTTCTAAGATTCCAAAATTTGGAAGTAAGTGGGGGTGGAGGCCTTTTTATAATAATAGGAAATGAGATTTTCTCACTTTTGGTCGATGTGGGACTAAAGGTTCTCCCGAAACCCTAATTGAGGTGGCAAAGAGTGATTGGCTTGGGCGGAATAAAAAAATATTAAAAAATTGATTTTTCGCCCTTTAAAACTGCAAAAGTGGGTTTTTCCCCCTTTATTGTGGTGTTGAGTTGTTGGCGCGTGAACCATAATTTGAAATTAGGGTTAACTCAATTTCGCCATTTTAAATACCGAAACCTTAAAATTGCTCTTGGAATGGGTTTTCACCCTTTTAAAGGGTGATGGGCTTTTTACAGGCTTCTCGTTGTTTAAAACAATGAGGATGGCTTTTTGAAGCAGATAAAGGCCCTTCCCTGGGCCTTGGGCTGGTTTAGACTTGATTGGGCTTGGGATTTGACCTTGACTTCGGATATCTTGGAATTCGGATCGTACTTTGAGTTCATCCTTGGGTAGTTGGAGCTAATGGACCTTTTAGGCCCATGAGATCATTGGTCATGCAAAATAGGGTGTTTACACCCTCCAATGGCTATAATTTTTTACCATTTTATCCTCCAACGGCTATATTTGGTTTTACCATTTCGCCCTCCAATGGCTAATTTTTTAATACCATTTTGCCCTCACAAAAAATCTTATAAATTTCAGACTAATTTCTACACTTTCTATTGTGCTAAAAAAAACTTTCTTACTTCTGTATTCTTTTACTTGTAGACTTATCTTTTATCTAAAAAAAAGGGAAGCTACTCAACAATCAAAGCGAGGAAAGACATTCACACCAGATCAAGATGTGGCAATTTGTAATGCTTGGTTGAGCGTTACCCAAGATCCAATTATTGTCAACTCACAATCGGAAAGTTGTTTTTGGAATTGGGTATTCCAAATTTACAAAGACGACACCAAGGATGAAGAACGATCACAGGGTTCTATCCGATGTCGTTGGGGCATAATCCAAAGGAGTTGCAACAGATTTTGTGCGTACCTCACACAAGTACAAAATAGGTAAGAAAGCGAAAAGACTAGAGAGGATAAGGTAAGATTTCTGCTTTTCTTTGTAATAACTAATCTTGTTAATGTATCTAATTTTTTTACCCATCTTTAGCTTGTTGATGCAAAAGTCCAATATTGGACTCTTGAGGGCAAAAATTTCAAGCTGGATCATTGCTGGACAATCTTGCAATATAGCATAAAGTGGCAAATTAATGAAGTCGCCAAGTATTCAAAGACTCCTACAACGGCCACCGACTCCAACCAACACTTTTCTTCTTCATCTCGGATGCCTGACACGCCCATTTCTCTCAACTCCGATCAAGATCCAATCGGCCACACTGTTGACTCCCCAGGAACTAAAAGACCTAGCGGAAGGAAAGCCGAAAAAGAAGTACGCAGGAAGAGCAGGGTAGAAAAAACTTCGAGCTTTCGTATTTGTAATTTAATTGAGAAATTTAACAAACAAGCATGCGACACTGAAGAAAGGAAAGCTCGAATTGAAGAAAGAAAGATAAGAATAATGGAGGATATGAACGAAAGGGAGCAAAAAGAGGAAGATGATACAATTATGATGTTGGACACCTCTAACATGGACCCAATAGCAAAAGCTTATTACAAGCAACGCAAAAGTGAAGTTTTGGCCAAAATATTGGCACACGCAACAAGCTCCAATCTTTATGTTCCTCTTCCTCCTCCATGATTATGTATTTTTTTTTTTTTTGTTTATTTTATGTAACTTTGAATTAAATCAATGATTTGAAGTTTTTCAAGATACCAAACATCGCAATAAGAAAATTTTAATTCGAAGTACAATTGGGAGATATTGCAATTGCATACAATTGGACACACACTGAGTCACACTCACTCAACCTCGCTCTCCTTCTCATGACCACATGTGTTCAATAAGATTGTTACGGAGTGTATGATGGACCGCAGAAGATCAAATCATACACTAACGAGCAATGAACTCAGTAAAAGGGAGTGTTGACTCCCGTGACACTTGAACTGGAGGCTACATTTCCGGTGCATCATACTCATCATCTAGAGAGTCATCACTTTCATCTTCAATGATCATATTGTGCAAAATAATGCACATCTTCATGATATATCCAAGATCTTCGTAACTGAAAAATCTCATTGGCCCCCACACAATAGCAAAATGTGCTTAGAGCACCCCAAATGCCCTTTCCACATCCTTCTGACATGCCTCTTGCATGGTTGCAAATAGTTGCCTCTTCAATCATTGAGGTTGGAAAATTGTTTGGACAAGGGATGCCCATTTAGGGGAAATACCATCTGCAAGATAGTAATCCCATTGTGTATTGGTGGCCATTGATGGTATAGTTGGCAGGAGGGGCTCGTCCTTCAGCGAGCTCAAAAAAGGGATATGACCGATCAAGAACGTCGAGATCATTATGAGACCAGTCATGCCAAAAAAAGCATGTCATATCCACAAGTCATACGAGACCACTGTAGAGTATAATTGTCGGTTCATATATATGCCCGATGTATTGTCCATAATCCATACCACGCAGTCGGACGATTCTCCAATGTCCAATGCATACAATCCAAGCTCCCAACATTCTAGGAAATCCACATTCTCTCCCTCCCGTAGCAATTTTCAAATGTCCGGCTCTATTGGCGATCTTAAGTATTCTTCTTCGTAAACGGTAATGATCCCGAGGCAGAATCTCTTCAAAGACTCAATTGTTGTGCTTTCACCAATTCTCACGTACTCGTCCACAGCATGGGTATATTGTAAGCAAGCATCCTGATTGCTACAGTCATCTTTTGTAGACCGGATAACCTGGTATTGCCGGCGACGTCATTCTTTTGGACAAAAAAGTTATTCTATTATTGGATCGCGTTTAAGATACGAAGGAACAATGTTCGATTCATTTGAAGCGTCTCCGAAAGATGTTGGCCAGGTAGACGGGATCCTCAATGAAATAAATCCTTAATGAGTCTCTCGTTGCCCGCGACTCTATCTCAAACGATGTGTCACCGACAAATTGTAGAGCCATCGTGTTTAGCCGGGTGGTTATCTCCATGTGTTTCCATTTTGTGGAACTCCAATGCTATAAGTTGCACTACATTCCTTCTTTGATCTTCATTGGATAAAGATTCATCGAAGTCTCTATTAGAAATTGTTATTCTCAAATAGCTCATTCTAGTATCAGAAATATGAGAATGGTGATGACTTCTCTACAAATGCTATTAGTTTTATAGAGGAGAGGAGGTGGTTGGTAGGTGGATGAATGATGGTTGATAGGTGGATGAATGGTGGTTGGCAGGGGTGGATGAATGGTAATTGAAAAATAAATGTTAGGTTGAAAAAAATGGAATTGACACATCCAATTTGGCACAGACCATTGGAGCAGCCTATGCCAAATATGGCATTTTGGCACTAGAATTGGCACAACCAATTTGGCACACACCATTGGAGATGCTCTTACATGTACATTTTGTTGTTCTATGTTGCTAAATTTATTTATCTAGTTAAAATATATCTTCCTTTAAAAAAAAAAAGTGTCCATATTTCAGCTTATTCATTACTACTATTCACAAACTTTGAGTTCAGATATTTCTGTTTTATTTCCTTAAATTTATTAATTAGTGATTGAATTTTCCTTAACTGTAATAATTAGTTATTGAAACTTACGGTTCCTATCTCATAGTTATTCTTATTTCCATAGTATGATTATCATTATGCTGAGATTCATATATATTTCAGGCTTTTACGTGTTTCTTTGTACTAAATGTGTGATGGATGTAACTTGGTGCTGGATATTACCTTTTTAGACTTCTCACATAGTAAATGAAAAGTACTTGCTTAGACCAAATGTGCTACTGGTTACACCCTCTGATGGTCCTTGTGCAAATGATTTGTTAGATGCTGTTGCCAAAAATTGTTTTTTCCATGTGCATCCTCCTTTTAAGAATTCTCTTGCACCTAAGAGTCTGTACAGATGATCTTAGTTTTTAAAGCCATAAATGGGTAGACATCTTCCAACGCATGTACTTAATGGTCTTAAATCTATGTAAAACATTTTTATCCTCCTTATTTCACTTACTTTGGTTTTGCTTCATACTGTGAACCAATGGAGATTACTAAGGTGGAATCACTAGTCATCCAGCACTTACATCCAACACCTAGCTTAACTACTATCT
The DNA here is from genome assembly GCA_015143295.1 of Tetracentron sinense. Lineage (NCBI taxonomy): Eukaryota > Viridiplantae > Streptophyta > Magnoliopsida > Trochodendrales > Trochodendraceae > Tetracentron > Tetracentron sinense. The sequence continues at coordinate 30,842,214 of CM026551.1, forward strand.
TTACTTTCTTTATCCCTGCCTCCACATCATTGTGAAAACTACGAAACCTTGGGATATACTTCCAAATTGAATCATTGGTTCCACATAGGAACTTATGTCTCTCTTTTTTTGGAAGGCCGTAAGAACTTATGTCTCTTTCTTTAAAAGAAGGTTTTTTCACTATGAAGAGTTGAAGAATTATAAAATAATGTTTGTCCAAAAAGCTCTGTTGATTTTTTTGGCTATTGAACTTCTGGCCTGTGAGAAAAATATTCCAAACATAAATGTTTCCTTTATGTATTTATAAAACAGCACAAAATTCATACCTAGTTTGTCAAATCTAAGATATTTACTTGTATAAAGAAAATTTCATTCCTTATCAGTTATTATTATAATTTAAGATATGTGGAAGAGAGAAGTCGGGATGGGAGTGCGGAAAGAAGCCCTGGTCCTTGCTTGGATACACACATTGAGCACATGTAGGGGTCAGGGTCCCCCTTCCGACAGGTCCAGCCTTGTAGATGCATGTGACCTTGATGAGTCAGAGTTTTGCCCACTGGGACCTATTGAATTTTGACTCCAATCCCCGCTTTCTGCGCTGTGTGCCACATGTACAGTATAGACAGATTTGGCAGTTTCTTCCTTATCCTATCATGACTCAAATCAAGTCTTCTCCTGAGTAATTTTGTACTTTTATCTTTATTAATTATGAACAAATTCTGATATCTGGTTTCATATAATGGGCAGCACCAGATTCAGGCAAGTCAAGATAGAACCAGCCCGAGATGGAATGTGCATTAGGGGAACCAAAATCTACTGTCAAACCTATGTTTTAAATGGGGAACCGTCAAAAGATGTTTGTTGATTGTACTCTGACTCTATTCAGCCAGGATCCATTTATCTGTTATCTGGTCGGATAATGGAAAAAACACTGAAATATGGTGACTGATTAGAGAAATTGGAGAATGAACACAGTTTCTTGAGACAAATAAATGGAACATCTGCTTAAATACAGATTATGCAGAGGACCAACAGTATCAGGCATTCCTCATCGTATGCTCGAGTCAAACCTTCCACATAATACGCATATGCGAAAACGATAAAGGTGTACTGGAAAGAGTTAAATGGATCAGTTTCTTATTAGAACATGCCTCTTTAAAACTTCAGTCCTCTTGTCTAATTGTTGTTATTTGCGTCTTTACTCACTGAAGGGTGCTTATACAGGACAGGTGGTGGGAAGAATCTTTACAGCCTCTCTTTGGTCAGGTAAGCATGCATTGTAGTCTTTAACATACCACTGATGGATGAATCCTGCGTAGTCTCTGGATATGTTAGAAGGGCATAACTAAGAACCTATTGTAAACTAATGTAAAGAATTGGAGAAAGAAAAGTGCTTATGTATGTCATTTATTGAACATGTTTATGAAGTGGAAAAGCACCTTTTGGTGACAAAAATATGTTAAAATCTTAGTGAAAACGAAATGCAAAGCACCCAAATCTTTTAATCTAATACAATTTTCGTATATGCATATTTAGTAATACATAGGTATGAAAATTGACATTACTATTTATATAAATAAATAATAAAAGAAAATAAAACTGCCTGCTTGTGCCAATGGCCTAGTGGTAGTGTGTTTACTGTATGTCCTGTGGGTGGTTGGGATCCATTGCCATGAGTTGCGGTATGATGGTTAATATGCCCACAATTTGAGTTTGGCCCAACTTCAAATGTTAAGGCTCTTTAACCCACTAACCATCAACTGTTTGTTATACCAAAAATTAAAAAATAATAGAAGAAAAGGAAATGAAAAGATGAACTTTAAGGACTGATACTGATATACAAAGGGTTTCTGCTTCATCGGGTCCTTTCTTGACTTGGTGCAAGTTATAGTGGGTGGGGGCATGGGGCTGTGGAGCTTTCACCCACGAGCCTAATCTTCTATGGTTTTTTGATTACAAGTTTAAAAAACTAACCGCATTCGTTTAAAGTCAACTACATATGGAGTAGAGCCTGAATTGGATTTGGTGTTGTTCTTGCAAGACCAAAACTGTCTTGCCCCTTTTCAGTGTTCGACATGTGGTGATAAAAAGGTGAGAAGTCATCTCACTTCTTCTTCCCTTTTTATCATCACATGATGGATGCAAGATAAGGCAAAGGCCAAATCCAATCCTGTAGAGCCGCGCTCATTTAAAGTCAACATTTAGAGTAGATCCGTGGTGGCCATACTCTCGGGCATTCTCTACTGTCAAAAACAAACATCTGCCATTGTCCTTGTTTTCAGTTTTTAAAAAAAAAACATACTGTCGCTTTGGTTACATGTACTCGGTCTCAGAATTTGGGATAATTTTTTTTTTTTTTTTTTTTGAATGATTAAACACACATGCATTTACATTGGCCAACACATACACACTCACACTCAGTCCACATGAGGCTAAACCCAACCAATTTCACCAAAATGGCATATCTCTTGGTGAGAGAAGAAATCTTATATGGACTCAAGGTTAACAAAGGGCTAACCGATGGGACTAAATTGGGTTGACCAACCGTCCAAGTTAGGGTAAGTATAACCCTGGGACAAGTAAAGAGTGTCATATTTGGGGGAACCTATAGATAGAATTCCAACCCAGGGTTTGATGTTTTGGCAATCTCCTTGGTTGGACATTCAAAGAGATTGCATCGAATACCACCTGTTTGATCTGTTCCACTTTGGGCGATTAATGATTTCCTCCTTAAGGAAATCATTATCTAGAAGCTGACTGTCCGTAACAATTAATTCAATAGATATTCCAGAATCCAGAGTGATCTTCTGAGACGACTCACTTGATGGTTCATTTAGATGCTCAATCCTAAAGTTAGGGTTTGCTCACTTGGTGTTTCATTTAGATCTAGCAAGATCTACCATTGGATGATGGTCCTGAATGAACAGAACTACCTCGACCATATTTCTTAGACAAAAAGGAGTATCACAAACCCATGCTTCCACCAAAAAAAAAGAAGAAAGAACGAAATAAAAATAGAAAAACCCAAAGTTTCTATATAGAAAACAAAGATCGTCAATATATTTCAATTGAAGATTCAAAATGTAAGGTTCCACCGAGACTTGAACTCGGGTTACTGGATTCAGAGTCCAATGTCCTAACCACTAGACCATGGAACCATTTCTAATCAAATGTGTTAAATATTTGGTTTCATTAACGATTTAACGGATCAATTCAAATTGCAGTTAGTTCTTTTTATACATTTTATAATTACTTGAGTCTTCAAAGGAATACATTTTTTATTTTAATGGGTCCATTCTTTTGTCAAGACTTTTAAAGCTTAGCACTTTAAACTTAGTCATGATAGTTGATAGGAAATTTGAGTCACTTTATCAATGTTTTTAATAAGATTTATTCTTACCATTATGAGATTTCAAGTCCTACCAATTTTTTTATGAGATTTGAAATCATTCATTTTGCCACACATTTAAAGTCTTATGTATTTGCAACCCAATAGATGGAAAACATTGATACATCTAGTTCTCAAAAGAAAATGCATATTTTCCATTAACAAAACTTGCAAAGTGTTAGACTTTATTAGTCTCCTCAAAGGAACGGACCCTAACTGATTTCAAGAACAATACAAACAGGTACCGGGGCCATCATTTGGTGGAGCCAATGACCAGTGAACCTGAGCCTCAAAAATCCAACTGGGTTACCCAGAATCATGCATAACAAACTCGGATTGGACACCCATCAAGCTTCCAAAATCTTCATGCCCTGATTATGTGAATTAAATGTTCACATCCATCTCTATACAAAGCTGTGCTATAAAGGAGATTTTTTTAATCACAGATTTACCCGCCAAAAAAATTGAAACAAAGAAAAAGCTATATATGACTTGACCATTAAAGAGGACAAAGAGGGGAAGAGAAACTCAGAACTGAGGTTCAAGAAAATACAGAGGATCTTCTGAAGAAAAAAAAGAAAAGTTGAAACAAGATGAAAAGAAAGATAAAAGTCTAGGAGCACTCACTCCTAAACAACATCCAACGCTATATTTTCTTCTTCAATTATAATTATTATTGCTTCCTTTTTCTTCTTTCTTTTACCCGAGCACATTTTGTTGCTCCACCTCTCCATCAATGAACATCAAAGAACTGTGATGGTGAACCATATACCACTGCCCATTATGGAACTCATAGACATTAGTTACATGGAATGGCCCAGTCTCCATGTCAATATAGGTTTTCATGGTAACCCAAGCCATGTCTGTCAGCACCCGAGCCCGCACATCCCTTATCTGGAATGCTACCGCTTGACCCCAATTAAAAGCAAACTGCCAGCTCTCCATAACTGCGTTGTACCTGTAAAAATAAAACTCCGGTTATGACAAGTCAGTTTAGAGAGAAAACATGAATCTTTTTTACTTTCCAACAAGGGGGGAGGCATACCGTCTCCAATTAATTCTATTCAAACAGAGAAAAGCAAAGGACACTTTGATTTAACTCAATTTGTAAGAGTTCAAATCAGTGACTTAAGAAACTACAAAATTGTGGTATGAAAAAATGAATGACAGTCGAGTTAACTCAGCTCTATTTGTCTATGCGTCTATTGCAGGTAGATGTTTTCACGTTTTAGACTGTTTGATAACGCGTCTACTTGATATAGAGGGGGGTGGGGAAAAAAAAACCTCATGTATAAAAACAAAGTTCAAATTTTTTTGAAAGAAGCACGTGTTTCTTGCGGGTAGACGACAAAACTGAGACTTCTGTCATTTATTTTTTTACTGTTTGCCCCTTTTATGATTATCATGTTATTACAAAAAAGTTTTGTCTATTACTATGTGCTGCCAAACGATTATACCTATCCACTGATCTTTTTGCCACAAATCTATTTTGGCTAGATCAGTCCAAAATAGACAAGATCTACCAAACGAGCCCTTACTCTTTCGATAACCAATATTCTACAATGAAGATTTCTCCATTCATGAAATAATCTGATACTATTGCTCTGCCAAGGGGATTCAGAATACAAAGTCCTAGCTATATCTGAAATAATTTTGCCCACAGGCAGTTGCTTATTGAAAACACTGTTATTCCTTGCTAGTTGTTACAATCTAACTTGACTAACCTACTGCATCCTGAAATCAGATATGACATCCATAAACATCTCATGGATCCCAACTTCCAAACAAACTAAAGTATAGCCTCTGAGACTCAGTAGTAAGAATCTTATATCCAGGAAGCCACACTAAAACATCTTCTTATCCTAGAACCATCAAACCTTATCTCCACCAAAATTACCTTTAGTTCGACCAATCTTGTGCTGTTTGAAGTGTTTGTCATCCACAGACCTCAAGTCTATACATGTTAAGAACTATAACACAATTAGATCATCAAATAATAAAGGTAAAAGTTACCTGCCAAGTTTGGATCACTTCTTACACATTTCAGCGGTTTCACAGCCTCAATATTCCGAAACCAATCACTCGTGTCAGGATAAAATGGAGAATTCTTTCTTTTTGTTCAGTTCTTATGTTTCAGAATTTCCATTTCATTCCATTCTGTTTTTGCTCCCCATGTATGTGCGCATTTTTCTCTCTCATGATGAAGCTGTTCCTTTTTCCACCACACATATTCCAAAAATCCAAATTAACAATATTCTCCCAACAAGGTTTTCTCAACCTATTTCTTCTACTTATATGATTCTCAAGTTTAATAGCTCATTTACCAAGCATTTTGTTATGGAAAACAATAGTGTATCACAATTAGCTGCTTAAACTATTGTAAAAAAAACTTGAGTAAATTCTGTGAACGGCAGTAATCTATATATGCATCTAAATAGCATGCTATTGTCAGTTTCCAAAGTACATTGGAACATGATAAAAGATCATCATCAAAAGTACAAGAAGCTGAGTAACGCATACTGTAACGCCCCAGAATTTTAATATAGTAAAATTATGGGTTTATTGGTCCTTAATTGGGGTTAATAAGTTAAGTATTTAATTAAATTGTGAAAAGTGAGTTTTACTCAGGATTGAGTTGTGCCGATAAAATCTCAGTATTTTTTCTCGAAAACCGCGCACAGTGTGTTGATCGACTACCGAGACCTTCACCAGTCGTATTGGTCCCATCAGGTATCGTCTCGCAGGACCGCAAGGTCGTCTCGCAGGACTGCAGGGTCATATCATGTAAAAAAATCAAGAAAACGGGAAATTTTCAGATTTCCAGAAACTAAGTGGGACTCAATATTTCTTGAGGATCCTAATAGAAATTCGTGCGGCTGATTCCAGCGCGTGTCGGTCGGCCGTGGAAACTAACGTCTGTCGTTTCAGCAGTTAGTTATCTCAAATGAAGAAACGGCGGCTTATTTTGTGTCCGAAATCAGGAAATTAGTGGGTTTTGTAGTTTTCTTCTGGACAAAAGTGCAACTGTCAAAACTCAGTATTTTTCTCCGAAATTTTTATAGTAGGTGTCGAACTACCCCAAGTTCGGTCGCCTGAAGTTTCGTCAAAATTGGACTTCGTTTGATAACGTTTCGGAGGCCGTAAGTGCAAAGAAATCGGGAATCGAGTCAAATAGTCAAAGTGTTGACTTGGTCAACAAGTCACATCAAGAGAGATCATGGGCCATGCACATGACCCATGGTCTTTAAAAGAGGGGCCAGACCTCTTCATTTACATGTTTTGGACAGCAAAGGAGACTCTGCCCCCAGAATTTTTAGAGAGAAAGTGAGAGAGAAAGGAAGAGAGAGAAAGGAAAGGGAGGTCCCCTTGGAATTTTTCGACGTTCCCAACGCGTTGGCGACGTCCGATTTTCTCCCCGGTGTCTCGATTGGCATGTAGAGAGAGAATTCTAGAGAGAGGGTGGAGGTTAGAGAGAGAAGCAGTTCACCTAGAGGTTTTCCAGCGTTCTGATCGCATTGGCGACGACCATTTCAACATCTGGAGCCTCAAAAGTCGTGTAGTAGGTAAAATCATTTTCCATCTCTTTTCCCTTATTTAAGCTACTTTATTTATGTGGAATAGTTTGGTGATTTTATGTGTTGATGGAAAAAGGTCAGAGATCTTATGAATGATGTATGGATGGGATGGATGGGAGTGAAAATGGAGCAGAATGATGAAGCCCTCGGTTTCGGGCTGTTTCTAGATCGGAATTTAGGCTCAGTGTGATTTGCGATAGATCGCAAGGAAAGTGTGATCGACTGCAGGAAGTTATGAGAGCCTGACTGGGCTTCTATATATGTGATGTGATGTGATTTTGACATTGTAAGGCAATGGTAGGGTCCATTGGCCTCGTTAAGTTCCTTATCGGAACTACTCTTGTATGATGTGATGTTTGTTTTAAGGCAATGGTAGGTCCATTGGCCTGGTTAAGTTCCCTATTGGAACGAATCTGATATGATGTGATGTTTTAAAGGCATTGGTAAGGTCCATTGGCCTGGTAAAAGTCCCACCTTGGGACAACCTTTGTGTATGATGTGATGTTGTTGGGACATGGTAAGGTGATGGAATGGTCCATCGGCCGGGTAATGTTCCACACTGGAACGGTATACCCTCGGAGTTGGTCCACGGGCATGAGGCCTTATTCAAGCAGAGCCTGAATAATTGGGGATTTCCTATGGTTAGAAAACCTAACCTACGTGAACTACTATCTGTGGTCCCTCTTTGGCTAAGTCCGGAGAGGCGGTATTTATTATGAGCCCGGGTTCCTCCGTGACTGATAGTCGGGAGAGTTAGGACGGCATTGGGCTATAGGCTCAAGGTTGGATTGGGGTTTATGGACCTAGTGATGTATTGAGTTTACGAACTCAATGATGTTACCTTGAGGGGGCATTGACCTGTGTCGGCAGGTATGCACCTAACAGAGGTTGTGCTGATATATGATGGTAGCTGTCAGAGGTGTTGTGTCTGACAGGATTTGATGTCAGAGGTGTTATGCCTGACAGAAATTAATGTCAGATGTGTTTTGTCTGACAGGATTTGATGTCAGAGGTGTTGTACCTGACAAGATTTGATGTCAGAGATGTTTCCTGGTTATTAGATGGGTGTTCCTGGCATGTCAGATGAGTTATTCCTGGCAGGTCAGATGTGTTTTTGGTGATTAGATGTGTTTCCAAACAAGGGTGTCATGTCAGAGGTATTATACCTGACAGAGTGATATATCAGATGTGTACCTGATAGACAGGTGTTTCCTGGTGGTCAAGTGTTTCCTATTAGTCAGAGGTGTGTCCCTGGCTTGCCAAATGAGTTTCATTTTCCTGACAGGTTGGATGGGTTTCCTGGCTATCAGATGTGTATCCTAGCTGATCAGATGTGTATCCTGGCAATCAGATGTGTATCCTGGCAATCAGATGTGTTTCCTGACAAATGTGGTTGTGTGTGTGTCGGTATTCCCATAGAGGAAAAATATAAAGTAAGTGTCAGAGGTGTGGTTCCTGACAGAGTGTGATATGTCAGAGGTGTTGTTCCTGACAGAGTGATGTGTCAGAAGTATTGTTCCTGACAGTTATCGGGTGAAGACCCGGGTTATGTGTAGAATAGGATGATTTAAGGATTAATTGGGTCGACATACCCAATGATTGGTTATAATCGGGAGAAGTCCCGATTGGTTGATAATCGAGTCTGTAGACTCAAGGATAAAGCGTGAGCGGTTATCTGAAACGGTAACATGGTGTTGTGGATAATGATTGGATGAATTTGACAACTTGGAGGTTGGGAACCTCGAATAGGGTGAGATAGCCCTGAGTGACCTTGGGTCACGAATTTCGATATTATTATTCTGCATGTTATTATAATATGAGAATTGTATTGTACTACTATATCATTATTGATGAATGTTATTATGTGAAAAATAGTTTAGATGGGCTGTGGATTTTGCTGGGCTCTATGGCTCACATTTCATTTTATGTTTTCAGATTCTAAAACGGTTACCGATTGACAAGGAATTACACTTTAGAGTCTGGAGGTATATTGGTGCAGTTGTGGCGCCAAAAGTAAAGACTACTGTAGCTAGTGAGGTAACACATTTGCTTATGATGGGTTATTGTGATGACCAGTTGTTATTGCTTATGTAAACTCATAAGAAAAGTTGAAAATTCCTGCATTTTCGCAGGTAAAGTCTTCTGCTGTGTGTCATTGATGACCGGGCGTGCGTCTCAAAACACGACTTCCTTAGGCGCGGGTTCGGGGCGTCACACATACCATGCTCCAACAACCCAAATAACCCAGCTAGAATTTTGTATTAGATGCTTTCCCACTCTTCAACTGGATCTCCTAGTGATCTTTCTAAAGAACCACAAGTTTCAACAATGGCATTGTGTTCAAAATCCTCTCCTATTTAAGCTAAAATTTAGACCGGAATATCATACTATGACAACACATAATGCAAAGCTAAATCCTCTCGCAAATCTCTAAACCAAGACAATTCTGCACTCAAACTTGCATGATAATTTTTAGCATCACTAAAGCTAATCGGTCTAATACATAAGCAAACACTAAACCACTGTTTTAACACCCGGTCACCATTGGGACCATTACCCGGGCATCAAATCGGGTTTACGAACTCCCAAATGTCATTCCCCCCAAAAGTCACTCTAAAAAGGTTACCCCCTACGATTTGACCATTGAACCATTGGATAGTCAAATGAGTTGCAATGATCCGTGCATAAATCTCAAACATGGTCACCGACTCACCGTAGCTTTTCCAGTTTTGATTTCCAGCAATTTTTGGCCAGAATTTATTGCCATAAATCACTTAAAAGAAAAAGGAAAAAAAACTCATTGGAGGGTTTTAAACATAATATATATATATACTAGTAAAGGTGCACATGCTTTGCACGAATAAATTTTTCATTCTTAATGAAAAATATAAATTTTCTATGATTTTAAAAAAAATAATTTTTATTAGACATTAATTTCTTTGTATTAATTAATTTTACAATACATTAGTATATTTTATAGACTATATTCTACTTATTAAATTTAATTTTTCTTATATGAATTTAATATTAGAAAAGAGTTACTAATAGTTGATTATATATGGGTCCTAGTTATAAATGTATAAAAAATAATGACTTTTTCTAATAGAGTTTCCTGGTGTTTGGAATTTCAGTTAAAACCACCTCTTACCTATCCTTGGGATAATTTACTATTTGGTGGATGCTACTTATAAGACCCATTTCTCATGGATAAGTATGATCCATTTCTACTTAATTATCAATTGGTATACAAACTAAGTTTTTGTGTATACTCCTTGTACTTTTATTAGTAGAATCATTAGAGTGGTAAATTAAAATCAAAATAATTAAAATTATCAAGCACTCCTATTAAAATAGTAGAAGCCATGCTCACTTGTCCTATACAAAAGTAACAAAACTATGAAACATGCTGCTTCAATAAGAGCAAGCCATGGATCCTATCACCATACACTTATTAGTTGCAATAATGGATAATGATGGTTGTAAATTTAATACCATGCAACGTAGCTGAGCCTAAGCAAATAAACAGCAAAAAGGTATTTAACCAAAGAAAAAAAAAACTGCAAAAAGGTAGTTTGGTCAAACAACTTCGTCAAATAGGCCAAAACAGAGAGTTGGGTGACCAAACAATAGTTTTTTTTTTGTATGACATTTGGCTTGGTGGTTCTCCACACACCAAAGAGAACTATAATGCTTAGCTACATAATGTCGTTTCAAAAAATAAAAAAAAATGAATTATAGCACGACACGTGATACAAAACAGTGAGGAAAGAATATAGTTGTGAATTATGCCACAAATTTCACTTGAGCTTGTGGATAATAGGGAGACTCGCCTAGAACATAATCTCTTGTAAAGTTGACACGTGAGGGTATTGTAATTTTTTTTTCAACAAAATATAATCACACAGTAGAGTTGCTATTAAGCCCTTACCATCACTCTTTTCCCCAATATCAATTAATTGAGTTACTAAAACACATCTTAATGATAAGCATAATTTCAAATTTCAAAGTTGAAAGTTGAAAACAACCAAACAATGACATTTGAAATATACATAGCAAAAATAGGGTCGAAAATAAAATCCCAAACTCATTCCCTATAGGGTTTGGTGGTCGGATTGGGCTGACGTTAGCTTGAGTTCAGTACGAAGTTTAAAACCAAACAAAGCTCAGCTCACATCATAAAATTAGCCTTGGGGTTAAGTTTGGACCGGCTTGAGTTGAACAACATATTGTTGATTTGGTTAGACAACTCGGGAACTGAATTTGACCGAGTTCGGACTAAGTTCAAGTCTATTTTTTTTTCCCGACTTTGTTATATGGTTAGAAAAACCGCCAGTTAGCAAGTTAGTGAGTTAGGTTAGAACTAATGGTGGGTCTCAATGCCAAACCCCTCGACTTGAACTTGAGTCCTCTCTTGAATGAGAGATACGTCCTACCAGTGGACCAAAGCCAAGAGGCATTAGTCCAAGTTAAACAATGTATAAGCTGTATTAGTTCTAACTAATGCTCCTCTAAATCTTTCATTAATAGTTTATTAAGAAAAATATCTTATTTGATTGCTAAGGACCTTATAAAATTATAAAATTTACATTAAAAAATCTATGAAACCTATCATTCATTAATGATTAAACCTATAAAAATTGACTCATAATCTTCTCCATTTGTAACCGGTTTTTGGCAAAACCGGTTACACCCCTGTGGTCATCTAGTGTCCCTTTTTACACTCATTAACTGTGGTTAAGATTCACCTACCCCTAGGGTTCACCCACATATCTTTGGTTTTTAGAAAAAAATACTTTAAAAAATAAACCCTAGGACTTGGTAAATTTTAACCATGGTTAATAAAATTTTGTATTATTTTTAAAAAAAAACCAAGAATAGGTGGGTGAACTTTAGGGGTGACTTAATCTTTACCACGGTTAAGATGTGTCAAAAGGGACATGTGGCCACCTCAGGGGTGTAACCGGTTTTGGCAAAACCAGTTACAACTGGAGAAGAATACGTCCCATAAAAATTATGGTTGAGATATACACATAAGCAAATAAAAGACCTCTATATATATCTATGGCACTTCAGGCCAGGCTGAGCGAAAGGGCAGCCCATACACAACCTAAAAATTTACTTATAAATTCCAGCAAAAGCCCAGCCCAGTCCAGAGTAAGGCCCAAACTCCGGGCTGACAATCAGGCTTGGGCCAGTCCGACACAATTTCCACCCCAAATTCCATATCTAATGCGCTCAGCGGTCACATGCAATCTCTGTGCCTGCCGGCGAGATCAGGTAAGTGGCGTAGCAAATAACCGTGTCTCACCGGTTACAGAGTAAAAAAAAATTGTCTTTATCTATCTCTCCATTAAATTCTTTCAGGTCTACCCGGATTCAGAAAGTGGTCTGAAAATGATTCTTCTCCGTTGTTTCTTGCATCTCCTTTACTGCTTACCCGATCACTTGGTTCTTCTTCTCTCTCTCTCTCTCTCTCACACACACACACACATACACATCTGATTAAATATGTAGTTACTGATCTTGCTCTAAATGTATTTCTAGTAGTTAGGTTTTACTATTCAAATCCATAAAAAAAAGGGGTAAAAATTGGTTTGGAACTGAGAGTTTGAATGGAAGATTAGGATGTCTTGATGAAGTATATGACGAGATCTTGCTGCTTTTTGTGTGATGGCATATTTTTTTTATTTGCTAATGATGGCTCATGTTTGCTTAGCAAGGCAGAACTTCGGTGTCGCAACCTCCCTTTGCACCACTACCGATCATCTTCTACCGTAAGGCATCCGCTTCCAGTCATCGCGGCGACAAACTACCACCACCACAGTCCATTGACTCCATTACAGAAACCCTAATCCTAGCTCTGATTATGTTCCTCACATGAAAAAAAAAAGAGAGAGAAAATAAGCTTTTTCTTTTCGGATCCGTCGAAGAAGAATTCGTTTTGTCGACTTTGATTTGCTTTAACTAAACAAACAGATTTTAAGAAGTTTACCCTTCTAACGACATATCATATGATAAATATTAATTTTGTTATATAATAAAATAAAATGAAGGGCAAATATGTCCACATAAAGTTTAGGTTACTCCTTGTACTTTTATTAGTAGAATGATATATATATATATACTGGACATAAAAAGCTGAACAACTCCATGGAGATTGACTTTTACGAATTAATTTTTTATCAAGTAATTCTTGAATTTCTTTTTTGCAATATTCTAAAAGTTCTTGATTCATTTGGATAGGACGAGCTTTAGTAGGGATATTAGTTTCACTAAATTCTGGAATATATGGTAATTTAATAATATATTTATTCCTATGTCAGAAAGCATTAGGAAGATCTGAACAGACTTCTAATTCTATTTTTTTCTTGAAATTAGTGATCTTTTGTTATAACGATTTTGATTTATTAAGCTGGTTATCAATGTGTTTGTATTCTATTTCTTGTTGTAAAAATCCTAAATGTGCTGTCTTTTTCTGAAAGTTTCTTCTAATTGATTTAATTGTCTAGTTTCTGGAAGTGTTATAAATTTAAAAACAATATCTTGTCCTAATAATCTGGTAAATATCCCATTAGTATCAATTTTAATTATTGGTTCTATAGTATGTAAAAATGGAAGTCCTAGAATCAATTCTTGTTTTAAATCGTGAACTAAAATAAAAGGTTGTTTAATACAAATTCTTTGATTACAAATTTGTGCTTGAGAAAGTTTATAATTAATTTCATATTAGTTCCATTAGCTCTAGATAAAGTTTCTTTAGTTTTTTCAAAATATTTGGTAGGAACAAGTCCTTCTTGTAAACAATTTAAATCTACTCTTGAATCAATTAAAGCTGTAGTATGGATAACCTAAGCAGTGTTACCTAGGCACGTGGTATAGGTGCCAAGTGTTCATGTGTCTAGAGGTGTCCGACATGACAAACTATGAAAATTCCAATACGGCGGCACAAACATATAGATTGTTTAAAATTATTATATTTATATATAATGTATAATCTCAATTTTTTTTTAAAAATAATAAGGACAGAGAGGAGGGACCACCTGTCCCTATTTTTTTTAAGTATATACCAAAAGTATTTTTAAAAAAATACTTGTATAGAGAATAGAAATGAGCAACAAGAGAGAGAGACATCCCTATTGATCGTCGTTGGTGTCGTTGTTGTCTTAGTAAGTTTTTCCTTTATGTTTCCAGAAAAGTTACACAACTTGACAAAAAAAATTCATAACAATTCAATATATTGTATTTTTAAAATGGTATGACATACATGAAGCAACACATGCCTAACTATAATGTTGACGTCTCCATGGCAAGGTATAAGCATGTACCAAGAAGTGTCGTGTCATGTCATGAAGTGTCGTGTTGTGTCCAGGTGCGGCACGGCAAAATTTAGAAAAACTGAAGTACCTAGGTAAAACTGAACATAAGTATTCTGGATTGTAACAGTGATATTAATATACCATTTCAGGAACCAGTCTTTTACATCTTTCTGTAAAACACTTTTAGCAGCTTGGCAATCAACTCTGACTAAAAACTCTTGATTTAGTAAATCACTCTGAAAATTTGAAATACATAAAACAATCGATAAAATTTCTTTCTTAACAATAGAATAATTTGGTTGAGCTTAATTTCAAGTTCCTGATGTATATCTAACTATATATATATATATACTAGCAGAGCCCCCATGTGATGCACGGGTAATAATTTAAGAATATCTATGATTAAATAATATTATTTATTTATTTAAATATTAAATACTATATTTTTAAATATTTAATAAATTTTATTTTTAATAATATAAGGTTTTTTATTATTTGATAGACATTATTAGATTTTATAATACTAATTTATTATTATTATTATAATATTTAATGAAAAATCATAAGTTTCTTAATATTAAATTTAAATTAATATTTTAAAAATTAAATTAATACACCCAAGAGTTGGAGATAAGAGAGGACTTTACAATAGTGGAGATAGAGAGGGCTCTAAGATGAGATAGTGCATGAGTCCCAAATTTGTAAGAGTTTAAGATAAGAGAGGACTCTACAATAATGGAGTTTTTTTTTGGTCAAATCAATAATTGAGTTAGAGAGGGCTCTAGCATGAGGTAGTGGGTCCTAAACTTGAACAGTCGGGATTAAACTCTTATCACAATCCCCTAAAATATCTCAAATGATTTTTGAATTGAGAGGGAGACGTGTGTGAGAGAAATAGTTAACAGTTAAGATTAAAGAAGAGTGTCACGTGGCATCCTTAAAACAAAACTTGTAGGATTCATGGGATTAAAGATTGGAGAGCAAAGAGAGGGGGTTAGGTGGCACTTATTTCTTTATATATATATATATATATATAGAGAGAGAGAGAGAGAGAGAGAGAGAAACCCCTTGTGCATTTGGTTGAGAGAGAAGAGGGCATGGGTTTTTAAAGAGAGAAGGGAGGGAAATCCAACCGTGAATAGTCGATCCAATGAAAAGAAGTGACCAGAACTCATGAATGAATGTGTTCTTCATCTCAAAACTCAATCACGTGTAAGATTCTAAGAAGCATCATTCTTGATTTTTTTTCTTGGAAAAGAAAAGGAAACTTCATGGAAAAAGTGAAAATGTATGCGACTAGTCGTTGGAAAAGTTTCAAACTTTCTTTGATTTTATTGACTCAAATTATTCCCATTTTTTCCTATTTGTAAAACAAATTTTCTTTACTTTTCCTGATTATTTATGATGCCACATTGTAGTCATGGTCAGGCAATTGTCCCATTTAACAAGTGGATGAAAGATCCAAGTTTAAAAATTGGCATTATTCAACCTAGCTAGGTACTCAAAAATCATGAACAGCTTATGAACTAGTCTAACTACACAGGCCTAGACCAGTAAAGAAAACATAGATGTACAGTCGTGATTGTTGAGTTATTCTGCCACCACATAGACTTTCTAGAAAAAATAAATCAATATTTACAGTAACAATACAAACGGCAAATAAGTTAGAAAGCACCATACCCTGTAAAGAACTCTCCGGAGCCATGAACACATTTCACATAATCTGAATTAAGCCAAAGACGACCCATTGCTGGAAGTGACCTTTCTCTAATAATGTCATAGAATTCTGTATTGATATTCACAACAGCTCTTGTAGCTGCATAATAAGCCTTCCATCCATTAAGTGGTGTCACGCTGTCCTGTTCCAACGTGAAATCCTAGAAGAACATGGCCGAAACTAAAAGGTAAATCTTACATACACCTATCAAAATCCAAAAGCTAAAACACCAATAAATATCTGATAAATGGCATCTAGAATAATACACTGGTGATAGAAAGGTCATTACAGGTTTATGAAGTCCAAAGAGCTCAGCCCCACACCTTAATTGGTTCATTACTGCAACATAGCCATGAGATCACGGGCTTGATCCCAGCTACTAGTAGTAGTAGTAGTAGAATATTTTATAAATAGCACCTGGAATAATGTACCAACGAAAGAAAGGTCATTACGGGTTTATGAAGTCTTAAGAGCTCAACCCCGCACCTTAATTGGTCCACTTACTGCAACATAACATTGAGATCACGGGCTTGATCCCAACTACTTGTAGTAGCAGTAGCCATAGTAGACACTTTTTTCCTTAAGTCTCTAGGTTTGTAGCACTGAAACCAGTTACATATTTTTCAAACTTCAAGGACAAATTATCGTAGGTAATATGCATCTTAAGACAGTTGAATGGTGACATGGCATGACAAATTATTGCACATGTCGTTGGAATAAGAGTTATTTGAAACATTCAAGAAGCAATGTAATGCAAGTAAAACAAAGATTATGTTGTACATATTGTTCCCCAAAGTGATGGAGTATTAAATAAAGGCCCCTATTAAAGTGAGGAAGCCAACCCAAACCCACAATGCAAGCCACCAACAATAAATAACTCATGTTTGGTACATCTCAATGCTAGAAGTTGTGTAAGTAAAGCACCCACTTAGAGATAAATAGTCCGGCACTGAAGTAATAATTATGAACATCTTGGGAAGGGAAAGGAGTACATGTACATATGCAACCAGTGGCTTGGTTACATCAACGATGCAAGAAGATTATAAAGGTTGTGAGATTGAGGTTGGAGTGACACATTGTCACATGCCCGAAAAGAATATGTTGTACATCATGGTTGTTAAATCCTTGCGATTTACGATTCAAATCCTATGATTTGAATCGAATTCCAAACATAACGATTCAAACCGCATGTGAAAATCTTAATTGGGTAAATATCATTCGATTTGCGATTCAGATTGCAATTTGCTATTCAAATTGTACGATTCATGCGAGTCGAGCACGAAACCCGTGTTACGGACCGATACTTATAAAAATATTTTTTAAATATTTTTTCTTCTTTCAATTTTCTAAAAGTACTTTATGTCTTTTAAGAAGATTTTTTTTAAAAAAAAGGGAAAACTCCTATTACGAACATGCCAAAACCTCTATTTAGGTTTTCCCCCTGCTGCTGTGAAACGGGAAAAAAAAAAAAGAGAAAAGAGAAGAAATGAAGAAAATAAAGAGAATGGAGTTGGACCCTGGGAAAACTTGATAATTTATTTTATTAGTCTTTTTAATTGTACAAGTCTTTTGGTACTTGATCTCATACAACATGATTATATTAGTTTTATTTTGTTGATTTATCTTTGATGAAATTGAGGGTTATGTTTCGTTTTATGGAGTTCATTCGTATTTTGTATAGTGTATACAATTAAATGTTCATTACTTTCTTTTATCAATATATATGAATAAAATGTTTTGGTTAAGGGATTATTCCATTTTTCTGATTCATTAAGTATTTTTTTAAAACAATTTTTGAAAAAATGGATTGAATCTTACGATTTAGGATTTGAACCCGATTTGAATCAAATCAGTCCTAAAACAATTTTACGATTCGAATACGATTTAACAACCTTGTTGTACATACATGCAACCAGAGATGACATCACTGATCCATGAAGGTCATAAAACCTTTTCATGTCTAGTGACACAAGATACCAGGATAGTAGATCCTCCCTTAGCCACTCTGTGATCAGGTAATGAACTCCATTGGACGATGGCTCATGATCATTCTCACCATCATGTTTTTAAGCAACCTCTCATTTGTAATGACCAACAAGTAATCAAGAGTCTAGAGTAATTTGAAACTATTACATAGGTCTATGCTTTAGGATAGATGGCTACAAAGAGCTACAAAAGGGTGGAAGGCGAGGAGATCATTTAGGGTCCACGTAAGATGGTTGTAGGTGTAGGTACTGAGAGGCTATATACATTTAGAAGTCAGACTTCCTATTCTTACTAGTGAAAAACCATTGCACTGCACAAAATGAAGATAAGAGATCGAAAGCAAAAAAAAAGGAAAAAATAAAGAGGGTCTAAATTTTGTCTAATATTTTAGCACTATGTAGTACAAAAGAAGGGGATTATAGTCCACCATGTTCTCACTGTAACGTTGGGGTTATAGAATTTCAATGATTTAAATGCTCTTGATCAAATGGTTAAAATTGTCTTATTGGTGTTGACTTGTAAGCTGGGTCCAATCATATTGGGGTAATCTACCATTTGGATGATCAACAGATCCAAATCTGTAGAAAATGAAATGAACACTTGTACATCAATGAAAAAAATTATATAAAGATATACTAAAGGCACCACATAAGTTTCCAAAAATTTATGATCATAACAAAGAATAAAAAAGACCCACATGTCAACAATAAATTCTAACAGCAAATAAGGTTCAAGGACCATAGGAACAAGGACTAAAAATACGGTTTCAGATGATGCATCGGTCCCAACCGAAACCTATACGTATTAGTTTCGGACGATACATATAATATTTTCTTTTTTAAGAAAAAAAAATTAATCAAATGAGTTATAGGAACCAAATATAAAGTCATGGGAAGCAACTCAAAAACAAAGTAGCAAACACAATTACAATTACACAATGAACTAAAACATAAATAACTAATAAATGATACGTATCGCCCATTTCGTATCAGCATAAGTATCGTACATGGGACTACCGATAGTCCAATACCTATATGTATCGCATGTTTCGTATCGGTTTCGGCGATTTTTATTTCCATGCGTAGGAGAGCAAATCGGTAAGAGATAATTATTGAGGAAGAAAATTTAGACAAGCGTATCGGTAAGAGATAAAAATGTTTCCATTGAAACGTTTCCGTTAATAGAAACTCTTTTCCAATGTCTTAAAGAAAACTATTGAGGGAGAAAATGTAAGAGAGCAAATCAGTACGAGGTAAAACCGTTTTCACTAAAATGTCACCCTTAAATGGAAGTTAAAGAAAGAGCTATTGTGGGAGAAACTTGGAGAGTAGATTGGTAAGAGAAGAGGGAAGGGGGAAAATTTGGAGAGTAGATTGTTAGTCACCACTTGTTTTGTAGGTTATTATTACCTCTCACACCCCCGCAACGTTTTCTAACAGAACCACACCCCCTCCCCTCCCTAATTGCAATCACCAATACGTGAACTCTCAAATCTCTCTAAAGCCTCCACATGTCCACCCACCTGCTTAGCTTTAATGTAGTATAATTTGCTCTTTTATTTAATGATAAGTTAAAGAGGTAAGAAATTTCAATTCCCCTAAAAAAATAACCATTCAAGGTGCTTTATGAAGTATAGCTGCCAGGATGCTATTCCAAGAAGGTTTTCTATTGGGCTTAAAGGATTTTAATCAGGTAACACTTATTATGGACACATAAATTTGTCCTGACACCGACAAACCACTTAGAGAGAATGTCGCTAAACAAAATCTCGATAGTAGCAAACTAAAAGCTTCAAGCAACTATATTAGGAATATATGATGGTTAATTAATATTGTTTATCTATATTTTGAATACTATGAAAACGCCGAAAGCATGGAGGAAAAGTATTGTGGTACCTATGTACAAGAATAAAGGAGATGTCCAAAATTGTACTAACTATTGCGAGAAAAAAACTTATGACATTCTATGAAGTTAAGGGAGAGAGTGAAGGAACAAAGATTAAGACAAATAACTATTGCCATGAGACCTAGCAATATATTACTAGAATTAGTGTAGCCGGAATAAGGATGTTAAGATGGATGAGTAAGAAGACAAGGAAAGATACAATAACAAATGAGCACATTCAGGAGAATCTGGGAATAACTCCAATAGGTGTTAATATAAAGAAAAGTCATTGAGATGGTTTGGACATGTTCAGCGGAGAGCAGTAACGATTTTAGTAAGAAGTGAATTGCAAGTTGAAGACTCTAAAAAGAGAGAAAGGATGGCAAAAAATGACATAAATGTAGTTGGAAAATATTTGATATCGCAAGACTTAACTGAAGTTAAGGCTTTTAATAGAACAAGATTCATGTTGCCGAACCCAAGTATTTGGGATAAGGCATTAATGATGATGATAATGGATTAATTAATAAGGATAAGAAATTTCCAATCCTAGCTAGAAATAACCATTCAAGATGCTGCCAAGATACTAAACAAAAAGGCTATCTATTTGACTTTAAAAGTTTTTAATTGGTTAATACGTATTTATGTTTGTTGTGACCCCGATAACTTAGTGAGAATCGCACAGCATAAAATGTTGGTTGAGCCGGACACAAATGGTCAAAGTAGCAAACTAGAAGCTTCAAGCGGCTATATGTTAAAATATCCATTGGGTTAATAATAGGATAAGTATTCCCATAAGGAAACAACCATTAAGATGCTTGGTAAAGTATAGCCTCCAGAATAAAGTGTTGATCGAGACGACCACAAACTCTCTACAGTAGATGATCTCTATCAATATGACGCCAAACCGACCATGAACATTGATGCAAATAGAGATCTTGCTATATGTGTTGAAAAAAAGCAATCACAAACTCAGTGCCAAGTGTAAATAATCATTCAGGATGTTGTGAAGCACAGCTGCCAGGATGCTATACAAAGAATGTTGTCTATTTGACTTGAATTTTTTTTTTTCTTTGACAAGCTCTTCATCAAATAACACTTGTAACGGACATACCAAATTTGTTGTGAAACCAAACAAACCACTAACTTAAGGAAAATGTGGCAGAATAAATTATTAATTGAGCCACCCACAAACTCTCACCTAAGCATAGTAACAAAGTTTGTGTTTGGGAATTGTTTGGTGGGGTTAAGTTTGGAAAAAATCAGCAAAATTCAGCAAATTCGGGATAAGGATGGAAAAATAAAATCTATTAAATAATAATTATAAAAAATAACAACGTGATATCAACTGATCCATCTACCAATCTAAATGGATTGACATTTCTTACTATGGTAGACACTTATCTTAATTCCTAAAAAAACAAGCACTATGTAAACAAGCAAACTCAAGGAAAAATTACGTAAGGCTTAAGCAAGCCTTATATAACTTTAAAAAGAAGAAGAATCTAGACATACATGCTTGTATATGCAAGTTTGATTACATAAGCAATTTAAATATTTATAGAATAGGAAAAAAAAATAACAATCTGAATAGACAAGATTAGAGAAGGAATATATGAGTGTATCTATTTGGCATAACATAATTATTTAACATGATATAAAAATAGCTCATAATAAATAGCACAAATCATATTTTTCTCTAAATTCGGTCAAAGTTCTGCAGACTAATCAGAGTGCAAAATTATCTTTTTCTCTCAATCCAGTTGAATGGATATCAAAACCCTAAAAAAATTCTCGAATAGAGGTTTTTCCTTCTCTCAGTTTGTGACTTCAGTGAAATGGAATTTTCTTAGTGTGAATAATAAGTCTTGGGATATTGGCAACAACCCTATTGATAATAAAAAGTTAATTTTGCCCTCTATTTTATTTTTGGATTCCAAATAAGTCTGAACGAATAATTTGTGAGAAATCCCCATTTGAGATAAGCTAGGAAGCGAATAATTCGCGAACAGACGACTTATTCGTTAGTTCGTAAAAAACAAACGTCATTTTTACACTTTACCCCTTAAAAATTTAACAATTCACGAATAATTCTGGAATTATTCGAGAACTTTGTTACTATGAAGTATGAACCTAAATAAATGATCTCTATTAATAAATAGGCAACCAAAATAACGATGAACTCAATCACTACAATCAAAAATCTGTTGACAAAAACCACCACAAACAACTGAGCCAAATACATTTCTTCTCAATCAGGTGGGAATGCAAAAGAGTCATGCTATGTTCAATTTTTGTATATTCTTTATAAGAATGTTTCCGTGTTCTAACACTTAATCGGATGGAATTGTATAATACTTTACAACAATTGGGTGTCGGTCCTTCTACCAATTCAACCTCTCAATTCTCAAATGAGCTAATTTGATGCTGGCATTAAGGTAAGTCTTGTGTTCAAACTTTCAGTTTATTTTAAGTATCTTCTAAAGCTGCTGTACTATTTTATGTATCTGCTGTATTGTTACACTGAAGTAGAAAACTGGAACCTGATTGTTTGGGATATGAAGTAGGAATCTAATTGCTTGAAGTGTGACTCGGTGAAACTTTTAATTTGTTTTAATTGTTGAGTGACACAATTCCATAATATCCGAAAACTTAAAATTCAATATCAATAGTTTAGCTACTGTTGCAAATCCACAAGATCACAACATAAAACAATCATGTATAATAATTTAAATAAATTCACAAATAAATAAAATACTAAAACTCGCATTGGGATGGGATTTATCGGGGGGAAAACCTTGTGATAGAGTGCTTTCCACGCATTATCATCGTTTGCAGCCTTCCGCATTGAAGAATTTGTCATCGAAAGACGGCATAGACTTGGATAATCCAAGTAACTTAGTGCGTGCGTCGTGATCTCTGGAACCAACTGCTCCATCATTGAAGCACCCAGCTGCACAGGGACTCTCTCATACATCTCTCCAGCGCTACCGTTCGCGTAAGGAGTATTCATTAGAGCATAATTGGAACCTCCTCCACAAAAACATCTGCAACCACACACCTTCTTTGATGAATCTAATTTCCTTGATCTTGATTTCCGGAAAACACTTGTAGCCGAGGATCGAATTGCCCAGAAAGCAAACAAGCAACAGAATGCGGTGAATATCGCAGCTATGGAGATCGAAATAGTGGAGAAATCGGCTGCTAAACGATAGGTGATATCCATTTAAAAGACATCAAAACCTCGTAGAACATGAAACCCTAGAAAAAACAAGCAACGAATATATAAACAAAGGTTTCAGATGATTTCATCAGAAAACTAGGGTTCTTTATCAGAAGACTAGGGCATCGTTGTTCTTGTTCTTCTTCTTCTTCTTATGTTTCCAATGGGTTTCGAAAGCTCGACCGCTCTTTAGTTGAATTCGCAGAGCGAGAGAGAGAGAGAGAGAGTTGTAACTGATTCTGTAGAAAATTGAAAGGGAGGGCAGCGTGCGCTGCCGTGCTGGGTCAATTTAAAAGACTTATACAAGTTAAGTGTATTTTAGCTATTATGTGGGGGGTAGAACGGTAAAAATACTACTGCTATATATTGTCATGTTTGGAAACAGAATTTGAGTTGGCCCAGGAAAGTATTAACCTTATAGAATTGATGAAAAGCTATTCATAATTCATTTGAATTTTTTTTTAAAGATAATACACAAATCAACACACTCACACAAAGCCCTACAACCTTTAACCCCACACACCCCTCAAAAAAGAGGGGCTAGGTGGGTGGGAGTTTCATTTGAACTTAGGTTGATTGAAAAGATAATTAATGAGGTTGTCTAACATGACTTCATGAGCCATGGGAATGATCATTTCCATTTTTATTTTTATTTTTATTTTTATTTTGGTATGTGTAATGGGAAAAATTGGTGATTGACAAGTCACTTATGGACAAAACCGTGTTGACTCATAGATGAACTCGTGTTAAGCGTTGGACAAGCTCGAACAGAGATCTGAACAAACTCGTGTTAAGAATTGGATGAACTCGAGCATAAGTCTGGATGTGAGTCTTGGGAAATGGTTCATTGAAACATCATTAATGATGTACTCATAAGCTAGATATTATCTATAATCTAGTATTAAATAGTAGTCATCTCGAACCACTTATCAAAACCAACATGTAAGGAAATGATGTCATTTATGAGAAGATATTTGTTTGACATAAATGTGATGATTAGTTTAGATGTATGGTCATTCACTAAAATAGATGACCATAATAGTTCTCTGCCTATAAATATACCCAGAAATCCAGTGGTAAGGGGTTAGCAATTTATGCAAAGACTATACCTTGTCTTTGGCAGGGCGGAAGGCCTCTCATCAACAACTCGGCTACTCATACTTTATCTTTCATCCTTCTACCAATAAACCAGTGCCACTTGGAATCTTCTGGAACCTCCCCTTACAGTAAGGTTTAAAAATAACACACTATTATTACACACTCGCACACACCCTGATAGCACAAGGTACAGCTCCCACACAACCCTTTCTAAAAAGAGAACTGTAACGGATAAAATTCGTAAAATCAACTTAGCGTTGGAGAACGAGCTCATTTTTGTTGTTTTGTTCACGAAAGTGACACGTGGACACGAGTTGGGGTCACGTGCTTAAAATAGAGGGATCACACGTTGTCTGATGCACAACGTTCACGTTGTGCGCATTACGACGTCTTTGTTTTCTTGTAGAACAACGCTTCCGTTGTGGCTTGACAACGTGCTCGTTGTCTGAAGCACAACGTAACCGTTGTACTCTTGACAACGTTTTTGTCGTTACATGAACAACGAGTCCGTTGTCTCACCGACAACGGTGTCCTGGCTGTATTTTAAGACATCTACACCGTAACCGAGCTCGAGTCAATAACGAGACCGACTCGTAGGAGGAAGTGATCAGGAGGCGATCCATAATTCTGACATGTGTGCCGAAAGCACTGTTTTGTGCCGAAAGCACTGTCTTAGCATTTAATGATGGTCACTTCTGCATACTGTCAGATCCCGACCGACTGAACTCATAGTAGGCTCTCACGTGCGATGCAACAGGTGGTAGATATGTCTGACATATTTGGCAATGAGTGCAGGACACGTGGTATGGACATCTATGGCCATCCATGGTCATCGATGGCCATACCAACCTTACCCTATAAATACCCCATGATTTTTAGTGCTTGAGATCACGTTTTTGGCCGTACTTCAGAGGATACTTGTTCAGTGCTTCTCAGAATCTTGCGTAACTTTCAGTGTCTATTTCAAAGTTTACTGTTCATCATCTTCTACATCTACTTACTTTACCATCGGAGTACAGGTCAGGGTGTCACACCCTCCACTCCAACCTTCTACCGGTAAACCAGAGCGTGTGTGGAGCTGTAGCTGACGCGTGTTCGTGACGGTGTTTTTCCCCTTCAAAATTGGCGCCGTCTGTGGGAAATAATAAACGAACCCCCCTTTGCTCTTTGTGATCATGGCTGATCAGTCACTGGTGTTCGGGCGTGAGGATCAAACCCCTCAAGCCACTCCTTTTGCACCTTCTGCCATACACATCCCTGGGGTCAATCCTTTGTCTGGGCAACCAGAGAGGACCGTGCCTCCTCCTGTTGAGCTTTCTGTTTCTGATCGCATTTTGGCGATGTTGCAAAGGCAGTAGTCTGCTCTGGATCAGATCACCAGGCAGCAGCAGTTGATGCAGGAGAGGCTGGAGGCGTTTGAGCATAGCAGGCTCGAGGTGGATGAGGTGCCACTGCAGAGGTCTTCCATGAGACGTCAACTTGACTTCTCTTCTTCTCCTTCTGCACCGGAGAACCGTGAAACCAGGTTTGTGCTTCTTCCTACTGAAGGGGATGTAAGGCAGCCTCAGGTTCGGGCAGAGCAGAGTATTCCTTCAGATCGTGTGGATTTGCGAGAAGGGGCAGGGCGAGAAGACTTGAGAGGGGGTACCGGAGGTGCAGACGCCCAGAAGACTTGGGTGACTGCCAAGGAGGTGGAGGCTTTGATCGGTGCTCGTGTTAAGAGCATGAAGGGAGGGATTCCTGACCACTTTGCTCAGTCAGTAAAGGACAACGTTGAGAACTCTCCTTTCACAGATGCCATCAATCAGTCATATACTTCTTCCAAGTTTATAACTCCGATCTTCCCCATGTACACTGGAAGGACGGATCCAGAGGAGCATTTGTTTGATTTCAAACATGCGATGGCTGTTCGCAATCCAGATGATGACCTGTATTGCAAAGCTTTCCCCAACAGCCTGTCTGGGGCAGCGTCGAAGTGGTTTCGGAACTTGCCTCCTGGTTCCATCAGTAATTTCTCAGAGCTCAGGTCAGCTTTTATTGATCGTTTCATTATCAATAAAAAGAAGAAAGCAGGTGCAGATACTCTCTTCTCTTTGAGGATGAAGCCGGCTGAATCCTTGACGGACTTTATTTCGTGTTTCACTGATGAAGTCCACAACATCGATAAAGTCGACGAAGGGAGCTGTATCGCTGCTTTCAAGAATGCTATCCCTACGCATTCCGAGCTCTATAAGTCCTTGGCTCTTGACTATCCTGTCAAGATGGACGAGATGATGGTTCGTGCCACCAAGTACGGAAGGTATGAGGAGGACGTATCCGTTGTTCCGAAGCCCAGGACGAGAGTGGTGGATGTCGTAGAGAGGACACACCGATCTTCGAAGAGGAAGGAGAAGAAGCAGAGGTACGAGTCTTCATCATCTGAGGACTCACCACCAAGGAAGCAGAAGGAGAGAGTAGTCTATGTGACTCAGCGGGACCAGCCGGTTCGGCGTCCGCTTGAAGGAAACTTTAATCAGCAGCAGAGTAGGACGGAGAGAAGTCCTAATGATCAGCAGCAGTATCAGCCACGTCAGGTGCAGCCTCAAGTATAGCAAGAGAGAGGCGTGCAGCCTAGTGAGCGGCGACCTTTTGCAGATCGAGCACCGCTCATCAATTTCACAGTTAGCCCGGCGACCATCATGAGGTCAATAGAGGATCAGGCGTACTTCGAGTGGCCGGCTAGGGCTGTGCAGGATGTTACATCGGGACCCCGGGTGCATGAGTATTGTCATTATCACAAGTGTCGTGGTCATCTCACCAACCGATGTCGTATTCTGAGGGAGTACTTGGAGAGGCTGGTTCAGGAAGGGTACTTGGGAGAGTATCTTGCTTCTGGCAACGGCGGCATGGAGCATGCCAGGGAGCCGGTATCCCAGTCTCGTGGAGGAGAACCTGCCAGTAATCCAAGTACCAGTGGAGGAGTTTCCTTGGGCACGATCAATGTCATTTGCCGCGCACGAGCGCCAGAAGCAGATGTGGAGAGGAACTTCAGGGCAAAGGCCAGGAAGCTGTCTCACGATGCTGCAGTGTGTCAGGTGCAAGTGCCTACCAGAAGCGTTGAGCAGGCACTTACTTTCACTGATCGTGATCTGGCAGCAGTAATCCGACCTCACTATGATGCTCTTGTTCTCACCATGAGAATAGGAGATTTCGACATCAAGAGAGTGCTCGTGGATTCCGGGAGTGGAGCAGACATCTTGTATCTTCATGCTTTCACCCAGATGAAGCTGGATCCTTCCGTTCTCATATCTGCTCAGACTCCACTATTCGGATTTGATGGCAGCTCGATGAACCCTGTAGGTGACGTTGTCTTACCCGTTGTGGCTGGACCCGTTGTCCTTCAGACTGGTTCTCCGTTCTGGATGCGCCATCGCCTTACAATGTCATCTTGGTTCGTTGGTGGACCCATGAGATGAAGGCTGTTCCGTCCTCGTACTATCAGGTGTTGAAATATCTAACACAGGACGGGCCTCAGGAGATCAAGGGTGATCAGTTGGCATCGCAGAAGTGCGATTTTCCTGCTTCCGTTGTGCCTCCATAGCAGTTACAGGTCGTTCCCGTTGTGGAAGAGAGCTCGGAAACCTCGTTGTGCAGACCTTCCGTTGAGCCCACGAGAGCTGTCAATTTGGGAACGGAAGAAGAGCCAAAGGTGTTGCAGGTCGGGACGAGCTTGACAGCGGAGGAAGAGCTCGAGTTGCTGAGTTTCCTTAGGCAGAACCTTGATGTCTTTGCATGGTCTCACAAAGACATGACTGGCATCGATCCGAGTGTTATCTAGTCATCACCTCAATGTTGATCCTGCTATCCCTCCAGTGAAGCAGAAACCTCGGAGGCTTGCTCCAGCTTATCATGATGCAGTGAACGAGGAGATTGACAAGCTGATTCAGTTCGGGTTCATTCAGGAGGTGCAGTACCCTGATTGGATAGTCAATGTTGTGGCTGTGCCTAAGAAGAACGGGAATGTGAGAGTTTGTATTGACTTCACTGGTGTCAATAAGGCCTGCCCCAATGACTTTTTCTCATGCCAAGGATAGACAGGCTCATCAACGCCACTGCTGGTCACGAGATGTTATCCTTCATGGATGGTTATTCAGGCTATAACCAGATCCTCCTGGTGGAAGCAGACCGAGAGAAGACCACCTTCATAACGGAGCGGGGCTTGTTCTGTTATCGAGTGATGCCTTTTGGCTTGAAGAATGCAGGTGCCACCTATCAACGTCTTATGAATCTCATGTTTGGGTCACTTCTTGGCAAGACGGTTGAAGTTTACATCGATGATATCGTTGTGAAGAGTCGAGTACGAGGTACTCTGGTGACGGACCTTGCTGAGCCTTTCTCTGTTCTGCGATCTTTCAATCTAAAGATCAACCCAGAGAAGTGCACCTTCGGGGTTACCTCAGGAAAATTTTTAGGTTATCTTGTGAGTTAGCGGGGGATTGAGGCTAATCCAGCTCAGATCCGTGCTTTGCTGGACATGTCAGAGCCTAAGTCGAAGAAGGAGATCCAGAAGCTGACAGGCCGGATTGCTGCACTCAATCAGTTTATCTCCAAGTCATCTGATCGTTGCAAACCTCTTTTCGAGTTGCTGAGAAAGGACTCCATTTTTGCATGGACTCCAGAGTGTTCTCGAGCTTTCCTTGCCTTAAAGGAATATTTAGACTCAGCTCCTATCCTTTCGGTACCTGAGCCAGGTGAAATCTTATATCTTTATCTATCTGTTTCAGAGGTTCCGTCCTGGTCAGGAGTTGTGATGGCGTGGAGAAACCTGTTTATTTCATCAGCAAAACCTTTCTCAAGGCGGAGGGCAATTATAGCAAGCTCGAGAAGGTATGTCTAGCTCTTATCTTTTCTGCGGAAAAGCTTCGTCCTTACTTTCATGCTCATTCTATCGTTGTCATCACAACGTATCCCTTGAAAGTCGTGCTGGGACGACCCGAGCTGGCGGGGAGGATGTCGAAGTGGGCTGTGGCTCTGAGTGAGTTCGATATTCAGTATCAGGCTAGGAGTTCAGAAAAGGGGCAAGCAATGGCAGGTTTTCTTTCTGATTTCCCTGTGGAGGATGAAGCAGAGGAGGTGGTTGTTGATCTTCGGGAACTTCCTATTGAAGTTGACAACGGAGATGTCGTTGTGGATGGAGCCGAGTCATCAGAGTGGAATGATTGGTTATTGTACGTAGACGGATCTTCTAATTTTAGTGGTTCAGGACTGGGTGTTGTGCTTATAAGTCCGGAGAACATCAAAGTGCAGAAAATGTCGCATCTTGGGTTCACTGCCTCCAACAATGAAGCTGAGTACGAAGCCTTACTGCTTGGGTTGCAGAGTGCTCGAGAGCTGCAGATCTCCATGTTGAGAGTGTTTTGTGATTCACAACTCGTGGTGAATCAGGTGAATGGTGTTTATGACTGCAAGGACGGCCGGATGAAGCAGTATGCTACTCTCATTCGTTCGCAGTGTGAAGCATTCACCGTTGTGGAGATCAGGCACATCCGGAGAGATGAGAACAGGCATGCTGACGCTTTGGCATATCTAGCTTCCATGGTGCAGGCTGACGAGCCTAAGGCTATTCTGATGGAGTTCCAAGAGTATCCTTCAATAGCTCTTCAGGCACAGCGAGAAGTGTTTTTTGTCAATCCAATTCCGAGCTAGATGACAGGACTGGTGGCTTATCTGAAGGATAGAGAGAATACTTGGTGGTTTATGACAGGGCTGGTGGCTTATGACAAGGCTGGTGGCTTATCTCAAGGCAACTCGTTATGCCTTGGTGCAAGGAGAGTTGTTCAGGAAATCTTTTGGTGGGCCTTTGTTGAAGTGTGTTCATCCTGCAGATGTGGAGAGAATACTTGCTGAGTTGCATGAAGGTATATGTGGTATACATTCAGGCGGGAGAACCATTGCCCATCGAGCTTTGGGGCAAGGTTACTTCTGGCCTTACATGCAGGCTGATGCTCAGAAGTATGTGAAGAAGTGCAGCCAGTGCCAGCGGTTTGCTCGTTTGATTCATGCTCCGGCTCAAGAGCTCAACACTGTATCTCAGCCTTGGCCATTTACGCGTTGGGGACTTGATATTGTAGGACCTTTCCCTAGGGCTCCAGGGAATCTGATCTTTCTTCTAGTGGCAACTGATTACTTCTCTCGTTGGATTGAAGCTGTTCCTCTTGCTCGTATCAGAGAGCAAGAGGTGAAGAAGTTCTTGTGGGAACATATCATCTGCAGATTTGGCATACCGCAGTCCATCATTACTGACAACGGGAAGCAGTTTTCAGGACGTTTGATTGCCGACGTTTGCAGCGAGCTGAAGATCAGGCATGTTTTCTCTTCCCCATATTATCCTCAGGGGAATGGATTGGCCGATGCAGCCAATAAGAATATTCTCAATGCCTTGAAGAGAAGACTGGAAGATTTGAGGGGGAAGTGGACCGCCGAGCTGCACAACGTTTTGTGGGGGTACAGAACAACTCCGAGGAGTCCTACCAATGAAACTCCTTTCTCTCTAGCGTATGGTATGGAAGCTGTCATTCCTACTGAGATCAGTTTGCCTACAGTGCGTTCTTGGCACAACAAGAAGAAGGATGGAGAGAAAGATCAGAACACAGAGCTTATGGCTATTCATCTCGATCTGCTAGAAGAAAAGCGAGAAGATGCCAGCATTCAGATGAGGAGGTATCAGCAACGATTGAGGAAAGCCTACAACAAGAAAGTACAACAGAGAGTACTGCAGGTCGGTGATCTCGTTCTCCGAAGAGTGTTCCAGAACACGAGAGAGCTTAACAGTGACAAGTTGGGACCTAACTGGGAAGGGCTTTATATCATAGAACGATTGGGAAGTCCTGGAGTCTGTTACTTGAAAGACTTACAAGGTAACCTCATCTCAAAATCCTGGAACATTATGAATTTGAGGTAATTCTTTCAATAGAATCTATGTTATGCTACTACATGCATCGTTGTGCTTACAAGTTTTCAGTGATTTTACATAGTCATAGTGCTCATATTTCAATATATGACTTGCAATATAATGCGCCTGCTCGTTGTCTACACTATTCTTTGTCTAGTTCATCAGTGTAATATTGTGAATGTTTTGCAAGTAATTCAAATAAAATTTTGACTGAACAACCTACTCATAACGAACACGAGTGGCTTATATAAGGGTGTCATCTGAGCAAATCCAGTGGCTTATCCTAATGACATCCTCTGAGCATGTGCTTCGAAACTGAGTTACATTGTGTTCATCATATGAATTTTATTTGTCAGATTGGATTCACATTGAACTACGCAAATGATGTATCTGGAGTAGTACTTGTTCGCAGTGCTTGTTCGTAGTGCTTTGTTCGTAGTGCTTTGATCGTAGTACGTGTTCGTAGTACTTGTTCGTAGTGCTTTGCTTGTAGTGCTCTACTCGTAGTGTTCTGATCGTAGTGCTTTGATCAAAATAATTTGTTTAAGTATGTGCATCAGTTATACTTTTCACCCTCATACATACATTCACATAGTAAAGTGTCATATTCACATCAATGCTGTGAACCGTGAAAATTAATTCAACTACTTGTATTGTATTGTTTGTGCATACATTGTGCTACGTTACGAGGAGGAAAGAAACACGTACATAAGAAAGTAAGTGATCCATTCATGCAGAAGGCCCATTTCTGGGTAATTACAGTAACAAAGGAAAGAGAAGAGTTTACATCATCAAAAGAGAAACAGAAACATAAAGGGGAGCAGCAGATCAGGCGAGCTCAAGGTCAGCGTCTGTCGTCGTTGCAGCAGAGGCAGAAGTAGAGGCTCCAGCAGTTGGGGTTTTTTCTGGAGTAGCTTCATCGGCAGCAGCAGGAGCTTCGGGAGCAGCTGGCTCGAAGTACAGCTCAGCTGGGAGAGGTGCAGGACCTTCGAGAGAGTGAGGTTGCTCGACGCCTTGGACCTCGGCCTCGTTGTCTAGCTCGATCAAGTCTATGCTCTGAAGCTCGGAGAACGTGATGGCGTCCTCTTGATTGTCTTCTTTCAGACGGCCTTGTTGGCGGAGCGATTCGAGTATCTCTTTCTCGGTCTCTGCCTGATCCTCCTCCAAGAACGTGTCCAGCTGAGACTGATAGTGTTGTTGCAGTCTCAGGGTCACGGTCCTCTCGATGGTCTCTTCAGCTTTCCTGGCCTCCTCGAGCTCCTCCGCCAGTGCTATCCTGGCTGCCTCAGTTTCCTCCAGCTGTCTGCCCAAAGCTTGGGAGACAAGCTCCAGTTCGCTGATGCGTAGAACAACGTTCTCTACCTCCTGTTTGGCCTTCTTCTCGGCCTCCTTTGCTGATCGTGTCTCAGCCTCAGCTTTTTCGTGTGCCTTGGTGGCAGCTTTGAACTTCCCCTCGACGCGAACAGCGCCAGCTTTGGCTTGAGACAGATCAAAGTCTGCCTTGAGTCTCTCCTCGGCGAGAGTCTTCTCCAGCGTCTCAGTCCTGTCTTGCCAGTACTTGGTCCCGTCTCGGAGGTGATTGTAGCTATAATGGCTACGATCACAGAGTTCGTGCACGAGCACGTTCATCTGCAAGAAAGTATCCGGGCATTAGCACAACGAGGAGTAAAATTTCAACAGTAGAGTAAGAAGAAGAGGAAGTGAGAAACTTACTGACGCCACAGACTGGCAGGCGGCGTAGGACAGTTCGGCCAGATTGAGATTGCCGACGTCAGCAATGTCTTGGGGCAACCTCATAGCATGAGTCAGAGCTCGGGCGGCCTTGTCGGATCTTTGCACTGAGTCGTTTACAGTCGGTCTCCCGTACCGAGAGAAGTCGGGCGACCAGTCTAGAGCGCTCGCCGGTAGCATACGAGCTGGAAGACTCGTTGTGCCAGCTTCCGTTGCGGCCAGGGCAACCACAGCGGAACTCGAGTTGGCTGGAGCAGTTGCAGCTCGAGAGGGGGTAGGTGCCGAGCTGGCTTCGGGCACCGCCGTTGTCACTTCTGCTCCTGGAATTGTTGCAGGAACGGCAGAGGTGGAGGGGGGAGCAGCAATGGCTGCGTTCTCTTTCTCCAGGCGTATGTCCGCCTTCGCTTTCTTTCTGGCCTCGTACTCGGCCTGGGTCGGCAGCTTTCTTTTCAGGTCAGCAGTCGCTGTACCCTTGGAAGGAGGGTTCTTCTTCTTCAACGGTGGTGGTGGTGGTGGCAGCAGAACTGCAGGGCGAGCAGACCTTGGCTTCCTGCTCAGCGGAGGTGGATCAATGCCAGCCATGTCTTCTTCTTCTTCGTTTAAAGTAATTGCTGGTGAAGGTGCAGAAGTAGAAGCACCTGGATGATGTTGTTGTTGCTGTTGTTGTGGTTGTTGTTGTCATCGTTGAGTAGTTGCAATAGGAGTGCTGAAGGCGACCCACGTGTCAGGCTCCAGTAGTTGCCACCGGACGTATTCCCCACCTCGAACACGTTTGATGTTGGTAAGGAGGCCTTCTTCTTCTGGGGCCAACTTCTTATATGGGATCTTCTTTCTGTCAACTGCACACAGAAAAAAGCAGAATGAGTACAACGAGAGTCAGCAGGACGAGAGCATACAACGAACAACGAAAACAGAGTCAGAACAGTGGTGCACAACGGACAATGGACGACCGTAGTAGTATACCTGGTTTCGCTTGAAAGACATTGGGGACCGTGGAATTCTCTGCCTTCCAACCGCCAGACAAATGAAAGGAGTGGCTTTCCACCCTCTTTCTCTATCGAGAATGCCAGAGACGAGCTCTGGATGTAGAGGTTTCTTGTTCCACGAGTAGTAGCAGAACAAACCATCGTCAGTGCCTCGGCATCTGACAGCATGGCAGAAGTGAAATAGATGCCTAGCTTCTATTAGGTAACCGTCCTTGATGAATTTGATCATCATGGACATATATTTGTAGAAGCTCGGATGCATTTGTCCCGGTGCGAGTTGCAGGGTGGACAGAATGTCATCCAGGACGGGATGGAGAGGGAAGCGGAGGCCAGTCTCGAGCTGGGAGAGGTAGACGACGGTACAAGCAGAACGCTTATCAATGAGAGCGTCATCTCGCTTGAAGTGGAGATTGACGTGGGAAGGGAAGTCGAAACGTTCCCTGTAGTGGTTCAGATGTGCCAACTGATGTTGGCGCAGAGCTGAGGATTGTTCGATGTAGGCACCATGAGGTGCGCTACCTGTGCAACTGCCCTCATCTTCAGTAGGGCCTCTAACTTCCTCTAACCTAGTGGGTTCTACGGGAATGTTGGCAGTCATAGTAGTTGGAAGAAACAGCGAAAAGGAACAAAGAACAGTGAACAGAACACAGAGAATACCCAGAGTAGAATCACTCAAAGAACCAGAGAAGAAGAGAGATGGAGAAACAGTAAGAAATATTAAGGAGAAGGGTGAAGAGCATACCGAACAGAAGGCGACTGAGAGAAACTGTTGAGAGCTTGAGGAAGATGAACTTTCGGTTGAGAAAAAAATTCGGCAGAATAACAGTACTTGAAGAAACAGGGTGAAAGAGGAGGTGCGTTCGATGAAGATTTATAAGCATCACAGATATATGAAACTACACCACAACCCTTCATCAGAGCCGTACACCTGTGTTAAAGGGGAGAAGAGCAGTGGTAAGATCGTCTTTTCACCAAAAGAGAGTAACCGTCAGAGTTATTAAAGCATTTTGAAAATCGAAACGGCGATGATGACAGCCTGTTAGCATTAACGCGACGTGACGGCTCGCACGCGCAGCCAACTGGCGTGAACGGTCGATCTTCTCAGCGAGCGTTTAAAGCACGCAACGTTACATCTTCTGGAGCAGTGCCAGGTATGATCTTTTTGTTCGTTTATGACACTTCGAACTACGTTCCAAGCATCATAAAGGGGTAAATTGTAACGGATAAAATTGGTAAAATCAACTTAGCGTTGGAGAACGAGCTCGTTTTTGTTGTTTTGTTCACGAAAGTGACACGTGGACACGAGTTGGGGTCACGTGCTTAAAATAGAGGGATCACACGTTGTCTGATGCACAACGTTCACGTTGTGCGCATTACGACGTCTTTGTTTTCTTGTAGAACAACTCTTCCGTTGTGGCTTGACAACGTGCTCGTTGTCTGAAGCACAACGTAACCGTTATACTCTTGACAACGTTTTTGTCGTTACATGAACAACGAGTCCGTTGTCTCACCGACAACGATGTCCTGACTGTATTTTAAGACATCTACACCGTAACCGAGCTCGAGTCAATAACGAGACCGACTCGTAGGAGGAAGTGATCAGGAGGCGATCCATAATTCTGACATGTGTGCCGAAAGCACTGTTTTGTGCCGAAAGCACTGTCTTGGCATTTAATGTTGGTCACTTCTGCGTACTATCAGATCCCGACCGACTGAACTCATAGTAGGCTCTCACGTGTGATGCAACAGGTGGCAGATATGTCTGACATATTTGGCAATGAGTGCAGGACACGTGGTATGGACATCTATGGCCATTCATGGTCATCGATGGCCATACCAACCTTACCCTATAAATACCCCGTGATTTTTAGTGCTTAAGATCACGTTTTTGGCCGTACTTCAGAGGATACTTGTTCAGTGTTTCTCAGAATCTTGCGTAACTTTCAGTGTCTATTTCAGAGTTTACTGTTCATCATCTTCTACATCTACTTACTTTACCATCGGAGTACAGGTCAGGGTGTCACACCCTCCACTCCAACCTTCTACCGGTAAACCAGAGCGTGTGTGGAGCTGTAGCTGACGCGTGTTCGTGACGGTATTTTTCCCCTTCAAGAACGATGTGATGTTTTGTAAGGGTACACAAGGATAACTAACCCAATTTCCATTTCTTTGAAGCAGGGGAAAGGTGTGTCTCGCCAGCCAACCACGACTATCTATAATCATGAATATAAAAGTGCAAATAGTTTGTGTCGACCTTTTGAAATCCCCAAAATACCATTTGTCTTGAAATCCCAAAAATACCCTTTGTAAATTCTGACTTCTCGTGTCTACCGCTTTCACCTCTTATCTCCTCTTGCCTCATTAATGAGTTTCAATGATACCCTCAAAAGTTATCCGACTTCCTCTTTAACCACTACTGACTCTCTCTTATTTTATTTTTAAAAGCCATGACACTTCTCCTCTCCGAATGGAGTGAGACTGTCACTGCCTCACCGATGCTCTCCATTGCACGTCCCCTCAATATGCCTCCTCGAGCTAATACGCTCTCCACCGACGACATGCATCGATCTGTCAGGCCTTGATCATGCCCACTTCGAATCCCCTTCTCTGTTTATTACTCATCAACATTAACAACTTCCCCTTTCGCATGTAGCTGGAAGGTTGATATTTCTCCGGATTTTAGTGTTTTGGGGATCCAATCGCAAAATATGGTACATATATTTTACCTTTTCGCATTGTCCTCTTCATTTGTTAATGAATAAATATCTTCCCTTCATCCTTTGTGAGCATGTCAATAAGCAATAGCACAAAAAGTCTTCTATAGCTATGAAAATGAGCATTATAACCAGCAGTGTACAAGTTATTTGTGGTCTTTTTTTTCTTTTCTATTGTCAGAATTTTTATATACATGAAAAGTTAGGTTCCAATTTTTAAAGGTATCAATTCAACTTCAATTGCCTCAAGTTCAGCGCATAAGATAAACTGTCATGTGATGTCCATTTGGGATACACGGCAAAGGTCTACTTTCACTTGATGATGTTCAATCTCTTATGATATATACACACATTCAGTGGTTTACTAAATTGAGGTAATTGTTCTTACTGCTACTACAATTCATTTGGCTGAAATGGAAAAAGAAAAAGACAAAAAAGAGAAGCATAACTTAGTCGTGGTCCCATTATAACCTAGGGGTTTGCCATCCTTTACCTATTTTGACAACAAAGTCCTGATCCTTATATACCCACCTTCTCATCTATGTGATGCCCCTTAAGCAAGTGCAAGAGCAATGCCGTTAGAAACTAGCAGGAAAAACAACATCTGTAGTTATTCTTTACTAATGAAGTATATATTTGGAATTGGAGGGAAAAGTGTCATGTTTATTAAAATATCTCCTCATCCCTATATAATTGCCAATATGCTATTATAATGTAGATGTTGCGAAGATCTTGAAAGATGGGTGTGAAGGACTCCTACAACCCTCCCATGAATTTGATTTCTCATTCTCAAATAATTCTTATTATGACTATCTGTGATCAATGACTTGGAATTGAGCAATCAAGTTTTGGGGTATGAATTTATTTGGTCGTAAACGAAGTTCTTGAACTTCATCTTTGTAGTTAACTTTCTAATTTCTGTGTGTATTCTTCACTGCTATTGCCTTATAACAAGGCATGGAAATTACCTATAACTATTTTATATTCCATAAACAAATGTTTTTGCATGTTCTATATCCTCATTCAATTTCTTGCATTTGCTCCCTTCTTATTTGACTTGTGTAAATTTAGGTGACTTCTGTTTAACTCAAATAAAATATTATGTAGTTTGCACAATTAAAATAAAGGGTATCAATATGGAAAACTTATATAGAATAATTATTTTAAATCCATGCTTTGGACGAACCGGCATTAAAAAGCCTAAATACACACAAAATTATAGCAGTTGCATCATAAATTGTTAAGATTAGCTATGAACATGTGCTTTAGTTGACAGTCAACCGGAGCAACCCAAAATTTACCTTAGGAAGTAGTAGTTTGGTAATTATGAACACAAAGATGGGTATTTTTTAATATTACATTTTTTTCATAAGTACCCCTTCCCATGACAATTTTTGGGCTGCTCCTATCGATTAATATTCTCTAAATTGTTAGTATGTTAGTAAAAATTTGAGGCCTTCAAAAAAAAAAAATTTGAGGCCTTTCAATGCCTCACCAGTCACTCATTAAGAGACTCAAACCTAAATCCCCCTCACAAAACATACTTCATACAAAAATGCTAGCCCCAATCGAAATCTTCCAAAGATGCAAGATGGAGGCAACAAGTGTTAAACTATCTCTCTTTTATACAAGGTAGCAACACCAGGTGATGCACCCACTCTACACCTTTGGGAAAAAAAATAAAAACTTAATGCGTCTGGGTCTAGCACTCCTCTACTTCCTATTAGGAGTAGATTTAGGCTGAGGCAAGTCAAGCTTGATCTCAAAAAGATATACTTGAAGTTCAAGAATAAAATGGCTCAGTTCATGATGAAGTTTGATCCTTTAATTTTTTTTTAAAAATAATAATGATATTATTGTTACTATTATATTATAATATTCAAGTCGAACTGAACCTCAATCGAGCCAAGCCAAATCAAACGGTCATGGCTCAACTTGTTGCGCCCCAAAATACCCCTTAGGAGTTAAGGGATACTTTAGATGTGACTATACTGAACCTGGCAAACCATCCTGTAATGAACAAGGTATAACATGTTCTAATAGAAATAAAATACAAAGTGCGGAAGCTAAACATAAGTGCGGAAGCGTAAACCAAAATTTTTTCCCTTCTATATAAGGTGGTCGTATTCCATGTTATACATAACATATTAAGTCAAAGGTGGACATGCCCACCTATCAAAATACAAAAAGAACTATTGAGCTCACTATGTTCAACAGTAATCTAAATATGGTCAAACATCTCGGTCTCTATCCTCCTGTGACTGCATCGGAATAGGAGGCTCTCTCTCCTCTACATACTCTTCCTCAACCCAAGGCTCAGGATTGAGGGCTTCCTCGGTACCTGCCGACATAAAAGTACGACTGAGTATGGAATACTCAGCGAGTACAAGTTCCTAGCTAACAGTAGTAATAACAAGCGTAACATCATAAGCAGTTATTTAAAAGAATATAGTTCATGAATCATTCTTAAATCAATGTATGATATCATTCATCACAACATAATTCTCAATAAAGTAAAACATCATTTATGGTTCTTGTGAGTTCTGATGAGTCTTTTTGAGTTCGTGTGAGTTCTTATAGGCCTTGTGATATTCTTATGAATTCTTGTGAGTTCGTGTGAGCTTAGAGGTCTTATGAGATTCTTGTGAATTCTTATGAGTTCTTATAAGTCCTTCTTTCGTTATCCTTGTGAGCAAGAGATTAGTACCCATACAACCTGGGCTACCAATCTCCTTGACCATATAACAACTTATAAGCATTTTCTTGTGAGCCAGAGGTTTGCACACACACATCCCTGGGCTACCAACCTCCTTGACCATGTACTTGTGAGTCTTTCTTATAAGTAACTCGTGAGACCTTTTCTTGTGAGCCAGAGGTTAGCACCAGCATATCCCTGTGCTACCAACCTCCTTGACCAGATACTTGAGAGTCTTTCTTGTGAGACCTTTTCTTGCGAGCCAGAGGTTAGCACCCACACATCCTTGGGCTACCAACCTCCTTGTCCATGTACTTGTAATCATTTCTTGTGAGAGGTTCTTACGATTTCGTGTGTATTATTCTTGATGAGTTTCACTTGTTAGTCGATTCTTAGTACTCGTGTATAATCAATAGGTGACATGAAATTAAGCATCATATAGAATTGTAAAATCTCTATAAGTATATGAGAGTTAAAGGAGATGTAAAGCATATTAGCATGATTACCAAATTATCGTAGAAGAGTCCTTAATTCATATTGCATAGTTGTGGGTCTAACTTTACACACATATTTCATCAAATACTTAGCAAGCAACATCCCTTTAGCATTTTATTCATGTTTCTTAAGTTCAACATTTCATCAAATACATGGAGTGTATTCATTATGAGTACATTGCCCTTCCCATTTCTTCATCGCACAATAACAACAATCACGTCCTACTTGGCATCCAATCGCCTCAACTAATCATCCATTCCACACATTCATCACCACCATTTACTTTAATCTTTTTATTTTAGAGAAAAATGATGCATTTCAAGAAGAAAGGGTATACAAGATCAATCCCTAATCATACTTAGGAAAAACCTAGGTTATTACTAAAGCCAACTAGGAGGGTACGTGTACGAACCTTAAGGATTTTTCCCAAATCTTGAAGAAAACCCCTTGATTGTGAGTTCTTGAGTAGGGATCTCCTAGCTTGATTGAGGATGATCCTTGCTTGAAGGTTTGAGCTCCCTTGATCTCCCTCTGATCCTGCTCCAAAATCTCTCTTGGCGAATCCCCGAGTCTCTCCTCTTCTTCTTCTTCTCTAATCTCTCTTATGTCTCCTTTAGGTTTGGGGTAAACCATAACCCCCCAAGAGGTCCCCTATTTATAGGCAAAGGGGGAAAACCCTAAAAATCCCGTAAAAAAATTTCTGGGTTTGCGACCGACGATCGGTCATAGGTTTTCTATGATCAATCGTAAATCTTCTACGATCAGTCATAAGTTGCTAAGATCGATCGTAACCGTTACAGAGAGTTTGTCCAAATTCCTGAGATTCTACGATCGATCGTAAATTTCTACGATCGATCGTAGCTCATCTACAATCGTTCGTAGGGTCTATATGATCATTCGTAATCTGACAGTAATTTTCCAGATTTTTCCCTTTTTTGTATTTCGGCCATAACTTTTGACTCGTTCGTCGGATTTTGACGATTTAACTTGCGTTGGATTCGTCTTTCGAAAAGAAACATTTCTGGCATTCTAGAATCGTCCAATTCTACTTTATTCATGGACCAAATTGCCCATAAAATTAACTGATCTGTAAATAGAGTTCAGTAACCCAAATTTTCAATAGATCCGACTTTGAAAATCCAACCTATAATTCAAGAAAATGACTTTAAGATTTTTAATACATGCCAAAAATATCTAGGGTGCTACACGACTTGAACACAATTTCTACCTTGAATAAAAGTTTGGCTTGATTTGATTGAGCCAATAATGTTATCTTGATCAAGTTAAGCCGAGCTAAGTCGACCAACCAATTTGGCTTGAATACCCCCCCTACTTCCCTAACATGAAACAAGGAAGTGTATTGGATGTTTGTTAGTTGAAAGTGAGTGATAGAAAATGAAAATGCAAGAATTCAAGGCTTTTCTAATGTTTAGTGTGTGAATCTTAGTAACACAAACCGTCTAACATGCTTCTTGCTCCCGCCCTCAAACCTCGCTCTCATGGTTTGAGAGCGGATTCGCCTTGGGAGCTCGGTTTTATCTTTTATAGAGCGCGGTTTCAAAATGTAAAGATCGACAATGGATTGAAAATGCACAAAACGTCTCATATTCTGTGTTAATTGCAACAGTTTTCGCCGCACTGTATTTTCATAATGAGGAAAACAATGGAAAACGATGAAGACAATAAAAAACGAAAGGTCATTTGTTTTTCAAAAGCTTTCCATTTTTACCCTTTAAGTCTGTTGAAGTTTTAAGAGAAAACAGTTAAGTCTTTTCTCTTCTAAAGTCATAGCTTTAATATTTTCACATTCAAACTTTACATTTTTTTAACTCTTTTCGTTTACAATATTTTATCAGCTATAAATATTTTTACTTTATGTATTTCTAACCTTTTTCTTTTACTCTTTTACTACTTCTCACCTGGTCTTGATAACATTAACCAAACAAACTAATGAATCCATTGAATAGACCAGGTCTTTCCAAATTACTCAACCTCTTAAACTATTTATTTTTATAGTTGAAAAAAAAAATGTTTATACTTCCAAAACTTTGGATTGGTGGCATCTTTGTTGGTTGTAAGATATTTGAATGATATATATATATAGACGCTTTGGAGGCGCTCTTTACTCTATTTCAAATTAAAATTTAACGTTCTCCCGCTCTCGCTCCCCGCTTTGGTTACTTAGGTGTGAATGCAAATAAATAAAATAAAATAAATTTGTTATCCTTTATTTTCTTCTTTTCTATTTTATCCATTTATTTTGAAAGATACACATCTATGATTTGACTTGGAAAGTTTGTGCTGGTGAGAGACAACTAGTAGTACTCCGAAGGCGTCACACACTCCATATATGCCAACAAAGTCTAACTCAAAGGGTTGGCTTGTTCGGCTCGAGCCTAAGCTAAAAAAATTGGCTTGATTGAGCCGAGCTGATTTTTCGAGCTTGAAATGTGTTCAGGTTGAACTCGAGCCAATGACTGTTTAATTTGGCTCGGCTCGAATATTATATATGTCACGCCCCAAAATACCACCTAAGTGTCATGATATTTTGGCTCCGTGACTTATACTTCAAATCATCATGCAAAGAGTATACAAGGCATGACAAATAATGAACCTGAAAATTTATTCTATATGACAGTTCTCAAAGTGTTAACATAGACAAAAAGTAAATAAAAACTACAATATGTACAAAAGGGTCAAACACTTGAGTTACCAACTCAAGCCTACATGAAAAACCCCAAAAGTAAATCCAAAAATACATGTCTCTCTCACTCAACTCAACCATAAGGTCACATGTTAAGACCCCTAACATTTGTACAATAATTCCGAGCAAGCTCCTGCCCTCCATGAACCTCCTCGATCCATGGCTTCGGAGCATGACCAACCAACCTGGAACCTACCGAAATAACTGTTCGGCTGAGTATTGAATACTTAAAGTATATATACTACTAACTAACTCTGTCACAATACATTAATATGTCATGCAAGATACAGTTCATCATAACATATACATAATCAGAATGCGAAAGTTAAGACAAGATAACAAATACATAATCTCAAAAATCACACTTTAAATCATACTTTAAGTTCATGTTTTATCAAAATGTATTTCCAATATCTTAAGAGTCTTGTAAGTTCCTTATGTAAATTATGAATCTTATGGGTTCCTTATACGTCTTATAAGATTCTTCATTTCACTTATCTTATTTGGCTAGCACCTGAACTATGAAATAGACGGTCATGCCTAACATTCTTCATTTTCATTAACTAGTATCCGAACTATGAATGGACGATCATACTAGCATTTTTCATGTTCATTAACTAGTACCCAAACTATGAAATGGACGGACATACTAGCATCTTGCATTATATTTACTAGTACCCGAACTTTGAAATTGACTGACATACTAGCATCTTGTCTTGTATTAACTAGTACCTGGACTATGAAATGGACGGACATACTAGCGTTTTGTCTTGTATTAACTAGTACCCGAACTATGAAATGGACGAACATACTAGCATCTTGTCTTTTTTATCGTCCTTAAATTCTTATTCTTGTTTTGTTCTTGTCTCGTGGAAATTACTCTTGTCTTATCTTGTTCGTATTTAGAATCACACTTGTCTTGTCTTGGTTTAATTTCATATGATTGTACTTAAAAAAACTCGATTCATGCATACATGATTGTGCATGGTGATTTGTGAACATGAATGTGACATGGAGATACTTAAAGAATAACATATGACATTCAAGTATTTCTATAGGCATGAGAGATCTTAAAGGAAGCATATATATAGGCATTATAGTGATTTGACATTTGTGGAAAAATCTTAAATCATGCTTTCATAGTCCTAGGTTTAAATCTCATACATGCAATTAATCGAACACGTGACATTCATCAAACACCTTAAGTGCATGTTTTATGTGTACATTGCCCTTCCCCATTTTCCATCATACAATAATCATCCACATTTTCCATGACATCCAATTAAAACCTAAACTAATCCATACATCTCACACCATCTATATCCATATTAATTAGTATAAATATATTAAGCTGCACATCTTAATATCATCTCAATATGGTTTATATCTTAATTTTCACAAAATGATCACTAAAATAGAATTACATATCAATGGATAATAGTAAGGGAGGTTAGTAAAATGTATCTACCTTGAGAATGCTTGAGAACTCTTATGCGAGTGAAATCCAAGCTTCAAGTGGTGAAATCCATGCTTGAAGAAGAAGATCAAAGCTTTGAGGAGATTCAAGCCTTGAGGAAAATTTGAGCTCCACGTTGATCACCAATGAAAAACCCTAGCTCTTCTCTCTTCTCCTTCCAAAATCCCTCTTAGGTTTATTCTAACCCCAAAACACTCAAATGTCCTCCTATTTATAACCCAAGGGATTAAAACCCCAATTTCTGTAACTCAGCACTCACGTGCAATCGATCACACCCCATTTGTGATAGATCACAGCTCATAGTGCGATCTATTGCACCTAGAGGTGATCTATCGCACCTATCACAAAAAGAAAACCCACAGATTTCAATTGAGTGCGATCGA
Source organism: Tetracentron sinense (assembly GCA_015143295.1). NCBI lineage: Eukaryota > Viridiplantae > Streptophyta > Magnoliopsida > Trochodendrales > Trochodendraceae > Tetracentron > Tetracentron sinense. The sequence goes on from CM026551.1 coordinate 30,886,496, forward strand.
TCTCACATCATCTGCAATAGATCGCAACCTCCCCCCAGATTTTGAGTTTTTTTCTCCTCTTTGGTATTTTGACTATAATTTTTGACTCGATTATCGGATTTTGACTATTCAACTTGTGTTGAACTCATCATTAAAAGGAGAACAATTTTGTATCACAAATCCTAATTCTAAGTTCTTAATAGTCTAAATGGGCTCTAAAACTGACTGGTTTGGAATAGATTATAGTAGACCAAAATTTCAGCAGTCCTGACTTCGGAAATCCAATATTTAACTTAACTTTGACTCAAAATCTGGAAAAATGATAAACATGAATATCGAAGAGGGCTTCAATATATTTTTAATGGGTTAAGAATCACTCAATTCTGATAAGCGGTACCAAAATTAGAGCTCCCTGAAATTGAGGGTATGTTAAGACATTCCCCTTTTTAACACTTAGGACATTTTCCATCTTTTGTTTTCAACACCCATAACCTAGGGAAAATATTCCTATGGAAATTTAATACACATTAACATATAATTGTTCATACAAATAGAAAACCAAGCTCTTATTTTTATTGAGAATCATTCAAGACTTTACATTAGGCATCAAGCCTTAGACACTATTCACGACACTATTCACCATACATGTACATCAAGGACCGGTGTTCTATAATATAAATAATTAAAAAACAATATTATATATATATATATATATATATATATATATATATGTAATATAATTATTATTTTTATTTAAAAATCAAGTTGGGCTCAGCTCAAGCTCAAATTAATCTGAGCTCAAGTCAGCTCGAGCCAAGCTATTTGTATTCGAGCTGAGCTTGAGCCTAGATTGAAATAGTTCAAGCCAAGCCGAACTTGAGTAGATATTTAAATAGTTTAAGTCAAGCTGAGTTGGGCCAAGCTCGACTCAGCTGACTCTAAGGCGCCCCTATATATAGGGGTGCACACAAGTCGGGCTAACTTGATTGCTCAGCTCGGTTTCGATCAAGTTGAGCTCAAGCTCGAATATGTGGCTCGATCGGGCATAACCGAGTTGAGTTTTCAAGCTTGAAATGTATTCAAGTCAAGCTTGAGCCAATGTCTATTTGATTCGGCTTAATTCAAAGCTCAGCTTGAATATTATGTAAGAAAATTAAAAAATTATTATATATATATAAATAATATAAAATATTATTATTTTTATTTCAAAATATTTGTTTGAAGTAAAAACCAAGCTCGAGCCAAGTGTTTTGAATTTGAGCTGAGCATTGAGTCGATTTTTGGAGCACTATTTCAAGCCATGCCAAGCTGGAGCCTAGAGGAAACCCATTTCAAGACGAGCGGAGCAGGGCCAAGCTCGGCTTAGCTAGACTCGAGTACTGTACACCCTCTATGTGACGTGTGAGTAGCACTACGAATCACATCGCCGGCATCAGAGAAGATTCCAAGTCAATGATTTTGAGGGAGAATCTCATAATCCTACTTTTGAAGATTGCATGCAAGCCCCCAAGACGCACATTCCAATTTATTCCAAGGTCTCTGCATGGGTGCAAACCGCATGTGGCTGCTACTCCGTATTAAGAAAACAATCACTTTCAGACTTGTAATAATCCTCTACGATATAATCGGATTCGGGGAGTCCGGTTACGCCCCCTTACCACGTGTCCCTTTTAACATCTTTTAACTGTGATTAAAATTCATCTACTTATTCTATGTTTGGTTGCCAAAAAAATAGGTAAAAATATGAAAAAAAATAAATAATTTGGATTTTCAATACAATTGTTAGTTGTGTTTTGTCTACTATTCTTTACTTTTCTCTGTTTTCACTTATGTTCTCAGCAATCAGGCATAGGGTTAAGGTTCACTCACATATCCTTAATTTTTAGAAAAAATATTAAATTTTTTGACCTTAGTTAAATTTTTTTCAATTCTTTTTTCCGAAAATCAAAGATATAGGTGAGTGAACTTAAGAGTGAGTGAATCTTAACCACGGTTAAGGGCGTCAAAGGAACACGTGGTGACTTTAGGGGCGAAAGGACTTCCCAAGTCCGGTTATGACTAGCTACCTTTAGGTCTAATATGATGTGTGTTTAGATTACCTCTTCAACCTACTGTTGTCAATTGGACGGGTCGATCAAATCCGAAAAATCGGAACCGATCCTTTCACCGGTTCCTAAATCCCCAAAATCGGAAGAATGGACCGATTGAACCGGGAATCGGTGGTCCAAACCCGCCATAAATAAGTAAAAATGAAATTTTAAAAAAAAATAATTTAAAAAAAAAAAAAATACAATTGAACCAGACGGATCGAATCAGGAAGTGGCCATCCAACCGGTTCGATGACTGGTCGGTTCGGATAACATTGCTTCAACCCCACGAAAATAAACACAAGAAAAGAGAAATGCTACCCCAGTATCAGTCTTCCCTAGGCGCAAGGCTGTGGAAAAAAATTCACTATTGTAGGAAAAGTCGTTGACACATGTCGCAATCGCAGTTAAAGTTTGGAAACTTGGGACTGGGGTTAGCATTTCCTCTCTTTCCAAAGGCTCTTCCAGGGCCGCCCACCGGTTTCGTCCTTTTGTTTTCGACTTTCGTGTCCGCGCATTCGGATTTCAGGGCAGTGAGTTGAATTGACTTGACGGCCTCGGATTGTCTCTGGCGAAGCCCTTTCTGGCTTCGCCAGAGGCAAGCCAAGGCCTTGACTATAATACCTAGGCCTGGGATTGTCTCTGGCGAAGCCAGAAAGGGCTTATCTCGGGGTTCCATAGAATAGGTGACAAGTGGTGGAGAAGTCAAAATCATGGGGCCCACGATTTTGATTTCACCACCCTTAATAAGACATGTGGCGATAAGTGTGTGAGAATAAAGGGGAGAGATATCATATGGGGAGAAGTCAAAAAAATGGGGAGAAAATGAAATGACTTCTCCCCATTTTTTGGCCAACTGTCCCATAATGTATGGAACCCCGAGAGGGGTTTCTGGCTTCGCCAGAGACAAGCCAAAGCCTAATACCTATCGACAACTTCAGCACTGGTCTGTCTTAAAGATATCTAATTTTACTTGGAGTCAAGTCCTCTACGGTGATAACCGGATTTGGCAAATCAAGTTATCACCCCTGGAGGTTGCCACGTGTCTCCTTTGACACCCCTCAACCGTAAGTAAGGTTCACCCATTCTTAGGGTTCACCCACCTATTTTTGGTTTTTTTTTTAATATTAATTCTTTTTTTTAATTAAAAAACTGTTTTGAATATTAAAAAAAATCTAAAAACAGTTTTTTAATTTAAAAAAAAGAATTAATATTAAAAAAAATAAAATAGGTGGGTGAACCTTACCCATGGTTAAGGGGTGTCAAATGAGACACATGGTGACCTCTAGGGGTGATAACCGGATGATGATTTGGCTCCATTTTATTATGATAAAAGAAACTTTGATCCCACAATCTCAACCGTTCGTTTAATTACTCAGTCACTGACCGTTGGATCACGACCTTCCAGATCTACACGTCATCAAGAACTTTGCTTATCCGTTCATAACGACGTCATCGCCTAACGGCGCACGTTAGAGTCTGATACAATAACGATACGAGTACAGAGTACAATTTCCACTTTCTATTTTATTTTTCTCTCCTCTTTGGTAGAACTTAGAAGAAAGCTATGATGAACAGAGATGAGAGAACGAGAGAGCTTCAGTAGAATTTTCATGAATTTTTAGGTTTTCTTTCCTCCAAATTTCTTACCGTTGCGTTGATCAGAAGAAAGTCGAATTCGTGAGTTTGAATCTGCCTGTAATTATTAGACCAAGAGCGATTTCTTATTAGATTGAAAGATTTGCAGGTGATTCTGATTTTCATCAATGGATTTATCGTCTGATAAGCGATGCAGACGGGCAAGCACTAGCTCTGGATGGCGCTGCAAAGAGTTGATTTTGCCTGGAAAATCTTATTGTGAGAAGCACTATATGCAGCAGAAGATTCAAATTCAAAACCAGAAAATCAGGAAGAATAAAGAAGAAAGTCGGAGAATTCCCGGTGAAATATCCGGCAGAGACGACGCCGGAGAAGAGATCGTTCGTCGGCAGGGTAGGGGCGGTCGACCGAGATGTATAAAGAAGAGGAGGATGAGTCCTGGTGAAGAAGAAGATCAGGACCGGTTCAGCAAAGGAGGGGGAATTAGTACTCAGAGAAAGAGGAGAAGGAGGTCCCGAGAACGTTCTGGGAGCGATGGATCCGATGTAGAGGAGAGAGAGACGGAGTTCTTCATGAAGAGGACTCAGTCGCAGGAACAGCACAAGACGGAGAAAGAAGATTGCGTTACGGACAAGGAAACGAGGATATCGGATGAGGATGGGAGGGATTCCGGCAACAAACAGATGAATTCACGTGAGATATTAGCTGAATCTGGTGAAGCTCGGAAGAATTTTAAAGAAAGACAGAGGAATTCTGGTGACCAGCAAAGGATTGCCGGCAAAGGTAAGGAGAATCCGAGCAAACAGAAGGGGATTTCCGGAGATGGTAACGGGAATTCCGGTGAAGAGCAGAGGAACACTGACGAGGGTGCCAAGAATTCTGGTGTAGGAGAAACCGAATCTGTTGGTAAGGAAAAGGTGATTTGTGTGAACGGATTGGCGAAGATAGGATTATCGGTGAGCATCCAAGATTTCCTATTTTTCATCAAATTTTCCTGTTACATATTGGTTCCTTTTTTTAATCATCTGCATTGCTTGTTTGAGGCTCTCTCTCTCTCTCTCTCTCTCTCAAAAAAGAGAAAAAGGTAAAATACCCTTCATTGCTTGGGGTGCTTTCCTGTAACACACACTTTTTCATGCTATTTGTCTAGAACTCTGGGTTGCCAATGTTAGTTTATAGAGTTTATATTTGATTAGGACTGTTAGTGTTCAGATTTATTACAGAGTTTAAATTTCCAGAGAGTTGCTATTTGAATTGTTATGGCTAGAATTTCTATTAGTATACATTGGGCTTTGGCTTTGAATAATAGATTGTAATGCCTTAGAAGTCAATCAATAAACAACTTTGTTCAAGAAATTGGAGGTTTGATCCCTCAATGTGATTTCTTCTCTCTCTTCTTTGTTTATCTTCTATTCTTAGTGTGAGTTTCCTCCTATTCCTGTAACAACTCGGTATCAGAGCCGAAATCTCTCCAGCGTGCATAGTTATCAAAACCAGATTGACACTGAAAGCCTTCTTAAGAGTTTGAGTCATAGAGTTGAACGCAATGAACAAACCCTAGCACACACTGAAAAATTCTGGCTCAGTCCTAGCAAAGTTAAAGGACTTGTCCAAATTCTTCTCATGACAGCCTGAAATTGAGGGTGAACCATCAGTGGTTGAACTGCAGCAGCAGGCCTTTGGGAGTTTTTCTCGAATTCGATCAGAAGAAGATGGTGTTTGTGGAGGTGAAACTGTTCAACATCAGATTGGTCGCATCATGGGTTAACACAGCATAACAATAATATTATTGAAGATCAGATGGCTGCCTTACCATCAATTTATCTGACAGTCCGAGCAGCAGGAACGGGGCAGAGCATTATCCAAATTGTGGCAAACTATGGTGCATATCAATCCCACAAATGGGTTGCCTGAGTCATTCTTAGTGAGCTGTTTTATTCCGGGTTAAGGGAGGGGTAGGGATAAAGGTACAACAACCCACTACCCTGCTCCAAGTCCAAGCTTTCTGGCTTGCAAAGGTACAAGAAGAATTGATAGTGGTCAACTGATGCACTACTAAAGCATTACAAACTTTTTGACGAAGTAAAACAACAATGCTGCTACAAGTCCAGGTAATAGAGAAGGGAATTTTGACACAAAAAGGCTAACACTTGCTGAGATGAATAAGAAAAAGAAAGTAGGGTCTATGGGTCAATTGTAACGAGAAATTTGTTGGGGAATAATAGACCCGACATAAAAGATAAACAAGCACACATAATAAAGAGAACACAAGAGAACTTACGTGGTTCGATAATAACCTGCCTACGTACACGGACCAAGATCCAATTAATTCTTCCTTATTCAGAGAAACCCTAAGAAACCAGTACAATAACACTCTCCTCTTAGATTGATTATCAACCCAAGCCCAGAGCCCTTTGTACACCCCGCTCAAGTCACCTTCTCAATGAACCCGAAGAAGAATCTCTATCTCCTTCCCTTGAACCTTTCTCTAAACTCTAGAGTGCTTAATCTCTTTCTATTATCTCCACCATGAAACCCTAGACCTATAAGCACATATTTATAAGCCTACATTAGAGTCCTAAACAATTAGAAAGTCTCCAATTCGCGCAACTTACCAAATCCAGGTTAAGTAACCATGTTCTGGGAAAACTGGTCAACCGACCTTACAAACTGGTCGACCTACTTGGATGCTGAAGATACTGGAATTTGCAACTTGTAGATTTTGTCTGTTAGCGGTCGAATGGCTTGAAATGTGGTCGACCTATTTCCCCCAACTTGAGCCACACCTTCAACAAACTCCACCTTGGCGAAAAACTTTGAGCCAAGCTACAGAAACCTCCACCTTAGACCGAATGCTATGATCAAAACCAAGAGAACCGACTTACTAATCGCCAATCAAATCTCCTAGATAGAACACTGCATCACCCATATCCGGGATGCACCTCCACCTCGAACCAGAATTTCTCTCATGATTCTGTAACCTCGTTTGCAAATACCGCAAACAACCAATTTTACCTTACCAGTCTTTGCACCAGCTGCAAAAGAGCCCCACCAGCTATACATGCCCTCGAATCAATCCAGAGCTCCATCCACCTGATTCGATCAAATACGGCCAAAAACACATGTGTAGCCTGACAACCGTCCTCCAATCTAGAAGAACTCCGGATAAGGACATAGACTTGTCCTCTTCGCTGAAGTCACCTCACCATAATGCCTTTTAGAAACCCTCCTTTGCTACTTATTAAAACTTCATTTTCCGTCAAACTTCTCCACAGAAAGTTGCCCAAAATTTTTCAAAGCTATTGAAAAATAAATGACATGGAACTCTGATACTAGTTGTTGGGGAATAATAGACCAAACGGAAAAGATAAACAAGCACACACAATAAAGATAATACAAGAGAATTTACGTGGTTCGGCAATAACCTGCCTACGTCCATGGGCCGAGACCGGATTATTTCTTCTTTATTCATAACCTTGAGAAACCAGTACAATAATACTCTCCTCTCAGATTAATTACCAACCCAAGCCCAGAGCCCTTTGTACACTCCACTGAAATCACCTTCTTAATGAACCCGAAGAAGAATCCCTATCTCCTTCCCTTAAACCTTTCTTTAAACCCTAGAGTGCTTAATCCCTTTCTATTACCTCCACCATGAAACCCTAGACCTATACGCATATATTTATAAGCCTGCATCAAAGTTAAAAAGTCTCCAATTCGCACAACTTACCAAATCCGGGTTAAATAACCTTGTTCCACAAAAATAGGTCGATCGACCTTGCAAATCGATCGATCGACTTGGATGTCGAAGCTACAGGAATTTTAAACATTTGGGTTTTGTTTGTCATCGATTGACTGGTTTGGAATCCAGTCGACCTGTTTCCCTTAGTTTGAGCCACACTTCAACAAAAATTAGCCCGTTATCGTTGTAAGCATAGTTACCAAGTACAGGTATATGTATAATACGACAATGATCCGTTCGGGAAGTATGGGTGTTATACGGAAAAAACATGGCAAAAGTACGGAAAAATTTTAAAAACAATTAATAGTTATAAATAAATAAAAATCATGATATTAACTAATAACAGTCATTTAATACGGAATCTGCATTTAACACGGCAAAATAAGGCAAAAATACATGTATTGTACGTGTTTAATATGTAATTCGTGTATTAAACGGGTATTATACGACGATACGGGTATAACACGTAACACGGTATAAGTACAGAGTTTTAAATGGCGACCCCCCTAAAAGTGTCATACGGGTATAATACAGGAGTTTGGTAACTATGGTTGTAAGGTTCAATTAAGCAATTTAGAAATATTTGAGCAAGAAAGAAGTCACTGAAGAGGGAGAATAGGAAAATCATGAAATTATAAGGGTATCTATTCACGAATTAGTAGGATCGACAGGGCCTAGAACCATGCAACTCATCGGTCTAGGAAAGTGACATCAAGCCTGTATTTTCTTAGATTCTGGAAGTACTCATAATTTTTATCTAAAGTTGGCAAAAAGCTTAAACATAACAATTAAGCCCAATGTTCAGTTCGAAGTGATAGTCGCCAATGGTAAGGAATTGTTGAGAAGAGGTATGTGTTCTGGCCTGCCCATGGAATTACAAAACTTCAAATGAAATGTGGATTAGCATGTGTTGCCTCTAGGTGGCTGTGATATGATCCTAGGTGCAAACTGGTTGGATACTTGGGAGCAATTGGATGGGATTTCTTGTTCGACGGATAAGATTTTTTCATAACAACTTGGAATATATCCTATGTGGTTTGAAGGGTTGGAATATGGAGGTGGTTAGTGGCAGCTTGATGGAAGATTCAACGGGAAAAAGTAAATAGGCTAGAGGTGCAATTGCCCACTATTGATGGTGAACCTTCACATTCGGTGTGTACCTGAGAACTTATTGGAAACTTATGAAAACATGTTTGGAGTTCCTATTGGGCTTCCACCAAACAGGTCCCACCATCATCGAATTGACGTAATGCAGGGCAACATCCCTACTAATGAATGTCCATACAGGCGTTTATATTTTCGAAAGGATGAAACTAAATAAATTATCATGAGATGCTAGATTCTGGCATTATCTGACCAAGCACCAGCCCTTACTTCGGTCTTATTGGTTCAAAAGATGGAACTTGGAGGTGGTGCACAGATTATTGGGCCTTGAACAATGTTTGTTTTCAAAGACATATTTCTTATACCCATGGTTGATAAGCTCCATGGAGCTTGGTAATAGTTAAGGCTTTATTTGAGGTCCGGGTACCATCAAGTAAGGGTTCAAGATGAGGATGTTTTTAAAAGGCTAAAACACCATTCAGAACTTGTGAGGGACATTATGAGTTCCTTGTAACGCCGTTTGGGCTTTACTAATGCTGTTTATACTCTTCTAAGATTGGTAAATGATGTTTCCAAACCTTAGTTGTGGAAGTTCGTACTTTTTTTAATGGATGATATCTTGGTTGTAGTCCACATTGGGAGGAACATAGCATGTTGTGAAATATGCTCAGATGTTGTGAGAAAATTAGTTGTATGTTAAGAGGCCTAAATGCACAGTTGATACTGATACTGTGAGGGCCTTGAGTATTTGGAGTACATTAGTTTGTGTGACAATATAAGGACAGATTGTTGAAGATTGTAAGCATGGTTTCTTGAACTCGCAGGTTAATACTCGAAGTTCATTCAGAACTATGGAAAGTTGAGTGCTCCATTGGATGTTCTTCTAAAAAAGGATGCTTTTAAGTGGGGAGCCGACCAAGGCACAACTTATGAAATTCTTATTCCATGAGTGGGATGCATCTGAAGCATGTATTGGAGGCGTTCTCAAGCAAAATGGACAGACTATAGCCTACATTTGTAAAACGTGTTTCCAGAACAAGGCTTTTTGCACGTTTAAAAGAGAAGTTGGCCCGTGTACATGCAAGTGCTAAATGGAGGCCTTATTGCTTTGTGTAACTTCATCATCGGGACAAAAAAAAAAAAAAAAAAAAATCTGTTAGAGGCTTGAGCAACAAATTGTTACAATTTCCAACTGCATAACAAAGGTGTTTGTCAAAGACTAAATTGAGCACTGTAGGAGGATGATATTCAGCAGCTTATGCCTTTTCTCATCAGTTTGATTACGGTGAGATTTCAGCTAATTTTGTTTTGCAATTGGACTGGGTAGAAGAGGTCAAGAAAATCTATGAGGAGGATGGGGTTATAAAGGACTTATTACATAAGGTGAAGGGAAAAAGAGGATGCATGATTCATGATACTAGGTCACTCAAGGTATCCATTATGGAATGAGGTGGAAAAAAATCACTTGGTTGCTCAACATTAGTTATGTCTTCTCAAGAAGGCTGGTGGGTTGAACTTAAATTCCTTTGTGGAGATAAATAAGGCCTTGTTGGGTAAATGATTATAGAGATTCGGGGAGGAGAGTGATATTTTGTGGAAGCTAATCATCGTGGCCAAGTATGGTGAGAAATCTTGTTGGGAACCAAGGGAGGTGAGGGCTCACATAGGGTGGGGTTGTGGAAGGGAATGTGAGTTTGTCATCGTTGATTGTTGTTTCAATGTTTAGTAGATTTAATGTGGGTGATGGGGCAGAAATTAGGTTTTGGGAGAATTTATGATGCGGCTAGTCTCATCTCAAAAACGACTTTGGGAATCTCTTTTTGCTTGCAGTAAATAGGTTAACCTTAGTTGCCGATTCTATCAATTGTGTTTCTGAGGAGGTGGTTTGGTGTCCTAGTTTGAGGCGTCACTTTAATGGTTGGGAGTTGGAGGATTTGTTGAGTCTATTGAGGCGATTGAGCTGTACTCCCGTATCTATCTAAAGTAAGGTGTTGTTATGTGGTCAATAATGGTCGATTTTCAGTAAGATCATTTTTATGATCCTTTGTCCCTTTCCCCTCTTTCTTCACTGGCTGTTTGGTATTCTGATATTTCGTCCAAGGCATCTTTTTTTTCCCTTTGGTCAGTAGCTCTGAATAAGATCCTTACGATAGATCATCTAAAAAATAGAGGGTGGCGGATGAAAACCTTTGTTTTTTGTGCCATCAAGTAGAGAAATTGGTGAATCATTTGTTTCTGCATTGCTAATTTGTATTTGATATTTGAGGTTACTTTCAATCCCAACTGGGGGTTGTTGGGTCTTCCATTCTTCCTCGATGAGCTTGAAGGCCTCTTGATCAGTCGTCTGGGCTCTTCTGCTTGGGGCAATAGCATGGACTATCTGGAAAGAAAGGAATTCGAGGGTTTTTGACAATATATCCTCTCCCAGGGTTCTTCTATATTTAGGCGTTCAGTTCATAGGGAGGTTGAGGAGTTGAGTAGTCTTCCTCTGTGATGCAGATTAGTTGCCTATGTGTTCTTAGAATTTCGAGTTTGTTATTTTCTATTTGTCTCTTGTAATCCCACTTGAGTTTACCTTCTTTTGAACTCCAGCACATTGTTTCATTTTCTCTATATATTATAATATGATGCTCTGACTACCGATAAAAAAATGTATTAGAGTAGGGGACTTTAGGCACTTTTCATTTGAAGGGCAAGAAAAAGATACTAAGAAGTATGTAACAGAATGTGATATTTGTCAAAGGAATAAAGTCGAAACTTTGAATTCAACCAGAATTATTGCATTCATTGCTTATACCTGAGTGTGTATGGATGGAGATTTCCATGGACTTCATTGAGGGACTGTTGAGCACACATGGTAAAAGTGTGATTTTTCCGTGGACTCGTGGTAGACAGGCTTTCAAGATGATGCTGCCCATTATTGCAACTTTTAGACCCCCATACGCATTGCTGCTAAACATGTCTTTGTTAATATTTTAAAGTTACATGGAATTCCATTCAAATGTAAGTGAAAAAGACCCTTTATTTACTAGCACTCTTTGGAAGGAATTGTGGCAATTTTAGGGAATGCAATTGTAGATGAGTAGAACTTTCCACCCACAAAAGGGCGACCACGCTAAAAGAATTAATCGGCGCCTAGAAATGTATTTACGTTTTTTCACGGGTACCCGGCCTAAGAAATGGGTCTGTTGGTTTCCATGGGATGAATGGTGGTGTAATGCCACTTTTTATGAAAGCCCCGACTCCATGCCATATGAGATTGTACATCGTTAGGTGCCTTCTACTTTGCTTATGTATATGCTAGGAAAGTCACAAGTTCACCAAGTTGATTTGTAGCTACGTGATAGTGGTTGTGTTCTATGTATACTAAAGGAAGACTCGCAGCAGGCACAAGAGCATCAAGAGTTCTATGCCGATAAAAGTGAATTGGGTTGGAATTTCAGGTTGGGAACTGGGTGTATTTGAGATTAGAGTCCAATCTTCTGATGTCCGTGGCTCTACACAACTTACTGAAGTTATCTCCTCAGTTCTATGGACCTTAGAAGGCATTGGAAGTTTGCAAACGCAATGGGCCAGAGGCTTACCGGTTAGAGTTACCATCGGAATCCAAAATTCACCCAGTTTTTCATGTTTCGCCTGTAAAGAAATAGGTTGTTTCTCAAACCACGTTTGTGAATGACTTGTCGAGTATCAATAATGATTGGACATGACAGGTGTTTCCTCAATCAGTGCTTGATCGAAGGGTGGTAAAACGTTGCAACTGAGCTGTAATTGAAGTGTTGGTGCATTGGGCTCGTATCAATACTAAAGTCACAACTAGGGAGACATTAAGCTCCATTCGTAAGCAGTTTTGAGATTTTAACCCTTGAGGATAAGGGTCATTTCAAGGGAGGAAGAGTGTAACCTATGCTCTCCCATTCTATTTGTTTAAGAGTTTGAGTTGCTAATATTAGTTTACATCATTGTTCAAAAACCCGAAAACTCGACTCGACTCGAAAGTTAACCGGATCGAGTAACTCGGAAAACTCGAAAAAAAATCGACTCGGTCCAACTCGGAATATATATGTAATAACTTAAAATTTTTGGGTTAAAAGAACTCAAAAGTACGGTGGTTTTACAACTTCAAAACTCAAAATTAGGTTCAACAAAATCCATAGTAAGTTGTCTTAGTAGACCTTAAAAAATATGATGCAAAAATAGTGATATTTTAGTTTAGGTTTAAAAAAATTATAAAAATACCATTCTGTGACTCGACCTAGTCTGGAGAGTCGAAAAACTCGGCTAGACTTGATTGAGTCTCCCGAGTAACTCGGCAAATAGTGTCTTCTTTGAGTTTTGAGGCGACTCGACTCGAAATTCAGTCGAGTCGAGTAACTCGGCCGAGTTACTTGGGTGACTCGCCGAGTTTTCAAACTATGGTTTACATATAGTAACCTATGCTCTCCCATATATCTGTTTAGGACTTTGAGTTGCTAATGTTAGTTTACAGTTATTAATATTAGTTTACAGAGTTTATATTTGATTAGGCCTACTAGAGTCCAGTTCCTGTTTATGATTTTCTATTATCAAAGACTTACTATATTCCTTGTTTAGACTAAAATTTCTATTATCATACAAAGGGTTTCCTATTAATAACAGATTGTATTACCTTAGAAGGTAATCAATAAATAACTTTGGTCAAGGAATTGAAGGTCTGATCCCCTCGAAGTGAACTCTTCTTTTCTTATCTGGTTTTGTTCTTTTTAATGTGATTTCCCTTGGACATCTGCTGTAATGTGTGGCCAAGTTACATTTCCATTGACCAGTGTTTCATAGATTCTGGTTAAATGGCACGCCAGAAATATGCGGGTGTGGTTTCCCATGAAAAGAGAATTGGTAGCCCAGACAGGAGAAAGAAAAGAATTTTGTTTTTACTAATTTTTTCCATAAAAAAACATTTCTCATTTTTTATGATGTTCGTACCTTAGAATTTTTCCTTTTTATAGAATCTTACCTTACTTGCTCACGTTTTTTTCCTTCTCATTTTCTGACATAACGATGAACACAAGTAACTTGAAAAATACTTTTATGCTGACGTAGCAATATCCATACAGAGAACATTCCCCAGAAAACCATAAAAATTATAACGTATAAAATTAACTTTACAGGAAAAGGACAGCTTTCTTGGGTGTAAGAAGAAGGAAAGTGGTGATTCTTGCAAGCGGGCAAGGAGCATTCGCCATGGGCAGAGGAACTCACACGTCCAAAGAAAGGAGGATCTGGAGAAAGGAGTTGCAGAGGTGGGATTACTGGCGAGAATTGTGTAATTTCTAATGTTAGTTTGTGTGGCTTGATGATGAATATGATGATAATTTTAATGTGTTTTCAGTTATTGAATTTTAGTGAAGGTCCACTTTGTTGTTGTTATAGTATTCCCTTAGATTATATTTTTGTTGTATTTTTTATTTTTGCATTGAAGTCTTGTGGGTTATCTTGCTTTTTCATCTAGATGTTCTTTTAGTATTTGGTTGGGCTTCTCTAGGTGCTATATTTGTTAGACTTCCTTAAAAAGTTGTTTTTTTTGCCGGGTTATGTTGTTAATGGTCCATGTCATATGAAGTTCCGTTATTGAAGCATCTGTTCTATTTTGTTTTCTGTATCTCTTATATAAAATTTAGTCTCTTTTTTTTTTATCAGAATTTAATCACCTTCAAAAGAGTATAAAAAGACAAACGGATTAGTATGATTTTGGAATGTCAACTCTTCCTTTGTTGAAGTCTTGAGAGATTCTATAATATCTATGATTGGTATTTGGTACTTCAGTAAAATTTGTGTGCTTCTTCAACATTGGGAGAAACTAGAATGATTTTTTTTTCTGGTCTCAAGTATGGAGAGTCTAGAACTGGTGGAATCCTCAACGACTACATGCTTAGATAATCTACCAAAGCTTATCTTGTTGTCTAATCACTGCTCTGGTTTGGGTTTTGGCAACTTGCAACTTTCTTATAAAGAATGTTTTAAAATTTATGTTTAAAGTTTCTCTGTATACGCTTAAGTAGCAATTTGTAGTTTAGGATAAACATACATGTTTACATACATACGCTCATATTTATACTCTGCACTGTTCTTTTACGTTTCACAGTATAACTTTTTTTAAATACATGACAAGGAAGGGAAGATTGTTATAGAATGGACTATATTTTCTTTTTCCTTCTTCTTGGTGGATCTATGAAATTTTTTCTCCTTGCTCATATCAATAACTGAGATATTATTGTTCTTTAATTAATTCATGATGCATCAATTGGTTGTTTCAAAATCTAAGTGTCTGATTTTATTAATTCTTACATGTTCAACGGGAAATTCCCATTCTGACAAGCATTTCTTTTTTTAGGATGTTACCAGTAAGAACAAGGAGCAGGGAAGTTTAATGTGTCACCAATGTCAACGGAATGATAAAGGCCCTGTTGTTTTTTGTTCCAATTGCAAAAGGAAACGCTTTTGTTACAACTGCCTTGCGAAGTGGTAATGAGAATGGTTAAAAATTACTAAAACATTTTTACTCATGGATAATGGTTGAAACAAACCTTACTTGTGGATTGAGTGAATGTGGGGTCCTGGAATTATGAAATATCTTTCCAAATGCTTCACAATTAGAGTTTTAATATTTCAGTTCATTAGCTTCAAATAAATTTGAATAATAGAAATAAGGTGCTTCCCTTTTCGAATGCTTCACGATTAGGATTTTAATATTTCAATTCATTAACTTCAAATAAATTTGAATAATAGAAATAAGGTGCTTCCCTATATTTTTATCGGTAATGCATAACTTTGTTGAAGAAGAAAGGCAAAACTAAAAAGATTACTCCTATGAAGGAAGAAACAGATGAAAAATTACATCAATATGAAGATTTTGTGAATAGATCCTCCATCTTAACCACTTGACTAATTGATCCACTTGAGTGTTGTTGTAGTATCTTCAAGGGAATTAAGATTAAGCAACCAATTACCAATTTCTAATGATGTCAATACAACCTACCTCTCTAAAATGAGTGGAAGCCACCTTGGATTCAATTCTGTCAATCATGGAGGAAATGTTTGATGCCTTATTGATGAAAAATCCGTTGTTTCATTCCTCCCAAACCGACCAAAAATTCTCATGGAGGGAGCTCTTCCACATCACTGTCTCTCTTTCTCCAAGATCAGTTGGCTTCCACTAGAACATAAACTCCATAGTATCCTAAGGAACAATCCAGTCAAACCAACCAAGGAGATAAATATTTCCAGATGCATTGGGCAACTCTATAATGAAGCTTAATAGGGGCCAGATGTTTTAGGATGAAAAACTGTATTTACTGTAAACTGTTAGAATATATCTGAGGATAAGGTCTTCTTGTTTCTTAGTTCTTATTGATGATTTATGTTGCTCATATTTAATGGTTCATCTGATGGTTCTTGGTATGCAATAATAATATTCTATTTCAAACAAATAAAATAGGTACCCTGAGAAAACAAAAGATGAAATTGAGAATGCATGTCCGGTATGTTGTGGCAATTGCAATTGCAAAGCATGCCTGCGGGAGGATTTAGTTATGGTACATGCCTTCTGCTTTTGTCCTTTTTCCCCCCATAAATCTGAACTTAATTTGTGAAAACTTTCTAATGCAAAAGATGTGATTATTTTTGTTTAACAGGCTAGCTGTCAGGAAGCAGATGCCAGTGCTAAATTGCAACGGCTGCTCTACTTGCTGTATAAAATCCTGCCTCTCCTTAGGCACATTCACTGGGAGCAGAACTCCGAGGTAGAGATGGAAGCCAAAATGCAAGGTAATTTTGATTGGCATCTAATTCGATATGATCATTGAACATGGAGCCTGCACTTTCTTTGTAGGCTACATGGTCTGAAAATGCACACAGCCATTTACACTCCAGATAGTTTTTCTTCTTTGTTGTTTAAGGTGTTCAACTGGCAGAAGTGGATATAACAAGGTCTCAACTTGACAAAGATGAGCGTCTATACTGGTATTATCTTATATTCCCTGATTGTTGGAACTGATACATTCTTTTCCTTGGTTAATTGAGGATTTTTCTAAATAGAAAAACAACTTGAACAATTATCTATTAAATTCCTGTTTTGGCATTTGTTTATTAATTTGACCTCTATACTGTTTTAGTGTCATGAAATATACAGGTAGTTTATGTGAAAGCACTATGCTGCCTCTCATATTTTCATATTTATAATTGTTGATGCAGTCAATAACATATTGACATGAGCATTTCAAAGTATGTGTGTTTTCTTTCTGATTGGTGATTTCTTGTGTTTGTGTTTTCTGTTAGTAAAGAAGTGTGGTAGTACCTCTCGAAACCAATATTGTTGGTGGCAGGATTTTTATTGGATTTTTTGTTTTGAAAGGAAAGGGCAGTTTGGGTATTTTTTCTCCTAAAATAGAATAAAGACATTGACTCACAATGATTGCACTAATGAGAAAGGGAATGAAAATCAATTATGGCTATTTTAGGCCATCTCGTATATTTTGGCCATCTGTTTAGTATGATCCTAGTTCCATATTATGAGTACAATTTGAGGTCTTAATGTATTAGGACCTCTTGTCCGTGTTTCGCATGTTCTAGACCTCTATGACAAGATATGAGCCTAATTAGATTATCCCACCCACTCCATAGAATGATAGAATTAACCAGTTGTCCTCATGCAGGAGACCTCTTTTACTAAACTATTTTTCTTGTTAAACTTTTTATGTTTTTAGCGAGCAAGTAGGGAAGCGGGGTGTGTTAAGACGGGTTTCTAGCCCAGATCTGCGATGTCAACACACAGACTTACTAACTAAGCAAGTTATTTCGGATCCAAAATCCAAAAGAATATGCAAATCCCCATCGAGCTGATTTTTGGTATATCAAGATGATGGAAACATCTGATTTTTAAAATTTCATTGAAAAATAATCCAATATTTTGGGTGATAATTTTTATTTTTTATTTTACAGGTTACTGAAATATAGTGACCTGTAATCTACTTACGTAATTTGACATGATATTTCACAGATTATCATGCGGAATTTTTCCATTTCGTGGGATAAATGGTTTATTTTAGCTTTAAGACTGCAATATTTGGTCAAAATTTGGACGAATTTTAACAATAAGGTGTTTTCTTATGGAAAATTTAAAGGCCCCCAAAAGTCCATTTTAAAGATCAATTTTAATTTGTTTTCTTAACTCTTTAGTGAGAATCACTAATTTCATTTAAAATTATTTATTATTTATCTTAACAAACAACATTGTTTTTTTTTTTTTTTTTTTTTTTTTTAATCAAAGAACACCATTGTTGCTTCCATCAACATCATTCCTCTCACAGGGAGTCAAAGGGGAGTAGTCCGGGTGAATTTTGGAATGTAGAAATGTAAAATCCCTCTCATTATTTTTGTCGTGCTCAGATTGGATAGCTCTCTTTTGTATATATTGTTTTCTGGCTTTCTGGGCTGTTATTTTAATAGTTCAGCCTCTGTGTGTTCTTTCTCTACTGTGAATAATACGATCATTTTTTTATGAATCTAATTAATTATCTTCGAAAAAATTTTGAATCCCCATAAATACTTCCCCACTTCTAGCTCTCTTGTGTCCATATTGTTTCTAGCCCAGATCTTTGGAAAAATGTTTTTGTAAAGATTATATATATTTTAATTATTTTATTTACAAATTAAAAGTTAAAGTATATATTTACAAAATGTCAAAATAGATATAACATAGTATGCATGATTACACAATGTTGATTATTACTAAGTTTATTACCAGATTAAGGGTTTAAAGCAATCTAATGTATGTTAATACAAATCATAATGCTTTTTTTTTGGAACAATGAATGTAACACTTTCTAATACTTTCTAATACGATAGTCATATAGCATTTGGTGGCTTAAATTAGAAAAATAAAATAAAAATGGCTTATGTAGTCACGTTTCTGGTGTTTGTGAGCTTAAGCCTCTTGATAGCCACGTGCATGAAGGCAGAGGCGTACTACTCTTTTAAATGTGGCATAAGCCTCTGCTAATTATTACGGGGCTTAACCCTTGGAGCTTATCTTCACCGCCTCTACTCGGGCCCTACATGAACAATCTTGGGAGGTTATTGGTTTGTATCTGGGAGAGAACATAGTTTATATATGGTACCAGAGCATCTTTATTTTACAGGACCTGTTTTGGGAGGTCATAAAACTGTAGGACCAGTTTGGACGCACAAGGATGTACTTTTATCATATCTTGTGAAATAATGAGCTTAGGAAAAAAAGAGTTCTAGTTCCCCCCCCCCCCCCCCCTCCTCAAAGTGCTATATTGGTTTTATAAAACTGCCTGATTTCACCAAGAAATATTATGAATGTGATGCATCCAATAGGCCCTTTTAATGCTCTAGGAACAGCAAAGCATCTCAGTGTTCCTTTCTAGGGTGTGGAGGGTGGGAGTTTGGGAGGTCGGAGTGGATTTAATAATGTCTGTTTGGGATATCTTTCTTTTTGGTTGACAGTGGCAGTCATATTTTGTGGCTCCCTTGCTAAGTATCTTTTTCTCATATATTTACTTAGAAATGATCATTAGTACTTTCTGTGTTTGATTGAATCTAGCAGCATTTATCAGATTTAGACAGTTAGGAGATATGAAGTTTGACTAGTTATGAACACTTTGTTTGATTCCTGATCCAAAATATGCTGTTATTTTGTTAATTTACAATAGCATTATTTTATGACAATGTCCATTTCTTTTAACAGCGACAATTGCAGTACATCCATTGTTGATTTCCACCGAAGCTGCCCCAACCCTGATTGTTCATATGATCTCTGTCTCACTTGTTGTCGGGAACTAAGAGAAGGTTGCCAGCCTGGAGGTAATGAAGCGGGATCTTCTCACCAACAGTTCATTGAAAGAGCTCAAGGTCAAGGTACAGACATGAAACGCCAGACTACTGCGTATAGGAAAAAATTGGGGGAAAGCCAAACGTCCTTTGCAGCAAATACTTGTACAGCTGACATGTCCAGTCACTTTCCTGATTGGAGAGCAAAGACTGACGGTAGCATTTCATGCCCTCCAAAAGCGCGTGGAGGTTGTGGTACTGAAATACTTGCATTGAGACGCAACTTCAAAGCTAATTGGGTAGTCAAGCTGATTAAGAATGCAGAGGATCTTACTAACCATTATCAGTTACCTGATGTTGATTTTTCTCAGAGATGTTATTTGTGTCTTCCTAATGGTTCTGCTGGGAATGACAAAAAAAATTCTGAAGTTAGGCAGGCAGCTTTTAGGGAGAATAGTCATGATAACTTTTTGTACTGCCCAAATGCTGTTGACTTGAGAGATGATGAAATTGAGCATTTCCAGAGGCACTGGATGAGAGGTGAACCTGTTATAGTTAGAAATGTACATGAAAAGACATCTGGTCTTAGTTGGGAACCGATGGTCATGTGGAGGGCTTTTAGAGAGACAGGCGCCAAAAGAAAGTTCAAAGAGGAGACACGAAGTGTGAAGGCCATTGATTGCTTGGATTGGTGTGAGGTTAGCCTTTGATTTTGTGCTTTGGATTTTCAATGCACACTTTATACTTGAATCTTCCCTTTCATGTTCTTATCTGATGCTTAACACATTCCATGTGTTGCCAATGTGCTAACTACCTCGTCTTATCTTGGTAGTGCCATCGTGTCTATGGAGACTGAATTGAAATGCATGCTAATGAAATGTCCTAGTCTCTAAATTCTTCATTGGACAGCATCTTTGTTGATCCATTGAATATGGCTGGTAGAGGATTTAAAGAATCAACCAGTTTACCGGCAAGTTTTTAATGACTTTGTTTGTGGGGTTATGCAGCTAAATAAGGTATTGGTTGAACACTTAAATGCTATTTAATTGTCTGAAGTTGGAATTGATCTAAGTCTATACTTGTTTAACAGTGCGGTGACTTGGAAGTTATTTAAAAGAAAAACTAAGGAATTGTGTAACCAACTTTACCATGAGCTTAGTCTGAAGGCTATTACCTTTTTTGTCCTGGGAGCATCCGAGCATGTCACATTGATGGTTAACGTACATCGACGAGTTTCCCTATATCCATGGTTCAAAATATTGGCAACTGTGGGCATATTGATAACTCAAGATTAATATACATACGTAGATATGCATGGATAAGTCGGAGAAAATTCAATATATGCTAAGATATACATGGATACTTCACAATATGTTATAAGAAGGTGAATATGCTGATACATCAGTATGAAAAAACACAAATTATAATCAATTCTACACAATACAATCATAACTCAGTATTGAAAACACTAAGTTTTAGGATGATTCTTTTTTTTTTAATAATTAAAAGTTTTGTTGTATAGAAAAAAAAGATAAACATTTTAAGTCGAATTTTTTTTTGAAAGGTATTCAAAATATCATTAAAGAGATAGAACCTTATAGAGCCACGAACAAAGAGAGTTCACAAAATTGAACACAAGAAGAACAAAAACAAAGACCAAAATCGAAACAGAGAAACACAAGAAAGATTCCACACAAAAAACACTCAATGAGAAGGCAACCTCCTTAGTTGAGGTTAAGGAAGCTACACCCAAGTCCACAAGATCCCATCCCAAGAGAGGATAAGAAGATGGATCCTCGAGTGCATGCGAGCCAACGAAAGGTCTACACCTTTAAAAATTCTCCTATTTCTCTCCTCCCAAATATACCAAACGATGACATCCGCAAGAAAAACCCAAAAATATGCTAGAGGAGGTTTCAACGAAATCAAAATCCAACAAGATAAAAAAAAGTCTCGAAAGGATCTAGGAAAGACCCGAACCACTCCCAATTGAGACAAGAAAAAACTTCATATGCCAAGGGCGAAAGGATATTGCAAGAGTGAGTGATCCACAAATTCCTCCTCTGCTAGTCACAAGAAATATTTGTTTGCTAAACTCAAGTCTTAGCGTTAAAGATGATCGCAAGTTAGGATCTTATCCAAACATGTTGTCCACATGAAGAAAGATCCCATAGTGGGCACCTTGGGGTTCCACACAGACCGGTAAGGAAAGTGGGGAGAACAGAAAAATGGAGGGCATTCTAGAAAGATCTTACTGAGAAACAACCTCTAGGGTCCCTAGACCACAACTGGGAATCCCTAGACAGAGGACAAAAGGCAAACCGAATTCAAGCTTGTGAGAAGCTTAATCAACTCCCTAAACTCCTAGTCGTTAAGATTACGCCTCAAACTGGGAACCCAAACAGTTGTGCCCTAACTCCATTCTCATGATGACAACACCAACCCCCACCTATCAACTGCTAAGGCCCGCAATTTACCAAAATCCAGCTTCAAAGAAGACTGACCACACCGCACATCATCCTCATTCCCCAAAAGTACTTCATCTCCCATCCTCACCCCACTTTGAAGCGAATATGTTTAGAATAATCCTCTCTCAGAAACAAGATGACTTTCTACATACCACCCCATGGGGACCACAGACATCCTTGGAGTCCCAAGCAAAGCCTTGTTTATCTCACTAAAGATTTGACGTTTAAGCCACCATCCTCTTTAGGGCGACAAACATCTCTCTAGTTAACCAAACGGTACTTCTTCGACCTTCTCGTTTGACAGGAAATCCCTTTGATTTTTCTCAAGTTAAGAGGATATGGTAAATCATCCATAGAATAATCACATGTATTTTATTAGATCATATATACTTAGTAACTTGTCAAACGAGCCTTATACGACTAGTATTAATAAAAAGTACTTTTTATTTTTAAATGAAAATTTTATTTAATGCAAAATCACTTAAATTTTATTAGATTCCATGTGATTTATAGCAATGATGATTTTTTGACAAAACACTTTAAAATAAAATTTTATAGCTTTCATAGTGTATCAGTGCGTATTGGTACCGATATGCACGATACTGGGTTGATACTCTGGAATTTCCTAACTCTTGTATTCATATGTATTGATATATCAAATACCGGTACTCACGATACATACCAATATTTTGAATCATGCTTATATCAAGGCATCCCTATCTATCCCCCTTTCTCATTGTGTTTCCCTTTTTGGTCAATAATGATATGAAAACTATTATTAACATCAAAAAGCGGGTATACAAGGGCAATAGAGAACAATATAACTCTGGAGATATGATCCTTGGAGCAAATTTATACAAAAAGGAAAAATATCAAACAAAATATTGAGGGGAATAGTCATGCACAATCATAGTCACCGAGTTGGAGTTTGAAAATTATTCAGCTAGGGAGAAATACAGAAAAATATTGGCAAAATTCGAATAAAAATGTCAATCAAAATCTAAAAAATAAAAATAGGATTATTAATTTATCACAAGGGAGGTGTTTGGCACACACCTTACACCCCAACATTTGATGACCATACCATTAAAAAAATCTTCTATTTTTAAAATTTTCATCCTCTTTTATATGCACATCTGTCCTAACCCCCTTCTTCTTTAATTGACTTCTTTGTTATCCACTAAATAATTCCTTCTCCATTCGCCATCACCTCACGTTATCAAGCATTCTTCCTTTCAAAGAAATGACGATTTTTAAAGTAGATCAGCTTGGTAATAAGATAATTCAGATGCTCTGGAATCTCCTTGTTTGATCAATTGGTGTTGAGGATTCAGTTTTTTGTTTGGAAATTTCTGATTATTTAAACCCCCTCCCAAAAATTCAATTAAGCTAGTTAAAGGGATAGAAATAGGGAAAAATGATTAACGGTGTTGGAATTATTGCATATTGACTTGCAATGTATGTCGATGGCTCACCTCTTAAATGATACCCAACCCATAAATAGTAGATGAGATGATCCTCACCATTTAATCAAACGTGTGTTACACTACTTGGACTACTGGTATAGATGAGGAGACAGGGAGTTAGGTAGCAATGTCTTGATTAGAGGATTTACTCTTTAGTTAATAAGTTTTAAGTTTGGTGTGTAATTATAAACTGTATAGATAACTTTTTGTATTGGTGTGTGCATAAAATTCTATGAATTTAATGTAGTCAGTAATTTTTTAAAATGGGACTGCGCCTCGTGCCACCCTTATTAAAATTATAAACAAATATATTTCAAAAAATTGTGAATAATTCATGTTTAGTTTGTGAATTTTGCAACTTAATGAAAAAATCACAATTTGTTTTTTAAAGAAGTTGCAAATACTTTCATGAATTAATTGTTTGACGGAAAATTTGCGAATTATTAGGAAATTTTTCAAAAAATCAGAGAATTTTTTTACCATGCACACAATAGGCTGTCCATATCTACCCCATCCTTAGCCAAGACATCAGCCACTGCATTCACATATCAGGAATTCAAGAGAATAATATGTTCCATTGGGTCAACAAATTGCAAAACTCCCTAATGACACAAGCATATTTTCACTGACCACTATGCTTTCCTGTGGCCAGCCGGCCACTTAAGGGATTGACAAGATTAAGGCTGCCTCAAAGAAATAATCTCATATAGTTTGAAGTTTCTTCACCCATTGGCCCCAAATATTTAAGATGAGTGATGGCATCACTATCTTTTATGGTCTCATTGATCCTAGCCGTTCTCAGATTCTCCAACATGCTGCCATCGAAGTTCAGCTTGAAAACTACTCCCGGGAGTGGGGAACTAAGGATGGGGCTGGTGATCTCCAATATCATGAGAAGGCATGGATCAAGCTCAAACATGTCAATTGTCCTCCAATCCTTAATGGCGTCGCTGCATGTCACTCATTTGAAGGAGAGAGCAATGGTAACCCAAGAGGCCACTCAAGATTTGGTCCTATCAATAGCGTTAGATAACCCGAGATACTTGCCATTGAAGATCTTGCTGTTTCTTTCTTCCCAAATAGACCATAAAATGGCATGAATGATGCACCTCCAGGATAGCCTCCCCTAAACACCAAAAAGTCACCTTTACACTGTCTCAATAATCCATGATGACTCAACGGAACCCCATACTTGATCAGCAGGAACAGGGAAAATAGCACCAGATAACCTGACCGAACCTACAATATATAAACAAATGAATAGTTGTGTCTCCATCCTGCATGCATGCATACGTGGGCAAAGAGAGAACTCTTCTTTCTTCTTCTGTCCATAAGAACATTTTCACCTTTTGGGGTGCACACAGATTCCAAATGGAATAATAAGGAAAGATGGATTTGTCCTCACTACGTACAATCTCCTTTATCTTTGTATGCTCCATCTATATTCTTTTTTGTTGAAACCTTCATCATAGGTATTATGAAATGTAATTACTGTTCATTTTCTAGGCAGTTTGTACTTTGTAGTACATTCAACCATGCAATGTTCCTTCCTTTTCATTGTTTCCTTTTGAGCCTCTGATAAGTGGGTGGTGTGTGAAGCTTCATGCCTTTAAAGCATATGGAAGAAGTAGTGGAAGGAACATTTTACATTTTGTTTCACAAATAATCCAGACGTGAGTTTTCGGAAGTTATGGAAGAAAGCAAGACTCGCATAATAAACCGTTTTCCACACCTCTTGGGCCGAATCGGGGCTTTAGTATCAATTCCAGTCACTCAGAAAAAGCTTGGTTAAAAAATTTTAATGAGTGTTTGGATCTTTCAACAAGGAAGCCCATCCATACCAGTTAGATCATCGAAAGCACTAAGTGACTATCATGACAATGGATGTAAGCATCCTGTTGGAGGATTAGTTTTCACAGTTTATCTGGCTTCATTTTGATGTATCATTTGGCCAAAAAAATTAAAAAATAAAAATAAAAAATCAAGTTTGTTTTGTATGATTTCTGTTCAGTTGTATCATGGTCTTGAAGACTATTTTCCATATATTTTGGTTCCCAAGAGCCAGCCTTGGAGAACAAAAAATGGAATTCATGGATTATACATTACATTATTTCGTTACTTAGAAATGATAATTCTTTTTATGTAAAAACATTGGTAGTATTGTGTTGTATAATGGGGTATTTAGCATGCATAGACATGGTTCTTCACAAACCAGGATTCCTTTGTAATTGATGATAAACATAAAAGAAGCTACTCTATAGTTTCCATATCCTGGTATCCTGTATTGTTTCCGGGAAAGGACAATGTGTTTAGAACTTGATTGATATTTAATACTTAGACTTGTCCATTTTTTCCTTATTTCTTCCATGTTCCTCTTGCTTGTGTCTGTGTGTGTGTTCTAGGTAGTAAACATAGCATAATTAAACTGTTTCTGGTCAGGAGTTTACTTATATCTGCAGCTACAATAATCTCACTATCTGTTTTTTCATTGTGCTTTAGGTAGAAATTAATATTCACCAATTTTTCAAAGGCTACTTAGAGGGTCGTATGCATAGGAGTAGGTGGCCAGAGATGTTGAAGCTGAAGGATTGGCCCTCATCAACTTTATTTGAAGAGCGTTTGCCGAGACACGGTGCTGAGTTTATTGCTGCACTCCCCTATAGTGATTATACCCATCCAAAATCCGGTCTTCTAAATCTTGCTACAAAGCTTCCTGATCAATCTTTGAAGCCGGATTTGGGACCAAAAACATACATTGCATATGGATGTTCTGAAGAGCTTGGTAGAGGTGATTCAGTAACAAAGCTGCATTGTGATATCTCTGATGCGGTATCCATTCACTCTGAAAAAACTTTGGTTGTGCTTGTTGATTATTGCTTAAGTTTCAAGATACTTGTTCTCTTTGGAATTTTGTTTCACTTTTTCTATGTCATCTCACCTTATAACATTGTGTTGTTGCTCTGCTCCTTGGCTTGATTTGCATCATACATTATTAATTGACACAAGTTTAGTTATAAAAAAATGGAATCTTAAAATTCAATTGGGTATTGTCCTGGTTTGAGTTAGATGGTCATATAAGCACATAATGCACACATCCACACACATGGTTTTAGGAATGCTGGTTGTAGAAGTTTGAAAGACATTAATACCCTTATCTCAGTATAAAATTAAAGGAAGACCTGATGTTTTGACAAGTTTTGAGAACTCAATCGTACTGCTGGTGAATTTCTGAAGTATTGGTGGTTTCATCTCTATATATCTTCACTAGCATCTTATGCCAACTCTACACTGTCTGAAGCCTAAGATTGTGCTTTCCATTTCTCATCCTGGGTCTCAAGCTAGAGCATATATTTCCTTATTTGGGAATACCTCCTTGGGCCTCGCTTTAGTTATAAAACATGGAATTGTAAATATTCTGATCAGAGTAAGATTATCATATAAACACATAATGCACAAACATATATGACTTTTGAAAGATGGAGATGCCCTTACTCTCGGGGTTCCCTCCTCATAAGGAGGTGGGACCCACCTTGTCTTGCATGGAGGTAGTTCTCTTTAGGTCGGTGGGGGGCACTAAATGCATTGTCCCCCACTCACCTTTTCTCTCATAGTGTACACGGTTGGGGTATGAGAATTCTTTTCAACTCCCAATTTTGAATCCCTTCTCTCCAACTCTTCTCTAAGAAAGACTCAAGTGTGAGGGTGAGGAAGAAGAAATAAGTTAGAAACTTTTTCTCAAGCCTCGAGATCTCTTCATTTTGAACTGAAGAAAGTTGTGTTCCTCTCCTACTATTTTGAGGTAAGAAATACATTTTCTTGTAGTTTGGATTTCCACCATCTTGGGTGAGTTGGTATCCAAGAGTAGTGCGTACTCATGAGTGATTTTGTAACTCCATTATTCACATAGTGGGAATTTTCCTTGGACTAGTTTCCCGTGGTTTTTCCCTTCATCTTGGAGGGTTTTCCACGTAAAAAATATTGTATGTTTGTGTTTGAATTTCCTTAATTTTGTTGCGGTAATTTAGCTTTGATATATATACACAAAGAGGGTAAGTGTGAATTCCCTACAGTGGTATCAAAGCTCCGGGTGGTTAGGGTTTTATTTTGTGTGTGTGAACCAAAATGGAAGCTCAAATGGTTTAACTTAAATGGAAATAATTGGGGAATTTGGAAACCGAAGATGGAGGACTTACTTTATTGTAAGGATTTGTATGCTCTAATTGAAGGTATTGGCAGTATGTCGGAATCCATGAGTCAAGTCACTAGTAGTTTGTTGAATGAAGATGTTTGAAAACAAGTATCAGGTTCCTCTGATCCACAAGTTTTGGCTAGTGAAGAAAGGGGAAGATCCAAGAATCGGTGTGATCACTTTCATAATAAATCAAAAGGGAGATCCAAATCAAGAACCAATGTTGAATGATATTGTTGTCACAAGAAGGGGCATATGATGAAAGAGGGCCGGAAATTCAAAAGAGACATGAAAGAGGGCAAAATCAATGATAAAGAGGAGGAAACTACGGAAGTTGCAACAAAAGACAATGATGAAGTGCTCACCGCATATGATGGAGATTGTTTTGGTTCCATATGTGATGATTCCGAATGGGTTGTTGACACTTGACACAGGTGCTTCTTATCATGCAACACCAAATGGAGAGTTCTTTTCTTCATAATTTGGTATGGTTAAATGGAGTGGTGCATTAAAAATTATTGGCATTGGTAATGTTCACATTGAAACAAATGTAGCTCTTAAGCTTGTTTTGAAGGATGTGAGACATGTACCGGATCTTCACTTGAATTTAATTTCATGTGGAAAGTTGGATGATGAAGGGTATGAGAATCATTTTGGGAAAGGAAGATGGAAGTTATCCAAGGGCTCTCTCATTGTGGCAAGAGGTAAGAAGAAAGTTATTCTTTACGAAAATGAAGGCTCACTTGTTCAAAGATGAAGTGAACATCGCCTTGGAAGATTCATTGCCAAATTTATGGTATCAAAGGCTTGGTCACATGAGCGAGAAAGACATTCAAGTTTTAACAGACTTGTAACTTCTCCCCGACATGAAAGGTACGTCCATTGAACCTTGTCATCATTGCTTAGCTGGTAAACAACATAGAGTTTCATTTCTTCATAATAACAATAAGCAAGCATAAGTTTGAAAATTTGAATTTAATACAATCGGATGTGTGTGGTCCTATGAATGTGAAATCTCTTGGTGGTGCTTCTTACTTTGTTACCTTCATAGATGATGCATCTAGAAAAGTGTGGTCTTTTGAAATGTTTAAAGTATTTCATGCTATGGTTGAAAGGAAAAGTGATAAAATTCTCAAGTGTCTTCGAACAGATAATGGGAGAGAGTACACTTCAAAGGCATTCAAGAGTCATTGTGATATGCATGATATTCAATATTAAAGAACCGTTCCTCGTAGTCCTCAACAAAATGGGGTAGCAGAAAGGATGAACTAGACAATAGTTGAAATGATGAAAAGTATGCTTACATGTGCATGGGGAGAGGCAATGTGTACCGCGTATTAATCGTTTTCCATTGGTTCCACTTGGAGGACAAGTTCCCGAAAAGATGTGGAGTGACAAAGATATTTCATATTCCGGTTTGAGGGTATTTGAGTGCAAAGCTTTTATGCATATACCCAATGAGCTCCGTTCCAAGCTAGACTACAAGTCATTACCTTGTGTCTTCTTGGGATATTGTGATATAGAATTTGGCTATCGGTTGTTGGATCTGATAAATAAAAAGTTACATAGAAGTAGAGATGTGGTCTTTTGAGATGATCAAACTATTGAAGATTTTGAGAAGAGAAAAGAGCCTCAAAAGATTGTAAATGAGTTAAATGAAGGTACTTTTATTCCTCAACCGGTGCAAAATAAAAATGGTGGGGAAGAGCATCTTGAAAATGAGAATGAACAAGATGATATTGAAGAGGGGGAGCAGCCCTCTAATGAAGAAGAGCTACCTAATCACATTTGAGAAGATTTATTAGAGAGAGAAGACCCTCAAGTTGATGTGCACAAAGGTGAATGGTTGAAAGCTATGCAAGATGAGATTAACTCATTGCATAAGAATCATAATCATGATCTTGTTGAGCTACCAAAAGGGTAGAAAAGCTTTGAAAAAAAAAAACGAGTCTTCAAGTTAAAAAATGAAGACAATGGAAAAAAGTGTGATACAAGACGTGATTAGTTGTGAAAGACTTTGGGCAAAAAATGGAATTGACTTTGATGAGATCTTTTCTCCCATAGTCAAAATGTCATCTATTCGAATTGTTTTGGATTTGGTGGCAAGCTTGAATTTGGAAATTGAGCAACTAGATGTCAAGACCGCATTTCTTCATGGTGATGTGAATGAAGGGTTATACATGGAACAACCACAAGGTTTTGAAGTCAAGAGTAAAGAGCACATGGTTTGCAAGCCAAAAGAAAAGCTTATATGGGCTGAAGTAAGAACCAAGGCAGTGGAACAAGAAGTTCGATTCATTTATGATGGATCATGGGTACCAAAGATAGACATGGACCATTGTGTTTACTTTAGAAGGTTTTTTAATGGTGACTTCATTATTCTCTTGCTTTACATCGATGATATGTTGATTATTGGTCTAGATGCTAACATGATTGACAGGTTAAAAAAAAGTCTAAGCAAGTCCTTTGACATGAAAGACTTAGAAGTGACAAAGCAAATTTTGGGCATGGTGATTTCTCGTGATAGGAAAACCAAGAAGTTGTGGTTATCACAAGAAAGGTACATAAAGTGCAGGGGTGGAGCCAGGAATTTTTCATTAGGAGGGCCAAAATATATGTATAAAAAAATTTTTGATTTGAGGGTTAATACCCTGTAATTGTGGTTAAGATTCACCCACCTATCCTTGGTTTTAAAAAAAATTATCAAATTTCTTTTTGTACCCTAGTTTAAAATTCACTAACTCCTAAGGTTAAAATTATTTAAATATTTGTTTTCTAAAAACCAAGGATAAGTAGGTGAATCCTGAGATTGGGTGAATTTTAACCATAGTTAAGGGGTGTCAACAGGGACATGTGGCAACCTCAAGGGCATAAGGGGACTCCATTGGGGGCCCACTATATATATGACAAAAAAAATTGAGGGGGCCACTATATTGTATAGGACAAAAAAATTTGGGGGGGGGATGTGCCCCCCACCCCCTGGCTTCGCCCCTAATAAAGTGGGTACTTGAGAAATTTCATATGAAAAATGATAAACCGGTAAGCACTCCATTTGCAAGTCATTTCAAGCTAAGTAAAGAGCCGTAGAAATAATGATCTTTCCCTCGTGTTCGGCTATAGCGGAATCCCCAAAGTCCTTCAAGTGAAGAAGAGAGAAGATACATGGAAAGGGTTTCATATGCGTCAGTTGTTGGAAGTTTGATGTATGCAATGGTTTGCACAAGGCCAGATATTGCACATACCCTTGGGATTGTAAATTGGTTTCTTTCAAATCCAAGTAAAGAACATTGGGAAACAGTTAAGTGGACTCCTAGATATCTAAGAGGAACTTCTAAGGTGTGTTTTGTGCTTTGGAATGTCTAAGCCTGAGTTGAAGGGGTTCACAGATTCAGATATGGCAGGTGACCTTGATCACAAGAAGTCTACTTCGGGGTATTTGTTTACCTTTGTAGGGGGAGCTGTATGCTTGTATCTTAGCGGTCCAAATTTCTAAAGTGTGTGGCTTTGTCTTCCACAGAGGCAGAGTACATTGCATCTACAGAACCTTGCAAGGAAATGTAATGGATAAAGAGGTTCATGGAAGAACTTAGTTTGGAGCATAGTAGGTAAGTTATTCACTGTGATAGTCAGAATGCTCTTCATTTGAGTAAGAATTCAAGTTTTCATTCGAAGTCTAAACACATTGAAGTAAGAAATCATTGGATTCGAGGTGTTAAGAAAAGAAGTTACTTCACCTTGAAAAAATCCATACTGAGAAGAATGGCTTGGAGCCTTGGATATGATGACAAAGTCTCTACCTAAAGACAAGTATGAGTTTTGCGAGGGAGTTGCAAGTTTGGGTGTGATAGATCCCTCCTCATGAGTTGGGAGGGGATTTTGTTAGGGTTACCTCCTTATAAGGAGGTGGGACCCACTTTTTCTTCCATGGAGGTAGTTCTCTTTAGGTTGGTGGGGGCATTAAATGCTTTGTCCCCTACTCACCTTTTCTCTCTTAGGTGTACACGGTTGGGGGTGTGAGAATTCTTTTCATCTCCCTATTTTGAATCCCTTCTCTCCAACTCTTCTCTAAGAAAGGCTCAAGTGTGAGTGTGAGGAAGAAGAAAGAAGGTAGAAGCTTGATCTGAAGCCTCAAGATCTCTTCATTTTGAAATGAAGAAAGTTGTGTTCATCTCATACTATTTTGTGGTAGGAGATACATTTTCTTGTATTTTTGGATTTCCACCATTTTTGATGAGTTTGTATCCAAGAGTAGTGTGTACTCTATTGAGTGATTTTGTTACCCCATTATTCACATTGTGGAATGGAATTTTTCCTTGGACTAGTGTTCCGTGATTTTCCCTTCATCTTGGAGGCTTTTCCACGTAAAAAATATTGTATGTTTTTGTTTAAATTTCCTTAATATGGTTGCGGCAATTTAGCTTTGATTTATATACACAAAGAGGGAAAGTATAGTTTTCCCAACACTTATGTCAAATCTCAATAGAAAAGTAAAGGTAGAACTGATGCTAGCGACAAGTTTTGAGATCCTATGGGTAGTACTACTGGTGAATTTATGAATTGCTGGTGTTTCATCTCTTTATGTGTTCACTAGCATCTTATACCCAACTACATACTATGTGTCCCCTAACACTTTACCTTCTATTTTCTCACCATGTTCATGCGGTAGCACATATAATCCCTTTTCTCCTTTGGCGCTCTTCGTAGCCAGGAGATCTTTATCTGTGTTGGGGAAGTACCTCCTTTGATCTAGGGGACTATAGATCATAGGCCAGCCCCTAGTGTTACCTAGGCACTTCAGTTTTCCCAAATTTTGTCGTGCCGACACTTGGACACGACACGACACTCCATGACACGACACGACACTCCTTGATACGTGCCTATACGATATCATGGTGACATTAACATTATGATTAGGCGCATGGTGCTTCAATTATGCCATGTCATTTTAAAAATACAATTGCAAGGTATTTTTTGTCAATTTGTGTTGTTTTTTTGGAAACATAGATGAAATTTTATTCGGAGAGCAGCGACAACAACAACGATCAATATGTAAATCTCTCTCTTCTCTTCTCTCTTGTTGCTTATTTCTACTCCCTATATGAATATTTTTTATAACTTATGTATATACTTTTTTAAAACATTGGAGACTGGTGATCTCCCTCTTTTTATTATTATTGTTATTTAAAAATTTTGAGTTATAAATTATAATATATATATATATATATATATATAATCATTTTTAAAAATATGTACATCTGTGCCGCCATATTGGGATTTTCAGAGCTTGCCGTGCCGAACACTCCTAGATACCTGGACACTTGGCACCCGTACCACGTGCCTATGTAACACTGTAGCCCCCATCCTCCTTCTGTATCCTTTTTTTCTCTAGAATTCACGTCTTAGGATTTAATCCAATTGTATTTGTACTTGGATTTCCCGGATATTTTGGACCATGAGAAATATCCAAATTTATTTCTGTCAAGAGAGTACATTTGAAATTTTCACATTGACATGGTAAGATGTATTTTTGGACGCCTCTATTTCAAGGAGAGAATATTCTCCTGAAGAAGAATTCTAGGGTTGGATTTTACTGGAGACTGGCTTTTATTTCCTTATGAACTAGTGTTAAATCAACTAGCACATTAAAAATCAGTGAGGAAGTATAGATGAAGAGAAGTATGGGGAAACTCCAATTTTACAAAAAGGCCACTATACAAAAACAAATATGCTAGTGATAGGGAATTAGAGAAATGTATTTCATTCTAAATAGAGATTACAAACTCATCATGAACCATATTACCCCAATTAGAGAAGAAGGAAAAAAAGCAAAATTGATTTCCTTGAACTCTTTTCTGTTGAATGACAATGAAGTAGCAAAACGTAAGTTCTTGACATATCTTCTCCAAAGAGCTAAAGTTGTCCACAAAGGTGCGGTTATATCTTTTTTCCATATAAACCAATCAAAAGGGACAGGGGAGCAACATCCATTTAATTTTGCTTATAACTTCGAAAGTGTCCACCGTCGAACTTTGGAAGGTCTTACCAATTCCTTGGCCTATACAATCTGTTAAGTTTCTTTTTTCTGCACCTTGTTGTGTTTCCACTCTTCATTTTTCTTGTTTTTCGAGCCTTTTGTTACGTAGTTTGAGCTTTCATGGTGACTTTAGGCCTGGATCTTTCTGAGTTTATGGTTTGCACATTTTTCTTTTCATGGTATCTTGATGTCCTCAATGCAAACTATAGTTTGATTTAGTTTTTGGTTCTTACAATGGGGCTGCTCTGTTTGAGGTCTTCTAGGGTTCTTTGTCCTTTTTTTGTTGTTTCTACCTGGTGTCCTATTGATCTCCATGGAATCTTATTTCACATCTTCTTATGCATAATTGAATTTATATTGTGCTTATGGAACTTGCATTCTATTTGTTTTTCTGTTGATTGTATTTATGGGCGTTAGCAGTTGCTTGGCTGCGTATGCGTGAAGCCTCAAAGTATCACATTCTAATATGCCAAATCTTGTAATTCTTTGTCTCCTAGAATGCCCATCTCATAGGCTCTTTGGATCAGCATAAACCTTTCTAGTTGCATGCATATCTAACATTTTGATTATTTATTTTAAATAGTATCTATAAATTTTGCTCTCATGTAATCATCAAATCTTATCTTATATCCATGATCGGTAGTATCAAAGGTCGTACCTCAAAGTCTGGGTATAGGGCATTCTACTTCAAAACCTCCCCTCATGTTATGATTGCCAGATGTCACTTCTTGTTCTTCTCTTTATAAAGGTTCAATGGCAATTTTCCTTTCAATTTGTTCTCTTTTACTTTGAATCATGATGTCATATTGTCATGTGATTTCTGTTTAGGTAAATGTACTGACACACACAACTGAGGTGAAGATTGCTCCATGGCAGCGTAAAAGCATAAAGGCAATGCAGAAGAAACATGAAGCTGAAGACTTAAGTGAACTCTATGGTGAAATATCTGAGGCCTTGGGTGGATCCAGACGAGAGCCGCTAAAGCAGCCTCACAAACATGAGACTGATGCCGAACATACAGAAAGTGGGAATATTGTTGAGAGTAGCTCTCTTTCACTAGAAGAGCCAAGTGTAAAGGAGGGGAAATTAGATAAACAACAATGCGGGAGGACCTTTTCATTGTCAGACTCGATGGATTTAGGAACCGCGGAATCAGATAAAGCACAGTATGCAGCAGAGTTTCCTGCCTCTCCAGAATGTGGGGTGTCTACTGATATCAACCCACATTTGCTTAGAGGGCAGAACAAAAGGTTTCAGATTCTTGACCATCAAATGCATAAGTTAAAGGAATCCAGCTCCTCAAAATGTGATTACATTCTTGAGACGGGCCCATTGTCAAAGATAACTAATCAAAGTACACATGAATTGCATTCGAAACAATTTGAGTTGAAAGAAGGCTCTTTACTATGCTGTGGTGATGCTAAGGATAACTTGTTGACTGGGAGTATGGATCTGGAAACAAGCAACTCAGGCCATTATGGGGTAGAAGAAGTCTTGAAGGTGGAGAAATCAGATGAGTGTTACAATGGGAATAATCAACATGACAAAGGCATCAACTCTGTTGATGGGGATTCATTGGCATCTGAAAGCATGAACGGGGTGCTAAAAACACAGAAAATAGAGCAATCTGAAACGAAAAAATCATGCTTTTCCAAATGTGGTGATGTTTCTGAGAGGAACTTCTCCTCATCAAGTGAGATGGATGCAAGCTCCAATTGTCCTGCCACTGAAGGGTTAAATTGTGCTCAGGGACTTGATGCTGAGTACCAAACCAAAGCTGATAAAGATCCATGCAATCAAGAATATGTTCACTCTTCTAGTGTAACAGCAACAAAGAAACTCAACAATGAAAAAGATACTTCAGGAATTTTTTCAGGCAATAATGGAGTTAATGATCCAGGGATGATGAAGCCAGACCCAGATGAAACGGACGATTCTCTTCAAAATTATGACACCTCGACGGTTGTCTATGGAGGTGCTGTTTGGGACATCTTTCGTAGGCAGGATGTACCAAAGTTAATTGAGTACTTGCAGAAGCATTCGAAAGAATTTCGCCACATCAATAATCTTCCTGTAAATTCTGTGAGTACATTACTTATCATCGTTTAGCAATTTTCATTTTGTGCGAAAATTGTATAATTTTTCCTTCCTGCAGGTTATTCATCCTATTCATGATCAGACCCTTTATTTGAATGAAAGGCATAAGAAACAACTGAAAGAGGAGTTTGGTGAGATTTTATTTCCCTTTATCTTCATTTAGTGCAGGCTTACAAAGTACAATACAATAATGCCATATAATAAATATTTTATTTTCTATGTAGATGTCGAACCTTGGACATTTGAGCAATACCTTGGTGAGGCTGTTTTCATTCCAGCAGGATGTCCTCATCAAGTGAGAAATAGACAGGTGAGATTCTCTGTACATATGATAAGCTTCTCTTTTCTCGCTAGCTAGCTAGGAAACCTCCAATTTTCTTATATGTTGCTTCTGTATAGATTTGATTGTATGCTTATTTTCCTGCTTCATGTTTTATAATTTATGTGCTCTTGGAAAATATTAATTCAAAACACTGTGTCTGTTCATATTTGTGGCATTTACTTTTATATTAAGTACGATGAGACCGACAAAGGGCAGTGCCTGATTTCCCTGGGGCCGAAATGACACACAGAAGTGCTCTTTGGGACCTGGATGTATCTTTAAGATCATCTTTATTTTTTAATTAACATAATATTCTTTTTTGATAGATGTTTCTCTGTTGCAATTTTATAATCTAGTAACTGATTCTATTCCATCCCATCTTTTCAGTCCTGCATTAAAGTGGCCCTCGACTTTGTATCTCCTGACAATGTTCAAGAATGTATTCGGCTGACAGAAGAGTTCCGTTTTCTCCCAAAAAATCATAGAGCCAAGGAAGATAAACTGGAGGTGCCTGTCTGTTTATTTTACTTTCTTGCAGCACATCTTAACAAAAGGATTTCATATACCAAGTAATTTAATTCTCTTAGCGCTTAGTGAGTAGTAAGAAATTGTTTTGCTGGAATGAAATCTATCAATCACTACATCCAGCTTTTATTGTGCCCTGCCAAGCATGACTGTTGATCCAATGATGATGTATTCTGATCTTAGTGCCAGGTACATCCCATCTCCCATCCTGGAGTCTCGATTCAGGGTTTCGAGAGCTTATCTCTCTCTGAATCTCGCTCCTATAAATTGGGAGCTCCCTTGGTGGAGGGCAAGGTTCCCTCTCTCTCTTAATGCCCATGCACAAATATTTTATTTTTGGTTAGACAAGGATGGAGATGTTAGAGACATAAAGACAAGGATGGAGGTGTTAACGAATGGGAGGATCTTCTATAACTTCTCCCTTCCTAGAGAGAGTTTGGATGCACATTACCAAGCTTCTTCTTGCTTGGCGCTCAGTTAGGGGAGACTTTGAGTTGTTAGATTTTGCCTGCGTTTCTTTATCTCGCTTAGAGCTGAGATTTGGAGACTTTGAGTTGTTATATTTTGCCTGCGTTTCTTTCTCTCGCTTAGAGCTGAGATTTGGTGTTTTCTTATCTTGCATTAATTTGGTGTATTGCTTCTGGTTCGTACCTATATTGAACCTTAATATGTTTTGTTTACCAATTTTATTTTTTTTAATGGACTAAACTTGGGAACATTTAGCACATCCCCATAGTTATTGAAGTATTTAGCACATCACCATACTTATTGAAGTCAATAAATGTTAACTGGCTCTTACCTATATTGAACTTTAATATGTTCTGTTTACCAATATTTTTTTTTAAATGGACTAAACTTGGAAGTTTGCAGCATCCCCATACTTATTGAAGTCAGTAAATCTTAAACATTTGATGAAGGTGGCATTCCGATCCTTACGGATGTCAATCGATTCGTTATATTGGGTGTAAATCAAGTATGTTGGATTATGCATTAACCATCATCATCTCAATCTGAAACTGGTAGACTATTTGCCTAGTAGACTCTTAGAAACTCTATTGGCTCGTTTCACTACAAGTTAGCAGGTTGGGTTGAAAATTCCAATGCTAGGAGATTCGAGTTTGGGATATCCTGTGGAAGAATACTTCTCTTTTTTGCTTGATGTTGTATGTTTCTTTTATGCACTGTAATCTCGTTATACTGATAGTATAAATTATATACTAATAGTATACCATTAGTAGAATATAAATAAGAAAGAGTAGGAGAGACTTCTTCTTCATCTTCTTTTTCTCTCAAACCCTAGATCTTGAAACCCTAAATCACAACCTTAAACCTAATCCAGGTTTAAAAACTCGGTTTCAGACACCGTATCAGACACGGCCAAAACTGTTATGTAACGCCGTTACGTAAAGGTTTCGGCTGTTTTTTATTTTTTGGTTAAAAAAAATCCAAAAAATCTGAATAAATAGAAAAAATAAAAAAATGTGATGGCGAACAAGTCCTACAACCGAAACTGTTATATATCAGGCGATACATAACGTTTTCGGGCGATACATATTTTTTTCAAGATAGTAAATTGGTGTGGCGAACGAGTCCTACAACCGAAACCGTTACGTATCGGGCGATATGCTCGATAGGTAACGGTTTCGGGCGATACGTATTTTTTTCGGAAAAACAGTATAAAGGTACGGTATTCAGGTAACAGGGGCAACCAAAACAGTTACGTATCGGGCGATACGTAACGGTTTCGGCGATTTTTTAAACCATGAACCTAATCAAGCCAAACCAACTTGGTATAATTGCTGAAGGAAGAACCAAGGGAGTGTAGCACAAGAAATCGCAGCCAAAAAGGTGATGACGTAAGCCTAACATCATGTTGACATCAGTCGTAGAGTCGTAGGGACACTGTACGAGCGTCGTCAATAAGTTTTGTTTCTATAGTTTGATCGATCGGTATTTTTTAATAATTGTGGTGATTTTTCCCGAATTTTTGGAAGCTTGGAGATGGATGCTTTTTGAGTTTCTCTGAATTATTTGAAAAAATAAATCAGATTTAGAATAGTGAATTGTGCGATCTGTTTGGGGGGGGTTTGATAGTGTAAATTGCTAATTTTTGGTCCATATGAAAATTTCGGATTGTATCAAACAAGTTTCACAAAGATTGAATGAGTATTGAAGTGGTGATGATTATCCTCCCCCATATGTGCCTTTTTCACAATTCGTGGGCCTTGAAATTCTTTTTTTTTTGCTTGATTTCAATTTCATTGTGTTTGGAATACATCCCAATCTGTACAAAAGGGGTGCAAATATATTTTGGTGATTTTTTAGGGTAGTAAAACCCTAATTTTGTCCATTTTCTAGGGTGGTGAATCCCTAAGGTGCAAGTTTGTGATTATTTGTGACTGTTCGTTCATTTGGAAAGCATGACAGATGAGTATGAGGTTAGTGAGTCCTCTAGTATACTTGTGTAGGGAAGAGGAAGTATTGGGGTTAGTGCAAGTGATTCCCCCAATCTCCAAATTACTACTATGAAATTCGATGGGACTAATTTTTTGGCATAGTCTCAATCTGCTACATTGTTTGTCAAGGGAAAAGGGAAGATGGGTTATTTGACTGGTGCACTCTGATCCCTGAGCCCTTAGATGCAGCTTATGCTAAGTGGGAGGTTGAAAATGTCATTGTTATGTCATGGCTCCTCCACTTGATGCAACCGGATATTAATAGTGGATATTTGTTTCTCTCCACGGCCAAGGAGATATAGGAAGCAGTTACACATATCTATTCTAAAGTGGGCAATGCGTCATATATTTGAGTTACGACAGAGCATCTGGCAGTTGAAGCAAGGAGATAAGTCCATTTCAGTGTATTACTCCACTCTTCGTCGTCTCTTAGAAGAGTTGGATCATTATTAGACTTTTTAGGTCAAGTGTCTTGAAGATGTTACTGCTTACAAGAAATTATTAGAGAAGACTCGGGTGTTTGAACTTCTTGCTTGCCTGAATGCATATTATGAACAGGTGCGGGTTCAGATCATTAGTAAGGACCCCTCATCATCTCCAATAAAAGTCTACTCTTATTTGCATCATAAGGAGCATCGACGGAGTGCTATAATCCAAACCCCTTCTCTTGATAGATCTTCTCTAGCCCCATCACAGAGGGGGGGGGGGGGGGGGCATGAGTGAGGGTTGTGGCAGAGGAGGGGGTAGGTTTGGGCCCTCTGGTTTCTCTAGTGATGACAAGGATAGACTTAAGTGCGATCATTGTGGACGCACCCGTCATACGAGAGATACTTGTTGGGATTTATATGACCGTCCACCACAAGGTCCTGCTGGTACTGGGCGTGGTGACAGGATAGACGATATGGTCCAGGAGAGAGATCAAATGCTCACTCAGTTGTTTCTACTGCACCGGTACCCACTGCTACACCATCGCCAGTGCTATCTTTCAATAGCCCTAGCCTTTCTAGAGGTGAGGTCGAGGAATTTC
The DNA here is from genome assembly GCA_015143295.1 of Tetracentron sinense. Taxonomy (NCBI): domain Eukaryota; kingdom Viridiplantae; phylum Streptophyta; class Magnoliopsida; order Trochodendrales; family Trochodendraceae; genus Tetracentron; species Tetracentron sinense. Next base: position 30,926,421 of record CM026551.1, read on the forward strand.
GTCGTTTTATGTCCCAACTGGAACCTCCTACTACAGCCTCTGCTTCTTAGGTTCCCTACTCAGGTACTTTAGCCTCAACTATCGGTCCATATGTTTTTTATCCTTATCACTCTTAGAATATTAATTCAGGAGCATCTGATCGCATGACTAGTATGTCCTCACTTTTTTCCTCTTACTTTATTGAGTTTGGTAGAGACAATCAAAGTGGTTGATGGCTCCCTTTCGTCCATTGTGGGAAAATGGAGTGTTTCTATTACTCGTTTATGTATTTATTCTCAGTTTTGCATGTTCCCTACTTTACTTTGAACCTTCTATCTATTAGTCATATCATATCACAAAATCGTTGAATTGTAGTATCATATTTTTTCCCTCTCACAGTGTGTTTCAGGATTTGGAAACAAGGAGGACGATTGGTACAGGCAATGAGGAAAGGGGATTGTATCTGATGGACCATTTATCTCGTATTGCTTCTTCAGTCCAACAGACTTCTCATGATCAACATATCCGTAGTCAGCATGAGTTATTACAGTGACACAAGAGTCTTGGCCACCCTTCCATCACTCTTCTTAGGTGTTTATTTCCCACATTGTCTTTTCCTAGTTCTGTTTTTCCATTTCAGTGGGAAACATGTGAGTTCGCAAAGGATTTTCGGACCTCTTATCCTTATAGTGGTAATAAAAGTGATGCTCCTTTTTCCATTTTGCACTCTGATATATGGGGACCATCCCTTGTTACTTCTTTTTGTGGTTCTGCTATTCTGTTATTTTTGTTGATGATTTCCCTCGTGCTACATGGGTTTATATGTTCAAATCTAAACATGAGGTTTGCATTGTTCTCCCATTATTTCATCACATGATTACCACTCAATATAATGCTCACATTAAGATGTTTCAATATGATAATGGAGAATATATGTCTGGTAGTTTAGCCACCTTCTTTGATTCTCATGCTAATGTTCATCAAACATCTTGTGTTGGTACTTCTTAGCAAAATGGTATGACTAAGAGAAAAAATCGTCATTTGTGTGAAATTATTTGTTCTCTGATGTTTGCTATGAATGTGCCCAAAATATTTTGGTTTGATGTTGTGTTGACTGTTGCATTCTTAATTAGCTGTATGCCTTCCCTCATCTTAAATTTTCAATCTCTTGTTACCATATTGTCTCCTTCTACCTCGTTATTTCTTTTGCCTCGTATTTTTGGTTGTACTTGTTTCTCATACTACTCATTCTGACAGGATTAAACTTGATCCTAAGTCTCTTAGGTGTATCTTTCTTGGGTATGCACCTAATCAGAAGGGATAGAAATGTTATCATCCCATCCTCGTAAGTCCTTTGTTTCTTTGGATGTTACTTCTTTGAGTCTATTCCGTATTTTTCTGACAGGGAGACCTCTCTTCAGGGGGAGAGTGTGAGTGAAGAGATGTCATCTCCTATATTTGTTCCTCATTCTTGTTTGACAATGCTATCAGAATGGAGTGTAGTAGTGAACGATAGGTGGGAATTGGAAATTCCTGCTATGAAGGAGAAAGAATTGCAAGTGTATACTAGAAGGAAGAAAGATCCTCATAATCCCTACCAAGAATCTTCCTTGGATCCAGGTAATATCCTTCCCTCTAGTCTTGATAGTGTTAATCCTGAGCTACCCATTACCCTTATGAAAGGTAATTGGTCTTATACTCAACATCCCATTACTAACTTCATTTCCTATCATGTCTTATCATCTTCGTATCGTGCATTTTCATTCACTTTATCTTCTGTGTTTGTTCCTCGCAGTGTAGCATATGCACTCTCCCAACCATAATGGAGAAAAACTATGTAAGAAGAGATGTTTGTTTTTGAGAAAAATAGTACCTGGAATATGATAAACTTACCCAGAGGGAAGAAGCTTGTTGGGTGTCAGTGGGTGTTTGTTACAACTTAATTTAATCCAAATTAATGGACATAAAATCAAGAGTAAAAATAATATACTTGCAAGTGCACAAGTGACACAGTTGATGTATCTGGTGAGCACAGGGTCGAATCCACAGGGATTGACTATTGTGCAACAAGAATTAAGGAAACGAAATCTAGAGAAAAAAGAGATTTAAAATCAGTTTTCCACTCAATGAGAATGGAGCAAAAATCACTGTTACTGTAAAGCAATGAAAAAGAGGTCTAAGGTTTCAGGAAAATCCACCTACCCCTCCTTATGCTTAGATTTGGATGAAAACACATTTAGAATTAAATAATAATTTAATCTAGATGGAAAATTATACGATAAAACCACTGACCATTAAATTCAATTGAATAATTAGATAAATAAAAAATCACTTTGTATCCAACTCACAGGGGATCCAAGCATTCCATATATCATTCGATCATATGAAATCAAAGAACATATAGAGGAACAATTAACCAAACTAAGAAAATTATTCAATTAAAATAAATAATCAAATCATCCACATCGTCCACATAAATTGGAAAAAGGTTTTAAATCCCTAACCTTAGAAGGGTGTTTAGCCAACCATGTTTGGAGTTGTCATCCTCCTTAATGGTTTTCCAAACACTACAATAAAATAACTCCAAAAAAAAAACTAAAAGAAGAGGAGAGAAAAGAGAATGAGAAAAGATCAGAGAGAGTCCCCAAAAGTCTCTCACTTTAGGTTTATATAGACTAAAGAGAAGAAGAGAAGGAAAAAAAAAGCAAAAGAGAAACTTCTAATTCCAAAATTCCAACCAAAATTGCACTTCCGTCCACTTGACGACATGTTTTGACCCCTTAAACGTCCGAATTAGGAGATCTTTGTGAAATAAAATTTTGTTCCCCTTTGAGTCTTCTTTCCAAAAAATCAAACCTTGCCTTAATCCGAATTTTGAGTCAAAAGTTATGTCCAAATTAGTAAGTACTGTCCAGATTAGGCGGGAATCCGGGAAATCCTCCTTCTTTGTTTGAGATTGGTTGCTAAATAATAGCACTCCTCTAGCCATCCACGAAATTTCTTGCCTTTCTTGTAGATTTAGTTGACCTCCATTAAGCTCCTTGCTTGAATTCCAAAATCCACCCAAAATAAAGAGTTCTTGTGACCAAAATAGGTTTTCTCCTTTTTTCTGAAATAGAAACATCAATATAGCACACTTCTTCTTTCTAATTCAAGAGAGTTCCACCCTTTTTATGCCAAAATTATATGAATCTATATCTTCCTAAGATTCTCCAGCCATGTTGTAGAATCTTTCTATACTTGGTCTTGGGCTTTGTTCTTGGGCTTTGACTCTTTGACTTGAGACTTGGCTTCTTGGACTTTTGGCTTGGGCTTTGCTCTTTGAGCTCTAGCTCCTTTAGATCTTTGAGTTGAACATGGGCTATTTGAAACTTTGGACTTCTTGAATCCCGAGAGTAGTCTGGGGTTAGGATTCCTACAAAAAATAAATACACGTAATAAGTCTCTCTTAAAAATATTTTGCATACGGCCTTCCAAGACATGTATGAATACATGGAAATGTATAATGAAAATTAAGAGAAAAAAGACAACGCAATGGTGAGAAGAGAATACACCATTTTACGTGTAAAAATAAAGATATAAACCAAAGACCTATGATAATGCTTATTTAAATGAGGATAATTAAGCAAAATTAAGCACTTATCAGTGTTCATAGTAAAACACACCTCAGATGGATCAGTTGAAGATACAAGGCCCGCCTGGTTGCAAAGCGATATATGCTCATACCTATGGGATGACTATCAGGAAACATTCGTCCCAGTTGTTAAAATGAACTCAGTGAGAACTCTCTTGTCACTTGCAGCCAACCAAGATTAGCCCTTGTACCAACTTAATGTGAAGAATGTCTTTCTGCATGGTGACTTTGAGGAAGAGGTGTACATAGTACCTTCTTCTGGTTTTATTTGTCCCTCTAATGAAGGAAAGGTGTGTAAGTTGAAGAAGGCATTGCATGGACTAAAGTAGTCCTCTAGAGCCTGGTTTGAGCATTACATAGTGCTATGGTGAAAGCGGGTTACAAGCAAAGTCAAGCAAACTACACATTATTTATCAAATAGTCTCATCAGAAGATGATTGTTCTGATTGTTTATGTAAATGACATTGTAATAACAAACAATGATATGAATGCGATTAAGTTACTTAAGAGAAAGTTAGCAGAGGAGTTTGAGATCAAGGATCTCGGTTAGTTGAGATAATTATTTGGGATTGAGGTTGCCAGGTCAAAGAAGGGTATCTTCATCTCTCAGTGCAAGTATGTCCTTGATTATCTAGAGGAGACTGCTATAATTGGTTGTAAACCATGTGATACACCCATTGATACTTATCACAAACTCAGTGAAGGTAGTGGGGAATGTTTACGAGATGCAAACAAATACCAGAGACTTACTCATTTACTTGTCTCTCACTAGATCAGACATTGCGTATGCTGTTTGTGTGATTAGCCAATTTATGCATGCTTCGACCATTGGACACCTTGATGCAGTTAATAGAATTCTTCACTATCTGAAGTCGTCTCTAGGGAAAAGGTTTGATGTATAAATGCCATGAGACCTTAAGAGTTGAAGCATACACTAATGTTGATTGGGTCGGGTTTGTTTTAGATAGACGATCTACTTCAAAGTGTTGCACTATGGTAGAGGCAACCTTATTACATGAAGAAGCAAAAAGCAACATGTGGTTGCAAGATCCAGTACAGAAGTAGAATTTAGAGTCATGGCACATGGGGTATGTGAGTTGCTTCGGCTTCAGCTATTCCTAACCGAGATTGGGCTCACTACCAGTAGTCCGATGGGCTTATATTGTGACAATAAGACAACTATTAGTACTGCTCACAATCCTTTGCAACATGATAGATTGAAGCACGTTGAGGTGGATCGACACTTTATCAAGGAGAAGCTGAAGGCGGGTTATATTTGCACTCCTTTTGTACAATCTGAAGATCAGTTAGTTGATGTATTGACTAAGGGGCTTGGTGGTTCTCAATTTTGAAGTATTGTTAGCAAGTTTGGTGTGACTGACATATACGCACCAACTTAACGGGAAGTGTAGAAAAATACTTCTCTTTTATGTTTTTTTTATGCACTGTAATCTCGGTATACTATTAATATCTCTTATATACTAACAGTATACCACTAGTGGAATATAAATAAGAAAGTGTATGAGAGACAATTAACTCTCTCTAATCTTTTCCCTCATCTCTTCTTTTTCTTCCTCTTCTCTTTCTCTCAAACCTTGGACCTTGAAACCCTAAATCTAATCAAACCAAACCAACTTTTCCTTATATACTTTAAGGTCTAGCCCATTAAGAAGTAAGGTGATTAGTTCAAGTAAAGATGAAAAAGGTATATTAGCAGCTGACGTCACTTTTTATCATGATAAAGTTTAATGGGTCGTCCTGTTTTAATTTAGTGGACTTTGGTAATATCACTACACTTTGACTGTCATCATGTGCCGTATTTTCTGCATCGACAAATCACAAGTTTATTGGCACTGTGTTTGAAAACATAGTGTTGTTGTGCATTACTGAAACCAAGATGATGAAGTTAACTTCTAAAGGCTGAATCTCCAATTGCACAAAGGTAGATGACATTCAAAACTTCTCATTAGCAAGTTTTCTATGTTGCAGATCCATATGTCAGCTTAAAGGCAAATAATAGATATACAATAATTAGCGGTTTAGGCCTGTTTGTACATCTTGGATTCCATCTTAAATGTCCTGCAGAATATAATCGCAACCTAGCTTAAAGCTCTTTTCATGCATATTTATATATGCTCTGCACACTTTTTAGAATGCTGTTGAACACAAACAAGCATATATCTGTTTAATTGCTGTTTTGTGCATGTATCTTGAATGTTTAAAATAGGCTTTTTAGAGACCCCTATAACCAATCCACACATGAATCTCTTCTTTATAAGGAACATGAATAAACATGTCCTTCAATCTGCATCTTCAACAGATTGTTCAAGACGAGCACTCACAAAGATCCATATCTTCATGAACAACTAAACAAAAAATGGTCTTTAATTAGATTCCAAAAATTGGCAATTGGCCAGTATAAGATGTCCATATGCTATTTTACTCATAAAAATACTACTTATTAGTGACAGAATATTTCCGTCACTATACCTTGTTTATTTTCGAAAAAATTGCATAAGTATAACAATACTTATTGGGGATGGAACATTAGTGACAGTCGATCTTTCTGTCACTATAAGTGATGTATTATTAGAGACGGAATACTATTCCGTCACTGCTCGGTAGAATTGTTGTAGTGTGTCTGCCAAGCTAGCCAACCCTGACTGACCATCATATCTATACAGTTTTATGGATGATACTAGAAGATACATTATTTGGTAGTTTCAGATAATGAAACTAAAAACGATTTATGTAAGAATACCTTTTGATACATAAAAATACACTGCAAGTATGCAACTAACTTCATTTATAAATACTGACGGAGCCGTGGAAGAGAGGGGTAGTAAATGAATGCTTAGGTTGATTCTTATTTACTGGGGAGTCCTTGACACCTTGTAGCTAAGGCTGTAGGATAGTGAATAGTTGTGCCATCTGTGGAGATGTTTCTTAGTCTCTAATGGTCTCTTTCCCTTTACAGGTGAAGAAGATGGCACTATATGCCGTAAGTGCAGCTGTAAGAGAAGCCAAAAGCCTGATGTCAAAACTTGAGTAAGATTCATTATTGACTTTTGAGCTTTACTCTTTCTGCTGGTATTTTTGCACTCATTATCTTATATTCACTGATTGGATGGTCATGAGGTTTTGGATATCACTTTAATTGATAGAAGCTTCCTTGAGCTGCCTCTAGCTAGAGAAGATATTGTATTAGAAGCTGAAAGTGATGCCTTTCACTTCATGAACTGCATCATTTATTTGCTGGATCTGGAAATTTGTTCTTTCAGTTGTTTCCTTAAACTTCTTATTCCATCAACATATCTCAGATGCCTGCTCTTTGAATGTTAGTTCTGTATACGGGGGGTGTCCAAGTGAAGAAAAGAGAAATACAAACATGGAAATGTTAGAACACTGGATTAGATTTCATCTTTGTGAAAATGTTTTAAGAAGATGATTTAAATATGATTTTTCTTGTACAAGAAATCAAATAGACATCACCAAATAGTACTAATGTGCGTTGCCTTCTTAGTTTAATGTTTTTATAGTAAGGGCATTAGTTATCTTACGAAAATTTATATAAAGGCTTTATCCAGTTTCAAGTGTCTTCTTCGCACGTTACTTGTTGGAGACCATTTCTATGAGCCACTTCAATTTTGACTGCAAGTGCATGCACCTTATTATATACTAGGAGCAATATGCGTGATCCCTTGTATAACGCTTCTTTGGCAGAGAGTAATGAAAATCATGGATTTTATGCAAAACAAGTAGGCTAGGGTTCTCACACTGGACTTGACAGGTGCGAAAAAAGAAGCTGGTTTAGGAAAGTAAGATTCTTTTCACTTGGAATGTGCAAAATTTGACAGTTAAGAGGTTGGAGTTGGTGGAAGCAATGAAAATAACAAGAATTAATATAAAAACTTTGGAGATCGATTGAAGAACATGATGATGACATGGCCAGTTCATGCACCCTAGTATGTCATTGCATGGTAATTTGTTAAATTTGTTACCCTGCAGCTGATTCATCCTCAAGCTTCTTGAAGCATGCATCGACCTCATCATCTCCATTAATTTCTGCATGTTGAGTTTTCTCAATTAGTGCCATTTTCTTTTGACCTCTGTGTACAATAAACCAACAAGATAGCCAATAATGGTGCTCTGATGTGAAAAACATCTCTTTATAGGGAGATAAACACCGCTTAATCTTTATTAAGGAAAATCAACACCTCATATATAGATATATGCAAGGCATCATTTAACTACTGTTAGTAGTTAGGTTTAGTAAATGATGAATGAACCTCCTGCTTGCCACATCACCAAGGGAAAGTTTCCCTCCTTGATACTTTGACCTTAGTACCACCTTCAAATGAGGGGCACACCTCGCCAGCTGAGCTAGAGGGGTAAGTGTACACCTCATTTTCTCTCTATGAGAAATATACGAATATTCATTCCCCAAAAATAAGCTATTACAAGGTTTTCATATTTCCCTAACAGTCCTAAGTCCTAACTTAGGGGGAGGTTAAGCACATCCATCTGTTGTTGCTGAGTGGAGATCCTGGATTTGATCCCAGTAGGGACAATCTCAGTTGGTAGATGTCCCCTAGTTGTTGTGGCCATGCCACATACCCCACCCAACCTAGTACAAATGACGCCTATACTATATATATGTGTGTGTGTGTGTTTGTGTTAAAAGAAATGTTCCTTATATAGCAGCAATCCAAACTAAGCATTATGACATAATCTACCTGATAGTAACATAACAACTAGAGCATAATCAACTCTGCATATTAGTATATTACCATATGCTCAAATTAGTTAACTTCTTTGTGGTTTTCACAATCCCAATTGCCTTCTCACAGCTCATCAAAGGGAGAGGAAAGGGCCTGAGAGCACCTGTTGGAGCTGACGGTGCTCGTCAGCAAGCAAGAAAACCATACAATATGAGAAGACGACTATTGTGAATTGAAGCCTTGGAAGTTTTATTTTTTCCTTTACAGTTTATAGAAGTGAGAATAAAGAAATGCTAATATACCATTCTGGGGTTATACAATCAATGAGTAGAAAGCTTGAAGGGTATATATTGACTGCAGCAACAATCAAGGCTGGAGATGTCTCAAAAGGCCTCTTTGCCTGCACAATACCAGTCTTTCCGCACCCAATGAAAAAGAAACCAAGCCTCCCTTGCCAGGAGTGCATCAGAATTTCTAGAGATGCACATGGCGGTTGCTGTTGGTAGACCTGGCGACTATAACAGGGTCAATTCGGCAGGCAGTTATAAATGGGGTGCACCACAACTGCTAGTTGGTTTCAGAGAAATCTAATTATCATTTGTTCAACAAACTCTATTATCAACCAGCAATTTGAAGGCCTTCATAACATACAAGGTTATTTTATCTTATGTACAAATGGGGATGATTTTGATCCCTGCAAACTACATTATAAAATATTCAGCTTTTTTAGGTACTAAATTGTATTAATTTTGGGGTTAGCTGAAACATTCCTTGCAATAGAACACAAGAATTTTCGGCGAAATATTTCATTTTATATACCAGACATACTAACAGAAAGTTTTTTTGAGTGCTAAACTTAATGAAACTATAAATAAGGGTGTCAATGAGACAAAAATTTATTGTGGTTGGACTGGGCTTTTGCTGGGCTTATTCAAATATTACAAAAATGCATGCCCAGCCCTTCTCGGCCCATTTGACACCCAAAACTATAGAGAGAGATGAGAGAGTAGTTATAGAGCAAGGTTAGGGTTTTCAAACTGCTGCTCACCAGTATCAAAACCCAACCTTTACTTTCCTGCCGACCACCTCAGACTGGAAGTTTCCAAATAATATCAAGAACACTCCCAAACTAGCTTGAGAACTGAATCACTTGCAAGGGGAAATCTCCCCTCTAGCACAGCAAGCTCTTTATTTTCCAAACTCAACTGATTGATTACAACCCTTTAGGCATCCAATCGGTGGTCAACACGTGTTCACACATACCTTGAAAAAAAAATTGCAGACGTAGTAATAACAAGTGAATAAAAACAAAGGAAGAAGCTAACTTCAAGTTTACGAAGGAAAGTCATTTAAAACTATCGATGGTACCAGAGTTTTGGGCCGTTTGATTTACAATCCAAGTTTTTTTTAGGAAAGTCATTCAAAACTATCGATAGTACCATACTATCGAGAGTTGAGCTGTCTGATTTACAATCCAACGGTTAAGGCCCACATACATTAAAATGGCCGGCCCCACTTGATGCTTGGCGCTGTTGGATTGTAAATCAGACGGCCTAGCTCTCGATAGTACCTACTATCGATAATTTTAGCATTCATAGTGACCAGGTGTGTGGACTCTCTGTTATATCAAGCAAAAGAGACGCCTACTATTTTATCAATGAGCAAGCAATAGTTCCTTCCACTGGCGAGGAGCGAACTATTGCTCCTCGCTCCTACATAGCTGACCTTCAACTCTCAGTAACTTGGGTTAGTTTTTTTTAACCCTTTAGTTAAATTTTCTTAATTTAATTTTTCTAAAAACCAAGGGTAAATGGGTGAATCCTAAAGGTGGATGAATCTTAACCACAGTTAAATGGGGTTAGAAGGGGGATACGTGGTAAGAAAATGGGAGCCAAGACGCCCCTCCTCGTGTCACCAACGAGGAGGTGATTATTTTCTTTTATTATATGTATTTTGAGATTGAACCTACAATAAGGGTACACCTTCACCATTCGAGGGTTGGGTGGAAAGAAGTGTTGGACATTCATACATCTATGGTTTCTGTATATGGGTTGGCCTGTCAATCTGGCCCTCGTGTGAGAGTATCCAGTCCAGTGGCCTGTAAAATCGAGGGCCTTTTCTCATCCATAAAGCCCGTAGGCCCAAAAAAATTAGGCTTACTAACAGGAGGGCTGGGCTTGGATAACACCCCTACAGCCCAACCCGGCCCTCACTATCTATATACTATATATATAAATTAGATGTTAACCATTTTTCTTAATACATGTTGGAAAAATAAATTATGATCACCCTTACTTTTAAGAAAACATTCTTGCATAAAACATAATGAAAGCACATGAATAAAATTAAATAGCACACACATAAAATTGTACAATAAGAGCCTTGGGAAACGGTGGTACTGCTCTACTACTACATTGCTCATAATATGCATAGCAAAAGTTCAACCATTAATAAATTTTTTTTAACTCACATGGTTAGGCTTGTAAAAATAAACTATTGCATGTTGAATTCTTACACTTACTGCAAGTAATTAATTGCATGTCTAACATCATATTTAGGATGAAAATGCTTATTACTCTACAATAAAACATTACAAAATGGATTTCAAGAAACTCCAACAACAAAATTGTTAACATTACAAAATGGATTTCAAGAAACTCCAACAACACATTAACATTTATGTATTTGTTCATATGTATTCTACATCTCAAATATCTTCAAGTTAATCATCCCTTATAATGAAAGTCCGTGTCTTTTTTCCTTTAACATATTCAATTTTCTTCAAGTTAATCATCCCTTATAATGAAAGTCCCCCTGTCTTTTTCCTTTAACATATACAATTTTCTTTGGAGACTAAAGGTCATACAAACAATATATACTAAGAAAATAACTATAGTTAGTGGTAGTTTTAAAAAAAGAAATTTCATAAATATCATGATAAAATATTTTTTATTTATCTTGTTTTTAACCCGAGGCTCAGTTTTGGCCCTAAAGGTAAGGCTTGATGAGCCTAGCCAAGTTAGATTTTGCGAAGACTTGGGCCAGACCATTACAAGTGAAGGCTGGGCCTGAATTGACCCTAGCCCGCCCCGCCCCGCCCATTTTTAGGCCAGCTCCACCATTAGCACAATTCCCCAAAATGCTGGATATATGTTAGGACATTTTGGTCATTCCACATACATATCTTCACCCTCAAATATCCTAAAGAATTAATTAACTTTTTCTAATAAATGGTAAACTAGCAGAAACTTGAGCGATGCATGGGTGTGAATAAAAAATAAAAAATAAATCTTTACACTATCTCTCTTTTGTCCCTCTAACCACAATCCCCTAAAACCTCTCTTTACATTCTCTCTATCTTTCTTATCTTTACCCCTCTTATTATAATCTCCTAAAATCTCTTATTTTCTAGAAGTGCCAGAGAGAGATAATGGTTGAGATTAGAGATACAACGTAGAGAGAACAATCTCCTAAAATCCCTATAATGGTGTTTGAATTGAGAGGGAGAATGAGAGAAAGAGAGTTAAAGGTTGAGATTAAACAAGGGTATCACGTGACATCCTTAAAATAGAACTCATAGGATTATTGAGATTGAAAATTTGAGATCAAAGAGATGGGTTAGGTGACACCTAGTTCTTTATGTTATGTTATAGTACTAGCAAACACCCCATGCGATGCACAGGAAATATGACTTAAGGAAAAATGCTAGCCCTAATTGTGTCAACCAATAATCAATCACCATAAGTCATTCTAATCTATATTAATAACCCCCATAAGTCATTATCATCTACATTCCGTAAATATTCCATGCCCATCTAACTTATCATGGGAAGAATACTTGAGAGCTGATATGGTTTCAATTGGGTCTACACCTTTTACTATGTGAACAATAGAATGATAAGTAATAGCAATGGACGGATACTGAGGTATTGATTGTATGTAGGTTTTTTTTTTTTTTTTTTAATGTTAAACATAAAGTAAGAGGAACAATAGAGTAGGTATTCATGGATTGTTCAAAATTTTCAATGCCAGTAGACCCACAACATCAAATCTTAGGGCTATTATAGTTGAAACTCACACCACACGCTCGGTTCATTATTGGTCTCGCAGTGATTACAATCTTAGGCGTCGCCCAAAATTGAGAACAAATATCACTCATGGCAAGCAAAACTCACCTCATACTAAGCTTGGAGAAATGATGCATACCCGACTAACCTAAGATAAATGTTGCGTTGTAAAAGGAAATTGGGTATAGTAGAATCTAAAAAAATAAAGGAAATTGGGTGGAGTGGAATCAAAAAACGAGAGCATATACATATTACATATATGCCGCCTTAAATCTATTGAGGAAGTCCCTACATAAACATGAAAAATCAGATGAGCTCATGGCATTACCAAGATTTGTATTGAGGAGAATTGAGACAGCATCACGGTGAGGACCTAAAGAGAGACATGTGATCTTGGCTTTTATAGATGCCATGAACTGATACAATTTTTCAAGGCACAGGATTCTCTCGAGTTGGAACCCCTAGAGGTCACCACGTGTCTCCTTTGACACCCCTTAACCATGGGTAAGGTTCACCCACCCCTAGGGTTCACTAACCCATCCTTGGTTTTTTTTTTATTAATTATTATTTTTTTAATTAAAAAAACTGTTTTTAGAGTTTTTTAATATTAAAAATATTTTTTTAATTAAAAAAATAATAATTAATAAAAAAAAAACCAAGGATGGGTGGGTGAACCTTACCCATGGTTAAGGGGTGTCAAAGGAGACACGTGGCAACCTCTAGGGGTTCCAACTCGAGAGGATCCTGAGCCATTTTTCAAATGACGGTATAACTTTCCAAAGAGTGGGTGAACCGTTAGGATTTAAAGGCTCATTTTTTTAATGAAACAAATAACTTTGAGCTTAATGAGGGGACGGTATTAAGGTAAAGAACACATCTTAACACATGACAAAAATTTTTGCCATGTGGCATCAACTTGGAAGAAGAATAAAAAGTTTTGAGGGTGACCAAGTGGACACATTCTAATATAGTAATAGTATAAATAGAATTATAGTATAGATAATTCTTTTTAGTAGAAACTAAAAAAAGAAAGGAAATTGGGTGGAGTGGAATCTAAAAAAGAGAGCATATACATATTACATATATGCCGAAATTGATGTCAATAAACACTTATCAACTGACTTGAATCTATTGAGTAAGTCCCTACACAAACATGAAAAATCATATGAGCTCATAGCATTGCCAAGATTTGTAGTGAGGAGAATTGAGTCAGCAACTCGGTGAGGACCTAAAGAGAGACATGTGATCTTGGCTTTTATAATTGCCATGAAATTGATACAACTTTTTAAATGACGGTATAACTTCCAAAGAGATCAACCGTTACGATTTAAAGGCTCATCTTTCAACGAAACGAAACAAATAACTTTGAGCTTAATGGGAGGGAGACGGTATAAAGGCAAATAACACATCTTGACATATCAACTTTGGAAGAAGAATAAAGAGTTTTGAGGGGGACACGTGGACATACTCTAATATAGTAGTATTATAGATATAGATTGATTTATAGTATGGATAAGACTTGAAATTCTCTCTAGTAACCGGACTACTTCGGGTCCGGTTATGCACCTAAGGTCACCACGTATCCCTATTGACACGTCTTAACTGTGGTTAAGATTCACTCACCCCTAAGGTTCACCTAACTATCTTCGTTTTTAGAAAAAATATGAATTTTTTTAATCCTAAGAGTTAATGAATTTTAACCAAGGTTAAAAATAAAATTATAATTTTTTTCCAAAAATCAAAGATAAGTGGGTGAACCCTATGGGTGGGTCTTAACAATGGTTAAGCAATATCAATAGAGACACGTGGCAACCTCCTGAACTCCAAGGATTCTGGTTACAAGTGGAGAGAATTTGAAGTCTTTGTAATAATAAACCAAAACCGCCTCACTGTCCTATTTATTTCTCTCTTCGGACCTGCGAAGTTTCAGACTTTCAGTCCTCGACTCCCTCAGTCACCATGGAAGCAAAACTCAAAACCACTCTCTTTTCCATTTTCTTCGTTTTTCTACTTTCTAGCGGTTTCGCAAAACAACTCGAGTACCAATCCCTGGTCTTGGGACCCTTACCGAAACCACCAATCCACAAACCCGACCTCGCATGGAGCGAATCCGAAACCCTAACCCTACCCAAAACCGCCGAAACCGACTCTAAAACCACTCTCACAGTACGTTTGGAACACAGAGACGCTTTAGCCTTCAACGCCACTCCAGAAGAGCTCTTTCATCTCAGGTTAGAAAGAGACACAGTTAGGGTTAAAACCCTAACTGCAATGGCCACTGGTGCGCACGGTAAGAACTTCAGTAGCTCGGTGATCTCTGGACTGTCTCATGGCAGCGGAGAGTATTTTACCCGGCTCGGTGTAGGTACGCCTCCCAAGTACGTTTACATGGTGCTCGATACTGGCAGCGATATCGTTTGGATCCAATGCACACCTTGCCGGAAATGCTACTCGCAGGCCGATCCAGTCTTCGATCCGGCGAATTCTCAGTCGTTCGCCGGAGTATCGTGCGAGTCACCTCTCTGTCGCAAGCTCGACGTGTCCGGATGTAATCAGCGCCGGTTGTGTCTCTATCAGGTGTCGTACGGTGACGGATCGTTCACCGCCGGGGAATTCTCGACCGAAACGTTAACGTTTCGAGGTAGGAAGATCGGGAGGGTCGCGCTCGGGTGCGGCCACGATAACGAAGGGTTGTTCGTCGGCGCGGCCGGGTTGCTCGGCCTTGGCCGGGGGAATCTGTCATTTCCGTCGCAGGCTGGTCGGCGATTCGGCCGGAAGTTCTCATATTGTCTCGTCGATCGGACCTCGTCGACGTCGAAGCCGTCGTCGGTGGTTTTCGGCGATTCGGCCGTATCTGAATCTGCTGTGTTCACGCCGATGCTTAGAAACCCTAGACTCGACACGTTCTACTACGTGGAACTCACTGGGATCAGTGTAGGTGGTAGGCGTGTCCCTAATATTACGGACTCTCTATTCAAACTCGACGCGGCTGGGAACGGTGGAGTTATTATCGACTCGGGTACGTCTGTGACTCGGCTGACTCAACCAGCTTATGTAGCTCTTCGGGACGCGTTCCGAGCTGGAGCGGCTGAGCTGAAGCATTCGCCGGGATTCTCACTGTTTGACACGTGTTACGATTTGATGGATAAGACGGAGGTGAAGGTTCCGGCGATAGTGATGCATTTTGGCGGTGGTGCTGACGTGTCGTTGCCGGCGACGAATTACCTGGTACCGGTTGATAGTAACAGTACTTTCTGCTTCGCATTTGCCGGAACGACGAGTGGTTTGTCGATTATTGGGAATATACAACAACAAGGGTTCCGGGTCGAGTTTGATGATGCGGCATCTCGTATCTGGTTCTCTCCACGCGGGTGCGCGTGATAGATTGCTTCATTGCGCGTGCGTTTGTTCTTTTGTTTTCAAAATTCACACCGTCACTTGCAGTGCTCGCGTGTTGAGTTATCTATGTAATCTATTAACTAAATACAAGTCAATTAACTAAATATAAGTCAACTAAATATAAGTCTAGACTTTTTTCTCCCCTTCTCCTTTCGCCACGTAGGATTATCATCTCATCATATTTTTCTATGTATCACATTGACTTCCTCACTAAGCACACCCAAAAAAAGTTTCTTCTGAATACACGATTTTGTTACGTAACGTAAAGTTTCAGAAAAGATTCAAACTTTTTTTTCAAAGAAAACCATCGAACATCTTCCAAACAATCCATTTCTCTCATCTTTGATTCTCCAAACAAACCAGTTATCGTTCAAACTAATGGTTCTCCACCTGATGGGAACAATTTCAGTGGTTCATCCAATATCTCTCTATCTTCAGTGTATTCAACGATTTCGACTTCAGGGTTTTCTTCTTTACCTATTGTGTTCATATGATTCCTAAGTTGATCGATCAATGATGAAACTTATGAACCAATTCCAAGTTCCAAGTTATATTATTCCTCATTAACGAAAAAGGCAACATATGACAAATGAGGATTGGTGAGGATATGAGGTCAAGGAACACGGGAGAGAAAGAAAGGTGGAGTGGGGGTGGGGCCTGGTATCAATAATAAAGAACAGAAAAAAAACAATATATTCATCTTTTTTTCTTTGGAGAGTACAAAATATTTACCCTGAGATGCTAGACATCATATTCAATGGCCACCCCAACTTCTAAATATTTAGTAAATGAAGTCTTTTCATTTTTTCAGGTAAATATTGCATTAATCGATTCTTTGCATTAATTTGTTTCATTCTATTGCACCTAAGTTCTTTTGGATTTCTCTCTTCTGATTAATCTCCTTTTACTCCTTGGGTCTTTTTTTCAATGTGTTTCTCACCATCGAAATCCTTCTGGATGTTTCCTTATATATGACACAAAATAGGAATGTAGGGGATGGAGGAACGTTAGATGATGGGAGATGCGAGAGTTGGGTTTCTATGAGAAGACTTCACATAGGGACGTGATTGAAAGGTGTGGGTACTTAATTAGATGATAAGAATGGGAATTAAGGGAATGTGGCTTGGGGTGGGTCGTGGGTGCTTAATGAGAAGATCAAGAATGGGAATTAAGGAGCAAAATCATGGTTGGCACGAGAGACTCCAATAACTATGCAATTATAGAAGAGTGTTGAAGTGTCCATTACCAGTGTTTTTTTAAATCCATTACCAATTGAGGTGTCTAATAAAAACGGCCGTTCTTACTTCTTATGCATAGTTGAGAATTTTAATCGAAGGAGTTTGTTAGTGAAGGAGTCTGAATAGGTGGTTGTTGAATAGAAGTGTTTTAATGGAAAACGTGTGAGAGTTTATAGGGGGAGTTGGATTTATCTGTATTCGTGAAGTAGTTATATGTTATAGGAGTCTATTTGTAGATAATTATGAATTTATGTTCGATGTTTATTTTTTTGGGAGTTTTTAGTAAGTTGAGTTGGACCGGGATAATAAAATATCTATTTCACTATCAAAGTGAAAAATATAGAAAAACTTTGTCCCATATTTAAACGTCACCTCACTTAGTGGTTACTATTTGATTAGAAACCAAATCCTCGATCCGATTATCATCCCGGGTCGTCACGTGTCCCTTTTTACACTCACTGAGGTTAAGATTCACCCAGCCCTAGGGTTCACCCACCCATCCTTGATTTTTAGAATAAATATTAATTCTTTTTATAATATTAAAAAAATATTTTTAAGGTTTTGTATGATTAAATACTTAAAAATAGAATTAATATTTTTTTGTGAAAACCAAGGATGGGTGGCGACCAGCGGTGATAACCGGGTTTGTCACCGTAGAGGATTTGGTCTCATTTGATTATTATAAAATTTAAACAATTTTCATGTTGAGCCCCTTCCTTCTGTATTTATTTTTTCTACTTTTTTTTCATATAAATAATATTGTTTCTATGATAGTTAATTAAATTAAATATTTTATAACTTTAAAATAACATAATAGTAACTATTATATTTAGTCTAAATAAATACATAATAATATTATTTTCAATTAAAAAGAAGACGAGAGTAAGTTTCTTTTCATTTAAAGTATTATTATATTTAATCTATTAAATATATAATAATATTATTTACAATTAAGAAGAAGATGAGAGTATTTTTCTTTCATTTAGACGAAGTATTGTGCCAGACTTTCATTTGCTTCTTAATTTAATTATTAAGTCATAATGTCTTTCATTATTAATTAAAATATAAATTAGAGAATTACATATGCTTGATTTTTTAATTATAAATTTATAATATGTGTTTTTTTTTACATCCGTGCATTGCACGGGCATTTTGCTAGTTATTCTATAATACAAGGGTAATTTGGTACAGAATGCCCTTTTGGGTAAGCAATGCTAAACCTTCTCTCAGACAAAACACCTGTTATTTCAGCCAAAAATCAACACCTTTAACAGGTGTTGGGTTTCAGCCGAGAATAGAGAATGCTGTAACCAGGGCTGGTGGGGGGTTTCGGTCAGAACGTTCGAGATGTATTATACTTTTATTTAAATTTTTAACAATTATAAAAATAGATTAAATAAAGAGAGTGTAAACAAAGGCTTGGTTGACAAAATAGTCAAAACAGTTTTAAAAATGCCTTGATATTAAAAATTACAAAATTTTTGAAAAATGCCTTGATAAACAAAAGCATGGTTGAAAATATAGTCAAAATATTAACAACATTCCTTGTTAAGAATATTTTGAAAATTAAAAAAAATATTTAACAAAAATACTTTTCTTTTATATTTATAATTATCAAACTACCCTAAAAAAAAATTGAGTGCTAGCCCTGTTTTACCTTTTATTTTAAAACTTTAAAAACATGTGTAAACTCAACCGATCATGCAAGTAAAAGTGTAAAAGTAGTGATACATGTTGTACATTTCTTGCGAGTTAAAAAAAAGAAGAAGATTGGGACTAGCATTTTTCAACAAATTTAGAAAAATTAACTAAAGAGAGATAAACGGAGCATCTCAAAATAGGTGGGGGGAGGGGGGTGGGAGAATACTAGATCTGGTACATTTGGGAGCACTTGTTCGCTTCTGGTTGGATGCAATTCTTCTTCTACTCGAAATGCGGAGGTCCTCCTACCTATAAAGATCCTCCAACGATCAAGTTAGCATAGAGTTTTAATAAGGGGAGAAAGCTGAGAGAAGAGGATCACAAGTTCAGATATCAGTATAGGCTCAGAGTAGGATTGAGTTTGGGTCCCCTTTCTTATTCCTACCATTTGTAATTTATAGATAGGTCATTAGAATCCATTAGTTGTGTTACCATATAGGTTTCTTAACATAATTAGAGTCTTTCCAAACTCTTTGTTTACGTGATAGGAGAATCGTCATTATTTCGATGTGATCTAATTCGTAGCGTGACAACTCAAAGACTAAGAGGTTTTTGACTTGGTTCCCTGAGCTAAAGGCCATGTCGGAACATTGGATGTTCCTTTTCGAGCTTCACCTCAAGTCAGGAATGTGAAGTGCAACTCGAACTTGGTGTACAACTGTGAAGTTGAGATGTTCCAGCTCGGACCCCTGAAGTTAATCTTGCTAGTTGTCTGCTTTGTGCTATTACCGATTTTTACCTTATCGTAGGAATACTTTGAGAATTATAAAAATAAAGGAGGGGGTTCCGTCAAATAAATCATTTTATGTAATTCCTAAAATATCTCTGCCAAGACATATTCTGGGATTCTCTGTCATCTCTTCAACTGAACTCCTTCTCAAAATTTTAAACTTAGACACATGCAGATGAAAATTGGTTACCATTATTACCATATTGAATCACAACCCATCGTAATTGAACTTGGGAAAGTTCAAACGTATTGACATGTTAACATGTGTCTCTCACTATAACAAATTTACTAGTAGTGACGGAATATTTGTGACGGAAATCCGTCACTAATATGTTTGAGACCGAATTGTAACTGAAATATTCCGTCATTTATTATATTGATGTCATTAGTGACAGAAATTATTCCGTGACTGTTATATTTAGTTTACTAGTAAAGACCCCGTGCGATGCACGGAAATTAAAACAAACAATACATAATATATTATAATGGATTGGAGATCAGGTATAATTATGACGTTATCAACACATGCCCCCTTTAACCTTTATTAACTATGGTTAAGATTCACTAACGGTTTTGAGGAGTGCTTGGGCGATGCTTATGTTTGGGTTGCAAGTGTGGTTGTGTGTGGGTGTGTTTGTGGTGTGTGTGCTTCCTTTGTCTTGCCTTTAGCTATCGCCTTGTGGTGTAGTTGAGTTAACCAAAAAAAAATATTCACTATCTAACACTGGGTTTTTAGAAAACAAAAAAAACTATTAAAAAGTATTAATTCTAAGGTTAAGAATTTTTACCTTAGGGTTAATTTTTTTAGATATTTTTCTAATAACCACGGTTAAATTGTTGAACATTGAAGGTTAGTGAATCATAACTACAATTAATCGGGTTAAAAAAGGATAAGTGTTGACCTATGGGTGCAATTGAACTCAGGGAAAGCTCAATCGCGATTGAATTTGATCCGGTCTCAATGGAAAGACACCCCAATGCTTTTAAGTTATGAATTGAAAAGGCTACAAATTGAAAGAAAAAAACTGTAATAACAATTTTAATCCGCACATCTCAACTCTCTCTCTTCTTCCGATTACGTGTCCCATCCCACTAACTCTTGTAACTCTTTTGTGATTTATCTGCAAATCATGCCTGATGGACGATTTGGAATGGGCATGTCAGCCCCTCCACATAGCAAATAGCCAAAAAAAAAATAACATTGTGTCCACAGAAACTCTTTCCCAATACACACTTTTTTATTTTGGCACTATGGTTAGTCGGGGATAGTATTTGTTCTAGGTGTGGAAACACCATGCTCCTATTGAGGGGATACTTGCTCGACCAAAAAAATAATTACATATATTTGCAATAAAAATAACATATATTACATGTGGTTCTTCTGATTTCCACTTAGCTGGTAGAAAAGTAAAGGAAATTGGCCCAACACAGGAGGGATGGATCATCAACATAAGTTTTTGTTAACAATCATACCTAAAAAAAATGGAAGGGTGTCGAACTGTCTAATAAGACACCCGAGAAAAACAATGATGTGAAACACATAGTGAAACCCACCAACCATCTCCTCTCCCATCCACCTCTTTCCGCTCCCACCATTACTCCTATTGAGCACTTGATCCACTATTAGTAGGGGAATTCCCTTCAAATGGAACAACAAATATCAAAATTGCCCTACATGTTGGCCTAATAGTTCTATTTTGAAGAGTGGACTACCTTCAAATCATCAAAAACCATCGATGTGAACTCCCACAACATTCTTACATCAAGAAAACAAATGATCAGTATGCAAACACCTCTCTCTCTCTCTCTCTCTCCATACATACAAACTATAAAGAAATGCACTTAGTGATAGAAAGAAGTGGTGAGATAGGGTGGAGGAAGGACTGAAACGACAGAAATATGTGCAGATGAAATACTAAAGATGGCCAATATCAAGCATTTCTAAAATTTCAATTAGAAGAAAGACTGCCGAAACCAAAATTCAATTCATCAAATCACCAACCCTCAAAAACTATAAATACACGGATATCTGATTCTATCATAAGATTGAAACGGTAGGGAGATAAAGAGAGGATGATGTACGTTCAAGAGAATTTATGGGAGGGGCGTTGCATCTGCTCTTCTCTATAAAACGACAGGGAGACAAAGAGAGGAGGATGTGCATTTAAAAGAAATTATGGGAGGAGCGTTACATCAGCTCCTCTCTATGAAATTAAAACACTCAAAAAGCAAAATATTGCAAAGCTTCTTTGGAGCTGAATGGGGAAACATACATGTTGATATCTATGTAATCTATTAACTAAATATAGCCAGACTTTTTTCTCCCCTTCTCCTTTCGTCTTTCCCCCCATCTCCTTTCGTCATGCAGGATTATCATCTTACTATATTTTGTCCTTTCGTCTTTTCCCCATCTCCTTTCGTCATGCAGGATTATCATCTTACTATATTTTGTCACGCGTCACATTGACTTCCCCAATAAGCACACCCAAAAAAATTTCTTCTGAATACACGATTTTGTTATGCAACGTATCGTTTTGGAAAAGATTCCAACTTTTTTTAAAAGAAAACCATCAACATCGTCCAAACAATCCATTTATCTTAGTGTCTCTGATCTTTGATTCTCCAAACAAACCAGTTATCGTTCAAACCAATGGTTCTCCACCTGATGGGAACAATTTCAGTGGTTCATCCAATATCTCTCTATTTTAAGTGTTTTCAACGATTTCGACTTCAGGGTTGTCTTCAATTGGCTAAGGTGAGACCATTTATTCTCTCTTTTTTCTTCTTCACCTATTGTGTTCATATGATTCCTAAGTTGATCAATCAATGATGAAACTTACAAACCAATTCCAGATCACTCAATTTTGGATTGTTCCACGTTATATTATTCCTCAATAACGAAAAAGGCAACGTATGACAAATGGGGTTTGGTGAGGATATGAGGTCAAGGAACACGGGAGAGAAAGAAAGGTGGAGTGGGGGTGGGGCCTGGTATCAATAATAAAGAACAGACAAAAAAACAATATATTCATCTTTTTTTCTTTGGAGAGTACAAAATATTTACCCTGAGATGCTAGACATCATATTCAATGGCCACCCCAACTTCTAAATATTTAGTATATGAAGTAGAGATAAGACAACCCCCACTTTTCATTTTTTCAGGTAAATATTGCATTAATCGGTTCTTTGCATTAATTTGTTAGATTTAGCTCATTGGTGATGGAAATTATTCCGTGACTGTTAGATTTAGATCATTGGTGACGGAAATATTTCTGTATAAAATGGGCTTTTAGAACCCACAAAAACAAAAATTTCCCCCAAATTTCTCTCCTGCTCTTCTCTTCTCTATCAGCAAAACCCCTCAAGAGGGTTTTCGTGGGTGTCGGCGATCACGAGGTCTTTCTTTCTTTTCACGGAAATACCAGTCCTCCTCTCGGCATCATCTCCAGTTGTCGCATCTCACCGGAGCTCTTCATCGAACACCGGAGATTCCTAGGTTTTCGTGGGTACCGATGACCACGCGAAGCTATCACCATCAGAGATTCTTCGGGTTTTCCCGAGTTCTGGCCACGACAAAGTTTTGATCCAAGGTATTCTCCCCACTTCTCCCGTTTTTCTCCTCCATCACTTCCATTGGGGTTTTTTTTAGGAAGCGTAGTAGAAGTTCGATAATCTCCACTCTCACAAGAGATATGCTAAGCGAGGTTTCTCAGTTTTTTCCCATCTCTATCAATGTTTATTTTATTTTATTTTTCTGTAATTTTTCCACTTTGGATGATGGATTTTCGTGGGATTTTCTCTTTAATGCAGCAAACCACTAACATGCAACTAAAAAAAACTACTAACATGCAATTTTCTGATACGAGTAATGGGGTCAAACAGTTGTTCTTCATATCTTCAGATTTTTTTCCTTTTTCCCTTTAAATCTCTAGGTGATTTTTTAATGGGATTTATTAAAAAAATTTAATAAGTTGGTCTCCTTTTATGATATTTTAGACTATTTTGATACATTTATTTGTTCATTGTGGTCCTAAAAAAACCACTAACATGCAACTAAAAACCACTGTTACTAAGTCCTAATTGTCACCGATGATTGATACATACTAACACCAGATGGAAAAAGAAAGAAAAAAAATTCCAATAACCCCCCATTGCATTGCATGATCCAATAAATACCATCTCTCTTCCTTTGTTCTGCTAAAATAAAATTTATTTAAATTTCTTTCTTTTAATCTATCCGAAGGAGCCCTAGAAACCTTAGAGAGACGACTCCCAAATGGTAAGTTCTCTCTCTCCCTAATTTGTCCTTATTTTTAGGGTTTCATCCTCTCCCTAATGAAGTTAGATTTTTTTTTTTCAAATCAATCAAATTGAATTCTCGTAATCTGCTCCTTTTTTTTAGGGATGAAGTTAGATCTATTTTATTATTTTAAATCAATCAATGGAATTCTCCCTATTCTGTTCTTATTTTTTTGGGTTTCCTCATATTTGCCGAATGAAGTTGCATATATTTTTTTTAAAAAAAATCAATCAGTAGAATTGTGTTTCTTCCAAACTGAATGTATGATTTCATTCTTTATAGGGTTTAATGCAAAATCTCTATCTTTGACCACTTGCCTTACACAATTTTAAATCTAAGATTCCTATTCCCTTTTCTTAGCATAGGTGGTGACTCTTATTATTAATTATTTCTTGTAATTTTTAGTATTTCTTATTAGGATTTTTTCAAATTTGGAGTGGAGCTAAAACCCATGTCCACAATAGTAATTAAACAAGCTATTATATAGTAATTAAGTTTCATTGTCTGCAACTTCCATTGGGTTTTCAGTTGCTGCATTGGGTTCAGTTGTGGGCACAATTTTAAATCTAAGATTCCTATTCCCTTTTCTTAGCATAGGTGGTGACTCTCGTTGTCGGCATAATATCCAGTGGCCACATCTCGTCGGAGCTCCTCATCGAACACCTGAGATTCTTGGGTTTTCAATCTCATTGTCTGCAACTTCCATTGGGTAGGTTACTACAAACGCTCAGAATCCAATCTCCGTCACTATTAGTATTAGTGACGGAAAAGTTTCGTCACTGCTCGGTAGTTTTGTTGTAGTGTTAAGAGAAAGGTTTTTAAAACTTGGGTATTTAGGGAATAACCCTAAACTTGAGAGGTAATCAAGGAAAAACTCTAATATTTCTCACTTAAGAATTTTTTTTTTTTTGTCTCGCTTTTGATCACTCTAGTAGATATTCCTAAAACTACATTTAGTCCATAGGTGTATCATTTCACAGAAAGTTTTGGACAAGTTATGAATGAACAATTATGGGGAACAATAAATGGTACATGTCTACAGTAAAAATGATTTGATTATAATGTGGTGTTAGTAGGGGTGTCAATGAGTTGAGTGAAACCAAGTTATTGTTGGAGCTCGGCAATTCAGTAGGGCTTGCTCACAAGTGAATATACTCAAGCTTGACTAGGATTTTTTAATTTTTTTTTCTAATGAACTAATCGAACAGAATTCACGATTTGGCTTAGTCAAAGCTCAATGTTGTTCAACTCAAATCCTTAAAACAAGTCGAATAAAATTTTAAAATTATGATCAAGATCACCATATAATATTAATAGATAGCCGTATTTGAGTCGAGCTTGTCTCGAGCTTAATTTGAGTTAAAATTTTCAGGCTTGAGCTCAAACTTCATTCAATTTGAGCCGAGTACCTTAATTCAAATTTCATATTTATTTGTAATCTACACAAAATTAATTCAATCATACACAAATCCTTCAATCCAGAGAATAGAATGTGGGTTTGTGCTTTTAGCTTCTCTAACATTCTTTGTTGTTATTATTATTATCTCTTAAACATATTTATTAAGATTAAAAAAAAAAAAATTATATACGTAGGGAGTTGGTCCCCAACTCTCACTCCTATGAACCTACACATGTGAGAGGCAAGAGCTCCCTACCAAGTTGCCAGAAAAGAGGAGAGAGTTGACACTACAGCAAAACTATCGACCAGTGATGGAAATTTTTCCGTCTCTAATACATCCCTTTTAGTGACGGAATTTATTTCCGTCACTAATGTCCCGTCTCTAATAGGGTATATGACACTTATGCATGATTTTAAATTCCACGAAGGACAAATTTGATATTAGTGTCACTTGCTTTGCATCAAAAACTCAATTCACTTTTCAATCGTCACAATCCTTTGGGCTTTATTCCTTTTTCTTCTATGGATTTGGCCACTTTATTTTGAGTTCATCTTGTTGATGATCGATTACTCTCTCTGTAGATTCATGGTTTGTTTTGACTTCATCTTCATTGCCTATTTTAATATGATAGTTATTCTTTTCCCTTTCTCTATGAAATGGTGGGAAAATGAAATTTCTGAAAGAGACTTAAAATTTCGTTGCATCGGAACTGTTGGGAGCTAATATTCTTTGGATATTATGTCGTGATTGCAATTTATGCTCTTTTCATCTCCATACCATTTAATACTTTCTATGTGTGTGTTGATTATTTTTCCCCCTTTTTTGGTGCATTTACAGTTTAGAGAATCAGGCTGCAAAAATTGTGTGATAGATAGCTTTGGAAGAACCATAAGAGAATGTTTATTTCACACACTTAACTTTTATTTTATAAAGAGAATCACTTGGTTGTTATTAAGGCTACCATTACATACTATTTAGACAGGGGTTTCAGATCTCTTCTAAATAATCTAACTTCAATGACTATTCCAATAATTCCTACAAGCATGGCGGGGAGAGTTGAGGGGTCCCTTATTGGGGATTGGGTTTGTATTTCAACTTGTTTATGGGTGAAGTTTGAGTCCAAGTTATTATCACCCGAACCCAAACATGACTGTGGGTGGGTGGGTGTGTATAAGGTGTATGTGTTGTATAGTGTGTGGGTGAGTGGGTGTGTATAAGGTGTATGTGTTGTATAGTGTGTGGGTGAGTTTGTGTTTGTGTTTGTGTGTTACCAAAAGAAAAGGAAATAGTCTCACATTGTTGGGCTCTAAGAGTTATAGTGTACCGATATAGCTTGAAAAGCTTAGCCTATATTTTGCTTCATCTTGGTTTGTGTATTTTAACAAAATAAGAAAATTTTGGATCTTATTACGCATTTTATGGATATATACAGTCAAAAATTAAGTTGAAATTACGTATTGCATCGTTATATTCTTTTCAGTATTATATAATAATTAAACTTTCATTCCCAATTTACAGGAGTTTAGAAATTGAAAATTTATTAGGCATGTTTTACAAGTACACGAGATGGGTACCTTCAGATGAAATTGGGATCTCAAAGCTGCAATCCTAGTAAACATTGTTGTTCTAATGTCAATTAGTTAAAATGATCACTATAACAAATTAAACCTAGAAGTGACAGACTATTATTGACAGAAATTGTTCCGTCACTAATACATCACTTATAGGGACATAAATAAAATCCATCACTAATGTTCTGTCTCTAATAGAGTATGTGATTGAGTTAAGCCTAGGGGAAGCCTAGGCTTTCCCTATATAAGGTAACTATCCTTATATTCACTCACCTCTAGGGTTCATCCAACATTGATTTATAGGAAAAAAATATTAATCATAATTTAGTTAAGCTTAATCATAGTTAAAAAAAAAGTGTTAAAAGGGACATAGGGACACAATGGTCAGCCAGGAAGGGGACCTCGTGGTCCCCTAAATAACGAAACGCTGGTCTCCATTAGCCCACGCCCCACTTTTTAACACTCACCAACTGTGGTTAAGATTAACTTATCCCTAACGCTAACAAAAAATATTGGCTTTAACTTAGTTAAGCTTAACCAAGGTAAAAAGGGATGTTAAAAGGGACATGAGGACACGACGATCAGATACATAACCGATGCCCAGGTCCGCTAAATACTGCTCTACTAGTCTGTAAAGTCCATGTTTTTTGTGTTGGCTTGTTCCGTTGTCAAAATAAGTGAGTTTAGGTGATTAGGTGTGTATCTTGTGTCTTTACCGTCAAGCATCCATGACAAGTGAAGTTGAAGAGCGTTGAAGACTCGGTTGATTATTTCCTTCATAGGATGGTAAGTGACTTAAATACCATGTGACCATAGGTGGGAATTGAGTTAGAATAATCCTAATATGATGCCTTAGGTGGTAAGTATCCTAGACTAATCATATGGACTCTAGGTGATGAGATATGTAGTGCAATTCAAGTTAAGAATTCTGAAATTTCTCAAAAAATCAAGGTTGCTTGTAGGTGGCATATCTCTCAAACCGTAGATCGGATTTTGCTCTATAATATATCAAATCAATCGCGTTGAAAATATCTACAACTTTCGTGAATAATGAAAGAACCAAAGTGAAGTTTGAAAATTGGGTCAGCACCTCAAGGTCGACCCTCGGCGTTTTGGGTCGACCCTAGGTCTAAGATTTTTTGTATGGGAAAATTGGACAGAAGCTTGCATATCTCAGGGTCGACCTTGGAGGATAGTTGGGTCGACCCAAGGCATGGAGGACTAAGAACTGAATGATTGTAGTGTCGAGTCCGAAGGAGTCAAGTGTGAGTTTTGTAAGTTCTTGTTAACTTTGTCTTAGTGGATTCTCATGACTGGATTAGGTCCCGTGGTTTTTTCCAGAAGGGTTTCCACGTAAAAATCATTGTGTTGTGATTTGCTTAGTTTTTTATTTCCGCACTTGAATGTTTTCATCTCTTAAGTTAATAACTTAATTGTTAAAATATTAAAAATGGTATATAGACTTTTAGGGAAACCGAACCATCCCCTCTTGGATTTGTGAATTCTTGAATCAAACATAGATTTGAGATTTACCTTGTTTTTTCATAGTCAATAGGTAATGGCGGACCGGGCTAGGTCCGTAAGGGCACAACATTAACCCTGCCCCAAGATAAGAGGGCCTTGCAATTTTGGGGTCTACCCGGCCCGGTCAAGCACCCTCATTTGAGGGGGATTTGACATGCTTACGCTTTTGACATCTCATCACTTATGAGAACAACAATTCCAAAACACCGATGAAGCATCAATCAGGACACTTTTCTATAAGAACTGTTATGACTAAATGTAAAGCTACCAGTTTAGAATATATTAGGTGCATACTTAGACCAGTTCTATTAATTTATTCCGGTTAATAGGCCTAATTTCCAACTCACATAAAGATGCAGATGCATGGGTTAGGAATAAACATATAGCACACTCACACACTTATACATGCACACAATATAATTGATGATCCATGATGTTAACTAGAAGTTATAACCTTCACTTCAGCAAATCAAACTAAGTAAGACACTTCTATTTCGATAATGTGCACATTAAGATAGATGCTCCAAATATGCTCATACTGATTGATGTTCTGAAATTACATGCTAACAAAAGCATCACATATTATCAAAAATCTTAGCTTTCAATGATACCGCTTTAGAGACACATTTCTCATTCCTAAACTCCATAAATTCATGGACCTTTTTTTATATAAATAATTGATTTGGTATGAGATCTTTTTCATTGTTATGTAGTATTATGAGTGGTGTTCTCCGCAATAATATTATTGTTACTCTTCTTCTTCATTTTACCATTTTAATTATATAGTAATTCTATTGTTATATGGTTATTGGCTGTATAAACATATAATTTAAAAAAGAGTTCTTCATCTTCTTAATCAATGTTGATCGTTAATATATGTTATATAAATTGTTAACAATCTTATTGTTAATATATATATATATATATAACCATTATAAAAGAGGTTTGTGACGTCAATAGTTCCATCAAAATTGACTATTAGTGATGGTCATATTTTCATCACAATTGACTATTAGTGATGGACATATGTCCGGAATAGTGAAGGTCAGGTTTTCCATTCAAGTTTATTGTGAATGTGCATGCATTGAAAATTAGATCTCCCGTTCAAAAATTGTTGTGTGATAAGTACCTCTCTTATCATAAATATGTAACTTTCCGGTTCCTTATACCTTATATAGTCACAGCTGTGGGTGAAGCTGGGCACTTCACTTATATGGCTGTCAAAATGCGAAGATGTTCTCAATAGTTGAGATGTAGTTCTATCTCGAACTATTGTAGTGGAGACTACACATCAGCATATGGGTGCTTAAATGTATACTGACTGATTGCATTCAATGAAAGACCTCTTGTATAAACATACTATCAGATAGTTGGTCTCTCATTCACATTGAACGGTTTCGATGATCCTTAGATCTGATGAGTTCATCTATGACTGGGCAGTGATCTGACTGTTTTGATTCCACCAATGTATTTTCTAACTTAGGAAATACAATACAGTGACAGTTGGATAATCAGAAAGTTGTTCGAGTCATGATGAATTTCAAACAAGAAATTCATGCTCATTAATTTGAGAGATTATCCAAGTTCCGGGTAAGACGGTTGATTAAGTTCAAATCCTGCGCAGGTGATTTTGAAAATAAAATAAGTTTGAAATATACTTTTATTAAAATGTATTATACTTATAAAAAGATTTTTTCAAAATATTTCACATGAGAAATTGTTTTTCATGGCTTAATCATAAGTCTTGGAAACCCAGATGATTTGCAATGGGCTATGGGTTAGATAATATGTCAATCTCGAAGGCCCATTATGGATAATGTATTTGGAATGATAAATCGAATTTAAAAGTTCATGTGGCGGGATCCGTAATGGTTAATGTTCATACATTAGGATTCAATTACAACATAGATATCTCACGTCACTTGCAATTCCGATGTAATTCTCATTTAGGGTCAATGGGATAACATTGGATAACCAGGGTAAGAATGTCCCAGAGCAATCTATGGAGGTGCTCACATAAGAAATACAAGCTCAATAATTGATTAAAAGTTAATCAATTATTTTAAGTGATTAAAAGTTAATCATTTAACTAAATAGATTATTAGTTAATCTATTGTTTAAATTAATTATTAATTTAAACTAAGGGATTATTTTAGTAATTATTTGATTAACATAATTAAAGGGGAAATGGGTTGGACCCATATCCATAAACCCATTAAAATGGACCTTTAATATGGGCCAAAGCCCATGGGTTTAAACCCTAGGGTGGGGCACCCACTTGAGGAGTCCTAATTGGATTAGGATTTGTTTAATTGAATAATTATTGAAATATAATTCATTTTATTATGGAATTAAAATCTAAGTGTTGGATTACAATTAGGATTAAGATGTTATTGTAATTAGATTACAATAAGGAGTTTTAACTCCTCAAATCCTACGCCCCATAGAAGCTCACGCCCTCCCTTGTGGATTCCTAGTTTGACTAGGTTGCCTACTTTGGTGTAGGATGTTGACTTATCCCTTTTAATTAAGGAATCCTCTTATAATATGGACTCTTTAATTAATAAGATTACTATAACTAAAGTAGTTATAGATTAAATAGGAGTTTATTTAATTAATAATAAGAGTTATTATTAATTAATAAATCCTACTAGATAAGATCAAGTTAGAGTAGGATTAGGATAAGATCCTAGTCTATAAATACCCCAGCACCTTAAACCATTAAGTAGAATTCTCCAGAATTTTTTCTCTCATCTCCTCTCTCTCTCCAAACCGTGAGCCCTAGAGGAGACCCCTAGGGATTTTCGTGAGTTATATTGGTGGTCCTAGTTGAGTTTTGCAAATCTAGGGTTTTGAACCTTAGTATTATTGGTGATAGAAGGTCTACACCCTTGATTCATCTTCTTCCTCTTGCTTCTATAATTTCAAAGGAGATTCTAAAGCTTCGTGGAGATAGCGAAAAACAAGGATCGAGTTTCTAGTATTTTTTCGGAGAAATCTCTACAAAGAGTTATGACGGTTCGAGTGAATTAAGCTTCACCGGTGAAAAACATTCACCGAGGTGATATGACTAAAACTCTTAGATAATTTTGATGCTTTTTATGGTGTTAAGATCTAGGGGATCCAATTTCCGCATAAATTTTTATCCAGATCCCCCTTCAAACTTGACATACACGAGTAAATGCTTCTAAATTCAAATAATGAAACAAGAACAACAAATGAGCTTGTATATAAAAGTCTTTGGGTTGTGTAGTTGAAGCTTTGAGAGATTTTCCGAAATAATGCAAAGATCGAAGGGAATAGGAGGAGGGGGCTTTTTGTGAGTTAGACAAACAAATATCCACCATAAAATTGGTAAGAAGAGGCTGTAGAAGCGACTTGACTCCACAAGTAATGAGGGAGACATCATATATATGGGTAGACTTGGGATCTTCTCCAGTTGTAGTTGTCGGGGAGACTACCAGTAGGAGCAAATTCGGACATGCATCTTATATGCATGCGCCCCAAAACATTGTACATGCAACAAGGGGTATGTGGCACTTCATTTGGTGTAGCTGATTGTCTCCCTGCCAGCTATAATGGAGAAGATACCAAGTCATATGGGTAGCACAATTGGTGAATGAGGGGTGTTGCTGGCCAGGATCACACCTCAGGAAGCGGAGGTCTTGAGCTCGATTTCCTTTACCCTTGTTGGCCACCTTCAGGGATTTATCCCTTCTTTCTTGGTGCATGTGGATTGGGGGGTTTTGCACATGCCCGAGATTTAGTCGGGTGCTCGGCCAGACACCCTCATTACTCAAAAAACAAAACAAAAAAAAAGTACTGACCCCAAATCTTTGTGTGTTAAAACTTACATTTTATGTTTTCCAAAGATAGGTTCTGTTGATTAAGAACACAAAGACAAAGATGTACCCATGTTTACAAAGGTTTTAGTTATGGACAAATCCAAACCAAAATTAGCAATAACTGTTGATTTTATAATTTAGAAAAATAAAATAAAATAAAATTCCCATGACAAGAATGAAGGTTGAAGCCTGGAAGGACTGCTAACCAATTTGCAACCCAACTCAGTAATTACTCACAAATAAGAAAAAGATTGAATTCCTCCCTTGCTACAACTATATAAAGGTGAAAATGAGATATTTTAAAAATAAAACCATTGGAACTGCAATTTTTTTATACTCAAAAGTTAATTACTAGAGCTTTGCTAACTCTTTGTATTTGCCAATATCTTCTCAAGCAATGATATTTGAATTACACCACCATGGTTATTCGCAATTTCTGTTCTGTGAGCCCACTTAGCTTAGAGGTTAGAGCATCACATTTGTAATGAGATGTCATCGGTTCGATTCGGATAACTGACTTTTCTTTATTTGTTCAATTTATTACAAAGTATGTGTTCCTCATGGGAACAGACTCGGTTCAAGTCCCTTAGGATGACTGTGACAATTCATACCCACTTATTATCTAAACGAAGTGGTTTGCAGCCTTGGAAATCAAAGAGTATGGATTAGCAACAGCCTCTCATTCTGTTGTAGATATGCTGGCCTACCCAATAAAATATTTAATGTTTTTTTTTTTTTTAATTTAATAGTTGGAAAGTGGTTTAAAATTTTTTGTTTTTCAATAATTCTATTTGGATAACAAGTGATTTAATTAAATTTATAAAATCACTACCATTTTATTTTGACAAATACTACCTTTAATAATTTAGACCTATTTATTTATTTTAAAATTATTTTTTAGTAGTTATTTATCTAATGATTATATTATAAAGTTTATGGTAAAAAATAGTCAAAGTCAAGCACACCCAAAAGGCTGAGGCATGTTTAGATATCAAGGGATAATAGTTGAAAGATGGTTAAAAATTTTATGTTTTTCAATAATTCTATTTGGATAACAAGTGATTTAATTAAATTTATAAAATCACTTCCATTTTATTTTGAAAAATACTGCCTTTAATAATTTAGACCTATTTATTTATTTTACAATTATTTTTTAGTAGTTATGGGAGATGTAATGCCTCACTATCAGAAATGAAATATCTAACTTTTCCCAAAATATATATATATATAAAGTTTATGATAAAAAATAGTCAAAGTCAAGCACACCCAAAAGTAAAACATACCGTTCCTTACTTTAGATTTTTGTTTTTAATTGGAGTGGACCAATAACATGCCTCCTTAGCCTTAGGGATAATTTCTTTTTGGGTAACCTAGGGTGTCCCCAACCCTTCGGGTTAGTACTAAATCTCCGGGATGTCCCATCCTGTCAAAAAAGTCCGGAAAATCATCCGGGTAGGAATAGCCCCAACGTGGGAGTGAGAAATGGAACTTCCATCTTGGCGAGTTGCCCAAGAACCACTTGTCCACCCCTTTGGAATATACTAGAGTTCATTGTTGATTGCCACTCTAGATGAACAGGTCACCAGATTGGATGGCCATTGTTTTATGAGGAATGTTAGCTCTACTCTCAGTCAACTCATACTCTCACTCTCTACTAATCATTTGTCCATTTTTTTATGAAAAATTGCTTTAATTTCAATAAAATGGACATGTGATTGATGCATAGT
Organism: Tetracentron sinense; assembly: GCA_015143295.1. NCBI lineage: Eukaryota > Viridiplantae > Streptophyta > Magnoliopsida > Trochodendrales > Trochodendraceae > Tetracentron > Tetracentron sinense. The sequence continues at coordinate 30,960,257 of CM026551.1, forward strand.
GAAAGTAGAGTAGGGTTAGTACTCCTCTTGTTTTACACTCTTTTTTCATGTCAATAATGTTTTGTTCAGTTGGTTTGAAACTCGGATTGGACCGGCGGTTGAACCGATAAAATTCTGAACGGGCCAATCCATCTCCCCCAAAACCACTAAAATCATATCGTTTTAAAAATTGGCTTTGAAACCAAGAACCGGACGAACCAGTCGGTTCCAGGGATCGATGATAAAACCAGGAAAAATCGGAAGAACAAGCTGAATAATAATAATAATTTTATTTTTTTTAAAAAAAGGAGACTAACGAAAGGAACCGGTCACTCATCCGGTTCGACGCCGGTCCGGTCACGAAAACATGGACTTTGTCGTTAGTCTCCCCCGATATATAATAGAGGGGCACCGCCATTTCAGTTACAAACGCCCAAAATAAAACCTCAAAATAGAATAGAGCTTTCGGATCGAATCAATCTCTGTTTAGAGTTTAGGGTTTAGAGTTTAGAGAGAGAAAGGGGAGTAATGGTGGAGGAGGAGAGAGAGGGAGGGAAAGTGAGATCATTAATAGAGAAGGCGACGAATTCAACAGCTCCGGAGGTAGACCCTCGCCTTCTGAAATCTATCAAGTTGGTGGTTCGTTCCTCCGACTCAGAGGTTCGACTCTCTGTCCAAACCCTAATGGAGAAGATGAAGAGAGACCACTCCCAGGTTCTTTTACTCTTTTATAGGATTTCAATTTCCTTAATTTAGTTTCTCTTGATTTATGTTCTAACGTTAATCCCTCATGATTTTATGAATCGACGGGATTTTTTGATGCTGATTTGTTCTTGTATTTATGAATTTGTGAGATTACCCTGCTTTGATTGATTATTTTTTTAACGGAGAATAAGAAAAATCTAGGTTTTCAATGAGATGGTAATGAAATAGGGTAGTCAAACATCCTTGGTGACCCCAGGCGGTAGACCGTAGACCCCCTGAGAGCCTGAGGCGGTCGCCTGATGAACCCTTCCACTAATATGAACTCTACTTCTCTGGCATCTTGCATTTTAGGTGCCGTTTGGCATCAATTCTGATGATTCTCTCGTTCTGGAAAAGAGTTAGTCCTCAGAAGAAGTTATAATCATAATTAATTCTATGCAGGGAACGCGTTTGGCAACTTTTAGCGATAAATAATTATGAAGAACAGAAACATTAGAATTAGGTTTGGATGAAAAAACAAACAAGATCATTTTTGGTCTATTAATGTTTATTGACATGACAAAAGTTCATAAAAAGTTATAATTCAAAGAATATACAGTTATCCAACAAAATATATGAATCAGTCTCTCGTGACTCCGTAATGCGCAATTGCAATCTCTTGTCGACCTTGTGCCGTTCCGATTTCTATGGCTACTGAAGTATCTGCATTACTTAGTATTGGTGCAATATACTTAAAAATGATAAATCTTCACAATCTTCATCATCAGAGTTTTCCATCCTAGTAGTTGGATCCATCCAAGTTGTGCAATCAATCATATAAGCATGTCACAAATAACAATATAGAATTAAAAATAAACATAAGCAAAACAAATATACAAGCTAAAGAACAAAAGTATCTTATCTTCAACGCCATAAAGGCGTCCAATTCATGAAATAAGAGAACATAGATAACAGAGTAACAAGTAGCAAAAGAGTAGCACACTAGCATACTATATAAAAGTTTAGCAAAATAAGAAAATAACAACCATATCCACCTCTGTGTGGTAGTCGAAAGACTCTAAACACCCTGTAGCAGAACATAAATAGCAGTGATCATGGTTAATGTCGTATCCACCACAATCATCCGCACCATTACCATCAACCCCATCAAATTTCTTTGACCGAAACCCAGTCACAGGTAGTTCTAGAATCAGCGATGTTCCGTCCATCAAGGTTCTGTCCGAAGGGGACATAACCCCGTGAAGAGAGTGAGAAAGGGACGAAGGGCACAAAGGGGGGGAGAGAGAGAGAGGACCTACCTTACCGGTTTGCAGCCCTCCTGAAAAGAAAGTTGCCAGAGAGATGGAATAGCCAAGGTGGTCAGCGTGAGAGTTTATGGCCGAGGGTCATTGTTGTAAAATATGGAGAACTCTCTTGTTGGAAACCTAAGGAGGTGCGGGGTTCTCATGGTGTTGGTTTTTGGAAATGTATCATGAGTGTGGCTAAGTTACTCGACCTTCACATTAGGTTTAAGGTCGGGAATTGGTCTAAAACCCTCTTTTGGAAAGATATATGATATGGTCCGTTGAGACTTCAGGATAACTTCGGTAGCATCTTCCACCTTTCCCTTAATAAGGATGCTTTAGTTTCTCACTGTGTAAAGAAGGGAAGGTGGGTAGTGAGTCCGTGTGGTGCTCCCACCTGCGCCGCAATCTTAATGATTGGGAGGTGGAAGATTTCCAACTCCTCTTGAGGAGACTGAGTTCCTCATTTGTTGTCCCTCAGATTAGAGATTGTACGTTATGGTCTAGGAGCAACAAAAGTCGGTTTTCAGTGAGATCTTCATTACAGTCCCTTGGCAGATTATCAATGCACTCCTTTCCTCATAAGACTGATTGATTCACAGGAGTTCCATCAAAGGTATCTTTCTTCCTCTGGGCTGCAATACTGAATAAGATTCTTACCATTGATCATCTAAAGAGTAGAGGGTGGAATTTGGCAAACCGTTGTTGTTTGTGTCTAACCACAGAAGAGACGGTTGATCACTTGACCTTGCACTGTCCGGTTGTCTTTGGGATTTGGGTCTTCTTCTTCACTAGGTTAGGTGTAGAGTGGGTCTTTCCTTCCTCCTTGCTGAACTTCTTAGCAGGTTGGAAATTGACGACAATGGTAGGGTCTAAGGAAGCGATTTGGTTTAAGCTACCTGGAGCTATCTCATGGGGGGTGTGGAAGGAATGAAATTGTCACTCGTTTGACAATTTCTCATCTTTCAATTCTCTCATACTCACCTGTTTTCGGCGCATGATTATGGATTGGTCGTCTATTACTCCTTTGGGAGATGAAGTGGGGGCTATTTTGTTGTGAGACGCTCTACCCCTTGTTGTCGAGCCATTGGCTATGGTTTCTATGTTTTCCCTTTCCATGTTGTTTTCGCTTTGTTTGCTTTGCTTTCCTTGGTTCACTCATTGTGAACTTCTTTGTATGCTCGTTTCTCTTTATATATATTGATGTCTTGATTACCGATAAAAAAAAAAGAAAGTGGTCAGCGATGGTTCACTCTCAAAGAAATTACGGGTGAGAGTTGTGAATCCGTGTTTTCATTCCTCTTCAAGAAGTAGTTCTTAAAAGTAAAATTTTTTTACTCAGTTCTAATTCCAAAATGAGAATGTTTCTCATAACTGTTTCGAATTCTGCACCAGTCAAACACTATTCTTTGGTTTCTATTCCCAGGGAATAGAGAATTGTTCCCCGGGAGTAATGCCAAATGGCCCCTTAATTAATTACTAGATGCAATTAAGCTTATAAAACCTAAAAACCTTATGAATGTACATACACATTAATAAATAATTGAATGCATGACTGAAACCATCATTAGCAATGATCGAAACCCAACGATTGCTGAGCTCAACTGCAGAAGGAAAAATAAAAACAGAATTCTAACGCGAGAGCCATGGTTTTTAACTGGAGAGTACATATGGGTGAGGGAATGTTCTTATTTCCCCTTTTCTTTTTCTGCCTTGGCAACCACCTGAGGTGCATGAGGCAGTGCCTTTAACAACCATGGGGTAGTTCGTGCTCCCAGACGGGTTCTTAATCTTTTAAAAGTTAACTCAAGGAATGAACAACAAAAATACCATTAAAAAACAAGTCTTTCATAATTTTCCATTCTAATTGATTACTGTGATTAGTGATTTGTGTTCGGCATTCGCTGAAAAAAACATCTTTTTCGTTATAAGATTGTTTAGTGACTTTAGTCCTATAGAAATGCTGATCACTATTTGGTTTCCTATCCTGATTTGTATTCCGTGTTGTAATTGTTTCAAACCAATTAACCAATTATGTCATAAGATTGTGAATCTGTGATTGTAGGTGTTGGGAATGGATTATACAAATTGTATATTGGGATATCAGCGTAAAGTGACAATTTTGATGTCATCCATGCTATATCAAAATGATTACCCCTGCTCTAATTCAATTTTACCTTAATCTTGAGCTTTTTTGTGAGGAAGGTTGAATTCTTGGATCCTAGAAAATAATTTACTTTATAAGCAAGATAAGGAATATACTTTCACTACAGATCGGGATGTAGGGTTATCCATATGGATTTCAAACTATCTGGAGAGAAATTAGATGCACTATCCATCTCCATTGGGATTGAATTGTCCAAGTAAATCTACATTTCCATTGATTAGAGTCCACTTTTTGAAGATTGAAAAATATATTTTTGTATATTTGCGTTTGGTTTTGGTATCTTTTGATTGCCAGAGGCAGTTCCTTGTGTCTAATTTATTTGAGGGCTTCTAGTTAAGTTTTCATAATCAAGAGTCTAGAGTTGAAGAAAATATTGACTTCAAGATGTGGTGTTCTTAAATGCTGGAAAAAACGGACAGTTTGACGTTGTGATTTGTTTCTCATTATTAATATTCTTATATATTAATTTTGTGTGCTTTCAAGTTGATTCCTTCTCAAATTCCAATCCTTTGTGTTGCTGAGTTTATGGCTTCATATTTATTTGCCTCTGAGACTGTGAAAAGAAAAGCTTAGCTTGGAATGGGTTTTTTGCTTTGCAGGTACGGTACCTTGCACTTCTCATAATTGATGAATTGTTCATGCGGTCAAAGCTATTTAGGTCCCTCTTTGTTGTGACCTTGGATCAGTTTTTGAGTTTAAGTGTCGGATTCAGAAGACACCTGCCACTGCCTGCCCCACCAGCTGTTGCATCTGTTCTGCGTTCGAAAGCAATCGAATTTTTAGAGAAGTGGAATGTTTCATTTGGAATTCATTACAGACAGCTAAGATTAGGATTTGACTACTTGAAAAACACTCTTCGATTCCAATTCCCAAATCTTCAGCAAAACGCAGCTCGAATACAGCAAGAGAGAAGGGAAAGGGAGATTAGATCAAAAGAGATTTTACTGAAAAAGTTTGAATCTCTAAAGGAAAATCTCTCTTCAATCAAGGATGAGATACAGTTAACAATTGATGAGATAAGGGAATGTTTAGACATTCTTCATATTAATGAAGACGGTAGTATGGCGATGGGTTACGCAGAGGAAGACGTTGAAGAGTTCCGTTGTTCAGCCTTACAGCAGATCCGTCTTGATTCATTGAGAGAGGGGGAAAAGGTTCATGAGAATAGCGACAACAAAGCAGTTTTTGATGTACTGAAGGAACTGTACAAGGTCCTAGTGATGAGGCATTTCATTTCAGTACGAGAATGGATCTCTGTTCTTGTGAGGGTTGAACCGACAGACACCAGGTTTAGAGATTCCACATTGAAAGAGTTCATCAACATTCGAAACTGTCTTCAATCGATAAAGCAGAGTTGCGAGCAATCAGGTTGTTCTCTTCCCAACACTAAGAATCACGAGGAAGAGGATTTGTGGGAGGAGGGTAAGATAGAAGCATTTGCTAATGGGAGTGATGACGCTCTTAACAAGCCGAGTGAAGATCTTGCCAGTGCTTCATTTGTCAATGAGGAGAAGAGCAAAGCTCCTGACTGCAGTAATAAGGATTCCAAAGGCAGTGAGACGGTCGTTCACGAAGGAGATGGATCTGATTCTACAACCTCTCTAAAGAGAGTGCTTTTGGCTGATGCTCCGGTTATGAGTTGGGGATCATTCCTAGATAATTGGGGTTCAAACCGGGCTGTTTTGGCCAATCAGAGGGGATTGGAGCTGGAGAGTCACTGGGGTAGGGTAGACTATGATGCTTCTATTCCCGCAGAGAAAATTGCCGAGTTGAATGTTCAGGCAATTATGTACAAGGAAGAGCAAGTTGAAATCAGACCATGCCTGGCTCCTTTGAGCAAAGGTGGACTTTGTCAGAGAAGGGATTTGAGAGTTTGCCCATTTCATGGGCCCATCATAACCCGTGATGAAGAAGGAAACCCAGTCAATCAAACCCCATTAATAGATGAAAAAACTCTTGATTTAGGGACTGTGGTAGCTGAGAAACTAGCAAAACAGGCAGTGAAAAATGTGCGGGGCAGAGACAAAGAGGAGATAAAAAAGAAAGAAAATGATAGACAGTCATTAAAGCGTGCTAAGCTTGCAAAGGTTCGTGAACACAATGTAACAGTCCTACGTGAAGCTGCAATTGCGTCAACTTCGCGATCTGAAATTTTTGTGGGAGATGAGGAAGCAGCAGGTGGGAACAGACTCTCTGTTCGAGAAAAGAAGCAGACACTGGCATCAATGTTGCATAAGAAAGTTACATCGAAGGATAGATTAGCGGAAAGGCTTTTGAACACCCGTACAAGGGATGCAACTATAAGACAGCTGACGCAAGGGGAGGATGCAAGTTACAGAGAAGCTTATCCAAATCAGTGGTAGATGAATGTGTCAGTACTGCCCTATGGGGGTTGATATGAATACGCGAATTCAATTATTATTGAGATGCTTGTGCTTTTAATTAGGGTTTGTTGGTTGAGACACTCTTATCAAAATCGGTGTTTGAGCTCAAAATTGATTGCATATAGTTGCGCAGGAGAGTCGTTCTCTGGCCAAAGTTCTTGATCCGTTTGATGTAATATCAAATAGGGCTGTGAATTTTTGTAACATTGCATTTGATTTATTAGAGAATTGTAGAAAATATTAATAGGTTGCAGGATATTTAGTAACCAGAGAACTATGAGGTTGCTCATCAAAAGATGAACAAATTAAAGAAATTGCCTTACTAAGCATTCTTTACTATAAATATTTGTACTGTAAATCTACTTTATATTTGCTTACCTGAACAACGAAGAGTTCTCTAATATTAGATCCATCAAATGGCGGATGGGAAGACAAGCCCACTCTCAGCCTATTGCAGTCTACTTCCAAGGAATGGCCAGACCAAAACCGTCTTGCCCTCAACTCATACGTTGACACTTGTTTCTTTTGACACTCTTAAACTGTGGTTAAGTTTCACTAACCCTTATGCTATGTTTGGTTGTCAGGAAAATAGGTGAAAACATGGAAAAGAAAAGAAAAAATTAAATTTCTAATACAATTTTTAGATGTGTTTTTTCCAATTTTCTTTTCTTTTCCATGTTTTTACTTATTTTCTTGGCAACCAAACATAGGGTTAGGTTCAACTGTGTAACATTGGAAAAGAAAATTAACCACAGGAGTTTTAACGAGGGTTAAAAAGGCAATTAAAGGGATATGTGAGTGAACCAGACGGTTTTGGTCTGGGGAGGGCCAGACCAAATCTGATCCGGTGATCCCACTTTTCCATGCTAAAGGACAAGAATTTTGTGTCGGTACTTGGTCCTTGACTCCTTGCGGCCCCACTACAAAAATCGCTCTTTTGGTTTCGGAAAATAGTTAAAAGTACAGGGGTTCCCATTTTGGAACGGAATGTCCAGTTTTCATTGGTCCACGCCCTAATTTTAAATACTCATCAACTATGGTTAAGATTCACTCACTCCTAATTAAGAAATCCAGCCATGGTTTTTCAAAAAAAGAAAAAAATTAAAATCTTAGTTTTAATTTTGTTAAGCTTCACCAGGGTTAAAAGGGACACAAGGACACAGGGTAAGATAGGAAACAGACCCATGGGTCTGCAAGTATTCATTAGTTTGGTATGTATTAAAAATGAGAGAGTGCAATAAATGACAGTAGGGCTAGCAAAATCCAATGGTGGATGCCAAGTCCGAACCTGCCCTAATGATCTCCTACATTAGTGCGACCAATGTTACCTAGTTCATTGGTTCGCTCGATTTAAATTCGGGTTTGTGGTTCACCACTTTAGAGTGAACCCGGTTCGCTAAGGATAAGATGAAATAATTTGTTTTTCGATTCGCTTAGGTTCTTCAGTTTGATTCGCTACTTAAGCATGTAAAATAAAAAATATATATTATATTATATTATAAAAATATATATCTTTTAAACATGGAAATAATATATTACAAATACTTATTTGAAGAATAATTAAAAAATATCTTTTTATGAAAGATTTGTAAACTTAAAGTATAAATTTGTCGAATCTAAAGAAAAATATCAGTAAGTTTGAATAAAATTTTTGACAAACTAAGATTGTTTTGAAACCATTATGTGGTTCGCTCATTTTCACGAACCAAACCACAAACCAACTCGGGTTCGCTCAGTTCTTGGTTCGCGGTTTGCAGTTCGCTATAACATGTAGTGAACTTGGTTAACCCTGAGCAAGGTTTAAAATTTCATTGAAATTTCGGTTTCGGACAACCCCATTGACACCGAAATTGGGTTTATTTCAAAATTTTGATTTCGGCCGAAATTTTGAAAATTTCGTGCGAAATTTCGGATTTCGGCAAAAATTTGATTTTTTAATTTTTAAATAGTTTTTTTAATTGTTTTTAATTAAAATTCCGAAATTTTCCGAAATTTTTACTGAAATTTCAAAATTTTATATATTAATTTTAAAAATAAAATAATAATATTTATATAAATATATAAAATTTTAATAAAATATTATTTTTTAATATATATATATAATTAATAAAATATTAATATTTCGAATTTTCGCCGAAATTTCACAATATTTCGGGATTTCGGTTCGGGTTGGCTGGCCGAAATCGCCGAGAATTTCAAAATTAAAAACCTTGACCCTGAGTGCAACAATCATTTTAGTGTAGTTGATCTCCCAGGATTAAATCAACTTGATATGATTCTCATACTTAATGTACCAGGCTACCAGTAACTTTACTTAGTCTTTACCTTAGATACAAATTGAGTGTGTTTTCTTTACCTTAGGTACAAATTAGAAAAAGTGATTAAATACTCTTAGTAGTATCTACTATCGAGAGCTGGACCGTCAGATTGAATATCCAATGGCCCCATGTCTGCACATTGGTTATAGCAGGACTCCATGTCATTGAGGTCGTCATGTGTCCCTTTTAATACTCCTTAATTGTAGTTAAGATTTACCCACCCGTAGGGTTCACTCACTTATCCTTTGTTTTCAGGAAAAAATTTAATCCTAGGAGTTCATAAATTTTAACCAGGGTTTAAAAAAATTAATATTTTTTCTAAAAATATTAAGGGGTGTCAAAAGAGACACATGACAACCTTTAGGACGTAATCGGACTTCAATCGTGTTTAAGATTCAACCACTTGTCCTTGGTTTGTAGGAAAAAATATTAATTTTTTTAGACCCCGGTTAAAATTCACTAACTCCTAGGGTTAATAAAATTCATATTTTTAAACTAAAAATCAAGATAATTGAGTGAACCATAGGGGTGGGTAAATCTTAACCATAGTTAAGGAATGTTAAAAGGGACACATGGCGACCTCGGTGATGTAACCAGACTCCTCGCTCTCATGAAAAAACACTCTGAGAGATGAACGTCTCGCCAAGGCCCCACCAGCCCCTTTTCTTTGCTATACTCAAAATGCCTCTAAAGCTTTTTGGTTCTAAAAATGTCCATATGTCATATTTCTGTAAGCAACGACCCTAGGGTTCACCCACTTATCCTTGGTTTTTAGGAAAAAAAAAATTAACCCTATAAGTTAGTGAATTTTAATCAAGATTTAAAATAAATTAATCTTTTTTTCCCCTAAAAAACAAGGATCAGTAGGTGACTCTAGGGGTAGGTGAATCTTAATCACAGTTAAGGGGTGTCAAAAGAGACACATTATAATCTCAAGGGTGTAAGCGGACTCCAAGTGTGGTTAAGATCCACCCACTAATCCGTTTTTTAAATATTAATTTTTTTAAACCTTGGTTAAAATTCACTAACTCTTACAAAAAAAATTCATATATTTTTTTAAAAACCAAGGATAAGTGGGTGAACCCTAAGAGTGGGTGAATCTTAACAGCATATAAGGACTGTTATGCTACGATTTTTTTTTTCCACATATATATAAAAATAAAAACCAAGGATAAGTGGGTGAACCCTAGGAGTGGGTGAATCTTAATCACAAATAAGGAGTGTTAAAAGGGACACATGGTGACCTCAGTGACATAACTGGAATCCTCGCGTTCTTGGCAAAACGCTCTGAAGGAAGAACGTCTCACCAAGGCCTTGTGTCACGACCCACTCACTTGGGCCGTGACACTTGGGAGGTTCCTTTTTTTGCTATACCCAAAATACCCTTAAGCCTTTTGATTAATAAAATATCCTTACGTCATATTTTTAAAACTAACGTGTCCTTCACAATTTTTTTTATCCGTAATGTCCCTCAAGTTTCTATATCTAAAATATTTTTTAATTTTTTTTCCGAAATATCTCACTAGGATCCCTCTTTCCAATCTCTCTCTCCCCTTCTCCTCTGTCTCACGTGCATCGCACGTGCCACACACTAATTTTATTATAAAGAAAAAGAATATGGTTTTTTTTTGAATTATGAAAGTATGATTTTCATTCTTTTTTTTTTTAAAGAATCATGTAACTAATTGATTGCATCGAGTTGGATCGGATGGATAAGCAAAAATGTTGTTGCATTAATAAGTGGATATAAATCTTCTCATTTTTTTAACACTCTTAGTCAAAAGTAGGGTGGAGTTGTAATCACCCCATCTTTTACGCACCCCATCATTTACTGATACACACCAACCTTTAAAAAAATAAAAAATAACTGCCATTTCTCTTTTTTCTTCTTCCTCATCTTATGGCCTAACCAAAAATCTAATCAACGAAAAATGACTTGTATGAATGATCATATTTATCCTTTTCATATTATTTTGGTTAATCCAATGAACACTGCTGTCATATAATGATGGTTTTTTGACATTTTGTGGTGGAGATCCACCGGATGGGAGGGACCCCACGTGGAGAATATCTAAAATATGGTTTGATTCTCTTGGGTGAAGCTTATATGGGCAGCGTGGGCAGCGTGTGTGGTCTGCATGTGTGTCGTGTGTCTGCATGTGTGGTGTGCGTGTGTATTTCCTTTCCTGCCTTCATAATCACCTTGTGGTGTTATTGAGTTTACCAAAAAAATCAAAAAGCATTCGGGTGGTGTCTAGTCCCATATCGAAAGTATTTCCGAGCACGTTGCCCCTTATAAGTTTCATAACGTCCCAAACGGTTAGTACCTGTTTTGGGAAACTCTTGGGTTTAAGCTTATATGGGCTGCGTGTGTAGTCTGCATGTGTGTCTGCATGTGTGGTGTGCGTGTGTATTTCCTTTCTTGCCTTCAGCAATCACCTTGTGGTGTTACTGAGTTTGAAAAAACACAAAAGATTTACATCAGTTAACACTAAAATTTTGGCTCCAAAACTACTTGATATGAGTTTAGAAACCCCATTAAATCCAAAAATCAACCTCAATGACAACTGAAAATGAGTTCAGAAATTTATTTCCTAACTTTTGAGTCATAACATTAACATAATTAAAAAAAAGACCCATTTCAGTTTTGATCTATACCATCGAAAACCCAAAACTCAAAACCTGAGCTTGGTGAAGAACCACGTGTTCTTGCCAGTCTTGAAGCGCTCTTAGATTTCTTTTGCCTCAGTGATCTTCTTGTTGCGAGAATGGAGGGATCAAGGCTGATCACGTCCTTGAGATCGATATTGAGAGTATAACGATCGAGTGAGCATGAGTGTAGGGATGACAATGGGCGGGTTAATCGGGTCCCCCATCCCGCCCTGCCCTTATTGGGATGGGTTTGGGAAACTCTTAAACGGGGTAAGGGCGAGTTTGAGAATAAAATGTTAAACTCGAGTAGGGCTCGGGCCGGGGATGAGTTTAAGCCGTCCGTCCCGTTTATATTATGAAATCACAATTTTCTCTTAATTTAATTTTTTTAAATTATCTTAATATATTACCTATAATATGAAATATAGTCCTCACTCGTCTTGACCCACCCTATCTAGTGCTGGTCGGGACGGGTTCAGGAAGTGTTTAAAAAAATCGAAACCATCCTGCCCTGGGTTTGGGACGAGAATGGGTAGGAGTTTTTCATTAGGGGCGGGATAGGGTTGGGGGCGCCTTGGCCCAAACCCGACCTGTTGCCATCCCTAATGACGTGGTTGTAGTTGACGAGCTTGGATGAAGTCCTTCACCGGGATTTCTTTGTAGTCTTCTTAGCTAAGAGAGTTATTTTGGTGAGTTAAAGTACTAAAAAATACTTAAAAATGGTCTCCACCAGCCTCTTCAAAATAATTGTTTCGGTTTGGTGAGTGTACACTTCTCATCAAGTGTACACTCACCAAAGCTAAATATTTCTTTTTTTCTTTCTTTTATTGTGGTCCTACACAAATAATAAAATAAAGGTTTCTATCTCCATTCGTACTATTATGGTCCCACACAAATAATAAAATAATATGTGTTTTTGGCTATTTTGGTGAGGTTGTTAAGAGTGGTTTAAAAAAATGGATAGTCAAAATAGGCAAAAAGGTAAGTTTTGGCTATTTTGGTGAGGATGTTGAGTGTTATAAAAAAATAGATAAAAACATAAGTTTTGGCTATTTTGGTGAGGATGCTAGGAATGCTCTAAGTCGCTGCAAATTACCTTTTTTGAGTACTTCCCAATCCCTACCACCAAGCAGTGGTTGTACGACCAATCACGGCTCCCTTTGTGGAACGAGCACCGCCTATTTTGATCGGAAATGATAGGTAAGGGAGAAAGAGAAAATAGCTGTTTTGCCTTTTTAATTTGTTTAATTGAGTTTTTATTTTTTTAGTTTGGGTGTATAACAATAAAAGCTGTGGTGCGCCTAGCACCACCCCAAATTTATAGTATTGTCCGGGAAACGTAAGATTTTGAAATGGACAGTGTCAAGCATAGCTCTACCTAACCTAGATAAATGATCAGGTTTAGGTTGGGCTTATCAAGAATCATAAAAATAAGCCCGGCCTCTCACCAATATAAGACTCCCTCTCACCAAGAGATATACCCTTTTGGTGCCATGAGTTGGTTCTAAGTCATGTGTGGTCTGATGCGTCCTATATGTTATATGTGTGAGTTGTGTATAATTAGTAAGGGCTCGATTGGTTTGGGTAAAAAGAAACGCTTGTATGAGACTTAATCGCTTGTGTCTAGATTATGAGAGATAATAGCGTTTGGTTCAACTCGTTATAAGCACTTATGTTATAACTGATTATGGAAATAACCAGTGATTCCATAATCCCATCATAATGTGATTATTGTTGAGCATTATCACTTATGAACCTTTTAAGACGGAAAATTATTATAAGCACCCAAATTTGCATCCAATTAAAGTTTACAAAACTCATTAAGTTTGAGAATGATATTTCTCAAATTATTCTTATTTTATTTGAAACTAGCAAGTGGCACGTGCGACGCACGTGAGAGCGAGGGGAAGGAGTTAACCACAGTTAATAGGAGTTAAAATGGACACTCTAACACCCACAAGTGCGATTGAACTCTCCCCGAGTTCAATCACGATTGGCTGTGATTCTATTATTTAAATAGATAGATGAGCAATGGGCAGTTTGAGAATTAAAATAAACATTAAATCAATGTTTTTATTTATTTATAAGGGTAGTTTGGGAATTTTGGAAAAATCAATCTACGCCTACCTCTCACATTATAATATTAAAGATGACTAAAACACTTTTATTGAAAATGTCTAGATAATCACTAATTTATAGTACCAACCAAACTGGATTACAACAGTAAGCATTTATCGACAACGACACTTATTCATGACAACGCAATGTGATTAAAACTGGACTGAACCGACTAGTTGAATCGGGAAAATTGGGAACCAGTCAGGTCGTCGGTTCCGAAACCTCTCAAAATCAGGTTGTATTAAGAATCGATAGAACCACTTGCCAGATCCAACTTGTTCAACTGGGAATTCAGGGTTAAAAATTGGTAAAAACTGGTAGAATCGACTAGGAAAAGAGGAAAAATGAATTTTTTTTTTAATTAATAAAAAGACACAGTCGAACCAGCCACTCTAACGGTTTGAGGCCCGATCCGGTTTTGAAAACACTGTGACAACGCTTGTCAATATAATCGCTTATTATTGTAATAATCGTTACGAAACGGCCCTAAGAAAAAATAATAATAAATAAAAATAAAAAAACCCGGCCATGGACACATTCCAATTTTTCGGCTTGGCAAAAGATTACCTTTGGTGGCTGCCCGAGCTAAGCGCTCGGGCATCCACAAACCACTGGGCAGCTGGCGAGATTTTAGGTGAGAAGTCATTTCATTGTCTCCCCTTGATTTTGACTTCTCCCCATTTGATTTCTTTCCCCTTTAAAAGAAACCGCCAGGTGTTTAATGGTTTGTGGATGCCCGAGCGCTTAGCTCGGGCAGCCACCAGAGGTAATCTTTTGCCTTTCGGCTTATATACGATCGTTCCCCGTATATAAAAGCCTATACTCTAGCAGCAGCCTAAAGTTGCCCACAAGTTTAAAAAACTTAAAAAAAAATATGCCCACAGAAATATCACAGAAAAGAAAATACAAAAATTAGAGCAATTAGATATTGTGGAGAGTTGGAAACTTGATTAAGACTGTGTACATCTCTTCGTCGCTGGTGATCTTGGTTTGTACGTCTGCTCCATCTCCACTTTTATCTACATGGAGACTTAAATTCTCCCTCAAATCTTCAAACCCTTTTCGTCTTTTGCTTCTACTTGAACCCCCAAAACTTGTTCTGCTGCTAGCATTGATTTCCTTCAAAATTTTCTTTCTTTTTTCGGAAAAGTCCAGAGCCATGGCTGCTGCTTTGAGATCAAAATCCTTGAAAGAAGCAGCATCAAGAACAGTCTCTCAATCCAGGTACTTTGTTTTGAACCATATGCACGTAGGTAGAATCTCTAATAGTCATTGCAAGCACAGAAGAAAATGGGACGATTTTTCGACCAAAGCACCCTATCGTTTCAGCTCCTTCAAATTGGTTTCTCTTCAAGGAGATTTCGTTGATAAGGGTACTGGGTATTCGGATAATCGAGAGATTCTGTCGGATTTTTGTAAAGATCGATTCTGGGAAACAAGTAGTAGTTTTAATGGGGAACCCCCCGAGTTCTGGCAGCCTCCTGGAGATGGTCTTACCGTTCGTTCAGGGGCCTCGAATATGAATTTGGGTCGGGGTAGTGGTGGGGGCGGAGCGATTCCGGGTTCTGGCTCGAATTCTGAAGATGGATCTTGGGGTGGGGCAAATTTGGGTAATAGTTTTCCGACCCCGAAAGAGATCTGTAGAGGGCTCGACAAGTTTGTAATTGGACAGGAGCGAGCTAAGAAGGTAATCCCCAGATTTTATTTGCTTAAATTGTTTTCTGTGGAACTTGAATTTGAACTTTTATACTTTGTGTTTTGTCATGAAGATGTAGGATGTGGAATGAAATCCATGTTTGTAAGCGAAGGGCCTATTTCGGGACGACATGGGATGTTATTTACTATTAGCTTATAATGGTTTTAGAGATATTTTGATGCACTATTTCAGTTATTCATGATTTTTGCGAAAAGTAATGGAGATATGTTGATTGCTTTATGGTTTTCTTTAGCATTATCTTTCTGCTAGAATATGTATATGGAGAAAATAACAAAGATATCTTTGAAAAGCTATGACCTTTATTAAAGCGAAAAAACGGATTATAGCTGATACTGTGAAAACTGTGGTTTATATCTAGGGGTCTCTCCCTTTAACATTTTTTTTGCAATATTGGTTTCTACCTGTTTAAAATTACCTTTGTCATGTTATTATATACACACATACACATAATTTTTTGACGTGTTCTTCCTAATTGTATCTCCTGAATCCAGGTGCTATCGGTTGCAGTTTATAACCACTACAAGAGGATTTATCATGATTCTTTACAGATGTGGTTAGCTCTATACCTCTCCTATGTGAACTCCTTGTTCCTTTACATACAATGTATACTTCTGGTGATGAAATCTTCATTTATCAATGTGGTAGATTATAAGGACGTTCTTCCAATTGCGGAGCTGTACATGTGGCACTCATGGCATGTGGTGGGCCCCACTATTTGTTGCATCCAACCTTGTAGATTTCCAGGGTGACGAATCAAACCCATTGGATGATCATAAGCTTTATTTCTCATATTTAATATGGACAACAAAGCATTTCTTTTCTATGCATACAAGAGAATGAATAGATTGGGTGGTTAGGATAATCTAATTAGGTAGATTTTTGGTCCTAGAAGATCTCATGGGTTGGAGTCATCAAATGGTGGGTTCCAAACCCCAACATATGTGCTACGCATGCCTATAGCACTGGTGCATAACTGCATATGATGTATTGTACTACCCAATAGATAGCATTAATTTTATTGTTGCTGAATTTGACCCGTCATATGCATTGTGAACTTGTATTGCTAACCCAGTATTACTATTGTTTTATTCTATGGTATCCATTCCTTATGTTCATTTCTACAATCTGGAATACTAGGCCAGGAGGAGATTCAAGTAAGCGTGAAGCGGATGCAATAGATAATGATTTAGTTGAACTCGAGAAAAGTAACGTTCTTCTAATGGGACCTACAGGCTCAGGTGTCGACGATTTCTATGCTAGTTTTATTATTACCTTGAATCATGCAATAAGTAATTTTTATAACGTAATCGCCTGTTTTTCCAGAGTATAAAAGTATAGTCACAACACTATGGTAATAAATCTTACCGAAAATTATGTAAAAGTTTTGATAATACCCAAATTGATATCAGTCACGTTACAATTTTTATTTTATTTCAAATTTACGTAGGGAGCTTTTGGGTTTAGGTCATAGTCATTGAGATTATAATCACTGGAAAAATAATAGCTGCATAAAATACACATGCTTGGTTAACTTGTTGAATAAATTGATTATTTATGCCACAGAAGCTATATACAAGGTAGGAAGGTCCCTTCCCAGGAATCTTGCTTCCTAGGCTTGCTTTCATCACGATTAATTTAGTCGTCAAAAAGGGCTACGCATGTGGGGCGTGGTGGGAGTGACTGGAGTCTACAGTATGCTGTGTAGACCTTAAGCAAGCAGTGTAGTCAAGGCGTCGCCTAGGCGTTTTGGAGACTGGACCGCCTGGGCGCATGGTTAGGCGGTTGGAAAGTGCTGGGCGGTCGCCTGGAACACCTAGGCCATTCACGTTGGGTGTTGCATGGGCGTGGCTTTAACAAAACAACCCTTTTCGTATTCCTACGGTGGGTTTTATTCTTTTAATAAGTCAACTTAATTTTTTATTTAGTTGACTTAATTAGTTAATTTAATTTAATCTCTTGTATATCCATAACTTTTTAGGGCTTTTTTTTAATTAACTTAGAGACTTAGCGTTGAGAAAGAGGTAGCTCTCTCTCTCTCTTCCATCCTCTCCCTTTAGAGCTTCTCTCAGCCTTTTGCTATATGCATCTCTCACTCAAGATTTTTGGGTCCTGTTTGTACCCAGGGACCACATAGGCCAACAGCGAACCACACACTGGAGGTTGGGACCACATAGGCCAACCACACACAAGACCTTCTCTCACCCTTTTCTTATTTTTTTCTTTCTATTTTTCAGTATCTTTTTCTTGAGTTGCTGAGCACATGCCTAAATGCATGTTTATTTTCAGTTCACGTTTGGATGATTAAACACGGGCCCCATGCTCAATCTCCAACTCTCTTTCTGGGTCCACTGTGTTCCCTTTCCCTTTTTCTAATGGACCCATGCCCCTTCTTTAGATGGACCCACTGTGTCAATGTCATGGGAGACGATGTGTGGGCGTCGCCTGGGCATTTGTTAGAGAGATCAGTTCACAATCAATTGCGATTGAACTCTCTTGAGTTCAATTGCAATTGGTTGTGATCTGATCTCAATTAGAAATGTGATATGATCTCTGTTAGAGATGGCCCCTAGCTTCACTACATCCAATTTTTAGTATTATTTCCAAATCTTTCTTAGTTATTCTTTCCAAATCTTTTTCAGATTAAGGAGTTCTGAAAATCTGAAAATTTTAGCAACGCCAATGCATCATCTGATTTCAAAATTCCTATATTCCTGCAAGGCTGCAATAGAGGTTAGTAGATATCACATTATTTAATTTATTAGATACAACCATTTCTCATTTATCAGTGAAATATAATAAAAGTATCAAGTGTATAATACTATAATCATTTCAAATTTTCAATTATACAATCATTTGATTCATTTCAATTATTTATTATTGAAATTAATGACAGTAGGACAATAGAACATCTTATAGGCACTTTAGCACTTATAAGATCATTCACTATGTATACTATAATGAGTATACTTTATATGTATTAAATCAAATGCTTATTTAATATTGACTTTGTTATTAGATCATTCCCTAAAAATGACGTTTCAAGTGAAATAGAAAGACATAGGGTGAAAGTATGTTTACTTGAAAGACCCAAAGGATAAAAATGCAGTTACTTGCAATTTTTGCTACACCACCTACAAAGGTGGCGTCTACCGGATAAAGATACATCTTGTTCAATTTGGTGGGAATGTAATCAAATGTGATAAATGTCCAGAAGCTGTAAGGGATGTGATTTGAGCTTATCTAGCTAAAAATAAGAAGAGTGCAAGTGAAGTGACTTCCTCCAAAATTGTAGAGCAAAAGGAAATTTGTTTGGAAGAGTGAAGAACCAGAAGCCATAAATCTAAGAGAAGGTAGAGGGGCAAGGTCTCCTGAGAGGAATGGTCCAATGGATTGTTTTTTAATACCAAATCCCGAGGATTACAAGAAGAAGAAAGTAAAGCAAGCCGCACTTGAGAGTGTGACAAAGAAGACCGAGTGAGAGAAAGTATGCCAATATATTGTACGTTGGCTCTATCAGACGGGAATTCCATTCAATACTCTACGATTGAAGAGCTTCAAGACAATGGTTATAACAATTGGCCAATTTGGACCTGGGATGAAGGCAATAAGTTATCATGAGGCGAGGGTGCCATTGCTTAAGAAAGAGGTTGCATATACCAATGGATTATTGCAACCTATTGGAGATTTGTGAGTCCTTGGATGAAGGCGCCAGACATAATACTGCAACCAAAGATTCATTTGTGTATGCAACCTCTTTCTTAAGCAATGACACCTTCACCTCATGATAACTTGGCGCCTTCATCGCAGGTCCAAATTGGCTAATTGCTTCAACCATTGTCTTGAAGTTCTTCAACCGTAGAGTATTGAATGAAATCCTCGCCTGATAGAGCCAAGATACAATATATTGGCATTCTTTCTCTTGCTTGGTTTTCTTTGTCACACTCTCAAGTGTGGCTTGTTTTACTTTCTTCTTCATGTAATCCTCGGGATTTGACATTAAGAAACAATCCATTGGACCATTCCTCTTAGGAGGCCTTGCCCCTCTACCTTCTCTTAGATTTACGACTTCGGGTTCTTCACTATCTTCTTTCAAACAAATTTCCTCTTGCTCTACAATTTTGAAGGAAGCCACTTCACTTGCACTCTTCTTATTTTTAGCTTGATAAGCTCGAATCTCATCCCTTATAGCTTCTGGACATTTATCATATTTGATTACAATCCTGCCAAATTGAGCAAGATATATCTTTATTTGGTAGATGCCACCCTTGTAGATGGTGTGACAAAAATTGCAGGTAACTACATTTTTATCCTTTGAGTCGTTTAAGTAAGCATACTTTCACCCTATGTCTTTCGATTTCACTTGAGACGTCATATTTAGGGAATGATCTAATAACAAAGTCAATATTACATAAACATTTGATTTAATACATATAAAGCGTGCTCATTAAAGTATACAAATTAGTGAATGATCTTATAAGTGCTAAAGTGCATATAAGATGTTCTATTATTCTACTTTCATTAATTTTAATAATAAATAGTTGAAATGAATCAAGTGATTGTATAATTGAAAATTTGAAATGATTATACACTTACACTTTTATTATAATTCATTGATAAATGAGAAATGGTTGTATCTAATAAATTAAAGAATGTGATATCTACTAACCTCTATTGCAGCCTTGCAGGAATATAGGAATTTTGAAATCAGAGGATGCATTGGCGTTGCTAAAATTTTCAGATTTTCAGAGCTCCTTAATCTGAAAAAGATTTGGAAAGAATAACTGAGAAAGATTTGGAAATAATACTAAAAATTGGACGTAATGGAACCAGGGGCCATCTCTAACAAAGATCATATCACATCTCTAATTAAGATCAGATCACAACCAATTGCAATTGAACTCAGGAGAGTTCAATCGCAATTGATTGTGAACTGATCTCTCTAACAAATGCCCAGGCGACACCCACGGGTTTGCACACATTGTCTCCCATGACATTGACACAGTAGGTCCATCTAAAGAAGGGGCACGGGTCCTTTAAAAAAAGGGAAAAAGGAACACAGTGGACCCAGAAAGAGAGTTGGAAATTGACCATGGGCCTGTGTTTGATCATCCAAACGTGAACTGAAAATAAACATGCATTTAGACATGTGCTCAACAACTCAAGAAAAAGATATTGAAAAATATAAAGAAAAAAAAAGAGAAAAGGGTGAGAGAAGGTCCTATGTGTGGTTGGCCTATGTGGTCCCAACCCCTTGTATGTGGTTTGTTGTTGGCCTATGTGGTCCCTGGGTACAAACGGGACCCAAAAATCTTGAGTGAGAGATGGATATGGCAAAAGGCTGAGAGAAGCTCTAAAGGGAGAGAGAGAGAGAGAGAGAGAGAGAGAGAGAGGACGGAAAAGAGAGAGAGAGAGGAGAGAGGGAGTTACCTGTTTGGTTCTTCTTCTTCCTAAAAAGTTAAGGATATATATATATATATATATATACAAGAGATTAAATTAAATAAACTAATTAAGTCAACTAAATAAAAAATTAAGTTGACTTATTAAAAGAGTAAAACCTTAAGAAGCCCTAAAACCCACCGTAGGAATACGAAAAGGGCTGTTTTGTGAATGCCCACGCCCAGGCGATGCCCAACGTGAATGGCCTAGGCATTCCAGGCGACGCCCAGGCGACTGCCCAACACTTGCTGACTGCCTAACCATCTGCCTAGGCGGTCTAGCCTCCAAAACGCCTAGGCAGCGCCTAGGCGACGCCTTGACTACACTGAAGCAAGTATCATTGGATTAGAACCTTCTTAATAAAAGACTAATGGAATATAGTGTGCCTCTATAGCCAATAATGTAAACCAATATGCAAATACCATTTGATTCAATAAATTTTTCACAGGATTTTTATAATGATTTTAAATAATTATATTAATTTTATTATTTATAGTATTTCATTCTAATCCAAGGACAAAAGATTCACTTGGGTGGTTTTTATATAAGGTACACTATAGTCTAAGGAGCCACTTTCCCACACATATCTCCTGATAGGAAAAATATGACTTACAAGTTAATGGGAGTGAGACAACCAATATCGCATTTCTCGCCTCTTCTTTCAAATATTTTTGAGCCTTGCTTCTCGGCTCCTGCTCTCGCTTTCACTTTGTTTCTCATTTTGTTGTTTGCTTTGGTAACTATGTGCCAGACATCCGACAAGGGCAGAGAAGAAGCAAGGAAAAAAAGGAAAAATATAAGAAAAAGGGGCAATGGAAAGTGAAAAGGGGAAGGGCAAGGTTTGTAGGGAAAGTTAAAAATGAAGTCAACTTGGGCATTTATGAAAAAATAATTGATTATTCATTGATTATATTCAGTAAAACTGATTATCGATTTTGTATAATTGATTATTTTGATTGGTAACCAAACGCTATTATTTATGCAGAATCGATTATATTTTTTTTAACCAATTATAATCAGTGAAATAATCTATACCAAACGGCCCATTGATGTCTGTTACTACATTACAATCGGAAATAATGTTACATAACAGCCATTAAAAATGTTAAGGCCGTTATGTAATGCTCAATACTAAATATATTCTATACCATGGGTTTTATAAATTCATTCTTACTCACTTCTTTTGAAATTTTAACTTTCTTCCCTCTCTCGAGGCTAAAACGACTTGTCCATTTTGTAATTTGAATTGGAATTTGTTATGATTTGGGTTTTGAATCTTTGTATTTATCTCATTATGGGTTAATTAAACTTGTTAAATTATCATTTTTCATGAAGAGTATGCATTTAATGTCTTTGTTAATCAATTTTAAACATTTTCTCTAAGCTTTTACTTTTTTGGGCATTTTTTATTATTTAAAAAATGCGTTTAATGTCAATAAGTTTGTTTGTTAATCAATTTTAAACATTGTTTGTTTATCAATTTTAAACATTTTCCCCAAGATTTTACTTTTTAAAAAAAAAAAAAAAAAATCTAAAAAACGGTGCGTTCATTACGGGTTTCGACCATAATGCCAAAACCATTATACATATGTGTTTAATGTCAATAAGTTTGTTTGTTAATCAATTTTAAACTTTGTTTGTTTATCAATTTTAAACATTTTCTCCAAGATTTTACTTAAAAAAAAAAAAAATCTAAAAAACGGTGCGTTCATTACGGGTTTCGACCATAATGCCAAAACCATTATATATATGCTGGAACCGTTGTACGTACGTTGAAACTGCTATTTAAAACCTTGCACAATACTGAATTTTACCTCAAATGTTCAAAGACAAACAAAAAAGTATAAATTCTAACAAGATTTTGAAAATTTTTGAGATATGTCTTTTGTGTGCATGTGTGCTTGTTCTTTATATAATATATTGGTAATTGTTGATTTAATTTTCTGGTCTGAAAGCTTTAGGATTTCTTTTCCTTTTTTTTTAAAAAGTTCTTTTTTAAAATAAAAAAAAAATAAAAAATTTGCTTCTTTCTTTGTATAATTCCCTGCTGAAGAAATCTAGGAAATAAAACTCCATTAGGATTCTTTTTGCTATTGCATATAATCATGTTATTTTAGGTTACTGGTCTCACTGTGCACATGTATCATTGTTTCAAGGACAGGGAAGACATTACTTGCAAAAACCTTGGCACGATTTGTGAACGTTCCCTTTGTTATCGCAGATGCAACAACACTGACTCAGGTTGGTTCTGTTCATTTTCTGATCTATATGTTAGGTTCTGTTCATATTTGTTTGGTAATGGGAGGTTATAAGTTGTAATTTCTCTTTTTTCTCTTGTTATGGCTTTGTTTAAAAACCCAGAAACTGCTATGCAACAACAATTCTAGTCATATGCTATTGAGAAAAAAAGGTTATTCACAAGGAAGTTGGTTTCTTTGCAATCTTTGGTATTCCAAAGTAGAATTTGCGAATTTTTCCAACTTCCATTAAGCATCTCCTTATAAAAAAATCTAGAAATTTATGCAATCAAAATCTTTGTGAACAATCATTGAATTTATGTGCACTTGGGTACAATAGATTGATATTTTCCTCAAATTTCTTATTCTCTTTCTATATTTCTTGTTCTTCTTCTGGCCTTACAAAGATATGCTTCAAGCATTTTTCCATGCTATATATAAATCAAATCTTGGCGAGGAGCCTCTTTGATAGAAGTACAAACCCACACTTTATAGATGCAGATGTGGAATTGAGTTCAAGTGTCTGATAGAGTATGTTCCACTAGCGAGTGTTAGAGAAATTCAAACCATCAATTCAGCTGCAGTTCAAAGCCCAAATCTAGTTAAAAACTTGCAATTTTGTGGAGAATTCAGGATCTAATAACTAAGAAAGTAAGACTGATTGGTTCACCTTGAAACCCTAGAATAGTTAGATTTATGATGACTAATTCGTAAGTGACACGTGGAGGAAAGTTTCTCAACCTAGTGAAAGATGTGTAAAACTTCCTGTATGACCATCTACTTTTTTTTCCACTGGAGTTGGTCGTGTAAATCTCTCTCTCTTACACACAGCCACACACACGCGCGCACACACACAATTGTGTAAAAATTACTCTGATCTGAGGGTATATGGTATGCAACCAAAATTTGTAGTGGCATCATCATAGTTGTTTAGAGATGACTGAAACAGTTGGAGACGTCGTCAGCATTCACCACAGTGCTTAGTGATCTTAATTTATCAGAATTAATTACTGTGAAATAAGGAACACCTGAACAAAAAAAAGAAGTCTGCTTTCTGTATGTATGAATGTATATGTATATATTCAATTCAATAGATGCCCCAGGTTAGACATTTTTTTTTTGGGTTCAAAATCCGGATGTTAAGTTCAGGTTAGAATGGAGCTTGGTAGAATACTCGATGAAAAAAATTTAATTTTTTGGGCCCTGACTACATATTGTAATGTGCAGGCAGGATATGTAGGGGAAGATGTGGAGTCCATATTATACAAACTCCTTACGGTAACTCTCAAGCCTCAATGGAAACACTGTATATTTTTGTGGAGTAGGTTTATCCAACTGTTGTTATATATATATGCTTGTGTATGTTCCAGATTTTAATTCATAATGGCTTATCTACATGCTATCATTGCTTAAGCTTTCAAGCTTTTTTTTTTTTTGTTAATTGACTTAATTCTGTAAACTGATCTTTAGCAGAGGAAGTTGTATAGGTCAGTTGGGAAAAAAGGAAAATTCCAGCAGTACTCATAGGAGAAGGTTGGCATTGGTGTTGTTAATTGCAGTCACCTCAGAGCCTAGGCAATCGGATGTACTTCCAAGAGTAGGTGATAGACAACCAAGGAGAGACTAAGATAGGGTAGCTAGCTGCTCCTCTGTTTATTAAGGAGGTCACCTAGTCGTCCAGCCGCTCCCCTAATTTTTGTGGAGTATCAATCACTCTTCTGCGTGTACAGTGCACGTGGCTATAAATAATAAATGACGTTTGGTCATCCAATCATTTAAGGGTAATTCTATAGCCTTAGTTCTATAGGTGATGACCTTTCATGGCATAATATTAAGAATCGAGAGCCATGAGCACATGCAATAGGTCATGAGCCACCACTAATTTGGATAGGCTTCTCTTGGAACAACAATTCAATTGATGATCCATTAATTGTGACCAACCAATATGTTGATCCAGTAGTTTTTTCATTTTCCTTCGGAGAATAATCTTATAGAATTGCAGGCACAGTTAATATTTATTTGAACTCCCCCAAGATACAGGGTCTTCATAGTCACCATTCATCAGGCTCCTGGACAGGTTCAACGCCTGTTTCCACAAGCATGGCTGATACCCAATTACATCTTTGTTGACAAATCATGTTGACCCAAATTGTTTAACACATACATAAAATATTTCTAGAACAGACATGAAATTTCTTGAGTCAAGCACTGGGATTGTTTGTGTCTCCAAATTTTACCCTGGTATGTGAGGCTAATTCTTGTTATTTTGTGGCTCCTGAAATTTGATGCAACTATGATGAGGAGGAAAGAAATTTTGGAAAACGCAATGGAAACTTATTATCAATAGAAATCTTGCCTGGTTTTCCATTTGCATCTCGAAGTTGCTCACTGGAGGAGATTACATTCAATGGATTAAAATATTTCGGGGAAAAAATAAAAAAATGTGACACTGATTTGCAATTAGAGTAATGTTTTGAGCCTTGCTTGTAATAAGGCCACTAGACCCCTTTATAGCCCTTTGACTGGGTGCTCATATTTATTTCTTTGGCTTAAACAGGAACACTATTGTATCACAAAAGTTTGGTTGGCCTATGAAGTTTTATTATATATTGTGGATTGGTGATCCTGGTTTCTCTTTATGTCAGGTTGCTGACTATAATGTGGCAGCTGCTCAGCAGGGCATAGTTTACATTGATGAAGTTGATAAGATTACTAAAAAGGTTTTCTAACACTTTTTGATTGTTAAGAATTTTCTTTCTAATTATTTTTTATTTTTTGCACTCATACATACAGCCTTTTCTTTGTAAGTGCAGGCTGAGAGCATCAACATTAGTAGAGATGTATCAGGGGAGGGTGTTCAGCAGGCATTACTAAAGATGCTGGAAGGAACAGTAAGTGCATTTTTCACATTTTGTACTGGAAATCTGAGTTAATTTAGAAACATAAACAAGCTCATTCGGCACTATGGAGGGAGGCATGGTGCATACAAAAGCACCTTCAGGACCATTCTTTGATGGTCCCATCCATGGTAAAAAATTAACCAGACTAAATGATTTTAAGCATTTGATCTGTTGATCCTAGCAACTGTCCTTGGTGGAACCTACTGAGTAGTGACTCTTATCTCCCATCGTACTTGCTGTCCACAATATTGGAGTTCTTTGTGTTTATGAATTTTTGTTCAGCTTTTCTTTGCCATATAAAAGCCCAAAACTCTAGTTTCATTTTCTACTATTTAAGCCCTATGAAGGCCTTCAACATAAGCTCCAGTCAGGCCCTTTTTTTCATTTATTTGTCGATGGTTTGATACATTGTGTTTTTTTCCCCTCTAAATTTGTAACTAAGTTTTATGCATCGTCCTCAATCATTTGATGCTTCAATAGTTTGTTGATATTTTTTTATGGGTCCAACAAATTACATTGTTTGGTGGTCTTTGTATGTAAATTAGGACTGTGGTTGAGTTTGAAGATTAACTGCTATGAAAAATCAGAGCTATCTTCTGACTTTTTAGCAGTCATATATTTACATATATATAAAATCCTTTTCTTTGCTTTTCTTCTGACTCAAGCTTCAAAGACTAAGATTATAATTAGGTTGAAAGTAAATGTGACGATTGAAATAGCGGTTACATCATGCAAAATACATGACTCCAGCAAGTTTAGGGCCCAGAAACCCACAAATCCTGCTCTTCTTTTTTTGCTGCATTGCACACCAACAAATGAGCAGCATTTATTTTTTATTTTTTATTTTCCAATTCTCCTTTTGTACATGCTTGATCAAGATCTCCACAGAATTTGAAAGTAAGGATGATAATCTTCAAGTATAGGTTGAAGCTCCCTGTCCAGCGAATTCTTTTCTGAAGATAACCAACCTGGGACTTTGAGTCAGACTTAATCTCTATTAGCTCCACTTTAACCTTCGCCAGTAGGACTCCTTGATTTTCGAAGGTTATTTTAAAAACAACGTATCTTTTAATTTGGATGGTGTATCTCTTAATTTGATAGGCTTCGGGGTTGTTATTATTGCATCAGGGTTAAAATGACTTACTGTTATTTTCCTTATCCTTTCTTACTTTTCATTAATTTTAACAAAATTTTCTGGTTTTCAATTATTTCGTATTGTCTCACAAGTCAACTTGTCCTAGTCATAGATCCACTTGACCAGCAGTATGCCCAGTGAATTGATCTCTCGAGTCTTGACATGCTGGGTGATCCCTCTACAGTCTATTCAAAATGTTGCACATAGGAGATTTACTATGCCAAAAATTGATTCAGCAGGATGATCTTAATTCATAATTATCTGATTTATAGAGCTCTTTCCGGAAAAATTTATAACACTAAGACAGTCCAAAAGAATCTGTCCAATTGGTTAAATTGGTGACACAAAAGAATGCTTCTCTTTATTTTGTTTTTAAATTCAATTTTGTCTTGATTCAGGTTGTCAACGTCCCAGAGAAAGGAGCTCGAAAGCACCCCAGAGGCGACAACATTCAGGTATTTCCACACCAGTGTGTTATTATAAAAGTCTTTGACTGGTAAACGAATCATACTTGTTTAGGTTATAGGAATTGTTTCAAACAATATAGTCACTTGTTCATGCAGAACCATAGTTACATACCTTATTCTTGAGAATTTTTCAGCAGCAATTCTCAGGAGATATTAGACCTGGCTTAGTTTTTTCTTGAAATTTTCACTAGTAATACTGAAAAGAGGAAATATTTCAGAAAATGTTTTGGCACCTAAAACTATAGATTAGGGAAAAAAACTTTTAATTTTGAGGGTAAGAGAAAATTCTTAAAATTTTGGCTGCCTAGTTGATGGTAAAAATCTAAATCTTTTGTCAAAATTTTCATTTCTCATAAGATATCATGAGATTGAAAATATTGGAGATCTCTTTGAAAGCTTGTGATAGAATCACTTGTAATAAATGGATGCAGTGTTTTTGAGCTTGCTATAGAAGTGTTATAAATTCTATTTTATTTTAAATGGGAAAATAAGTTAAAGTTGAATAATCTTGTTACTCCATAAGCCATGTAATTCATAAGCCTTGTAACCTAACAGTTAGTGGTTTGTCCCCAGATCATAGTTAATAATCCATAGAAAATAATTCTGGTGTTTAAGATTGATAACAATCAGGGATTGGTAGGGCTGTCAACGGATCGGATTCGGACCGGATCTGCCTAGATCCGAATCCGATCCGATTAAGAATCCGACTGATCCGAATCCGATCCGAGATCCGTCGGATCATGAAGTAACCGATCCGAATCCGATCCAATTATATATCGTCCGAATCCGAATCCGAATCCGAATCCGAATCCGAATCCGAATCCGAATCCGAATCCGAATCCGAATCCGATCCGATCCGATCCGATCCGAGTAAGGTTATTTTTTTTTAAAAAATAATCTATTTTAATAATAAAAAATCTAATAATACCTTAATTAATACTAATTAATGTTAATTTTTTTAAAAATTAATATTTTATACATAGAAAATCTAAATAATATATTTAAAATAATTAAAAATTATTATTATTATCGGATCGGATTTTAATCGGATCGGATCACCCTATATCCAGATCCGATCCGATTATAATCGGATTCCACCGATCCGATCCGAATCCGATCCGACGGATCACATATAGGGTCCAAAGTCCGGCTAATCGGATCGGATCCGGATCATGATCCGATCCATTGACAGCCCTAGGGATTGGGAACTGAAAGAAAATTCTGTCAAACAACCTTGCCATTTAATGGGGAAAAGTTGGAAAGATAAAAATAGTCTATCAAAAAACTATTGGACTCATCTCCACCCAAGAATCTAGGATGGCTGAGAAAGTCAAATTGATTCTCAAATCTCGATCTAGAATTGATCCATTGAGTATTATGGTGCCTTTTATTTTTTATTTTTCCTTTCAATAAAGAGAAAGAAAATTCCTCTTTTCTCAATGAAGTTCTCTCGATCGTTCAAAACTGAAGGAAAAGTAAAGCTAATCAAACTTAGATGTTTTCGTTTAAGTGCAGGGAACATTTAAACTAAAGAATTAGATGACTTATTCTGCTCTTATCTACATTTCCTTCACTTTACCTTTTAAAAAAAATTGATTTGTTCTCATCTCTTATATTTTTGTCATTATTTCTACTGTTTTCTCAAATCCATGGTCAAAATTGACCTAGCTATTTATGAATCGTCGCACTTACATTCACATCTAACCTATAAGATCAGGTTCTTATTGTTTATGATGTTCTATGTTTTTTCACAGATTGACACGAAAGATATCCTCTTTATATGTGGGGGTGCTTTTATTGACTTGGAGAAAACGATCTCAGAAAGGTTACACTGTTATTAAATTTTTTTTTTTTTTTTCATTTTTCTTACTGGTATTTCTTTTGTGGAGCTTCTCTGCAACTTAAGATTTATGGCTCTTTTCCAGACGCCAAGATTCTTCTATCGGGTTTGGAGCACCAATACGTGCAAACATGAGGACTAGTAGTCTGACAAATGCTGCTGTGGTATCATCTTTACTGGAAACTGTAAGTACACATGCAACCTGAATTAGTGAACAGTAGCTTATCAACTTTGCGGTTCATCCTATTCTTTCCTAAAATTAGCCTGAATCATGTTTTGGTTTCAAATCCAATTTGAGCTGATTTGAATATGGCAGGTTGAAAGTGGCGATCTTATTGCATACGGTTTAATACCGGAATTTATTGGACGGTTTCCCATCCTTGTCAGTTTATTGGCTCTCAATGAGGATCAACTCGTTCAGGTAACTTTTTCGTAATGTTATTGTGTGTCTGAGCTAATATTATTTATATGGTCAGCTTCTTTTTTCTTTATACTCTTGAGGAGAATCATAAAATCTATATGAAATACCATAGACAAAAGAGAGGAAACATTACAAATAGCTGGATGAGGAAATTGCAATCACAATTGAACCATCATTCTGAGTAGTATCCCTATTAATGAGAAGCCTTTTGATGCGGACATCTAGCATCACCAAGAGTTTCAGGTTTACCATAGGCGGAGGAAGAAGAAGAAGGACCCCATGTCTCCGTGGATAGATGATTTGGGGTATTGAAGACCTCATATGCACATTGATCATTAGGAGGACCCCACATTGGGAAGATGTGCATATGGGCTGACTTAGCATGACTTTTAAAGCCCAATGGGCTGGACTTTGGGTGGCGTTTGGATTGGATTTTATTAGCCAAAAATCAATTATGATAAAATTGATTATGTAGAAATTAATGGTCAAATCATCATACTTTCAAATAATAGTGTTTGGAGAATACAAAGTTGAGTCTCTCAACTTCCTATTCTCCAAACACTATTATTTGAAAAAATGATTATTTGACCATTAATTTCTACATAATCAATTTTATCAGAATTGATTTTTGGCTAATAAAATCCAATCCAAATGCCCCATTAGCTAGGGAGGAATTGATTTATTAGTATTGGGTTATTTTAGTTTCTTTATTAGTTTGGATATTTTATTCTTTAAACAAGTAGGGTTTACATCTATTTAAACATATTTTTTTGCTGTAAATTGGAAATGATGAATTTTATGAATGAAAGAAAGTGCTTTTGAGCATTCTCGAGTGATTGGATTTAGTGTGAGGCCATGGGAGTGATTCCTAAAGGATTCTTGGTGTGATGCCATGAGAGTGATTCCCAAAGATCTTAGGTATATTGTTGATCTTTTCAATTGATTCTTTTGATTTTCTGTTTTCTCATTTAAACCCTAATTTATGAAACCCTTGATCCTTTTCCCTTGCAAAACATCTCATCCAAATCAAAACCCTAGCCCCCTGCAGGCCCCCCCATCCCCTTTCCTTGCTGCCACAACCCCAGCAGCAATTCCCAAGCCTTTTCCTCACTGCTATCCTGTTCCCCAGCCTTCTAGACACTGCCATAGGCTGTTCCAGTTCTACTTCAGCACTACCCCAGGCCTTCCCTAGTGCTGTTGCACCATCCTATCCCGTCCTGGGCTGCTGCACTAATCCCAGTCCTACCCTATTGCTGTCCAACCCTCATACAGTCTTTAATCTTGCTATAACAGCCCCCCTACTTCACTCCATTGCAAATACAACCTTCCTACAAATTCAAAACCCTAAAATCAACCAATAACCTTATTCGAAACCCTAGAAAAGACCGAGAAATTTGCATTAAACAAAAGGTTAATCCCTAAGCTTGTGGAAACATAGAATTCCATACAACCCTCGTGGTATAATTGAGGGTCATTATTGTAGGTTTGTGACGTGGCCTTGAATCTTCTTAAAATTGATTTACTACTTTTTAGAATAGTTACTTGTGATAGGATTGCAATTTTATAGTTTTCTTTATTATTGCTAAAATGCTAATTTATTTTTGATCTGGGCACATTAGGCCATTGCATAGTCCTACATCACCTTTGCAGTGTGGCCTTAAAACTTTTGATAACTTATTTTGTCTTATTCTCTATGAATTCCCTGATGTTCATTGGGAAAATATTGACTTGATATAATTATACTATTATTATGCAGTTATCCTACAAAACAATATGGTATATTTCTTGGTATATTTTGATTATGCATGTATGTCTAAAGGTTCATTCTATGCCTATCAAATCTTTCTGACCTTTCACTAAGTTCTTATCAAGCCTAATAAATGTAACTGTTCATACCATATCCTCTGTTATTTCTGACAGACTATAATAATTTTTTCTGTAGGTTCTTACAGAACCGAAAAATGCCCTGGGGAAACAATACAAAAAAATGTTCCAAATGAATGGCGTAAGTTTATTCTCAAGGCCCTCTTCTTCTGTTTTGGTTTCTATTGGATTAAGGAATCCGTGGTATATGTTGATTCCATGCATGTGAGGTATCAGGTTTGCTGGGTCTGGAAACATGAATAGTTTTAGTCCATGTTGATTTATACAATCTCGTTTCCTCAGGTCAAGCTGCATTTCACAGAAAATGCTTTGAGGCTAATTGCTAGAAACGCAATGGCTAAAAATACTGGGGCTCGAGGCTTACGATCCATATTAGAGAATATTTTGATGGAAGCTATGTATGAGGTATGTGATTCTGCCCCTATCTGGACTCTCTTAACAAGGGTTTGGAGTCAGGAGTCAAGTCCACTCTGAAATTTCCAAGTTCCACCCAGCAAGGAAATTATGGCATATGATACCTACTTACGTCAAGCTTGGACTTCATTGGTAGCTTAGTAAATTAATAATGCATTGGTAATATATTATATAATATATGATTGGACTATTTTAATTTCTAGTACAATTGAAAGCTCTGATATATTATTATAGAAAATAAAGTAGAAAGTAAAGAAATCAAAGGTCTCTTCTGGTAGACAGCAAGAATGGCCTAAACTTGTGGCTTAAATGTAAGAGAGTCAGCACAAAGCATCATTCCAAAAGGAGTGTCCGTGATAAGGGTCTTATCGCAAATATGCAGGGCTGGCTGACCCAAATGCAGATTGGTTTTCAAATCCTAATGAGGAATAAATGAATGGCAAAAGAGCCACATAATGCCACATAATGGGTTGATCAACTGAACTGCTATTCGGATAATAAAAAATGACTGTCAAGAGGAGAAATTCATACAATCCCATGCATTTTCCTACAGACTCGTACCTTTCGCTCTGATCATCTTGTCCAGAGAAGTGAAATGGGAAAATCTGGTCCATTGATGCATCATAGGGTAGAAATCAACCCTAAATTGGTTTAGACTTTCGACGAGAATAGAATAAAACCTTAAGGAGTTTACTGCAAATAATCAATCTAAGGCTAACAGAGCTCCTCTAGAAAAGAAAATAAGAAGAAAACTCTTCACTTTTAATCAATCAAAATTAATAATTTTTTAAATTTTTTTTAAGGCTAGACAATCCATCCCTTAAAACTCTATAATTAAATCCTAATCCCTAATTGACCCACCAAAATGAAACCTATGATTAACTATATATAGAAACCCAACTCCAATTAAAACATCTATCCCTTCACTTGCACTTGGATTGTCACGCCCCAAAACCCCACTTGGGAGAATGTGAGATCTTGGCACGTGACTTACTTAACAAACCATCTTGTTAAAGCATAAGGCATACTAAAATACGATCTTAAAAATTTCGTTCAATTAAAACATCAACTAAATTCATATTGACTGCAACTGAAATAAAATAAATACTAACCCTCCATCATGATCATCATCAAACTAAACAAAACATAAATATCCATAAGGTCAATTAAAGTCTCCCTGAAATTTGACCACAAACAAAATTAAATTCAATAGTAGGGCCAACGATCAAGATCCCGTTCTTCCTCGGAATAATCACCTTCCGTTTACCCGAAGTATTTATCTTCTTCCTATGGTCGGGGCGCACAAATATCAAAATCTGAACCTGAACCTGCCGACAACAAAAGTCATCGGCTGAGTAATAAGTTACTCCGCGTATATAACAATCCATAGTAAACAATATCATAACGATTACATCCATTGAACTAACAGCTTAATTACAATTCACATACATAAATCAGAGTGTAGAAACATCTTTTCTCTTCAACTATTTCATGTGCTCACTTGTACTTATCTTTCTTACTTTTTATTTATTTTTTTCTTACTTTTCTTACATTCTTATTTTTCTTCTTTTCTTACTTTTCTTTGAGAACTTTCTTGAAGCCAGATAACTAGTACCCTTGGAAACTTATCTTGAAGCAAGACATTAGCATCTTTATTACTTTTTTTATTTTTCTTACTTGTCTTTGATATCTTTCTTTTCTCACTTTTTATACTTCATACTTTATCATTCAATAAACAACATATTCACATGCATCAGTAATAACTTAAAATACCGCTTTATCGTATAAGGAAATGGGTTACTATACTTTACTTTACTGAGATACCACCCTTTGTACATTATCTGGCACGGACGGCTTAGTACATTTCCGGTACGACGGCTTACTTACTTTAGCATACATCTTGCCCTTTCTGATGGTATCCGGTGGTGCAAAACATATACATGCATTTCCGTTTTCGTGTCTTTCTTTCTTACTTTACTTTTGGTCTTACTTAACATCTTATTAATGTCTTTAATTCTTTCTTCGTACTTTTACATATTTTTCATTCGTGAGTGCACAATGATATACTTCTTGTTTAAATTGTGCCTAAGACTAACCGTCAAGGGCCATAGGACATCTCACCATAGCGTCCCATACCATTATGTTAACTAGGCCTAGGCAAGCTTGACTTTCATCAGAGGTTCATTTACCCAATGGTATATCACGTATTAAGGAGCATAACAGAAAACATACAATCTCTCGTATTTCTTATAATCCGACAATCAAACATCACAGTTGATATTAAAAGTATTCATACATCGTGATCTATCAATAATAATTATCATGAAATTTAAGCATAAAATTAAACTCACATATTATTAACATACTACAATTAAATCCTCCATTTAATTCCATCCATTATCTCATTCTCCTCATAAATCCACATACTGCAAATAATTTTCCCAATCCCCTAGTTGAATCATAATTAATTTAAACATGGTTTTCACATCATAATCTAACGATTCAAAAATAATAAAACAATATCTTAAATAGGTATTCCACATCCTGTTTTAACCATCAAATAATAATAAACAAAAATTATAGATCTAGTTTTTCACATCCTATTTTAATCATTCACTAATAATAAATTGTGATCATAATTATGGTTCTTCACATCCTATTTTAATCATTCAATAACAAGGATCATAATTACGGTTCTTCACATCCTATTTTAACCATCAAAATAATGAAACAACATTATCACTAGGTTCTTCACATCCTATTTTAACCATCAAGAATAATGAAACAACTTCATAAATAGGTTCTTCACATCCTATTTTAACCATCAAGAATAATTAAACAACATCGTATATAGGTTCTTCACATCCTATTTTAACCATCAAAATTAATCAAACAACATCGTATATAGGTTCTTCACATCCTACATATTCTTACATCTTTACCTGGATTCATCCCTTTTTATTCATTATTCAGGTTAACTATTCAAAATATTGAATACTAGGTCTGTAATTTA
Source organism: Tetracentron sinense (assembly GCA_015143295.1). Taxonomy (NCBI): domain Eukaryota; kingdom Viridiplantae; phylum Streptophyta; class Magnoliopsida; order Trochodendrales; family Trochodendraceae; genus Tetracentron; species Tetracentron sinense. The sequence goes on from CM026551.1 coordinate 30,995,330, forward strand.
CATTATTCGCATCTTAATCATGTTCTTTATATAGATTTTCTTATAGTTCGAAAACTCGACGAGTCACTCATGTAACTCGGCCGAGTTACTCGACTCGGTTGAATTTTGAGTCGAGTCACCTCAAAACTCGAAGGAGGCACTATTTGCCGAGTTAATCGGGTGACTCGGTTGAGTCAAGCCGAGTTTTTCGACTCGCCGGACTAGGTTGAGTCACATATGGTTATTTTTATCATTTTTTTAACCTAAACTCGAACGTCACACTATTTTTGCATCATATTTTTTTTTGGTCTACAAAGACAACCTACTATGGGTACTATTAAACCTAGTTTATAGGCTTGAAGCTGTAAAACCAGCGTACTTTGAGTTCTTTTAACCCATGTTTTCCAAGTTATTACATATATTTTCCGAGTTGGACCGAGTCGAGTTTTTTTCGAGTTTTCCGAGTTACTCGACCCAGCTAACTTTCGAGTCGAGTCGAGTTTTCGGGTTTTTGAACTATGGATTTTCTCAATAGATTCATACTTTAGATTAATAGTTATAATATTAAGAACTAGGTAAAGTTATTTACCTCACTTGATCGTTTCCTTACGATCTATCGCTTGCGAATAGGGTTATATCTTGATCTTCACGCTTCTTTTCTCATTTTTCTGACCAAATCTTTGCACTTCTACAGTTTCCTCATTTTTGATTTCTGAGAAACTCTCTATTTTCTCTCTTTTAGGTTTATAAAGCCTTAGAAACCCTAACTCTCGAGTTGGAGGGCTATTTATAGAGTTTGGAGACTTCAGGGAGTTAAAAAGGGTCAAAAAACACGATTTTCTGGAAAATCCCGCTTTGGGCGATCGATCCCCCTTGTAGACGATCGATCCCCCCTAGATTTTTTTTTTCTCGGACAGCCTTCGGTATTTTGTCCATAACTTTTGACTCATTTATTGGATTTTGATGATTCAACTTGCGTTGGACTCATCATTCGAAGGGGAACAACTTTGATATTTTGCAAAATTTCTATTTCTTCTTTATTCATGGACTAATTTACTCCTAAAGCTGACTGGTCTGGAAATGGATTTCTGCAGTCCTGGTTTTAGAAATCTAACTTTTAACCTAACTCCGACTAAGAATCTGGAAAAATGGTAAACATGACTTTGAAGAGGGTTCCATTACCTTTCCAAAAATTCAAGAATCACTCGATTCCGATTTGCGGTGACAAAATTATGGCTTCTTCAACTTGAGGGTATGTTAAGGCATCCATTTTAATTCATCTTTTAGAAACGCATGCATTTACAATTGGGCACATATTTCAAGAAATTCATGTAAATGGCACGAATGCCAAGGAACTAAATTTTAGGTCTCTACATGGACCCTCCAAAAGTCAACACCCAAAACTAACTAATAATAATAACACTAATAATGACGGAGGTAATGACTAATGATAGACCATCCTAGACCTTGGCTTCTAATCGACAGTACTCAAAATTTTGGTCGGCTATTAACGATCTAATCCTAATATTCTAATTATCTTTGTCACTGATTTTTAGATCACTTTTTGAAACCAAAAATTATCACATTGCCACAAAAGGGTAAAAATAGCTGTCGAAGTTCTAGAAGAGATCTTTCCAACAACCCAAAAAACTAATTTACATACACAAAGTTATGCATCTCAAAAGCTTACTGCATCACTCATCTTCTAGCTAGGAGCTGTCCCGATCGTCTGGTTTATGTACTCTTTTTTCTTCTAGGCTTCATATCACTCATCTTCTAGCTAGGATCTGTTCTGGTCATCTTGTTTATGTACTTTCTTTTAATCTAAACTTCAATTATTTTTTAGTCATTCAAAGGAATTGATGCGGGACCATGCAACTAACCTTAGGATGATGCAATTTAGAGATCAGAAATTAAAATTCCAGCAATAAGGAAAGTCATAAAATCCCTAGATTCCACAATTATAATAAAGAAATCCAAATAGAATTATTAATTTCCTAGGTCAAGTAACAATCCCACAATGATGAATCTCTAAATTGAATTGGGTGATCGTAATGGAAGTGAGAACTTCCACTAGCTTAGTGATTAACCAATTGTGATTTCCTTGTTCAATTGAGGATTTCAAAGAATAGTCTAGGGCTTCTAGGCTCAATAATGATTAGGAATTGTTCATACATGTAAATTGGGGTTTCAAACAATGTTAATTTGAATAACAAAACCCAACAGTAAACTAATAGCAATTGTAAAAGAAATTAGGGTTATGGTTTTTGAAAAGTTGCTGTTTCTTAAGGGTTTGGAATTCTAGGATGGCTTTAAGCCTGTAATTGCAATTGGAAAGGGGCAAAGGGTGGTGTTACATCAAGGTTAGGGTTGTAGGAAGGGTGTAGCAATAGAGATAGGGCTGTAGGGGTTGCACGACTACAATAGGAATGCTGTAGAATGGCTGCAGATGCAATAGGAATGCTGTAACAGCGATAGGGGACAGGTTAAGGCTTGCAACAGGGAGGAAGAGGGCTGGGACAGGTGCTTGTTAAGCTGTAGGGACTGGAGGATGGGAAACAGGGTTGCGGCAGGTCTGGGGTGGGGTATTTAGGACTGCAGCAGGGGCTGGGGTATTTAGGGCTGCGGCAGGGGCTGGGAGCCTGGGACAGGTTCTGGGTGTCACGCCCCAAAACCATATACACAATATTCCTTATATTTGTATAGGTTTAGGATGCGTGAACTTGGGACCTACCCGGAAGGTAAATGGAATTCATCAAAATAAAAATTCATTCAAACAGACATATAGATAACGAGCATATCTAGAATTTTTACAAAATAAAAGAAGTCACTAAGTTCTTTAAATTATCCACACCACAGTCTCTCAACTCAAAAGAAAGACAGAAGGGAAAGATATTCTTCTAACTACTCAACTCCCCAAGAGCCCCAAATATCCTTCAGGTATCTCCTGAAAATATCAGCATAGCAAGAGTGAGCAATAAGCTCAACAAGATAAACATATACTACACACGCAATACAAGCATCCCTGAGTCATAATTACACTTTACTCAATATTCAATTAATGACAGTTCAAGTGAATTCATTTTCTTCATTTTGAATTACTTGGTCCTCATCTGGCAGCCCTTGCCCTTAAGATTACCTATTCCTCTGTTGGCGCCTTGGCGGCTCCTGGCAAAGCCTCGCGGTACGATTAGAGTTCACACACCTATTCCTCTATTGGCGGCCCTGGCAACACCTCATGAATACATATGGAATCATACGCCGTCCATCTGAGATCAAGTCATTTCTTATTTAAACAATTAGTAATTATGTTATATCTTCCCAGCTACAGCACTACAACGTAGGCAGACCGATCTAACTGTGCATTATTATCCAAGGTAAGTTAGTCATCTCCTCCTCGCACTACAACGTCCCATACCATTTTAGCAAAGTAGATCTAATTAATTAATGTAAGGTCAAAAGCATTTTAAGCAGTTCATACAAGCATGCACGGTAGTAAATCATCATGGTGAATACAACAGGACATTAATTGTGACGCCCCGAACCCGCGTATGGGAAATCAAGTTCCAAGACGCGTGCTCGTTCGTCATAATCACGCATGCGGAAGACTTTACCCGCGAAAATATGGGGATTTTAAAACTTTTCTGATGAGCTTATATAAGTAATAACAACCGGTCATCACAATAACCCATCATAAGCAAATATGTTACCTCACTGGCTACAATAGCCGTTACTTTTGGCGCCACAACTGCCTGGTACACTTTCAGAATCCATAAAGTATAACTCCTTGCCAATCGGCAATTGCTTCCAAATCTGAAGACAAAATAAGAGTGAGCTATAGAGCCCAGCAAAATCCACAATCCATCTAGGCTATTTTCCACCTAGTAACAATCATCATCATCAATAACGATATAGTGTTGCAATACAATTCTTATATTATAATATTATATAATATCGTAATCCGTGACCCGAGGTCACTCAGGGCTATTTCACCCTATTTCGAGGTTCCGAACCTCAATTTCTAAGTTCATCCAATCATCGTTTACACCACTAGGTTACCCTTCCAGACAACCGCTCACACTCTATCCTTGAGTCCGCACACTCTATCCTTGAGTCCGCAGACTCAATCAACTGGCCTTCGCCTGTATTCAACCTGAGTCCGTAGACTCAATATCTAAGTTAGAGTTCGTAGACTCGCTATCCATTTCCAAATCCGTTAACATTAATTTTGTTACCATGACGTCCCATACCCCCATGATAACTATCTAGATTAAACCGGATTTATTCATAATGAAATCAAACCTTGAGTCCTTAGACTCCGTACAACCTTGAGTCCATAGACTCCGTACATAATCCGGGTCTTCACCCGCTAGAACCAACACAATCGTCTGATCTTAGCCACGATGAGGAACTCTAGCCTCACGGCATCTCTATCAGACAATACAACCATTTGACTCAGCCACGGTGGAGAATTCTATCCTCACGACATATCTATCAGATCACAGACAACACAACCATCTGGTTCAGCGATGGTGGGGACCTCTATCCTCATGACATCTCTATCAGATAACACAACCATCTGGCTTAGCCACGATACAGACGACATATCTATCAGAGGCACCACAACCTACTGACTTAGCCTCGGCTAGATAACACAACCATCTGACTCAGCCACGATACGGACGACATATCTATCAGAGGCATCACAACTTACTGACTCAGCCTCGATACGGCATATCTATCAAATAACACAATCATCTGACTCAGCCACGGTACAGACAACATATCTATCAGAGGCATCACAACCTACTGACTCAGCCTCGGTACGGCATATCTATCAGATAAAACAACCATATGACTCAGCCACGGTACGAACGACATATCTATCAGGGGCATTACAATCTACTGACTCAGCCTTGGTACGGCATATATATCAGATAACACAACCATCTGACTCAGCCACGATACGGACGACATCTATCAGAGACATCACAACCTACTGACTCAGCCTCGGTATGACATATCTATCAAATAACACAACCATCTGACTCAGCCACGGTACGGACGACATATCTATCAGAGGCATCACAACTTACTGACTAAGCCTCGGTACGACAAATCTTTCAGATAACACAATCATCTGACTCAGCCACAGTGGAGACCTCTATCCTCATGACATATCTATCAGATAACATAACCATCTGACTCAGTCACGGTACGGATGACATATCTATTAGAGGCATCACAATTTACTGACTCAGCCTCGGTACGACATATCTATCAGATAACACAACCATCTAACTCAGTCATGGTGGGGACCTCTATCCTCACGGCATATCTATCAGATAACACAACCATCTGTTCTCCCCAGACCTAGTCAAAGAGGATCTATGGATATCAAATCCACCCACTCCCGACTATCAGTCATGGAGGATTATACTTTAACCCCGGTTAGGTTTTCTAACCATAGGTTAACCCCAGTTAACCCAAGCCTCGCTTGGTTAACTGAAATACTCGGGCCTCGCGCCCTTGAACCAAATCCGGTAACACACCGTCCCGTTAGGGAACGCTTCCAGGCTAATGGATGTGTTCATAACCTTATACGACCTGTAAAACAACTTTTCGACACCCCAGGGTGACGATAAAATTTACCCGGGACCCGATTTGGGCTCCCTGAAGGTCCACAGAAAATCAAAACATCACATAGGGATTTCCGACCCTTTTTCCATCCACGTCTTTTACACAGTGAGTCTAAATCCGGGGTTTTGAGACTTGAGACCAAGGGCTCCACCCCTCTACTCATTTTCCACGCACAACCATCTTCCCATAACACATCCAAGGGGTCTCAGACCCTTTTCTATCAACGTACATACATACCACATAAAGAATATAACAAATAATAGGGAAAAGAGAAGAGATGGAAGAAGTTTTTACCTCTTTCACGCACTTCGAGGCGTCTAGGGCCGAAATGAACACCGTCAATGCACTCGGGAGGACGATCAACCCCAAGGTGGAGCTCCTCGCCTTCATACCTTTACTCTCTCTCTAGATTTCTCCCTTTCTCTCTACATGTCGATCGAGGCACTGGGGAAGAAAATAAATGTCGCCAATGCGTTCCCCACGACGATCAACCCTGGGGTAAAGCGCATGCAACTTTCTCTCTCCTTTTTCTCTTTCTCTCTACATGCCAAACGAGACACCGGGGAGAAAATCAGACGTCGCCGACGCGTCGGGAGCGTCGAAATATGTCAAGGTGGACCTCCCTTTTGTTTCTCTTCTTTCTCTCTCCTCTTTTCTCTTTCCTCTCTTTCTCTCTCTACTTTCTCTCTCTAGAAAGGGAGTTTGGCAGAACTGCCCCACTAATGCAAACCGTGAGAATGAAATGGGCTGCCCCCTATTTATAAGTCAAGGGTCATGTGCCATGTACATGACCACCATTAATGGTCCTGTTGACCAAGTCAACAGTTTGACCGTTTGACTATTCTTCCGTATTTTCTCGCGTATATGGCCTCTGAAACCCTATTTCATGATATCCGATTAGGACGAAACTTCAGATGACCGAACTTGGGACAGTCCGAAACCTACTATAAAAATTTCGGAGAAAAATACTGAGTTTTGTCAGCTGCACTTTTGTCCGGAAGAAAACTGTAAAACCCACTAATTTCTTGATTTTGTACACAAAACATGCTGATGTTTCTTTGTTTGAGATAACTAACTACCGAGACGACAGACATTAGTCCCCACGGCCGACCGGCAGACATTAGTGCCAGCCGCACGGATTTCTATTAGGATCTTCAACAGATATTGGGTCCCACTTAATTTTTGGAAATCTGGAAATTTTTTATTTTTCTCAATTTTATCACACATAATGGCCCCGTGGTCTTGTGAAATGATACCTGACGGAACCGATACGATAGGGGTGTGTTCCGACAGTCGACCGGCACAGTGTTTGCGATTTTCGCGAAAATATACTGAGATTTCTTCGGTGCACTTCAATCCTGAGCAAAACCCACTTTTTTTTTTATTAATTTAACAAACACTCGAGTATTTAACCCCAGTTAAGGACCAATAAATGGATAATTTTGTTATTTAAAATTCTGGGGCGTTACACTAATTGACAAAGATGTGCATGTAATAGTAATAAACATGTATTTCAATTTTATAAATAAGGAAAGACATCATTTTACTAGAAGTGATCCTAAACATGCTTGATTTTAAGTTCTGGTGCAAAAATAGACAGGATCATTCGAACGGATCCATGGTCATTCGAACGGTCACCTCTTCGCTTAAACGGTTACCCAACCGTTTGAAAGGTTACCCAATCATTCTAGTTCATAAAATTTCCGAAAGTGGAACAATGTGCATAACCGTTCGGACAGTCATACGATCGTTCGAACGGTCCAAGATTCTGGACTTTTCAAAAATGAACTAACAGTTCTCCTCACCGTTTGAATGGTGAACATACCGTTCGAACGGTCTACAAATAGATTTCGGGGAAAAACACCATTTTCCCCCAAAATCAACCGTTCACCGTTAGAACGGTCTGCAAACAGATTTCGGAGAAAAACCCCATTTTCACCCAAACCCCCCAAAATCAACCCCATTTCTTCCTAGATCATTTCTAAGCATTTCTTACACTAAAAGCGATATTAAATACAATACTATTATGAATTTAAAGCTCAAAAGAGTGTTTACTTGCATTCTTCCTTATAGATTTACGGTTTCAAGATGAGGAAAACCACCCAAAATGGTTTGCTCCACAAGCTCAACCTTCCCTTGGTGAGAACTTGATCCTCGAGCTCCAAATCCCGTGCTTCAAGCTTGAACAAGAGTCTTCAAACCCTAGAGTCTTCTCTCCTTCATCCAAAATTATTCTTAGTTTACGTTTTCTAAGAAATGAGCAAATTAGGTTTAACATTAGGTATTTGTACTAAAACCCTTACTAATGATGTTTGGTTACAAGCTTAAGTTAAATCCTCTAGTGTATTATACTCTTTTAATTATTCTACACTAGGTCAAACAATTACTCATAGCCAAATGCTCCACACAAATATTTACCAAAATACCCCGACTAGAAAATTATAGAAATACCCTCATAATTAAATTCTGAAAATTAGAATCGCTACACTAGGAGAAGGATAGGAGCTAGAGACAAGGGCTGTAACTGATAAGGGGAATTAAGGAAAGGCTGGACAACATATCTAGGGCTGTCAATGGAGCGGATTCGAAGCGGATAGTGCTATATCCGTATTTGATCCGATTATTCCTACCTACTATATCCAAATCCGCTCCAATATCCCGCTGATAGTAAATTCGAAATACCGAATTCGAATTCGTTTAACTAACTGAATTCAGATATTTGACGGATTATACTAATCGAAATTGGATAATATTCGAATTTGGATAGTATCCGAATTCGATCTATTATCCTAAAAGAATTCAATTATTGTTATCCCGGATGATATCTGAATTCGACATTGAGAAAAAAGAGAATGGTATTTTATTGATGGATTTGGGAGGAGAAAGAAAAGCTCTGTATAGATCCAAACATCTTACTTTTAAATCCTTGTAATGTGAAAATCTTACATCATCGAAACAAAAATAGTGTGTGAAGAAGGGAAACGAACCTATAAACAGGATAGATCAATCAAAGGTGAGGACTCTTGACTCTTGAGCAGTGCCTCCACTGCCTCCCCAAACACCCCTCCAAATGCCCCCAAAGCTATACCAACGCCCTCCTTTTGTTCATCTATGTCTTTGTTGTCTTTATACCTTCCTCTGTGGACCTCACCACCACAAGGGTCGTTAGCACCGCCGTGGGCCTCTCCAAACACCCTTTCATCTTAACCCCACTAGGAAGATCCCTCGTCCATATCCACACTGCCGGAACCATTGTCCATTCTTCTGCCCCGTCATGGTAACTTGCTCCTCTTCACCCTCTGTAAAGCCGATCTCCGTCATTTCTTGAAAACCCTCATTTGCAAAACCCTCAAAGGAAGGTTGAGGAAAACCTAAAGCAAGGGTTGAAGAAACCCTTGAGGCCGTGTCTCGAAGAGATTGAGAAATTTTAGGATTTTGTTATTCTTATGGTATATATCATAGGATATAATGACAATAATTCCCTCCTCATGTATGATAATTACTCTTAAAACCTAAAATGTTATAAAAGTTTTAAAACTATACTGGGGGCATATTGGGTATTTAAAATTATGTATTTATTCTAATCGGTTCGGATATTTAGCGGAGCGGATAGTGGACTATCCGTATCTGCTCCGTTTATAAACGGATACATTAATAGATATCCGTATCCACTCCGCCGGATACATATTCGGATAAATATCCGCTTAATCGGATTCGGATACGGATCAGATACAGATAACAAATTAGATAATTGACAGCCCTAAGCATATCTGGGCTATGTAGGGGCTGGGATATGGTGTGGCTCAGCTGGGAGAGGGGCTGGAGTTGGCTGGACAGCAAGGCGGCAGCAATGGGGGCTGTGGGAGGGGTGGCAGCAAGGGTAGGGTGATCTAGGGTTTGGTTTGATTAAGGTTTTGCAAGAAAAACAGAAAATAAAGAATAAACAAACGAGAAGAAAAAAAAAGATAACAATTAACATGGCTTCACACCATCCCTTTATAGGAGATTCCTAAAGCGAAAAAACTCACATTTCATTCATGAAAATTCTGTAAATTCTCTACTTCTAAAGGGAGCATTTAAAGAGAAAAGAAGGAAATCCTAATCCTAGTAATTACAGAAGTGTTATTACTACAAGTTCTAAATATTTTACTAAAACACTATTACTGAAAACAATCTCAAATACTAATAAACTAAAACAAAAGTAAATAAACTAAGATAACTAATAAGGGGGCCGTCCATCCATGAGGTGCGACGCCATCCTATAGACTAATTGTAGCCCTCGAATCCTCCCGCTCTCGATCTGACGACGAATCTCCCTCCACATCGCAATCCAACGGTAGATCTCTATCAAAAACATGATCAAGTCTGTGATGTCCACATCAGGAATGTGAGATCGAGTAGTTTGGAGTCTTTGGACTATTTAATGAGGTCATTGTGATAGAAAATGGATGATTTACAAGAACCCTAAGAGGGTTTAAAAAGATATTCCATGCCAAGACTCCTAATATAGAAAGATTTCTAAAAAATAATCCTAATCCAATCATTCCTAATCAAATCCTAAATTCAAATTTATTTGATACTATCTAATTGTGAAGAGATACATATAATGATACAATGTAGCTCATTCACTTTATTACAATAAAATATTCCCTAATATTCCTCAAACACATGAGGATTGAAAATCTTCATGGGTTTGTCGCAACTTGAGTACTCTCTTTGTACATGAAGAGCTAAAACATCTAACCGTGCTTGTTAGTTACCGCTAGTCTATGAAGTCTATCTTTATCGCATCCTGCTCATATTTATGAGTCTGTCGGATCTGGTAGCTCACTAGATCAAGCTGTCATGATCGTCTCCCCAAAGCACCTGAAAAATGATTTGCAATGTGAAGAGAAACTCTTGTTAGAGATTTCTTCAATAAAATGAAAGGAGATACACTTATTACGGCAGCCATCAAATAGGATTAAAAAAAAGTCCTATCATGCTAACATCTATGGTGACTTTGATGGCAAGAAAATAAGAAAGAGAATAGGGGAACTTCAGTCCCTACAGGTGGCAGCAATGCCACCCGCCGGAAACAAGTAATCAATCAATAAATATCAATATAGGTGGTGGATCGCCCCGCTCTGATACCATGATAGAAAATGGATTCATTGAGAATTCTTGGATGATTTACAAGAACCCGTAAGAAGGTTTAAATAGATATTCCATGCAAAGACTCCTAATATGGAAAGATCTCTCAAATATAATCCTAATCTAATCATACCTAATCAAATCCTAAATTCAAATTTAATTGATACTTGAACTGTAGATTTTGTACTACCTGTTTGTTTAAACTTGGATTACTATTTGGTTTATAGATATCCTATCAACCAATGGAGACCTTAGCTTTTATCATAGTAAATACTAGCGTAAACCTTGCGATGCACGGTGTGAAAATAAAAAAATGTAGATTATCTCTAAAAATTTATAGAAAATCAAGCATAATTAATCATCTCATTTGTATTTTGATTAACGATGTAAGATATTATGACTTAATAGTTAAATTAAGATGCAATTTGTTGGTTCTAAATGGTACATGAATAATGATACAATAATTTATCTAAATCAAAAGAAACATACTCTTAGCAAATACAATTAAAAAAAATGGAAGGATCCAAATGTTGTAATTAAGTACAAAAAAGAAAAGAAAAGAATATATAACAACTAAAATAAATATAGAACCTACTAATGAAATTCGGACGGCCAACTCTCGATAGTATGTTTTTAATCACTTCCCATTGGCAAAATGAAGATATCGCAGATGCTAAAGAACCTTTAAGCCCGTGTGTAAGAATTAATATCACAAAGCTTCCAAATCATATAGTAAAGATCATCCAAAAATTTAATTTATTGCTAATACAGTGCACCTAACGAAAATGGAAGGAAAGATAGAATTAATATCACAAAGCTTCCAAATCATATAGTAAAGATCATCCAAAAATTTAATCCATTGCTAATACAGTGCACCTAACGAAAGTGGAAGGAAAGATGGGATGGGGCTACTAATTACAACCCATCTACCCATGGCTATATTAACCCATCTCTTATCAACACATTTATCCATTAAACATATACTAAAACCCTAAACCCGTAGGCCCTTAATTCGTGCAAATGACCCAACCATCATAGAGTTTTTTATTTTTTGATAGTAAACCATCATAGAGTTTTAAAAAAACAAAAACTCAACCTTCTTTTGTGTGTAATCGGAATGGGTGGGATCTAATTTACAAATAGATTATATAAACTCCATATAAAGAGTTTGAACTATTCTAATATTTGAATCTATTTCAAATAGAACTTTTGTAGCATACAATACCTCCTATGAGACGTTTCAAATAGGGATGGAGGGATGTAGGAAGTATATGTAGAGAGGGAGAGGGATATCAAGAGAGGGAGATAGTGGGAGAAAAAAAAATACTGAAAGAGGTGTATATTTTTATTTTTTGTTTGGAAACTAATCATTTAAACATACACAGTAGGCCAACACTCAGAGGTGTATATCAAGACTTGTAAATTAGAACTTAATTGAACACAAAAGAAGTAAAAAAACAATTATGTCCTCTTCCTTCTTCCCCGATCTTGTATGTGAAAAAAGAAAGTAAATCTAAAATTTCAACAGGAACAACAGAGAATGAGCAAATCGCCTTCAAAAATCACCAAATCAAATGGCATTCCCACTTTTGATTTCATTCTCCAATTGGTTGATCTCAACACCTCATCCTCGTCTTCCTTGACTTAAATGATCCCAAAACTCCATGGTGGTGTCAGTACTGCTATCGAAGCCGTCTATTGCGCCATAAAATGACCATTGGTTAGAGAACCATTGCTACTCAAATGGTAGTAGATCGGTTTTCTGCTCTGAGAAATTCGTCAGAACGGTTGAGTGCTTTTACAAAGTGATCGTTGTTTGCAATGTTACAATCTTGTTGTTTGTTGAGTTGGAGTGTTGCCACTCAATGTCGAAATCAACAACAGGAGGATTTCCTTTACTGTAGTTGCAAGAAAAAATCAGTTACATGATGTAGCTGTCCACAAATGATGATTGATCAGTTATGGTGGTTTTTACAAAAACGCCATTAATGTTGATGAAGTATGTACTCATCTTTGAGGAGTGATGGATCCTACCACATACAGATAACCTTATGAACCTGGAATACAAATGAGATGGGTTTGCAAGTCGTTAGCTCTTATGGATATATATAGTTGTTTAATTTAGTTGTAAGAATCATTAACGTAGTAACTACTTTCAAAGTCTCTCTCTCTAGAATTTGCGAGGTTACATTCGTATTTAAGGAGTAAGTAGAATAAAGACAAATCTTTTGGTACTTTGAATCCTTCCTGAATTAGGGTTCTCCAAACCCAAAATCTCTCTTGAATTCCAAACCCTTTAACGAATGCAAAACGTTATCTTCAAACACATTTGAATTACTCGGGTGCACTTACCATCTCAATCGCGAATAATCGGATGTTTTGAGAAGGTGCGAATTTACTAACGGTTGGGATACGTGGGAAGGGAGAGGAACCAAAAAAATGAAGGATACATCATAGAGTATTAATAAAACTCATTTTGATGAGGGGAGATGAAGGATCAAATGGAGAGATAGAGAGGCGTTCGAGGGGAGGAACTGAGGACCTAATTAAAGATGGGATATAATGGAGGAGAGAAGATGTATAATTCAGTGAGTGGGGTCCACAGTAATAAACATGTAGAACAAATTAATGCTGATTTATCTCTTCATGCACACATGAAATAAAACTATTGGTTGAAGAGTATGTCACGTGGCACCAATTTGAAGAGAATGGAAAGCAATGGAGTGTGCCATGTGGATACCATCTGGTACATAGGAGAAGTATAGATGTTGTTTCTCATGAGTTTCAATTATTTCCTGCTTTGCAGACTAATTTTACATGAGAGAAACACACACAAAATAAAATGTGGCAAGGAGCTCCGCCAAATACCCATCCCTCTTATAGACTTTATTTTATCACTGCACTATCCTTTTTGTTGGTCCATGAAATATTATGACATGTTTATTTAAAAACTAGTACAACTTACCTTGAATCTTCTTTAGATTCCAGACACAAGGACGGGCAATGATCGGATAGATGCTGTTGTGGTCGATGAGGATGCAATTGAATCTATAAAGGGACATGAGCAGGGAGCTAAAATTCTTTACGGTGATGGTGCATTGGAATGCTATCTTTCACAACACAAATTGAAGGATAAGGTGTGCATTACTCTGCTGTATCTTCTACCTACATTTTTACTTAAGCTTATAGACTTGCAGAATGATACCCTGTTCTTGATCTCATTGCTATTTAATTCTGGTAAATCTAAAATTTAACCACTAGAAGAGATGCCCTAAGTTTCTTCGCTATTATTATTTTCATATTAAATACGAACATAGAGATGCCTCCGGAGTCCGGACTGTCTAATGAATGTGTGTACACGTGTATGTGTATGCGTTTTTTGGGTTCTAAGATGCTCCAAAAGTTAATTCTGCTTACTGAATGCTAATTTTTTTTTGGAAATTTTGCAAGACACTGACGCTTTTATGTTGCATTCCAGACGAATGTAGAAGGGTCCGAGGGAGAACCAGATGTGGAACCAGAGCTTCCTTCTATTGTTGCCAGCATGTAACCTTCTGGCGAGGTCCGTTTGTGATCTCAACTTTGTAAATTGAGTAATTTAATAAGAATTTCTGTTGCAATTCTTTCAAGTTCTCAATGGTTAAACCATTTACTTTTTCAAAGGATTCCTTGATTTCTTGATGAAGGGTTATAGGCTTTTATAGAAACTAGCAAACACCCTTTGTGATGCACAAGCTAAATTAAAGGCAATGATTAAAAAAAGAATTATATAAAATGTTTTAATTCCATATACAATATAAGGGGCAATTTCTTTTCATGAGCTAAGGATATGTTCCAAAATTCATCTTAAAATGACATGTTTCTTTGTCTCCTATATTATTAAGCTTATTAGTATAATTGTCGCAAGACTTAACTATAAGTCACATGTGCACACAGAAGCATGCTTCACCCCAATGTTACACAAACTTTAGTGTTAAACACAGAAAAATGATCGGACACAGAAACATGGAATACATGACACCCGTGAGAAATATTGAATAACCAATTCTATAATAAATATTACATAAACATTGGTATATAACTACAACTATATATTTTGCGTGTTGATCATCCAACCACTCTGGTAGCCAAGTTGAAATCAACCACAAAACAAAAAATTTGCTATAAAAAAACACTTAGATAGTTTTGGTACACAATAAAACGGACCTCAATGTAAGTAAAATTTACAAAGATAAAAAAAGAAAATTTGATAGCTTTTGAACAGTAAAAGGACTTAATATCATTAGAAATCAACTAATTCAACTAATCGGAAGATACATGATACAATGGAAAGAACAAATAAAACTTTTTAGAGGGTTTATTTAACTTGCATGGATCATTACATTCTCTCATCTTTTTGTATCTAGAGTTGGCTTTATAGACTTCCTTGAGCAAACGAACCTTGGTTCGACGAATGCTGAAACACCTCTTTTCCTCAGATGTAGACTGCGACGTCTGTAAAAAATATATGGAAGGAAAATGGATGGTTCAGAATAGGAAAAAGTGAAAACTAAACCCAGAACATATGAAATGAGACAGAGAGAGGAGGGAGCCTAGAGAGCTGCATATATGCTTGCTTCAATGCTCAAAACAACATAAACACAGTTCAAATCAAGAGATAGAAGCCCCATGAAGATCAATTTCATAAATAAAAGAAGAGCTTTACACTCACCTGCTAGGTTGGGCATCTGTGTCTTTTATAGAGGTGGTTCTCTTAATGCTGATCACTTTCTTCCTGATGTCACATCTCTAATTGGGAGAAGTCCAATTTGGCATACAAAATAAAGGTATAGATGTCCTTGAGAAGTCTAACGTCAACAAACACACTATGCCGTAATATATAGTATGTGACCATTATTACCAAGTTTCATCAGAGTTCTATAATTTTCCATTATTCTGTAAACCTGGTTTAACAATTGTTGAAATGAGTATTTACTTGTACGTAAAAGAAATGAATATTTACATTTTTAAAGTTAGTTTAACTAAAATAATAATAATAATTTGATTAATTATTGAGATAATAAGTCTATGTTTCTTAAAAACAGCTAAAATTATTAGAAAGCTTGTAAGGCATCACACCTCCGGCTCATATATAAACTCAATATAAAGGAGAAAAAGGAACAATGAAAGTTCCTTGTGTGCCTTACAATGTGCTTCATCAAATCTATTCCTCTTTCATTAGAGTTAACCTCCCACTAACAACAAAATTTTATGGACATTCTGTAATAGTACAAATCCCACCTTAATTAAACATATTTCCATACCCAATTCAAACAACTAGTAAGTAATTCTTAACGTGCTTGTCAGAAGTGCTTCTTCTCATTCCCTTACTGCGTTCTTTGTTTCATTCAGATTAGGAGCTTTTCTTATCTACTTGCATGAGTCCTTTGATTTTCATCTTTACTTTCATTATTAATTAATCACATCTCCATTAATCTTGCCCAGTACTGATACATATATGATACATATATGGTATTGACGTATTGTCACAGAACATCTTTCCGAGACCACATATATCCAAGGTTTGCAAAAACCTACTAGCAGAAGAAAATCTAACATTAGCTTCATCCAAACTTAAAAGACAGAAAGTAGAGTAACAGTATAACACAAGTTGCAATATTCTTACCATTATCTTTAGAACTTCAAGTTCAAGGCTTGGGAGCAATTCCAGTCAAAAGCTATCCAGAAGCATAAGAACAAACATGAGAGTAATCTGTGAGAGCCAAATTTGCAAAAGACAAATGTGATACAAAGGATGCTCATGTTGTTTCATAGATTCCATTTCATGGTACAAAATTAGTAAACAATGAAGCACAATGGAAACCACCCTTACATTTCTCAAATTAATGTCTTTCAAGTCAACAGAAGGTTCGTTTGCACCAAGGTGAGGGTGAAGGCACACATGAACCTTATGTTCTTACGACCCCACACTGTGTTTTGGCACCAAAATCTCAAGCTGTTCCCATCTCATCGCAGTATGCTTCTAGCTTAGCGTCTTTTGGAATTTCGGGTTGTAAGTGGAATTCCCTTTATGTAGTCCCCAAGAGGACAATGCTCAGGAGAAGAATCTGTGACCTTGAATATCCTATCATGTGCTTGTTCTCCGTGTCATGCTGAACCAAGAAAACATCGAGCTGCATGACCGATTTTTTGAACCCAGGAAACCCATTGCAATCCCAGATTATCTTGCACTTTGTTTTCTCAATCAACACAGGCTTGTAGTAGAAACTGAAGAAAAACCAGGCACCCCAGATGCTATCCCCCCACTTAGCGCATTTCTGAAAAACTTTAGGATATTGAGGAGGGTCTCGGTCTCATAGATCTGAGACCCACCTGCGTTTTTTTTTTTTTTAAAAGGAACTGCACCTATAACCTGACCGTCTGACATGTGAAATGGGTCTGGATTTGATGGCTGGTTTATAGAGGAAGAAGAAATAAAGAGATGTGGTGATTGTTCGTATTCTAAGAAAGTAATCCTTCATCTGGGGGGAGAGATTGGAAGCTAGTTTTGAGGCGTAGTTAGCAGGAGAAATTACTAGGTGCTTTCCATGACTCTGCCTGAAGATTAAGGAGGAATAGATATAATAGATAGATAGGAGGACGAATGGGGAGAGAGATGTGGGAGTTAACAAAGGCGAGTTATTTGGGGAGAAGAATGAGGAGATAGGAGTTTTTTTGGGAAGACAAAAGGGAAAAGAGAATAAGGTGACACGTGGCAATAACATGGAGCTCAGACGGAAGCATTTGGAGGTGCACATAGAGACCAACCAGGTTATAGTAGTAAAGATTAGTTTGCCATTAATGAGGCCCAAAGCATATTCTCCAGTTGCTGTTGTGAGCTTCATAAGAGCACCTCAGTTATTTTGGTGCTGTTATTTCAACAAGTGGATGGGTATAATCCGCAGCCGAAAGCTTTGATATCCATCATGTATGTATATATATATATATGTGTGTGTGTAATCTTTGATATGTTGTTAATGCGATTATCCCATCCACACCTCCCTGGTTGCTACAGTGGTAGGAGTATATCTCCGTCAGGTGGACTTGGTATCAAGTCCCTTGGGGTGAGGTGGTTGATATGCCCAAAAAAATAAAGGCATGCAATCACTCCTAGGCTTTGAGTGTATTAGTAGTGAAGTAATAAAATTCTAGATGTGGAAATAGGCTTTGAGTGTATTAGTAGTGAAGTAATTTAATTCTGGATGTGGAAATGCTGTAAAGTCTTAAACTGAAATCATGAGTTGGATGTAATTGAATCAACCCATCTTTTTAACATTTGTATATAGCCCAAATTTCAGTTTTGAGTGTTGTAGATGAAGATGATGATAGCACCAATGTGAGGAACATTTTGCAATATACAGGTGGTGCCGGTATTTGGATCACAAATGAATTCGAGTCTTAACCCACATGACATTTCAATATTCATTTCTCATAGCCAAAAATAAAGTAGTAAGCTGATTTAGTAAACTAAAAACACCTCCACTGGCGTCCCAATTAGATGCGGTTAGCACTAGCATTTAGGGGTGTAAATGGCCCGGGCTTGGGCCTGGATTTTTGTTATTTTTTAATAGGCCCGGTTCTGGCACGCTTACAAGAGGATTTTGGGGCTCGAAATTGGCCCGTTGACACTCCTACTAGCATTCCTCTTGGGGTAGGAGCAATGAGCTTCATATTATCGTTAATTATATTTATATTCGTTGGTTGTTAATTAAGTTTTGTCTAAAGTAACTAGAGCAGGGAGCGAGAGCGCGATCCTAAAGATAAAAGATATTTCATGATGGATAAACAAATACCATATAAAGCTAAGGAAAAAGAAAGGGAGAGGAGCCAAGATTCTTACAAAGTTGCTCTATAATTGCTCTTTTTACCTTAAAGGAACGTTTAGTCGAAGTCATTCTTTATGCCATTGTTCCAATCTTCTCTCTAAATATGATGACATTACTTTACATCAAACATCTCCCTTTTCCCATGACTACAATTCATAATCTCATTCCAAAGACGAGATCTCCTAAATTAAGGATGCTGAGCTATCTTACTAGCAATTTATTGAAAGATTCCCTTTTTTGAATTCATAAGAACTCGTCTTCTACTTATAAAAATTACAATCAGAAGATAAAAGAAAAACAAAGGAAAAAAATCTTATACATTTAGGCTTTGCTTGGTTAACAAGAAAATGTAAGAAAAAAAAAGTTAAAAATAATATAAATTTTTTTGAATTTTCATTATTTTCTCTGTAAGTACCATTTTTTTTGTTATTTCCAAAAAATAAAAAAATAAAAATCAGTATTTTCTTTGTTATTTTTCATTTTCTTTTATTTTTCTTGTGTCATCATGTGTATATGCGAAACGCTCCTTCACAGTTATGCACTTTACCATGTGGATCAATGAAGGTCAGTCCGATCGACTTTCGCTATAGCGAATGCTATAATCATTCATCTCCCAAGAATTGTCCCAACTATTAAGGGTCATTCAAGTAAAGCCCCTAGAGTTCGAAACATAGCCAATTGTGATTGAATTCAATCATACATGTGGCACACCAACATTGGAGGAGAGCAACATTCCAATGGGGGTGTGCCACATATATGATTGAATTCAATCACAATTGGCTATGATTTGAACTCTAGCCGCTATTGCTTCAATGGTGGGTTGTGGCTTCTCTTTAAGTGAGAGGTTTTGGGATCTATCCCACCGAGGGATGAGTTGCAAGAGCTCCAATCCTCAAGATAACCAATAACTGTAGGATATCACACCCTCTCTCTCAAGTGAGAGGTCTTGGGATCTATCCCACCGAGGGATGAGTTGCAATAGCTCCAATCTGCAAGCTAACCACTAACCGTAGATAAATGATATCCGAACAAAAAAAAAAAATGTAAAACCCCTATTAATAGTAGGATAACACATGCTCCTTTACCCCGTTGATTTTGGTAATTGTTATGCCATGTGCTCAATTTATCGTAATTAAGTCTGCATTAATTTTTCGTACAGGCCAAGACTAATAATTAACATTCACAATTTACTACTATAGCAATTAGTTATACAACACCCCGCCTCTTGCGCTAGTGGTGGGGTGTGGCCTCTCTATAAAGGGCAGGTATGGGGATCCAATCCCCTCCGGGTGAGGGTGATGAATCTGCAAGAGCTCCAATCCCCAATCTAACCACTAACCCTACTAGCATAGGTAAATGAAATCCGAAGCCAAAATTAAAAAGAAATTATACACGAATCTATTATCTAAGAAATATGAACTAATGTTCACAACCTTCCTCTAGAAATCACACATGTCCTTCGATTTGATGACAGACAGTGTATGATGTATATCCAGTTTGAGGGTCAGTATTGAATCTCGTTGGGTGAAACTATTGATCAATTACCAAGTTAACAAACCATTGATCAATTGCCAAGTTAACAAGTTAGGCATCTAACACTAACCTAATAACATATGCTAACACATCTAATCGGGATTACGACCTAACCGTATTACGATACTAATTGTTTTTTCCAAACTTCCCTCAGGAAAAAAATTTAAAAGATCCCTCATCATGCCGTCACTTACCTCTCTACTACGTATACAAATAATTTTGCTCATAAGCTAGCTCGGCACCGTGTTGCAAAAAACTTTTGGACTCAATATTTATGCCCTTGGCATTGTAGGAGAATTTTGGCACCCAGAAACTCTCAAAATGTTCTTGAGGCTTCCAAATGTATGATTTAGGAAAAAAAAAAACTCTCCAGCCTTACTCTATGACACATTAACGGTTACCTTAGGTCTGGTTGAGTGTGTGAATTTATAGTGTTAGTTACATGATAACATTTCTAAAAAAAAAAAAGGAATGCTAGCTCTATTCTCAGTCAACCTATACTTTCACCCTTAACCAATCACTTGTTCATTTGTTGGTGAAAAAGTATTTTAATGACTGCAAAGTGGACAAATGATTGATTGTGGGTGAGAGTAAGGTTTGACTGAGAGTAGGGCTAGCACTCTTAAAAAAAAGAAATAGCCATGTGAGGAGTGGTAGCCCTAGGTAGGGCTGTCAACGGATCGGATTCGGACCGGATCTGCCTAGATCCGAATCCGATCCGATTAAGAATCCGACTGATCCGAATCCGATCCGAGATCCGTCGGATCATAAAGTAACCGATCCGACGGATCACATATAGGGTCCAAAGTCCGGCTAATCGGATCGGATTCGGATCGGATCCGGATCATGATCCGGTCCATTGACAGCCCTAGCCCTAGCCCTAGCCCTAGGCAGGGACGGGAGTTCAAAATTGAGACTTGCTACTGTACTAAGTTATTTTTGTAATCGATTAATGTAATAAATTCTTTTTAAACTTCAATTAGTTAATCGGTTGCAAAAGTAATTCGAGTCACATTTTAGGGTTCTTACGCGGAGAAAAAACTGTTTGGTTTGGAGTCTGGACTTGGGATTCGTACGCGGAGAAAAAAAGCAATTTTCTGTAAATGGGGAAGGATAAAGGATTATGTGAGAAAATACGGTGATTTGTCTGTCCAGATTAAGAATTAAAACAAAAGTAGTAATAAGAAACTAATAACTAACAACTAACAACACCAAGAAAGAGAAAAAACGCATTTATAATCTTAAAAAACAGAAAGTGATTTCTCTCTCTCTCTCTCTACAGACCTCACTTTCCTTTTTCTATTTTAAAATCTCTCTCACTTTCTCTCATTCCTAAAACCCTTTTGATTTCCATTTTCTCGATTCTTGAAATCTGGACTGTGACTCTCTCTCTCTCTCTAAATCGGCAAAAAAAAAGGGAAGAAGAAAAGCATCTCTTTCTGATGGCGGGTTCGATCGATCTCTCTGGATTTTTCTTTATATTCTTCTTTTTTTCTTCTGGTGTTCGTCTTCAACAATCGGAGATGAAGGGAAGATAGATAGATAGGGAAGAATCGAAAGAAGAGAAGAAACCCTAAACCCAGATTAGAACAATCCCATCATTTTTGGCCTTTATCCAGCTGATTTTAATCTATATATATATATATATTTTTTTTTTTATATGAATGGACCTGGATAGCATTGAATGCGTATCGTCTTCGGATGGGATAGATGATGAAGGGATCCATCACCATCAGTTCTCGTCGAAGCCTCGCAATAATGTAGTCTCTTCTGCGATTTCTCCGGCCTCCAGCGTCCATGAGCTTCTTGAATGCCCGGTCTGCACCAATTCAATGTACCCACCAATCCATCAGGTCTGTTCTTTATTTCGTTTTGGCTAATGGGATTCGCTTTTTTTTGTTTTATTTTATTTTTGGGGGCTGGGTTTTCGAATTTGATGTGTTTGGGGGTGGAATGAATGGGAAATGCAAGCACGGGATTTGGGGAATTCGTTGCTGCAAGGTTGGTTCTTTCTTGGATTTTGTTTCGACAGGTTGTATTTCTTTGGTTGTTTGGGCTTGTTAGGGTTTCGATTTTCGAGTTTTGGTTGTTATATATTTGGTGCATTTGGAGTTGGAATCGAGGGGGAGTGCGAATTCTTGCTTGATTTTGGTTTTTGAGATTTATGATTCGTGACCGGTTCGGGTTTGATTGTTGGGGATTTGGTTGCTAAAATTGACGCAGTTTGGGTGGAAACTGAGGGGGGATGGTATGCGCTTAGGATATTATGATTTGAGGTTGGTTCTTGCATAATTATGAATTTTGGGGTTCTGTTTTTTAGTTTTTTGCTTGGTGGGGTTGTTTTCCATGTTTGGTTAGTGCCTTTAATTTGAATCATAAGGGGTGAGATTGAGGGGAAATGGTGTACACGAGTGTTGAAGGAATTTCAATCTGAGGTTGGTTCTTTCATGAGTTTGGATTTCACATTCTGTTCTTTTTACCTGTTTGTCTGGTTGGATTTTGGGTTTTGTTTGGTGAATACTGATGATGCATTTGGCTGCGGGTCTTCTGGGAAATAATGGGCTTTAAAGGATTCATTGGTTTGAGTGGTTCCTCTGATTATCCTACTTTGTTAATTGGATTCAAACAGTCCGGAAATAGGCAGGAAATATAATTGGGTTTAAATGTATTAAGGGGTTCCGATAACTCCATGATTGATCTCAGTTTATTTATTCATTTATTTTTTATTTTTGTTTTTGTGTGATTCCCTTTTGATTTCATTTATATGGTGTTTGTTAGTCTGTACTCATGACTTTGCTTTATATCTATCTTATTTCTTCTTTTAGCTTGTATATTGCCTGGTTTGCATAATAGAGTGTGGAATTGTAAGAGTAAGCAATTGCTTGCAGTTTGACGTTCTTTTCTTTATCCTTTTATATTTACAGTAGTGTGTGTAAATATCAAAGGCATAGATTGAGTCAGTCATATAACTACTAATTTGATAAGAAATTCACCTTTCTGTGCTAAAAATTTTAAATTTGTGTATGTTGTTGCTTGAGTTATATTGTTCTTTCTCTCTCATACATGCACACTCATACACTTGCTCTTTTTTTCTACAGTTCAGAGTCTACAGACCTAATTTTTCTTTTAATTCTAAACTTCCTAAAGTATGAATAATATTTTATATTCCCAACATAAATGCCTCATTTGGCTTCATGGCTATAAAATTCTCCCAAGTATTTTTTGCTTTTCAAAGACCCGGATAAAGACTCTAATTACACACTTTTCTATTCTCGACCTAGAAGGCCTGTATTATTTCTATAATGGTATTTGTTGGAGCTTGTAAAGAGCATTCAGAATTCTTTTTTTTGCTGCAGTGTGTTCTCACTCTGCTACTAGTTATCCGGATTGAAGAGTAAAGTACATTTTCAAGTTCATCAATTAGTGGTTACCGATTCATGAAGCTTTAATGGAGAAAATGATGACAAACTTTGTAGACACACCATAGGAGTAATGTTGCTGGGTGTTGATGATGGTTATTGAAAAGTTTGATTTGTGAAATTTTGAATTTAAGGACGTTGTTCATAATTCAATAAAATAATGACACGTGGCTCAAAGGACGTTCTAGCATATTACACATACTAAAATCCTTTTGGGAATTGGTTAACAGAATTCCATGTTTATCTGATAAAAATGATTCTAGTCATTAATGATCAATGATTTTAAGCTCTTATGTTTTTAGTTCATACAAAGGATTTTTTGCTCATTTATGACAATTTTACCCTTATGTCACTAATGAAAGATGAAACTATTGCGCCTTTCACGCTATTGGCACAGATTCAAGTCCTAACGCTTTTTGGATATTGTTTCAGGCTCTAACGCCTTCGGATATCATTTCAGGCTCTAACGCCTTTGGATATTGTTTCAGGCTCTAACGCCTTTGGATATTGTTTCAAGCTTTAACGCCTTTGATGTTGATTCAGACTTCAACGCCTTCGGATATTCTATATGACTTCAGTGCCTCGCTCTGGTTTACAACGCCTTTCTTATGATGATAGGTGTGGTATAGATTTGTACCCTCCTTGTATGCCTTTCTGAGGACTTCTGCCAGAAAGGAGATTTGTTTTGTCAGGGGTGAACGGTATGGATTGGTACCTCCCCCGTGGGAATGAGTGTGGCTGTTTCCCCTCATTACCTATTCCAGTGAAGCATGGATTACTTCCTGGGCTGACAGTCAGGGAGAAAGCATTGAGGATGGATTTTTCCTCAGTTTCTCTTAAGGCCTGACGGGAAGGGTGTCCTCGTCCAACACCTATGATTTCCCTATTGGACCTGAGTTACGGGAAGGGTGTCCTCGTCCAACACCTATGATTTCCCTATTGGACCTGAGCTACGGGAAGGGTGTCCTCGTCCAACACCTATGATTTCCCTATTGGACCTGAGCTACGGGAAGGGTGTCCTCGTCCAACACCTATGATTTCCCTATTGGACTTGAGATGATTATTAGATGATTATCATCATCGTTATTATTAATATTATCATGATTATTACTCTAGAGGAGTGTTGCTGTCTGAACACTAATATATTACCTCAGCAGGACAGTACACCATGAAAGCGTATGACCCGCCTTCACGGTGTAGTTACCAATTGCTTTTGGGGGAGGATGATGAGTTGTGGTTTGGAGGGCTTGGATAGAATTTGTTAAAAGATGGATATTATGAATACCGCTTTTAACCTTTGAAGAAAATATCTGAAAGCTTTGGTCATAAAAGCTTAAAAGAGGTATGGTGACAAAACGCCTTTATCTTGATGGAATCCAATATTTTCTCTCTAAAAGTCGGTTACAAAAACAGTTATGACAGCTGTACAAGTTGGTTACAATTTTGATAATCACCTATAAATAGAGGTGACCCCTCCTTGATAAAGGAGAGACTTTCCTTGAGTTCCCAGAAGATTTTCCAAGAACAACCAGATTTTTTTAAAAGAATTTACAGAGAGAGAAAGTAAAGGATTCATCAAGAAAAACATTCTGTCACTACTTTTTCTTCATCGTTCTTTCTTCTCTTCCTCTGAATCATTTTCCTTCTTTTTTCCCCTTTTTCTTTCTTGTGTTCTTTGAATCATTTCTTCCAAAAATAACTCAATTCATCATGTTATCAGCATAAATCGTGACAATTTATTATAGCACTGTTCCAATCCATACATCTGGAAGATCCTTGATCATTTTACCTGTTCCTCTGTCACAAAAGGAATCATTTCACTTATATTATAGAGTTTCAATTCAGTTTAATCTCACTCTTTACAGTTACTAACTCACCATTCACTTACATGCTCTTTGTTTTTCGAGTAGGGATACCTGCCAGCCTTGCTTGGAGGTTGCTAGAATAGAATATAACTCCAACTCTCCAGTTGGACAGTTTCCTATTCACTCCTAATCCATTAAGTTCTATTCAGTAACAAAAACAAGAATTTTACTTTCTGTATGACATCAATTTTTTTAATATGTAGCGCAATTGAAAAATGAAAATAAATAATTATGAGCAAAGTACTCTCCACTGGTTAATAGCCTTCCCAGCCCCCCTCCCAAACACATGTTGGGTGTTTGTGTATACTATACAAATATTTCTGCATGTATGTGTGCTTGTATGGAATGGCAACAAGAACTCATATACATAAGTGTAGTCTAAAGTGCCGCCTAGGCAATCACTTTGCCTCACCTGCACCCCTAGCGTTTGAGCACTAGACTAAGGTAATCGCTTGAGACCGCATAAAGTTACATGTTATTTACAAACAAAATATAATAAATTTTATTATATATCATGGGGTATAAAGGTTCCTTTAATACAAACCAAAATGGGAAAATTTTGGTGAGAGTTTTGGGGAACTTTGTCCAAGGTTTTTGTACGACTCTGTCGAAGTAGGTAAAAGGCTAATACTCTCTCTCTCTCTCTCACAAAGTAGGGAGAAGCCTAATACTGTCTGTTTTTTTCCCTTTTGCTGTCATTAAGCCACTAAACTTCTTTGCTTTTTTCCTATTTATTTGGCATTCATTACTTCACTACTCTGTAGCAAACTTTGCATTTTATTTTTTGCAGTGGCATTATTTATGTTTTATTTTTAATGTTAATTTTCAGTATGAATATCTTCTTCTTTTTTCAATAAATTTATTAAATAGAATAATTCTGATCAGTGTTGGCATTACTCACCTAAGGAAACCTCTATCTTGTGGGCATCGCCGACGCTTTGACTATGCTGATATAAACATACAGGGAGCAGAAAGGAAGGACAGAGATACAAATAAGAACAATACTATGCTTGGCTTTGGTATGGAGACCAAGTGAGGTGTCATACCCAATAGAGAGTAAAATGAACAACCCCTATATAGCTAATCCATTTGCAACCGAGTTTATCTCTTGATGGATTTAGTAGACATAGATAGAGGAGATTGTGAATCTCCCTGTTATTGTCAGCCAGTCTCGAAGTAGTTTATTCCAACCCGCCTGACAAAATGGACCCATGCGCACAACACCATCCATTTGATTCTGTACATTTATTGTCTTCATCCTTACCAGACAGTGAAAGTTTTCAGTTTTGTTGATATATAGATTGTGAGATATGTGTTTCACTTCAATATTAAAATTTTCAAATAATTTTATTTTGCTTGAGGCAGTATGGTAAAAATTAGCCTTTTCCAAGGAACATGCAGCTATGTCATCCAGAAGCTTAAGACTATTGCTTTGGTGCTGAATATAGCAGGTCTACTGCTGGACTAGTTTTAGAGTCTGTAGACTAAATTTTAGTACCTATGTACCTAAGACTCTCCTGTTTCGGAACTTTCTGGGAAGCTATTCTTTATATGAGCTTGTATTAAATGTTTATTTCCATCAACCTAAGTAACTTAAAGCATGTGACTCTGACTGTGTTCAGGCAATTGGAAACGCGCGTATGTTGCTGTGCGGCATCTTGTTGGTTATCTTACTTTTGCTAATGCTTCTGAGAAGGGATATAGCTCCGCAAAATTTAGTCATATCATTCCACAGATCCATTTGTCAAATTATTTTCAAGTACTCTCCACAGGTTCAGGTAATAAGGGATTACAATGGGGTGGAGATGCCGCTACAGTCACATCTGCTTCACAGTTAGAAAGAAGCTTAGTCCAGTTCGTTGGATATAATTCAGAAGCTAATGCTTCCGATAATATGTTCAGTCCTACAACAGGAAAATCTGATATCAGTGGCTTTATTGAAACTCTAGAGAAGTTCCATGATTTAGCAGCCATATCCAACATGGAGAAAATAAAAATCCTTGCAGTTATAGATCTTCTGGGTGAAATCAGTGATTCATGCTCTCCCTATGGAAGTCTTGATGAACCTGGTCGGAGGTACTTCTGAGTTAGGTTGATTGTGTAGATTTTTATGGTTTCAACTTGGACTTTCTTTATCATTTTCATGTTAGGTTTGTTTGCCAATGATTATCTAGCTTCACTGGACCGATGAATTTTTTTTTAGCTTTACTGGATTTATTATGAGATCAGACCAGGTTTATTTTCTGAAGAAGTTCAAGTAAGTAAAAGAATTTCAAAACTGATTGTGGGAAAACCTAGTAACCCGCAGTCTAGTGTGGCACAAAGGGAAATTTTAAAAAGAAAAGAAGAAGAGAGGAAATGAACTGTTCTAAAAAGTAAAACCTTATTTCCCTCTTATACCATGGGGCTCATTAAATAATAAGGCTTTGGAGTTTGTCTTTATGAAATTTGAGGAAATGTAATTGTGGTAGTAACATTTGTTTGCATCAATATGTGGTCACCAAGAAGTAAAATGTCAATACTATTATGAACTTGCCTAATATATTAACTGTTATACCTGTCAAATATATTCAGGGAACTCTATCCTAATGTTTGCATCATTTTTACCTCTGCTTCAAAATGATTGTTATTTATTTGAAATTTTAGAAAACTAAAAATGTGAGAAGAAAAGAGACATGAATTTGGAACTACTCGATGAATGCATCACATCTGAGTATGAAATTCTTTATGCATACTGTGTAAGAATTCTGAGAAAGCAACAAAAGTAGAGTAATGAGACACCATGCGTTGGTTGTACAATCAGACCACAGGAAAAAAAAATCAAAAAAAGAACAAAATTGAGATATATAAGGTCTACTAGCTATTTATAGGGGTGTGACTTGGCCAGAGCAGGCCAAGCCCGGCTATTGATTCAGGAAAATGGCTGTTTTTTTAGTAAGAGGGCCTTGTCAGGCCAGGCATGCCCAGTTGAATTATAGTATGAAGGGCCCCGGGCCTAAAGGTAGAGGTGCCCAAGTCGGCCAACTATTTGATCAGGCTGGGCCGCGGGCCAGCCCCACCCATGGACAACCCTAACTATTTACGTACCATGCTTTTAAAGGGAATTAAATGGGACGAAGTGAGGATGTTCCAGAAAAGGTGGCAAACATGTTTTAAATCATGAAATACATCTGCTCGAGAGATCTTACTTCCATTTGTTGGAATGTGAAATCAACATTTTTTTCATTGGTCGTTGATCTAGATCTTAAATAGTTATAGACCACTTAACTTTTCTTTTCCACTTGAAATGAGCAAAATAATACAAAGAAACATGAAAATATAATGTCTATTTCCCCTTTTAGCATTTCTAAAATTTTCAAATCTAAATTGGTTGACTTGCATTATCTTGTCTTATATTGCATGTATCATCTAAGACAAACTGCTATAGGTTCTTGTCATAGACCTATGTGAAAAACCAATGTCATAGCAATACGCTCGGTGATGCGTATGGTCTCTGGAGAAACTCCTACCCCCCCTTTTGGACCTTAGTGCATTTCTGTCTTGCTTTAATATAATTTTATAGTACAATGGTGAATTATATGCTTTGCTCATTTGCAGGTGTGAAAAATATTGGTTAGATGCTGATTGTTCTGTCTCTACATTTGTTGTTGTTTATGATGCTAGCATTGGGAGCAATTTTGTTTATTGATACTTGAGATATTCGTTGTTTCTGATATTAGTTTCTTTGTTCGGCTTTTTCAAGGTTTTGGGTTGCAGTGAGGTTTCAGAGATTATATTTTCTCCGAAGATTTGGTAGATTAGCAACCATGGAAGAGTTGGTTGTTAACTCTGAGCTGTTTGGATGGGCCTTCCACTCTGATTGTCAAGAAAATTTGTTTGGTTCTGTTCTATCTAATGAACCATCATGGCGGGAAATGAGAAATTTTGGTGTTGGATTTTGGTTTACTAATGCAACACAATTGCGAACCAGGGTAACTAGGAGCTGATTATCTTTATTGCCCCTCAACTTAAAACATTGCCTTCTATATATTTTACAATACTTGTTGTCTATTATTTTTGAGGCCTCGATGATCTTGTGATAGTTCTTTGAGACAATTTAAGTGCCATCCAATGATTAAAGGCAAAGGCGTGAGACAAGGCATTAGGACCTTTAGAACTGTGAGGTGAAAGCTTTGAGCTGTGAGGCTTAAAGCTTTTATTGAAAATTTAAATAAAAAATGGGAAATTTTATTGAAAATTTCAGATAAGTGTCATACAATAGAAAAACAAATGATGTTCGTTCATCAGTTCATATCGCAGATTTCAATTCTAATAAACCATCACAAAGAAGTCACAGAAAACTTAATTGCTGGTCAGTGGCTCCAAACCCCTTCATCTTTTTCGAGGGAAATATTTAAATTGAAATAGAGCCTCAAGAGGGTTTTGAAAAACTAAATATGGTAAACATAACAAATGAAGTGCTAGTTTAAAGTTTGAACAAATCAAAAAACAATGCAAGAAAAAAGTGATTTTAGACGCTCATATTTTGTGTCGTGAACACTATAATTGGTTAAGAATTAAGATATGTTAGTAGTGTATGCACAACTTGAAAACAAAAGGTCGAACTGGAAGAGGTTTGCTCATTGTTTTTTGTTGGTTGAGTTAAGACTTTGGAATTGACCAAAGCTAGGATATTGCTATGAAATCCATTGGTCAAAGACTCAAAAATGCTGGACACTATATCTGATGTGCTTTGTGTAGATTTATGCCTCTCTCTTTACAAACTATATCCTATGCATTCACATTTTCTAGGACGAATTTTGTTAAGCAGTTGATCATTTTGTTTAGATTTTTCTTGTTGATCTACAAATGCAATCACTCCTAGTGTTTCTCTACTATAGGTAATTTTTTCATTCCTTTTTTGAATCAGTGTGTTTATATGCCATCCAGGCTATCATTTCTTATAACCTGTGATTGTTGCTTTTTTGCTCATTAGCAGTGTAACGTAGGCACGTGGTACGGGTGCCAAGTGTCCAGGTGTCTAGAGGTGTTAGGCACGACAAACTCTAACAATCCCGATATGGTAGCACGGGCGTACAACTTGTTGAAATTGATTATATATATATTATAACTCAAAATTTTTAAATAATAATAGAAAGAGGGGGGATCACCTGTCCCCAATTTTTTTATAAAAAAAAGTATATAACCAAGTTATAAAAAATACTCATATAGGGAGTAGAAATGAGCAACAAGAAAGAAAAAAGAGGAGAGAGACGTACATATTGATCATCGTTGTTGCAACTGCTCTCCTAATAAATTTTCCTCTGTGTTTCCGAAAAAGTAACACAACTTGACAAAAGGTTCCTAGTAATTGTATTTTTATAATGGCACAACATCCTTGAAGCACCACGTGCCTAACCATAATGTGGACGTCACCATGACATGGTATAGGCATGTACCAAGGAGTGTTGTGTCGTGCCATGGAGTTTCGTGTTGTGTCCAAGTGTCGGCACGACAAATTTTGGAAAAATTGAGGTGCTTAGGTAACACTGCTCATTAGCCTCATAATTGTAAATGAGTAAATGCTATTACTTTTACTTCTGAGAGAGGGGAGGGGAGGGGAGTATGCTTTTTGTCATATGCAGGGGAACCTTTCTTTTTCTGACACAACATATTTGACTGTAGATGGAGAAGCTGGCAAGATTACAATATCTAAAAAAAAAAGATCCAAAGGATTGTGCACTTCTATATATAGCATTGAATAGACTTCAAGTTTTGGCTGGTCTTTTTAAAATCAGCAAAGATGAAAAGGACAAGCCCTTGGTTGGATTTCTTTCACGCAATTTTCAGGTATTGTACCATATGATTTTCCGTTTCTATCTAATGTACAATTTTACTGAGAGAGATGAGTAGAGATTCACAAGGGGAATAAATCTCATACATCTGGTATGTGAAGCTAACTTGTTGGGTTACACCTTGTTTCTCTAGATTACTGACTTCTATTGCCTTTATGATGAATTTGACCATGCTACTGATCTCACAAGCTAGAAAAATTAGTTGATCCATTTATTGGAATCTAGAAGAAGAAATGAGAGGATAATATTTTTTTTAATATCTTTTCCACGAAGATGTTCTTTTGTTTTTCCTCTTCTCATAGTGTCTGTTTGGTTCATAGGAATTTAGGGATGGGAAATGGAATTGGAGGGTAAGTATTTCAATTTCGGTGTTTGGATGTCCCCAATTCCTATTAAATTCCAATTCATGTGGGAATTCAAATAGTATCGATTCCTATAATTTTGTGGGAATTACAATATCCACCTAGGAGGTGGATATTGCAATTCACGTGTGCATGAATGACACAAATCTTTGACAACTTGACTATCCTTCTCTCTTCACCTTGCTAGATTATTCCTTATTTAAAAATTTTATTTATTTATAATTACTTTTTTATATTTGAACTTTTTATTAAATAGCTTTCAAATAAATTTTATCTAAATTATTTGTAATTAATCTTTATTTAATCAAACTTAAATGAATTTGTTAAAAATCTTCAATAAATTTTATTAACTATTTTAAAATAAAATTTTATTTGAACTTAAATTTGTTTAAAATAAAATATTCAAAATGTGTAGAGGTTGTATTTTTTGATAATTAATTATCAAAATAATAAAAAAATTATTTATTAAAAAAATATGTTAATTTATAAAACTTATAAATTCCTATATAACAGGGAGACTAAAATGTAGTAAGAATGTCTTTATATCTATTAAGAAGTATAGGGACCCGCTATTTTATAGATTGGAACTTTTCTAGATGTTGGGTTCAGTTGAGTAGCTCCCAAACATAGTTACCGAAACGAGAAACAAAGCGAAAGCGAGAAGCGGGAAGCGAGTTTCAGAAAATTCATGAGAGACGAGAAGCGAGAAGCGAAAATGATATATTGGCTATCTCACTCCATTAAATTTTAAGTCACACTTTAGATGTTTCCTTTCATGAGATATGTGTGAGAAATTAGGCTCATAAACTATAGTGGACCTTAGATAAAAACCATCTGATTTGAATCTTTTGTTCTTGGATTGGAATAAAATAGTATAGATAATAAATTCAATATTAGATCCCATGAAAATAATATTTAATCTAATGGTATTCACATAGGTTTAGGTTCCCAGTTGTAAAGGTGCACTATACTCTATCAATCTTTTACCAAGAAGGTTCTAATCTAACGATACCTACCCAAGATCTACACTGTAGGCTGTAGACTCAGGTCAATCCCATCACATCCTAAATACATAGTCCTGTTTGACCACTTAATGGATTGTGATAGAAGCGAGTTTCATGGGAAGCGATCTTCCTACCTTGTACATAGCTTTGGTGCAACTATGGTCCCAACCATTTATGATTATCAAAACATATATATGTGTTTGTGTGCGTGCGCACGTGTTTGTAAACCATCAGATAAATTATCAAGTAGATTTTTGCACATCTAAACAGTGAATTTGAAATTCAGAACCTATTTCCAGCAATTTTTCTACAATCTCAACCAAACCTTAGAATTCTAATGCATAAGCTTTCCAATTCCTAGATATTACAATGCCTATGCATTGGAATTTTCACGGATATTTCAATTCCTGCAATCCAAACAGATCCATGCTTGTCTCATCTCTTATCCTTTCGTAAGTGTGATAAATTAATTAAAAATGAAATTGAGTATTATGAAAGAATTTTCTTATTTCCTCGGGAAGTTTCCAATTGGCCATTGATGACATTCTGACCATTTTGCATGTGATGCTGACATGTCAACCTAATCACTAATCAGAGACTGGACTCTAATTATCTATTTAATCCAATCCAACACGTGTTTGCTCTCTCTCTCTCTCTCTTATCTATTTAATCATGTTTCAGGAGGATAAAAATAAGGCAGCGGCTTTGAAGAATGCTTATGTTTTAATGGGAAGACATCAGCTGGAGCTTGCGATTGCTTTCTTTCTGCTTGGAGGTGATCCTTCTTCTGCAATCACTGTCTGCACTAAAAACCTTGGGGATGAGCAGCTTGCTCTTATAATTTGTAGGCTTCTTGAGGGGTATGGTGGGACATTAGAGCGTCATCTTATATCAAAGTTGCTGCTTCCAGCTGCGACTGAGAAAGGGGACTACTGGCTCACAAGCCTTCTTGAGGTGTGTGGGATATGGATACTAAATTTAAAAAAAAAAAAAATTCCTTAAGAAGAACATGTTCATGTTTGTAGTTGCATGAAAGAATGTCATCTGAAAGGTATCTGGCTTGTTAATATTAACTCTCCTTGATGTGCAGTGGGCATTAGGGAATTACTATCAATCTTATCTGGATTTACTTGGCTTACAAGTTGTTTCAGTGATCAATAAATCAGCACTGTCATCCAATAATGCTGCTTTCTTAAACCCAGATATCGGTCAGTATTGCCTAACACTAGCAACCAAAAATAGCTTGAGAAATGCTGTAGGGGAGTGTGGGGCTGCAATCCTGGCTAGGTGGGCAACTTTGATGAATGCTACTGCCTCTAATAGACGTGGCATTTCTGTAAGTTTATATTGTTGCTATCTGTAATTATGTATTCCAGATAATGTTATGGTGCTAATTGAATCTTCCTTTACCAATATCTTGGTTCTTATCAGAAGCATTGACACTTTTTACCATCTCAAGTTTGACCTATTCTGAACTTTAACTCGTCTATAGTTCTTCTTTGGATCACGTGTATGACTCTAAGCTAAATATGTCAATTAAAAGTGGAACACTTACAAACTCGTACATATCTGTCCACACTGGTTTGTGACATTCAATTCATGTGTGTGTATAGCTACATATTTGATCTGGGTTATTTCTTGATATTTGAACATGCAAATCATTAACTTCTGTATACAAAACTTGTATTTTAAAGTTTCTAAATAGTCTCCCAAGG
The DNA here is from genome assembly GCA_015143295.1 of Tetracentron sinense. Taxonomy (NCBI): domain Eukaryota; kingdom Viridiplantae; phylum Streptophyta; class Magnoliopsida; order Trochodendrales; family Trochodendraceae; genus Tetracentron; species Tetracentron sinense. The sequence continues at coordinate 31,029,679 of CM026551.1, forward strand.
ACGTATTTTCACTTCAGTCCCCACAGTGAGATATAAATCTCAAGCTTCCAAGTTAGAACTTATGTTCAGTTCTATTCTTTTTATAATCATGCTTAATGCATCTCTGTTCTCTTTGAACTGTTTCTAGAAGAGTTAGTCATGGCATCACGATGCCTAATAGCATGCATGAATAACTCCAAAAAAAAATGTTCCAATATGGAATCTTTTCAAAATGATTTGGATAGTCCCAGGGTTCAAATGTATATATCAGCTGCACACCAAATTAGGATGATGTTCAAATTTTCAATTACACTACTATATTACCCAATGAGTGATTTGAGCTGTAGATTACTTTGTGGTGTAAGATGCAGCCTCTTTTATGTTGAATCATTCTTAGGGGCCCTTAATGTGGAATCTTTCTGTATCTGCTTCTTTGTGGGGGTAGCCGGGCAGCTGGTCCATGATTGGACCAGGAACTGTATCAATTAAAGGTCGTGTCAAAGAATGCAATCTTTTGTGTAGTTTGTAGGATAGATGTAAACTAGTACTACCATGAAAGGTCTGGGCAGGATTGTTATATATTCGGAGGATAATGACATAGACAGTTATGTTGATTATTTATCCTGGAAATAACTTTTGATTTCTTTTAAATTTCAAAGAAAATACAAAAGTCTTTTAAGTAATCTGCAACTGAAAGAAAGTTGGTGGCTCAAATGTTTCTTGTGGTCCATTCCTTGCTGTTTTGCTACCCAAATTTATACTTCCTTTAAATGTGGATCAAGGTTTTCATGCATCGAAACCGAAAATCTTGTTCTGTGCAAAATAGCTTATAGGAAATAGATTATTATGTGGTTTATGTCTTTATTGTTTATCCAGTTACACAGTAGAAAATTTTTGATTGATCCCTTCCATATTTATTTCAAGCTTGAAGCTTTGGAGTGCCTTTCATCTTCTCTGAGCATTATTGAGGGTAAAGATCAAGACCGTGTATCAGATATTGGGAACCTTGGCATTCTACAAGGAATACTACATCCATCTCCACATGATGGCTTTAACTGGCTGTCAGGTGATGTGGCTTTCCAGTTGGAGTCTCACACTAAATTGGATTTAGCAATGCAGTACATTTCAAAAGTGATAATGGAGCATCCAAGCTGGCCAGACACCAATTTAACACCTTGTGGAGCACTTATCTGCCCTAAGGAGTATGAAACTCATCAATATGATCTGTTACTTGAAAAATTCAAGCACAAGCTAAACACAGGACTTACAAATTTTGAGCAGAAGTATTCTCTGAGTTCTATTTATTTGATTAACATGGTAATGTGATTCACTAGCCCAGATATTTATGCTTCTATCTCATCTGATATTGTGCGTTTTCTTCAACTTCTTTTCCATGAGAGACTAATGTGTTTTTATTTATTTATTTCCACAGATCTTTGTCTATTTATACAGTAAGGGGTTATTGTTTCTTGGATACCATATATTAGACAGCTATACTTCTCCAGAACATTCACAAGATCAAAACCATGCAATTGACAGTATCCTTTTAAATCCTATCCTGCCCAAGCTACTTCTGAAGACTACGGAAGAGATCTCATATTTATTTGCACGGTATATCGTGGCCTGTAGTATTACTTGCTCTTCTCTGAAACCAAGCTCCACAGAAAGTACTGTGCTTGGCAAAAATAGATCATGCCAGTTAGATGCATGGGATCTTTATGTGCAATGTCTTATACAGTCAATGAGGAGCTTAAGACCTGCTCTGAAGTTGTTTTTGGGCTTTCCTGCAGAAGATCTCCCCATGAAAGCATTTATTTCTCTTGATTTATTCGAATATCATGTATATATTGTTTCAGCTTGGCTTCAAAGGAATATGAACAGTTTCATTATGATGATCCAGCCCATCTTGGTCACATACACAGATGGGCATACTCCTTCAGAAATTGACGTGGCAAATTTGAAGAAACTCCTATACCAGAGTGCAGAGGTGATGGCTCACGGTTCATTGAGTGATGATGTAGGAGGGGGTCTTTCAGTTGCTAAAAAATGGAAACATGAACATGGTGGAGACATAATTTCTCCAATACCAGAAGATGAAAGATGGCAACTCATAGGGGCTTGTTTGTGGCGACACCTATCCAATTTCACGAATGACCAGCTTAAATCAGTGTATGAAGATGTCAAAGATGATTATTCTTCCCGTATCCCTCCGGACCCACTTTCTTCCATGGCATCTAATTCTTATGTATCTAATGGGAACAGTACACTGAAACAGATCAAGCTGGTATCGGTGATCTTGATTAAGTTACTTCAGAACACACTTGCTCACATTTCTTCTTATCATGCAAAACAGCTCGCATTGTTCCTGCAGCAGAAAGTGGAGAAGGGTTTGGTTGTACCTACTCTTGTATGGTTAGCAGAATGTAGTCGGTCTCAACCCAGAGCCCTGCATAATTATCTGAATCATGAAATTAACAGCTTGCAAATGATTAACAATGAAAATGGGGCATCATTCTCTGAAATATTATTGGAAATATCTGCTGATTCTAAAATAGTACATGAAGTTCTTGCAGAGGAAAAAATAAGCTGTTCCCAGTTTATTAGTCAGGAACCTCTTAAAGGATGGACCGATGCACATAAAGACATCATGGTGGGGAGTGGAACTGGTGACGCTTTTGATCAAGAAGGTAGGCTTAGCAATGTTTCTGCCAGTAGTGGAGCTGAATCACCTGCTAGGGGTCAGTCTCCGGAGGACCACAGTTTTCTAGGCTCCAGACGAAAAGAGTCAACCCTTGCGAAGGAGGTTACATGTTTCCAAAATCCAAAAGAAGTATTTCATAAAAATGGAGAGCTTTTGGAGGTCTCTCTCTCTCTCCCTCTACCACACAGTAAAAATTCTTGGAACTGAAGTCTCCATGCTTCAATTTCTTTTTTCTTTTTTCAGGCAATGTGTATCAACTCCATAGATCAACAGCAAGCTGCAGTTGCTAGTAACCGAAAGGTTAGTCTCTCTGCACACATTTAAGCTTTACTCTAAAGCATCTGATCACAATTGATGTTTGGCCAGAGCTCCTTTTGTTGCTTGTAGAATTGTTCCACTGTTAGTGTCCATTTTTAGTTGATGGGAAAGATTCATGTACCGGTCTTCCTCATTTGCAAATTCGCTTAAATGAAATTTCTCCATCTGGATTATAACATCAAGATGGTCCACGTGGCTCTCAGGTAGGGATGGCAATATGACTCACCCCCGTAGGGGCCCCGACCCGCCCCGCCCCTATAGGGGCGGTTTTTTTTCAAATAAATCGGGGGCGAGGCGGGGACGGTATAAAAAATAAAGACCCGACTCGGTTTTGGGGTGGGGGCGGTTTTAGTATACCCCGCTCCGGTGCCCTGCCCCACCCCGCCCCGCCCCGGAACCACTTTAATAAATATATATATATATATATATAAGGCAGTATGGGCGGGGTGGGGTGGGGTGGGGTGGGGCGGGGCCGGGGTGGGGATTTTATAAGTGGGGTGGAGCTGGTTTCACCATATATAAGCCCCGGTAGGGGGCGGGGGGGGCGGCTTTATAATCGGGTCGGGGCCGGGGAGGTAGAAAACCGCCCCGCCCCGCCCCATTGCCATTCCTACTCTCAGGGCAGGTTACCTGTTTACTGTTCACGTGGTAAACCCTCCCACACTGCAATAACCATGAACCTAGACTCTATTCGGACTTTACCTTCTTCTCCCTTATGATGTTCATGTGGAAAATGACAATTAATGCTGGGACAGAAACAAGAACAAGAAGAATGAAGGAAAACTTAGGGTTTCTTGGGGAAGAATTGCACACTTAGGGTTTATGAGTTGCCGTTCCCACAACTTGCAAATGCAGAAGACTGGCATAGGAGCCTTTCCCATTATAGATTTATGGCTGTGTCACTCGTGAAATGTTGGCTCTGTTGAAAAAAGAAAGTGAATATGAAGGCAAATACAATCAGTGTCTCTTAAATGGATTACTGTGTAGAAGTATTGCAGTATATCTTTGTGTATCACATAACTGTGTGGTCTTCTAAACAAGAAACTTGACATTAATTTGTGTATGACAAACAACTCCGTTGCCGATGCTATATTCATGTAAGCTTTCATAAGTTCAATCCTTGGTCTAAGCCGACATTTTTCGCTACAATCATAGGTTCAATCCCAACTTAAACACCAAAGAAGAAAAAAGAATTGTAGATTCTGGATCTCCATATCAAGAAAGATGTAGAACAATTAACTTATTTATATTTCTATTCTCAAGCCACTAGTTCGGAGTGCGAAAAACCCTCCAGACTCACTAGAGAGCTTGATCCCTTGTAGCTTGAATAACTGTTCTAGACCATCTCACCCAAATTGCATAACTAATGATGGCAGCTATAGCAACACATGCAATTTGTTGATAATTGATATATTATGTTTTTTCGTTATCAGGAAAGGTTTTATGATTATATTTTTATGCCTCATATTAAATGATTCTTTTTAATCTTAATTCGGTTATTTATTGCTTGGCATTGGCTTGCTCTATTATTTTTTTAATGACAGCATTAAAGTTTAAGCCATAGTCACAAATACTTTGGACATCTAATAACGATATAACAAATTTTCAGGGAAAGAAAGAACTTTAAAATATCGTTGGAATTGAATAACTTGTGAGGGAAGAAATGATCATGAAAAGATCTGTCGATGAAAAGATCTGTCGGAGTCGTTTTTTGCATTTACAGAAATGACTGATACCCAAATTTAGTGAGAAATTTTCCTTAAAAATTTGATTTTGGAAAAGGTATCTGGCAGAAAACACGTTTCCCACCTGTCAATTGTGCTGATCACGATTTTATGCCAGAGAAGAGTTTTCTTCACCCCTTAATCATAACAATTAGAGCCTAAAAGGAAACGGCTTGCAAATTGGATCTCTTAGATCTTTGTGAAACTCCACTGTCAAGAACTTCCTCAGAACGATATTCATGACTATGCTTTATGCTGCACTTAGGCTTTGAGGAAAAGAAAGCCATTGACATCAATTAACTGATGGACTATACTGGAAGCAAGATTTTTTGTTTTTCCCTTTTGATTATATCCCGATGATCTAAATACATTTGATATATGTATAATATTTGAAGTCTGATTCTATTTGGTATAGGGTATAATTTTCTTCAAATGGAAAGATGAGGCACCTTTCAGAGATCAGTCTGACTATATCTGGTCGGCGGCTGATTGGCCACATAATGGGTGGGCTGGGTCGGAATCTACACCAATTCCTACAGTTGTCTCCCCAGGTGTAGGTCTTGGTAGCAAGAAGGGGGCACACCTTGGATTGGGTGGAGCAACTATTGGCGTAGGTTCTTTGGCAAGACCAGGGAGGGACTTGACGGGTGGCGGAGCATTTGGAATTCCGGGTTATGCTGGTATTGGCGCCTCAGGATTAGGTTGGGGGATACAAGAAGATTTTGAGGAGTTTGTTGATCCACCAGCAACAGTGGAAAATGTAAGGACAAGGGCATTGTCTAGTCACCCTTCAAGGCCTTTATTCTTGGTTGGATCTAGCAATACTCATGTTTACCTTTGGGAGGTAAGAAACTTTGGCGATGAAACTGCTTGACATATTTCTCTTCAATGTAGCAACTGCATAAAATTGCCTTGTAGATTTTTATTATTGGGTTCATTGTTGTAAACTTTGATAAGTCTTGAAAATTGCTTTTCGATATCCTTGAGGGTCTGAATCTGATCGCTCCACCTTTGGCTTTTGAGTAAAATTTTGTTTCCGGGTTGAGTTCATAGCTAAATTGGACAGACTTTGTGTTCATGATGCTGAATTTTCCAGGTTGATGCTAGTTTATCCTAGCTCAGTTGGATGGTGTTTGTGAGTAGTGTCACTAATGTCAACCGTACATCCATACATTAAAAAGACAGAAATAAGCTTCTTAATCTTTTCAAGATGCATATTTAACTCTTGAGTTTCTCATCATACTGATTTGAGCCTTACCAGATTCACAAACTCGAAATTCTGAAACCCTAGGCAGGGGGTTCAGTTAAACTTAAAACTTAGGAAAGCCGTGAAAATAATGTTGACTATATTATGTGATAGGACCTGTATAATATCATCAACAGGGCCTTATCCCACTATTTGAGGTAGGCTACACAAATCTTGTTCTGTCAGTCCGTTCTATCTAGGGCTGTATCTTCCCTGAAAGCATAAAACATGTATAATAATAGGTTAATAAACAGCTGCAGAAGGAAAACAATATGGGTGTCCTTAATTTGAAAATCATTGTGTGGATATAAAATACTCGAGCATGCTCTGAATTCCTGTGCAGTCTGTGAATTGTTTATTATTGTCTCCCATTGTCAACTGGTACGCATCACCCATTTTATGCAATTTAATGTGAAAAGAAGCATGGGCCACAGTCTATCAATTTTACTATGTTGTATTTTGGATTCATCCTTTATTTATTTTTTGAATTCTTTGCCTGAGTTCCTTTATCCCTGCTGCTGTCATTACACTATTACAGAGATGCCATCACAAATTAATGAGATGTAATTTGTGCAGTTTGGTAAGGACAGAGCTACTGCAACTTATGGGGTGCTGCCTGCTGCAAATGTCCCTCCACCGTATGCTCTTGCATCAATATCAGCTTTGCAGTTTGATCATTGTGGACACAGATTTGCGACTGCTGCATTAGATGGCACCGTATGCACTTGGCAACTCGAGGTTGGAGGAAGGAGTAACGTCCGCCCAACAGAATCATCTCTCTGTTTTAACAGTCATACATCGTACGTATTCTATCTACATAAAATATTAGATGATAATTCAAGTGAATGTCTTGTTTCACTTAAAAAGAATGTCTTATTTCATTGAATAAATATTAATATTTGGCTACTAATTGTCTTATAAAAACATGTGCTGCCAATTCTGGACAGTCCAATTGACTTGCCATATATTCAAAGTTACAATAGTCAGCATCTTCATCTGTTCAATTTCTTTTTCTTGATTGTTGTCCATTAAAAGTGACTCTCCATAATTAAGCACTAGTTGGATGGTTTGAGTCATCTAATGGGGAGACTTTTTGAGCAATGTTCCATGATTCCATATAAGAGATGGCCCATCTTATGCAATCTGGATCTATGCCACATGAATTGGGATAGATGGTACCTGAGCATACCATTCTTTAAATTGTATGAGATTCAGAGATTTATCCTAAATGTTTATACAGATGATTTTTCTCCCCATTATCCACGTGTCATGTTTTGTGCTTTCAAATAGCTATAACCAACCATAATATTGGGTGCAGGGATGTCAGTTATGTGGCTGCAAGTGGATCAATCATTGCTGCGGCTGGATATAGCTCCAATGGTGTTAACGTAGTTATATGGGATACATTGGCTCCACCTACCACCTCTCAAGCCTCTCTTACATGTCATGAAGGTTTTGTTCTCCTCTTTAATATATCAAAAGTAAATATGTGAAATTGGGTGCATGATATATATTTTCTTCTTTCAGTACATTCTTTGAATTAGAGACGAACTTCACAAGACTAGAAGGCATACCAGTTGTAGTAAGGTATATGAGACCGCGTGTCTTGCCTGTTGACGGACTTTGTGATTTTATTGGTGACAAAAAGGGGAATGCATAGTGAGGTTGTCAGGATTTGAGGCCTGGAATCATTTACCAAATTACAGAAAATAGGAAAGTAAAAAATAGGATAGACATAAAAAGAGGGAGATAATTATGGAAAAAATAATACATAATTATCTAGTTAATAGTGTGTAAGTCATAAAGATTAACCATACGGTTCCAGATGTCTCAACTATTCTTATTGCATCATGGCTGGTGGGTTCAGTGTCTTGTGCATGTATACTTTTGTTTTCTTTTCTTAATGCATAATGGTGCCAAACTTTCACTTGTTCGTGTGAAGGTGGTGCACGCTCCCTTTCAGTGTTTGATAATGACATAGGAAGCGGTTCTATTTCTCCCCTTATTGTAACTGGCGGAAAAGGTGGTGATGTTGGACTGCATGACTTCCGTTTCATAGCAACTGGAAGGACTAAACGGCACAGGCATTCAAATACTAGTGAACAAAGCATTAACTTCTCTTCGACACATGACACACGATCTGGGATTTCTAGCAAATATGGGGAACAGAACCTAAATGGGATGCTTTGGTATATACCAAAGGCTCACCTAGGTACATCACCATGTTTTTTATGTGAATGTAGCTGTATATATACGGGGTATTATTTAATATGATTCTAATTTGATGTGAGTGAAGGGAGTATTACCAGGATATCTACCATCCCAAATACCAGCTTGTAATTACAGCATTACAACCATCACAATGTAGAAAGAGGAGCTTCTCGTGAAGCAGAGTTCCTTTTTGTATTTAAACTACGGTTATAAATGGGTATAGTTAGGATTGGTATCCATATTATGGACCCGACCTGTTTATCACTTCCATGAACATGGTAGCGATAATATATATGCACCATAAAAGTCGTTAGAAAGATTGAATCCCACTACCTTGGTAGATTAGCAACAATGTTTCTTAATGAAATATTTAAATAAGGTTTTTAAAATGTTTTGAAGGTGTATTGCAATAGATAAGCCCTTTATTTGTTTTTTATTTTATTTTATTTTATTGTGGTGACCAATAGCACGCAGGACTGTTGCTAATCCGCACACCCATACAAAGGTGGCCAATTATTATTACATAATAAAAGTAAAATAAAATAATATTTTAATTATATTTATTAATGATGAGCTTGCGAGGAACAATTATGAAACAAAAAGTCACCGGATGGGCCTGCATAAGTAACTGCAATGAAAGTGATGGAGATTTCATCAATTTGTTTTTGTCTTGCCAACAATCCAGGAAGGTTCCTGTTTAACTGCAACGGCTATATTTATAAGTAAAGTCGTCATCTTCAAGTTATTTGTCAATGCACGGGAACTCGTGTGGACACTTTTTTTCTTCAACCTTTATTTTCCCCTTTGTATAGATATAGTTATAAGTTGTCATCTTCAAGTTATTTGTCAATGCACGGGAACTCGTGGACACTTTGTTTCTTAAAACCTTTATTTTTCCCTTTGTATAGATTTCAAAAAACATCCCGCCTCTTGCGACAATGATGGGGGTGTGGCCTCTCTTAATCGTGTACTAGTGTAGCTCGATAGCTGCGGAGGTAAATGATATCCTCTAGCTAAAAAACAGACAGTATTAAGGATTTTGCTTAGTCCTCCTTAACGGTATAATGCATAGTGGTATTATTAGGGGTACAAACGGTTCGGTTTGAGTCGGTTCTGGGAATTTTTGGGACCGAACCGATGAACTTCGGTTCTAAAAAAACCAACCCATGATCGAACCGTAGAGTCTCGGCATGGAAAAAAATTAACCCAGAACCGAACCGTAGAGCCTCGGTACAGTTCGGTTCGGTTCTACCCACTGATTGGTTCCTATTAGGGTTACGTTCCAAAAAATAAAAAAATTATAAACCCAAAACCGGTTCGGTTCTCATACGGTTTTCAGTTCTCGGCTCCACATTCAATTCTTAGTTCGGTTCAGTTCACGGGTTCCACATTCGGTCCTAAGTTCAGTTCGGTTCGATTTCAAATTGGAACTAACCATAACCAAACCGAAGAAAATCGGTTTAAGTAAAATAGGGCCCAGAACCGAACTGAGACTTTAAAAAAATCGAACCAAACCGAACCATGGAGGTCGGTTCGGTCCGGTTCACGGTTTGACTCGTACCTATGTGCACCCCTAGGTATTATATCCATAAGTCTATCAACGGATTAGATTATGATATGGGTTACACCCTTTTTGAAGCATATCTACGACACAGGTGGGGCCACATGGGGCCCAGGGGTTGTAGCCCCCTTGAACTTTTGGAGAGAAAAAAATTTGTTATTCTACAGGAGCATAGCCTAGGGAGCAGGGGAGGAGGCAAGGGTGAGGGGGCTCTAGCCCCGTTTAAAAGTGTCATTGAGGATGTCCTTATAAAAGTGTCAGACTTTTAGTATCCAGTCGATTTCATCATTCTTAACATTGAACCTTGTTTGGATAATAGGATCTCAGTCATCCTGGGCAGACCATTCATTGTCACCTCTGATGCACACATAGGGTGTAGGGATGGAAACATGTCGATCTCTTTCGGCAACCTCAAGGCAACAGTCAAAATTTTTCGCTTAATGCACCAACCTGTCGATCTCGACTCAATTGAAGAACTGTGTGTCGTTGAAAGTCTAATTCTGGAATCTCCTGAGGATATTCTGCATCAATGTCTAGAACACTTTTGGGCTGACTCCCAATCTAAGTTAGCACTATCTGAACTTCATGATCTTCTGGAGCCAGCTCCATATCAATCTTTTCCCACTCCACTCATTGAGTTTAAGGCGCCGGTAGGTGTTGGTTAAGATCGATCTAATCGATCATTTCTTTGAAGACTGATGACTCACTCAGTCTCTATGTGCTTCATTTTGTTTGGGGGTGCTTTTATGTACCTCCATTGTGTCTGGTTGAAGACATTAAACTTAGAGTTGTCGGAAAGGCAATTCCAAGATTCCTAGAGTCACATGAGTCGCATGTTTATTTTGCATATCTTATAGTAGTATTTTCAGGTTGTACAGATATCATCACTTCTGCAGATCATCAGATACCTAGCATTGTATAATTTCTGCCAAGCTAGTAATACTCTTCATCAACTTTTGCATCTTGTAGTCCACATTCATATATTTTTGTCCTGGTCATGAGCACTGAGGACGGTGCTATCTTTTGTTTGGGGTGGGTATTTTCCAAAACTCGTGTTTTCCTTTAGAAAAAAGAAATTGTTTTCTTTTGCTAACTCTTTGGAGCTTTAGAGACTGTGAAAGCTTCCAGCCTGTTCTGTAGGCCGCCTAGGAGGTAGAACTCTGGATTTTGTAGGTAGGATATCTAGACTTATTTTCTTTTTATTTAAAAAATAAAATAAAAAATTCAGAGTTTTCTAGTACTTTCAAAAATATTTTCAAATACCTTTACAACGATGAGACAAACAACTAGCTGTTAGTCTACTTATTGAAAATGATTTCATCTTTTGAAATACATGTTATCGCTTAGTTCAGTACTACTGTGGATTGATATGCTTAGAAAATTCAGATTCGGCACAATTTTCACAAAATCAACATCAGAGTCATCCAAAGTTCAGATTCTCTAAAGATCCTAAAAGAATATTTGTGGAGACCTAACTCAGTGAGCTTTTGAACATTTCATCATTTCAGAGGGTTATACAAAAACATTCCGAGTCACAAGTTGACTCACAATTTCTTTCAGCCCACACATATTCCTTTGAGAGATCTCATTAATTCTTGATTTGATCATTAAACTCGGAACGACATAAATATTAGGTTGTTACGAAAGAACTTTCTCTGTATCCATTCAAGACATTAGACATGATAGTGCAACCCTAGAAAATGATATAGGCCATGCTTGAAACCTTTCAGACTTTTTAGCTTACCTAACTTTTATATCTTAAAAAAACCCTTTTGAGGCTTTAATGAAAACTTTTTCTTGTTAACCCATTAACCGAAAACTCAATTCAGATAAGAAGTATGACTCGCGGCCCTATTTTCGAGAATGATAAAAGAGTGATTGGTATGGGTACACCATGAAAGATAGAAATTGAGAAATGAAAGAAAAATCAAGTGGTGGGTTCAAGTTGAGAATAAAATTTGAAAAGAGAAGATAGAAAGCTGAAAGCGAATTGAGCTTCCTCAAAAAGATCAAGAGATTAGAAAAAAAATGAAAGAAAAAGATTTGGTGTTACACCCTCAGGAAAAGTTATAAAGAACATCGAGATATTCTCTCAGAACTTTGAATCCCTGTGACCCCTTATTTTCGTAAATTTATCTCAAGCCTCAATACAACCTAGTAAAGTCCTACTTGATTCTAGGTTAGCACATTCATAGAATGTGGAGAAAGAGAAACTATAGAGTTTGATTTAAGGTTCCGAGTGACATGATATTCTTATAATGAGATCTTCTGATTTTCTAATGTCCTCATTTCTAGACAATATATGTGAGATATTTGTCTGTTTCATCAATATCTCCCCACATATAACTCGAGAGAAAAGATAAAAGACCATTTTTTAGTGATTCACTTCTGAGTGGTATACCAGTAGGAATTGAGGTCAAGACATACAAGCTTAGAGGTGATCTGAAAGTCTTTACTATCAGATAATGATGATGTTGAGCACACACATGCTGAGTCTAATTTTTCTTTGTGTTGAGAGTTCATCTGTATTCTTACTACAATTCATTAACTAAGTTCTAACATGTAAATAATATTTACATCCTTGAACTAATTTGATAAGCAGAATTGTCTCTGAGTTGAGTAAATGAAAAACAGTGTGTAGCATGTTTCAAAATCTTTTAAGCTCTATTTTTCATACTAATTGTTAAGTACTGACAAAAGTTTGTAAGAATGCAAGTGATTTTCACTAACATATTTGAAGCATTATCGCACTTTTTTACATAAAACTTGCATTCTTACAAATTTTTCTATGTAAGGATTCCCTCCATTGCATAGCACACACATTTCTGGTAAAAATGATACATTTGCATGAATTTGACATGTTTTTGAAAGACTGGATACAATGTTATCTTAATGAACTCTCATTACGTGCTTTAATGTTTCAGGACTCTTGATTAGAAGAATTTCAAGAATCATCGAGGCCCATCATTAAAAGCTAAAGAGACGGACTAAGTATGGGCTGAGCCAGTGACTGAACAAGGCCAAAGGACCTAAAAAATAAATTTCCAAGGAAAATTTCCTTAATTGATAAATATTCCCTACAAGACAAATAAAGAAGCAAACTTAATTGGCAAAGTGTTGGGGAGATCATGTTAAAGACCAAGGTTCAAAACCTTTTGCTTCTTTTTGTTTTTTATTTTATTTTATAATTTTAAAACCCTAACCAATTTCCTCTCTAATTAATCCTAGTCACCTATTCTTCTTCTATCCTAACCATCCATTTCAAATCCCTACTTTCCTTCTCTCACATGGTAACTCTAATCCCACAATATATTCTCATATTTTCATTCCCTTTTTAGTTCTCCCTAAATTCTCCATTGTGTTAAAACCCTAATCTCTTTCTCTACAAAATCTTAATCATTCATCTATTCTCTATCACCAAACCCTAATCCTAACCATCCATCTCTTTCTAAAAACTCTAGTCCATTTTTATAACTCTAATCTTTATAAAACTCTAGTCACCCTCTATAAATACTCAGCCCTCTCTCTCCCTTATAGATAGTTCTCTTCCCCCTAACTTCTCTTCTCACCACTCTCTCACGTTCTCACCCTACGCCTAGGGAAAGAACATTTCTCACTCTATCTCTATAACCCACGATTTTTCTCACCCCATCTCATACCATTCAGACGTCCCACCCTCTCTCTGCACATGCTAGTGCAGGCCCTGGTTGTCGAAAATCTCTATTTCTTACTTCTCTCGAAGCTACACTATCGGCCCTACGCCTAGGACTCTCACCATCCCTTAGAAGACTAACCCTACGCCTAGGGTTATCTCTAAATTCTCCTCTTCTATTTTCTTTTACAGTTTTATCTTAGATGTTTTTCTATTACTTTTATTTCACAGCATTGTAAGTGACTTTCAATTTAATTAAGAAATTTTCATGTTAGGTATTTCATGTTTGCTAGTTTTCTTTATTTGATTTCATGCTTTTATTTCATGTTATTAGGTCTTGATAATCTCTCAAACAAACAAAAAATATTTTAAAAATCGACTCATCTTTCTCATCCCTTCATCTTTCTCGAAAAATTCTAATGTTTATATTTGTTTTATTGCACTAACTAACTAACCCCGAGTAAGGATTCGACATCCAACATACCACTATGCATAATTTATATTTTGCAGGAATTTAAAGAATCAGATTAAAACAAAAGTTTTGATAATATGGTGATTCTAAACGATGAAAAAATCTTACTTTCAGAGTGTTTTAGGGTTCTAACTTTTCTAAACCTAATTTGACAAAAAAAAAAAAAAAAAAACCTAGGATTTTAAAGGAAGATTACTCAAGAAGAGAAGTTTTAGCTTGAGAAAGGAGATTAAAACTTAGAGAATCAACCTCAAAGCTTCAAGGAGCCTCATCTTACAATTTGGATCTAAGGAAAGGATCTCAGAGGTCGATATGCTTTCTAACTTATTCTATTATGTAATCTCTAAGCTTAAGTATGTTGATTAAAAGTTTTCTTGCATGGTTTTTATGAAAATTGATATAATATGATGAATGAGAGTGTGTACTCATGAAATGGGGTTATTTGCATATGTTTAAGATATTGAGAATTTCTAACTCTTGTTCTATGCTTTGTTAATTGATAAATGGATAGGAAATGGTGGAAGGGAAATGATAATGGATTGAGTTTGAATGAATGGTGATGAGATTGGTATGTATGCCTATGGTGATGTATGTATTTAATGGAGGATGAGTTATATGAATTGGAAGAAGGGTGTTTGTTTTTATGTATGAATGAAGATGAAATGAGTTTAATGTTAAGGAATGTATTAAGGAAATAAATGTATTATGCAAAGAATGTTGGCTATGACTCTTATGTTAAACTATGCTAAAATATTAATTATGCTTTTGGTGTTAAACTATGTCCTATTTATATTGAATGATGGTTGATATTCGGGTAAGTCAAAACTTAGAGGGAAGCCTTCCAAACCGGGAATTCTCTAACCATTCAGTATGGGACGTTATGGTGGAGTTTCCATGATGGGAGATTGGAACCTAAGGGATGACCTACTCAAATGTCAATTGCGGCACTCAAGTACACATTCACTTGTATGGTAAGTCTTTAAGTCTCATGAGTTCACATGTCTCACAAGTATGCATGCATAGCTCGAATATCTCATAAGCTCATAAGAAATGGTCCGCGGAAGGGACATGCGATCTCATAAGAAATATCTCGCAAGCTCATAAGAACTATCTCGCAAGCTCATAAGAACATGCATCATGTGATCAAGTCTAAGAGTCTCTCACGCTCACAAGTTCACAAGAGTCAAGATGAAAATATGATATGTCTCGGATGCTCTTACCCACTTTGATTATATGTTTATGAAATGATTATGATATTGATTATGTTCTAATGATATTATGTTGTTGGTTAGACTGCTTATCCGCTGAGTGTTTTCAATAATCAGTCGACCTGTTATTGTCAGCAAGCTGATAGCAAAACCTTGGATAAAGGAGGCGTACGGAGAAGAGGAAGAAGGTGATCTCTTCACCGAGGAAGTGAGGGACCTCGACCGGTCTTCTTACTATTAGGTTTCTTATTTTGCTTTTAAGGAGATTTGTAATATACTCATGTTGTTCAGGATGATGTTGCTTAGAATCGTATACTTTGTTGGATCTTAGTTATGATGAGTTATGTTCATATGAGTCAGACTTGTGCAAGATGGTTTGGTTTTATATATATCAAAATTTTATTGTTCTCATTTTAGTGACTCGTGTTGGTATGCCTTGCATGTCATGAGATTTAAGCATGTTTAAGAATGTGACGACCCAAGGTCCCATTTTGGTCAAGGTGGGATTTGGGATTGTTACAAAGGGTGAGTGAATTTTAACCACAATTGATGGGTGGTAAAAAGGGGGCGTTGACCAATGAGATCACGGGGTGGTCAGCTTCTAATCTGACCCCCACAGTCCGTTTTTCATTTCCCTATTCAATAATGCATGGGGTAAAATCCGTGCCTACCATATATTCAAATGGGTCCAGGAGGGATTGTTCAAGAGACTGACATGTTTACACCCCATACTTGTGTGCCTTTCTTGGTGGGGTATACACATGTTGCAACAAAAGGGATCCCAACACAACTCAAAAAAAAATCAAGCAACCAATATAAGATATTTAAAAGTGATTTATGTGATTTGTTACGTTCATAACATAAAAGTGATTTATGCGATTTGTTACGTTGTGTGATATCAATGGACAAATAACAATTTGAAGAGCTTTCACTTTTTTTTTTTGGTAAACGTGGGGTGTCCGTAGCTTAAGACTTCGACTAATCCCCACGTGCTGCTAAGGGATACCCTCCCCCTAACAACAGATAACGAAGTTGCACCCAGACTTGATCTCGAGACCTCCGAGCCTACGGTTCGTCTTTCGACCACTGGGCTACAACCACGGAGGGTAAGAGCTTTCACTGTTAAAGAGTGTGATTTTGATGTGATTTGTATATAATTCATACTTTGCATTATACAAATAGACTGTAATTCTTATTACTTATTAAAAAATGTTTTTTGCATATCAATTGCTAAGTTCTTCATAGTTTGCAAATACATTGTCATGTATAAAGGTTTTGCAAATTAAATCATTGTTTTCAAAATTTAGGCAAACAACCTCAAACCTGACTTCTGATAGACTTTCGTTTGAAATTATTACTAAAATGATCTTATGCCCTTAACAGATTTCATAACTTTACAACTGCTCTTTAACTATGGTTAATAAGTTTTGACTCATGTGGTTAATTTTTCTCCTTTTAACTCTTTTAATTATGGTTACGGTTCACTAACTCTTTGGATTAAAACATCTAACCTTAGGTTTTAGAAAAATAATTAAAAAGGAACGTGTCCCCTTTAACTCCCTTAATTGTGGTTAAGATTCACTAACCCCTAGGATTAAAGCATCTATTGGAAAAAAAGAACAACGTGTCCCTTTTAACTCCCTTTAACTGCGGATAAGATTCACTAACCCTTAGGGTTAAAACATCTAATCTTGGTTTTTAGAAAAAAAAATTAATATGTCTCCTCTTAACTTCCTTTAAATGTTAGAAATTTTTTTTAAAAAATTAACGTGTCCCCTTTTAACTCCCTTTAATTGTGGTTAAGATTCACTAATCCTTAGGATTAAAGCATCTACCCTTGGTCTTTAGAAAAAAAAATTAACGTGTCCCCTTTTAACTCCCTTTAATTATGGCTAAAATTCACTAACACTTACGGTTAATTAAAGCAGCTAACCTTGGTTTTTAGAAAAAAAATTAATGTCTCCTTTTAACTCATTTTAACTGTGATTAACGCATCTAACCTTGGTTTTTAGATTTTTTTTAAAATTAACATGTTCCCTTTTAACTCCCTTTAACTATGGTTATGATTCCATAACCCTTAAGGTTAAATCACCTAACCTTGATTTTTAGGAAAAAAATTAATCATATGAATTAAAACTTATTAACCATGATTCGAGAGCAGTTAAAGGAACTTTGTGAGGTTATGAAATCTGTTAAAGGTATGATAATCATTTTAGTAAAAATTTCAATCGAAAGTCTAATGAAGTAAGGTTTGAGGTGGTTTGTCAAACTAATGGAAAACCATGAGTTAATTTGTAAAACGTTTATTTGCAAACTAAGGAAGTAGCAGCTGATATACAAAAATCCCTTAAAAAATGAAATGAAATTAAAAAAATTATTTTTATTAGGAAAATACTTAACGGACATGAGATTTCCATTATATAACCGAAAATACTTAACAGAACTAGAATTTCCATTATGTAACAAAATGGCCGGTCCTCATTAGTCCATGCCCCACTTTTTAACAAACACCTACTGTGATTAAGATTCACTCACCCCTAAGGTTAAGCAATCCAACCTTGGTTTTTAGAAGAAAAAAAACCAAAATCTGAACTTTAATTTTCTTAAGTTTAACTAGGGTTAAAGAGGTGTTAAAAGGGACACAAGGACACATGGGTCCGCTAATCAATGCTCTTTTTATTAAGGGAAATGGAAAACGGACCCAGGATTAGCTTAGAAGCCGACCCCAGTGACCTCATTGGTCCAACCCCCTTTTTTACCATCCATCAACTGTGATTAGCCCCTTAGAGTTAAGCAATCTAACCATGGTTTTTAGAGAGAAAAAAAAAACAAAAATATTTATTTTAATTTAATTATGTTTAACCATGGTTAAACATGTTAAAAGGAACACGGGGACACTGAGGTCAGATTAGAAGAGGACCGTGGGGTCCTCTTCTCAATCCTCTTTTAGTGAACTAGCATTGACCCGTTATGAAACAAAAGTCACCACGATGAGAGCGAAAAGGTGGTTGTTTGATTGAGACCATTTATTTTTGTCTTGCCAAAATTCCGGGAAGTTTCTTGTTGACCAGCTCTGTCTTTTTTTTCTTTTCGGCAGTGTATGTATTACCTATTGGCACTCTTCTCACGTATCTCCGCCTAATGATAGCTGGTTGTTCGATCCAGAATCCAATGCCACCATGGTGCACGCAATGGTGAGCCTCGCACATTCCATGGCCCTGTTGGATTCTAGATTGGATGACCCAGCTATCAATAGCACTTGCTATCGATAGCATTTAATCATTTTTCTTTGTATTTACCTATTGTTAGTAGAATTATCCGTTAATGGTTAGCAACGGGGAGAGAAATTCTTGCAAAAACTAACATATCTTCGACCTATCCCAAGTTACGTTTTTTACATTTTAATTTTTTTCAAATTATCCTCGGCTCACTAGCACAAAGAAATGGCAACGCATTATGGTGGGTCGGGTCAGATTTAGACCAGATAAACAACCCAAATCAACATGTTTTGTTAGTGACTTGAAAAGGAAGACGACCCTTCAAACACAAATAATCTGCAAACCAATCAAAAAAAAGGATAATAAATAAAACTTTGTGATTTTTCTCAAAATTGGGCTGATGTTTTGGACCTATTGCTTCTATTTGTTTATCACTTTGTTTATGAAATTAATTTAAGTAACTTATTTTATGTAGTCACATATGATTGACATTACTTATCCCTATCCAAGGACATGATATGAGTTCTCGGGAGAACACTCTTGGTGATCGATATACCGTATATGGGCACCGTAAAAGCGGTCTAATATTGCGTTAGACAGGTTGGTCCGTAGTAGCGCCCTATTGAGGGCTACAGAAATAATGATTATTATTTATTTTATGGGTATAAGAGCTCCACTGCTAAGCTAATCACTACTGACAGTCTGACTCTACTAAGAATTTGGTTAAGGGGCCCTTAAGTTTACCCTTCCAATCAATTTCATAAAGTTGAAAGAGAACTGAAAATGAATGAAAGACGTGTGATTGAGTTGAGTGCATATGGAAATTTTGAAATAAAGTTGGAAGAGAAGTCAATGATTTCATAAAGTTGAAAGAGAATTGCAAAGGAAGTGAAAGACGTGTGTGATTGGGTGCATATGGAAATTTTGAAATAAAGTTTTAAAACATTTAAGTGGGGCCCACCATTAAAAGAAAAAACAGCCTGTGGCTGTTTCATTTTTAAAACGTGTGGCCTCAACTTGATAGTAGGTACTATCGAAAGTTTTCGAACAATTTCCTAAATAAATTAGAACAGTGGTGAGGACAGCCCAACAAACCTTAAATTTGCATAATAAAAGACAGTGTATATGCGCCGACTAAAGTAACATAAATAATATTGCACGTTTTGTACTAAGAGTGTGTTCTATCTCTTAAGAAATTGAATCTCTCAGGAGATTCCGTTAATGAGAAATTCAATTTCTCGCAACATTAGTGCTTAGTGTTTGATTGGGTATGAAAATTACTATCCAAATATTGTGGTAGGTGCTGGTGGTAGTTGTGGTGGTGATGGATCGATGGTAGTTGGAGAAGGTGTTGAGTGGCGGTGGTCAGAGGTGGTAGTAGTGGCTAAGAGAGATATTGTCGAGCAAATAGGGTTTAGAGAGTGTCTTATTTTACCCATAGGTACAGGAAATGGCGCTGAAGGAGGCCTAGACATGAATTTCTTGTAAGGGAAATAGATGTTTCTCATGCCAACCTCATTTCTCGAGAAATGGACAGACTCAAACACACAAACATTAGCTATCTCTTGAGAATTAGCAATTCTCATGCTAATTTCTTTTGAAATGAACACACAGTACTAAAGGGATTAAATCAAATGATCTTCTTATACTTCCATGAAGTAGGAAAATTAATGGATCAATTGTTGCCTCGGCTTGCTATTTCTTAAAGGTGTGGACTACTATCGGAAAAGGAGTTCCCATCTCTGAATGCACGAGAAACCTTATAAATTTCTATTAAGTAGTGCAAGGCTCGTATATAGGTTTATATTTTTTCCAAACTCTCATTATGGGTGCAACACATGTCATCGCTACCCTTTCAATAGGATAACAATATAACTTTTTTTAGAAAGGATGAAGTTATAGTTTCAACAGGGAAAAATAGCAACACATGTTGCTACCACAACGAGAGTTCGGGAAATTGTGTTTGGACATTTCACAATTTCATTTGCTTGAGAAGCTCCTTCACATCTGAAAATTCAGAGTCATCTCTCATCATAAGCTAGTTTTTTTTTTGGTAAACTCAGTAACACCACAAGGTGACTCACACCCCACATGCAAACACACACACACTCATGCAGACAAACCACACATCTCTCAACATAGGCTAGTTTAAAAGATGCAAATGTTGCATATTCTTTTGAATTTAGAAAGCCCAATCAATGGACCTTTGGGTGGGACTCTCCATTAAACCAAAAGTATCGTTGTGAATCATCTTACCAAAATTGGGTAGACAATTATGTTCCCGGGGCCACATAGTGAAACAAACAACAGACAAATGTTATTAAGAGAATAAGCAAAGGATGAGATACACATTGTATCATAAGTCTATCTTGTCTCAATCTTTACCATAGATATATGATTAGATTGTGGCCAACTGGGTTAGGATTAGGGCTGTAAATGGATCGGATCTGCCTTGATCCAAATCCGATCCGAATTTGATCCAATTAGCACTAATATACCTAAAAACTAGCATTTTAAAATTTAAAAAAAATATAAAAAAATTATGATTTGTGCTATAGTATATTTGTAAGACTATATAAATATTATTATTGTTATATATAATCTAATCGGATCAGATTTTAATCGGATCGAATCACTATGGATCCAAACCCGATCCAATTATAACTAGATTCAAGATCTCGGATCCATATTGGATCCGACATATCTATAATAGGATTAGGATCTCATCTCATCTAATCGGATCGGATCCGGATCAAGATCCGATCCATTGACAACCCTAGTTAGGATCAGTTCTAAAGGTTAGTGGTACGATCTTTGATATTGTCTTTCTATGATTGGAGTTTTTTTTACTATCTATTTAAACCATATATAGGATCATTGTAATCTATATAGTTTTTTAATAAAATTGTTTTTTTCATAATATCAATGCGGATAATCTGCCGCCTATTTTGATCTTCTCTGCTTGACACTTTTCCAGTAGGCGACATTGATGCCACCCGTTGAGCTTGTAATTTTCAACTTTCCTAATCACTACCCCTGCTACCTTGTCGACACTTCTTTTTTCTCTTTGGCATGTTTCACATTGTCATATTTATTTGGGAAAGGAAAACTTCATAGATGGTGGTTTTTCAATTGGGATAAGTTGTTATGATTTGTTGTTGTTACAATTACAGTGGTGTGCTTTGTGGAGATGTTTAGTTCAGTTTCTTTTCTTTTTCCCTTTTATTTTAATTTCTCTATGGAACTCACTTATGCTGCACCATTTTTTGGGCAGTTCGACATATTCATTCTTTTAGCTAAAAAAAAAGTTTTGACTTTGAGTCCAGTTGGAATCAACCCACCAAGCCCATAGAGGCCATTCTCTAGCCTAGTTCGTGGCTCATGTTCCCTAGTGTTTCCCAACCTATTGAAGCTCCTTCTCTTTGATACATTTGGGAGGCGCTTTTGCGGGCTTCAAACCCGAGCATTGGCCCAGGCCCGGCCTGGCCTGTAAATATTTTGGGCTTCGTTGGTTATTTAAGCACGTCTTTGCCCTACATTAACACCGTGTCTCTACTCTAGCCTTGCTCCTCATCGACGCTTAAAGGTATTCTTCTGGTTCTTTTTAGGTTAAGCGTTTAATCTAATCGACCGTGGATCAATTCTGGTTCTCTCTTGATCTTTTGCTGATTTTCGCTTGAATTAGTTTAGGGTTTCATCTAGGGATTTGTTTATTTTCAAGTTCTACCAATTCGATTTTAAGTTTAGGGTTTAAAAAAAAAATTATTTTTCTTTGTCTGTGATAATGGATTTTAGGTTTTCTGAAAGATTTCTGGGAAGATTTCAAAGATGAAGCCGGTGTTCTGTGGTAATTTCGAGCATGAGACTCGCCAATCTGATTTGGAGCGTCTGTTTTCCAAATACGGAAGGGTCGAGCGTGTCGACATGAAATCTGGTGAGTTTTTATTTATTTTGATAATTTGATTAATTATATCATTATTCGTTATTGTTTCCCCGCTTTTTTTAGTTCAAAAGAAACCTATCATTAACTTTCGAATCCTAATCCATCTAGTTCTTTCGATTTTAGTTATGTTCCAAGATCAGAGCTAGATTAGGGTTAGAAAGGTGATGGAGAGAAGAAGAAATAGAGGAGGAAAGAGAGAGGAACGTGCTTAGATCCTTTTCTACAGCATGTTCCCTCCTTATTTTAATGAAGGGGAATTCACTTAATTATAATTAAACTCCTATTTCTAATTATATTAACTATAACTACCAAATACATCTATCAACACTCTTCTTCAAGTTGGAGATGACAGCCAATGTCTATTTGTTTGGTTCTCTTGTGAAAAACTGGATTGTTAGCCACATGTGCTGCAGCTTGATTATCACAAAACAGTTTCATAGGTTTATCAATTGGAAATCCGAGCTCATCCATCAGCAATTTGAGCCATAATAAATCACATGTAGTAAGAGCCATCAACTTGTATTCAACTCACTAGACTTAGCAACCACATTTTGCCTTTTTTACTTCTCCATGTCACAAGGTTACCTCCAATAAAAGTTTAGTATCCGCTAATAGATCTCCTATATGAGGAAGATCTTGTCTAGTCTGCATCAGATTATCCTTCAACATCATGGTTTAAAATATCGATATGTATCGACCGATACGGGCTGATACGTATCCTATTTGGAGCTACCCGATATACTGGTACGCTGGAAAAAAAAACTCCACTGTATTGGACTGATCAAGGTCCGATACACTCGATACAGAGATTTTTTAGTTAATTTTTTTCCTCTTCCATTTATACTATGATCCGCAATACAAACCCGATACACACAACTTATTTACATAATATATTATTTAAATAAATGATTTTAATTTATTTTATTTTCATTTACCTTAGATATTAATATGTAAATAAGGTTACCCCCTGGTTATGATGCCCCAGCCTAGCCTTACTTATCAGAAGCCACTAGTTATAATGCCTCAACTCAACCCAACTCAACCCTACTTATCAAGAGTCACTGGTTATGATTCTCAGTCCCAGTCTTCGACTGACAGTTATGGACAGACCATGACTCAGCACCATGCATATATACAAATGTACCTGGGCATGTGCCGCATGATGATGACTTCCACACAGTGGTGTCATCATGTCTGGACCACTTATAATGTATCACTACTCAATTCCTGATCCTATAATGATATATGCCGGCACGAAGCTCAATGTGGTATTAAGCTTCTATCATGTATGTAATTTGATTTGTGAATATAAGGGTCTATGTATGTTCATATTTTTTATTTATAAATGCAAGTGAGCTTCTATCACTTGGTTAAGTAACTATGATTTGTATATTCATACATATTTATTAGCGCGCACGCCTTTTTTAAGTTATAAATTTGTTAACTCTCATATGTATGATTATAAGTATAGTTGGAGGCTTTTATTTAGTTTTTTTTAGCTTATATTTGCATTAAAAGAGGTTTTATGTAAGGTATCCAAGTTTTTCCTTGTTTATTCAAGTTTTTTTTAGCATATCCTGAATTTTTCCATCGTATCTAACTGATGCGCCGATACGTATCATATTTTGGACTTACCGATACGACGACCGATACCGATATTTTGAACCATGTCCAACATGTAAATGGCCATTGGTGATTGGCTACAAGATACATTTGCCAGATGTGCCCTTGAGATATCCCAAGATATGAAACGACTTCGATATGTGAAGTATGGGAACTCTGCATGAATTGATTGAATACACTAATAACGTGGTGTGAAGTTTAGTAATCGTCAAATATATGATAGAAGACCATCATAAGAAACCATGGAAATAAAAATCACTGAAATCGATATGAAACGGGCGATACATGTAGGTATGGGTAGTCTCCTATATGACATTTATATTGATATGAAACGGGCAATACGTTTCATTTATTAGTCAATAATTTTTTATTTCATTGTGTAATTGTAATTTTGGTTGCTACTTTATTTTTTAGTCGCTTCCCATGACATTATTTTTGGTTTTTTTTTTATCGGTAAAAACAGCAATATAAATATAAAGAAAGGGAGAGGAAG
The DNA here is from genome assembly GCA_015143295.1 of Tetracentron sinense. NCBI lineage: Eukaryota > Viridiplantae > Streptophyta > Magnoliopsida > Trochodendrales > Trochodendraceae > Tetracentron > Tetracentron sinense. The sequence continues at coordinate 31,054,028 of CM026551.1, forward strand.
CTACATCCCCAGGTTCACCAATAGTAAATCAGGGGAAGAAAGAAAGGGAAACAAAAACCAAAGAAAGTCAAAAACATGTAATAGGGAACGGGCAATCAAAGTTATATTTGGTTCTTATAACTCATTTGATATTTTCTGGATTAAATTTTATTTTTTAAAATTTTTTTCTTAAAAAGAAAATTTTATATATATTGCCCGAAACCGATACGTATAGGTTTCGGTTGGACCGATACATCCCCTGAAATCGTATTTTTAATCCTTATAAGAAACAAATTTGGAAATGAGATGGTCTTTACAAGCATGTTTACCTCTTTGAAGGGACACAAGAATGTCACCAGACTTGGTCTCTGGAGATATATCTTCTGTCGAGGGAGAAGTTGAAGGAATAAGGTGAGTTGGTGGAACTTGGCTACTCCTTGACGGTTGACAAACATACACTTTAGATCTAGGTTGTGTTGGCATGTTCACATAAGGAACAAAAGGGGTAAGTATAGGGAGAATAGGACCAATGTCACAACCCACTCACTCAGACATTTCATCAAGCACCAAGTAGGTACATATAGTATGGAAGATTTGTATTCATACAGTAAAAGTATAAGAATATATGTATAAATACTGTAAAAGACTTATATATACTGTATAGGAATTCTCTAGAAGAAGGAGTGTGTAGAAACTATCTAGAAAAATCCTCAAGAGGAGGTGGGAGAAAACTCTAGAGCTAGGGGGATTCTAGAAGTCTAGAATCCTCCCTTAGAGCCTATAAAAGGGAATGACCCCTTCATTTGTGAGCATCCAAGTGTAAGCATCTTGAGTAATAAGAGTTTGAGCATTCTCTTGAGTTCTCTTGTTCTTTGGTATTCTTGTCTTAAAGAGTGTTGAGAGGAAGACTTACTCGGTCTTGAAGGGTCAAGCTATCGAGTGCCGCACGATCATTATCAGGAGGAAGGATTAAAGCCGTGATAGTTGATATCAAAGCCATGTTACGAAGGGACGTGAGTAGCACAATGGACAAGAGCACTAGCTCGGAAATCACGGAGGAACAAGTCATGGTTGAGGGAGGTAACTTAGGCCATCAAGACGTTCCCATCACCACAAACCCTAGGAGAGGGAAGTCCAAAGATTCTCGTGCCGAGATGGAAGCAAGACTTCAAAGATTGGAGCATGGCCTTGTTGAGGATCAGGATCAGTGGGTGGAGACGAATGCCTGCATAGATGGCATTGAAGGAAGGCTCGATGGGCTAAAAGGGGAAATGTTGGGGACTCTTAACGAGATCCTTGACTCCCAACAACAAGAGAAGGATTCTTTGGAGGCAAAGTTGATGAGGATGATAACATCGTTGTAAGGGGAATTGGAGGAGATACGCGGAGAATTCGCGATATGGAAGAAGGCCATGACGAGTGGAGGAATGATCACTAGAGAAGCACCCAAGGTGAAGATTCCCGAGCCTAAGACCTTCAATGGTACAAGGAATGCCAGGGAACTTGATAACTTCCTATGGCAAATGGAGCGGTACTTCGAGGCAATCTCCTTAGAGGATGAGAAAACCAAGGTACGCACCGCTACTCTTTACCTCACTGATACTGCTACCTTGTGGTGGAGAAGAAGACATGCAGACATAGAAAGGGGAACATGTATCATCGATAGATGGGAGGACTTTAAAAAGGAGATCAAGAAGCAGTTCTAGCCTGAAAATGTGGAGTACCTAGCAAGGAAGAACTTGAAGCGGCTCAAACACACGGGGACACTCCGAGACTATGTAAAAGATTTCTCTACCCTTATGTTGGAGATCCTTGACATGCCTGAAAAAGATTTATTCTTCAACTTCATGGATGGACTTCAAAATTGGGCTGAGCAAGAATTATAGCGGTGAGGTGTCCAAGATCTTGGGTCTGCAATGGCTGTTGCTGAGCAATTGGTGGAATTCAAAAAGAGTGACTTTTCTAAACCAAGGATCACTCCAAGGGGATATCAAGGAAAAGGTGGGGGAGAAATGACTTCAAGTCATAAAGAGGACCCTCCCAGGCATGCTGAGAACAAGGAAGGAAAAGAAAAGTGAGGAGATAACAAAGGAAGGTTCAAGGGGAGAGAGTTCAAATGCTTCATCTGTGATGGGAATCACATGGCTAGGGTATGTCCAAAGAGGAAAGCCTTGAACGCCCTTGCTTGAAGGTTTGATGATGAGGAAGAAGAAGGGGAGAGACAAAGATGGGCTCACTCCAACTTCTCAATGCTATCAAAGGAAAAGAAGAAACACCTAGGCCAATAAACAAAGGGCTAATGTATGTTGAAGTCCACATCAATGGGAAAACTACTCGTGCTATGGTGGACACTGGCGTGCACACAACTTTGTCTCTGTGGAAGAGGCAAAAAGACTAGGCTTACAAGTAAACAAAGAAGGAGGATGGCTCAAGGCTGTCAACTCAGAAGCTAAACCTATTCATGGCATGGCTCACGGAGTAGAACTGCATATTGGAGCTTGGAAGGGAAAGGCTGACTTATCGATAGTCCCGATGGATGACTTCCAAGTAGTCCTCGATATGGAGTTACTTAGCAAGGTAAGAGCTATACCTATACATTTTGTTAATTCAGTGTGCATTATGGAGGAAGGATCCCCTTGTATGGTTCATGTAGTTCAAAACAATAAGGTTGGAGCCAAGTTGCTGTTAGCACTACAGTTAACAAAAGGGCTCAAGAAAGGAGAAGAAACGTTTATGGCTACCTTGACGGAGATATCACAAGATGGTCAAGTTACTAGAGAGGAAGTACATGAGGAGATCTATGAGGTGCTCGAAGAATTTCAAGATGTCATGCCACCTGAGCTACCAAAGAAGTTGCCCTCAAGAAGAGAGATCGATCACAGGATAGAGTTAGAACCAGGGGCCAAACCCCTGGCCATGAGCCCCTATCGTATGGCACCACCAAAGCTGGAGGAACTTAGGAGGCAATTGAAGGAATTATTGGATGCAGGATACATCCAACCATCTAAAGCACCATATGGAGCTTTGGTTTTATTCCAAAAGAAGCATGATGGATCTCTTCGGCTATGTATTGACTATCGAGCCCTAAACAAGGTAACCATAAAAAACAAGTACCCTACTCTAAGCTAGACTTAAGATCAGGCTACTACCAAGGCTACTACCAAGTCAGGATAGCACCAGGAGATGAGCCTAAGACTACCTGTGTGACAAGGTACAGATCATTTGAATTCCTAGTCATGCCCTTCGGCCTGACAAATGCTCCTGCAACCTTTTGCACCTTGATGAACGAGCTCTTCCGACCCTACTTAGATTGCTTTGTGGTGATCTACTTGGATGACATTGTAGTCTACAGTAATACCCTTGAAGAACACGTAAAACACTTGAGGGAAGTATTTCATGTGCTAAGGGAGAACGAGCTCTATGTGAAGAAGTAGAAATGTTCTTTCGCCCAACAAAAGGTAGCCTTCTTGGGACACTATATTGGCCAAGGACAGCTTAGGATGGATGGGGAAAAAGTTAGGGCCATCCAGGAATGGGATCCACCGACTAAGGTAACTGAACTCCGATCATTTCTTGGATTAATAAACTACTATAGAAGATTCATTGCGTGCTACTCTGCACGGGCTACTCCCCTAACGGACCTTTTAAAGAAAAATACAGCATGACAATGGATGAATGAATGCCAACATAGCTTTGAAGACTTAAAAAGGGTAGTGATAAAGGAGCCAGTAATGCGGTTACCTAACCATCAACTTCCCTATGAGGTGCATACCGATGCTTCAGATTTTGCCATTGGAGGAGTCCTCATGCAAGAGGGGCATCCAATAGCTTATGAAATCAGAAAGCTTAATAACACTGAGAAGTGCTACACTATCCAAGAGAAGGAGATGACTGCCATTATCCATTGCTTGAGGATGTGAAGGCATTACTTGTTAGGATCGTGCTTCGTTGTCAAGATAGACAATATTGCTACGAGCTATTTTCAGAGTCGAAAGAAACTAAGCCCCAAACAAGCAAGGTGACAAGACTTCCTAGCTGAATTCGACATGGTCTTCGAGTACAAGCCAGGAAGGACCAATCAAGTTACCGATGCATTGAGTCAAAAGTCGGTGCTAGCTACCATGAAGCCAACTCCAAGGGTCCCTCTTAGACCAAATCAAGGAAGGGTTAAGTCAAGACCCTAATGCAAAGAACCTAATGGAAATGGCCTAACAAGGAAAAACTCGGAGATTTTGGGTACGAGATGGGCTACTATATGCTAAAGGGGAAATAGTTTATGTGCCTAGGTGGGGCAACTTGAGAAGGGAAATGATGAAAGAGTGTCATGACACCCTATGGACTGGTCATCTAGGACAACATCGTACTCGAGCCCTTCTGGCCACAGATGAGAGAAGATGTAGAAGCATATGTGAAAACCTATCTTGTATGCCAACAAGACAAGGTAGATCAACAACAATCTGGAGGATTGTTGGAACCACTACCCATCCCAGAGAAACCATGGGAAAGTGTCTTACTAAACTTTCATTGTGGCCTTACCAAAATCAGAAGGATGTGGGTCAATCATGGTGGTAGTAGACAAGTTCTCTAAATATGTCACTTTCATTGCCGCTCTAAAGGACTGCACTGCAGAAGAAGCTGCCCGGTTATTCTTAAGGAATGTGGTCAAGTACTGGGGAGTACCAAAGACCATCACTAGTGATCGAGATCGACGCTTCACAAGACACCTTTGGTTCGGGTTATTCAAGTTACTTGGATCAGACCTACACTTCTCGACCAGCTTCCATCCACAAACTGACGGGCAAACGGAAAGGATCAATGCACTCTTGGAGCTTTACCTTAGACACTTTGTGATTGCAAATCAAAAGGATTGGGCCAAGTTGGATGTGGCCCAATTCTCTTATAACTTACAAAAGAGTGAGTCAACACGCCACAGTCCCTTCGAGTTGACTCTGATACCAACTGTCACGGTTTTAATCCTTCTTCTCGATAATGACCTTGCGGCACTCGATAGCTTTACCCTTCAAGACTGAGTAAGCCTTTTTCTCAACACTCTTTAAGACAAGAACACCAAAGAACAAGAGAATGCTCAAACTCTTATTACTCAAGATGCTTACACTTGCTTGGATGCTCACAAATGAAGGGGTCCTTCCCTTTTATAGGCTCTAAGGGAGGATTCTAGACTTCTAGAATCCCCCTAGCTCTAGAGTTTTCTCCCACCTCCTCTTGAGGATTTTTCTAGATAGTTTCTACACACTAACCATCAACCTGGCATGAATGTGTGTTTTCGTCAACCTGATTTTGGTATAATGGAGTGGACTCAAAGAACGTTACATCTGCAAACACAAAATGCTTCCAAAGAGAGGAACTAAAGCATCAATATCCTTCTGAGTTGGTGAATAACCAAGAAAGATGCACTTGATAACTCGTGGATCAAACTTATCTTTTCCTACCTCCAAATTATAAACAAAACATACGCAACCAAACACTTTATAAAGAAGTGAAAAAGATGGATGTATTTAGAAAAAAGGACACGCGGCTGGTGTTAGGGGATGGGGTGAGCATCAAATTTTGGACTGACCTTTGTTGCGGGCCATGTACTTTGGAGCATCGGTTCAGGACGTTCTTCTTGCTTTCCTCTCTCAAATCGGCGTCGGTTGCGGATATGTATACAAGGGGAGCGGGGGGAGCAGTGTGGAATTTCTCTTTTAGCCGTTCGCTTAATGATTGGGAAGTTAGTGACTTTGCATCATTATTATCTTTACTTGAGTCGGTGAAGTTGGAGGAGTTTGTTAGGGATCGCAGGGTTTGGGCCTTTAATTCTAGCGGGAGGTTCTCGCTGAAAGAGTATCTGCAGGTGGCCAATCCGGGTGGGCTTGCGAAGTTTCCGTGTCAGTTGGTTTGGTTCAACGGGTTGCCTTCCAAGGTGTCGGTTTTCTTATGGGCGGCCTTTTTGGATAAAATACTCACCTTGGACAATTTAAGGAAGAGAGGATGGAGTCTACCTAACCGGTGTTGTCTATGTTTATCAGAGGAGGAATCGGTTGCTCACTTGTTTATTCACTGCCTGTTGGCTAGGAGACTTTGGTGGTATTTTCTAGCACAGTTGGGAGTAGCGTGGATGTTTCCCTATTCCTTTCAGGACTTGCTTTCCGGTTGGCTCTCCGTTTCGCTTGATAGCCCGGCGGATCTAGTTTGGGCTTATATTCCTGGGGTGGTCTCTTGGACTCTGTGGAAAGAACGGAACCGGAGGGTGTTTGAAAACTCCGCGTCGTCTCCGTAGCGGTTGTGTTCGTATTCGCGCAAGTTGTTGCGAGATTGGATCTCCGCCAAGCATCGAGGAGGTCATATCGTAATTTCGGGTCGGGGAGGGGTTTTGGTTGTATTCCTTTCATCTTGAGTAGCTTTTGGTGCTTCTGGTAGGTGTTTTCACATTTTGTGAATCTCCTTTTTTCTAATAAATATACTTTTACCGATTAAAAAAAAAAAAAAAAGGGACAAAAATGGAATTACCCTATAAGACAAAAGATGGCATACAAATAAAACAAAAGGCTATGAGGACTACATCTCCCCAAAAGTGTTTGGGAACATGCATATATTAATAATAATGCACGAATAACTTTAAGAAGTGCCTGTACTTTCTTTTACAGACACCATTCTACTATGGAATAACTTTAATAGTAATGCACGAATAACTTTAAAAGTGTCTGCACTATCTTTTACAGACACCATCCTACTATGGAATATAAGAACAAGATGTTTGGTGTAAAATTTCATTATCAGATAAATATTTTTGAAAGTAATTAGACACGTATTATTTACCATTATTAGATTTGAAAGTGCACACATTCATACCAAGTTGTTTTTTTTAATCTCAGCATGAAACTGAAGAAAAATAAAATAAAGTTTAAAACTATCTTTCATAAAATATGAGGGAATTTAGATATCTGGATGTATCAAAGAAAAAAGAGTATCACATTGTTGATCCACACAAAGTGGAAACGACACGATCATGTTTACTCAACTGACATGTCCCACACTCTAATGACGATACACGAGACAAAGACTGGACTAAAAGACGTAAATTAGGTAAGGATGAATGTGCAAAGCAAAATTGCCACTAAAAAGGGGAAATGGATAAACACCACTTTATTTGATCTAGAATTTGGGTAGTATAGGGCCATAGGCCACCTTCTTCATGTCGAGGTAGTATAGGCCACCTTCTTCACGCCTTCCACCAATCATTTCACTATTCGTTAGATCTTGAAATACCATAGATACCAGAGCGAGAAACGAAAACGAGAAGCAAAGTGAAAGCGAGAAGCGGGAAGCGAGAAATGAGAGATAAACTCCTCATTCCCAGTATGTTATTGTGGGTAGTTATATCTTTAATTTTATATTACATGAGGTTTTTGTAGAAAAGTAGGTGCCTTAGGTTCTAAACCGTCGATACTTCCTTAGATACACCCTAGGCTATAGATTGTGGTCTACTACATTATGTCGCACTTACAATTCCTTTTGACTATTAAATGAGACGTGATAGAAGCGAGCTTTCTAGAAAGCGAGTCTGGGAAACAAGCTTCTTGGGAAGCGAGCTTCCCACCTCGTACATAGCTTCCCTGCAACTATGTGAAATACACAATGAGAGGGATAAAAGGTAATTGAACAATTTAAAGACTTGGTAAGTTTACTAACAAAAAGAAGGCTAACAAAAAATTTAGGAACGTGTTAAGACTGAAGATAAATGTACAAATTCACAATGAGAAATGCCTTGCCATTTGAAACTTGAAATTTTGACCTAATCCCTTAAAAAGGATTCTGTTCTTGGACAGGAATGTTAATTTTTTAGGAATTTGGTTGTATGATATTTTTTATTGAATTCAAATGAGTGGTATAACCTTATTTACATATAAATATCTTAAGTAATTGATTTGGGTGTCAGGGCTTGTAGTGTAAATGGAAGGAGAAATGTAGTGTTACCTAGGCATGTGGTACGGGTGTCAAGTGTCCAGGTGTCTAGGGTTGTTCGGCATGGCAAGTTTTGAAAATCTCAATACGGCGGCACAAACGTATAATTTTTTTAAAATGATTATATATATATATATATTATAACTCAAAATTTTAAAATAAAAAGAAGAGGATCACTAGTCCCCAATTTTAAAAAAAAAATTATATACTTAAGTTATAAAAAATACTCATATAGGGAGTAGAAATGAGCAACAAGAGAGAGAGAAGAGAAGAGAGAGACATACATATTGATTGTTGTTGTTATTGCTGCTCTCCTAGTAAAATTTCATCTATGTTTCCAAAAAAGCAAAAAAAATTGACAAAAAGTTCATTACAATTGTATTTTTTAAAATGACACGACATACTTGAGGCACCATGTGCTTAATCATAATGTTGATGTCACCATGACATGGTATAGGCACGTACCAAGGAGTGTCGTGTCGTGCCATGGAATGTCGTGTCCAAGTGTAAGCACGGTAAAATTTGGAAAAACTGAAGTGCTTAGGTAATTTTTCCGAAATGGGTCCATGCCATGTGTATCTGGTCCATGTCATGACACGGATCGATACCATATTGATACATAGCAATTTTTCAATCTTCCATATCTGCATATCAGGTAAGTTAAAAAACAATAGGTATTACCCTGTATCGGCCGATATGCCTAGTGAGAAAAACACAGTTTTTTCTTTTTCAAAAGTTCGCAAATTATTCACGCATTTTTGGATTGCCAAACTATTTGCCATTTAATTCACGAATTTTTGGCTCTCGAATTATTCCCAAATTTACCGAATTATTCCCGAACTTTGCGAATAATTCGTTTTTAAACTACTTATTTTGTAAATTTTTTAAATCAAATTGTATAGTTTACTTTATAATTATTAAATATTTTTTTTAATTTTCCCGATTTTTCCAAACTTGACCCTTGCCGAATTAGTCCCGAACCCTGACTTTGTCACTATGGGTGATATATATCAATATTTACAACTATCATAGGGACACTTTTATTGGTCTTGAAGACATACACTGTCATATACTTGAGCTTCATTCACACAAACCCATAAAATCGTATTTGATTGTCATAAAGAAGAACGGCATATTAGATATGGTTACATGTACCCATCAAAATATGAGATTCAAAAACCCCTAAAGAAGAGTAAAAGTGGAAACCCTAGATCAAATTTGGGTTTTAGTAGAGGGAAAAATAGAAAAGAGAAAAATCCTGAAAAGAAATAGGAACTTTATTGCTCTGATACCATGTTCCAAGATCAGGGTTAGAAAGGTGATGGAGAGAAGAAGAAATTGAGGAGTAAAGAGAGGGACTTGCTTAGATTCTTTTCTACATTATGTCTTGTCCTTATTTATAATAAAAGGGAAATTCACATAATTAGAATTAAAGCCTTGTATTTAAGTATAATATCTATTACTACCAACACACCTCCTTAGGTGTGGTAGTCGAGAATTGAGATCCACACCTAGAGGGGCCCAGCTTTAATTGCTAAGCAACTGACAACCTATACTAACACCACTAACTGAGAGAGTACTCCCCCCCAAAAAAAAAGATAACTTCCAAATGCATCTACCAATAAGTTATAACTGGAAAGTTGGAGACATGTAGAAGCTTTTGGTTCGATTGAGTTCCTACTCACCCAGACTTTAGATTAGTGATTGTAAGGTATGGTCACGAAGCAACAACGGTCGATTTTCAGTGAGATCTCTCTTGCAGTCCTTTGATTCATCTCCTTTGCACTCATTTCCTCATGCGGTTGTGTGGGCTAACCAGGTTCCCACGAAGGTGTTCTTCTTCCTTTGGTCCGCGATTCTAAATAAGATTCTCACTACGGCTCATTTAAAGAGGCGAGGGTGAATCTTAGCTAATTGTTGCTATCTGTGCCTGAATGCGGAAGAAAGTGTGAACCATATGCACTTGCACTGTCCGGTAGCCTCTGGACTCTGGACTCTGTTTTTTTGTCCCGCTTGGGTGTGGAGTGGGTCTTCCCGTTATCCCTTTTGAGCTTCTTATTCAATTGGGATTTGATAACCTTGGTGGGTGATAAAGAAACTATTTGGACCATGTTGCCCAATGCGATATCTTGGGCTGTCTGGAAAGAGAGGAATGGTCGTGTATTTGACAATTCCTCCTCTCCATACCATCGCATGCTGGTGCGGGCGCCGGGCGCGACAGTCGATTGTGGACTGGAGTTCATTTTCTCAGTTGGGTCAAGAAGTGAGGGATGCCCTTTATCTTTGAGAAGGGACTAGTTGTCAGTGTTATGTTTGTGTTGTTTTTCCCTTCTTTCCCCTGCTTTTGACATGTTGCGCTTTTTGCTCTTAGTTTACATTTTTGTGAATTGTTTATCTCTTATTTAATATCTCTGATTTACCGATAAAAAAAAGTTATAAATAGTTTGGTTCCCTTATGGTAACAGTTTTAGATACTAGATTTCTTCGCATATTCATGAAACTCAATTCCTGTTGTGAGTTGAATTTTTGTAATTTCTCTGTTCTTGGGACTTGGGAGTATATTTAATTTAGAAGAGCTTAGCTTGTATATTTGTTCTCTTGTACCATTGTGGAGATTAGAAGTTACTCGGGCATTGTTCATAGATTGATATCATTATCTTGTTGTACAGTTGCATGTTCTGACCTACCAAGTTGATCCAGATGAAGAATTTTTAGTTTTTTTTTCTTATGAGATTACGAGTGTGTAATGTTGCTATTTATAAGTTTAGGATTCAATTCTCATGGATTGGGAGAATTACTTTCACTTGTTATTGGTGATTGGTAAATGATTTCTAAATTTTCGATACTATCTTTCAGAAAAACAATATCCATTCATTGTTCCTAGGGCGTGTAAATGAGTCCTAGATTGATTTTCTTTGACTAGTTATTTTTTTGGGAAGGTATGCTCTGATGGGACCACGTTGTGGGTTTGGGGCATCTATTTAAGGGCTCTGACTCTCTGAGTATTTTTCTGAAATTATCTAAGTTCCTGGACCTGTATGGTCTTTTTTTGGGTAAAAGTCCTGTATAGTCTTATACTGTTAGGTTGTTTTGGATCTCTTGCATTTATTTCTCCTCTTTCCCCCTTTTGGTCTCTGAGGTTCTGCATTAACCAAAGTGTTGGCATTCTGTTCATTTTAGAAATTCAAAAGATGCACTTGCAGTTGCTCCTCCAATTATTAAGCATATCCAATTGTTTGTGTTTGGGGAGAGCTGCTGTATCACGCTGGTTTACTGAATTAAGTCAATTTCTGGAAGGAAAATAATCACCTCCTTGCTCAAAGGAGGTGATTTACCGCTTTGCCCCCCCTTTTTGTGCCACATGTCGCCTTTTTCACCCCCTTTAATTCTGGTTAAGATTCACCAACCCTTAGGGTTAAAGCATCTAACCTTCGGTTTTTTTTAAAAAAAAATTTAAACAAAGGGATTAAAACTTGCTATTCATATTCAAAGGGGCTTTGTGAAAGCGACGAGGAATAGTCGAGGAGGGGACTATTCCTCTTTCTAGAAACATCAGTTTGTTGGATCTAAATGTACGGCTACAAATGTAGTCAAAACGTCGCCTATGCAACGCTTAAATGTCCACTTGGCCTAGATGGGACCCTAAGCACCTGCATTAAGGTCTACGCAAGTGCTCATTAAGAAGCGTTCAGGCGCCAAAGTTTCAGTGGCAAAGGAGGTTGTGACCCACATGATATGTAACTTTATTTACAAAAAGATTATAAATATTTTCCAAACTCTGTTCTGTCTTTACCTTTGTAGTTCTGTTTTTCTCTTCATATATATATTTGCTTGGATTATCAATCAAAAAAAAATATTTACTGAAAAGGTATAAAAAACAGAGTATAATTATATGATGGGTATAAAAGGTCTCTCTCCCCCCGCCCCCAATTTTTTTGGGATCTAAGCAATTAATCTATTTTTGCTTTTTCATGGTTATTTGTCATCCTTTACTTCACTATTCAGTAATAAGCTGGTCTTTATTATTATTATTATAATCATCATCACATTGACCTTTTGGTCTTATCTATGCTTCATTTTCAAATTTAGTTTTTATTTTTAAAATTATATGAATATCTCTAATTTTTTTAAATTAATAAATAAAACAAAATTTGGTTGCATAGGCATCACCTAAGCAACAACTAAGCGACACTTTGCCTCCCTGTCACCTAGAGTCGCCTGGATGCCATTGACTATACTGATGGCTAAATATGTAGTGCGCATATCCTGTGTCTGTTTTATGGCGAAGATTAAAAATTGACACCAGCACATTTTCAATTCTTTGGAGAAAACCTCCGTATTAAATGTTTGTTTTGACGCAGGAACTATTGCCAAGGGAAACTGAGCTCCTATCTTGGCTCACCTGCCTAAACCTTCTATTGCAAAGGAAACCTTCTTGCTTGCCTGCTCATCAGCTCCTTCCACTCACAAATGGCATCATCCTGCATTTCCTTCACTCATCATTCGTCATTCACTTCTCACACTCCCCAAAGTTTCCATTTTACGAGAATGGTCATCGGGGGATCAATCAAATCAATCATGCCATGCCTACACATACTACTGATCATAGAGGGATCAATTGAAATCAGTCATGCCATGCCTACTACTACTGAACACTTAGTTGTGCGAACGGCGAAGCATGCTCAGCAATTAGTTCTCAGTTCTGAAACTTTCGATTTAGAATTATATATCTTCATCATGATTTAGCTCACAGCAAGGCCTCTCCATTGTTGGCATCCTTATGTGCCTCAAGCCTTCACATATTTGCAGGTGTTGTATTTCTTTTTGGGTGTGTTCGTGTGAAAAGAAAGTGGGTGAGTGAAAAGAAAACAAAAGAAAAGAAGGGAAAATTTCTTTCAAAATAACCATAAAAAGATGGAGAAAGTTTTTGTACCTTGTCACTATTGAGAAAATGCAAGAAAAGGAACGTGTGTTTTCTTGCACACCGAATGTTAGGAAGTGCATGAAAACTCACTTTTCTTTTACTTTCCCTCACTTTCTCGCCAAATAAACACACCCTTTGTTCTTACCAGGGAAAAGAAAATCCTGATTTGACTGACATGCTGAGTATCAATCGCTTAGTGATAATAATTCTAAGCTCTCGTGTTTGCTCCCTCTGGACTTTTCCTTATTTATTTTTTCCATTTTGCTGTAGGGTTTGCATTTGTTTATTTTGATGACGAACGGGATGCAGAAGATGCCATCCGGGGTCTTGACAACACACCATTTGGTTATAGTAAACGCAGGATCTCGGTGGAGTGGTCCAGGGTGAGTTTTCGTTCTCACCTTATCATTCTTGCATCTTTTTCTTTGTCTATTTTTGTTCCATGTCATCTGTCTTCAATGGTTTTACTGGGTAAATTTTGTCTGAATATATGGCCCCAGTGTTGCCATTAATTTGGTCCTAACTGGTTCAACCCAGAATATCCGAAGCACTTATTTTAAACAACTTCATTTTCTTTCAGCAGGGGGACCGTGGCTCACGACATCATGAGGGGTCTAGGTCAATGGCGAACCAGAGGCCCACTAAAACTTTGTTTGTAATCAACTTTGATCCGATTCACACAAGGATTCGTGACATTGAAAAGCACTTTGAACCTTATGGGAAAGTTCTACACGTGCGAATTCGAAGGAACTTTGCATTTGTTCAATTTGAAAATCAGGTAGATGCTACGAAGGCTCTCGAGTGGACGCATATGAGGTTAGTAAATTTGTTATCTGTTCCTCTGTTTATAATTTGTAGTAGGATTTTCAATTTTGAGAATGATACTTCAACTCATTCAGGCTAGTAACCTCCATGCCTTTCAATTTTGCAGCAAGATATTAGATAGGATGGTATCTGTTGAGTATGCTCTCAGGGACGATGGTGAGCGAGGTGACAGGTATAGTAGCCCTAGAAGAGGTGGTTATGGTAGGCGTGGGGATAGTCCTTATGGACGTTCACCAAGTCCAGTTCATCGCAGGGGCCGACCAAGTCCTGACTATGGGCGTGCTCGCAGCCCGGTCTACGACAGGTACAATGGTCCGGCCCACGACAGGAACCGTAGTCCGGATTATGGTAGATATCCAAGGTAACAGGGGAAGACTGAAAATACTTTTTATTTTGGCCTGTTTTCTTTAGGAGAAACAGAAATGATTTTTAAAAAAAGAAAAAGAAAAATTTATTTCAAATTTCTGTTATTTGATGCAACGCCTTTATCTTTGTTGAAGCAGCCGGTCGCCCGTTCGGAGGTCAAGAACATGAAGGTTAGTTGCCGGGTTTAAAGGAGGGAAATGCTGGAATGAAAAGGTTAATGTTGTCTACGTTTGTATGTGGGTAGGTTGGGAAGGAGGAGTTATTTGATCAATAAGTATTTTCTTTTGTGTTATCTGGAAAGGCTGTAGCCTAGTAGAAGTATTTAGTTGAGACCTTTATTAATATTGATTGATACTGCGGTTTTACATGGCATGCTTTTTACGCTGTTCAGGGGCAGCCGTGGAGGGTGGTTCAAGCCATCCCTTCCCAGGTCGTGGTTTGATCCCAATAGGGTTTGATCCAGGTTGCCATGTAGGTGTACCCTTCTTAACTCTAAGCATATTAGGAATACAACAGTTCCCGTCCTTGGGTTAACCAATGTAACCGGGTTTGGTGGTTTGTTCGGATTCGAATTCGGGCTCATATTTCACAATTCACCGCTCTAGAGCGAACTTGGTTTGCTAGGGGTAGGATGAGATAATTCAATTCTTGGTTTGTTTAGGTTCTTTAATTTGGTTCGTTAGCTTGTAAATATATATTTTATAATATATTGCAATATATATAAATATGTAAATAAATATGTTATAAATAATTATTTTGAAAATCCATAGAAATGTATTTTTAATGGGCGGTTCACACTGGAGAAAATTCCTTGAATCTAAAGTATAAATTGCCTGAATCCGAAGAAAATATCAGCAAACTCAAATAAAAATTTTGGCCAATCAAGACCATTCGGAAGAATTGTGGAATTCACTCTAATCAAGCTGAACTGAACCACGAAACCCTGGAATTTTCGCTATAGGAGACAGTGAACTAAGGTAACCTTGGGGATAACAATGCAACAATTCCCAAACCCGTAAGATTTTTCAATAAGAAATCGTTGAACTTCTACCATCAGTTCCAAGAGGGTACATTTTTCTAAAAGAAAATTTGTCTGTCGTCCCTTCATTGCCAACATGCGTTCCTTTTCAACTCCCTTTAACTATGGTTACGATTCTCTAACCTTTAATGTTCATATTTTTAATCTTGGTTTTTAGAAAAAATTAAGGTTACAAATATTAACCATAGTTAAAGGGTGTTAAAAGGGACACATGTTGGCCATGAGGGTGCAAGGAGCAGATTATTGTGCTTTCTAAAATTTATATTAGGTTAGCATTAACCTTAGGAGTTATACTAATCAATTAGAGTTAATGGACAAATTGCAAAGTGGTAATCAAAATCATTGGTTTTTTTTTTTCAATAATAGAGGGTGTCCCAAAGCCTTTGAGCCAAGGACTATTCCCTTCAGGTATCCGCATGACCAACTCGGGAATTTTCCCTAAAGACAATCCTCGGGTTGCTTAAAAAGAGGACCCCACGACCAATTTTTCAATCCATGATTTCAACTTCGAGGCAAAATCACCCCTCCCAAAAGTCTCAAGGGCAAATCATCCCAAGTTAAAAGTCGTTCCTGAAACACCTCCTTGACACAAATTAATATTGGGTTCACATAAATTTAAATTTGATTGGTAGTTATTTTGAATTAGAGTCGGAGTTTTGGTGGGTATTAAGATTAGTGTCAGGATCAGTTAATTTATCGATTTTAATAAGAGCTACTTAGAATAGATTTAACAAAAGAAAAAGAAAAAAAAGAGTTGTTAATAAGATTAGTGCCAGGATGGGTTAACTTATCTCTACTATTAGAATGAGAGAGAAGGGGGGTTAAAAAGTTGATTTTTGTCTAATATTCCTAATGAGTTCCAATTTTGAACGTAATTAGTAGGGTGAATTTTTTATATTTATTCTATTCCGTCCATCACTCCATTTTAAAAAAAAAGAAGATATTATATTATCTTATTTTACATGAGAAAAGTTAGTAGGGGTATTGAAGTAATATCAACTATAACTAACAATAATCCCTCTAAATATTCTTATTGCCTTAAGAATATTTTAAGTAACTAATAATTATGGCAATAAAAATATAGCAATACAATAACCAATAAAACAGTAACTTAAAGAGAAGAGATAAGAGAATGCAAACACAACGATATATTATTGAGGTTCGGCCTCCCACCTACGTCTTCACCTCAAGCAACCCACTTAAGGATTTAACACAATCCATCATCGCACAACCTTCTTCACGGGTGAAGACCAAACCTTTACAATGCAAGAGAAACTCTCTCCTGTCTTCCTTATAATGGAGCTTCCCGTTTCAAAGACAAGAGTCACACTAACTCTTGATTTCGAATACAATGAGTATGAGAGTGATTACAATCTGAAATTGCTCCTTAAATGAGCTGAAAGATTACTTGAACACTCACTAAGGATGCGTTTGGATTTATGGAATTGAAGAACAGAATTGTCAATTCCATTACACAATTCCAATTTCATCGTTTGGGACACATTAATTATATGGTGGAATTAGAATTTTCAAATTCCTTAGAGAATTCAAGCAGTGATTTTAAAGGCAAATTTATGAGATTCAATGCCATAGTAAAATGGTCTTATTTGACAATTCCACGCTGCTGTAGAATTTAAAAATAAAATAGAAGTCCGATGGTTTCATTTTTCCAGGAATTTAATAGTGCATCCAAATGATAGAATTTTGAATTTCATGAAATTTAATTCAGTGGGTTTTAATTCCATGGAATTCAATTCTTTGGCTCAATTCCAATTCCATAAATCCAAACGCACCCTAAGAGTCTCTCAAAGATTGAAGTTGAATAGCTCAAATTGACTCTTTTGATATCTAGGACTTTTTCTCAATGAGTATAGTAATCAATGCTTGGGAGTAGATGATAGCAATGAATATGATGATCAAATTCTCTGTTTTATGCTCATAAATAACTCCTATTTATAGCCCAAGATGAAATACGGCCATTGGAGGTGCATTTAATGTATTTAGAGTCGTTTTAAAACTAGCCGTTAAAAGCATTTAATGCTCTGACTCGATGAAATCAGATGACCGATTTTTGTTCTTACGAGAAATCAGTCGATTGGTTTTCATTAACCAGCCAATTTTCTTTACTGACTTAAAGCTTTGTTTTATGAGAGAAGAATCGGTCGATTGGTTTTTATCTCACTGTTTTATATTGAAACAATTTGCTCAAAAAGACAGTAGCTATGTAAAGATAAAGCGGATGAATCAGTCGACTAGTTTTAGAAACCACATGAAATCAGTCGACTGATTTCCTGTTTTTCATAGAAAAATCCTTTAAAACAAGCTTAGTTGATATGTATGATGCAATTGGTCAACTAGCTTGTCTTTATAAAAAAATCTGCTTATTCAAATTGATGTCCTAGTACCTTAGAATGATATACAAGGATGCTCTTAAGGTTCCTAAGGTCATTGAGCTTTCAATCTTCCAACTTTTAAGGACTTTTTACAAAAGTCATAAGATCTCTCAAATAATGAATGTAAAACCCTTAACCTTCTTAGGAGAGATTTCAATACCCTTCAAGCTTGACATTGGTTTATCTTCTTTGGTTTCACTTTCATGACTTTCGTTATTGACCAATAGTGCTTCCAAGTGAATCTTTATCTTCAAGTCAAAAAGTCTAGCTCTTTTGCAAGGATTAGTATGATCTTCAATTTTTTTCAGATGAATTGATTTATTGCTTGACTGTGGATCATTTCCATGTTTGATTGGTAAATTTCATGCTTTGTGCCTTGGATATTGTGTTAATGCTCTTTGTAATCTTAATTTCACATTGACTTAATAGAGGCATTAGTAACACAATGATCATTTCATTATTATGTTATCATTAAAATTATTAAGTGTTCTTATGGTTGTAACCTATAGGGCTAACAATTTCCTTCTTTTTGATGATGACATAATAATTGAATGAAATGAGAACAAGCTCCCCCTCAATATATGAATCAAATAAAAATTTTGAGGTAAGCTACCCCTAAACATATGCATTAATGAATTTCAACATAGTCATGATATAAATTCTATTAATTTGCATAGTATTTAAATGAGCCAATTATAAGCACATGATATCAATATAGTAAATTCATTCTTAAAAGGCACAATGTATAAGAAATTCATCATTGTATATATATATATATATATATATGCCTCAAAAAAAAAAAAAAATACAAGGGTGCACTAAGCACTACATAACAAAACATCAAACATCATCCATTATTCAATACACTTTTCTCCCCTTGACATCATCAAAAATAGTAAACAGACTATAAGAGGAAGGCATCACATGGGAGAAGAACATGAGAATCAAAGAAGTCCAACATGGAGCTTGACATGTTGCACATCAGCAACTAGGTCATTCACCCGAGATGCTATCTGGTTGAGCCTTGGTCCAGACAGATTAAGCTTATTGTCAACCATCTTTGTTCTAGCTTTGATGAGGGAGATCTCATCACCCATTTTCTATACTTGTTCAAAGAAATCATTTGCTTTCCTCTCTACTGTTTCTGTGGTGGCATCAATTCTATTCTTCAGTATGCCCACATCCACACACAAATCACCAAGTCTTGTGTCAAATGATTCTAGCTTCTCTCTGACCTCTACCTGGAGGCTCACCATGCTTGTCCCAATGGAGTCTATCTTGCCTATCAGTAAGCAAACTAGATCATTATCGAAAGAAATCCTCTTGGGTGACAATGACTGAGTAGAAAGTCCACCCTCCTTTGTTTGAGGTGGAACCTCTCTCTGAGGTGAGATTTGTTGTCTCTGAGACTCTGAGGGAGTCACTAGTGGTGTCTCAGTAGGAGTGTCAGTCTTGGAAACCCATCCTTTCTCATCTGGCCATGTATACCCCATCCTCAAAATGGTGGCCTTACTGTAGATGTCATAATGAGAGACCTCTTCCTTATCAGTAAATGAAGCCAAATGAATTTTGAAGTGTTTGAAGAGATGGGTGAGGGCGTGTCCATATGGGAGGTTCCCTGTGTGCATCTTTACATTGTCATTCATGGTATGTATGATGAGGTAATGACGATCAATGTGCTTGGTGGTGAGGATACACCACATAACAAAAACATCAAGTTAGGTGACATGATCCCTACCACTGGCTGTAAGAATTATGTTATGTGTGATAATGTGATAAATGATCCTTACCTATAGAGTGAGGTCCTTGGATTTGGGTTGGAAGAGTTTAGTGATATCTTGGTTGGTGCACATAAGTTTTAGGGCATCAATCTCCTCAAAGTCGTCGAAGGTAGTCCATTTATTGTTGGTGTAAGACTGAAATTCTCCAAGGGAGATTTTAAAGATGTCTTGTAAATCATCTAATGGAATGAAATGTCCTTCCCACAAAGATATGAAGTTATGACCTTGGTTACTTGATCATACTTGAAATGGGTATAAAAGAGCTTCACTAACTTGGGATACATGGACTCATTGGACTCTAAAAAGGATTTCCATTTCAAAGCTTCAAAAAGATTGTCATCCTTAATCTCCAAGAATCAAAGAGAATGAAATTGAGAATACGACCTTTCTCTTTGCGAAGTTTTCCTTGAGCTTCTTCTTGAATGAGGTAGATTAACACTTAGAATATCCCTTCTTGGATCAGATTGGAGTGGTGGAGGAGGAAGCAAGGCTAGGGATGGCAACGGGGCGGGTTTAGGCCGGGCACTCCCATCCCGACCCCGCCCCTAATGAAAAACTAATACCCCAAATCCGTCCCAAACCCGGGGCAGGCGGGGCGGGTTTTTCAAAACAATTTTTAACCCCGTCCTCACCCCTCCCCGTCCCTTCCCGTTATGCACTAGATGGGGTGGGTCAGAACTATATCTTATACTATAATTAGTATAATAAGGTAATTTTATTATTAAACTAGGGGCAAAATAGTGATTTGGCATTATAAACCGGGCGGGGCGGCCTAAACCCATCCCCGGCCCGAACTCGACTGGGGTTTAACATCTTTTTCCCAAACCCGCCCCTACTCCAGTTAGAAGCTCCCCAAACCCGTCCCAATAGGGGTGGGGCGAGCTGGGTTACCCGATTGGCCCGGCCCGTTGCCATCCCTAAGCAAGACCCTTCGTTGTGTCTGTCCTTCGTTTCTTAGGGATAGGACCCATATTAGGGTTTTGGTCCCTTGTCATTTGGATGATAGAGATTATGGTAATGAAATGGTTTAGGGTTTGGAGAGGTTAGGAGAGATGAAAAATAAGTTTGGACGATTTGGATGCTGGAAGATGGAGATTCAAACATTTGGAAGCAAAATGAGCAAATTGGTTCTCGTAGAGGAGAGAGAAACAATTTTTACAAGAGTTTCAAACAATGAGAAGTATTCATAGAATCGATAGAATCAGTCAACTGATTTTTGATCCCTTAAAGAATCAGTCGATTGATTTAGTATAAATTAATTATTTCAAACCAGTCACTCAGATAATCAGTAGACAGATTTGGTTCTTAACAAAAAATCCAATCGACTGTTTTATAATGAAAATTCTAATTTCATTACTAAGCCAATCTAATCATAAATATATGCTCAATCAACATCCAAATCATTAAAATTACATATCAAACATCATTAAATATAATCAAATAAAGTCACTAAGCCTATCCATCCCAAGTTCTCCTCTCAAAGTACCAAACCTCTTATGTTGGAGGGGTTTTGTGAATATATTGTTTGAAAATACAAACTTCAATTCTACATCTCCATTAAATATAATAGGTCTTATTTTACAATAACCTGTTTGACAATTTTATTTTATTTTATAAGAAAAAAAAACTTGTTTTTTATATTTTGTTTAACAAAACATACAAATAAGTACTTATAAGGGGTATTTGTAATGAAAGAAATAAACTAGACATTTGAAATTTTTAATAGAAATATAAAACAAACTTTCAAAAGTGCATTGTATCCACTTTAGCATATTAAACTCTCATTTCAAAAGTAAAACCTCTTATGTTAAAATATTTATACGTTAGATTAGACATTTATCTTATAGTCCTATTTAAAAATAATTTTTGTTTTATAAGAATATGTAAATAAGTTATAATTCACCAAGTAGTAATTAAATAATCTTTTTTTTATAAAAAAAAAAGTAATTTTTTTAAATTTTTATAGGTTACCAAAAGGGGGAGATTTAGATAAGGGTGTCAATGGACCGAATTCGGGCCACAAAAAGGACCGGACTGGGCTCAGAGCGACCAATTAAAAAATCACAAAAAATGCAGGCCTGTTTGACTCAGTAACAGGCTAACAGCCACCATAGATCTAGGGCAGTGAAATATTGGCTACATTCTAGGGGTGTCAATGAGTCGAGCTAGCTCGTGAGCCGGATCGGCTCGACTCTAAATAAATCGAGCTTGAGCCTATATAATGGGTTCATTAAGCTGAGTTAAGCCTATAAATTAAGCTCCCGAGCATGAGTAATAGGTGGCTAGGCTCGATTAATTTTACAATAATATCCTTTACATTAGTTATATTTACTTTATATATTCAGTAAACATAAATAACCTTAACAATAGTAATATTCTCAAAGAGTTTTAAGTAGTATACTTCACTTTGATGTGGAAACGTTTCTGAGTGAACTAGAAAATTATTTTAAGAACCATATATTTTTAGCAATGTTCCATATAAAAGTGTAATTTTCTTTTTGGTTAAGGCAACAACACTACAAGCCAATAGCTGCACAAGCAAAGACACACACACCACTACACGCTCTAAAAGAGGAATTTACTACTCTCTTTAAAAATTGAGACAAAACCCTAATTCTCCACTCATCTCTTCTTTCTACTTGTTTGTGATTTCTGATTTACAGGAGCCGACCCTATTTTTTGTGGATGAGCCGAGCCGAGCCGATCCGAGCCGAGCCGAGCCTAGCCGAGCCTGAGAAAGATCAAATATGCAATGAGCCGAGCTGAAACAGTGTCCAGTACCATCACCGTTTAAAAGCATGAGAGTGGGGGGAGTGGTAGCAGCAAATAGCAATCGTAGAGGGTGAAAAGCTGCTTCTGGAGAAGAGTCATAAGTAGGTTGCCTTTTTGTTTTAGGGTGTTCTCATTTGCAACCCCTGCTCACGAGAGCCACTCCAGCCGCTGGAGATCCTCTGAATCCTCAACTGTAAGTCCTCGACCCACTCTTTCCTCTATAATTTTTCTCTCATTCTAGGGTTTTTAATTAATTTTTCTTTTGGGTTGTTGGGTTTTTGTTTCAGTGATGATCTTAGATGTTTGTTGAATTCATATGGAAGAGTGTTTGTACCTTACAGACAACGCCCAATCCTCTGCCATGATGCCCAAAACATTCAGACTCCCAAAGGCAAACCACACCAATTGATATGTGGGGTTTTTAGCTAATTATTTTATTTTAGAAATAAATGATTATTGTATACAGATTCAATACTGTTTCTGTCAATTTTTTTTCCTGGGTTTGTTTTGATTGGTTCTGATCACCCCATATGAAGTTTTGGGGAATTCACGAAATTCATCGTGGAAACTATGAGATCAGTATTAATTAATTGTACATTTGTTGTTGGTTTTGATCCCTAAAGCTTCTTTTGAAAGCAGAATGTGTACTGATCATAGTTACAAGTTCGCTATAATACTCATAAAAATCATGGTTAAGAATATAAACCCAAGGGTTAAGGGAATCTTTACCCCAGTTAAAAGAATTAAAAAAATTCTTTGAATTCTGACTAAGATTCTTTTTAACTATGGTTAAGATTCGTTAAACCAGTGATTTGTATTTTTACCATATCTTTTTAAAATCATAGTTTAAAATATAAACTACAGTTAACATGAAGCTATCTTTAATATAAACTGAGAAGTTACTCTTTGTCATGGAAAAGCCAAACACACATTTTGATTTTTTGTATTGGAAAGTTACTTCTCAAAGTACAAACCAAACATCATTTTTGCCTTAAAATGACTTTTGCCTACTCCCCTGTAGAGTTACTTTCTCAGGAAGTTCTTCTATTGATTTACAGAGAAGTTTATCCAAACAGGGCCATAATGGAGTTCTGCCCGACTTGCGGGAATATGTTGAAGTTCGAGCTGGCTAATGAGAGCCGCTACGCCAGACTCTTCTGCCCTACTTGCCCCTACGTCTGTTCAATTGAAACCAAGGTATTTCACCCAAATTTTTTTGTTTTGTTTACTCTCTCTCTACCTCACTTTCTCTTTCTCTCTCTCTCTGTTTCTGCTGTACAGGTGAAGATCAAGAAAAAACAGCATCTGGTAAAGAAAGAGATTGAACCCATCTTCTCCAAAGACGACAGGAAGAATGCACCCAAAACCCAAGGTATCTTCTTTTCTAATTTTTATCGTTAATATAATATTAGAATGCTATTTTTTTTTGTATTTTGATTTTAATTTAAATTCAAAACTAGGGATCTTCGATTATTGATTGAACTAAATGAGGATTAGAGAGAATGTTTGAGAATTAACGATAGTATTTGCCTTTTTTGTTCTTGCTAATCTCACGATTTACAATTACTTTAGTCTCATTGAGTTTATATGCTTGTAAACTTTAATTTTAATTGCTTTCATGATCATGTAGCTCTCTTTTCCATAATTAATATATTCTGCTTGATTATCGATTTAAAAAAAAACTTTTGATAAGTCATGATAGCATGATTCTTCAACTCTGGGGGATACTTTTGATGTCCTGATGGAAATGCTCTAAGGACTCTTCAAGTAGATAGTGTTTCTCAAGTTTCCTTTGTGGTTCATGCACACTACTGGTGTTTTTATATGAATGCCAATAATGCTGACTTAGATGAGTACCAAGATTCCACATGCACTATGGTCATATTAAGTGGATAAGCTTTTTCTGAAGTCTGAGTCACTGTTTTCATACTGGTAGAATTGTCTCTTTGGGTGCCCAATTAATCTTGTACCTATTTTAAGTAAGACTTAAATAAAATTAGCCAGACAATTAGCAAATAGAAGTAACTTTCAAATCCAAACTCATAACAGGTTTTCACAGGATCAATGGATCATCTTCAGAACAAGCTAATGAGCTTCTTGTTTTACATGGTCACTTGGTATTATCTAGTCATGGAGGGTTAAGTTTGTTACGTTTATAATAAAAGAGAAATTATCCTTTTGAAGGTGAGTTTTTAATTTATGTTACATTTACTCCCTTTGGATAAGGCTCCCTTTTTCTTAGAAAAAGGGAAAGGGAGAGGGAGGGCGGAGGGGATTCATATATATATATATATATATATAGAGAGAGAGAGAGAGAGAGAGGATTTTGTACTCACAGTGTTTGGAGAGAGAGAGAGAGAGAGAGAGTTTTGTACTCACAGTGTTTGTATCTGCCCATGTCAGATACCTTTACAATGTTCTGAGGGAAGGAGCTTGGAGACTAATTGAAAGGGGCTTCATGCTCTCGTAGAGGTTGAAGAAGTCATCCAGCTTTCTTTTTGTCTTTCATCATCAAATGAGATTTACTTAATCCAGTGGGGAGATTTTCTGGGTGTCGGTCATTTTGCATATATATCTTCGCGAGGCAAAATAGATAGTGTGTTCCGTGTTCCTTGGCTAAAGGGGGATCAATATCTCTTTTCCGAGAACCAGAACATCAACCAGATCTATTTGTCAGATCTATTACATTTTCTGTTTACCTTTACAACCTCATACGGTTTATTTTCTCAGTAAGTATCTTTGTCATTGATATGTAACTAGTAAGTAGCACGTGCATGCATGGGTAATGACAAAAAGAATGGATGAATGAACTATAATAAGAATAAATGATAAATAATTAATGTCAAAGTGTAAAATTTATAAATTCTAATAGTCAATAAAGAAGGAATTTCTTTATCCACGACTACCTCCGCCATACTTCTAGTTTTAAAATTCCAGCCCCCCAAGAAAAGAGAAAATGAATGGAGCACAATTATAAAACTACATCAGAACTTTTGTGAGGAAATGTGAGATACTTAATAGAGAGAAATAATCTGAATCTAGACACTCCATTTCATTTCATTTTATCTATGATCAGTGATCTCCAAACTCTCATCAATCATTCTCTTCCGCTTGAAGCATGGTTGTGTGCTACATACTTTTCTTCGTTAAGCTTCCTGAGAGAAATATACAATAATTGTTAGTACTTAGGAGATGAGCCTCTACTTGAAGAACAAACCCTAGGATAGGAGATGAAGAAAGAGAGAGAGAGAGAGAAGATTAGGGGAAAAATTAGATTAGAGAGTCTTTCTCTAATCTCTTTGTATTTATAATAACCCTAATAGAAAAGTTACAAGTATATCCTTAATGAGAGATCTGGTGTATCACACCTACAATACCAATCATATCTCTACATAACCAATCATATCTCAACACTCCCCCTCAAGCTGAGCATAGATATTCAGCAAGCAAAGGTTTCCTAAAGCAACTTGTTCTCTGCTAAAGTGTCTGTCAATTTCAATATGCTTAGTCTGATCATGTTGGATGGGGTTCTGGGCAATATTGATGGTTGTCTTGTTATCACAAAACAACTTTATAGGAACATCGACCTTCATTCCCAGATCTTGTAGTAAAATCTTCAACCATAATAATTTTGCTACCCCATGAGCCATTGCCCTATATTCGGCTTCAACACTTGACTTAGCCACTACACTCTGCTTAATGCTTCTCCAAGTGATGAGGTTACCACCAAGGAAAGTGCAATATCTTGTGCTAGACCTCCTATCATCTATACTTCCAGCTCAATCGGCATTAGTATAGGCTTTTAGTCGGATATGACCATGGTTAGCAAATAGAAGGCCCTTCCCTGGAATAACCTTCAAATATCTCAAAATTCTCTCTACCGCCTTTTAATTAGCAATCCGAGGTTCATGCATGAATTGACTCACTACACTAACTGCATATACGATGTCAGGTCTAGTGAGAGAGATAAATGAGACGACCAATGTCTACTGGCCTAGAACTCAACTTGTCTGTATCCCTAAGTAAATCTAAGGTATACTTCCACTGCAATATGAAGATGCCCCTCTTTGATCAAGCTACCTCAATACCCAGAAAGTACTTCAAGTTTCTCAAGTCCTTGATCTCAATTTTCGTAGCTAGGAATTGCTTCAGGTCTTGGATTTTTGCAGAGTCATTTCCAGTCACCACAAAATCGTCAACATAAACAATTAATGATGCAATTAACTATCCTTTTCTCCTGACAAAAAGAGTGTGATCAGCATGGCTCTGTGAGTAACTCATCCTCTTCATAGCTTGATTGAACCTCTCAAACCAAGCTCGGGGGGATTGTTTCAGTCCATAGATAGATTTCTTCAGTTTGCAGACCCTTCGTTCACTATTAGGAAGCTTGAATCCTGGAGGAGGAGACATATACACTTCTTCTCGTAGATCTCCCTAGAGGAACACATTTTTTACATCTAACTGATGTAGGGGCCATGAGTGGTTCGTAGTTAAGGACAAGAGCACTCGTATGGAGTTCATTTTTGCAACTGGCGTAAATGTTTCCTTATAGTCTATCCCGTATGTCTATGTATACCCCTTAGCTACCAGTCTTGCCTTGTACCTCTCAATCGATCCATCTGCTTTATGTTTCACGGTGAACACCCATTTGCAGCCCACTGTTCTTTTTTTCCTTTGGGTAACTCAATCATTTCC
This sequence comes from Tetracentron sinense, assembly GCA_015143295.1. Classification (NCBI taxonomy): domain Eukaryota; kingdom Viridiplantae; phylum Streptophyta; class Magnoliopsida; order Trochodendrales; family Trochodendraceae; genus Tetracentron; species Tetracentron sinense. The sequence goes on from CM026551.1 coordinate 31,080,767, forward strand.
CATGTACCATTTTTTACTAGAGCTCTCATTTCTTCCATTATTGCATTGCGCCACTTAGGATTAGAGACAACCTCCTGAAACTTGGAAGTTAAAGACACAGAAGAAATAGAGGATAAAAAAGCCATAGAAGGGTGACAGAGATGCATACGAGATAAAATTAGAGATAGGATGAATCGTACACTGGCGCTTCCCTTTGTGTATGACAATGAGTGCAGTATCATTATCAATATCAGGAGTAGGAATCACAGAAGACAAAGGAGTAATGTTACCTGGTTCAGAGAAGTCAGAGTTGGAAGATGACCGTAGCACAGTGGTCCCCACCTTTTCACATCTGGTATAAACCTGTAAGTCCTTCTTAGTAGTAGTCTTAGTAGGAGCAACAGAATGGATACCATTAGGGACTAACGTCGGAAGTGGAACTGAAGGCAAACTTTCTTCCAACAATTCACTATGCTCCCCTTGAAGAGAGATAGAGGAATGAGGAGAAAAAGGAACACTCTCAAAAAGGTGACATCCATGGTAACACACTATTTTCCCGACACAGGATCAAAGCATCTGTACCCCTTTTGTGTAGAAGAATACCCCAAGAGGACACCACGAATGGATTTGGGATCCAATTTAGTTTGATGAGGACCCAAAATATGAATGAAGCAGACACAACCAAAGACACGAGGGGGGGGGGGGGTTAGTAAACAAAGGCTGGTTGGGACAAAGTAGTTGATAAGGGGACTTTAACTGAAGGACCCAAGATGGCATACGATTAATCAAGTATACGGATGTATGCACTGCTTCGGCCCAAAACTTATTCAGGACATTCATTCATGTCAATAAACTTCGAGCTACTTCCAAAAGGTGTTGGTTTTTTCGTTCAGCGACCCCGTTTTGTTGAGGGGTTAAGGGTATGTGCTTTGATAGATCATCCTGTGCTCTGTCAAGTATTGTCCTAAATTACCCTCGAGGTATTCCTTCACGTTATCGGAGCAAAGAACTTTAATTTGCTTCTCAAATTGAGTCAAGACTATCTTGTGAAACTTCTTGATGAGGCTTGGGACTTCAGCACGTGACTTCATCAAGTAAATCCAAGTATGACAGAAGAAATCATCCACAAAAGAGATAATATCGATAACCATGCACAGACAAAGCGGCGGCAGGACCCCATACATCAGAATGAATTAGCTGAAAATGAGACACTTTTATTCATTCTCGAAGAGAGTAGATCTACAATGTTTGGAGAGTTCACATACTTCACACTGTAGACTATGACCAGGAGCCAAGTTAAACAGGTCCGGAAAGATCAACTTTAAAGACTTAAAAGATAAATGACCATGACGACTGTGCCACAATCTGATTTGGACATCATTATTACTACTACTAGGACTACTACTAAGCTGTAATGCTGAAGGAGAGCTATCTACATTCAGGAGGTAGAGCCCATCTATTTCATGATCATTCTCAATCATTTTTCTCGTCACCAAGTCCTGAAACATACAATGAGTAGGAAAAAATGTCACACAACAGTTAAGACTTTTGGTCAGACTGCTAATTAATAATAAATTTGTGGATAAATTTTGAATATGAAGAACATATGAGAGAGATAAAGTATTAGTAATGTTAACATCACTCTTTCCAAAGATAGAGGAAAGAGATCTGTGAGTCACCCTCACTTTATCTCTCCCAGACGAGACTATAGGAAGAAAATACAGTGGATAGACTAGTCATATGATCTGACGCACCTGAATCAATGATTCAGGTCAGGCTAGACTGGCAATGCGAAACGAAATTAGCAGATGCGGGAGTATCTGTCTTGGCAAAGGAAGTAGAGGCAGAAGAACCTTCCATCTAACTCAAGAGGCGTCGAAAATGATCAATATCTGTGTTAGAGAAGCTCTCGGAAGAATATGATCCGATTGGAGAAACTGAAGCTGTGGAGGTACCCAAGGTAGGAGGCATGAAGGCTGCAGAGTTGCCTCGAGGGGTGCCCATTTGCTGACCGGGATGAGAGAACTTTGCGGGACGGCCAATGAGATCTTAGCAAGTGTCCCGAGTGTGTCTAGTCTTCCCACAATGCTCACACTTTGACCTTTCTTTGTCATCGCTGGCAAGGGCGAGATGATCGCTGGCAAGGACCAAAATTCTTTACAGTTATTGGAGCTGGTTACAAAACCTTTTTAACTTATCCTCAACAGCATGTACATGTATTGCAATAAGATTGGCAGAGATTTCATAATCCACTCGACCTCTCTCTTCAAAATTTGGTTCGTGGAGATCTCATCCAAAAAACCCAGGTGATAATGACCAGCCACTGTTCCCCAAATTGTTCCAATTGCATCCAGATCCATAAAGAAGAGGTTAAAAGAAAGAGCAATAATGGAGGATGCTCTGTAGATGGGTTTAAGATGAATACTAACAGGTGCGATCCTTTGTAAAGTTGTGATGGTTGGAGGCAAGATAGAGGGTTACGTTGCAAGACTTTGGATCGACACACCCACACGAACAGTTGCCACCCTTTGTAAAGTTGTGATGGTGGAGGGAAGATGGAAGGTTGTTCTCTCCCTTCCATTCATAACAAGAGTCATTTTTTTGCCTTTTTAAAAAAAAAATACAAATAACGAAAATAAAGTTGAATTTGCAGATATTGTAAAGACTGAAAATTACAGAAGATGGACACCAAATAAATAAAAAAAATAAAATTATTTATTTTGCTTTATAAAAATTGCAGAGATTCATTTAGAAAACAGAATAATCAAATATATGCAGGACTTACCTGGATAGTAACGGAAGGAACACAGTCTCATTGTTAAGAAAATAGCCCTATATGTTGCAATGATGATTCCTGGGCAGGTTTTGGACGCAATGGAAATTTAGTGGATGGAGAGAAGAAGATGAGATATGTGTAGAATTAGTATTGGACTCGCTTTGGGGGGATGATTTAAATGGGTTGGAACCGTTGCATCGATTCAAAAGGAATGGTGGTCTGTTGAAATAGCATGTGAACGATGTGTCTGTTGAAATAGCCTGTGAAGAGTTACCAATTCTCGCCTAAAAATCCCTCCAATGATGCCACCCAACTGTTTGAAAAGTTACCAAAGAGAAAGGAATGCAACCCTTTGGAAGGCCCACACTCCTCTCCACTCTCCCTCTCTCTCTCTCAATTCTCTTATCCAAACCTCCTAAAATCCCTCATAAGTCGCCACGTAACCCTCCCAAGGCTCGGGTTTAATTAGTTATAATGTGTTAGGCTCAGTGTTTTAAAAGGCGTGAGATGCTTACGCCTCAAGGCTCGCCTTGAGGTGAGGCTCTTTTAAAAGGCGTGAGATGCTTACGCCTCAAGGCTCGCCTTGAGGTGAGGCTCCAAGAAAACACCTTAAGATTCAACATTGAGGCTTAAATCTCATAAGACTAACGCCTCAAACTGTGAGGCCTAATCAAAAATAGGGTTTTATCCACATAATTAAGACTTAAATATTAAATTATAAGGTGTGTGCCTCATATTTTTTTTATCGATAAAAAAAATATTTTTTAAAATTTGTTTTTGGTATTAGTCTAAATTAACACTTAATTTATTATATCTGACATATTTAGGCTTCTTAAAACCTTGTTGAGGATATTTCGCTCTAATTTTCATTGTAAACATTGCAAAGATATGGAGTCATTGTCAGTGACTACTTTGTAATTGTTTTTTGGAGTCCAAAATCAACCCATGATTGAACATTATCTGTCTTTCAATATGTATATGAACAAACTAGTAAATCCAAAATTTAGCTTTTCTTGGCTCTTAAATTTATTTTTTTATGGCTGAAAAATTTATAGAGTATTACATATGTGTGTGCGTACAAACACACACACACACACACATATATATGTATGTATATATTACCTTTAATGAATTTTTTCTTTAATTAATTATTTGGATTTTTTTGCATTTGTTTGTTAAAATGAGGTAGCTTAAGGCTTTCTTTTGAGGCTTAAGCCTCACGTCTCGAGGCTTACATCTCACGCATCTTGAGATCCCAACATTTGTTTGTTAAAATAAGGTAGCGTAAGGCTTTCTTTTGAGGCTTAAGCCTCACGTCTCGAGACTTACGTCTCACGTATCTTGAGATCCCAACGCCACAACCCACGCCTTAGCGTTTTAAAACATTGGTTAGGCTATTGAAGGAAGGACTAGAACGTGGTGGACTGGTAGTTATGTGCTGAAGGCCTTTCTAACTCATTATTTATTGTTTGGTGTACCTGCAGTAGCACCCAAGTGATTTCTGTGGTTTAAATTTTAGCTCAGCCAGTTCTCAAGTTTATACACTTGCTTCACTCACTGACACGGCTGAAATGGTATCTTCTTGGTTTTGCTGAAGATATTCTTGGACTAATTGAATCATTATCTTGAACTTGCTGATGCATCATATTTGTGACAACTCATTAAGAAAAACTGATAGCCAATCTGAAACTTCCATAACCAAAAACTAAGAATTTGGTGAGGAAACTTCAAAGTCGAAGCATAAACATGATGTAATTGTAAATTTTCTGTGGAGAAAAATCTTACCAATGTCATTGTAGATCTCTAAGCAACAAGTAATATTTGTTGTTGTCATGTTTGTGCCTTTGGCTTCACTTTGTTTTGATTTCAATTTCACTTGGTTGGTTTGATTCAACATCCGATATGAATTTTAAACACCAACTCTAGTCTGGGTAGCACAAACAGTAATTACCATGTGGAAGCAAAGATATGTGGCACACAAATAAGAGGTCATGGTGGTTCAGTGTCCATATCCATTTATGGACAGTGGGTACTGTTATGATATCAAGAACTATAGTTCTATTAAAATTTCAAATCGAGAATGTCAAGTGTCTTATTTCTAATGAGTGATTGTTGTGCTTCAGTTCAAAACTAAGTCTTGAAAAACATTTGTTTTACAGACGAGGGCTAATGTGATTTCCATTTTCCCTCTGTTTTTGCTTAACTTTTTTTTTTTCTCCCTTTTTGCAGCAACCTGTCCATATTGCAACTTTGGGGAGGCCATCTTCCATCAGCTTCAAACCCGATCAGCCGACGAGCCTATGTCGACATTTTACTGGTGCTGCAATGAAAATTGCGGACGGCAGTGGCGCGAAGACTAAATATGCCTTCATGCTTCTTATTTATATGCTCATTCCCTCTGTTCTAGATGTACAAGCAAGCCACTGCAATACTGCATGCTTTGTATTGCAACTCCCTCTCATTTGATCCAATTTTTGGGTTTTGCCAAATTATGGGCATCTAAAGATGCTTATGCCTTTTAAGTCTGAAAATTAAATATTTAGAATTCACAATCAAACATGTTTGTTGGATTTGTTTCTTCTCTTTCTTTTGTTTATGTTCAGCAGTTCTAATTTCTATGATGGCCATATCAGGGACTTTATAGTACATTGTTACTACTTTCTTATACTGACCCGTTTGATGAAGATCTTGATTTTGTAATTTGAAATCCGGGGTTCTCCAAGTCACCTTTGGCCTTACACCAAGTGCAAGACTCAGTTCTATTTTCGCTGACCCTTTTTGCATCAATGATCTTGTCTGTCTTTGGTTGACATCATGGGCTTGTCCCAATGGTACTGTGTCTCTTCCTTTGGGGGTAGGTTCCGGGACTCAGTCCCAAGGGGTGTGACGGTTGTAATATCCTTCACCCTCTGCCAAGGTTCAAATGTTATCAACCCACTAACCTAGAACAGATACTAACACAACTAATGGGGTTGCAACCTAACGGTTGGAATATCCTTCACCCTCTGCCAAGCTTCAAATGCTAGGCATCAACCCACTAACCTAGAACAGATACTAACACTACTAATGGTGTTGTTAGGTTGGAATATCCTTCACCCTCTGCCAAGCTTCAAATGCTAGGCATCAACTCACTAACCTAGAACAGATACTAACACTACTAATGGTGTTGCGGCCTAACTGTATGCCATATCAAAAACAAAAAGTAAATTTAAAACAATCATCAATCACTGATTGCAGTATCTTAGAGGTAAATGTAAAATGGTCTGGATCATGAGAAATAACACCATCACCCACTTCTCTTTAATCACATCAACCGGTGGATAAAAAAATTTCAACAAACATTGACCACAATGAAAATGCAACTACAGAAGAACAGGACACTTTTATTAGTAAAATCTCTCAATCAATTAACTGTTAGCTTCTTTTTTGAGATCCATCTCTTCCTGGCACCCTCTAATGCCCCTTCCTTCATCCCCAAGAGTTCCTGAAACCACTGGTGATAGTGTGATTCAATCCCATTAAGCTCCGATTGAAGCTCGACATCCTCATCTTTGTCTGCCAACGACAGAGACGAGCAAACGCTTGGCAAGCTCAAACCATTAGAAATTATGCTTAAATCATTAAATGATATCTTTGAGTTCTTCGCAAATTCATTTCCTGTGAGACATTCACCAACATTAATATCATTTCTTTTCATTTTATACTCCCTAAGATCTACAAACCCAACGTCTACCTCAGGGATATACCCACTCAAACCCTTACAGCTTCCATCAATTCTGTAATCAACACATTTTTCCACTTCATCATTATTGGTAGCTGACATGATTATGGCAGGATATTCTGTGGATATTTCTGAAACAATTGATGGTTGAGAATCTTGATCTTCCACATAAGCCAAACTTGAAGAGAAATTAAGGTCACCAGGAGAAATAACCAGATCAAAGTTGGTAGTGTCCAAGTTACCTCTATCCACTTGTTGTACACAACCTTCAGTAGGGCTTCTGTTCAACTGAGAGAGAACATCTTGCTCTACCCCTTCACTAACTGGCATTAAATCCCAAGGAGTCCTCACTGAGGTTTTGTCATTTCTAAGTGCTGAAGACCTCTCATGACCTCTTGCTCCATTTGAAAAATAGTCGAATGAAGGTTGCCAACCAGGTACAAGTTTCATTATCATGTAATCAATGAACTCAGCTATAAAAGTCACATCTTGATCTGATAAATCGAGTTGTTCAACCATCTCACCCGCTACCGAGAGTGCAGTATCAATATCAATGTAAAAGAGAAAATGGATATTCCTCACTCGACCTGCCAATAACACAGCCAAAAAAAATTTAGAAGAATGAAAAAAAAAAAACTCTTCATAAGACAAATTCACCTACCACACGAGTCAGCAATTCGCAAAGTTAATGATATTGAGTTATCATTTTTCTCTCCTCTCAACCTAAATTTGTTATTCTTATTCGTCCTCTGAAATTCCAAAGTTGGCAAGTGTGGGCTTCCATTGCTGTTTTCGGTAAATGTGCTAACAGAGAGCTGCTTGTAGTCAGGGTCTATGTCCATGGAATAAGGTCCAGACCTGGGAAACTTCATCGATTTGGGCATAAGACTGGGTAACTGTAAAGGATCGCGAATGAGCTCTTTTGGATTGTCAGATTGAAGGAATGGGTCTTTCAAGAGCTCCTTTGCGGATAATCTCATGGATGCTGGAACCAGACACTGCTCAATAAATTGCTTAACTTGGGGATCACTCACTTCACCAAGGGACGCAGGCTTTATGCCCTGCAACAAAACATGTTAAAATAAAATTTACCTAATCATCTAATAGAAGGTCAAGCACTCAAACCTTGCATCACCTAATGATAAGATATTACATTAATGATTGGTTAACTTACAGAGGTAACCTTCTTATAAATTTGAGCTGGATATTTGCATTCACTGTATGGATATTCACATGTAACCATCTCTAGGATGCACATGCCAAAAGAATATACGTCCACAAGTTCATTGTAATCCTCTTCATAGAGCTCTGGAGCCATAAACTCAGGAGTGCCTATATGAAACATGTAAAATGAAAAAAAAAATCAGGATTTTTATTTGAGTTTGTTTGGTCTTTGTATTGACACATTCAAAGAAATTGAATTGTTACCCAGAACACTTTGAGCAGTAGGCTTCTGCATAACAATTGCCAATCCAAAGTCTCCGATTTTAACTTCTCCATGGTTTCCATTAACAAAAATATTTTCACATTTTAAGTCTCTGTGGAGAATAGGCGGGTTTTGACTATGAAGATAATGCAAAGCCTGGAGAATCTGCCTGGCCCAATTCTTTATAGCCTTCATATCAACATTTTTATGCTTTTTACGGTATCTGAGTGCCAAAAGAGTATAAGTTATTTGAATGTATGCGATAGACAACCAAGATAAATTAAAAAATAAGTAAATAAGAGAGAAGAACAATCAACAAAACTCACTGTCTCAGACTTCCAGAAGTGAATAACTCCGTAATCATGTTAACAGTCTTCTTCTTATAATCCACCCACGAGTAATAGAATTTCATGATATTGTCATGTTTCAATGATTTCAGTAGATGAACTTCGGAATATAATCTTTCCAGGTCTTCTGGCGACTGCAACGCATCGGTGATTTTAACTTGGTTCCAAGCAACTTCTATGCCATCAACTTCGTCAAATCCCTTAAAACTACATATAAGATTCAAGGAACCAAAGCAGAGCCATTCTTGAAGTTAATACAAGTCTCTTACTAGAAACACAATTTCTTGAAAACTAGCTTCAACAAAATAAACACAATTAAGAGAGGTCTTCGGAGCATACACAGTCTTGAATGCTCCTTCCCCCAAGATTTCATCATACTGATACAAATAAAGAGAAGACAGTATCACCAAATACAATAAAGCAGATTTTAAAAAAAAATTATATTCTAGGATCCCACACTATGTGATTGAAAAATCATCCTCTTATCTATAGTGGATCAAGTTCTTGAATCTTGCAACGAATAGCGATATCTCTAATCAAAACCCACTCTTTTTCTCCTCAATTATCAGACCCAAATGGGAACTAATGACAATGAGTAGAAGAAAAAATCTTCCTTACAAATGATTATTCAAATTGAAGCAAAACAATACAACTCAAGTACTCGATTCACAGATGTTTCAACGGCAACTGTAGCTGCATGTTCAATTACACTTACCCATCAAGAAAAAAATTATAATTATTATGATCATAAATTAAAAACCAATTTCAAATTACAAATCCTAGTCAAATTACATGCCAATGAAGATAGTTAAAATTCATACCCGAACATATCGACCTGTGGGATCTTTTTCGACGTATTCATCAACCTCTGTTTTAACAAACAATCCATTCACTGGCAAAATCAATCCATTCCTCTTACTCATTCTGGCAAAGATCCAAAAGCTACTATGAAGAGAAGAATTTCAAACTATCAAGAACATCGTTTGACTCCAATCGGAATCAGACGACATGGCTCGGAAAATGCCTCGGATGCAATTAAATAAGAATCGAATGCCGATCGCAGACGAAACCGGCATTCGACAACATTAATCTCCGATAAATCGAAATCCATAGCCCCACCTCCCATAATAGATAATTCTTTCAACCTTGTACCAAATCCAAGACAACCCACATCTCAAAAACCATCTTTTTCTCCTTTCATTCTAAAATGGGAAAACAAATCATAGAGAAAAAAGAGGGGGGAATTTAGAAGTCCCATTACCATCATACATGATTAGAATTGGGAGAAAAACAGTCAAAAAAGAAAACCTAGAAAGATGGAGTTTCTGTTGAAAAGAGAGAGAGAAACTAATCGAATGAGAAACCCAAAAATGGATTAGAGATGCTTGTTCGGAAAAGAAGGGATGAACAAACAGTTGTATGGTTGAATTGGGGAGAGTTCGTCAACAGACAACTTTGATTGGGTTCAAAAAAACTACTTTTTAAACCCCAAACCAGATATGATCTCTTTATATTATCAAATTGAATGAAATCCTCAACGGTTATAACCGGACTCGGGGGAGTCCGGTTACGCCCCTGAGGTCGCCACGTGTTCCTTTTGATACCCCTTAAATGTGGTTAAGATTCACCCACCTAATCTTGGTTTTTCGAAAAAAAATACTAAAATTATTTTGATCTTTTTTGTAACCATTAAAAAAATTAAGTTTAGGTGGGTGAATCTTAACCACAGTTAAGGGTGTCAAAAGGGACACTTGGCAACCTTAACCGGACTCTCCTGTTATAACCGTAGAGGATTTCATTCGTAATCAAAACCATCTGATCTGTATACTCTGTTTTTTGATCATTAATTATGTTTATTAGTTACTAGCATATCTGGTGTCGTGGTGTAGTTGGTTATCACGTCAGTCTAACACACTGAAGGTCTCCGGTTCAAACCCGGGCGACGCCATTAGTTTATTATTTTTTGGTAGGCTCTAATGAGTTTTTTTGTACCTAGTAATTGCCAAGAATATCTGAAGGATCGATAACCAAGTTGCTATCTTTGTCTTCTCCTTGTATTTACATAACCAAGATTGTAGCAAAGAGAGCTTCCCTTCTTTTAGTAATCCAAAAGATCATTTTTTCACATGAGAGAGGGGAAGGGGAGAGAATGGGAAGAGGGACTTTGTCCCAGTGGTAGTGTATCCCCTGCTTTGGGGGGAGGTATCGGGTTCCATTCCTAAGAGGGTATGAGTTTGTACATCTCTCCACCCGCCCACTAACACCTAACCAGCGTTGCGGCCTAAACGTATATCTCGAACCAAAAAAAATGGAATTTTAAAAATTTTCGTTTTAAAATTTTACTTAAAAGGATAGAATAGTGAGTTGAAATTACCTCCTAACACGGCATTACTTTTTCTTTTGAAAAGTAGTTACAAAGTAGAGAGGGTGTGCCTCTTCGATGAGAGACCGATGAGGGAGCATGAGAGACGATAAGGATAAAGATTTAAGGAAATCGTGGAGATATTGAGGGATTATTGTTAATTATAGTTAATATTACTTAATACCCCTACTAACTTTTTTTTATGTAAAATAAGATAACATAATATCTTAATTTTTTTTATATGGACAAAATAGGAAAAATATAAAAAATTCACCCTTACTAACTATATGATAACATAAAAATGGGACTCATTAGGAATATTAGAAAAAAATCAACCAACTTTTAAGCCCTGCTTCTCTCATCATAATTGTAGAGATAGATCTCTCTTCAATCAACCACAATGGAACCCTAAACCCAATAGTCTGGTCCATTTAATTCATACGCCCACCTGTTAAATGAAGTATCAGCCAAAAATCTGAGTGACTAGAGGTTCTAAAGCTTCCAATTTAGACCTAAAATTTTCACAGGATGAACATAGAATAAGGGTTCAACTTCAAACAGTCTGGAAAATTTTCCACCAGCAGCAGTAAAAGGGTGCAGGGTCCACTGAGAATGATTGGACTCAAATCCACACCATTCCAGAGACTTAACAGAAACCAAGCTCACTGGATATTTCAGGACAGAGTATTGTAGATCTGAAAATTGCATTGAGTGCCACCCGACTAGAGATGTTTATACAAAGCAGGGAAAGAACTTATCATACAACTGCTACATTAAATGGAAAAGAAAGAACTATAGAATCAAGTTTTTCGTTTTGGGTCCCATCCCAGGTTACTGCTTTTCATGAGTCCAACTCCACGAAAAGGCTGGCCTGAGGATGCAGTCCTGCTTCTTTCAGTGACAAAGTGTGCTTATCTGGGCCGTAGACCACACGGGGAAAGTTGGAGACCAGGCTGTACTTGTCAACATTCAAGCAATCCAAAGAATCAACATAGTCATAAAGAGATTGGATTGTAGCTGTACTGAGGAACCTTCTCTCCTTGCGTTCTCCAGTTGGGAATCGTACCAGAACCTGACCGAAAGTAAACTGTAACAAATTAGCTTTCAACTTCCAGAAAGCAAAGAAGGCAATAGGTAAACTGGTTGTAAGTTTGTGTGTAAATTTTATCTGTGTAAATTTGAAGTATAGATCTGTGTAAATTTGATGAATCATGCTATAAAGGTTATCTTGACTGTGACTATTCTCAACTTCATGGATTATATGGTGGCAATATAATTCTATATGCACCTAGAAAATACCAAAAAGAAGTAGAGACCATATTCTATGAATGGTTCAACACAAGAATAAATGCATATTGGTAACCTTAGAGAAACAAGATATTTGCCAACAAACAATCATTCAGAGAGAAGATAGTTCTTAAGCTCCAACATTGGAGAAGATTCAGAGTCAGATTCAGATGAATTACTTGTATCACATTAGGTCCTTTTGCAGGTTCAGCACCCAGTGACATAGCTTTTTCCTGCCGCATTCTAGCCAGTGCAGCTTCTTTCTCGGCAGCTTCACGAGCCGCCCTTTCTTGGGCCTCTTCTTCCTCCTTACGCTTCCTCTCAGCCTCAGCAGCTTCTCTTTCCAACCGTTCTTGCTCTTCTTTCCTTTGGCGTTCCCTAGCCTGTGACAAAGAAAAACATTATGTCAATCTGACTTTAGGAATAGTGAAACAAGATCCGGAAACACACACACATACACAGCGCTCATTTGAAAGAGAAAGGTTATCCATTGAGAAATTAACGTTTAATCAAGTCCCCAAAATCTCGAAACTGTAGTAACTGTCTAAATAGGGTTGAAAGTTGAAACCCAGATGAGGGACAAAGATTATGGTAAAAAATAAAAACTTTCTGTAACAGATATAATTCTTATTAAAGACGATTCCAACTTGACTGCTCTCTCAAAGCAACATTCAAAGACAGTCTAACTCAGAAATCTTGTAGCTTTTTGATATTTTTTAAGAATAGAGGTTGCTCGTTATTGTGAGGGGTCACTATGTGCTAATGGAAGTGGTATCAGTTCTACTTCAGCAGATATTTCTAAAGGTAACAATGATTTTGACCCAGATAGATCAAACATGAATGACAACAAAGACCGAGGTTAGGAAAGCAGCATACTTGGTCAGCTTCAAGTGCTGCCCGGTAAGCAGCATCTTGCTCCTCCCTCAAACGCACGTTGTTCCTCCTTTCTTCTGCATCAAGCCTAGCTGTAACAAGAACAGGAGAACTCTCTTCAAGCACTCTCTGAAGGATAGTGAGCATTTGTTCAGGAGATGTTGGTCCCTCAATCTGCAGAACACGAGACAGATGGCAATAAAGGCGATAAGTATAATAAACAGAAGTACCACTGAATTCAATCTTCAAAAAATCTAGTAGGCAGACAAATAAAAAAAGAAACCATTTGTTATGGAATTAATGTCTACTGCAGAAAAACAAAGGAAAGGAATGTAATATGGGTTAGAAGAAGTTATTTTATTGGCATGCTTGACAATCACATGATATTCCAACTCTGTAATCCCAAAATCTGAGCCATTCCTTTCTTCAACCCACTTTTGAGAGCCATGAAGGGTCACACTTATAAGTGTTAGCCTAAAGGTTACAACCATATGACCCTCAATTAGTTTTAATGATAAACATAAATAATGAAATGACTTTTGTAATACTAATGTCTACCATGAGTTTCAATATCTACAGTATTCAAAAGATAAAAGGATTGACTTCTAGCAAGATTCAAGAAATCGGAGAGCGTTTGAAGAAGTGTTTTCTTCAGTGCCCCGGTTATATGATTGTATCTGTTTTGGCAGTATCGGAGTGGGTAGGCTTGCATCATACCAGGAAGGAAATACAGGATATTTTGTATTAGTTTGGTAGGTCCTTGGGGGGAGATTTTTGCCTTTTTATTTGGTAAGGGCTGAGTTTACGTGTAAACTTGGTGACCTCTTGTTTCTTCTCCTTTTAGTGTGTTGTTCCTTCCTCTTCTTAATAAAATGAGTTATTGATTAAAAAAAAAAAGATTCAAGAACCTTCAATGAAAAAGATCAAGTCAAAGCATGATGACAATTCCAAATCAAAGCTTCAAGAAGATATTCATCTACAAGCAAAAAAATTCTAGATGACTGTCTTTGAGACATTGCTACTGAAGACCAAAGAAGCAAAGGATCAATTCCATCAAGGCCTAAGAATAGATAGTCAATAGTCTGTTTAGGATTTCTTGTAAAAATCATCAGTGGTGATTTGGTGTAAAGCTCAAAATACCTTAGATTGACCATACGTTCCTTAAACAAATCTAAAAATATAATTAAAGACCTTAAAACATGATCATCTTTCTCATAAAGGTTAAGTACAAAACCTTGGAATCAAATTCTATCTTAAAGGTTTTGAAAAATGGATTCTGCAAACAAAATGATCTATCCAGTCGATCAGACTGACCATCTAGCCGATCAGGTAGACCATCCAATCGATCAGGCAAGTCCTGTGATCGATTGGATAGAACAAATTTTTCCAAAATTTGTTTGCATGTACTGATCAAGTTGCAACTCTTTGTGAATCCATCTTAAATCATTCAAAAGATCATTATGAGATGTTAATCATGTTTACTTAATGTATTAAAAGACTTTGGAACTCGTGCAAATCATTAAAGTCTTAGAAAACCAAAATCTGAATTTTTTTGGTCTATCCAGCCGATCAGGAGGACCATTCAGTCGATCAGGTGATCCATTCAGACGATCAGAAGACCCATGTAAGCGACTGGATATAACAAAATGCACAAAAACGTGTTTTTATCATCCAACCGATCAGATAACTGATCCAACCTATCTGGTTGACCATCCAGCCGATTAGAGAACTCTTCTAATCAACTAGATAACCCAGAAAAATCTGGAACTCGTCTTTAATGCTCAACGACTAAATTAATAACGGGTGATTTTTTTCATTTAATGCTCATCAACGGTAATAAATATCAGAACACTATAAATAGAGGTCATCTTTGAATCAACAAAAACAAGAGATCCAAGAAACAATTGTTATATTGATCAATCATTCTCTTGAGCCAAAAATCTCAATCTTGAGAAACGATACTCTGTTTTTCTCTTTGAGCTAAATCCAAATCATTTTCTTGAGAGATTTCTTAGTGTGTTATTCCATTCAAATCTAACTCAAAAGGAGTTATTCATTTCGGATTGTTAATCCAAAACTTTCATTCTCAGTCGGTCAAGAACCTGCGTGTTCTTGCAGTGAAGTTGCGGCTTCGTTTTTGTCAGAGAGGGTTGTGCTTTGACGGTGATAGGTTTCATCCTGACCTGAAGAGGGATTGTAAGGTTGCATCTTGACCATAAGAGATATTGTAAAGGTGTTAGCTTCACTTGTGAAGAATCTTGTACGAACGTGGATCGTAGTGGAATCTCTTGCGGTTTGCAGAGGCGGAGAGTAGGCTAGAGATTGCCGAACCTTGTGAACAACTGAGTTTGCACTTCTATTTTCTCTCTTCTATCTTTTAGATTATCTTGCTTTTAGATTTCTATATCATCTGTTAGCTGCATTTCCTTTTGTTTTTAGTACCCTATTCACCCCCCCTCTAGGGTCCATATCCGGGCAACAATAAGTAGGCTCCAAAGCCAATTGCTATTACCAAAGCAACATTTCTACATCCAGGTTTTAGTACCTTCCAAAGATCAAAGCACATATTATCTTGGAGATCGTTGAGGATGAGATGCGAGTTTATTTTAGAGTTGAACAAGCAGTAGTCCTTTTCCTTGTGCTCTTTGCAACAGTTCTATGAAGTGAAGCTGAAGTTGCTTGCCCTCAACTGCAAAACATCTTTTTCAAATTGTGTCCCTAGAATAATACTCTATGAAAATAAGTTTTATGACGTTACAATAATGATTACATAACTCTGGATAATAGGATATTAAGACTGATCAGGAATTTAGGAAGACAGTGAAGAGTAGGGTAGTAGATGAAAGAACAGTTGTTGATACAACAACAATAGTAAGATGGTGCAAACTAAAGTGAAGATGCAGCAGGTTTATTATTGCCTAGGCAGGGGCTCAACAAAATATAAAATTGAATTGCTTAGGCAGATAAAAGGTAGGATGTCAAGCTGCGTTAAATTGTGTCCACTGGTAACTTCACATTTGCTGCCCTTTTGGAATATCAGATTGGTAGGTTGCAGGTGACAATTTATCATTGGGAGCTACAATGTCCACCAAGGGAAGTGGTTTTGGAGATATGGAGAGGAAAGAGAGATTCTTTGGAGGAGGATCATTGCAGCTAGGTATGGTGAGAGGTGGGTGTTTGGAAAGCCAGTTAGAAGGTGGAAGAGGACTTCAGAAAACACATCAGATTTAATTAAGGTGGGAAGAGGCAATGAAGTGAAATTCTGGGAGAATCTATGGAATGGTCAAAATTGGGGGGAATTTGGGAATATGTAAGTGGTCGCTCTTAACGGGATTAGTTTGGTGGGAAAATTTTTTAAGGTGGTATCGAATGAGATGATCTAGACACCAAGATTGAGAAGGGACCTCAATGATTGGGAAATGGAAGATCTTCTTAGACTCTTAGATCGACTTAGCTTGATCATGTCTATCATCACATCTAGAGATGGCAAAGCGTGGACTAGAGACACGAGAGGTCTACTCTCAGTAAATGAACTCCCATTCCATCAAGGAGGTTTCTGGAATTCAGGCATTCCTTCCAAGATCGGTTTCTTCCCTTGGACTGCTGCCCTATACAAAATTCTCACTACCAATCACTTGAAGAGTAAAGGGTGGAGAATGGTGAAGGGGTGCTATATGTGTATGGATGAAGTGGAAACGGTGGACCATTTGTTGCTACACTTCACCGATTTCATCTCCAATTGCGTCCCTCGAGACTTAGTTACCTCCTTGAGCATCTTGTGGAGAATGCCTCCAGGGGCCATCTGCTGTTACATGTGGGAAGAAAGAAAGAGGAGAGTGTTTGATAACACATCTTGTTCTATATAGGAAATTTGGAGGAACATTTCGGATCCGATGCATTCTTGGTGCGCGATCAGGGAGGACGGAGACAACTTTGAATGGTTGCCTACCTAGACCTCCCATCAGGGATCATGGGTTTCCCTCCCTTCTTTCTCTGTTGCTGTACCTTAAGTGTTTTGTATTTTTGTTTCTGCGCTTTTAGCATATACACCTTTCCATGGATCTATTTATGTACCTTTTCCTTTCTCTCTCTCTCTCTCTCTCTCTATATATATATATATATATATATATGTGTGTGTGTGTGTGTGTGTGTGTGTGTATTGCTTTTACCAATAAAAAAATCTCAAATTTATGGGCAACAACTTCCTCAATCTCTCCATCCGTGGGAATAATAGAGACAAGATGCCAGAATTGGTTGCTTGCAGTATTTATCATTCTTATCTATCACCTCACCCTCATTTGCGTTCTTATCATCTTTCCTATTACTTGTAATTTTATAATTGCATTAGAGAGAGGCAACTCCAACATCACCTTCAATCAATTATTTTTTTCACAAAGAAAGAATGGCATAATCAATATACCATACATATATTGAAATACCGTGATCAAATAGGTTTAGGTTCTGGCTTATTAAACCTACGCCATAAAGAACTTTCTTCTCATGTTTGGTTGTGGTCAGGGTAGAGGGGACGGGTCCCACTCTCTTCATTTCTCAGCCCTTTTTCTTGTAAAAATTGGGCAGCTCCAGATTCACTAAAAAGGGATTTCTCCCAATTTAGATAAGTATTGACATTTCTCAGATTTTTTTCATCATTTTTTTATTGATAAATAAAGACTATATATATATATATATATGGAACAAAAAGAAGAGTACAACCTAACAAAAGAGATCAAAGAATGTTTTGTAGGTGTTCAAAATGTTTCATTATTGTTTCATATGTGTGCAAAGAATAATTTTTTAATTCCTTTTGCATCTATTCTTAGAGAGGTTCAATCCCATCTTCTCTATAACATGGTTACAGCACCATTGACAAGAAGAAGGGTGAACCCTGCATCTTCATCCAATTTCACAAAAAAATAAATGGCCTATATAACCCCATTCATGGAGAAAATAGAATATCCCGAATTAGAAATTTCTACAAATACTAGAAAAAAAAATGTCATAGGTGAAACCGTGAAAGGCCTTTAGCATTTGGGCATTGCTTTCAAAGGAACTTTGACAAACATAAAGAAAGGATTCACAAAACCAACAATGACATGACATTGCGCAAACCGAAATATCTTCCTACTGAACCACCTTTGCCAATATGATATGCCTCCATGCTAACTCACGGGGACATCATGGAATGAACATAGTTGACATTTCAGAGGTCCTAAAGTCTGCTAATTTACATGGATATAAATCAAAGTATCAAGTCCAACTACCTGAAATCATTGAGTTGTCATAAATCAGAGCATCTCCATCTTACAAATCAACTAAGTCCCACGTAGGAGAGTTTTGATATCCACGTACTTGAATATAAGACCTAAATTACACAAAATTCCCATCAAATTTGATTTGAAGGAAAACATTAACGGGACAAATAATCATGTGAGGCAACATAGTAACTCGTAGATAAACGCCCAAAAGATAATTCACCTCCCAAACAAAAAACCTTCTTTTTTTTGGTAGGCAACAAATAAACCTTCTCTCTTACATCATCCATACAGTTCCAGGTCTAACAATATTGATAACAATGACCTTCTAACCATACTCAAGACTGCAGCTCACAAAATTGTTGCCAAAGGGCTTAGCAGAAAATAAACCCCAACAACAAATGACTAGCTAAACCATTTCTTTTTCTTCTCTCTTTTTAAAGGGGGAAAACAAGAAGGATTGATGATTTGGCAGGACCCCAAAACACTACCAGATACATTATATCATAGACAAACCAAGAATCCATTTTAGTGACCAAACTATTTTAGCTAAATCCACCATGGTGTACCCAAACTATCTCGCATAAGTAAAACAACAACAAACAACTCATCATCACCATGAACCTCGTACCAGTCATTTGAGGGCACTATATGAGTTATGTTTTGTCATCTTCCTGTACCTTATCCTTGTACAAGCATCAGTCTTCAAAACTTTTTACTACCTCGGTCAAACCTTGGTCTTCCCCTCTTACAGAGGATTGGAACAATGACAACAAAAATGATTAATAAGATAATTGACAGTTAACACTACTAACAACTTCAGCATAAAAATTGGAAAATTATGCCAAGATTATCAATAATATTGAGAAGATTGCAAATATGTAGTGGAAGTTAGGCAGAGGCCTTTTATTTGGGATTTCCCAATTCGTTTATGTTAAAGTGTTAAACAATTTATTACTTTTCTAATATTAGAAGAGAAGTTGTGTGACCCAACACGTTCAGGTGATACTACATGGGGATATTCTAGAGCATTTAGATGGTGTAAATGAAATTCTTATTTAATGATAATGCTTGGATAAGCTTACACTTACCCATAGGGTTTATATAAAGATGAGAACAACTAAAGATATAAATAAATCTCAATCAAACTTAATCTATTCAAATTCAAATCTAATTGATACTATCTAATTATGATGAGTTACACTGAGTGCATCTCATTCACTTTATTACAATAAGATACTCCTATAGAATTTGGCTCAATCTGGTTCCAACCGCTTGGGCGGAGCTTGTGTCCGCTCAAGTGGTGGTCGGCAGTTTTGAGTCCAAGTTTCTGTGGTATTCTGCTCGAGCGGAGCTTTGGTCCCGCTCGAGCGATGGTCGCCGATTTAGTTGTGTTTTTTCTGTTTAGAAACTCCTATTTCGGTTGGGGGTTGTTTCCTATTTGTTTTGGTATCTCTTTTGACTATAAAAGAGAGGTTTGGGGATTAAGGTTTGTTAAGCAAAGAATAGTAGTGTCAAGCTTGGGTAAGGGTTGAGAGAACAAGAAGACTTGTGTGAGAGAAAGCATTGTGGACTTTCATTGGGTTTGATCTTCGTTGTGAGTTCTTCTACTTTGTTTGTAATCTTCTCTTGGATTAATGAAGTTTACTTGATTGCTTCGACCGTGGACGTAAGCAATTAGGCCGAACCACGTATATCTTGCTTTGTGATGTGTGCTCTTGTTTGCTACTATTGATCCACCATTGTCGTTGATTCTATCCTAAGGGGTTTCAGCACAACAAATTGGTATCAAAGCTATTGATTTTAGAATGACGGCAAAGGTTGCGAGTTCCGATTCGAAGTGGAGAAATTCGATGGAAGTAAAAAATTTGGGTTATGGCAAATCAAAGTTTGTGACTTGTTGATCCAACAAGGCTTGCATAAAGCATTAAAGGAAAAATATAAGAGGCCCGAAAATCTAAAGGATGAAGATTGGGAAAACTTTGATTTGAAGGGGATGAGTGTGATCCGTCTATACTTAGCGGATAAACTATTATACAACATTCTCGATGAGGAGACGGCTTCAGGACTTTGGTTGAAGTTAGAGAGCCTCTACATGATGAAATCGCTCACTAACCGGTTATACATGAATGAAATGTTGTATAAACTCAGGATGGTAGAAGGTATGAAAATTTCCGACCATCTTAGTTAATTTAACAAGATTGTGGCTCAATTAACGAGCATTAGAGTGAAACTTGATGATGACTACTCCTTGTAACTTCCCTACCTCCTTTGTTTGAGCATCTTGCTACGACGTTACTCTATGAAAAGGAGGAAATTAATTTGGAGGATGTTATTGCCGCTCTCTTCTCTAATGAGTTGAGAAAGAGTGCGCAAGTTAGTGAAAACCAAGAGCAGACTTTCCTAGTGGAGGGGGAGACAAAGGGTAACGACTCTAGAAAGGGGTCCAAATCATTCAAGAATGTTGAGTGCTATCACTGGCTCACTGCCATAAGAAAGGGCATATAGCTCGATATTGCCGTATAAAGAAAGGTAAGGAGGAGGAGGAAAGAAAATCCTCTAATACAGCCAATGTGGTTGATGAAAATCCTGATGATTCAGATAGTGATCACTTGGTCCTTTCGATTACTACAACTAAGGATTGGTCTAAGAACAAGTGGATTATTGATTCGGGTTGTTTCCATCATGTATATCCAAATAGGGACTAGTTTGCTACCTACAACAAGGTTGAAGGCAGCGTTGTCTTAATGGGTAATAACACACCCTACAAGATTCTTGGAATAGGGATAGTCAAAATCAGAATGCACAATGGTGTATATTGAGGACATTGGTGGGAGAGAGACATGTCCCAGATCTGAAGAAAAATCTGATCTCTTTGAGGACTTTAGATTCCGAGGGATGCAGATTCTATGCACAAGGTGAAGTGCTAAAGGTTCGAAAGGGTGCGTCAATTGTGGTGAAAGACAGAAGAAGAAGAAGAAGAAGGAATGTGTATGTATTGCGGGGTAACAGTTTCTGGTGGAACATTCAAGGCGAAGAAAGCTCTTGCTATTCCTAATTCTAGCCCGGTAAAGGAGGCGCGAGTTTTGGCAAATAAACAGGGTATGCATTCGGACATGGAGGGTTCCAAATATATGACATTCAGTTTTGATGATGCTTTGCAAGTGGAGTCGGGAACTCCACATCTTTCTCAATAAGGGTGTTAGAGTTTGAATGGAAGAGTCTAAGAGTTGTTTAGACTTACTCCAAGTTCGACAAGGTGGAGTCTTGCATTCGGTTGAATTATGTTAGTGAAAGCGAGATGTTACATCAAGGGATGTTCGTGGGATTCTCGCCAATGTAGAGATTTATAGAATTTGGCTCGATCTGGTTACAACTGCTCGGATGGAGTTTGTGGCCGCTCAAGTGGTGGTCGGTAGTTTTGAGTCCGTGTTTATGTGGTATTCCGCTCGAGCGAAGCTTAGGTCCCGCTCGAGTGGTGGCACTGATTTAGTTGCGTTTTTTCTGTTTAAAAACTCCTATTTCGGTAGGGGGATTATTTCATCTTTGTTTTGAGGTCTCTTTTGGCCAAAGTTGTTAAATCGTAATCGAATTATAAAATCGTTTTAGGATAGATTTGATTCAAATCGGAATCCTAATCGTAAATCGTAAGATTCAATCCATTTTTCAAAAATTGTTTAAAAAAAATACTTAAATATAATAATTGATTATCCAAAAGATTCATTCATATCTATTAATAAAAGAAAGAAATGAACGTTTTATTGCATACACTATACAAAACGCAAATAAACTCAATAAAATGAAATATAACTCAAATATCATCAAAGATAAATCAACAAAATTAAACTCATGTAATCAAGTTGTATGAGATCAAGTATCAAAAGAGTTGTACAATTAAAAAGACTAATAAAATAAACTATCAAGTTTTCCAGTGTCCAACTCTCCAACTTCATCATCTTTCGTCTTCTTATTTCTTCTCTTTCTTTCTCTCTTTTTTTCCCGTTTCACAAAGAGAAAACCCAAATAGGAGTTTTGGTATGCCCATAATTAGGGTTTTCCTGTTTCTTTTCTCATCTTAAAAGACATAAAGTACCTTTAAAAAATTGAAAGTATAAAAATAATTAAAAAAATATGTGTTTAAGTACCAATCCGTAAAAGGGGTTTCGTGCGAGATTCGCATGAATCGTACGATGTGAATTACAAGCAATCTAAATCCCAAATCGAATGGGATTCACCCAATTAAGATTTTCACAAGCAATTTGAATCGTTTTGTCAGTGATTCGATTCAAATCATACGATTTGAATCGCAAATCAGAAAAATTGAACAACCATGCTTTTGGCTATAAAAGAAAGGTTTGGGGATTAGGGTTTTATTAAGCAAAGAATAGTAGTGTCAAGCTTGGGTAATAGTTGAGAGAACAATAAGACTTGTGTGAGAGAGAGCATTGTGGGCTTTCCTTGAGTTTGATCTTCGTTGCGGGTTCTTCTCCTTTGTTTGTAATCTTCACTTGGATTAGTGAAGTTTACTTGATTGCTTCGACCGTGGACGTAGGCATTTAGGCCGAACCATGTATATTTCGCTTTGTGGTGTGTGCTCTTGTTTGCGATTATTGTTCCACCATTGTCATATTGATTCTATCCTAAGGGGTTTCCGCACAACAACTCCCTAATAGCAATCTGATGGTATGTGTCCATTTTTTGAGCAGAACAGCAATGCCATCTTCTCAAATGAACTCAAAATTCAAGTTTGGAACATAAAAACTAAAATGAAATAAAAAGAAGGTTCCAACATATGTCAAGCCTACTCTGGTCTTTAGAAATAAAATTCCATAATTTTTTTGACAAGTCTGTTCTAGTAACCCAGAAACAAAACTACAATTATAGAATCCAAGCATTGATACCTGCTGAAGTAGCGCAATTCTCTGATTTGTGGCTGCCATAACCACTGCGCAAAATGGGAACTTTGAAGCCTTCAAGCTGTTACTCATCTTAAAGCCTTCGCTAGCTCGAATACTCCCTCCCCACGACACAAAATTTTCATTAACAAAAGCCGCCACAACTTCCGAACACAAACTCCTTTCACAAAACAAGGGAGTATCAGGGTGATCCGGCGAGTGCAAATACACAAATAACAGCTTAAATTCCTGACGAGACCGTTGCAACGCATCCATAAATCCCTCAGTCACAAAATTCGGACGAGGGTTTCCATAATCCCTCTCAAAACCAGCAACAAAATCAAAAGCCTCGGAAGCAGCAGCAGAAAGGGAAATCAAAGGAGAAGAATTACCACCATTACCGGTACCCCATCTGATTATATTGAGGGAATGGGAGAGAACACCACCGGCTACCCACATACCAAGTCCGATTGCACCGGAAATTAACCCTAAACTTCTGGAAATAACAGAGAATGGTAGAGTGATGAGCTTCCATGCTAAACCAGGAGGACCAGCGACTTCTGCAACTAGTTCAGATTCACCCCGAGTCAACTCAGATCGTTCGACTCCTTCCCACGAATCGAAATTGGATTGACCACTGCTTCCGACGTTGCCATTATTGGTGGTGTTGTTGCTGTTGTTGTTAGGGTTGTTCGAAGAATCCCAATTCGAAGCAGTGAAGGCCGAGATCGCGAGTTCGAGATCCCAACCATGAGCAGCAAGGATCTCTGTGCACAAATCGGAGTCTTCAAGGCCTGTAATTGCTTGAAAATATACTAATTTATCGCCGGAATCCGCCATTTATCTCCCTGAAAATTGCAAGGGAGATTAAACCGTTAGGGTTTCGTGTCGATGATTTATACAAAAACAGAAGATTGCTGTTTTTCTTATTGACGTAGGCAACGACGGCAAGACAGCAACCAGTAGCTGCAATAAATATATACCTTTGCGTTATTTTCGCGTAAGGCGTTTCCACGCGCATTGGGTCTGCACCACATCCGAGTATGGGCTCGGACGCAGTATGGGCTGTGGTCGCCGTCACGGAAAGGGCTAATTGGAGAGGGCTACGAGAACAAGGTTCCTAAGAAATACCCCGCCTCAGAATGAAAGTCATTGTGGACGTCGGCTGCGGAACGTGGTGGTATGTTAGGATATCAATTGTCCCACATTACTTAAGTGTGGGCTTGACCTTGTGTATATAAGCTATTGGGCATCCTTCCCTTGTAAGCCGATTTTCACGAGTAAGTTCTACCCATGGGTTCGTATCATTTGGTGTCCGTCATTCATTGGGAATGGATCTGACAACTTCCCTTATAATCAGGCCGCACCCTACCGTTAGAGCATGGCGGGTGCGAGTCTTAATTTACTCTGGCTAGGATAAAATACTCCTACATAAGGTCATGATAGAGTAAAATACTCCCATCTACTATCCTATCCTTTACCACCAACTCTGATTAGGTTTTTTTCTTATAAAAAGTAATATGATATTCTTTAATCAGATTAGTGAAACTTAATCATGATTAGAGAGAGTTAAAAGGGACATGTGGTGAGCTAGAGGATAGCCCTAGGGCTGGATCCCGATCTGATCTGAATCTGGTCCAATTAGCCGAATTCTAGACCCAATTAATGATCCATCAGATCGGATACGAATCACAAAGGTGGAATCGGATTATAATTGGATTATAATCGGATCCGGATATCAGGCAATTTGATCCGATTAAAATTCAAGGTGATTATAATATACTTTTATTAATATATAGTAAATTATTATCTAAAGATTATTAACTATATATATGTAACTTATTTGGGAACTAATAGTTTCCGCGCGAGCGTTCTGCCCGGCAGGAACACTCGCGTTTATGGATATGCCACGTGCTCTTTTAATACCTACTAACTCTATCTCTTTTAATACCACTAACTGTGATTAAGATTCACTAACTTCCATCTAATCCCTAGGGTTCATCCATGTAACCTTGGAGCGTTCTGCCCAGCAGGAACACTCGCGTTTATGGATATGCCACTTGCTCTTTTAATACCCACTAACTCTATCTCTTTTAATACCACTAATTGTGATTAAGATTCACTAACTTCCATCTAACCCCTAGGGTTCATTCATATAACCTTGGCTTTTAGAATAAAAAAATTAAAAAAATATTAACCTTAGTTTAGTTAAGTTTAATCATAGTTAAAGGGGCTCTACAGCCGCCACATGCCCCTTATAACACCCACTAACTGTGGTTAAGATCTACTCACCCTTAGGTTCATCCATCTAACATTGGTTCTTAGAATAAAAAAATAAAAAATTACTAACCTTAGGTTAGTTAAGTTTAATCATAGTTAAAGGAGGCTCTACAAGCCGTCATGTGTCCCTTTTAACACCCACTAATTGTGGTTGTGTTAGACATATATGCCCACAAAGCCATTCCGGAATTGTATTTATCTATTTTTAATCAATAAATGCATATTTTACATTCACACATTGTCTTCTACATTGGGTAATATATCAAAAGTATCTCATTGGATGAGACTACTTTGTCCCTTAGGTAACGTTGTAGGAAAACCATCCAATTAGTTGATAACTGATTGCTAAGGAGATATGGTTTTTCCAGTTCCTTGTAGACCTAAAATTGTTCTAAGTTAATCAGGATGCATCTGGACAATGTATTCCTAATAACTTACACATTGTTAGTTCCATATGATGGAGTGATGAATCTCAATCACTGAGAGAAGGGTCTCTTGACTAAGATGTGGATATAAGTAAGAAATACTTATATTGCAACTGGATCGCTCAGTGGATACCCTTAGAAATATACTGTCTTTAGATTTAGGGTAGTCCATTTGACAGATTGTCCTTAACCTGAGAGGTCGACATCTTCTCTAGTATTTGCCTATGTAGCTTTGATGTAGTCAATCGTCAATGTCCAACACACCGGACTAAATACGGGCTCGTTGGGTTATCTACGTTGTACTGGAAGAAGTGTGTGTACGCTCGACAAGGATTCCACTACTCTTATAGAGTAAATAATATTGAGTTGATACTTGTCAAAACCGGACTTGAAAACCCAGCGCTGGTATTTATCGATGAAATGGTTTTATCGAGGAATTTATTTTCTGTATAAAAGAAATGTAATTATTATTATTATTTCTTTTAAAGAATTTCTAAAATGTTTTGCAAGTCCAAGTTTGACTAAAAGTATCAAAGAGAATGAGTTCTCAATATAAGTCAGGGATTAAAGACAGTATTAGATATTGTCCCGTAAGCTTATAACAATATTGGAAGTGGATGGAATGATCTGTAAACAAATCTTGAGATAGAAATACCTGCAAGTAATTCTCTATTTTCTGGAGGTTAATCACATTGTGTTAATGGACATTAATTGTGATTGGTGGAAGTCCAGGGATATAGATAAAATTCTATAATCCTAATGGAGTATAGGAAATGTGTTTCCTAGTAACAATACTTTAACCAAAAGGTTGAGTACTTGGTCCCACAACCGGAAATAGGAGATCCCTTTAGATCCCACACACAAGGACTTTCTTAAAGTATTTAATTTAATAATTTATTACATTAATTAATTTCTCTAAGAAATCACTATATGGTATAGTGAAGCTCTAAAAGGTGGAATCACATTAAATGTGAAAAACCAAATGGGTAGGACCCATTGGGGAATTTGATAGAAGATCAAATAAGAGACCAAAATGGGTTTGGAACCCATGGGGGCGTGTGGAGTGGGGCCCACCTAGGGTGGAACACCCACTTCAAGGAGGATAATATTATTGTTTAATTTTTAATTAGTTTCTAATTAATAACTCCTTATGAGATAAGGTTGGTTAGTTAGTTAGTTAGTTACTAATTAAAGATTCCCTAATTGTTAGGGATTCCATTAGTTTGTTACTAATCATTAATTAGTTAGTTACTAATTAAAAAGATTCCTTATTGGATAAGGATTTGGTTAGTTAGTTACTAATGGATAAAATTAGTTTCTATTTTGATTAATCCTAATTAATTAAAGGAGAAATCAAAAAGGAAACAAATGAGAAATCCTTATTGGATAAGGATTAGGAGACTTGGATTGCAAGCAACTCAAGTAAACTCTTATATATAGAGGTGTACGGTCACTTTAGTGGACACAAGAAAAATTTCCAGAATTTTCAAGATTTGGAAATCCCTCTCCTCCCTCATTATCTCTCACGCCCAAGCCTCCCTTCTCCCTAAGGTGTACGATCACACCTTCTCCCCTTTTATTATTCCTTTTGTTTTCTAGTTTGAAAATAAAGAAGAGGAATTTCAAGGTTCTTGAAGATCAAGATTAGATCTTTTATTCAAGATTCCTAGAGCTGGATTTTGGAAGGGCCATTAGCTTCCATTAGAGAAAGCTTTAAAGAAAAAGAAGGTCCGTGTGGATTGCGAAGGAGACTTGGCATTTGTGAAGTTTTGCCGGTATCGCTATTATCGTGGATTTGACTTAACAATTTCAAAGTCGCAAAGGTATTGTGATTTTTACTCTCATTGAATAAAATTAATTAGAATCTTAGTCAGATCTTGGGATTCGATGTAAGCCCCCCCAAGAACTGTTTTTCTAAAATTAAAAAGAGGCATACTTTCAGTGGTATCAGAGCCATGGCTATGCTTCTCTTTGATTTTATTGCTTAATCAAGATTTATATATATAAATCATACTTCCACTTTAAATTTCGGTTGCCCTAGTGATGGATCTTTTAGATTCTTGATCACTTCTTGATTATTAGATAATCATTAGTAGGGCTAAGGGGTTCCCCTGTTATTATTGAGGGAATAAAAAATTAAGCCCCTAGAAATTAGTGTGAGACTAATTTCAAGTTTGGATGATTCCAAAGCCTCTCGAAATTTAGTAGGGACAAATATTTAGTGATATCTAAATCTTGATTATAGCCCTTAAGGATTCAGAGATCCTTTTATTTTTAGTAGTAAATTAAATTGTTTAATTTATTCTGAGAGCCCCGGGCTAGCATAAATAATATATAAAATATTTATCATGATAAATAAATATTATTTTATGTGTTGGATGGGTTCCACAAATCATACCTCCTTCTCTTTCCCCTCCCCTCCCCTTTTTCTTACTTTTTAGAATAGGGTTGCTGATTTATGGTGGACTAAATCAACCGAAGGAGATTCCCAAAGAACTATTGCAAGATAGCAAATTGTAGTAGGGCTTTCTTTAATTCCCCTGTTGTAATTAAATAAGGTCGTATGATTTTTGTGAACCCATTGTGAGATTATAATATGATTATAATTATTATTTTATTATTCATGTGATGATTAATAATTTTTCCTTTAAGCCCGGAAGTTGTGATAATTGAGATTATCGCTTTTATGATAATTTAGGATAATTGGATTTTACTTCTATTAATGCATTGTGTTTAATTATAAATTATTTATATTTAGACACAATACATTACAAGTACTCTTTTGGACGTGGAGTTTGTGACCCATGCAAAGATTTTTACATAAAATCTTTCCATACGAGATTATTGGATAATCGTGTCTGAAAAGACAATAATCGTAGATGGATCACTAAGCTGACATCCAAATACCTTTATGTAATAGGGATGAGTAGTTTTTGATTATAAGATTAAAATCCTAATAATCAAAACCCCCTGTAAGGGCTAGTGGGAGTTTATCACTCCTTTATAATCCTATTATCGAAAATTTTCATAATTCATATGATGAATACTTGGATAATGATATGATCATGCCTGTTTAATATTGTTCCCTTCAAGAAAAATATTAAGTGATAATAAATGGGATTATTAATCCTAAGGCCTTCCATTATCAATAAAGACTAGGAATTAATTAGCCTGAGTCTTGTCTCTCTGATAGGAGTTCGACATAATTCAGTCTAAATTAAACTCCTAGTGCATTATTTCTATTGTAGATAGGTCTGTATATGGCCTGATAGGGAGTGTCAACTAGCATGGGGGCACATCTCTACTTGATCATATGACAACCGAGAATAATGGGTTTCACTTAAACAAGGAAACATGGCGGCTGACACAGTGACAGTCATGTTGTCCTTGTAGGTCGCAAGAAAATTGGGAATCACTGATTTACATAAGGAGTTATGCATGAGATGCTCAGTGATGGATGGTTACTATCCACCTTGTATTGCATGTGTGGTACTATCCTAGCATGGAAGATTACATGTGTATTATGAGGATCCCAATACTCATCTGGAATAAAAGGTTTATTCCCTAATTTCATATACTGAAGGGAATGATGAAATTTGAAGAAAGATGAGAGGATCATCAGATTTTAAAATCCCAAAAATCTGATGAAAATATGTGTGAAAATAAATGTAATAATTTATGCTTATTTTATTGTGTAGATATAAGCCATGAATCCCCTTTCCAAGATTCTAGAAGAGAATCGGTTGACTGGTCCAAATTTTGTGGACTGGAAAAGAAACCTTGATATTGTGCTTATCTCTCAGAAGATAGCTTATGTCCTCACATCCGACTTTCCGGAATTTGATGAGGCAATTCAAACCCCTGAGGCAGTTGAGAAAGCCTCAAAGTGGCATGAGTCAAATAGTTTGACCAAATGCTACATGCTTGCATCCATGTCAAATATCCTTCAGCAACAGCACGAGGGTTTTGCTACAGCTAAGGATATATTGACTAATCTCAGGGAGATGTTTGGGGAACAGAACAGAACTGCTAGGCAGTTGGCAATGAAAGGACTGATGGGGACCAAAATGTCTGATGGTAGCCCAGTCCGGGAGCATGTTGTCAAGATGATGGGGTTCATTAATGAACTCTTGACCCTTGAAGCGGATCTTGATCAACAGAATCAAACGGATGCGATCCTGAACTCTCTCCCGGAATCCTTTTCTGCTTTTGTGTTGAATTTCAACATGAACAAATTGGAGACATTTCTGCCAGAGCTCCTAAACATGTTGCAAGGAGCTGAGGACCTTATGAAGCGTACTAAGCTCTATGCAAATGTGGCAGAGGGAGTTGGACCTTCAAGGCCCAAGCCTAAGGGCAAAGGCCAGAAAAAGAAGAAGTCCAATTTCTCCAAGTTCCTCAAAGGCAAGAAGGGTAAGAATAAGAACAAGAAAGCTTCTGAGAAGAAAGACAAGGAAAAGAATCAGAATGTCTGTTTCTATTGCAAGAAACCAGGTCACTGGAAGAGGAATTGCAAAGTTTACTTAGCATCCCTCAAGGACAAGCCTTTGGAAGGTATGTCAGATTCTTTCATCATTGAATCCAATTTTATTATTGGTTCATCAAACTCTTGGTGTGTAGATAGTGGATCTACCTCACATATTTGTAATATGTTACAGGGGTTTCAGGAGAGTAGAAGGCTTAGTGATGGGGAAGTCAAAATAAGGATGGGAACAGAAGCAAGTGTTGCTGCGATCGCCATCGGAACTTATATTTTAGAATTTGCTTTTAATAGGATCTTAGTTTTAAAAGACTGTTTATATGTGCCAAACATGCGCAGAAATTTGATTTCTGTTTCTAGTTTAATCTTTAATGGTTATTCAGTACATTTTGATACTAATGTAGTTATCAAATACAATAATAGTTTTATTGTTTCCGGCACATTGTCTAATGGTCTTTATTATCTTGATCCAGTAAGCAATTCTGTAAATAACATTGAGGATAAAGAGTCCACCAGTGTGACACCTCACAAAAGAGGTAGAGATTCTGTGAATCTAACATACTTATGGCATCTCAGATTAGGTCATATCAATTTGGATAGGCTCAATAGATTGGTAAAGGATGGTTCTTTAAACCATTTACATGTTGAACCTTATCCAACTTGTGAACCTTGTTTGCAAGGTAAAATGACCAAAAGGCCATTTACAGGCAAACCTAAGAGAGCCACAAGTATATTGGAATTAATTCACACTGATGTATGTGGACCCATGAATCATTCAGCCAGAGGTGGCTTTGTCTACTTCATTACATTCACAGATGATTTTTCTAGATTTGGTTTCATATATCTAATGAAACACAAGTCAGAATCTTTTGAAAAGTTCAAAGAATTCCGGAATGAAGTAGAAAAGCAATCAGGTAAATGTATTAAAACTCTCAGATCCGACAGAGGAGGAAAGTACCTCTCGAATGAGTTCATGGATTATCTTAGAGATAATGGAATTTTATCCCAATGGACTCCCCCAGGAACACCCCAGCTTAATGGTGTTTCAGAAAGAAGAAATCGAACCCTATTGGATATGGTTCGTTCAATGATGAATAATACTAATTTGCCAATATCTTTTTGGGGATATGCATTAGAGACTGCAATCTATCTATTGAATAAGGTACCTTCTAAGTCTGTTTCCAAAACTCCATTTGAGCTATGGAATGGGCGAAAACCTAGTCTAAAGCATGTCAGAGTATGGGGTTGTCCAGTTCATGTGCGAAAGCAGAACTTTGACAAGTTGGAAAGTAGGACTGAGAAGTGCCTATTTATAGGATACCCAAAAGAAACTCTCGGATATTATTTCTATAATCCTAGCGAACAAAAGGTGCTTGTGAGCAGGAATGCCATTTTTCTAGAAGAGGATATGATCCTCAATAGAAAAGATGGACTTAGAATTGATCTTGAGGAGCAAAGTCAGGATAAAGTGACCATGGTTAATCCCATCTTAACTGAACCTTTAAATACACAACAGCCCAGGAGAAGGACAAGGATCAGTCGACCTCCAGATAAATTGTCTTATCAGTACGAGGTATATTCTATGGAATCGGATTCCTTAGATGATGATCCTTACAGTTATCAAGAAGCAATATGTGATATTGATTCTGATAATTGGAAAAAGGCCATGGAATCTGAAATGGACTCCATGTACTCGAATGGTGTTTGGACCCTGGTTGAAAAGCCTGAGGGAATTAGACCTATTGGGTGCAAATGGATCTACAAGAGGAAACGTGGATCCGATGGAAAGGTAGAGACCTTTAAAGCAAGGCTTGTGGCGAAAGGGTATAGTCAAAGAGCTGGTATCGACTATGAGGAAACCTTTTCACCAGTAGCAATGCTAAAGTCAATCAGGATTCTGTTATCAATTGCAGCCTTTTATGATTATGAGATATGGCAAATGGATGTCAAAACCGTATTCTTGAATGGAAACATTCAAGAGGATATTTATATGGACCAGCCCGAAGGTTTTGAACTCCATGGCCAAAATAATAAAGTCTGCAAATTGATAAAATCTATTTATGGCCTTAAGCAAGCTTCTCGGAGTTGGAATATCCGTTTTGATGAATCAATCAAATCGTTTGGTTTTCAACAAAACATGGATGAGGCATGTGTGTACAAGAAGGTCAGTGGGAGTGCAATAACTTTCCTAGTTCTTTATGTAGATGATATTCTACTCATTGGGAATGATGTAGGAATGTTATCAACGGTTAAAATCTGGTTGTCATGTAACTTTGCAATGAAAGACCTCGGTGAAGCTTCCTATATTCTTGGTCTTAAATTGTTTAGAGATCGAAAGAAAATGATGTTGGGATTGTCCCAAGTCAATTATATTGACAAGATCTTGCGCAAATATAGCATGGAAAATTCCAAGAAAGGGTTTTTACCCTGTAGACATGGAATTAGTCTCTCTAAATCAAAGTCTCCAAAGACTGATGATGAAAGAGAGCAGATGAGTCATATCCCATATGCATCTGCAGTGGGAAGTCTCATGTATGCTATGTTGTGCACAAGACCTGATATTTGTCACGCAGTGAGTATCGTGAGTAGATATCAATCAAATCCGGGTCCTGAGCATTGGACAACAGTTAAGCACATTTTCAAGTATTTGAGAAGGATAATGCACCACTGTTTGGTTTATAGTGGAGAAGATCTGACTGTTGTAGGGTACACAGATTCAGATTTTCAGGCAGATGTTGATGATAGAAAGTCCACCTCAGGATTTGTCTTTACTCTTGGAAAAGGAGCATTTAGTTGGAGAAGTTGTAAGCAATCAACAACTGCTGACTCAACAACTGAAGCTGAATATGTTGCTGCATGTGATGCTGCAAAGGAAGCAGTGTGGATAAAGAAGTTCATTCATGAACTTGGTGTTGTCTCCTCAATTGAATCTCCTATCACACTTTATTGTGATAATAGTGGTGCTGTAGCTCAAGCCATAGAGCCTAGAGCACATCAGAAGACAAAGCACATTGAAAGGAGATTCCATCTGATTCGAGACATTGTCAAGAGAGGAGACATTGAGTTATCCAAGATTGCATCCGCGGATAACGTGGCGGACCCACTTACTAAAGCACTACCTCAGAAGATGTTTGAGAAACATCTAGAGTCGATGGGTGTTAGATACATAGGAGATTGTCTTTGAGTGCAAGTGGGAGATTGTTAGACATATATGCCCACAAAGCCATTCCGGAATTGTATTTATCTATTTTTAATCAGTAAATGCATATTTTACATTCACACATTGTCTTCTACATTGGGTAATATATCAAAAGTATCTCATTGGATGAGACTACTTTGTCCCTTAGGTAACGTTGTAAGAAAACCATCCAATTAGTTGATAACTGATTGCTAAGGAGATATGGTTTTTCCAGTTCCTTGTAGACCTAAAATTGTTCTAAGTTAATCAGGATGCATCTGGACAATGTATTCCTAATAACTTACACATTGTTACTTCCATATGATGGAGTGATGAATCTCAATCACTGAGAGAAGGGTCTCTTGACTAAGATGTGGATATAAGTAAGAAATACTTATATTGCAACTGGATCGCTCAGTGGATACCCTTAGAAATATACTGTCTTTAGATTTAGGGTAGTCCATTTGACAGATTGTCCTTAACCTGAGAGGTCGACATCTTCTCTAGTATTTGCCTATGTAGCTTTGATGTAGTCAATCGTCAATGTCCAACACACCGGACTAAATACGGGCTCGTTGAGTTATCTACGTTGTACTGGAAGAAGTGTGTGTACGCTCGACAAGGATTCCACTACTCTTATAGAGTAAATAATATTGAGTTGATACTTGTCAAAACCGGACTTGAAAACCCAGCGCTGGTATTTATCGATGAAATGGTTTTATCGAGGAATTTATTTTCTGTATAAAAGAAATGTAATTATTATTATTATTTCTTTTAAAGAATTTCTAAAATGTTTTGCAAGTCCAAGTTTGACTAAAAGTATCAAAGAGAATGAGTTCTCAATATAAGTCAGGGATTAAAGACAGTATTAGATATTGTCCCGTAAGCTTATAACAATATTGGAAGTGGAGGGAATGATCTGTAAACAAATCTTGAGATAGAAATACCTACAAGTAATTCTCTATTTTCTGGAGGTTAATCACATTGTGTTAATGGACATTAATTGTGATTGGTGGAAGTCCAGGGATATAGATAAAATTCTATAATCCTAATGGAGTATAGGAAATGTGTTTCCTAGTAACAATACTTTAACCAAAAGGTTGAGTACTTGGTCCCACAACCGGAAATA
Source organism: Tetracentron sinense (assembly GCA_015143295.1). NCBI lineage: Eukaryota > Viridiplantae > Streptophyta > Magnoliopsida > Trochodendrales > Trochodendraceae > Tetracentron > Tetracentron sinense. The sequence goes on from CM026551.1 coordinate 31,115,180, forward strand.
GGAGATCCCTTTAGATCCCACACACAAGGACTTTCTTAAAGTATTTAATTTAATAATTTATTACATTAATTAATTTCTCTAAGAAATCACTATATGGTATAGTGAAGCTCTAAAAGGTGGAATCACATTAAATGTGAAAAACCAAATGGGTAGGACCCATTGGGGAATTTGATAGAAGATCAAATAAGAGACCAAAATGGGTTTGGAACCCATGGGGGCGTGTGGAGTGGGGCCCACCTAGGGTGGAACACCCACTTCAAGGAGGATAATATTATTGTTTAATTTTTAATTAGTTTCTAATTAATAACTCCTTATGAGATAAGGTTGGTTAGTTAGTTAGTTAGTTACTAATTAAAGATTCCCTAATTGTTAGGGATTCCATTAGTTTGTTACTAATCATTAATTAGTTAGTTACTAATTAAAAAGATTCCTTATTGGATAAGGATTTGGTTAGTTAGTTACTAATGGATAAAATTAGTTTCTATTTTGATTAATCCTAATTAATTAAAGGAGAAATCAAAAAGGAAACAAATGAGAAATCCTTATTGGATAAGGATTAGGAGACTTGGATTGCAAGCAACTCAAGTAAACTCTTATATATAGAGGTGTACGGTCACTTTAGTGGACACAAGAAAAATTTCCAGAATTTTCAAGATTTGGAAATCCCTCTCCTCCCTCATTATCTCTCACGCCCAAGCCTCCCTTCTCCCTAAGGTGTACGATCACACCTTCTCCCCTTTTATTATTCCTTTTGTTTTCTAGTTTGAAAATAAAGAAGAGGAATTTCAAGGTTCTTGAAGATCAAGATTAGATCTTTTATTCAAGATTCCTAGAGCTGGATTTTGGAAGGGCCATTAGCTTCCATTAGAGAAAGCTTTAAAGAAAAAGAAGGTCCGTGTGGATTGCGAAGGAGACTTGGCATTTGTGAAGTTTTGCCGGTATCGCTATTATCGTGGATTTGACTTAACAATTTCAAAGTCGCAAAGGTATTGTGATTTTTACTCTCATTGAATAAAATTAATTAGAATCTTAGTCAGATCTTGGGATTCGATGTAAGCCCCCCCAAGAACTGTTTTTCTAAAATTAAAAAGAGGCATACTTTCAGGTTGAGACTCACTCACCCCTAGGGTTCATCCACCTATAGAATAAAAAAATTATTAACCATAGGTTAGTTAAGTTTAACCATAGTTAAAGAGACCCTACAAACCACCACATGTCCCTTTTAATACTCACTAATTGTGGTTAAGATTCACTCACCATTGGGTTCATCCATCTACCCTTGGTTTTTCAAAAAAAAATAAATTCATTAATCCTTAAATTAATAAACCTTAAACAAGGCTAAAATGGATTAAAGGAAACATGTGGCAAGAGGAGGGGCGTTTGTGTTCCGCTGGACGGAACGTGGACGCGTAAAGTATCAGTTTCGCAACTTGTTTTTAAAAGATAAGAAATATAATGACTTAAATGTAATATGAATAAAGTAGAGCTAATCATATAATTTCCACTAAAATATAGTTTTTTATTTTTTAAATAAACATATATCGGACTGAATTTGGATCTTAATTATATAATTGGATCTGAACTTGGATTAGGTAATTCAAAATCGGAAGGATCTCAGATCGGATTTGTAATCGGAGAAATGGTCAGATTTGTGTAACTCTGCCCAGCCAAATTAAATCCTAAATCTAGCCTTTCATTTTTTTCCTTTATCTACTACTTTCTTATATAAAAGAGAATCTGTAAAACCATCTACCGAAACGTGTCCTTTGATTTTATGATATATTGTAGGAAAATGCTAGTGGGACCCCAAAGGACTGAGACCACACCAAGACTGTGGATGTGATGCACGGATCTCAAAATTTCAAAAACGGATTTAATGAAATTTTGAGATCCGTGCATCAGAAGCATAGTCTCGGTGTGGTCTCGGCCCTTTGCGGTCTCAGCCTATATTTTATTGCCTGTTCTTATATACACTATACTCAAAGTGTCTTTCAAGTTACAATACCTAAAATGTCCTTAAGTTTTTACACTATTTTCTGAGACCTCTTACTTTTTTAATGTAATATCTAATGAAACTTATACTTGGTATTTTCTTTGGTATATTTTCTTATATGTCCATATCTACAACTATACTCAAAATATCCTTTTAAGTTGCTATACTCAGGGAAATAGGTGGAGTTGCTAGGGACCATCGGGGAACCTTCATCCTGTCAGATTGCAAGCCTCTTGAAGGAGTTTCAAGTCGAGTAGAGGAAGCAGAGGCTACACGATTGGGTCTTCAGGTAGCCATTCACAATCATCAATCATTGGAATCAAGTGATAATTGAATCTGATGCTAAAGAACTCTTCTGGATCGGTCTTTGCTGCCTCATTGGGAGCTTTATTCCATTATTGAAGACATCCACCAGCTAAAGGCTACATGTGAATCTGTTCAACTGACTTTTGTTCCCCGCCACACAAACATGGCTGCTCATAATATCGCTCAATCGGCTCTCAACCAGAGTATTGGTCGCTCTCCGGTGTCCCCGGCTTTATCTTCTCGTTTGCCCCTTTCTCAAAGGGTTAACCAAGCTATCACCGTATTTGACTCTTCTAGTTAATGAAGGAATACCTATTAACCCCCCCAAAAAAGGGATGAAGAAAGGTTTTTTTTAGTCACGTTCTGAATTCTGATACTGACCTCATGCACCATGGGAGAACAGAAGTACTATGGACCCAATTTAAGAGGGATGCATCCGAAGCCCAGCCCCCAAGGATGAAGTCGGGCCCACATGGAAAGCCCAACCCAAATGGCCCAGCCCAAAGAACACCAAACGCAAGACTCTAAGAGTCAGAGAGAGAGAGAAAGAGAGAGAGGAGAGAGAGAGAATGTATCTGAAGAAGGCACTGTGGAGCGAAGGTTTGAATACGGAATCGGAGTCTCCATCTTCGACAACGGCGGTCGGAGAATTGGTGACTTCTCTTAAACAGCAGAGGCTCTACAGAGAGGTCACGCTCGCACTTCGAACCGGGTTGAGAGACGCCCGGGCTGAGTTTTCTTTCCTCCGTGTCCGTGGCTTACGCAATATTCTCAAATTCCTCCGATCCGTCGCCGAGTCCGACTCAACGATTCGCCTCTTCTGCCATAGCCAATCTCTCCCCGACCTCCAAGGTTTCTTTCTTTCTTTTCTTTTTTTTTTTAAAAAAAATTATAAAAATTATCATTGCTTTTGTTTCTTCTTTGGATCTAGGGTTTCTAATAGATGAGATTTGATTCTAGGGTTTTCAGAGCTTCCTTTTTTATTTTGTTCTGGGTTTTTTACAGGTTAGATTTGTATCGTAGGGTCCTAATTACCTGATTCGTAATTCCAAACAATATCGTTCAAATTGAGAGATAATAGCCTTACTTTGATAATTGTACTTGAAATTCGTCAGGATTTTAGTGAATTCCATGGCCACGTGGATTGATTTTTGCGTAATGTCTTATTCCACTGTGTTAATATTATGTAATTTTGAGCCTTTTTTGTATTGTTTGTATTGCAAGCAACATTTTGATTTGGAGTTCGAATGGCTGATGTTCGATTTTTATTTTTTCTGTAACAGTGGTTCCTGTTCTATTTCAGAATTCTTTGAGGGAATCCAAAGATGACAAAGTACCAAATTTGGATCATATATTCAGTGTTGAACCTATGAAGATAACTAGTCCTTCAACAGATGCTGAAGTTGCACTTGCACTTCGGGTTTTAGAAGGATGTTGTCTGCTCCATAGAGATAGCTCGGATTTGTCCCATCGACATGAGGCAATCAAGGTGTGATTTCTAGTTTCTTGCTAAGGTGCTTTTAGTTGTCATGTCATTGTTTGGTTGTTGAATGACTGTTATTGGACACATAACCCTGTAGCCCACTTAGTTGTGTTTTTTTTTTTTAAAGAAAAGGAATGCCGATATCACAGAACATAGCTACCAGATTCGCGTGCACTGTATATATATTCAGCAGCATTAGCTTGACCCTTTGACAATGTCCCTTATGCAGATGTTTCTTTTTACTGTTCTGTTTCTTGTTGTTAAAAGGGATGGATCTTTATCCTATGCTAAATATCAAAAAAATTTCCGGCTGCTTGTGCCGCTTATTACATTTAGATGTCTGTAAATTATCTTCTCATTCCCTATCTTTGAGTGTTTTGTTCTTCGGTTACTGCGGCATTGAAGCTCTCAAACTGAAATTAGCCTTGATTTAGCTATGAAATGTTGAAATCTATTAGTAGCACTCCGATAAAAAATAAAATAAAATATTTGTAGCATTATAGCATATGGTTCATAGGTGTTGGATTGAAAGTAGCTTGATCATATGCAGGTCCTGATGAATATATTATCAACTCGAGGAGTACTGGAGCGAGGGGCATGCTTAGATGCTTTAATATCTATAATGTTAGATTCATCAGCTAATCAGATGGTATGGTATCTCCAATTTGACTTTATAAATGCAAGCCATGCTCTGAATAACCCTATTTGGTTCACACACTAGAAAGAACGGTTTTGTGTAAATAAGCGATTCTGTGTAAAATAATCCTGTTTTGTTTGCACAGAAGCAAAAGTTGTGAATTATAACTTGACATGTTTATCATTGGTCATACATTCACATAAGATAAGGATCTTATTAGATTTGAAGCTCCGCCTCCTTGAGAATTAGTGTCGCACTACACTTTTCAATTGCTCTAAAGACCCAATAATCAAAATTCATTAATAAACTATAATTAGATTTTAGAAGCATACAACTATACAAGAACTTCTATTTCACACCAAAACTATGAAAACTTCTTTCAAAAGCAAAGATATAACAAACCTTGCAAAAATATGACAATTTGTAAATTACTGGTCTGATTTTCAAATTCATTTCAATTGTTAACTACTAATATGCATTCTATAATTGTAAATTGAAAACAAACTAGACAACATTTAATAAAGTGCTTAAAGATGGTTGTGAGCTTCCAGAGAGCATATACGTATTCATCAACACTGGTTTGCATCAAGCTCAATGAATCAAAATTTTGATGGTGAGCACTCACATGTATATTCTCTTAAATGGTGAGTAAAATGGGATCAGAACGTGACCCCAACATTTTAGCTCAGGTATTACGACCATTATCACAAAGTCAAACTCAATGAATATTCCCCAAACTCAATGAATATTCCCCGCCTCCCCCACCCCCACCCCCAAAAGAGCAAGCTATACCAGATATAAGCTATAATGACCACTATCGCAGAGGCAACAGCATTGGTAAGCAAATGGTAGACGCTAAAAGACACATCGTTGTGAAGCAGCCTTTTTAACATCCGATTAAATTAAATACTTGACACATACCCTTCGAGCACTAGTGTATTGCTTTCTCAATTATAGGTAGTCTATAGCATTCCTAGATAGACTCCTAATATTACTGATTTGATTATTGCTCAAATCTTGAATTGATAAGATTTCCTAGTTAGTCTGAAGTAAATGGATGATGCTTTGTCATTTACCATATTCAAATAGATAGTTGTAGAACGGAGTGTAAAAGGCACAATGATCCGTACACTCATATTAAAAAAAAAGGGGAGGGATGTGCATGTAACAATTGACTTGTAAGAGTTTTACAAATAATAAATACCATTGCTAATTTGTTAGACTATTAAAAACATAGATATACAAAAACTTATTTATAAACTAAAAATAGAGGAAATCTTGTAATAAGTCATAATACAAACCCACATTTCTATCATAGCAACGTTTTCAGAAAAGAAAAAAATTGTACCTATTTATGCTAGAACAAGTCATGTTCTCTTGTTCTAGCAGACAAAACATTATATGAAGCATAAGATAAATATTTGAAGCACTTATAGAAATAAATACTGTACATCAATTTGCATGTCCCCTAGATACAAGAGGTGGGAGGGAGTCCAGTGGATAACTGGCTCTGGCATATATGGAACTGCTATCCACAACTGCTTGGTTCGCCTCACTTGGCCAATTTACACTCTTTTGTGGAATTTTTTGTACTATTGTGGATATGGATGCTTACTAGTTTAGGGCTGTGGCTATCTGATTGTTCAGGTATGTGGAAAAAGCACGACACTACACAATCCACTACCTTCTTGATCATATGGTTATTTTGCCTGCTTTGCTTGCCTATCCAGCTGCAAGAGCCAAGCTAATAGAGCTAAACTGTCTACATGTCCAGTCTGAAGGACTAAAAAACGCCCTAGCTAATAAAGTTGCAAGCTAGTATGCCTCTTCCTCAACCAACCAAGGGAACAACTTACTGGAATCCCTAACCGGAATGTTGCGGCATGAGTGTTTTATCTTCAAATGTTGAATCTGTACGAATTCCTGTAAATTCTTGTGTTCTTTCTTTTTTATAAAAAAAAGAAAAGTCTTTCATAGAAGGAATGCAACCGGCCTAAACCTTTGGGTAAGGCTCTTTAAGATCAACAACATTAGCTGCACCAAGTACGGTAGAATCCCCCCCCCCCCCCCCCCTTGAAGATGCTCTAATCATCCTATTCAAGCCTAAGAGTAATTTTCCCAAGAAAATGATGACTCATTGGGTACATTACACATGAAAAATGGCATCCGGGGTATGGAATTTGACTGTTGTAGCTTCTTTCGGCTCTCCTAATATCTATTTAATTGTTGGCCTTTCTGGTGCATCTCTCACCATGGACCTTGACGTGAAAAGGGCGGCCTTCTCATGCTATCTTCATCAATACTTCCCTTTAAGCTCTTGTCAACTATCTCAACAGCACCTTAAACTTATCAGAGATTTAATTTTCCTTACAGAGTAGTGATATATATATATATATATATATATACATGTATAGAGAGAGAGAGAGAGAGAGAGAAGAAGATGTCCTCTCTCTAACTAGACGAAATCCTAAACCCTAACCCCTAACAAATAGTAAAGAAGAAGAAGATGAAGACTAAGACTTCTAGTCGTCTGAGAGAACGAGCAGTGTTTGAACTTCGTCACCGTCTAAGAAGAAGAAGTAGAAGAGGAAGACGAAAACATATCTTGTGGTCATTTGAGGAGATTGGTCGGGTGGTGTTCGAACTCTATCATTGTCCAAGAAGAAGATTGACATAGAAGAGGAGTTTGTTGAGAGAGGAAGAATAAAAAGTACAAAGGCTCGAGACTTCCCCTTGCCTTCCCTTTGTTTTCTTAAGTCGAGAGCTCCGTCAAATCCCGCAAATTCGAAATCTCAGAACCAATTGTGTTACCGAAGAATCACCCCCTTCCTGAGTCGAGAAGCAGCTGTTTTTGTGGCTATTGAATCACTAACAACGGATTTTTTTTATACGATCCAATCACGGTTTTCAATGCCTAGAATCACAAAAAAAATGAATTCAATCGATTTAATCAATTAAAAAATCTGAACCAAATGGCACCAAAATTCTATGATGTTCTGGTTTTGGTTTAGTCAATTCTTAGTCATTATTTATTTTTTCCATGGATGGACAATCAAAAAATTTATTGGAATCTGGTTTATAAACCTTAGTGTATCTTGTTGAGAGTTTGAGTCTATTGTTATTAAAGCTACTTGCATATAAGCTTTGATATGTTAACTGTTGAATAGGGTGTTTTATTTTATTTGGCCATCCTCCAATAGGCATGATTTTGCACTTTGAATGGATTAGTACATTTGCCAAAACCCTTGCTTTACACTTGTTGTTCTCTATTTGGATAGATTTTGGGGCAAACGAATACTCATGAATGAACACAGAATTCATGCTAAACTTAAGAGTGGTCAAATATGAAGCAATGCCTGCTTGTACCCCCTACAAATGATGTATGCTAATATAATACTGCCTCTAACTTGCTGTCACTTTATTACCCATATGTAACCTAGATAAAATACCTTCTACTTCTACCCATATCTCATTCATAAGAACCATAATCTAAGACTTTCTTGGTAACAAAGGGGTTATAGCCTGATATATTTTTTTTTCCCGGGAGTAATCTCAAGTTGTCAATTTCCAATTCTAATGGCATAACATCAGAAATTTCAACCTAATATTTCTTTATTGAACTGTAGAACCAACTTACTTACCATAGTTGTAGGAAGCTATGTACAAGGTGGGAAGCTTGTTTCCTATACTCACTTCCTCGGACAGACTTGCTTCCTAGGAAGCTCACTTCCTTGGATAGACTCACTTCCTAGGAAGCATGCTTCCATCACGTCCCATTTAGTAGTAAAATGGAGCAGTTTGTGTGAAGTGATGGGAGACTACAACCTATAGCCTAGAGTGTAGACTCTAAGCAAGTATCGTTGGTTTGGAACCTAAGGCACCTATTTTTCCACAAAAATCTCATGTAAGATAAAATTAAAGGTATAACTACCCATAATAATAACATAATGAGAATGAGGAGCGTATATCTCATTTCTCGCTTCCTCTTTCCTAAGGTTATTTTAGCCTCGCTTCCCACTTCTCGCTTTCGTTTTGCTTCTTGTTTTCACTTCTCGCTCTGGTAACTATGTTGCTTACAAATTTTTTTTTTGAAGCACATCATTTAGTGCTACTGTTCAACCAAATTCAACGGTTTCCTAAACATCCCTACATTTTTTTGCAACTGATAAGGGGTTTAGAAATGTTACAACTGTACTAGCTGGTATCTTAATCTACATAGGTTCCTAGCCTCTTTTTTTTTCCTTCTTTTTTCTTTGTTCTTCATTATTGAAACGAAGATATATAAACTAACACAACCAGAAAACATCATATTGTTCATGATATACATCCCCCTTGAACTAGACCGCCCGATTTTGTCGTCCATTACTCCCTTAGAGAAGTTTGTAGTCCAGCATACTTCTGATTGTACTTGGTGTCCTATCCTCTTTGGGACAATGGGAGTGTGAGAAAATTTTAAGGGAAAAGCAACAAGTGGAGCCCTTTCATACAATTTACAATGAAAGCATTTTTCCTAGATTGGGTTTCTTTATTTCATATCGTTTAATGGATTGATAGAAGTATCTCAACATTTCTATATCTTTTTAAAAAGTAATTAAGTCCATTTTTATGATTTATATATATATATATATTTATTTATTTATTTATATATATTTTAATATTTTCTCCAGGATTTTGAGGCATGTCATGGTATCGAGGAAATCTCAGAGCTTATTAAAGACAAACAAGTGGATGAAAATATAAGGTAAACTATTTCTATTGTTATCTTTTGTTTTGACAGACTGTTTTCCGTGCTAGAATTTTTACTTCTCCTAGTGTGAGATATGATTTGTATTCTGGAAATTGTCATGGCTAAGGCTTAGGCTACTTGCTTTCAGCTCAAGGCTTAGAGTGCCTTTCATTTTTTTTAAAAAACTTTTACTTATTTCTCTTGATTCAGTATGAGGTTATTTATGTATTTATTTATTTATTTTTGCAATTTACCTTTATCCTCCACATTGCATACGAATTGTCTAAAATAATTTGGAGTTGTAATTGCTGTGCAGCTTAGCTCAAAAAACTACGAAGCACAAACATATATCATGACAATTGTCGTGCAGCTTGGCTCAAAAAACTACGAAGCACAAACATATATCATGATAATTAGGTAAGAAGACAGATGGTTATTGCTAAATATAAAGATGGTCTAACATTAGTAAGAACTACGAACATATATATGAGTAAGGTTCTGAATAGCATAGCTTACTAGACACTCTAGTAAGCTATGCAATCATATCCACACATTTTCGTTTTTACTAAAATCCAACGGTTTTGAGGAAAACAACTTTTGATGGTTAAAAACCACCAAACCAAACCCAATTGTGGCTGCCACCCCATTATACCCCATTATACAATATCTCTTTTTTTATTGTTATTTCTCTCCTAACCACTCTCCTTCTCACCCACGCCACCTAGTTTATGGTTATTTCTCTCTCCTAAGTCCTAACCACTCTCCTTCTCTCCCACGCCATCATGCCCTCCTATTTTGCATTCTGTGTTATCTCCGCCCATAGCAATCTTGCGCCCTCCTCTCCTCCACGGCTGCAACAGGTATCACATGCAAGTAGCCACATTTCTCCATGCATAGTTGCAACAATCACGACATTCTACCTCATGCCAAGTAGACGCATCTCCTTTCGTTCTCCGGAAAGCACGGTAGCAAGTTGCACCATCCTCTCTTCCACGGCAACAACAAGTAGGTTAATTCCATTTTTCTTTCTTTTCTTATTTAGTTTAATTAGATTAATTTAATTACAAATCTTATATATTTTTAGGCTTATTTTTATTAAATTTTAATTATGATTTTAGGTTATTTAAATTAAGATTTTCCTTATTTTTATGGTAGTTGAATTTAATGTTAATTAAGATTTTAGTTTTTTTAATTTTAGATTTTTGTTGATTTTTAGGTTAGTTTTATTTAATTTAAATTCAGATTTTATGATAAATTTATGTAGTTGTAGGTTTGTTTTATTTAACCTTAATTAACTTTTTTGGTTTTTTAAAATCAGATTTTAGGTTAATTTTATTTAAGTTTAATTCTGATTTAGGTTAGATTTATTTAATTCAAAATCTGATTTTAGGTTATTTAAAGTCAGACTTATATTTGACGTTTTGGTTATTTTAATTAACATTTTATTTATTTTTAGGTTAGTCTAATTTACTTTAAATTCTAACTTAAGTGAACATTATTTAATTTTAAATTCTGATTTTAGGTTATTTAAATTCTGATTTTACTTTAATCTTAGTTCTGTTTTTATGTTTTTTAAATTCAGATTCTAGTTAGCTTTAATTAATTTAATTTCAGATTTTAGTTGATTTCATGTTATTTAGTTGCTAGAATAATTCTTCTTCCTCATTTTTTTATTGGCATTGCTTTTATATTTACAGCATTCATTGGCATTAACGATTTCATTAAAGTCGACTTAAGTGGTGTGAAGGGAAAGAATATAGTAACTGGCATAGATGAAGATATGGAAGATGAAAATAGGTCAAAAGTATACTACCCTAGTGTACCAGTAGATCACAAACCGTGCATAGGGATGAAGTTTCAATCAGTGGATAGTGCACATGATTTTTATAATGCATATGCTAGAGCTGCGGGTTTTAGTGTACGAAAAGGTAGTACATGGCATAGTGCATAATTGAGTTTTCGAAAATTTACTTGTTCGAATGAGGGTATTCGTCTCCAAAAGCATTTGGATAGAGATGATATTACGAGAAAGCTAAAAAAAATAACAAGATGTGGGTGTATGACGAAAATAAAATTTCAAATAAAGAACGAAAATTATAAAGTGTGTAAGTTTGTGGAGGAGCATAATCATATGCTAAGTACTCCGTTAAGGAAACATTTGCTTTGATCATTGAAAAACTTGAGTGAAAATTCAAAGAGACTGATTACAAGTTGAAACAAATCTGGTATAAAGTCATCTTAATGTCCTAATCTAATGGCTACTGAAGCGGGTGGATATGACAAACTTGGTTTTGATAAAGAAGTCATAAGAAGATATGTCCGAAATATTGCTAAGCAGATATACGGGACAGATGCAAACAACATGTTTGATTATTTTAGAAAAAAACAAGTAGAGAATTCTGTTTTCTTCTATTCTATCCAATTAGATGAATTTGCGCAGTTATGTAATTATTTCTGGGTTCATGCTAGAGCTCGTGTTGATTATTTTCATTTTGGTGATACAATATCATTTGACACCACATACAAGAAGAACAATTAACCAGCACTGTGAATCTATTGTTTTTGGTTGTTCTTTATTGGTGGATGAGACAAAGACTTCTTTTGTTTGGTTATTACGGAATGGTTGAAGGCAATGAGTAATTGACATCATTCCTCTATTATTACAGATCGAGATCCGACAATGAAAGTAGCGATTGGAAAAGTTTTTCCAAATAAATTCATAGATTTTGTTTATGGCATATACTGCAAAAAGTGCCAAAGAAAATTGGATCATGTATTCTCTATTGTTACAGATCAAGATCCGGCAATGAAAGCAGTGATTACAAGAGTTTTTCTAAATACAGTTCATAGATTTTGTTTATGACATATACTGCAAAAAGTGCCAGAAAAATTGGGCCATGTGTTCTCTATACACATGACCCAATTTTTTTGGCACTTTTTGCAGTATATGCCAAAAAAAAAATCTATGAACTGTATTTGGAAAAACTCTTGCAATCGCTACTTTCATTGCCAGATCTTGATCTGTAATAATAGAGGAAGGATGTCAATTATTTATTGCCTTCAACTATTCCGTAAATAACCAAACAAAAGAAGCCTCTGTCTCATCCACCAATAAAGAATAACCAAAAACAATAGATTGATAGTGATGGTTAACCCCTGTAAAAGGTGCAAACGACATTAAGTACTTGTTTTTCTTGTATATGGTCTCAAATAATATTGCATCACCAAAATGAAAATAATCAACACGAACTCTAGCATCGACCCAGAAACAATTACATAACTACGCAAATTCATCTAATTGGATAGAATAGAAGAAAGCAGAATTCTCTACTTGTTTTTTTCTAAAATAATCCAACATGTTTGCATTTGTCCCGTATTTTTGCTTAGCAATATGTCGGATATATCTTCTTATGTCTTCTTCATCAAAACCAAGTTTGTCATATCCACCTGCTTCAATGGCCCTTAGATTATGACATTGAGATGACTTTATACCAGATTTGTTTCAACTTGTAATCAGTCTCTTTGAATTTTCACTCAAGTTTTTCGATGATTAAAGCAAATGTTTCCTTGACGGATTACTTAGCATATGGTTATACTCCTCCACAAACTTACACACTTTATAATTTCCATCCTTTATCTGAAATTCTATTTTCGCCATGCACCCATATCTTGTTATTTTTTTTGGCTTTTTCATAATATCATCTCTATCCAAATGCTTTTGGAAACGAATACCCTCATTCGAACAAGTAAATTTTCGAAAACTCGATTCTGCTCTATGTCATGAACTACATTTTCGTACATTAAAACCCGCAGCTCTAGCATATGCATTATAAAAATCATGTGCACTATCCACTGATTGAAACTCCATCCCTATGCACGGTTTGTGATCTATTGGTATACTAGGGTAGTATATTTTTGACCTATTTTCATCTTCCATATCTTCATCCATGCCGGTTATTCTTTCCCTTCACACCACTTAAGTCTCCCAATTCATCTTCTGCTATTATTTGCATGACTTTAATGAAATCGTTAATGCCAATGAATGCTGTAAATATAAAAGCAATGCCAATAAAAAAATGAGGAAGAAGAATTATACTAGCAATTAAATAACATGAAATCAACTAAAATCTGAAATTAAATTAATTAAAATTTAAAACCAACTAGAATCTGAATTTAAAAACATAAAAACAGAACTAAGATTAAAGTAAAATCAGAATTTAAATAACCTAAAATCAGAATTTAAAATTAAATAATGTTCACCTAAGTTAGAATTTAAAGTAAATTAGACTAACCTAAAAATAAAATGTTAATTAAAATAACCAAAACGTCAAATATAAATCTGACTTTAAATAACCTAAAATCAGATTTTGAATTAAATAAATCTAACCTAAATCAGAATTAAATAAAATTAACCTAAAATCTGATTTTAAAAACGAAAAAGTTAATTAAGGTTAAATAAAACAAACCTACAACTACATAAATTTATCATAAAATCTGAATTTAAATTAAATAAAACTAACCTAAAAATCAACAAAAAATCTAAATTTTAAAAACCTAAAATCTTAATTGAGATTAAATTCAACAAACATAAAAATAAGTAAAATCTTAATTTAAATAGCCTAAAATCATAATTAAAATTTAATAAGAATATATAAGATTTGTAATTAAATTAAACTAAATAAGAAAAGAAAGAAAAATGGAATTAACCTACTTGTTGCTGCCGTGGAAGAGAGGATGGTACGACTTGCTACCGTGCTTTCCGAAGAACGAAAGGAGATGTGTCTACTTGGCGTGAGGTAGAATGTTGTGATTGCTGCAACTATGCATGGAGAAATGTGGTTGCTTGCATGTGATACCTATTGCAGCCGTGGAGGAGAGAAGGGTGCAAGATTGCTATGGGCGGAGATAACACAGAATGCGAAAATAGGAGGGCATGATGGCGTAGGAGAGTGGTTAGGACTTAGGATAGAGAAATAACCAGAAACTAGGTGGCGTGGGTGACAAGGAGAGTGGTTAGGAGAGAGAAATAACAATAAAAAAAAGAAATCGTATAATGGGGTGGCAGCCACAATTGGGTTTGGTTTGGTGGTTTTTAACCATCAAAAGCTGTTTTCCTCAAAACCGTTGGATTTTAGTAAAATTGAAAATGTGTGGCTATGATTGCATAGCTCACTAGAGTGTCTAATAAGCAATGCTATTCAAAACCTTACTCTATATATTTAAACCATCTAAACAATGTATTTTAGGCGTTCAAAGCAGATGCTTGTTACATGTCTGTATGTTTTTTGGATTTATTCATATTACTAGGGAAGACCATAGAACTAGAGGTTCATACCATAATTACCAGAGTGAGAAGTGAAGCGAAGCTCAAAAAATATTTGGGAATTGAGAAGAAAGAAATGAATTATGTCGCACCTCACTCCATTGTATTAGTATGGGCCAAGGTTGTTAAATCGTAATTGAATTGTAAAATCATTTTAGGACATATTCGATTCAAATCGTAATTTGTAAGATTCAATCCATTTTAAAAAACAATTATTAACAAAATACTTAATAAATCAGAAAAATGGAATAATCCATTATCCAAAAAATTTCATTCATTTCTATTGATAAAAGAAAGTAATGAACATTTCATCGTGTACACTATACACAACACGAATGAACTCCATAAAATGAAACATAACCTCCAATATCATCAAAGATTGATCAACAAAACAAAAGTAACTCATATAATCATTTTGTATGAGATCAAGTATCAAAAGTCTTGTACAATTAAAAAGACCAATAAAATAAACTATTAAGTTCTAAAATCCAACTCTATTCTCTTTCTTTTCTTTTCTCTCTTTTTCCTCCGTTTTACAGGAATAGAAAGAAAACTCAAATAGGGGTTTTGGGCTTTGGCATGTCCATAAGATGAATTTTTTCGTTTCTTTTCTCTTCTTAAAAGACGTAAAATGCCTGTAGAAAATTGAAAGAAAAAAACAAAAATTTAAGTATCGATCCATAGTATATGGGTTTCGTGCTCAAACCACATTAATCGCATGAATTGTACGATTTGAATCTCAAATCGCAATCTAAATCACAAATCGAATGAGATTTCACCAGCGATTTGGATTGTTTTGTCCGGGATTGGATTCAAATTATAGAATTTGAATATCAAATTACAAGGATTTAACAACCATATTATGGGCATTGTAATAAAAAAACGCCGTTTTCTAAAATAAAAAAATGCGTTTTATTTGCGAATTTTGGAGTTGCCGAATGATTCTGCGATTAAATTATGAATTTAAGAAAAAAAAAAAAAAAAAAAAAACGGCGTTTTTCCGAATTATTCGTGTTTTTTGTGAATTATTCACGTTTTTTTCGAATTATTCCTGAATTTCGCGAATTATTCAAAAAAATTACTTTTTTTAAAATATTTTAATCAAATTGTTTAGTATATTTTTGTAATTATTAATTTACTTTTTATTTTGTTTTTGAATTTTTCCCGAATTTTTTCGAATTTTCCGAGCTTGATCCCTGCCGAATTATTCCCGAACCCCGATTTTGTCGCTATGATTATGGGCAACTATACATTAGACTTTACCTTACACGAGATATGTATGGAGAATTAGGTGTCTTAGGTTATATTCCAACGATACTTGCTCAGGTTCTACATCCTAGGTTGTAGACTCAGGTCTATCCCTTCCTTTTAGTGCCACATACATAGCCCTCTTTGACCACTGAATGAGACTCGGAAGAAGTGAGCTTCTTGAGAAGTGATCATGAGAAGAGAACATCCCATCCTATACATAGTTTCCCTGCAACAATGCTTTGTACAACCTTTCCCACTGATTAGTTAATTTGCTTAAAGACTCTTCTTTGAACCTTTTTTTTCCCATTACAAACATACATCCCAACGCAGGGTTGGCTAGAACGTTGAGCTCCTTGACTTAAGTCTAGAATACATGTCAAAGCAGAATTCCATTTTTTTCTTCCTATTCTTTCCTTAATCTAATTGATGGGGTAGGCTGGTACAAAAGCACTCTCGTCCTTGGTAATTTTCTGTATTTGGCTTTGCATCCATGACTTTTGGGCATCCATCACATCCATGATTTTTTGTTTCTCACCATTTAACATTTCAAATAAGAAAGATGTTTCTACCTTCTTGATTCAGGATGAAATGTGGAGAATTTTTGCTGCTACTCATTGGACATGTAAATAGTAGGGAAAGGCCGCCTCCCATGGCAACCATACATGAAGACATAAGGCGACTCCTGGGTGAGAAATCTGCTTCGTTGATATGGGCTGCAAGTCAGTTCGGGTCAACCCTTGATCCAGAGCAGAGGCTGACAGCTCTACAGATCCAAGCCCGCAGGGTGCTGGAGTCATTGGATCTTTATTGAAACTACAGATCGGGAAGATTGTTTACGATACTGTTGATTTTCACATGGGCAGTCCCTTTTGTTGTCAGTCATTGTCCAAAGTCCATTTGGAGGCTTATGGAAGATCCAAACTGGCTGTGGCTAAATGGTGAGCAAATAGATATGCATTTGTTTGCATTAATAATCGTAACTTTTAAATTAAGATGGGGATTTTGCTGGCCCAGTCACAAATCTTCCAAAAACGCAACTGGGCCATACAAATGTCAAATAATCTATGACTTTTGCTTTTTAAACCATTAAAATAATAAAACATCTCCAAGTGTTAGGTCCATTTTGTGTCTATGAAAAAATTTGGAGTAAATGCGATTGGGGCTAGCAGTCCTCATTAAGATGGTGTGTCTCCCCCTTTTGGGGGTAGGTTTCGAGATCGAGTCTTGAAGGGTGCAATGATTGTTTTATCCACCCTCTGCCAAGTTTCAAGTGCTAGGCATTAACCCATTAACCTAGAACAGATTCTAACACCACTAACCAGGGTTGCACTTGCGCCCTACCGTATGACTTGAACCAAAAAAAAATTTGTATATACAGTAGAGAGAAGCAAAATGGATCTATCATGTTGCAATTGAGTTAGGTACCATTTGGGTAACCGATTTCATTTGCATTATCCAGAGTAGCATAGAACTTCTCTGTCCTTTCGTGGTATCTGTCCCAAGCAAGAAAGAAATCCAACTGCATCCTAGACGCTTTCGCATTCCTCTGTTCTAGATAATATACCCTGTTCTAGCGAGATCACTCCATTTCCCTCCATAACCATACAAATTTGCAAGCAGGACATAGTTTTCAGTATTATTTGGGTCCAACTCAATGAGTCGTTTTGCTGCAATTTCTCCCTGTGGAACCACACTCTACAGGGTCCGTGCATTCGGCTGAACCCGGCTGCTTGCATTCTATAAAGCAGCTCAAGGGCATGCTTGTCATGCTAACCCTCTTCTGAGAACCCACCAATTACTGCACTCGAATGATCAATATTGTGTTTCAAATTACCCCATTAGCACGTATTTTTCCAGAAACTCCAATGCCTCAACCATCCCATTATCACAGAATTCCATGAAACACGACTTCTTTCAGGCATCTCAGTTAAACATTCAAACTTTTAACATTTACCATATATATCTATAAGCATTACCCACAGAAACATAAATAGACATATTCTTATCAATCCTAGTCGTTGCAGAGGTCTCATATAGAAGATATCTTAGATCATCTTCGTCAATGGATTTGGTCAGCAATTTATTAGCCCTAGCCTAGATCGTGCTGCGAGTAGGCAATGAATGAAATTATGGTACCTGACTTACGTTATTTGTCAGCGCAAGTGTTAGTATTTGGGCTGAGTGGGCCTGGCACCACATCATCTATTCCATCCGAGTTCTCTTTATCTGAGACTTGATTGACTTGATTCCAGGACCTCCCTCAAGGAGAGATATACCTTTGCCAAATTGAAAACGCAACCTAGCTGAATTTGACATTATTGAAGTTAAAACTAAATATAATGGGTAGCAATGGGCCTATTCTATTCATATCTGAGGTCAGTATTGGAAATTTCAAACTAAAAGGGGTTTAGTTTTGCCAACTTTGTTCCTTAACAGAAACTATGCAACTCAAAGAAAAATGCAGAGTTTTTTTTTTCTTGTTCCAATTGTTGCAGAGCTAAGCTGTTGGATTGCTTAATAATAATTTTATTTTATTTTGTTCTTACTGTTGCTAACCTCTTCAACATAGATAGTAGGTTAGCATTGTCCCCACGTTTTGTTTTACTTAAATTTCTCTTAAGCTCTCTTATGAGATTGTGAGAGAAAGAGAGAGAGAGAGAGAGAGAGAGAGTTGTGCACCTCTGTCCTCTGAGTATGTAATTTTTGCGTGGGCAAGCAATGGACCGTATAGCCCACAAAAGCCTCTAGTAAACAGTCTATTCTTTTTTTAAAATTACAAAAGACAAGCCAAGCCCAAGCCCGGCTCATCAACGCTAATTGTTGTAAGGAAAATAATCACCTCCTCGGTTGGTGATGCGAGGAGGGGCATCTCCGCTCCCATTTTCTTGCCATGTGTCTTCCCCCTTCTGACCTCATTTAACTGTGGTTAAGATTCATCCGCCCTTAGGGTTCTCACCCATCTACCCTTGGTTTTTAGAAAAATGAAATAAAATTTTTTAACTAACTGATTAAAATAATTAATCCGAGTTAATGGGAGTTGAAGGGTCGGCCATGTGAGAGCGAGGAAGAATAGTCCCCTCCTCGCCGGCGAGGGGACTATTGCTCTTGTTGTAAATATGGAAAAGTGGTGTTAAAAAACAATAAAGGCCTGCAATTTGCTCCAATATTGTTTTTATAACTTGATAGGTTAGTCTGACCAGACGAAAAGGATACAAAAGACCAAGGGCATCATTTGGAACTTTGTATGCGGCTGTATTTTAATTACAGGGATGTCTTATACTATGGATCTCAGGCCCATCATTATCCGTTAATTCATCAATTTAGTGATGCATATGGAGGGCTATCATTTGGTTCACACATTTGAAGAATTCTTAATTGTCAATATAAACTTGGGGAAAATACATTTACACCCACAGAGGTTTGACGAAAGACAAAAATACACATACACCCCTCACTTCTTAGAAAATACATTAAGCACCTTTCCTTTTCAAATTAATGACACTTACACCCCTTTTTTCAGTTGACCGTCAGTCAGCTCACCACCTGCTGATGTCATGCAATAAAGTCCATAAATTTAAAATTACCCCTCAAATCATTTTGGAAAAAGTACATTTACACCCATGAGGTTTGACGAAAATACACATAGACCCCCTCGGTTTTCAGAAAATACATTAAGGACTTTACAAATCCAATAGACTAAAAATAGAATCGTGAACCTGAACTGAAGTGTCATCACTGAAACTGCATACTCTTCTAATATCAATTAAGAAAAAAAGAGAAGTGAAAACTATAATTGAAAAGGTAAAGCTGGAGCCCAAAAACTATATACAAGAAATGACCATCTATGAGATCAGAACCATAATTCAAATAAATTTTGCTAAGAGATTATCTCAAAATCCAGTTCATCCTACACTTTCTGCTCATGTTAGATCTTGACTTCTTGCATGGACTCTGTCAATTCCTATATACCACACACTCAGATTACTAACATATCATCCACCTTATACCAGGATGAGTCCATATGGCCTGCATTGGACCTTGAGCCCATTAATCTTCCATCTCTCCATCGATGGCATGATAGACCTCTTATTATTTTCGAGGGTAGAACTCATCTACTTCTGTCCTCCATCTCTCCATTGAATGCCTAGTAGGCCTAAAAAGAATAGGAGGAGAGAAGCAAAAAAGATCAGTAAATGATATCCTCTAGCACAAAAAGCCAAAAAAAATAATGTTTTTGACTGCCAATCTAATAATTACCGGGACTTGAAAACTTTCAGTGATCAATCCAATTTTCGAGCTCAATTTTAACAGCACATGATGAGAAATGCTAGCCCCATGCAACTTTTAAAATTTTCATTATGGCTCTAACATATGTCATTACTTTTCTTATTCTTTGAAAAAAAAATGTTTTTTAAACTTATTGAAGGGATATCAATGACAAGAATTTTATCCACAGTGAAAGTTTAAATTTAAAAAAAAAATCTGTATTTAGAACTAGCACACTTCTATCAAGATTTGTACTCTCGATTCTAAATATTTGAAATAAGGCATTGATGATGATTATTATAAGTTATAAGATAGTTAAATTGGTGGGCCACAACCTGAATGAGAGTAAGAGGATGATAAGCTTTAAGCTTTCAATGCAGACGACAAACACCAGTGTTGTTAGAACTGGACCGGACCGGTCGGTCAAACCGTTGGAACCAAAACCGGCCCTCACATTAGTTCCCAAAACCCTTAAAACCAGTACTCTTTAAGAACCAGTCAAAACTGAGCAGAACCAATTGGAAACCTGAAAAATTGGAATTTTTTTTTTTTTGTAAAAAAGTACATGATCAAACCGGACCGGTTGAACCGGGAACCGGCCACTCTATCAGTTCGATGCCCGGTCCGGTTCTGACCACACTGACAAACACTACTCAAAGTAGACAAGAGATAGCCCATGTTACAAGTTGGCCTGAATAAGAGCCTAACACCCTTTTTTACCGCCAATGAGATATTTGAAATAAGGCATTGATGATGATTATTATGAATTATAAGATAGTTAAATTGGTGGGCCACAACCCGAATGAGAATAAGAGGATGATAAGCCTTAAGCTTTCAATGTAGACGACAAACACCAGTGTTGTCAGAATCGGATCGAACCGGTTTGTCGAACCGGTGGAACCGGAATCGACCCTCTTGCCGATTCCCAAAACCCTAAAAACCGATACTCTTTAAGAACCAATCAAAATCGACCAAAACCAGTAAAACCGGTTGGAAAACAAGAAAAATGGATTTTTTATTTTGTAAAAGGTACATGGTTGAACCGGTGGAACGGACCGGCCACTCTACCGGTTCGATGCCCAGTGCGGTTCTAATCACACTGACAAACACTACACAAAGTAGACGAGAGATAGGCCACGTTACAAGTTGGCCTGAATAACAGCCTAACACCCTTTTTACTGCCAAAGAGATATTTTGGGAGGGGAAATGCTTTTGAGACCGCAAGAGGGCCGAGACCACTGAGACCGTGCACAGATGCACGGGATTTTAGGTGGGGCCCACCATGTGAATGAGGGCCCCACCTGAAATACCTTGCATTCGTGCAAGGTCTCGGTGGTCTCGGCCCTTTCACGGTCTCAGTAGCAAAGTCCGGTTGGGAAAGATGAAAAGAGAAATATTCCAAAGATAGCACAAGTCATGACAAATCCACCGTCTCTCTTTTGCAATCTTAAATCTAATCCGATCAAATCAAATGGACGGTTCGATTGCTCTTTCTCTTCATCACTAGGTTCTTTGTTTTCTGATTTGTGGCAGAAATCCAGGGTTTCTCCTCCCCACAGCTCTCACTGTCTCTCGCGAGAAATCTTCAGAGCTTCTCCTTCGATCTCCTTAAAGGTCACACTCTTTTGATTTCGCTGATCGATCTGTTTCCATTCATACTTTATTTCTTTCTTAATTATGAGAAATTGATCGTGAAATCTGAAAATTTGATTGTTTGGGTTTCAAAGTTTCCATTTTTCATGTTTAAATATCTTGATTGGAATCCCTAGAGGCTCAAAGAAGTGGAAGTTAATATCTTTTTTGGTACTAGAAATGTTTGTGGGGTCTTTTTTTACTGAACTGTGGAAGTCGTAATTGATCGAAAAGAGGAGAGAATCACCAAAGTAGGAGCTAAATTTGAAACCCCTTTAGTCGTTTTGTTGTTAAAGAATCACAAGTTTAAAATTGATAACTAAGGTGGCATTTAGATTGGATTTTATTAGCCAAAAATCAATTCTGATAAAATTGATTTTGTAAAATTAATTGTCAAGTAATCAAAATTTCAAATTATAGTGTTTGGGGAATACGAAGATGAACACTATTATTTGAAAAAATTAATTATTTGACAATTTATTTTATCAGAATTGATTTTTAGCTAATAAAATCCAATCCAAACGCCCCATAAGCTTTTAATGAATTACTTGTAGAAAACTGTTCCCATTCGAATAATATAGAAAAGTTGGTGAAGGAGAAGAAAATGAAGAAAGACTACATAACAAATTATGTCTCGAATTGTGATTCTTGCAATTGAGTTTCTAATGTTTATTGTAATATTACATGACAAAAGTACATTTACAATTTTTTCAAAACCATAACTTGGGAGCTAAAATAGACTTTAGTTCAATGATTTGTGTATGATAAAGCACTCCTCCTGAAGCTGGTTTGTTTGTGCGTATATGTCAATCATACTCAGTTTGCTCAGAAGATTGTGAAATGTATTTACCTATTTGGCTTCTGTGGAAAATGAGCTTGCAGATCATGTAACATTGCATAGGAGTGTTTATCTCTTTAACCAACACATTCTATGTCATCAAGTGATACTCAACTCCTATATGCTTTATTATCTCATGCATCAGAAACAATTTGAATCATGCCCCAATTTTTCCTTCCATTAGGAGTTAAAGATTTCATTCCTGAAGTGCATATATTAGTAGGTTGTCGAGAGCTGAGCCAGCTCATGAACGGAGCCTGAAGTCTAGCTTGTTTAGCAAAACATGTTTGAGCTGAACTAGAGTGGCCTTTTACACTTGCAGCTTGCAGGCTTTGGGCTTAAATCCTCCCAAGGTTACACTGGTTAGAGGTGGACTTGATCTGAGCCGAGTCTAGACAAGCCCGAGCCTGATTGATTGACATAATATATCTAAAATTTTCTACACAGTCATGTTATAATGATGGAAATGATTTGATTTGGCGAACATCAGTTAATAGAAGAATGAGGTAGTTGAACTGCAATAGAATTGGATGATTGGTACTTAAGTTCCATTGAAATAAACTAAGGTAGCCCCTGTGTCTTAGTTGATTAATCTCCAATAGGGATGTGTCTTGCGTAGTTCTTTTACGGTAAAATGGTTTGGTAGAACCAATGCTACCATTATTTATCCTCTACGAGGGTATAACGACGTTGTTTGATATTCATTTACTAAAGTTTATCTTGCAATAGTCACAATCCTTGTATTAACCGATCAAAAAAAAAATATCCCTTGCCTTTTGTTAAAGGGGGAGGGGATGATGATTAGATGTAGCCAAGAATATATCAGTTCAAAAGCGTTTCAAAGGACAGAACTGAGGACATACATAAGAGCATGCTCTTTTACCATTGTCCTGGATGGAGAAATGGCGATTTTCCTGCTCAATGTAAATGATTTAAGTAGATTTATTGGCACTCCAGTTTGGGATAGTTGCTACCTATTTTGATGTGTTCTGAACAAAATTAAGAAATACCCCGGGCTGCTGATTCACTATTAGAGACATAGTACTAAAACTTGGCGAGTTGACTCGAAACTCGGTCGAGTCAACTCGACTCGGCTGGGTTTCGAGTCAACTTGCTTGAAAAACTCGATTTTGAATAATCGGAGAAAACTTGGACGAGTCACAGGCCGAGTTGGGTCGGTTTATTGACTCAACTTGACTCGGGTGATTCTTTAACGAGACACAAATATAATTTTTAAAATAAAGAAAAAACCTTTTATAAGCTGATTTCGTTGATTTCAAGAGGTTGCATGATGAATTTTTTTCACTAAAGTATTCACGATGACTTGTATTACTCATTTCACAGTCATCATAGCACGGTGGCTGCCTTCCATAACCATCATATCATGGTCTACAACAAATCCAAATGGGTAGGCCGGAACAGGGTAGGCCTATCTTGTCCGTTATTAACAGATTAACAACGGATCATTTTCTGTTTTACAAGAACAAAACCATAACATAACCTAGTCTTGAAGAAAAAGGCCCCAGAAGAATTTGTTTGTATAGCCTCGCTGAAAAAAAAAATGAAATTATTGCCACAAATTGTTAGACACTTATTTTGTTTGTTAGTGGTAGTGGTGCTTAAGTTTGGGGTTGTTTAATATCTATCATGGATGCTAGTTATTTGATAATACCCTTGTTGAAATATTAGAATTTTATTTTATTTTTTTATCTAGAGTTTTATAATACACACACACTAGTTTTATAATTACTAGTAAAAGTGCACATCATTTTTTTTAAAAATTATTAAGTTTATCCGTTCTTTCATATAAGATGCACATCTAAGACAAGTATACATGTTTAAGGTGTTTTTTCTTAACCTAATGTTTTAAAAATAATCTAAGAATTAAATGAGATTATTCATTACTACGATCATAATCATAAGTACTAAAAAAAACGCATTAATTTCAATAGGAAAATGAAAATTGGAACACAGGGTCCTCTTCCAAACTGACCACCAATTGCAATATATATATACTAGCAAACACCCTGTGTGATGCACGGGAAATAAAAAAAAGAGAAATGTTAACTATTAATTGCCTCATAAAAAGGGTAAATTAAAGTCAAAATTACTTGACTATTTTCCCTTAGGCTATAGAGTGATTTCAATTTTTAAGGAATAAGTTAATAAAGTAAATAAATGAATGAATAGGGAGAAGAGATACAGTAGATTCTCAAATACACAGAGAAACCAATATCTTTGGGGATGATGTCAATCAGAAACTTTCTTTTCATCCTCTTTTCGTCTGATCCAAGTTTATAACTTCTTTTTCCATGACATGTGACAGTTGGACAAACTATGATGATATAGATATCTGCTGCTCGACGAAACTGACAATCTAGATCAGCATATAATCAGATTATATATAGCTGCAGAATATTGTAATTTTGTTCTACTTAAACACTCAGAAAATGATCACAAAGAGGATTTCATGCACCATTATTTGCATAGGGAATTTCTCAAGGACATTGGAACAGAAATAATAGCAGAATATAATGCATACCAACTTCACCTAATTCAACTTGAATCCGAGATCAAATTTTATTTCTTACATTATGATTCTTTTGTGGCTCTGCTCCCTCTTCAGATATAATTAGGTATGGGCTATTCTTCTATTAATTTGTTCCTATATCTATATAAAGTTCCTCAATACAAAAAAAAAAAAAAAGTGTAAAAAATACTCTAGTCAGGGTGATCAATCTGTTTTTTCTTTATTTGGACCATTCTGTGTTTTAAATTTTGATAGGGTGCGGATTAGTTGAGGTTTTTTTTTTTTTTACAAATTCTTGTGTAAGAGGGTAATTGTTTCTTTTTCACCTTTTTTTTTTTAAAACTCTTTTTTCTGGTGTGGCATATTGATTTCCTGGCATGGCATATAATTGCAGGGTCTTCACAAGAATAGCGTGCTCACCTGTATGAGATTCTTAGTTTTGGAGGATTGATATGCTGTTCATGGAAAGTTTTGTTTTACATCTAAAGTTGAAATGCCAATATGCTTTGGATACCTTTGCCATGAAAATACCTTACCAATGTGGTCTTTGGTTATTGGAGTTAAACCCTACCTTACCAATTTTTTTCAACCTAGTCTCTTTTTTAAAATTTTAATCTGGGATGATTCCTGCAGAACCCTTATGCAAACAAAATAATTATATGATACCAGAGTCTCTAGTGGGTCTTTATTCAAACAACCTATCAGCATCTCCGGTATGACCTATTTTCATATGCACTATAAAGAAAAAAAATTACAAAAACAAAAGAAGAACCCAATTGTGATAATCATTCATCTGCCATCTAGTTTGAACATTTCTGCAAAAAAAAACATCCTAAACAACTCTACACATTTCTTTAAAATCTAAGCTAGATTCTTTTAATTAGATTTACTCTTACTCCCTCTACAATTGAATCATTAAGGAATTTTTTTTTAGCAGTGATTAGCGGATTGCCGTTTGACCCTCGTGTCCACGTGTCCCTTTTAACCTCCTATTAACTATGGTTAAGCTTAACTAAATGAAGAAATGGTTGTTGTAATTATATTTTCTAAAAACTAAGTATGGAAGGATAAACCCCTCGTGTGAGTGAAAATGAACCACAGTTACGTAATGGTTAAAAAAGGAGGCGTGGATCAATGAGGACAGGAATCCCGATCAATCTGTTTACAGTTTCCATTTTTTTTACTCTTTAGTGAGTCCTATTCCTTGGTGGTTTCTGGTTAATGTAACTAAAGTGAAATATCCTAATTGGGCCACAAAATAAGATAAATAACTTCTGTATTTTAGGGAATTAAGTTATGGATCCACATAATCTCAAATTGAAATTAATGAGAATCAAATTTCTAACAATTCATATATATGATGGAGAGGAGCACTCGCAATTGAAACCTTTGCAAACAAAGGCGTCCAAAATAATTTAATGATTAATGAATTCTTAGTGAGAGTAGAAGGACACACAAAGAGCAATAATATCACCGGATAAAAAAAGAGCGTTAAGTTTGCAAAACTTGCAAACAGAGGCTTATGAAATAATTTATTGATTACTGAATCCGTAGCAAGAGTAGTAGGAGGCACACAGAACAATTGTATTATTGGATACAAACAGAGCAACTAACCATGATTGGGAGCAAGATGCCTGGTTTGAATGAAGTAGGCCGTTTGTGGGTGCTATTTGCTTGATTTTGTTGGAGAGCACGAGTAATAAAGACCGGCAACCTCACTGGATGAAGAACGATCGAATAACCTGTAGTGATGGAGAGTGCATTGTTATGGCAAAAGAAAAACGGTGATGATTGCAGATGGAAAGCATTTTTTCTTTACTCGAAAAGAAAAACAGATGATTTGGAGAGATCCAATTAGAGCCAAATTGGGGAGAGTAACCTATGTGGGTGTTGCCCCTTTATGCAAGGAGATCTACATCTCTTACTGAATGGATGGAGAATGTTATTTAGAAAGAAGAAGAAGTAGAGTGCTGATTCCGGTGGAAGAACATATACTTGTTCTGTGAAGAAAAGGGTCGCCATGATTCGTAAAGTAATTTATGATGGTTTGGGAAAAGCAATTTTTTTTTTGAATTGCAGAAATAGACGTGGCATGTAAGGGACAAGGTGAAAATCCTACCTGACAGAAGGAGAAGGGCAGAAAACATTCTGGCATAGTATTAGCCATTAGGTAATATATATAGTGAAAAACACGTGTCTTTCACTTAATGGAAGACAATAACACATGTTTTACTTTTAAAGAAAGTGAGTTTGAAAGTAAGTTTAGCTAGCATTGCTCTTTTTTAAAATAAAAAATTAGCAACATTACCCACAAAACAAATTCTCAAAGGATAAATAATCTCTCTCTAATTTTTTTTGTAATAGTTCTTTCTTGAATTATTTAGTGTGTATAATATGGACAATGCTAGCAACACTTTCTTTCAAACTCATTTTTTTTATAAGTAAGACGTGTTATTGTCTTCCATTAAGTGAATACACGTGTTTTTTCACTATATATATATATGTCAACTTCTATCTTTTTTCTTTTCATGCTTTGAAAGAGGGAGCTCACCATATTTGCTAGAAAGCGAAGGAAGGAAAGGCGAGCGGGTCATTTCCCATCGGCTTTCGGGTAATGGTGCGGTTCAGTCAGTGAAAGTCACCTCGTGGGCTCTAAACGTAAACTCTGCTCGTGCGACACGTGTTTTCCACTAATACTCTCTCCAATAAAAAAAATAGTGAGTCTCGAAAGAAAGTGATGCTAGCATTATCTAAAAAAAGCCAATTGTGTTCTTGGATGGAGTTGTAGTTTTGATGTTGCTGTTATCATCCTAATGGGCAATGTGAAAAATAGAGCAGTGTTATAAATCTCATTCTCGGGTTTTTATTAGCTGGACATTTTCAAATCTGATTTTTTTCTACGTATTTCTCGCTTAAATCTCAAGAATGATTAAAAAAATATATTGGAATTACAAAAAATAGTAATAAATATCACCAAGCTATAAATTCATAAAACCAACAACATTGTGTATTTCTCATGATACTTTTAAAATCTCGGTTAAATATCGGCTAAATCTCGCGATATATACGAGATAAAAAGGGAATTATATTTCTCGCGAGATTTTTAAAATATCGTGATAAAAACAGAGTTTTAAACTTCAGATGTTTTTCTCGGTTCTTCCCGGGAGAAATTGAGTATTTCTCGGGAGATTTATAACAGTGAGCGAACCCACATACTATTAAAATTTTCCAATAAGGAAAGCAGTTTGGTGGGGTTTATCGGCACACGTGCCATCGTTGATGACATGTATGGGCCCCCTTTCCATGATGCCATGATGATTTGATGTAGAGTCAGCGGTGCAATGTATTAGTTAATGGCAATATTGAAAAATAGTTAAGAGTGTATTGTCTTCGTCAAAATCTAGACTCTGCAAAAAAAACAATTCATGTGTTTTTTTTAGCATGAAGTGTGAAATCAAATTAAGTTTTCAAAATTATGACCAACAGGGCTGGCATATTATCTTGCTTCTCTTTGTCAATGATTTATTGATTTGTTTTTTTTACTTTTTGTTTTCCTATATATCTAAACAGAATCATCTCCGAAGATGCTTCTGATTTCCGAATATAGGTATTTGAGGATGTAATCCTCCTTTGTTTGGTAAAGTCAGGCGGGAGTCGGACCAACCCTAGCTTACCCACTAAAAAATAAAAATGAAAACAAAAACAATGATCGACATATTAATTGATCTTCTATAAATAAATAAAATAAACATATTGATTGATGAGTATTGCATTGCAAAGATAAGGTTGTATGCCTACCCACTACAAGGGAAAATAATACTGATTAGTGGATTGAAACAAAGTTGCAACATTGTGTATAAACACACCTAAATTTGGCAAGGGAGACTGCCCATCTCTAACATTGAAAAGAAAGCTCCACTCTCCATTGAAAAGAACTTTATTAATAATACTGATTAGTGGATTGAAACAAAGTTGCAACATTGTTTAGAAACACACTTAAATTTGGCAAGGGAGACCGCCCATCTCTACCATTGAAAAGAACTTTATTAATAATAGTGTGATGCCCCGAACCCGCGCCTTAGGGAATCATGTTCCGAGACGTGCGTCCGGTCGTCATTACCACGCAGTGGAAGACTTTACTCGTGTAAATGCGAGAATTTTCAACTTTTCTTATGAGCTTACATAAGCAATAACAACAAGTCATCACAATAACCCATCATAAGCAAATGTGTTACCTCACTTGCTAAAGTAACCTTTATTTTTGGCGTCACTAATGCACCGGTACACTTTTCAAAATCTATTAAGCGTAGTTCCTTGCCAATTGACAACTGCTTCAGAATCTGAAGATATAAAGTGAGGGGTGAGCTATAGAGCCCAGCAAAATCCACTGTCCAACTAGACTATTTTCCACATAGTAACATCCATCAATAACGATAGTCTTATAGTTCAATTCTTATATCATAATAATATGCAGAATAATAATATCATAATCCATGACCCCAGGTTACTCAGGGCTATTTCACCTTATGTCGAGATTCCCGACCTCTAATTGTCAAGTTTA
Organism: Tetracentron sinense; assembly: GCA_015143295.1. NCBI lineage: Eukaryota > Viridiplantae > Streptophyta > Magnoliopsida > Trochodendrales > Trochodendraceae > Tetracentron > Tetracentron sinense. The sequence goes on from CM026551.1 coordinate 31,144,726, forward strand.
TCCAATCATTGTCAACAATACCAGGTTACCATTCTAGATAACCACTCACGCTTTATCCTTGAGTCTGTAGACTCGATTGACTGGGCCTTCGCTTGTGTACAACTTTTACCCTTGAGTTCGTAGACTCAATTATTAATCAACCGGGCCTACACTCATTCAAACCACACCTTGAGTCCTGAAACTCAATATATAATTCGGGCCTTCACCTGTTAGAATCAACACAAATCATCTGATCTTGGCCAATGCGGGGAACCTATCTTCACGACCTTTTTAATTCGAGACAACACATACCTTCCTGATTTCAGTCATTGTGGGAGAACTCTCCCTCACAACATATCTATCAAGAATAACACGTACTTACCTAACTCGGTCACTGTGGAGAACTTGCCCTCACGACATATTTATCATGGAACAATACACACCCATCTGATCTCAGTCACCGTGTCATGATATATCTATCAGGAATACCTGATCTCAGTCACTGTGGCACGACATATCTATCAGAGAACAATACACACCCACCTGATCTCAGTCATTGTGTCACGACATATCTATCAGAAATACCTGATCTAAGTCACTGTGGCACGACATATCTATCAGGGAACAATACACACCCACCTGATCTTAGTCACTGTGTCACGACATCTCTATCAGGAATATATGATCTCAGTCGCTGTGGCACGACATATCTATCAGGGAACATATCTATCAGGGAACAATACACACTCAACTAATCTCAGTCACTATGTCACGACATATCTATCAGGAATACCTGATCTAAGTCACTGTGGCACGACATATCTATCAGGGAACAATACACACCCACCTGATCTCAGTCACCGTGTCACAACATATCTATTAGGAATACCTAATCTCAGTCACTGTGGCACGACATATCTATCAGGGAACAATACACACCCACCGCCTCCCCTGACCTAGTTAAAGAGGATCTATGGACAACATTCCACCCACTCTTGACTATTAGTCACATACCTAGTCAAAGAAGATCTATGGATATTATTCCACTCACTTCCGACTATCAATCACAGAGGACTAAGTAACATCACCACTCCTGACCAAGTCAAAGAGGATCTATGGATATTAATCCACCCACTCGCGACTATCAGTCGTGGAGGAACCAAACAAACACCACCACTCCTGACCTAGTCAAAGAGGATCTATGAATAATAATCCACCCACTCTTGACTATTAGTCGTGGAGGACTAAATAACATCATCACTCCTGACCTAGTCAAGCGGATCTATGGATATTAATCCACCCACTCCCGACTATCAGTTACAGAGGAACCAAATAAACACCACCACTCCTGACCTAGTTAAAGAGGATCTTTGGATATTAATCCACCCACTCCTGACTATCAGTCACGAAGGAACTATTACTAACATCCAACACAGGTTAGGTTTTCTAACCATAAAAAATCCTCAATTATTCAAGCCTTACTTGAATAATTGAACCGGTTGGGCTTCACTCCCGTGGGCCAATTTTGACAGTATACCGTTCTAATGGGGAACATTATCCGGCCGATGAACCATTCTATCGCCTTTTAGGTGTCCAATAACATCACATCATGCAAGAGTCGTTCCGATAGGGAACATATCCGGGCCGATGGATTCGTCCATTGCCTTACAACATTCAAATAAAATCACATCACACAAGGTTGCTTCAATAGGGAACATATCTGGGCCTATGCGTCCATCCATCTAAAAAATTTCAAACAATCATTTCGTCACCCAAGGGTGACATCATAACGCACAAAGGATCCAAATCGGGCTTCCCGGAGGGTCCGAGCACAGAAGGGATCAAAATCCCCAAACGTACGTACTTGCAATCGATTGCCAGTGTTGGGCGATCTATTGCCTAGGCTTCTGCATGTTGGCAATCAATCGCCCATACAGGGAGATCGATTGCCTAACCTCTGTCGACCTAAATTCCAAGCTTTTCAGCCTGGAACCAAGGGCTACGCCTCTTTACTCGATTCCAATCCATTCCATACACATACACCGGGTCTCCGACCCTTTTTCATCCACACCATGCACAATCAAACCATTCCACATACAAAAATAGTGTAAATAGGGAAAAATAGAAGAAAGGAAAAGTGATTTTTACCTCCTACACGCACAAGGAAGTCCCAGGTGGTAAAATGGATGTTGTTAATGCGTCCGGGTTGTCGAAGAACCCTAGGGTAGACCTTCTCTCTCTACCCTCTCTCTAATCTCTCTCTACACGCAAATCTAGGCTCCGAGTGGTGAAACAGACGTTGCCAATGCGTCCGGGATGTCGAAGAACCTTAAGGTAGACCTTCTCTTCTTTCTCTCTCTTCTCTTCTTTTCTCTCTACTTTCTCTCCTCAATTTCTCTCTAGAAATTCCCAAGCAAGGGTTCGGCTCTCTTTCACGAAATGGAGAAAATGAGGGGTTGGATCCCCTTTATATAGAGGAGGAAAGGGGGTGAGTCACCTTGTGAGGTGTCCCGCCATGATGTCATCGATGACATCAACGTGTGATGTCATCACACTAACTCGTTGATCGATTTCCCACTTTTTCACACGTACGGCTTCCGTAACTCCACGAAACGACGTGCGATGGTAACAAAATGACAAGTGACTGAACGAGGGGCAGTCTGACACCCGTTGTGCGAATTTTGGGGAAAAATGTTGAGTTTTGACAGTAACACCTAAGCCCGGAAGAAAATTGCAAAACCCACAAATTTTCTAATTTTGGACACTAAACACATCGCGGTTTCGTAGTTTAAGCTGCAATAAAGCCGAGACGACAGACAATCGTCTAGATAGCCAACCAACACGCGGTGTGTGAGTTTCGAAGATTTCTATTGGGGAAATTGATAAATATTGAGTACCGACTGAATTTCAAAACTCGCAGATTTACTAGTTTTCTTACGTACGAGGCCCTTGTGGTTTCACAAATCGATACGTGACGGAACCGGCATGATAGGTAATCGTCCCGATAGCAGACTGGTACGCCGTGTGCGATTTTAGAGGGAAAATGCTGAATTTTATCGGTTTAACATAATCCCGGACAAAAACTCAATTTCCACAAATTTATCAAACACTTATCTAGTGGTAATTAATTTTAGTAAAATTCATCCCAATTAAGGACCAATAATTCCAAGATTTTATTATATTAAAATTCCGGGTCGTTACAAATAAAACCACATGCGTTTATTTATATAAAAGAAATTCTAAGATAATAAGGAAACTTACAAACTCTCCTAATCTAAAGTAACTTAAACACACTATAACTCTCCTACAGTCCTACCAACGAATTTTGGTCTACTTATTATAATTTAATTAGACTTTTAATAGAAAGTTGGTATTAAGTAGAACTCTAATTAAAATCCCACTACCTCATACGTTTTTTAAAGATTACATATTTTTAATTTTTAAAGATTAGTTATATTCTATGTTATTTATAAAATAAGGGTGTTTACGTCCAAGTAAAGTTTTGTGTACTCCTTGTACTTTTATTAGTAGAATGGTATATATATATATATCATAATAGTTAAAGGCATTGCCTATGCGATCAGGCGCTCTACTGGGTTCAGGCGACCGGCTGCCTCAGGCGCTCATTATTAAAAATCTGGTATATGTAATATTATTATTGTTTAAAGATATAAAATTTTATTTTATTTGAATATGATTGTTCGGTAAAAAAAAGAAGTGATTTTATGTACTTCTCATGTCTTTTACTATATAATATGTTAGGAGTTGTATATTTAACAAAAAAAGTTTGCAGATAGAAGAAAGAAGAGACGAATAATGTCAATGTCAAGTATGTTTCTCTCATGTTAACTTGTTCTCTCTCTCAATGGGTGGACCGATTGGTCTCTCTCCCTCTGTTTATGGGTGGACCATATAGTCCTTATTTGTTTTTTTTTCATAGTTGTTAAATTACAGTTAGCTCAGGTGACCCAATAACAAATTAAGATCCGTTAAATGCTCCAAAATCTTTCTAGGACCCTCAAAACTCTCATAAACTCATATTTAAAGGAGTTTTATAATTTAAATAAGTGCAGACCCTATAGTTATATATTTTACTTATCAATATTATTTTTATTACTTATCTTAAGTATAATTGAGAAAAAAAAAAGAAATGAGAGTAAGAGGCACGACATCTTACTCTCTCCTTCTTCTTTCTGCTATGTTCAGCGTCACATTTGACTATCGGGCTATTTTTCTACTTTTTATTCAATCTTATATTTTCCCTCTTTTCTCTCTTTCTTGTTGGGCTGTCTATTTTTTATTTCTCACAATCCCTCTCTCCCCTCTTTGTCATTGTAGACTTAATTTTTATTATAATTTTTTCCAACACTTGAAATCCCTCTTAATTATTCTTAAAACTATCTCTAACGACGATTTTATCAAAGTGCATCTTGATAATGGTGTAATTTATTTGAATGTAGGGTATCTTATAAAAGAAAATACATCATACATTAGGTATCATATTAGGGGGAATTTCTGCAACAAAGGCGACGCCTCGGGCACCTCAGGCTACCATTTCAGGCATCCATGGGGTCTGTTGCCTTAAGTTGCCTGGTCGCCTTGACAAGCATGATATATATATATATATATATATATATCTCCAAGTCTGCCAAGTCGAGTTTTTTTTTAGTCTTCCGAGTTACTCGACTCGGCTAACTTCCGAGTCTAGTCGAGTTTTTGAGTTTTTGAACACTGATTAGAAACAAGTTATTTACTTGTGTCGAGTCTTCAATACATATTCATAGTTTTGCCATGAAATCAGAACTTGCTTGTGTTGCATATAGTGTCCGTGAAGTATGCAAAAACAAAAAAACAGTTTCACATGAACAAAATAAGCAGATTGACATGCATTAAACAAATTTAGTTTCAAGATGAAGGGGGGACTTAAGGTCCACATAGGTCGTAAGGACCACTGTTTTATGGTCTTTATTATTTGTTTTTGAATCATTCTACTCTCCTTCTATGGTTATGGGTTCTCTCTCTCTCTCTTTTTCTCTCTAAATGTTTGTGTATGCGGGTGTGGGTGGATGGATGAACACTTTGTGGCTGCCAAAGAATTTGACTTTCTAATTTATCGCCTATTCAGATTGAATGATAAGGCTATTAAACTTCTAATACTTTGGAACTTATCAAGATTTATTATCTCCATCTAATCATCTATACATCAATCAGGAAAAGTCCCCTTTCAGTGGCATAGAGCATGAATCTTGTATTTTCTTTAACACATGGACAAAGCTGTGTGGATGGATGGATGAACACTTTGTGGCTGCCAAAGAATGACTTTCTAATTTATCACTTCTGTTCATTCAGATTGAATGATGATGCTATTAAACTTCTCATACATTGGAACTTACCAAGATTTATTATCTCCATCTATACATCATCAATCAGGAAAAGTACCCTTTCAGTGGCATAAAGCATGAATCCTGTATTTTCTTTAACACATGGACAAAACTGTGTGGATGGATGGATGAACACTTTGTGGCTGCCAAAGAATTTGACTTTCTAATTTATCACTTCTGTTCATTCAGATTGAATGATGATGCTATTAAACTTCTCATACATTGGAACTTACCAAGATTTATTATCTCCATCTATACATCAATCAGGGAAAGTACCCTTTCAGTGGCATAAAGCATGAATCTTGTATTTTCTTTAACACATGGACAAAGCTGTGTGGATGATGGATGAACACTTTGTGGCTGCCAAAGAATTTGACTTTCTAATTTATCACTTCTGTTCTTTTCGATTAAATGATGATGCTATTAAATTTCTCATACTTTGGAACTGACCAAGATTTATTATCTCCATCTATGCATCAATCAGGAGAAGTCCCCTTATAGTGGTATAAAGCATGAATCTTGTATTTTCTTTAACACATGGACAAAGCTGGAATAGCCAAGACCTACAAACTCGGTGATCGGAGTACTAGTGATATCATTGTTCGCTTGAGAAACAGTGAAGGAAGACCTGAATGGTTCTACTGTCACTCCTCCGTTCTTACAAAGAAGAGCAAGTTCTTTGCAGACCGGCTCTCAAGTCCTGACTGTAGTAACTGCATTGAAATTCACTGCACAGATTTTGAGTATGATCACCACGTTAAACTTTTGAGGCTTCTCTATCTCTCTGCAGATTCACTTTTGGACTCGTGGGACTCTGTCAGAAGTGTTCTTGATGTTCTTCAGCTAGCAGTTGCCTTACACTGCGAAGAGATCACTCAGAGCTGTGTCCAGTACTTGGAGGCAGTTCCTTGGGAGGATAAAGAAGAGGAAGAGATATTGAAAGTAGTCTCTGGGCTGGGTCCACTAGCCATGCCCATATTAGCCAGGATTCAACCTGTTGATATTATTGCTACGAAGAACGTTTTCCTCTCTGCCATACGCTTTGCCACGTCCACCACTGGACCGTGTCCTCCTTTCACTGATGAACTCAAAACTTCTGCTCAAGAACAGGTAGAATATATGCTAGTGGAAGATGAAGACATGCCGTTGGTCACAGCCAATGATGAAGTAAAATCCGAGGTAAAGATGGGTCTTGCCAAGATGTTCTCTATATTCGAGAAGGAACTGTGTTCTATGCTGTCAGAGTACCACCTGTCAGCTGAGGCAGGAGAGAAGAAAGTCTTGCAGAGTCTAGGGGACCTCGAGTGGATGTGTAACATACTCTCCAAGATGGATCTAATGAAGGATTTCGTTTCCAGCTGGGTCGAGATTTCCACTAATGTCTTGGGGGTAGTTCAAGACACAAAACTAGATTCCATCATGTGGGGTGTGAAAGTAAAACTAATAGAAGTTACTGGAAAGGTCTTGGATGCAGTAGGCTATGGCAATGTAATTCTTCCTGCCGCAGGACGGGTGCATTTGCTGAAGATATGGCTCCCGTATATTAGGAAAATGAAGCCTCTGCTAGATTTAAAGGGAAATGAGGAGATGGGTTTTCCATACAAGATGGATGACGACCTGTGCCAGAGCATTGAGGGGGCGATCATCTCGCTCGTGCTGGCATTGCCATCCAATGATCAAGCTGATATTCTGGCAGACTGGATGCAGACTGAGCAGATGACATATCCTGATCTGACTGAGGCTTTTGAGGTATGGTGTTATAGAACCAAGTCTGCAAAGAGAAGAGTGGTGGTGGGCTTGGACGGAGTTGGCAATCCCACCGTAAGTCTTTGATAATTCACATTTTTCTTCTAATACTATTTGGTCAAATGGGATGGAGAATATTGATCTCATTGCTGTATTATAACAGAATTGAGCTATGTTTCTACTCACTTCTTTCAGGGAATGTCAAGTCTTTTTTTTTTCCTGAACATTCATCCCTAAGCCCTGGTCCTAAACTTGCTATTTACCATTTACACCTGCCACGTGAAATTAGCGATTACAGAGGACCATGGTTCTGCATTGCAACTACAAGGTGGGTTCGATCTCAAATACATGCCCGAAGAAAAAATTGGGAATGATAGTGTCAATCCATCCCCATGGTTTGGCCAGTCTGTGCTCTCCATTCAAGATTCAAGATCAGTATGGACTGCAGATAATCTCCGACTAGTCTTGACATAGCATTTTCATTAAAAAAAATTTTGGAAGGTAAAAAAAAATGCTCCTATCTGATAAAATGCTGCTGGAGATGGATCTGCATTACGAAGGATGTGATCAGTAACATTCTAATGAAGGATTTAGGCCATTGGATCCCAAGATCAGTAACATTCTAATGAAGGATTTAGGCAATTGGATCCCCTTGTTGGGACTCAATGAGTGGTCACAATCTCTTTTGTTACCATTTGGACAGCATGACTGGCCGAGAATTTAAGGCAACTCATTCGAGGGTAGCAACTAGAAACAACTGAAGTCAAGTGGTTTGAGGATCATTATCTACAAAAATAAAAATAAAATTAAACATTACTTAAAAACAAAATAGAAGGAAAATTGAATTCGACAAACACCAAAACAATTCCAGCCTCCATGGCTTTGATCATGTTTCTCTCAAATGGCATTACTTCCATTAAAATTGACAGAACTGCAATGGTCGCACGACAGAATTCTTAATCTGGGTGATGCCTTTGGGCTTTCAGTTCTCTCTTGTGACCACCATCCATCACTCGGAAAATGGTTTTTGGGGGAATGGCAGCCTGAATTCTAGCTCGGTAACTATGTTTGGATTATGTATCATTGATGACAGGATCCTGTTAAGACTTCTAAATATTGTGGTCTCGCACTAATCACACTATTATAAACTATTGGTTAGCAAATATTTGTTTCAGTCACCTCGGCCGAATAGGTTCGCCATATGGGATTTAACTTGGGTCTTTCTGTACATTAATCTTGAATCAAATATACCTCTTAAACAAAAAAGGGACTTCTACGAAGAATTTTTTTTTATAAGGGCTTTATGATAATTAAAAAGAGTTAAATATATACTAAAGCTCTGGTTCAAGAAATAAACAAAGCACCTATTGTTAGTAGCAATCATCATATAGTGGTTAGTAATTGATTGTTAGTAATTGAGAGTGGAAGTACGAAACTCTTGCAAGACATCACTAATTGGGAATAGATGTGATGACCTGATCGGGCGTAATTGTATATAATTTCATACCTCAAAACTACATTTGTTAAGTTTTTAAATCCCTTTGTGTAACTAGATGCTTCTCTTGGTAGTGTTTTCCCTATTTCAGGTTTATAAGAACAAAATGAAGTAAATTTAAAGATTCATTGGAAATGAAGAAACTAGAAGAGTCTGAAACAAGCCAAAGACAGAAGAGTGGAAAAAGAGGCAAAAATGCAATACAGTCCAATCAATCGCCCAAGTCCAGCAAGTTCCGATTGATCGGAACTTACTCTCCGTTCGATCGGAGATCGTGTTTTGACCTTCTTGGTGCAGGGATCTAAAAAAGGGGAACCCTACTTAGAATTGGAGAGCCTATAAATAGAAGACCCTAAGGCGTTGCCTAGGGTTCGAAATTTGAGGGAAACTCATGAGGAGAATAGCATTGGGAGTATGGAGGAGTCTTCACCATTCATGGCGGCCACTCCTTCCACCATGAGCAACTAAGCTCTCATCTAGGGTTTCGATGAAACCCTAGCAAAGTAACTTTGATTTCTTTTGTTTCTTTTTAGGGTTTGATTATTTGTAATAGATTATTGCATAACTAGAGGGATGTCTTTAGCAACCGATTTTAATGTTTACATTCAATTTTAAGAAAATGATTCTTTGTCTTACGATTCATCGTCTTTTAGATTGAAATCTGTTCATATTTAATTTCCGTGATTTTATTTGGGGTAAATTACACTCACCTCCCTTGAGGTTTGGTGAAATTTAAGAAACCTCCCCTCTAGTTTCTGAAATTACATTGCCCTCCCCTCAACTTTGGTTGTCTGTAACAGAGACCCCCTTCCCTTAAGTTTACCGTTACTTTATGGATGGACTTTGACGATATCATCATTTAAACATTTTAAAATGTCTAAATCACCCTTTTTCATCACAAGGTTAGTTGATTCAATAAAATAAATGATAATTGGTTTCTAACCAAGGTTAATAATATCAACTTAAGGTTAATATATATTTCCAAAATCAAGTATATATATATTTCTAAAAACCAATATTAGATAGATGAACTCTAAGGGTGAGTGAATCTTAACCACAGTTAGTGGGTATTAAAAGGGACACATGGCGACTTATAGAGATCCTTTAACCATGGTTAAACATAATTAATCTAAGGTTAATATTTTTATTTTTTTCTTAAAAGCAAGGTTAGATGGATTAATCCTAGAGGTGAGTAAATCTTAAGCACAATTACTGGGTGTTAAAGGGGACACGTGACGGCTTGTAGAGCCCCCTTTAATTGTGGTTAAGCATAATCAACCTAAGGTTTTTTTCTTCTAAAAATCAAGGTTAAATGAATGAATCCTAGGGGTGAGTGAATTTTAACCATAGTTAGTGGGGGTTAAAGGGGACACATGGAGGCTTGTAGAGCTCCCTTTAATTGTGGTTAAGCATAAGCAACCTAAGGTTTTTTTTTTCTAAAAACCAAGGTTTAATGGATGAACCCTAGGGGTGAGTGAGTTTTAACCATAGTTAGTGGGTGTCAAAATGGACACGTGATGGCTTATAGAGATCCTTTAACCGTGGTTAAACATAATTAACCTAAGATTAATATTTTATTTTATTTTCTTATAACCAAGGTTAGATTAATGAATCCTAGGATGAGTGAATCTTAACCACAGTTAGTGGGGGTTAAAAGGGACACATGGTGGCTTGTAGAGCCCTCTTTAATTGCGGTTAAGCATAACCAATCTAAGGTTATTTTTTCCCTAAAACTAAGGTTAGATGGATAATCCCTAGAGGTGAGTAAATCTTAATCATAGTTAGTAGGTATTAAAAGAGACACGTGGCGGCTTGGGAGTTTATATTTTTCTTTGGTTGAGCTTTCAAACGGTAAAGAAGTGTTTCCTCAATCAAGTAATATAGGTAAAATGGGAAAATGTTAACTTTAGTTAACAGTGTTAATATTAAGCATCTGACGGGGGAGGGCAATGTAATTTCAGAAACTAGAGGGGAGGTTTATGAAATTTCACCAAACCTTAGGGGAGGTGAGTGTAATTTACCCTTTTATTTATGGATGTTATGTAATGGTGTTTATCATACAAGTACTTGAATACTAGGATGACCTATGCCTCGGAAAAACGAATCGTTGCCACAACCCTAGATTCTGATTACTTGATCTTCTTAATGATTAATTGAATCTTGTAGTTTCAATTTGTTGTAATTGAGTGCAAATAATTACTCCTAGACTGAATGTATTAAATCAAAGCTAGGAGGTTAGCGGTGGATTCAATACCCTAGGTTTCTCCATCCAAAATTTTAATCACTTTTATTTGTTTTGAATATTTAGAATACTTTTAGGACTGTTAATCACAAACCAAAGTCCATTTGTTCACTTTTAATTCAAAATCCATCTTTACATTTAAGTAATATAATCAGTGCAGTCTTCGTGGTTTGACACTCTCAATATTTGTTACTATTCTCCGCAACTAGTGTAGTTACGAGATAACGATCTTCATCGATCAACTTTTGGCGTTGTTGCCGGGGACTGCTGGTACGATTACATTGCTAAACTTTAAGGATTAAAAAAATATTTTGAATACTTTATAATAATCAAAGTGTAAATTTGACTTACCTTTGAACAATCTTTGTTTTGCACGTACTAATTCCATAGAAGAAGCGATGCTGTGCGGTTGAAGACTACTTGAAGTGCTTCAGAAATAGCGAAATCTGGCTGCAAAGCTCAGTAGATGATGAACCACTGTAAGTTTTTACTTATTTTTTAAGTAAAAATTTTGCAGTAGAGAATTAGTGTCTGTCAAACTTAGAAGTTTTCTTTTTAGGGTATATTCACGGTTGTCGATCTTGTGATCCTGAGTTGATTTCTATTGATTTAAAGTTAGAGAAAACAGAGCATCTTTCAAACTTCTACAAATCTCGAGAGATTTCATAACTTCATAATGGAAGGAGAAGCAGACCAAGTTTTGCCCAAAACTCTAAGGAGTATTTTACTCCGACCACATATACCTCACCGTCATGCATCCAGTTGCTAGACATAGCGGCAACTCATTACGAAATTAAGTCCAACATTATCCAAATGCTTCCATCTTATTATGGACTTAATAATAAGGACCCATATAAACATTTGGATGAGTTCTTAGAGATCTGCACCACCTTCAAGTTGCAGAACTTTACGGATGATGTTGTTAGGTTGCACCTCTTTCCTTTCTCTCTTAAAGACAAAGCCAAAGGTTGGCTTAATTTTTTGTAGGCCAATACTATTACAACATGGGTCCAGATGCAACAAAAATTTCTAAAAAAAATATTTTCCCATAGGAAAGACTAATCAGATTAGGCGAACCATCACAAGTTTTTATCAACTAGATCGTGAGCAATTCTTTGAGACCTGGGAAAGGTTGAAGGACCTTATCCGTAAGTGTCTGCATTATCAAGTACCAAAATGGAAACTCATCCAATGTTTTTATGACAGATTGACTTATCAAAATCATCAAATGGTCGATGCCTCTTGTGGTAGAACATTCATGCTCAAGAGTGAGAATGAAGTTTGAGAACTCTTTGAGAACCTGAGAGAAAACTCAATGAAACATGCCACCTCAAATATTTCTGAGGGACAAACATCTATCACCTCTCAAAAGAGAGACATTTATGAGGTGAATAACCATGTAGATGTCTCTAATAAGGTAGTTGTATTGTCCAGAAAGTTAGATCAACTTATGTCAGCAGGACAGATTCGCACACCACCACTACCCCATCCTTCATCATCTAGTGAGGGGTGTGCTTTGTGTTCGAGTCCTACCCATTGGCAACCCAATTCCCTCAATTTTCTTAGGAACATGTGAATGTCATGTATTCAGGGCTGGGTAATGATCCATATTCAAATACAAAACCCGGGTTGGAGAAATCATCCCAATTTCTCATGGCAACCACAAGTTCCAACCAACTCTTTTTCTCAACCGTCAAGGTAGAATGTTTGGCCATTTCTGAATCATTCCAATTATCATCACCCTCAGAAACAACAGGTTCAACACTCTACTCCTCCTCCAAGAAATCAAAATTTTGAGGAGAAAGTGTTGACTGGTCTTTAAGGGTTAGAGGCTAATACTCAATTATTACAAGCTAATACACATTTGTTGCACTCTCATACGCAGTCATTCCAAAATCTTGAGGCTCAAATGGGACAAATAACTAATACTGTGAAAAGAAGAGAGGAAGGGAAACTCTCGAGCCAACCGGTGAGTAACCCAAGAGGTGTGCACATAATTGATGATGCTCAACAAAGCGGAAATCACCGTGAGCATGTACAAGAAGTTACCATCTTGAGGAGTGGGAAGATATTAGAGAATAGAGTTGAAGAAAAGAAGGATAGAGAAGAAGAAGAGCCCAAATATGGCTCAACCAACCCCAATGGACAAGGAGTGAATGTTTTTGAGAAGGACACAGAGCCTTCTGCAACTTCATCTCATTTAATCCCCGAGGCATCTTATGTGTGTAGAGCTCCATTCCCTCAGTGCTTAGATGCACCATTTCCCTTTGGTAAAAAGGGATCCAAAATGAAATAAATGATAGATGTTTTTAAACAGGTCAAGATAAACTTCCCTTGGCTTGATGTTATCAAGCAAGTTCCGACTTATGCAAAATTTTTAAAGGACTTGTGCACTCAAAAGCGAAAATCTAGGATACATGTGTCCAAGAAAGTCATTTTTACTGAGCAGGTGAGCTCCATTTCGCAATATTTCACCTCTCCTAAAATCAAAGATCCAAGTGCCCCTACAATCTCATGTGTCATTGGAGATCACTCCATTGACCAAACACTCCTTGATTTAGGAGCGAGTGTCAATTTGCTCCCCTTCTCAGTATATGAGTAATTCGGTTTAGGAGAGTTTCATCCCACTTCAGTCATTTTGCAATTAGCATATTGATCTGTTAAGATGCCTCATGGGGTGATTGAAGATGTCATAATCAAGGTCGAAAAATTCTATTTTCCTATTAACTTCCTCGTCCTTGATATGGAACCGGTTCATAATCCTAAAAGACAAATCCCTATCATCATAGGTTGCCCATTCTTGACTATTGTCAATGCATGTATTAATTGTAGAACTGGGGTGATGCATGTGTCTTTCAGAAACATGAATGTCCGACTTAACATTTTCAATGCCTCCAACCAACCACCGGGAGAAGAGGAATGTTTCCCAATAGACCCGATAGAAGAACTGGTTGAGAAAGCCCTTCCATTTATTCTAAGTGAAATCCATTAGAGGCTTGTCTAGCTCATTTTGGTGTTGAGGATTTCGACATCGAGGGATCCATTGAGGAAGTAAATTCCATTCTTGATTCTACTCCTTTTATGGATTTTCCACCATGAAAAGTCTGAAAAGAGCCATTCTCGACTACCTCTAGTGTGCCTACCATCCCTTCCCTAGAAGCTCCACTTAAACTTGAGTTAAAGCCGCTTCCAGAAACACTCAAGTATGTCTTTCTAGGTCCATATGAGACTCTCCCAGTCATAATTGCATCCAATTTATCTACTGAGAATGAGAGTCAGTTGATGATGGTATTGAAAAACCACAAAGAGCTATAGAGTGGACTATAGCTGATTTGAAGGGGATTAGCCCCTCCGTTTGCATGCATCACATTTATCTTGAAGAGAATGCAAACCTCTCCCGAGAAAGGCACGACAGAGGCTAAATCCCAACATAAAAGAAGCTGTGATGAAGGAGGTGGTGAAATTACTAGATGCGGGTATCATATACCCCATCTCGGATAGCAAATAGCTAAGTCTCCTACCCAAGTAGTGCCTAAGAAGTCAGGAATTACTGTTATAGAGAATACTGATGGAGTAGTTTCCATGCGTACCACCACCGGTTGGCGTGTATGCATTGACTACAGAAGATTGAACTCAATGACAAGGAAAGATCACTTTCCTTTGTGGTTCATTGACCAAATTCTCGAGAGACTAGTAGGGAAGAAATTTTATTGCTTCTTAGATCGTTATTCAGGATATAACCAAGTCGCGGTATACCCCGAAGACCAAGAAAAAACCACTTTCACATGTCCCTTCGGCACTTTTGCGTATAGGCGCTTGCCTTTTGGATTATGTAATGCATCTGCTATCTTTCAAAGGTGCATGATATTCATTTTTTATGATATAGTTGAAAAGTTCCTCGAATTATTCATGGATGACTTGTCTGTTTTTGGAACCTCTTTTGAAGATTGTCTATACAATCTTAACTTGGTCCTTCAAAGATATGAAGAGACAAACTTAGTTCTAAGTTGGAAAAAGAGTCATTTTATGATTCAAGAAGGCATAGTGTTAGGACCTTAGTAACCCAAACCGTGGGGATACCCTGCCGCTCTCGCTCTCACGGTTTGAGAGCGGATTCGCCGGTGGAGCGCGGTTTTGGATTCTGTGGAGCACGATTTCGGATTTTGTGGAGCATCGATTTTGGTTTCAAAAGGCGGTTTTGCTTTGAAAAAGGCTGTTTTCGTTTTTAAAAAGCTGTTTTGGTTATACTCCACACTCTTAAAGAGGGTTGATAGTGACAAGGTAAGAGACAAGTGTGTTATCCGAACAAGGCTTTTCAACTTTATTTTTTTTCCAATTCATTCTTTTATTTTTTCTTATTTACTCTTTTATCATCATATAAGTAAAGATTAGATAATAGTGAGAGAGTGAGAGCATGAGTTTGCGGTAAAGAGAGGATCTACTTTGTTTTTATTAATATATTAAAAATAAATAAAGAAACTTTATCCTCTATATAATTATTTTAATGTAATTTTTTTTTAAGTAATATTTTTTTATATTTTATTAATTAATTGGGTTATATATATATATATATATATATATATATATATATATATATATATATATATATATATACCAATGCTCCGGAGGCACTCTTGACCCTATCCTAAATTAAAATTTGAATCTCTCGCTCTTGCTTTGGTTACTTAGGTTAGGACCCATAGTGTCAAAGAGATGTATCGAGGGAGACAAAGCTAAGGTTGACCTCATGTCTTCCTCCTCCCACAACAGTGAGGCAAATCCGGTCATTCCTAGGCCATGCGGGGGTTCTATAGACGCTTCATAAAAGACTTTAGTAAAATATCTAGACCCTTATGCAATTTATTGTTTAAGGATGTCTCATTTGTCTTTAATGAAGCATGTCTAGAGTCATTTGAAAAACTCTACTCACTCTTGTCTATAGCTCCCATAATACATCATCCTAATTGGCCTCTCCCATTTGAGCTAATGTGTGATGCATCCGACTATACAGTCGGTGCTGTTCTAGGACAAAGAGTAAATAGGACTCCTCATGTCATTTATTACTCTAGTAAAACTCTCTCAGATGCACAATTGAATTATACCACCATTGAGAAGGAATTACTGGTTGTAGTATTCACATTATACAAATTTAGATCTTATCTCTTAGGCTCTAAAATTGTGGTGTATATCGACCATGCTGCATTGCGGTATCTCTTGTCTAAGAAGGATACCAAACCTAGACATACTCTTGTTACAAGAGTTTGATCTTGAAATTCGAGATTAAAAGGGTTCTGACAATGTTGTCACGAATCATTTGTCAAGAATCATAGTTGACCCTTTCAATCTTTCTCTCCCAGTTCATGATTGATTTCCTGATGAACAACTGCTTGAGGTTTCTCAAATGAAGCAACCTTGGTTTGCTTACATAATGAACTACCTAGTAGTTGGGCAGATCCCCTCTCAATGGTCTAAACATGACAAAGATCGATTCTTTTCCCAAATTAAATTCTACTTCTGGGAAGACCTTGAGTTGTTCAAATATTATTCGGACCAAATAATCCATCGATGTGTGCTAGAGAGTGAATTCCATAGTATCGTTAACTTTTGTCACTCTTTTTGGATGTGGAGGACATTTTGGAGGTAGGAAGATTGCATCCAAGGCCTTACAAAGTTGGTTTTATTGGCCTTCTTTATTCAAAGATGCTCAAGCATTCTGTCGGGCATGTGATAGGTGCCAAATAATAGGTGCTATCTCCCGAAGAGACATGATGCCACTTACCCCAATTTTCATTGTAGAATTGCTCGGTGTGTGAGGTATTGATTTCATGGGTATTTTTCTGTCATCTTTCGGATGTGAATTTATTCTGGTGGCGGCAGACTATGTCTCAAAATGGGTGAAGGCGGTAGCCACCAAGACAAATGACTACAAAGTTGTGGTCAAGTTCTTAAATGACAATATATTTTGTCATTTTGGCTATTATTAGTGATGGAGGATCACATTTTTGTAATCGCATTTTTCCAACATTACTTCAAAAATACTCTATTACTCACAAAATAGCCACTCCATACCATCCTCAAACTAGTGGCCATGTTGAAGTTAAACTGGTTAAGAAAGGGATGATCAGTTCTTGATAACTGATATTCATCCATGCTCTTTATTTATAGAGTGGTAGACGTTTACATGTAATAAGGAAACAAATCAAATGAGTTGTACATGAGACTTATAGAAAGAAACTATCCTATATAGATAAAAGGATAAGAGACAATATATGAAAGATATGGCAAATATTATGCAGAATTTGAATAATCCGTGTGATGTCTTTCATCCCCCCGCAAGTGGAGCGTGGGGTCACAAACGCGAAGCTTGTCACGTAGTGATTCAAAAGAAGGTTGAGAAAGACTTTTAGTAAATACGTTTGCCACTTGATCATCGGCTGGAACATGGAGGACACGAAGCATGTCGTTAGCAACCTTTTCACGAACAAAGTGGTAGTCCAATTCGATGTGCTTAGTCCTTGCGTGAAATACCGGATTGGATGCCAAGTGAGTAGCACTTAGATTGTCACAATAGATGATGGGTTTAGACGATGATGAGACCCCAACAACTTGGAGTATAAATGAGAGCCATGTTATTTCAGCAGCGGCACTTGCAAGAGAGCGGTACTCAGCCTCTGCACTAGAGCGGGCAACCGTAGGTTGCTTCTTAGCACTCCATGAAATACAATTAGAACCAAGGAACATTGCATAACCGGATGTAGAACGACGTGTGGTGGGGCAACCAGCCCAATCCGCATCGGAATAGCCATGTAAATGAAGAGGAGAATCAGAAGTAATAAACACACCATAATCAATAGTGGCCTTGAGATATCGAAGAATGCGTTTTACAGCTTGCATATGAGATTCATTGGGTGAGTGCATGTGTTGGCAAACTGTGTTGACACTATAAGTGATATCGGGTCTAGTGAAGGTGAGATATTGAAGGGCTCTAACAATACTTCTATATTCCGAAGGGTTTGCTAGAGGGGGGGCATTAGTGGAGAAAGAGTGACCCCGTGGAAGTGGGGTAGCCACGGGTTTACAATGTTCCATTTGAAGGCGATGAAGAAGATCCCGAGCATATTTAGTTTGAGAAAGAAACATGGATGATGGAGATTGAAGAACTTCAACACCTAAGAAATAGTGTAAGGGGCCAAGATCTTTCATGGCGAATTCACGACCAAGACGGGCAATATAATGATGAAGAAGATGGTCATCATCACATACAAGAATAATGTCATCAACATATAATAAAATAATAACCACATGAGATCCAGAGTGGAGAACAAATAAGGAGTTATCAGCTGGACAGGAAGTGAAATTAAGGGAGAGAAGAAAAGTATGAAATCTGGCAAACCATGCGCGAGGAGCCTGTTTAAGGCCGTAAATAGCACGCTGAAGAGAACAAACATGGTTGGGTTTGGTAGAATCAATGAACCCAGGTGGCTGCTCCATAAAAACTTCTTCATTTAAGTGGCCGTGAAGAAACGCATTTTTGACATCGAGTTGTCGGAGATGCCATTTTTTAACTGTAGCAATAGTAAGAATGGTCCAGATTGTGGCAGTCTTCACAACTGGACTGAATGTTTCCTCAAAATCAATCCCTTCTTGCTGATTATATCCTTTGGCGACAAGACGAGCTTTGTAACGCTCGATGGAACCATCAGAATGATACTTGGTCTTGAAGACCCATCGAGATCCGACAATATTCATTGTCGGTAGACGTGGAACAAGAGACCATGTGTTGTTTGCAGAGAGAGCACTCATTTCACATTCCATGGCTGATTTCCAATGGGGAATTTGCATAGCGGTGCGGAAGGTACGTGGTTCATCAGAGGCATGGAGAGCCGTTGTTAGACAATAGGAAGATGAAGAGAAATTGGATAAGTTCCGTGGGGGCAAAGGATGGCAAATAGAGAGAAGACCAAGAGAAGTTTGTTTGGTTTTAGATCGGGTGGTCATGGGATGAACATTGGTTGAGTGGCTGTTAGAGACGGGAATGGGTGGAAGAATAATAGATAGGGAGCCAGCTGGGACATCAGAAAATAGAGTGGAATTAGATAAAGAATTGGGTTCAACAGTGGTTGAAAGAGGGACTGTAGTCAGTGACTGAGAATTTGAAGGAGATGACAACGAGGGAGCATCAGTTGGGGATAGAGAAGTTGGGGTAGACGGCATAGTAGGGGTAAAAGGAGAGGGTATGTTTAGAAGTGTTGGTGGAGAGGAAGAATTATGAGATGGAGAAAGGTGGTGAATGGATGAAGAAGGTACAGGCGTGGTGGAGGGTATTTGATGATCCAAAGATGTAGATGAAAGAATAGGATGGAAAGTGTTAGTGGAAGGCATATTTAAGGATGATTGGTGACTGGAATGGGAAAATGGAATATGTATATTAGGAGTGGCAGAGAAGGTGGATGGGGAAGTAGGTGAAACCCAAGACAGAGCATCAAGTGGTGGAGGAGCAGTTTTGGTAGAGGAATGACTATTATCAAAGGGAAAGAGGGATTCGTCAAAAGTAACATAACGGGAAATAAAAACTAGACCAGAGGATGGATCGAGACAGCGGAATCGGATATAGCAGGGTCAGGATTTGGGTTCAAATTTAGTGTGAGAATAGGCACGTAAGTAAGGAAAACATCGGCATCCAAATGTCCGAAGGAGTCCATAATTGGGGGACTTACCAAAGAGAAGATTGAAAGGTGACAAATTGCTTAAAACATGTGTTGGCATACGGTTAATAAGATATGTGGCTGTGGCAAATGCCTCAACCCATAGAGCAGAAGGTGCCTTGCTATGAAAAAGAAGAGTGAGCCCGGTTTCAGTTAGATGGCGGTGTTTCCGCTCCGAAGTGCCATTTTGTTGTGGCGTGTGAGGGCATGAAACTTGACGTGTTATCCCACACTTGGTGAGGTGAGAGAGAAATGGTGTGGAGGAGAATTCTCCACCACCATCACTTTGAAGAATTTTGATTTTTGTATCAAATCGATTTTCAACCATATTTGGAATTTAGTAAAGCAATTGAAGGCATCCAATTTTTTATGGAGAGGATAGAACCATTTATATCTAGTATGGTCATCTATAAAAATAATGTAATATCGAAAACCTGAAGTTGAAGGAATGGGAGAGGGACCCCAAATGTCAGTGTGGATTTTAAAGAGAGGTTGAGATTTTGAGTATCCATGTGTGGGAAAAGGCAGCCGGCAACTTTTACCCATTTTACAACCAATACAAGTGGAGTCATTGTTGTGTAATTTAGAAACACGAATAACACTTTTATTATGAAGCAACCGTACAATATTTCCCGAGGGATAACCTAGGCGTTGATGCCATACAGTTGCAGAAGCAGAAGGAAAAGTAGTAGCGAACAATGCCACTTTATTTAATTGAAAAGCATATAGGTCTCCGTGTCTAAGCCCCGTCCCCAGCGTTCGATCCGTGCTCCGTTCCTTAATCACAAAAGAAGTGGATGAGAATAAGAAATCGCAATTAAGCTGGGAAGTTAATTGACTAACTGAAATTAGATTTTTTGTAAGAGTAGGAACAAGAAGAACTTCACATAGTAGGAGAGGACCATGAGTAGTGGGTAGAGAAATAGTCCCTATATGTGTAACAGGGAGAGAGGATCCATCACCAATGAGAACAGAGTGGTTACCTATATAGGAACGGAGTGATTGAAACATACCTTGATTACTGGTCATATGGGAGGAAGCACCAGTGTCGGGATACCATTGGGGATCAGAGGGGTCAGAAATGGTGAGAGCAGTTAGTGCATGAGACGGCGGAGATGGTGGCTGCTGGTTGTGTTTGCTGGTGTAAGTGTTGTTGAATCGGTGCCAACAATCAATAGCACTATGGCCTTGTTTTTTGCACACTTGACAAATGAGAGGAGGTGCTCCAAGAATTGATGCTTTGTTGGGGTTGCCACGAGTTTGGTGGCTACTGTTGAAGCGAGTGGATCTCTGTCCAATTCTGAATGTGCGATTAGTTGATTGAGAGAAAAAAGCAGTATCATGGATCGATCCGTGTACACCCACCCGGATATCTTGGCTGATTAAATTGGGAATCAGATGATCATAGGAGGGGAATGGGGGTTTTGCTAGAACAGAAGTCACAAATGACTCATAACTGGGGCCTAATCCATTGAGAACCCAGAAAACAAGATCCTCATCAGAAACGGGGCGTCCTATAGCAGCCAAACTATCGCACAAGCTCTTGAACTTGCGAAGATAATCAGACATAGAAGAGGAATCTTTCTTGCAGATTTGGAGTTGATGACGAAGTTGATATTCCCTAGCTTTGGATCGCTGAGCATAGGTGTTTGCTAGTGTCGACCAGACCTCTTGAGCAGTATTGAGGCCAACAACTTCACATAAAACCTCATCCGAAAGAGTTGCATTGATCCAACTCAAAAGTAATTGATTTGTTTGATTCCATTTTTCAAACATGGGGTTGGGTTGGGGAGTTTCATTATTGGAAGCAGGGAGAAGCTTTGATGGAGGTAATATTGTTCCATCAACATAACCAAGAAGGTTTTGGCTACCAAGGAGAGGCACAAACTGACTTTTCCATAGGAGGTAGTTCGTAGGATTGAGTTTGATAGAAACAAGATTGAGGATGGAAGAAATAGAGATGGTGGGAAGGGAGGAAGATGAACCAGTGGCCATTGTGAACTAAAAGGATGAGAAGAAGAAGTGTTGGAGTGATTTCAGGGCGTAGATCGTCGTGCTCTGATACCATAAACTGGTTAAGAAAGGGATGATCAGTTCTTGATAACTGATATTCATCCATGCTCTTTATTTATAGAGTGGTAGACGTTTACATGTAATAAGGAAACAAATCAAATGAGTTGTACATGAGACTTATAGAAAGAAACTATCCTAAAATATAGATAAAAGGATAAGAGACAATATATGAAAGATATGGCAAATATTATGCAGAATTTGAATAATCCGTGTGATGTCTTTCAGAAGTCTCAAATAGGGAAATCAAGCATATTTTGGAGAAAACTGTTTGGCTTGATAAGAAGGATTGGTCTATTAGGCTAAATGACACCTTTTGGACCTCTATATGAGGGAGATCCAAAACCTCTTAACTTCAAAAAAAAAAAAAAGCAACAGATTGATTATTCTTCTCCAATAGAGATAATACATTATTAATAGGAAGCCTACTGCCTTAAAAAGAGTCCTTCTAAACCTGTAATAGAAACATATAAAAGGAAAACATAAAACATACCAAATTAAATAACCTTCTAAACAGCCCTTCATCCTAATCTAAGTAACCTTCCTAAATCATGCCTGAGCACTTGACTGAGGTTGTAACACTTTTAGAGGTGTTTGGCAATACTTTTAAAAGTTAATAAGTGCTTAGATTATCTTCTCTAACTAATAAGTATTACTACCTATGAAACCCAAGTAGATTGGGTGGACACGTGTCAACTCTAGATTACATTAAGGACACATGCCAATTTTATATATTGTTTTCTTAAACTTCCCTTCATCTCTCTCAAAATCCTCTCTTTAATGATAGTTTTATACTGTTTTCACCCCTCTTTAATGAGAAAATCAGAAAATCTCACTCTTTAATGATGATAAAATTTCTTATACATTCCTTCATTTTTCTCTCTTTGAAACTCCTCTCTTAAATAAGAAAAACCCTATCCAGTTACCAAAGAGAGAGGAGTGGAGCCGTGAAGAGGGTTGCAGTTACGAAAGAGAGAGGGGTGGAGCCGTGGATAAGGTGTGCACTTAATACGAAAGGCCCCTCTTATCTTTATCTCTTTAATGTTGACAGCAGTTACGAGATCTTCAAAGACTCCCCTAACGCCTATTTAAGTAAACACACGTTGGTCTCCGTTGCTTCCAATATCCTGAGAAGACTTCTCAGTCTGGTTTCCATTCTTTCTAGTTCGATCACCTCACCTATGAGTAATCGGAGTATCATTTTTGTCGATTGTAATATTGCCGACGGAGAAGACGTCATCCATGCATGGTGGCCAATGAAATGGTTCTTGGATTGATCATGTGGAATTATGGAAATCTCTCTGCATTTGTAATTTTTTTATATTTTGCTTATCTACTATTTACAGAAACATTTCTCCTCCATCATGTAATGCGATTTGAGATTGTATTTCCTATACATATTTCAGTGATTATCATCTGTATTCATTTGGTTGTTTACTGTTTAAAGTCACGTTTCTCCTCACTCTACACATTGACGGACAGGTGGTCCACATGGACAGGTGTAGCACACAACGCTACATTGGCATGCATGCTATAGACTCCAAGCAAAGAGAGGTGATATAACCTCAGGCATTTGCTAAATATAATCCATTGCCCTCCAAAAAAATGTTTGAGGATGCAGGTACATGGTTTGAAAAATCTCCGAAACCGTTACGTAACGCCCGTTACGTAAAGGTTTCGGTGGTCTCCAATACCCGATACTGTACTTTTACCCGTTTATCCCGAAACAAAACCGTAACGCCCGAAACCATAACGTAACGGGCGTTACACCCGATACGTAAAAGTTTTGGTCATAGGATTGGGTTCCGAAAATCCCTAAACTCATTCTAAAACCTCATCTTTGCTTCCTCTCTTATTCTCTACATATTCTTAGTATATTTTTTTTCCTAAAATCCTTTTGTTTTTTGTTGATTAACAACTTGATTTAGGGTTTAATTTATAGATTTGAAGAAATCCAAGGTAAGTTCTTTATTTCAGATATGTTTCAACTCTCGACCCATATAATTTCCTTATTTCTAAATTTTGAGCATCATATTGGCTTTAAAAGTATTACTCATTTATTATATATATTTTATTTACTTTTTCTATTTTTTAGTTTTTTTTAAACAAAAAAGAAAAAAATTAAGTAAAGACTGAAACCATTACATAACGACGTTACGTAAATGTTTCAACCGTGTCCATTAAGGTGTCCGAAACCCTTTTTTAAAACCTTGTGCAGGTATGTGGTCCACATGAATGCTTCGGAAAGGTTTCAGGTGCAGTTGAGTTGACAGTGGCAATCACTACACTGATTATGGAAGGTGGGTGTGGAGATTACAATTAAAGGCTTTTTTTCTCCATGGTCATCTCTCAGTATTTGAAGATGACAGTTACCATTATTTTTGATTTATTGGTTAGAAGCTACACCTTGCAACAACTTTGGTTCCTTTCGGCTTTTCAAAGCGATTGTACCCTTCACAAAATTGATCATGACTCTTATTGGAGATGGTGGTGCTTAGCCGTTACAAGGGGTTGGGACTTGGGACGTGTGGACTTAGGATTGTCTCTGGCTACAGAAAGAGAGGATCTCTATAGCTGCAATGATAGCATGTCAAGTGTCCCACACATGACATGCTAGCATTGCAGTCGTAGAGATTGTTTCTTGCTAAATCAAAAGACGATCCTAAGTTGGGACATGTCCCCCATTTCAATCCCATTTATTTCGGTTCTGTCCCTCCGTTAATACCATTTCAATCTAATTTATTCAGCATTCTTTGAAGATGAAGATCTAAAACTTCATTTTTTTTTTAATCTAGCACTTCTGCGATGGAGGGTTGATTAAAGTGCTTAACAATGTTTTAATATATTCAAAGTTTTTTTTCTTTTTTTAATTCATTTAGTTTCAGGTTCAAATGTTGGATAAGTAATAGATGAACAATGTTATGAAGACTTATATTTTTTTTTTTGTCAGTAGAAGTATATTTGATTTCTATGTTTTTAATTATTAAAAATTATTTTATTACATTTATTTATGCTTCTATATTATTAAAAACTATTTTATTTAAATTAAATTATATTATTATTCATCTTTTTTTTATATTTATATTTATATGTTTTTTATTTTTAAGAACTATTTTATTTAAATTCAATTATATTATTATTCATTATTAATTTTTTCTTTTAATATTTTTCATGCATCGCACCGTTCCTCACTAGTTTAGATTTTAAAAATAAAGTAGCTGGGACATTTATTTTTAATGTTTTAGCTCTAACCACTTTTAATTAATTAATTATTTATTTGTTTGTACTGAATACACTTGTATATTTATAAACAAAGTATTTTATTTTGGTCATAAATAAATAAATACTTTTTAGTTGTGTTGCCAAACACGCCGGGGATTTAAGGTAATTAAAAAGAATTAATTATTTACTGAAAAAGAATATCAACTATCCCACCCACTTATTACAACTTATAATCATACATTTTAAACTTATAATCATACATTTTTTATTTTTATTTTTATTTCTGTTTTTGCGGGTTTTGGACTCTGGTTCGTACTCTCCTTCGACCTTCGTCGCGAAATTACATCTTTTTAAATCCTCAGTCTGCAAATATAGAGAGAGCTTTTGGATTTGGATTTGGATTTGGATTTGGATTTGAGAGTTTGTGTTAATGGTGGATGGATTGAGATTGAGATTCTCAGCAGGAAGAATGGCGAAACTGTACGTAAACGCAGTGCCTCCAACGGATCTGAACAAGAATACAGAGTGGTTCACGTATCCTGGTGTCTGGACCACCTACATCTTCATCCTCTTCTTCTCATGGCTTCTCGTGCTGTCCGTCTTCGGTTGCACCCCTGGCATGGCCTGGACCATCGTCAATCTCTCTCATTTCTTTGTAAGCATCTCTCTCTCTCCCTCTCTTTTCCTTTTTTTCTGTTTTTCATTTTAGATTTGTTTTTATTACCAGGGATTCTCTGTTTTGGAATTGGGTTTTTTCTTTTGAATCGGGGTTTCTTAGGGTTAGGGTTTTTTTTTTTTAAATTCTTTTATTTTTGTTATTGTGACTTTTTAATGATACTTTCTTGTTCTAGATAGAGGATTGTTGTTGGATCTGTTTTTTCAAGCAATTTTTTTTTCTTTTTGTAATTTGAAGGCATGATTTGTTTGATTACTTGGTGTGGAGAAGGGGTTTATGTTTGGCTTTAATCATGTTGATGGGTTTTCGTATATTGTTTAGGGATTTAAGTTGGGGACTTGGAAATAAAGGGGCGTGTTGATGAATTTCTGTTTAAAGGAAATCATTTGTCATGAGGTTCTTGAGCAACCGAAGAAACCATTTAAGCTGCTTTAAAGTTGTCTTTTAAAATTTTCTAATCTCATATTCTTAAGTACTTCATGAGTGATTTTGGAACACTCTTGTCAAGAAGAAATGAAGAATAACAGAGAATAAGAACAAATCTAAGCCTTTTCGAGGAAGGCCACCTCCTTAGAGCCCAAAAGGGTTGAAATTCCAACTCCTCTATTCATTCCTTCGTTCCTTATTTATAGATATTGAGAATCAATCTCAATCTCTAGTTACATGGAATCTTCTTACATTATTGGAAACTTATTCAAAATTCAAATGAGATGACAACTAAAAGAGCAACAATTATGGAGATTCAATTATGGAGATTGTGTATGTGTAAACCTTCCCACAATAGAATAGCAACGGCTGAATGAGCTGGAAATGGATTGTTTCACACTATCCTCCATCAGAACAGCCTTGTCCTCAAGGCTGGAATGCAGGAAATTGCTCCACGATGGAGGGTCACAATTCCCAAGTAGCATCCTCGATGGGATGTAGCGCCCCAAAATCCCACCTAACTTAATGTGAGACTTTGGCACGTGACTTAATCATTAATTCCATAACTTCTTATCATAAGCATTTAAGGCAATTCTAAAAACATGGACCTAATTTTTTTTTTTTTTTTCTCTTTAAATAAATGCAATCAAGTCCAATATCTGAAATAAATACTAAGACCTCATAATCAATTTAAAATCAACCTCTATGAATCTCCAGTCATAAACTCAAACTAACTATAAATCCATAATTTGTCTATTACAATTCTAAAATTCAAAATCCAAATATACTAGTGATCTAGTGTCCTGTGTATGGCCAGCAATCCAAGTTCCATTCTCCATCAGGATAGTCACCTGCTGGCTCTTCCTGCTCTTCCTCGTATTCTTCCTCTTCCCAAGGTCCTGGGGCACAAATGTCAAATCTAGCACCTGCCGACAACAACAGTCATCGGCTGAGTAACAAGTTACCCAGCGTATATACAAAATCCTGCCTAACAATATACGAGATTTGATAACAATATATTTTAAGATTCAACATCACAAGTGAACTCACAATATTTCAAAGTGCGGAAGCATAATTAAATTTGATTCTTACACCTGATTACTCATGCTTATTTCTCTTATTTATCTTGCCTATTTTTGTTCATGAATTTATTCAACAACATGCAATTGCAATAACTTAAAATAACTCTACCCCATATATCGGGTAGAGACTAACATATACCCTACTTTCCGAGGTACCACACAATATACACATTATCCGGTGTACACGGCTTGTCTACACATTATCCGGTGTATACGGCTTGTCTACACATTATCCGGTGTATACGGCTTGTCTACACATTCGCCGGTGCATACGGCTGGTTTTGCCTTGATCATAGGCCTGTGGGTACTCGGTCAGTGCAAAACTCAATCATGCATAATGCTTGTGTCCTTGTGTACTTGCATATTACTTGTCATCTTGTTTATTCTCATGCTTGTTCATGTATAGATTTCGTGAATCTGTGTGAATGAAATAAAATACTTGTAAATCATGCATAGATTTAAACATGCAAGGGTTCTCCTAAGTGATCAATATAAAGCATAATTTGTCAAATAAGATAAGGGATAATTTTATTTACCGCGTCTAAATTTTTAATACGCATCTATAATCAAATAAGTCTCACAGGGCCTTAGTTTTCACAACACATAATGATCTCAAACAAACTTATAATAATTTCATCAATTCTGAACATCATCCACTTCCTCCATTCTCATCATTCATACACCACAAAATCAATCCCATTCCCCTTGTTGATATAGAATAAAAAAAATCATAAACATCTTTTTCAAATAATTATCACAAGGAAATCACCATCTAAAATGTTCTCTATTCATCATATATATATTATCCATCAGATAACCAAAATCTAAAATTTTCTAACATCGTCTATAGATTTTTCAAGGGAAAATCCTGATTTAGAACATTACAAAAATCATCATATATATTTTCCATAAAAAAAATCTGGGTATAAACATCGTAAAATCATCATATATAATTTTCCATGAGAAAATCTGAGTATAAACATCATAAAATCCTCATATATAATTTTCATCATAGTTTAAAACAATAAAAACATATTTACTATTGTCGTTCTTACTTTAGATCTATTTCTTCATCATATTTGTATCAATAATCCCTATATTGAGAGGAAGAAAGTCGTATTTACCTCTCACGATCGCTTCTCTACGATCAAACGTTTGCGAATGGGATGGATCTAAGCCTTTTTGTACTTTTTCCTTGCAACACCTTTGATTTCTCCTCTTGGATCTCTCCTCTTGGATCTCTCCAAAACCCTTTTCTCTCACTCTCTCTAATGAGAACTCATAGGTTTTTCTTCTATTTTTCTCTCTAATCAGTTTTAGAATGATGAAATACCTAAAATCCATGAGTTAGGGTCTTTATATAGGCAATACCAGAGTTAGAAAGTGATAAGAACTGCTAAAACACTATTCAAGGGTACTGTTCACGCGGTTACTGTTCATCGTATTTACAGTTTTGCCACTGCACTTTGAATAATTCTATAGAGCTCAATTCTTATCGAATTAACCTGAAATTTGAACCATAGCTACTTTAGGTCATATAGAATCTACATTAAAATTTTCATAAATTTTGGATTGCACAAAATGACCAAAATGCCCCTCTTATGATAAAAGAGATTTCGTCTATTTTTCACTTGATTAATTTATAAAACACCCTCATGCTACTTTAATTGTTCCAATTTTAAACTTATGTAATAAATTAATCATAACAACCAAGAATATTAAAATAATTGATACGAATACCAAGAAATTAAATTTCGGGTCTCTACATCATAGAATTTTTGAAAGATTATGATTGTTCGATCCAATATCATCCAGGGAAAGCTAATGTGGTAGTAGATGCACTTAGCAGAAGGCCCTCTGGTTTGTTGGCACATTTAAGGGTCAAAGGTTGGAAATTGTTAGAAGATATGTCCAACAATGAAACAAGTTTCAGTCTTTGTATAGGCGGACCATTGGTAGCTAATCTTGCAGTCAGATCATATATGTGAACCAGAATCATAGAATTGCAAGAGTCTGATGAAGAATTATTAGCTTATCGAGCCAAGTCTTTCGAAAATGGTCAGGAAGATTTCTCAGTTAATGGAGAAGGAGCTATAACGTTTAAAGGCAGGTTATGTGTCCCAAATAATGAAGATTTGAGACGAGAGATTTTAGATGAAGCACATCGGTCCAAGTATACAGTTCATCCAGGTGGTACTAAGATGTACCAAAATCTCAAGAGGCATTATTGGTGGAGGAATATGAAGAGAGATGTGACTACTCATGTATCTCAATGTTTGGTTTGTCAACAAGTGAAAGCCGAACATAAGAGACCTGCAGGGTTATTGCAACCCCTCCCTATTCCTGAGTGGAAGTGGGAAAACATATCTATGGACTTTATTGTGGGATTGCCAAAGACAGCCAAGAATTTTGATGCCATTTGGGTGGTGGTGGACCGTCTTACTAAGTCAGCTCACTTTCTTCCTTATCGGACTACTTATAATGCTAACAAGTTAGCGGAACTTTATATTAAGGAAGTGGTACGTTTACATGGAGTACCTGTCAGTATCGTTTCTGACAGAGATACAAGGTTCACATCAAGGTTCTGAAGGAGTTTCCAGCAAGCCATGGGATCTCGCCTGGATTTCAGCACGGCATTTCATCCTCAAACTGATGGTCAGACAGAAAGAGTGAATCAGATTATTGAGGATATGCTCCGGTCTTGTATGCTTGATTTTCAAGGTAGTTGGGATGAGCATTTACCCTTAGTTGAATTTGCTTATAACAACAGTTATCAAGCAAGTATTCAGATGACCTCGGTCTACATCCTACCCCCCTTAAAAGGAATTTCGTCCTCGAAATTGTGTACCTTAGTTAAACAAGTAGAGATACTTCTCTTGAACTTCATCTTCTCTTTCCCAAGTGGCCTCTTCAACGGAGTGGTGTTGCCAGCGAAGGAGGACAAAATGAATGATCTTTCTACGTAGCACATGCTCTTTTTGATCCAAAATCTGAACAGGTTGTTCTACCATTGTCAAATCTTCTCGAATTTCCAAATGCTCAAAATCTATAATATGTGAAGGATCTGGAATGTACTTCCTCAACATAGAAACGTGGAAGACATTATGAACCGCTACCATGTGAGGAGGCAGGTTAACCCTGTATGCCACTTATCCTACTCTTCTGATAATTTCGAATGGTCCAACATACCTTGGACTTAACTTCTCTCTCTTACCAAACCTCATAATTCCTTTGGTAGGCGATATTTTAACGAAGACAAAATCTCCAACTTGAAATTCCAAATCCCTTCTTCGGGTGTCTGCATAACTCTTCTGTCTACTCTGGGCAGTCTTCAATCTTTCTCTGATCAAGTTAACCCGGTCTGCCGTCTGTTCAATTAGCTCAGGACCCAGAAGTTCTCTCTCCCACTTCATCCCAATAAAGAGGAGATCTACAACTTCTACCATACAAGGCTTCGAAAGGTGCCATCTGAATACTTGCTTGATAACTATTGTTATAAGCAAATTCAACTAAGGGTAAATGCTCATCCCAACTACCTTGAAAATCAAGCATACAAGACCGGAGCATATCCTCAATAATCTGATTCACTCTTTCTGTCTGACCATCAGTTTGAGGATGAAATGCCGTGCTGAAATCCAGGCGAGATCCCATGGCTTGCTGGAAACTCCTCCAGAACCTTGATGTGAACCTTGTATCTCTGTCAGAAACGATACTGACAGATACTCCATGTAAACGTACCACTTCCTTAATATAAAGTTCCGCTAACTTGTTAGCATTATAAGTAGTCCGATAAGGAAGAAAGTGAGCTGACTTAGTAAGACGGTCCACCACCACCCAAATGGCATCAAAATTCTTGGCTGTCTTTGGCAATCCCACAATAAAGTCCATAGATATGTTTTCCCACTTCCACTCAGGAATAGGGAGGGGTTGCAATAACCCTGCAGGTCTCTTATGTTCGGCTTTCACTTGTTGACAAACCAAACATTGAGATACATGAGTAGCCACATCTCTCTTCATATTCCTCCACCAATAATGCCTCTTGAGATTTTGGTAAATCTTAGTACCACCTGGATGAACTGTATACTTGGACCGATGTGCTTCATCTAAAATCTCTCGTCTCAAATCTTCATTATTTGGGACACATAACCTGCCTTTAAACGTTATAGCTCATTCTCCATTAACTGAGAAATCCTCCTGACCATTTTCGAAAGACTTGGCTCGATAAGCTAATAATTCTTCATCAGACTCTTACAATTCAATGATTCTGGTTCGCATATATGATCTGACTGCAAGATTAGCTACCAATGATCCGCCTATACAAAGACTGAAACTTGTTTCATTGTTGGACATATCTTCTAACAATTTCCAACCTTTGACCCTTAAATGTGCCAACAAACCAGAGGGCTTTCTGCTAAGTGCATCTGCTACCACATTAGCTTTCCCCGGATGATATTGGATTGAACAATCATAATCTTTCAAAATTTCTATGATGTAGAGACCCGAAATTTAATTTTTTGGTATTCGTATCAATTATTTTAATATTCTTGGTTGTTATGATTAATTTATTACATAAGTTTAAAATTGGAACAATTAAAGTAGCATGAGGGTGTTTTATAAATTAATCAAGTGAAAAATAGACGAAATCTCCTTTATCATAAGAGGGGCATTTTGGTCATTTTGTGCAATCCAAAATTTATGAAAATTTTAATGTAGATTCTATATGACCTAAAGTAGCTATGGTTCAAATTTCAGGTTAATCCGATAAGAATTGAGCTCTATAGAATTATTCAAAGTGCAGTGGCAAAACTGTAAATACGATGAACAGTAACCGCGTGAACAGTAACCGTGAATAGTGTTTTAGCAGTTCTTATCACTTTCTAACTCTGGTATTGCCTATATAAAGACCCTAACTCATGGATTTTAGGTATTTCATCATTCTAAAACTTATTAGAGAGAAAAATAGAAGAAAAACCTATGAGTTCTCATTAAAGAGAGTGAGAGAAAAATGTTTTGGAGAGATCCAAGAGGAGAAATCAAAGGTGTTGCAAGGAAAAAGTACAAAAAGGCTTAGATCCATCCCATTCGCAAACGTTTGATCGTAGGGAAGCAATCGTGAGAGGTAAATACGACTTCCTTCCTCTCAATATATGGATTATTGATACAAATATGATGAAGAAATAGATCTAAAGTAAGAACGACAATAGTAAATATGTTTTTATTGTTTTAAACTATGATGAAAATTATATATGAGGATTTTATGATGTTTATACTCAGATTTTCTCATGGAAAATTATATATGATGATTTTACGATGTTTATACCCAGATTTTTTTTATGGAAAATATATATGAAGGTTGTCAAAGGTGCACAAATTGTCCAATAGTTGTGGACAAACTTTCTGTAGTACCTGGTGAGGCCCAAGAACTCCCGAAGGGCCTTAACAGATTTTGGGGTGGGCCAATCAACCATTGCCGCAATTTTTTTTGGGTCCCCAGCAACACCAGCATTAAAAATAACATGGCAGAGGTACTCAATGGATGTCACACCAAATTGGCATTTGGAACGTTTAACAAAGAGAGTGTGGGTCCGCAATATTGTAAGAACAGAAGTGATATGTTGGAGATGTTCTAACCAAGTCTTGCTATATATTAAAATGTCATCAAAGAAGACCAAAACGAAAACGCGGAGATGTTGCTTGAATACCTCATTAATCAAGTGCTGAAATGTAGAGGGTGCATTTGAAAGTCCGAAGGGCATGACGAGGAATTCATAGTGACCTTCATGAGTACGGAACGCGGTTTTGTGAACATCCTCTATGGCCATTCGGATCTGGTGATAACCCGAGCGCAAATCTAGTTTGGAGAAGAAGATAGACCCTGTGAGTTCATCAAGCAATTCGTCACTGACTGGAATGGGAAAACGATCCTTAACCGTGACTGCATTTAAGGCCCTGTAATCCACACACATTCGCCAAGATCCGTCCTTCTTACGGACTAAGAGAACTGGAGAGGAATACGGGCTATTACTTGGTCGGATTATACCTGTTTGGAGGAGTTCAGTCACAACCTTTTCAATCTCAGATTTTTGGAAGTGTGGGTAGCGGTATGGGCGGATGTTGGTAGGTTGGCTACCCGGTAGGAGGGGGATTTGGTGATCATGCGAACGTGGTGGTGGTAATCCGGATGGTGTGCCAAAAACATCATCAAAATGGTGGAGGACGTTCGATAAATCTGTTGGAAGTGTTTGCTCTTCTATGATTTCAGTTGCAAAGAACATGTGGAGGAAAGCACATGGGGCGCCTTCTCTAAGGGATTTTAGAACAGCCGAAGCCTTCGTGATGGCAGCCATGGGGCTTGTTTCTCCTTGTAGTGTGATGTCTGAGTTGCTGTCCTGGAATCGCATCCAAAGATTCTCAAAGTCCCAAAGGATAGGACCAAGAGTGCGGAGCCATTGAGCCCCTAATACCATGTCACACCCACCAAAGTGGAGTAGATATACATCCGTGGTGAAACTATGCTGTTGGATAGAGAATTGTAAGTCCTTACAGAGGTCATGACTCTTCAATTTCTCACCATTTGCTACCATGACTTGGAGGTCTGCTCCCATTTCCGGAATGTATCCAAGGCAATGAGCTACCTTGGCATGTAAGAAGTTGTGTGTACTCCCACTATCAATGAGGATTCAAACACGTTGCCTTTTGAGCATACCGGTAACGCGCATGGTTTGAGGTGCTGAGAACCAACTAGTGCATGGAGGGAGATGGCGGGTTCTGGGCTGCCTGAAACGGGCAGGGGATCATTGGGGGTGTCCTCCTCAAAGGAAGCTTCTTCATCTTCAATGGAATCTGGGCTATCCAAAAGGAGAAATTGGTGGCCTTTACATCGATGGCCAGGTGAGAATTTCTCATCACAATTGTAGCAAGGGTCCCCGTTCACGCCGTTCCCACATTTCAGCCACGGTGAGACGTTTGAAATTGGATGAGGATGGTTTGGAGTTTGGGTTCAGAGAAGGTGAGTTTGGACCAGTGGTGGGAGATGTGTGATGTGGGGGGCGAGAGAAGGGGGGTCGATTGGACTTACAAGTAAGGGTTAATTTTTCATCATAAAGGCGAGCAAGGGCGATGGTCTCTACCAAAGTGAATGGTCGGCGGCTCTTGACATCCAAGCAGATGCCATCTTTCAAGCCACTAATGAAACAACTTACAATCAGGGGTTGAGAAACGCCGGGTGTGTGGTTAGACAAGTTTTCGAAGGCTGATTGATAATCGCGCAAAGAACCCGTTTGTCGGAGCTTAGTAAGGTCACCAAAGGGATCCTCAAACTCTGTAGGACCAAAACGAGATAGCAGAGCCTCCTTGAAAGCCGTCCACGACAATGTGCCAAGATTCTTGCGCATCCATTGGTACCATTGCATGGCTTCATTCTCGAGATGGAATGATGCCATGGAAACACGTTGATTAGCGGGGATATCGTGGTACTCCAAAAAACGTTCAGCTCGGTAGATCCAACCAACTGGATATGTGCCATCAAATCGTGGAAACTCCAATCTGATGGGACGTAGTTGCACTCCTTGTCTAGGTGCAATGGAATCTGTCTCATCAAGCGGTCCTTGTTTGGTGCATGTATCCCCGTGCTCCTCGCGAACACTGGCAGAACTGAAGCCCATTGTGTGGCTTTGTGAGATCCAACCTTTGACGTTACCATTGCGGTGGAAGCCCTCCAATCGCCGTAGAGATTCTGCCATGGATTGTTGTTTCTTTTCGAGCGCTTCAATATATAGCTTTGTAGAGTTTTCAAAAGCGAGGCGTTGCTGCTCGAGAAGTTCCATAATGCGCGTCTCACTAAGATCACCATTGCTATTATGTGAAGCCATAGTAGATCGAGTCTGTATCATGTGAGAAAAAAAAATCAACAAAACGGCCAAGGAACGTTGGCTCTGATACCAACTGTAACACTCTTGTCAAGAAGAAATGAAGAATAACAGAGAATAAGAACAAATCTAAGCCTTTTCGAGGAAGGCCACCTCCTTAGAGCCCAAAAGGGTTGAAATTCCAACTCCTCTATTCATTCCTTCGTTCCTTATTTATAGATATTGAGAATCAATCTCAATCTCTAGTTACATGGAATCTTCTTACATTATTGGAAACTTATTCAAAATTCAAATGAGATGACAACTAAAAGAGCAACAATTATGGAGATTCAATTATGGAGATTGTGTATGTGTAAACCTTCCCACAATAGAATAGCAACGGCTGAATGAGCTGGAAATGGATTGTTACAGATTTCAGAAATAACGATTATTGGGATATGATGAAATTAATTCGGGGAATATTTCTTAGATTATTGGGATATGATGAAATTAATTCAGGGAATATTTCTTAGACAATATATGAATTGATCTCGTTCCTTGGACAGGATTGGGGCCTCTGAGCCGTGGTTCAGGTTTTATTTTTTACTTTTGGTATACATGTTGCATGTGGGTTTTCATCTGAATAGATAAATAAACTAAGTTGCAAGGATGTTACATACAACATGGGAATGATGATTTTCCAGTTATCACTATACCTTAGTCCAGAATATTATAATGGTTCTTA
Source organism: Tetracentron sinense (assembly GCA_015143295.1). Lineage (NCBI taxonomy): Eukaryota > Viridiplantae > Streptophyta > Magnoliopsida > Trochodendrales > Trochodendraceae > Tetracentron > Tetracentron sinense. The sequence goes on from CM026551.1 coordinate 31,180,342, forward strand.
TCCACATATTTTTATAGGCATTACTAGGCAAATAATCGGTCGATTTGTGTCCTCTCTTGGGCGAGTCATTCTCCATATTTGCGGTGTCATGTGCACTTATGCGATTGAAGATGCCATGAAGGCCCTTTTATTCCTTTTATGCTATTCACTGGTAAGGGAGAATGATAAAACAGAGTTGGTGAGAGATGGACTGTTGACTAGATGGAATGAAACTGATATTGTTCATTTGTAGAGTTTGAAACTAAACATGGTACAATAATTTTTATGGAGGGACCAAAGTTGTTATGACTGGGATCCTATCGGTACAATCTACAAACAGTTTTAGACTCTTGCCAAAAAAAAATATAGATATCTAGAAGCAAAAGATGCTTAAGAAGTGTTTCAACTTCACTACTAGCTCATTTAACTCATAAACATTGCATGTAGTATTGCTCCTTTCACCGGTCCCCTGATGTTGGAGGAGAAAGTAAGGATTAAATTTGTCATATAATCTTTGGGAAACATGGCTTTCTTAAATACAATATTGACAGGCATGCAAATTTATGACGAAGGTGATTACAATTATTTGTAGGGTTCTCCAAAGTCTCTTAATGATTTATCGACATCTTGTGAACCATTAAAGTTTAGAGCATGAACTATAGCTAATGAGTGGGTGATTTGTAGGGGCGTTACTGTGTTTTAAGTGAGTCGTCACATGACTTCTTGTACCTTCTCCAATTATATAGATTTCAAATTATGCAAGCTGGTGTGCATTTTGAATAGTTCTGACTTTGCTTACTCTATTTTGTTGGATGTCGAGTGATATATATTTTTTTTGGAACTCGTGGTGTCCCCAACCCTTTGGGTTAGGACTAATCCCCAAGGGTGCGATGTGGGCCCGCAACCCACCACGCTAGGTAAGTCCGGGTAAACCTGTGCGGAGCCTTTGGTATTGAATAGTCGTTGAACTTACATAATGGTTTCACACCCGTTCAGTCTGGAAGATTTACATTCTAAGCATATTATGAGTTGAGGTCATGCTACATGTTGCACAATAGAAAATCTTTGATGAAGGATCCATTTTATCATATTTCTCACCTTCCATTCCTCCTATCTTACCATATTGAATTGATTATAATGCTTGGAACATGGGAATGGTAGAAATGACATAGAAGCTCGTAGGAATAATGTATCGATTGTGGAAATGGAAAATCTAGGTGTTTTGTTGTTGCGTGAATCATTTTTATTTTTTCTGGTTTGATGTGTATGTAATGTTTGATATTATGTGATTGTGGATATCAAAGTGGTTATGAGCTTGAGTAAATTGTTTGATGTGTTCTTTCAACATTGTATTATTACAAGCTTCAACTTTTGTTTTCCGTAGTCTTAAACAGCCTCAAATTTTGGGTTTTTACAACTTGATATTTTTGATACCTCGGATTATTGTTTGGATGAATTAGCATCACTTCTTCCTGTAAAGCATCTGAAAGATTTTGTTCAGTCATTATGCCGGTAAAAAACTAAAAATGACTCATTAAGTCCCCGTTTGGCATCAATTCTGGTGATTCTGCTCTTCTGAAAAAGAATAAGAATTGTTCTTCTTGAGGATGTATTTTGAAGACCATTTCCGTGCTGAAAACCCCTTTGGCAGCAGTCAGCCAGAATATGTTCTAAAGAACAAAAATAACAGAATTGCATTTGGATGGAATACAAAAAATTATTATTTTTAATTTACATTATAAAACTAAATTCATCAAAATTTAACCAAAAATTTAATCTCAATTTTCAGTTTGTATCCCTCAACCCATATGAATGAGTTGCAATGATCCTCATCAAAAGAGATAAAAATTAACTTATTGATTTTGCTTGTCTATAATTAATACAATTAACATTAATCTACCATTCGAAAGGGGCATCGATAAAACCATGAAAATCCAATTAACATGACAACGCTTGTTAGCATAATCTATTATGATTGCAATAATCTGAACCAAATAGGCCCAAAGCAATTATGTTTAATGGGGACAAGAGTTCCTACAGTGGACTTAATCGGATGAGCTACAACCCCAAAGGATTCTGTGTGGATAGGATGGTGATAAAAGGGATCGCAAATTCGCAGTCAATTACGATTGAACTCTCCCCAAGTTCAATTGCACCCACAGGTCAAAACGTGTCCCTTTTAACTACTATTAATTGTGGTTAAGATTTACTAGCCCTTAGGGTTCAACAATCTAACATTGGTTTTTAGAAAAATATTAATCCTAACAAGTAGGGATGGCAACGAGGCGGGTTTGGGCCCGGGCACCCCCAACCCTACCCTGCCCCTAATGGGAAAACTCCTACTCTATTCTCGTCCCAAACCCGGGGCGGGGCGGGCCGGGGCGGGGCGGGGCGGGTGACCCCATTCCCGTCCCGTTTATCAAAACCCTTCTTAACCTCGTCCCTATCCTGCCCCATCCCATCAAACACTAGTTGGGGGGGGGGGGGTCGGTCTGATATTTCACATTATAAGTAACATATTGAGGTAATTTTAGGATTAGTTTAAGGGTAAAATAGTAATTTCGCATTATAACAGGGCGAGACAGTTTAAATCCATTCCTGCCTCGAACCCGAGTCAGGTTTAACCCTTCATTCTCAAACCCGCCCCTACCCCGTTTAATAGCTCCCCAAACCCGTTCCAATATGGACGAGGCGGGTTACCCGACTAACCCGGCTCGTTTCCATCCCTACTAACAAGGTTAATAATAATCATTAGGGTTAATATTTTCCTAATTTTTTGTTTTAAAAACCAAGATTAGATTGTAACCCTAAGGGTTAGTAAATGTTAACCACAATTAATAGGGGTTAAAAGCAATGTTACCTAGGCACTTCAATTTTTCCAAATTTTGCCGTGCCAACACTTGGACACGACACGACACGACACTCCATGGCATGACACGACACTCCTTGGTACATGTCTATACCATGTCATGGTGACGTCAACATTATAGTTAGGCACGTGGTGCTTCAAGTATGTCGTGTCATTATATAAATACAATTGCTATAAACTTTTTTGTCAAGTTGTGTTGCTTTTTTAGAAACGTAAAGGAATTTTATTAGGAGAGCACCGGTGTCTCTTCTCTTTTTTCTCTCTTGTTGCTCATTTTCACTCCCTATATGAGTATTTTTTAAATCTTTGGTATATACTTTTTTTAAAAATTGGGGACATGTGATCCCCCTTTTTTATTATTGTTTAAAAATTTTGAGTTATAATAACTATATATATATAATCATTTTTAAAAATTTGTATGTCCGTACCGCCGTATTGGGATTTTTAGAGCTTGCCGTGCCGAACACCTCTAGATACCTAGACACTTGGCACCCGTACCACGTGCCTAGGTAACACTGGTTAAAAGTGACACATGTTGACCTATGGGTGCGATTGAACTTTGATCCCATCTCTCCACCACTAGTGTGGTGAGTCGTCTTCTTCAAGTGACTTCTCCATTTTTGTAACAAAAAACTCCGTTTTTTTCAAAAATTGCGAATTATTCACGCATTTTTGGGTTGGCGAATTATTCTCCGAATTATTTGCGAATTTCTTGAATTATTTTTGAATTTTCTGAATTATTTTATCAAATTTGGCAAAAAATTGTGTATATTTTAATCAAATTGTTTAGTTTATTTTTATATTTATTAAATTTTTTTTCGATTTTTTCCCTGAATTCAACCCTGACTTTGTCACTATAGTCTCCATTTATCAAATCATTGTTGCCCTTACTAACCCTTAACTGTGAAAATGAGGACGACAATTTTCATTGATAAAACCATTAAAATTTAATTAACTTGGGTATTCAGATGCAAGAAAACGATTTTCATATTCCCAGCTAGCATATTGAAAATACATCAATGCACATTTGCAATTAAAAAAAAATGGTATTTGCAGGCACATGTGAAAATTCAAGAATGCTCATCAATGTAACTTGCAGGCACATGTGAAAATTCAAGAAAAATGAGATTTTTGGAGTGAAAAATGGGATTTACATTCCCACAGTCAAATGAATGAAGAGGGAGAGGGAGGACAACAGCTCCATGAGAGAGAGAGAGAGAGAGAGAGAGAGAGAGAGACGACGGTTCCACCGTATCCGGAGAGGGAATGAGGATGACGAGATACTGTAGAGAGAGGCCGCTAGAGATTTCCACCGAGATTGAAGGCGAAGGTGGTCGGCGTTGTGAAGGTGGTTCACTCTCAAGAGAAAAACCCTAATGGTGATACATGGGAGTGAACCCGTGTTTTTACTCAATGTAGAAATAATTCTCAAAACTAAAAAAAAATTACTCCTCCTTTCTTACTCCAAGATGGGATTGTTCTCTAGAATTGTTCCGGATTTTATGCCATCCAAACAGGTTTATTGGGTTTCTATTCCCGGGGAGTAGAGAATTGATTCCTAGGAGTGATGCCAAACGGGCCCTAAGCTACCAATTGAAAAAGGCTATTGGTTGTTGCAGTTTTGGAACCTTTCCTCATGATGATTGTTTGTTGCTACTTCATTATGAGAAGAGGCACAAAAGTACATCTTCTCTGCTTAATTTGTTTGGGTGGACAGAAGTGGTTGTAGAATTTGCATGATAACATATAATACAATAATGCTTTCCCCTACCTAATTAAGATTAATCGTTTAGTGTTTTCTAGGCTGCAATGTTGTAATTTGGATTTATTTACATTTTTCCCCTGTTGAGTGCTTTATATGTTTGGTTTTCCGTGAGATATTCATTCATATGAACAGAGTTGGAATGTCTTCTTTTGGTTCCCACCTCCCCCATGCTAATTTCTTTATAGCTTTATCTAATACCTATTCAGTTTGTCTCTACAATAAACAAAAAATACCTATTCAGTTTGTCTCTGCTCTATTTATGACTTTATGTTTTTGCAAGTCAGAGTGTTGTTCTGGAGATTTTGCTTTCGATGTTTACAGGCTAAAGTTAGGTCTTCAGTTTTCTTTTAATTTGTCAGTTTATTCTTCACACTCCTAGTTTAATTTACTTATTGCTTTTATATAGCATGATAAATGAGTTACTTCTTCCTTCAGGTCACTTATCAGTGCTTCCATTGGAAGAAGGGAACTCCATTTGCTGAAGACCAGGGTATCTATAATGGTTTGACTTGGTGGGAGCAGATGGACAACGGCAAGCAGCTCACTCGAAATAGAAAATTTCTGACTGTTGTACCTATTGTGCTGTGAGTATACTTTCACATTTTAAGCCTTTAATCTAGAAATTAAATCTGAATATATAGAACAACCTTTCTTGAGTCATCGAGATTGTTTTGTGATATTTTGAGCATTAATTTGGGTAGTCTATAACTCAGTATGCCTCCTCATTGTGTCCATATTAATGCATGATTATGTGTTTCTCAATGTTATTTTCTCTTTCTTTCTTTTGGTGTGTGGTTTTGTGAGTTGCCAAATGTTTATTGGGAGAAGTGAGTCATAAGGGTGATGAAATTCAACAGTAAATTTGCCGTTTTGCCATTGGGTAAATTAGTCAACATAATCCCTTCAACATCGGCCTTTTATTTTGTTGGATGTAGTAGAACAGTTTGATGAGCTCTCTCTCTCTCTCTCTCTCTATGTGTGTGTGTGTGCGCGCGCGCGTGTGTGTTGATGGTTAATTCAGGGCCTCATGCTTTACTTGTTATTGGACATATGTCAAGATTTTGGTTTTTGTTCTTTATTGGTGTGGTGATTGGTAGTCAAAGCGTCCAAGCGATGGCTAGGTGATATGAGGTTCTCTAGGGCCCTAGGCGAGGTGATGTCTAAGCATTGCTTAGGCGATGCCTAGGTGACCAAAATTTAATTTTTTGTTTTTGTTTTGTTTTGTTTACATCATATAAACTATACAAGATTTACTGAGTGCCCTCCTAGATTATGGTCTAGGTGAGGATGTCCTAGGCATAGCCTAGGCAACATTTTGACTATACTGGGTGATTGTCAGTCTTGTGACTTTAAAGTTATTCCGTTGCCCTGGGATGATTGAATATGAAGAGGCCTGAATCATACATATATGTCATCATTAAGGATCCAGTTGGAGATAATTGATAAAAAAAAAAAGTATCCAGTTGGAGATTTGGAATAAGTTCTTGAAGGGGCTTACCTGCAGAAGATTATTGGGGCTCTTAATGGAATAGATGTTGGAATTGTGGCTCAAACGTTGAATAAAAGTTGCAGGAAAGCATTATTTGCTCTTACTGATTTCGTTCTTGGATATTGCATAAGATGTGTGAGCACCAATTAAAATATGTGATTTCTTGAAATTTACGTTAAGAACAGGGAGATATAATGGGTAGTGTGTCTGTCTTCAAGGGTTGTATGAATACATCTTAATACATCTCTTTCTTTTTTTGTCTTTCTTCTTTGGTGTGTATGCTAGAGTGGAACATGCGACTATAAACTTTTGGTGTTCCTACCAGGAGAATATTTCTTTCTTAACTCTTTTACTCTGATGTACAATTTGATTTTGAGTCACTGTAATATTAGGTTATTTCCTTTGCTAAGCAATAAATGTAAGAGAATGGAAGAATTATATATCTACAAGAAAATGAAGTACTCATCCTTTCAAGCAAAACTTGAACCAAATTGGAGGATTGTGCATCTTCAACAGGTTATCAAATCTCAAATCATGAATGGAATTCCAAAGGGTTGTACCAAAAGAAGAAATGAAACAATTCTGTAGTGACATTGTTGTGAACAAGTCAGAAGAACATTGCCTTTTGCTTTCATAAACATGAGAAAGATTGGATCAGAAATTTATGTTGCTCACATCATCTTAACAGTGACATGCTGTCTTTGTGAAGCGAAGGTGAGCCGAAGGTTTGCAAAATCCTGGAAAGTTAGGTAATTTGTTTTGTGCAGTATCTTCTATGTTGAATTTTTCCAAAATAGCAACCCACACAAACATCTGCTCTGATGGAGCTAGTTCACTTTGATGTATTGGATTTCTTTTCATGGGCAATCTATTCAAAAAGTGGGTCGGTGCGGATGCCTAGAGGGACTAGTCCTTGCCTCGAAGGGTTTGGGACACCCTCCTTTCCCAAAAAAAAAATCTATTCCAAAAGTTCCTAGGTGGAAATGTGGTTGTGTCGATCTCTATAGATCTGATTGGATTTACTTGGATAACAAAGCGGTTGCTCACAAGGGCTCCATTGCTTTGATTCTTTTGTTCCTCTTCATTGGCTTGGATAAGGGTCATGTTACTCTTTTCTCCTTTACTCAACTCTTCTTTGTGCCATGGTCAGTTTGTCTCTTGCACCCACTAAGATTTGTTTGCGCTCTGTGTATTACCCTTTCTTATCTTTTGCAAGCCAGTAATTTGTCAACATATATTATTATTATCTCATGTGCAAATATATTATATTCGACATACCACAATGTATCTCTGATGCTGGTACCAGTATTTCTAATGGAATCTAAAGATAATTATATCCTTCAAATATCGAAATGTATATTTGATAGGTTGCTGCTTTATTTTATGCTAAGTTGTTGTAAATTTGTAATATGTCAATTCTTTTACTTTGAAATACATACTACTGTTACTATGTACAAGATTCTGACCTGTTACATTACATATCTCCATCTCTGTTCTAAAGAGTGAATAACTAAAAGAGTTCAGATAATCCCAGTGATGTGGGAAATTCACCGTTTGACAATTGACTGGTGATATTCTATCTTTATATGTGAAATGGGATGTCCTGAGATCCTTTTTTTTAAAAATGGAAATTATAATACCTGACTAAGGACCATGTTCTGTTTTCTATTTATTTCTCTGGCAGGTATTTGATAGCCTCGCACACCACCGACTATCAATACCCGATGCTCTTTCTCAACACTCTTGCTGTATTTGTGCTGGTGGTTGCCAAGTTCCCGAACATGCACAAGGTCCGAATCTTCGGAATCAATGCAGACCATTGAGTTGGGCCCGTATAAGAATATGTGTGGTATTACTCCTTTTATTGATCCTTATTTGGTACCGACGAAATGGTTATATCCCTGTACAGAAAACAGAACTGAAAGGGTACTTACTATTTTGATATTTGAGTTTTACGTCGACTGCTTTTACAAAACTGCCTCTGTTAGATAGGGAAAGAATAAGTGTAGTGCATTTTCATTTGTACAGTTAAAAATTCTCTGCATCTGGAGAATTTTGGTGCTGCTGTTGTCATCTTTAACCCTATTACTAGAAAATGGTTTCACTTCCCATGCATGTGATTTTTGTTTTTTCTTGAATAGTTTTTGCTTTAGAGGAATGAATGCAAATAAGTCAACCAAAATTGAGATGGTGGACCCTGAGGTTCATCATCCACAATAATATTGTACCCCTTCCACAGTGTCACGGGTAATTTACGTTGCCAGGTAAATCCCGTGCGGCACTTGATCAATCCGTTGATCAAGTCAGCCTACTCAAACAGTTACCTAAGAACAAGAGTAAAGCACACCACAATGCACAAGAAAGAAGCAAAGATCAATATTATTGCATAAAGGGAAAGGTTACAAGACACTATACAGGTACCGGAAATAAAAGACACTAGGGGAGCAGGTGATCAAAGATGGTGCAAAGACAACCCACTCAAGTGAACTACCACCTCCCCTACAAGGTGGAAAATAAACCTTTTACCCTTTGGCAGAAGGAAACATCCTATGTGCTAGTGGAGTCATACTCCCTTATTACAAAAATGCCACTAAGACTTTGGCGACTAAACTATCCTTTTACAATAGATCAAAAGACATACAAAAATAGTGCCACCACCAAGGCCATGCAAAAATTGCTGGACGAATGGTCGTGACATACTCCCCTACTTGTTAAGTTGATGCCCTCGTCGACTTGTTCGCTAAGTATTCTTCAATCTTATCTGCGAATGGGAGAAGGGTGACGCCTAGTTCCCAACTAGCTTCGGCGTCGGATAGCCCTTTCCATAGTACCAAATACTCCATGTGCGCGGGCCTGGTCGGTGATGCTTGGACATGACGATCCGCAACAATACGTTCAACTTTTCTTTGGGGTACGGTCGTTACTGTAGCTGCAGGCCGGTTCGGAGTGTTGCGAGTGGGGTCTTCCTTGTCTGCATTATACGGCTTTAACACACTGGCATGGAAGACCGGGTGATATCTGCGAAATGACTCAGGCAGTTTCACCCTGTAGAAGACTTTTCCCACCTTTTCAGTGATAGGAAATGGTCCTTCGTACTTGCGAACTAAGTTTTTGTTGCCTTTACGAAAGAACTTTAAGTTAACTGGATTTAGCTTTATCAACACTAAGTCTCCCACTTTGAACTTATCTTGCCTTCTCTTCGGATCCGCAAATTTCTTCATTCTTCTAGCGGCTCTCTCAAGGTATGCTCGGGTAATCTCTGCATTCTTGTTCCACTCTTTGGTAAACTTGTATGCGCTGGGACTGGTTCCTTGGTAACTGACAACGACTGTATGCGGCGTTAGTGGTTGTTGCCCGGTTACTAGCTCGAATGGGCTCTTGTTGGAAGAAGAGCTTTGTTGTAAGTTGAAGCAAAATTGAGTGACATCGAGCAAGTTCACCCAATTCTTTTGATTGACACTGACAAAGTGCCGGAGGTATTCTTCAAGGAGAGCGTTAAAACGCTCGGTTTGGCTATCAGTCTGAGGATGACTACTTGTTGAGAAGTTGAGCTTGGTCCCGAGAAGTTTGAACAATTCTGACCAGAACATTCCCGTGAATCTTGAGTCCCTGTCGTTCACAATGTTCTGAGGCACACCCCAGTATTTCACCACATTCTTCATGAACAAGTAAGCTGCTTCCTCTGCTGAGCAGTGCAAAGGTGAGGGGATGAAAGTAGCATACTTTGAGAATCTGTCGATCACCACCAGGATCGACCCAAACTCCCCCACTTTTGGCAAGGCCGAAATGAAGTCCATGGAGACACTCTCCCATGGTCTCCTAGGGATAGGTAATGGCTCCAAGAGCCTAAGAGGCCTATTCCTTTCCACCTTATCTTGTTGGCACACAAGACAAGTCTTCATATATTCTGCAACATCATCTCGCATACGAGGCCAGTAGTAACCCCGTTCTAGCAAGGCATATGTGCGACGCCATCCCTGATGGCCTGCCCAAAGAGTATCATGACACTCTTTTATAAGATCCTTCCTTAGGTCCCCCATCCTTGGGACAAAGATGCGGCTTCCTTTTGTGTAAAGAAGTCCATCGTTGATCCAGAAGCGACGAGTCTTGCCACTTTCAACTAGTGGCCAAATTACCTTCGCCTGGTGATCGGTCTTCAACCCTTCACGGATCTTATCATGCATGGTAGACTGCACCCGTTGCACACTCCTATGCATCACTTTCTTTAGGGCCGCAAGTTCCGCTTTGCGACTTAAGGCATCGGCAACATTGTTGTACCGACCCGGTTTGTACTCTAACTCAAAGTCAAATTCCGCTAGCAACTCTTGCCAACGCGCTTGCTTGGACGTGAGCTTCTTCTGCGTCATGAAGTGAGACACGGCAACATTGTCGGTCTTCACCACAAATTTTGATCCAAGTAAGTAATGCCTCCACACCCGAAGGCAATGCACCACGGCAAGCAACTCTTTCTCTTGAGCCGTGTAGCGACGCTCCGCTTCAGATAATTTCCGGCTCTCATAAGCAACCGGATGTTCTTCTTGCACCAACACTCCTCCGATAGCATAGTCTGACGCATCAGTCTGTACTTCAAAAGGCTTCACTAAGTCTGGTAGTGCAAGGACAGGTTGTTGGGCCACGATAAGCTTCAGTCTCTCGAAGGCTTCCTGGTACTCCCTTGACCATACCCAAGCATGCTCCTTCTTAAGTAGGTCAGTCAATGGTGCTGCAGCTGCTGAATAGCCTTTAATGAACTTACGATAGTAATTCACAAGGCCTAGGAAAGACCGCAGCTCGGTGGTAGTCGTAGGTGGCTCCCACTCTTGAATAGATCGGATCTTATCCTCCTCCATTCTCACTTTTCCTTCGCCCGCCCAACACATGGCCAAGGAAACTAATGCGCTCCTGCGCAAATGAGCACTTCTCCTTCACGTACAATTGGTTGTCCTTTAACAAGGCAAACACCTTTTGCAAATGCTCAACATGCTCCTCAAGAGTTGAGCTATACACCACAATATCATCCAAATAGACCACGACGAACTTGTCCAGGAACTCATGGAATATCTGGTTCATCAGTGTTGAGAAGGTAGCTGGTGCGTTGGTAAGACCGAAATGCATCACCATGAATTCGAATGCGCCATATCTCGTCACGCAAGTCGTCTTAGGTTCATCGCCCTCCGCGATGCGAACTTGATAATAGCTTGATCGCAAATCAAGCTTACTGAAGTACTTGGCTGTCCCAAGTTGGTCGAACAAATCGGCAATCAACGGGATGAGATACTTGTTCCGCACGGTCAACTTATTTAACGCTCGGTAATTCATGCAAAGCCTCAGACTCCCGTCATGCTTGCGCTGGAAGAGGATTGGTGCCCCAAATGGTGCCTTGGAGGGGCGAATGAAGCCTGACTCCAAGAGATCATCAAGTTGCTTCCGAAGTTCTGCAAGCTCCGGAGGGGCCATACGATAAGGGGCTTTCGCAGGCGGCTTAGCCCCGGGAACAAGTTCTATCTCATGATCAATTGTTCGACGAGGAGGAAGGGACTTTGGCAACTTATCGGGCATCACGCTAGCAAACTTTGCCAACACCTCGGTCACTTCCTTCGGAACTGGATCCTGCTCTAGTTGAGACTCTTCCCTCAACGTAGCCAAGTAAGTCATCTCTCCATTCTTCAACCCTTTCTTAAGCTGTAGGGCTGAAAGCATCTTCTCTCCACTTTTGCTTGCCACTGTTGGAATCATACATGGAGAGTCACCGAAGATGCACAGCGATCGCAGGTACGACATTGGTACGGCCTTAGATTCCTGCAAGAACTCCATCCCCACAATGACCTGGAAGTCATCCATGGGAATCGCTGTTAAGTAGGTCTTTCCTGACCAAGCTCCCACTTCAATAGGCACCCCCTTGGCTACCCCGTGAATGGGCTTCGCCGCTGAGTTCACGGCTTTGATGCGACTTGAATCTTTCTCCAGCTTTAATCCCAGTCGCTTAGCTTCTCCTTCCGCAACAAAGTTATGTGTCGCCCCCGTATCCACCATGGCCCGGGTGGCCTTCCCATTGATCTTCAAATCAACGAACATGAGCCCTTTTGACTGTGGTGCCTTCTCATCACCCTGAGTCTTAAGAGCATTTAGCAACCTGATGGCTCCCATCCTAGGCTGCTCTTCCTCATCCTCATCACTCTCGGACAGCTCCTCGTGCATAGCCGAGTTACTCACTGATGCCTGTAGGGCATTGAGGGCTTGTTTCTGCGGACAAACTGCTACTCGGTGTGGTCCACCACATAAGAAGCACTGCATTGGCTTCGAACCCGAACCCTTTGAGGTTGAAGCTTCTTTGGTCGGCCCAGACTTGCCATTGCTATGCTTCTTCCCATTTGATGGTCGGGAAGATTTATTGTGGCTAGTATGGGTCGAGGTCGCCTTCTTCTTGTTAGGGTCATTTGTGGAGTAGTCATTCAGACGCTCTGCTGCTGCTTGTGCTGAAGCTAAGTCTTGAACACGTTGTCTCTGCAACTCGGTCTGTGCCCAAGGTTTCAATCCCTCCATGAAGTAGAACATCTTGTCTTTCTCAGACATGTCCTTGATGTCTAGCATGAGGGCCGAGAATCGCTTCACATATTCACGTACCGTGCCTGTCTGATGCAACTGTCGCAAGTTCCTCCTAGCGATGTACTCCACGTTCTCGGGCAAGAATTGAGCTTTTAACTCCCGCTTCAAGTCCGCCCAAGTATCCACGATGCATCTCCCATTCTGAATGTCATCGTATCGTGTACGCCACCACAACTTGGCATCACCCGATAGATACATTGTTGCTGTTGAGACCTTGGCTTCCTCTGATTCCTGTCTCACGGCTCGGAAGTACTGTTCCATGTCGAACAAGAAATTCTCAAGCTCTTTTGCATCTCTCGCACCACTGTACGAGCGAGGCTCTGGCACCTTCACTCGACTGTATGTCTCGGTAGGGCCCTGAGGGTGCGAACCAACTGCCATGGTAAGCACATTCAACCGGTTTGAGAGCTCCTCAATCTTGGCCTGGAGAGCATCCACTGTCCCCTTCACGTCCTCGGTCAAGGTCTCTACTGATCCGGCCAATTCCTGGTGTCCTTGTTCCATGTTGCTTACTCGGTCCTCCATCTGTACCATGGTATGCAACATCCCATCAATCTGTGCTGTCTGGGCTTCCAAATCATCCAGACGATCCTTGTTAGTGCGCGCTCCTGTCCCCTGTGCCATGTCTTCTAGCCTTGAATACACGGTTACGACCTTGCTCTGATACCAACTGTCACGGGTAATTTACGTTGCCAGGTAAATCCTGTGCGGCACTTGATCAATCCGTTGATCAAGTCAGCCTACTCAAACAGTTACCTAAGAACAAGAGTAAAGCACACCACAATGCACAAGAAAGAAGCAAAGATCAATATTATTGCATAAAGGGAAAGGTTACAAGACACTATACAGGTACTGGAAATAAAAGACACTAGGGGAGCAGGTGATCAAAGATGGTGCAAAGACAACCCACTCAAGTGAACTACCACCTCCCCTACAAGGTGGAAAATAAACCTTTTACCCTTTGGCAGAAGGAAACATCCTATGTGCTGGTGGAGTCATACTCCCTTATTACAAAAATGCCACTAAGACTTTGGCGACTAAACTACCCTTTTACAATAGATCAAAAGACATACAAAAATAGTGCCACCACCAAGGCCATGCAAACATTGCTGGACGAATGGTCGTGACAACAGGCTGCACGTGGCCCCACCCGTCATTGATCTGGACCAGGGTTAAAACTTAAAACCCATGGGTATCACAAGGACTGATCAGATAGACACCCTACGGCAGCAGCAGAGGGTGTTGCTATTCCTTGGTAAGAATGTTGTTTATACCAATGTTACTTGGTTCGTCGGTTTGAATTGGTTTCAATTTGGGTTTGCGGTTCACAATTCACTACCCTAGAGTGAACCAAGTTCACTAGGGGTAGGATGAGGTAATTTGTTTTTTGTTTCGATTAGGTTCTTTAATTTGGGTTTCTAGCTTAGTTCGCTTACTTAAGCATGTAAAATTAATATATATTTAAGTATGTAAATAAATATATTATAAATAGTTATTTTGAAAATTCATAAAAAAATGTAATTTTATGAGCGGTTTGCGAATCCAAGAAAAAAATTATCATATCCAAATTATAAATTCGTTGAATCAAAAGAAAAATATCTAACAAACTCGAATAAAAAATTTGGCAAACCATGGCAGTTAGAAAGAATCGTGTGGTTTGCTCTGTTGGTTCGGGTTTGGGTTTGGCCCTATTCGCTACAGGAGACACAGCAAACTTGGTAACCCTGATTTATACTCACTTGAGCATGAAATGAGGAACTTGCTTTTTCCCAGTTTTACTGCCTTGGGCCATTGGGCTTCAAACGGTTTACCCGTTTTGAGGTTCACTTGGGTGAAGCTTAATGAGGTAAGTGGTGTGTGTGTGGGTGTGTGTGTTTGTTTTCAATTACCTTAAGGGGTGTGTGGTGTGTGTGTGTGTGTGTGTGTGTGGGTGTGGGTGGGTGGTGTGTGTTTCTTTTCAATTACCTACAGTAACGCCTTGCGGTGTTATGGTGTTCAACCCAAAAAAAATTAGACTTTTATTAGTACACTTATGTTATCAGCTAGAAAACAAGATCCCCTCCTCAGCCGAGGAGGAGACTATTCCTCCTCACTCTCACATAGCCGACCCTTTAACTCCCTTTTAACTCGGGTTAGTTCATTTTAACCATTTAGTTATATTTTATTATATTTTTCTAAAAACCAAAGATAGATGGGTGAACGCTAAGGGTGGATGAATCTTAACCATATTTAAATGGAGATCGTTTTGTGTTTACAACCCTGCACACAGATCTTGTATGCCCCTTACCAAATGACGCCATGTGCCCCTAATCATCCATCCATGACCAAGTGAGATTGACGTCATCCATTCCGTTTCTAACAAATAAGAAAGGAAACCAGGTGAGAGACAACAAGGAAATCTTGCCCTGACCCTCTTCTCCTCTTTCTCCTCTCCGCGATTTGCTTTCATCCTCCCCTCATTTAATTCCTGCCTTAAAAAAGTTGCAGAGGACTATCTTCCCTTTTGATTTTTACATTAGATCTGGATTAGGGACATACAGGCCAAAAGATATGGTAATTGAAATAGGGAAAAGATATGGCCATTGAAATAGGGTTTCATGTGTTTTTTGAGGGAATTGAATACTGGTTACTCAAGAAATTGTCCTTGGAATGAAAGGATAATCTAGCAGCTTTTGCTAATTCTTTTAAATATTGAAGACTTGAAACCCATCTCTCTCTGGTCATTGATCATCTGCATTGCAGGGTGCATTTAACAACAATAGCACTTGAACATATGTTATCAAAGTCCTCAACCGTAATCTCTCCAAAAGCAACAGATGAAATTGAAATAATGCACAGAAAATTAGCCTAAGGAGCACATAAAAATCAGTAATTTGTTTGAAGATTTTTGTCACAATGTCTCTACAATGTCTTTACCCGAGAGTTAGAAGATGGAAGGGAGAATGAAAGAAAAATGGAAAAGAGGAGAAGATGGAGATCTTAGAAACTTTCCTTATGCTATGTTTGGTTGTTGAGAAAATATGTGAAAACATGGAAAAGAAAAGAAAATTCTAGATTTGTAATAGGATTTTTAGTTGTGTTTTGCCTAATTTTCTTTTCTTTTCTATGTTTTCACTTATTTTCTCAGCAATCAAATATAGGGTTATTGTCTCACCTAGTTTCTTTTTTTATTTGTTAGAAACGGAATGGACGGAGTTTGATGCAGTCAATCTCACTTGGCCATGAATCCATGGTTAGGGTCACGTGGCATCATTTGGTAAGGGGCACAAGATCTGTGTGCAGGGTTGCACACAAAACGATCTCATTTAAATGGGGTTAGAAGGACCACATGGCAAGAAAATGGGAGTCCAGAACGAATTTGGCTCCTGGCCCAGTTATATTACAGTACGGTTTATACTATATAGCTATGGAGCAATAATCCTCTCATAGGGACTAGGAGGGCACTATTGCTCCTCAGCCCATTAACTGCTTTTGAACTATGGTTAACAAGCTTTTACCCCGTGGTTAAATTTTTTTTTTAAAATTTGTTATGCTAAAAACTCAGGTTAAATGCTTTAACACTAAAAGGTCAGTAAATCTTCACCGCAGTTAAAGGGAGTTGAAAGGGTAAGAAAAGTGGGGATGAGACGACTTCTTTGCTCCACCAATGAGTAGGTGATTAGTTATCAATAGTGTTTGAAATCCATTTTCTTTTCTTCTTTTTTCAAAAAATGGTAATAGTAATGACTGATGGTTAATTTTATACAACAGCGTCCTCCCTCCAATGGTGGCGTTGAATGATCTTACTTATTTCCATCCAGTCTAAACTGTCTTGAAACGGGAAAACGTTTCATGCTTTAGTTTGGCTTGCATCTCAGTTAAATTTAGCTAAGGAAATGGAAAAAAAAAAAATCAATAATGAAAACCAGTCATTGTTTGTGAATTGCTAGCTTCATAAACATAACAATCAAGAAAATCTCCTGAATAATAATACCCCTAACCGAACAAATGGATCTATTAATTTTCACTTTCTTCATCGTTGGATCAGCGGCCACTGTAATAACTAGTAACCATTGTAATGATTTAGTTCCTCAGTTATGTTAAGATATATAGATCAATCGCTTTTTGATCAGGCGATTACTAGAGATAGTCTCGCTTTGATGCATGAGATTATGTGGAATCTGCAAAACTGTGTCTAGACTAGTTAGAAATTTAAAAGATTCACGACTTGATCGGCGCTTAATTAGCGAAACCCATAGTGAATGGAGTTCTTCCATTACAGTACTGGCGCACTTGGATTATAAACCTTAATAATCACCTCTAAAGCTCAGTTAGGCAATCTAAAACAGTACTGTTCTTTCCCATTTCATTAATAAATTCAAATGAGAAAAGGAAATGATTCAGAGATGGACTAATACCAAATTTAAAATAGAGGGTCCAGTTCGGCAAGAAAGTGACCTCCATGATAGAGGTGGCGCATCTCCATTTTTTTCCAACTCAGATACACTAAGTGGTAAACGCCACCCAACAATATAATATAATAATGGAGGGTCTATATCTTGATGGATTGCCCTAGTGGGGGAGATTATTCCTTAGCACGGCTGCCTAGGGGAATGTTTGTGGGTCCCTTTCATCACCCAAGAGAGATTAGAGAGAGAGAGAGAGATAGATGGGTTTTGTTAGTCTTTCTTTCAATATGAAAAGAAACAAAAGAATATGGGAGTAATGATCATTCATGGAAATGGGGGGTCTTCAAGACAGTGGATATAGAAATCATTAGGTGGGCTTTTAGTTGAGGCAGGTGAACTGGTTTTCCCTATGTTGGAGTTCTATGGTTTTATATTATTTCTAAATTAGACTCAAAAGAGAGGAATGAGAGTTTGCTCTTTCGAATTCTTTACTGTATAATATGATGAACTTATCCTAAAAGTGGGATTATACCATGTGATGAGAAGATTTGGATCCTGGGTCATGTCTATCTGTTCTTGTCCTTCTTCAACTCCTACTTGCTTCATGGAGGTGCTTTCATGGCTGGAAGAATCTCTTATGGTGCTGATGAGACCTGACACTACTCCTGTCTAGACCTGTTTGCAAGGGAAAAGAGAGAGAAAGCTGGAAAGAATTCAAATCCATCATTTCAAAACAACCCACTTGATTTTAAGGAGATAATACTTAATATATAGTACTAGTAATGATAAAACAGCAATCAACCCACTCAATCCCTTTGTTTAAATTGAAATAAACAAATTTAACAAGTCTTTTTGGTTCTTCACAAGCTCTAGCTATCTACTAACTTCAACATTATTTGTACCCAGCCCACCAAAAACATATATATAACCACTGGGGTGCGCTTTTGTTCCTCCTTCATGTGATAGAAGAAATATATGGACAAAGCCACGGTGCAAGCCCTAGAAGTAGTAGTCTTGCTTCTCTTCTAAATGTTGCCCTGCAAAAACAAAAAAAAAAATCCGGGCTTTTCTTGACCTTCTTCTATCCCTACACAGTATTTCCATGACACCCTTTTGAAGCTAACCTAAAATAAGCTTCAAATTTTCATAATGATCAGAGAGTAAAGAGAAGAAAATTAAAATTAAACAAAGAACGAAGAAAGCAAAAAAAAAAAAAAAAACCCATGTATCCTATCTGTTAGTTGTGAACAACTCCAAACAAGTCACCCACCATGTGCAAAATAAAAGAAAGAGAAAACACCATTTTCTTCTTGCTCCCCTTGTCGATTTTTCTTTTTCTTTACCATGATCCTCCACCTAACATTCCATTCCAATACCCATTTGAATCTCCTTGTCCCCGATTCTGCTCAAATTCAGTTGTGCTTGAAACCTGTCTTAAATCTTCAAAAGGAAACAAAAGCCTCCCACTAGTCTCTTGAACCCCTTGGAGACTCCCATACCCATTTCCAAGCCCATCTAGAGAAAAATTTAGGGTTGGCTTGATTTCATGCAAAGGAAACCCAGATGAGTAGATGGGATTTGAATCCGGAATATGCATCGGCATGAAAGAATTTAACCCCCTTGAAGTAATTCCAGTTCTCAGCAACTCCATGGCTGAAAGAGGAGATGAAGTAGAGGAAGAAAGGTTTCTATGGTGGTGGTGGTTTTCGATGTTGGGTAATTCAACAAATTCAGAAATATTGTGGTAATCCTGCGAGGCTGGAAAAGCTAGGTTTAGGTCTTGGCCTTCATGGATCTTAGGGTTTTGAAAAGAAGACTCTGAGCAGCTTGGGGGAGTCAGATCAGGAAGCTTTTTTGATGAAACTGGTGATGATGATGAAGATGATCTCTTGTTCTTCCTTGAACCTCCTCCAACAGGAACATTTCTAAGTGATCCACCTTCAGTCCAGTACCTTCTACAAGTCTTGCAGAAGTATCTTGGTTGAGTGAGACTGTAGTTGTTGTAGTAACAGAACTTGGTGTTTATTGAATTGCACCTTGGACAATTCAAGGCTTCTTCTTTCTGGGGCCTTGTCTTCTTCTCTCCCATAGGCTTCGAGTATGTATTGGAAACCATCTCTTCCATGGGTTTCACCAGTCCAATCTCCTAAAACCCAGAAAAAAAATAAAAATAAAAAAGAAAAGAAAAAAATAAGAAGATAAAAACAAAAGGATCATCACTTACAGATTAAAAGGAAGAAAGTAATAGCAAGCAAACAAAAAAAAAAACCAAAACAAAATAGCTGCTTTACACTTTCAAGACTACACAAGCAAAAAAAGAGAAACAAATCAAATAATAATCACAAATACCTTTTTTTCTTTCCTTTTCTCACATGAGTAAAAAAGAAAAGAAAAAGTGCAGTACTTTGAAGAACAAATGTGAAATCTTAAATGACAAAAGCATAAAATCAAATATGGTAGGGACTTGCTCTAGCTATGAACAACATCTTGTTCTACAAACCCCAGAATGAATATTTCATAATTTCACAGAAGAATGAATCAGGGAACAGATCCCCCTACCTGTGGCCACTGAACAGTATCCATTGATGATTAAGAAGAAGAAGAAGGAGAAGAAAAGCTCTTGATGTCTTCCAAGAGAGAAAAGTCACCTCCTTTGTTGCAGCTGGTCTTAAAGCAAGGAGGAATGTTTGAGATGGTTTGTGTGGTGGATTTATGTGTTGGCTTACTATTTGAATGAGGAAGGATAGAGAGAAGTTTGTTGTGTCTACTCTTAATAATAATAGTATTATTATTTTAATATTATATGTGGGAATTTTTGTCTAAATTTATTTTTAATAGGTTTTTATTATTATTAATTTTATTCTTTGTTGGTGGAATTGTGTGTACATGTACTGTTGTAAGTTTCTCTTTTCTGACCAGGGATGGGGAACTCAGGATGATTCTTCTTCTCTCTTTCTTTTTTTAGTGCTTTTGTTTATCAGTTTCAGACTCTGAATTTAGGTTGGTTTGCTTGGTTTTTGAAATAATTCTTGTTTTTATTTTGGTAATTGAATGAAATAATCCCAAAATTTATGAGAGAGAGGGAGAGAGAGTGTGTGTGAGTGGGTTCCACCTAAGAATGATAACTAAGCAAATAGTCCAGAGGGGGAAGGTGATTAATGGAAGAGATGGAACCAGGGGACGACAAAAGTAACTGTGGTGGGACCCAGTTAATGCGCGTCAGGACTGGAAGAGAAAAATTAGGGTTTGTGATAGGGACTTTATGGTTTGTATGCACTGAAACCGCCAAATATGAGTGGCGATTTCAAAGGATTGTGTATGTGAACCATGTTGTGTATTCACACACCAATATATTAGGATGAGCAGTGATAAGCGGACCATGAATCACATTTAGAAACCTAAGGCTAAACGTAATAGGATTTAGGATCCTTGACCCGAAGAAAGCTGGGATCGATTATGACTTAAAGTCGAGCCATTTCGTGTCATTTTCTGTATACAATAATAGCTTTCTCTCCCCCCCCCCCCCCCCCCCACCCCCGCCCCAGCCCCCAAAAAAATATGCATATTGCCTTCCTAAAAGGGTTTTGTAAGGACATACACACTCAAATTTGAATGGAAACTTCTCCAACAAGTCTGCTCCCCTACACCCTGTTGCGCCAGTGGTGGGGTGTGGCACTCTGTTGAGGGAGGTTTGGGGATCCAGTCCCCCGGGTATGAGTCACAAGAGCTCCAATTCCCAAGCTAACTACTAATGGTATGTATATCCAAAGAAAAAAAATGTCTGCTCCCCTAGTTTTGTTTTTTTTAATTTACCCTATATTTGATTGCTGAGAAAATAAGTAAAAATATGGAAAAAAAGAAAAGAAAATTAGAACATAATTAAAAATTGTATTAAAAATTCAAAATTTTTTTTTCTTTTCCATGTTTTCGCTTATTTTCTCGACAACTAAACATAGCATTAGGGTTAGTAGGTTAGAAAAGGATCTCCTACTTGCACATCACCGAGACAAAGCTTACCTCACTAGGACTTGATCCCAGGGTTAAACTTGGCTTCCCCTAAATAACTTCACAAATCTCATTACTGATGATTAATTTTCAAACCCATCGATTGTTAAATGCCAAAAAAAAATACATGTTTTATCAAGAAAGAAATATAAAAAGTCTTATTGCTCATATGGCAGAGTTATATCCTTCACATCAAAGAGAAAATGAGAGAGTGGGGCTAGCATTGCCTGTCCATAGAGATTGGATATGCCACACATCATACATTGTACATGTTATTAATGGCCTGTGGCATCCCATTTATAGTGAGTAATGACTTTTTTTTTTTTTGCAATCTAGGGTTAGGGGTTAGTATATGCTCAATGCAAAGTGTGGGAAAAGCATAAAGTGTGGGGAAATCACAATGCCTACCTATGGGACTCGATCCCAGATTCACCCTCCTAAGGAGGGGATACATTACCACTGGGCTAGTCCCATGGTGTGTAAATGTACCCGGGGTTTTCATTATGTAACAAAATGGCCGGTCCTCATTTGTCCATGCCCCACTTTAAATATTCACCAACTATGGTTAAGATTCACTCACCCTTAGGGTCAAGCAATCCAACCTTGTTTTCTCAAAAAAAATAAACCAAAATCTTAATTTTAATTTAGTTAAGCTTAACCAGGATTAAAGGAGTATTAAAAAAGACACGAGGACACGGGGTAAGTTAAGTAGCGGACCCATGGGTCTCCTAATCACTCCTCAAAAAGTTACATTCATGTTTCCGTATTGGTTTCTATGTTGGAGTCACTTGACTCGGCTCACTTTTACCTTATATAAGTGAAAAAAGAAAAAATAATTAAACAAAACATGATTAAGAATTATATTAGAAATCCAAAATTTTCTTTTCTTTTCCATATTTTCACCTATTTTATCGGCAACAAAACATACCAAGGTCGGTTTAGGGTTAGTTAAATCCCTCTATCAAGCTCTCAAGAGTATATAGAGAATCAACTAGCTAGTCGGTTAAAGCCTCCTCTAAAGCCTATATATAAATAAATCTACCTTCTCTTTTTTCGCATGTACAAATCGTTGTGTTATAGTGTTTAAGTACAAACACCATGATGCGAGTTGCTTCTCTATTTTTCTTTAAGCTCTCCTTTATCCCTAGTCCTATAGTGATGGATGTTATTTAGAGGACTAACAGTCATATACAAAGGTAAAGGTGTTGGGGAAGAGTTTTCAAAATTTTGCTAGAATTCTATATACAACATTAAAGTAACAAAATTCCGCCGAATTTTTGTTGTGGTGCTCAACAAGTGGTATCAGAGCGTATGATTTCAATTTGCCCTAATTTTTGGCTTGTGTGACTACAAATTCACATTTTATTTCCATAGAAAAGAGATGGAAATATTTTAGCTAAGGCACTAAGCAAGGAAAAATAAAAGATCTGAGTGTACATATCATTATCTATTGTTTGCAATACAAGGGTTGATAAAGTCATTGATCCGATCACGCCCTATATTTGACCAAACCATTATGGATTCAGTAGGACCCATAAGGATTGGGTGTGACTTGTGAAATTGGACTATCCACTTACCATCCCTAAATAAGGATAATTCTCACCTCTAACAAGTAATAGTAGTATGAGATAGATATAATAATTAATAAGAATTTTTGTGATTATGCAAAAACCATTCAACTTTCTTGTTTAATATAAATCCCTTGACAATCTTTTGAAAACATTTTTATCATTTATTTTTTGGTAAGAACATGTTTGAATGTTGCATTTTATCAAATTTTCAATTTCCAAACAACAGATGGCATACCATGAAATTGCATTTTTTTTTCTTTTCAAACGAGGGTATCCAACACCCGACTAAGTCCCTCAGTCGTGATAAATCTCGAAGGGTGGCCAACAAGGGGAATGGACTCAAACTCAGGACCTCTGCTTCTTGAGGAGGTGTGGTCTTGGCCCACTAACCCAAGATTACTTAGATATTCATGAGGAGGTAAGGAGGCAAACAAGCATTAAAATTAAAGAAGGGAAGGATTAGAAAAGGAAATCCCACTTAGATATCCTTAAAAAATTTAGTACAGTACTGTAAAGGGGAGGGGTATCCTTAATAAGAAACATGTGAAGACCCTTGTCGGGTTATCTTAGTGATGTCGTTTCCTAAAAGGTTGCTGGCTGGGAAATTCATTTTCCATCGGAATTGGCTTGTCAATTGAAACACGGTTCGGAGATGGATGCAAGTAGTTTTTCTGTGGGAAACACTCCAAAGAAACACATGGAACTGTTTGGTTACCGAGAAAGGCTCTGAGAAAAGAATTGGATAGAAAAAGAGTTAATTTTCTCATTCCCGTTTGGTTTGCTAGAAAGACTTCCGAGAGAATGTCCAAAAAGTGAATTTTCTGCATTTGAGGCTATAAAAGAAATGTTGTGACAATAGAGGCGAGAATGGTCGAGACATTATAGAAAAAGAGGGAGAGAGAGAGATGATTACGGAAGGTTTTCATAGTTCAATGCCTGAAGATAATGGAGGGAGAGATTGAATTACCCGAGCTCGTCTTTAGATTTAGATTACCAAATGTAGAGAACGTCAGTGGCATCAACCATCGCCACTAAAAATTATTTTTGACTTTTGCTATTTATGTGTTATTAATGGTTGACATAATTAACACTGATTGCCATATATTGAAGTTTGCATAAGGTCCTAAATTTTATGCAATACTTTTTCTTAAGAGTTGTGATTAGAGGAGACGCAAGATCCTCTTCCAAGCTGACCACACTAATTAAATTTCAATACATTAAGAAAGAGAAATAAAGTTAAAATAAAATAATAATTTCATTGCCACGTGTCAATTTATAATTGGGTAGTCAATTTGGAAGAGGACCTTGTGATCCGTTTTCCATTTTCCTTTTTAAATACACATTTGAAAATAACCATTTTTTTAATGACTTTGAACAAAAAGAAACATTAGTGAGGAAGTAGTTTCTCAGTAAAGTCCACTGGTGACTCAACGTGGTCGAGAAATAAGATTCCTACCATTTCAAACCTCGTTCAGTTGGAGGATTATTCTCATGAGATCGATCAAGCTAGATGGTTGGGCCCATCCCTACATGCATTTCATGTGTATATGGACTCGATATCCTGTGCAATTGTGATTGAACTTGGAAGAGTTCACTCGCACTCAAAGAGCCTTTTAACTCTGGTCAATAAGTTTTAACCCATAGGGCTAATTGTTTTTAGTATTTCCTCTACAAATTAATGTTAAATTGTTGAACCCTAACCCTATGTTTGGTTGTCGAGAAAATAAGTGAAAACAAGAAAAAGAAAAGAAAATTAGACAAAAAAACAACTAATAATTATATTAGAAATCTAAAATTGTCTTTTCTTTTCCATGTTTTCACCTACTTTCTCGGCAACCAAACATAGCATAAGGGTTTGCGATACTTAACCACAATTAACGGGTGTTAAAAGGGATACGTGTTGAACTCACCCGAGTTCAATTGCAATTGATTGTGATCCCCAACCCCTTCGTATGAGATAAAAGTATACGACACTTTGGGTCCACATAACCGGGATTGCTACACCCACTCGTCCCCTATATGGATAACAAGACTACGATTTTGGGTTATGGCAATTGTCAGCTCCATTACACAATCCTTTTCAAGAGAGAGTGCAAATTTAGGGGTGTATTCAAGCCGAGCTTGGCCCTGCTCAGCTCGGCTTGAAATCTAAAAATATAGGCTTGAGCTCGGCTCAACTCGATATGCTGCTCGAAAGGTTCACCTCAAAGCTCGGCTCGAATCTAGTTCGCTTGGCAATTGCTTCAAGCTTGAGATCGAGCTCGACTTGATTTATTAAAAAAAATATTTTTAAATAAAAATGAAAATAATTTATATATATATATATATATATATATATATATATAATAATAATAATTATATTATTTATATATAGTAATTATATAAATATATATAATATTAATTTTTTTTTTTTTTTAACATTCAAGTCGTGCAGAGCTCGAACCGAATCGAGCTTTAATCGAGCAGAGCTTCGAGACGAACCGAATCAAACAAGGCTTGGCTCGAACTCGACTTGAACACAATTTCAAACTCAAAAAATGAGCTCGGCTTGACTCGATTGAGTCTAATTTTTTAGCACAAACTCGGCTTGATCGAAGCTGAGCCAAATTTCGAGTTAGCTCAGTTTGGATACACCCCTAAGCAGAATAAAAGAGAGTGGACTAACAAAATTCCTACCCAATACGTACAATCTAGTACGTAGAGGCCAGTTCTTCTCACTCCGTATTTTAGCTTTAGTCCTCTCAGAGTCTCAACACTCAACAACGGCTCCAAGCCGGTTCATGTAAGCATAGGTAGTGCGGGTTGGGGACTAGGTTGGAGTGAAACAAGGTTTGAAATTTCGGTTTTCACGGCGATTTCGGTCCTTCAATCCAAACCGAAATGTCAAAAATATTGGTTATCTCGGCGAAATTTCAGAATTCATATTTTAAAATTATTTTATTAAAAAGATATATTTATTCTTGATATTTACGAAAATTTCACGAAATTTAGGTCCAAAAATTTGGAATATTTTGGTCCGAAATTTAGAAATAATATTTTATAAATATTATTATTAGTTTTAGAAATAAATATATAAATTTCAGAAATTTCGATAAAATTATTAAAATATTTCAGAATTTTAATAAAAATACTATTGAATATCAATTTTCTGAAATTTCGAAATTCGGAAATTTCTAAAATCTTGGATGAAATCGCATTTTCCAAAACCCTTATCATATCGATATCGGGGTTGGATGAAACTAGAATTTCGTGAAAGTTCACTAAATCCCAATGGGATTTCAAACCTTGGAATTGGCAGCCATCTCGAGGAACAATCCCCTTCTCGTACGAGAGGAGGGGAGTGAGCCATCACACTTGAAATGTAGAACCCCAGATCTCCCATGTAATTGTTATGGGGTTTAATAAATGAAAATGAGGGTGTTTTGTATTCAATTATGTGTTGTGTGCATGTTAGGGCTCAAATGATGATAAAAAGGGGAAAATACAACCTCCGATCGATTAGAGATTCACCACCAATCGATCGGTTAGAACCAGGAAAAATGGGTTGGACCACTGAGCATATGCGATCGATCGTATTGTAAGCTCCGATCGATCGCAGGAATGTGAAGGTTTCCGATCGATCGCACATAAGTTCTGATCGATCGGAAATTGTGAACAGTCTTTTTAAAAACTGCAGAAATTAGGCGTTTAAATCCCTAGGAATATAAATAGAGGTTCTATTTTGAGGGTTTTTAGGGTTTCTAACTATTCTAAACCTAATTTGGCAAAGGGGAGAGAAAACCCTAACTTTTCAAGAAAGATTTCAATTGGGGAAGAAGGATCTTGCTTGGAGAAGCAAGGAAAAGCTTGGATTTAATTTCTCAAGCCTATCTAAAGTGCTAGATCGCAATGATTCGATCTTGGGAGGTAGATACACTCTATTAGCTAATTTTGTTATATTAGATACTCTCTACTACTTGTTTTTATATTGATTCAATGTTAAAAGTACATGAAATTGAAGATGAAAAGCATATTTGTTGATGATGAAATGTAGTTATATTCTACCATTTGATTATGTTGTGATTTCTTTAATAAAAGAAATATTGGGATGTATGGATGTTTATGAAAAGCATATGGAATTGGTGAAATTGAGAAATTAACCTATTTTACATGTATGCTATTGAAGGGTGAAATGAATTTTAATGAAGAGCATATGGAATTGATGAAATTAGGTGTTTAACCTATATGTATGCTATTGCTATGGATGGAATAGGAGAAGTATTGCTATATGTTTAAGGGAATTCCTTATCTATCATGTCACTCACAATTACTATATGAACACTTGTATTGCATGATCAAGTTTCCTTATATGTACGGGTATCCGAAAGTTAAAAGTAAAGAAGATGAACAAAGATAAATGATGGTATTGAGAGGATGCTAATGGACTCCACTCCAAGTAGGGTGTGTATTAATCATCTGATCCAAAGTAAAATGAATAAAGGGAAGAAGGAAAGTATTGGGAGGATGCTAGTGGACTCCACTCCAAGTAGGGTGGGCATTAATCGTCTGATCCCAAGTATAATGATGTACAAAGATGCCGGTAGGGAGGTTGGCTAATGGTGCTAGTATACTCAGACCAGGTATAGTTGTTAGGCACGCCTAAAGTATATGAAGGATGCTAGTGGACTCCACTCTAAGTATGGTGGACATTAGTATAGTATTGAAAGTACGCTCCCATAATAAGCTATGTGTAAAGTAAATGCATTAGGTCAGTATATGGAGTCGTATTCAAGTATAGACTAATCATTTAGTCTTAGTCCTAAAACCGGTTGGTACCTCAACCGAACTTAGTGTCTTAGCTTTGATAGGAAACTCAGTTGTATGATTATACTACTATGTGTGTAACTCGATGCATTACTATACGCTTTGATAAACACTATATGCTAGTGAATTTCTATGCTTGATGAAAATGGTTTCCAAGTTAGACTCATAGATTACTGTTGTTCTTAGAACTATGACCATGAGACGCAATAATTGGGGTCGAGGATATCAGACCATAATTAATGGAGAGGAAACTCCATTTGGCGAAGATCAGCCCGACCTTACATAGATTTTGGGGTTGATTTCCACGACCATGGCACTTCTTGCAACTAGGCAGCCTGTTGCTACCCCCGTTACACCTGATGTTGCACCTGTACCTCCTCCTGGCCACCACAGTTTATGTCTTGAGGCTTTCAAGAGACTTTGGCCTCCTACTTTCTATGGGACGACTGATCCGATGGAGGCAAACACTTCTTAAATCGATATTTTGAGGTTTTAACCCTCAAATACTCTATCACTTATAAGGTAGCTACACCATACCACCCACAAACTAGTGGTCAAGTTGAGGTATCGAATAGGGAGATCAAGAATATCCTCATGAAAATAGTGAGGACTGATAAAAAAGATTGGTCTATAAGGCTTAATGATGCCCTTTGGGCTTATCGTACAACTTTTAAGACCCCAATTGGAATTTCTCCTTATCGCCTTGTCTTCGACAAAACTTGCCATCTTTCGGTGGAGTTGGAACACAAATCCATTTGGGTCATTAAAAAGTTTAACTTCGATATAGCTCTAGCGGGATCAAATTGGAAACTCCAACTCTCCGAATTAGAAGAGATGCGTAATGACGCATATGAAAGTGCAAGAATCTATAAGGCCAAAACCAAAGCTTTTCACGATAAGACAATTTTATGAAAGTCTTTTCTTCCCAATCAAAAGGTTTGGTTTTTCAATTTTAGATCACGCCTTATAAGCACCCAATTCTTACACCCCTGTTCTAACCATGGTTATCCCCAACCGAGTCCCTTAACCTTAGGACAAACCCTAGTTGACCTTAGGTGCACCCTAATCAAACCCTAGGTATCACCCTATTCAAACCCTAGTTAAACCCTAACCCTGGATAAACCCTAACCTTGGATAAACCCTAGCCTAACCCTAGAACCTAACTCTAGGTAGACCCCTAGTTAACCCTAGCTAAACCCTAGGACTTAACCCTAGCAAAACCTAAGAAAATCCAAGCCCTAGCCTAGCCCTAGCTAAGCCCTAGGCCATTAGAGCTTAAGTCCTAAAGCCCCAAACCCTTTAGAAGGTCCAAACCCTGGGCCCAGCTTTGAGAATGACTATCAATACATTACCACCATTCCCTGAGTTTCGTTTTGCAAGTCTGCAACTTCCCACTGCGCACTCCACTGCCTTCCCATGTGCTACCCACTCCCTTAGCTCATTATACCTCCTCTAGAGACCCATACCTCCTTCTTTTAATCCGCACGGAGTCCCCGACCCTTCTGCTATAAATGGGCAGCACCCCCAATGGCCTTCAACTCATTTGGAAATTCCCCAATCCAAAGCTCTGAGCAAATCCCTAGGCTTTAAGCCCTCTTCCAAACGGTTAGGACACCTCCCCAGTTGCCCCCTGCTTCTGTGCTCTAGTGCGGCAGTACCACCACCCACCTCTGCCAGCAACTGCCACCATCGGAGGAGCATAACAGTAGGGCAGGGCTTCCCCCTACCCCTTTTTTTGCATTTGTTTTGATACTCATGTGAGCCCCTGATCCATTCAAGGGGACCTTCTTCCTTATTTCGTAGGTATACCTACTGTGGGGGGGTCTCTCCCACCTTCATAGGTATGGGGAACCTTCCCCAAGGGCATAACACCACTCTAATAGTTTTAGAGGTCCTTGGGGGTCCCTCAGTTCATGGGGGAACCCCTGAAAACCCCCCAAAGTACCCCCGTAGGGCAATTTTTAATTTTTTAGAAAAATTCAGGGTGTCGGTAAACTCAGTACTGACACCCATGGTGTTCACTGTTCTAGGCCCCACCTGAGCTAACCCTGGTCCAATCTAGGGTATGGATTAACACCCTGAGGCCTTCATGAACTTAACCTGAGAATTTCAGTCCCTGACCCTTACCCTAACCATGGTTAAATTACTAGAAGTGAAAGATTGCTAGAATGTCGGTAGTCAGATTACTGACATTCTATGATTTTATGTGAGCAGACTTTGGGCCCATAACAGGCCCAAATATGGCATCCCTTGGGGCCCACAACAGGCTCAGGGCTTTCTCCTCACCGAGAGCTTCAAAACCATGGGTCCTGGACCCCAGGGGTCCACTCCTAACCATAGTTAAGACCCCTTGACTGAAAAACTACCAAGTTGGCGGTAATCCATCTGTCGACAGAATGACTTTTTTGAATTTTAATGGGCCTTGCAATGGCCCACAACCCATGGGAGGCCCCCACCAGACTTGACTTAACCCCTGGGGCCCATTCCAAGCTTTTTAGGGTTTGCCCTTGCTTTAACCATGGTTAACTCAACCATGGTTAAAAGTTAACCATGATAGTTGGTCAAACCTTTTGAAAAAATTCTAAAAAATCCTTAAAAATCTAAAATATTCTGAAACTTTAGAAAATATCACTTTTGGACTGGGCAAGCATGCCTAACCATGGTTAGATGAGCTTAACCATGGTTAAACCAAGTGTTAACCATGGTTAAGCCCATTTAAGCCATGTAAAAATTTCAAAAATCATAAAAAAATCAGAAATGACAATGAGTATCCAAATCAGGCTCCATACTTTGCCTAACCACAGTTAAATGGATTAACCATGGTTAAACTCATGTTTTAACCATGGTTAGCCCCATTTAACTTTGAAAAAATTGGAAAAAATCCTCAAAAGTGTTAAGATAAAATTTAAGGACCATAAATATACCTTGGACTTTGTCC
Source organism: Tetracentron sinense (assembly GCA_015143295.1). NCBI lineage: Eukaryota > Viridiplantae > Streptophyta > Magnoliopsida > Trochodendrales > Trochodendraceae > Tetracentron > Tetracentron sinense. The sequence continues at coordinate 31,210,755 of CM026551.1, forward strand.
AACCATGGTTAGCACCCCTAACTATGATTAAACCCGTTTAACTCCGGTTGAACCATTTTGGCCTATCGGGCCCAATCTTGGCCTACCGCGCTCACCCTTGGCCTATCGGGCCAAATCCAAAGCTTACCGGGCTTACTCTTGACCTCCGGGTCCAACTTTTGGCCTACCGGACCCAAACTGGGCCTATTGTAACTCTTAGTCTTCCGGACGCCTACCGGGCTTATCTCTTGGCCTACCGGGCCCAACCCTAGCCTATTAGGCTCTAACCTTGGCTTACCGGGCCCAATCAAACATAATCATGCATTTGACTAATCCCGATCAACTCAACCCTAGTCTACTGGACTAGACCCTAAGCCACCCTGGGTGTACACACAACACTCCCCTAGTCATGGCACAAGCTTCTAGGCAAGAACTACGCTCAGTTGGATCTCACCCCAATGTGAGTACGTAGGCAACCCAACCCGGGTTTGACCCTAATTTAGCTTTTCCATTTTTGAATTAGTATAAACTAAACCTGAGGTCTTTGACTAATAATTGACATTAAATTGGCTTAAACCTAGTAAGTAGGGAACCATTGTAATACAGAAGCGTCGGGTTGCCTAACACCTTCCTCGGACTTAACCGAACCTCTTACCTAGACCTCTAAGCAGACTAAGACCTTATCCATTACTCGGGACTTATCCCTATTGAATTAATAAGTGGCGACTCATAACACTACATAAGTGAGTAACAAAATCCGAGCTCACAGTTCTGGCGATTCTGTTGGGGAGTATTAATTAATTTGCCATACCTCAAGGTTCAAACCGGAACCTAGGTCTAAGCCAAATTAACATTAATTTTACTCAAATGCCTTAGAATTTAGTCTAATACTAATTATTTATACATTTGAGTGTATTTTGTACAATGCATTCCATACATAGCATAGTAATGTAAAAACCTTAAATCCCATTAGACAGGCTTAATATGCTTACGGTTGCTAGATAATTATCCTCAGTGATAGAGGCTTAAAAGTCTTGGAGATTCGCAGAGTTACTCCTGCTGGGTGATTACCCTCAGGGAAGGATTCTGAATGTTTCCGTTTACACCAATCGTCCATTTTCAAGGAAGTCGCATATACAGTGTTAAGTGATCCCCCCACCCTGCTAGGAACACACTTGCATTACTTCAGTATACATACATATAGCCTAAGCTAGGGTATAGTCTACAAGCAGCCTACATGGAGGGATATTCTAAACCCTAACCTGTTTGTATCCTATACTTGTTCCCAATCATGGTTAACTATCCGGGCACATCCTACCCGAATAAGGACTAACCCAGGGGCATGTGATGAGCCAAACTTGTATTTATAATAAAACACATCCTACCTCACATCTTGACATAGTACATGAGGTTCAAATCTCAGGAAGACAGGTCCTCCCAGGACCTATTCCAGCCTTGACCTGATAGGTCCTCGGTTCCGAACAACCCGGGTAAAGCATACCAGATCTCTGTTCGCTTGCCCTATCGGATCACATGTGTCCTGTTGCACCCAATCAAAATTAAAATAATTAAAAAAAATACATCATCATTACTTGCATCATCCTTACATCTTGCATACACAGTACACTCACACAGAGTCTATATATTTGTCCAGGTAGATGGCAGGTCCATTAAGGATTGTTCAGTCAAATGGTCAGCCTTCATAGCCTATGCACCTCCACTCTCAGGGGGCATGTGATAAAACCCTCCAGCATACAATTGAAGCCCTCTCTCAGAGTTAGTGTCTCGCTTGGGCCCAGTACTATCGAATGGGTAACACTCTAGACCTGTCCATGGTTAAGTCAGACTGGCGCTTCTTAAATGCAGATATCCAGTGTTGGAACCAATCATACATGGTGTTTTGTTTTGCTAAGAACGAGTTGTGTCTAACACTGGAAGAAATACAGTGCATTCTTGGCCTAACTATGGAAGGCGATGCCATAGTACCGCACTACAAGGCATCATTTCAGGTAGACCTCTCAAGGTTTTTACAAATCAAGCCTGCCTCTTTGTAGCATGATACAAGCGGCACTTACGAACGGGTGTCTATAAAATTTCTTGAGAAACAATACGGCCCAGGTGGAACCCTGACTCTTTGGCAGATGAACTTCCCGGTCTCAACGCCTTCACACTGATCATCATGTCCTAGCTGGTATTCCCCAAATGTCGTACCCTCGCCGACTCAATATTGGTGGAGATCATTAAAGACATGCACGACTCCAAGACGGTTGTCCCGGTCATACTTGTAGAGCTTCTTAGTGCTCTCAACCAAGCAGCAGAGCACAAAAATGGCATCTTTCATGCCAGTGCACCGCTATTACACTTGTGGCTAGTATCACACCTACCTACCATCCTATCGGTGCCCGACGTTCATTCGAGATGCATACAGCTTGCCCAGGATTTCTCAGAATCAGGGCCAGATATTGACCACATACATCAAAACTCTCTACAGGCTTCTTCAAAACCTAGCAGAGGAACATATTACATGGGAATGCATGTGGCTGGTTTACAAACAACTACCATGCGTTGTCATAGCAGGAAGGCGATGCATGGTCCTAGCAAGTATCACTGGCTCAACAGCCTACATACCACTCCGAGTCCTCCGTCAGTTTGGACTCCCTCAGTACATTTCGGTGAAAGAGAATCTGGAAAATGACTTCGCCGACTTCACAGTGCAGTTTGAACGTCTCACCCATCGATTCTAAGCAGATTGGAGAAGCTCTAGGAGAGAACAATGACCAGATTCCGTAGTTACAACAGGACCACCCACTGATTCAACATATCGACAATGGGTGGAAGAATCTGACATTCCATTCAGTATGCCCGCACTTAAGAAACTACCAACACCAGTCTCAGCTCCATCACGAGGAACCATACCCATCACTGAAATGGTAGTTTCCTGGAGAGACATCTTCCTGGAAAGGCAGTTACAGATCGAGGAGAAAGAGAAGTGGCTATAGAAGGCCCAATGAGCATTCAGGCAACAGGAATAGGAGCAGCACTGCGAACTCCAAGCTATGCAAGAACAGGTTGAGTAGCTTGAGCACACAGTGTAGTCCCTTCAGAAGAGACGTAGGGGTGATGCCAAAGAGACCGCCGTCATCAGGGCCCAGTTGCACTTCCATCAAAAACAGCTTGACAATGCAAAGGTAGAGATGACCAATCGAATCCGACAGTTCGGGTTCCGGATATTCAATGCCTTAGAAAAAATTGAACACATGGAGGTTAAAATTACATCCCTCCAACAGTAGATCATGGACCTTAAAGGCGTGCTCCGGCTGCTTGACTTTGCCATTCATGATAGACCTGCTTAGGGTTGAGTCTTTTTCGTTTTTGAGTCACTGTCCTGTACTTACTCACTCAATCATGCATAATCGTGATTAGCAGTTGTATTCTTTTCAGTTGCATGAGCTGACCCCATAACTCGCTTTATGACTGCAATTCTCACAGAAGTAGCAGACGCAATCCTCACAGAAGTACCGGTCTCAGAGCAGGTGCCCAACCGTGTCATATCAAAAAGTAGTTTCGATTCAATGGCATAACTAGTTGATCAGCATCAACGGACTAGCGAAATTCTACAAGCACATGACAGAGATATAATGGCTATGCAAGCAAAACTCGACAGTATTCTGGAATCTTTGAGGATTTTAATTGGAACCTGAACCGACAAACCCTCTTCCCGGATCCTGACTGGCGAATTGGCCGAGCGACCTATCCCTGAGCCTCACCATAACCCGATCATCATCCCTAACCCTGGACCCGCTACAGGTGGAGGTGACATAGAGTATGAACATTTTGAGGGGGCAGAATAGCCCAAGGCCTCTCACATTAATCAGCACAAACCGTCGTCTTCTGTCCCACACCATCTCTTCGAGACCAGCACGAAGAGATAAGACAGATGAAACAAGAGATGAGAAAAATGAAGGGTGCATCTGCTAGCACCAGTCTGTCATTGGGGGACTTGACTTTCTCTTCAGGGGATGCAGCTCTCGCAGTTTTCAAACTGCCAGACTTTGATAAATACGACGACTCAGGCTGTTCGAAGCAACACCTATAGCTATACCTGTGGGACATGCTCTTACACAACAAGAACCAGCATCTCTTCATACAGTATTTTCGGAAGAGCTTGAAGGGGCAACCCTCACTTGGTGGATGTCTGTAGACAAACAGAGGATCAAGACTTGGTAGGATGCCATGGACTGCTTTGTAGAGCAGTATTCCTTTAATCAGGAGCTCTGGCCTCAGCGGAGCCAGCTCAAACAAATGAGCCAACGTAACAACGAATCCTTTTTGAAATATGCCACCCGGTGGAGGGAGATGGCAGCTAAGATCCCTACTCCTATCCCTAAGGAGGAACTGACAAGCATGTTCATGAGCACACTGAAGCAGCCCTATTCTACACTGATGGTAACTTTACCAGTAGTGGACTTTGGCATCATCGTCAAGACTAGTCCCCACATAGAGACTGCCATCAAGAGTGGGGCCATCCACTCCAGTATAGGGCTTGATCCTCTTAAAGCAATAACAGGAATAGTGGTCATCGGGACCAGAAAAGAAAAGAAAGTGTACACATGGTGGCTTCTACAACACCCATCAGACTACTAGCTCCAGCAGCTCAGCAATAGCCAGTTGTTAGAAACACCCGGCCAGCCTGGCCTAACTAGGGGCAAAACCGTCAATATGAAAAAACCCCCAGGAATTTTACTCCCCTCCCTTACACTCTTAGCCAACTGCTAGAGTTCTTGACCAAACATGGTTTCTTTGCTTTAAGAGGCCCTACTCCCCTCTTACCTCCAGACAAGAGAAACAAAAACTATGATGCCAATTAACACTGCGCCTTTTACAGAGGCCCAGGCCATGCTACTGAATTTTTTATCGGCCTAAAGTGCACTATCCAGGATCTTCTGGATGAGGAAAAAGTTGAGTTGGCCCCCAACAATACCAACATCAATCAGGTGCCTCTGCCCCCATACAACAATTAAGTCAACTTCATACAGTGGGAATAGCCCGGGACAGGGCAGCCTAGACCCGATGCATCGGTAGTAGATGACGACATCATCAGGCCCTCTTACCGATAACCTGTCATAATCCCCCTTCCCCAGTCAAACATCCAGGCCCCAATACAAATCCCCGCTCTTGAAACTGACAAAGAGCAAATTGTTTATACAATCCCTTGTCTTGCTAATTGGCCCACGGCTCCGACCCAAGCCTCCACATCTATCGGACTAGTCTGAATCCCTCACATTCCCCTTTAACCCTTCAGCCTCAATCATGTACCCGCTCCCCGCTCTCTCATCCTTGAGAGTGAGAGCATAGCCAACCTCATCCGTTCTGGTCGGGTGTACCAACCGCTGGTAGCTGAGCTGGCAAAGACAAAAAGGAAAGAGAAAGGAACAAAAAAAACAAGGGTATTAAACCCTAAAAAGGAAGCAGCAGATTCTGTAGTTCAGTTAAAAATCCTAGAGAAAGTGGAAGAATTCAACATTACTCAGCAGTTGAGTAAGACACTAGCCCAAATCTCAATCATGGGTTTTCTTCTAACTTCCGAGAATCATCGGAAGCAACTCCTCCGAATATTTGACAGCGCTCACGTGACACCAGATATTACACCCGAGAAGCTGGGGCATATGGTGGGACAAGTGCTAGAATTAAGAGTTATCTCATTTACAGAATATTGGATGGTGACAGGAACCATACCCGGGCCCTTTACATAGCAGTGCAATGCATGGCTAGAACTTTATCATCAGTATTAACAGACAATGGCTTTGGTCTGAACGTCTGCACAATGTCAACATTGGAAAGCTTGGGTATAAACCTCAACCAGGTGAAGAAGAGACCCATGATAATCAGAGCTTTTGACAACTCAACAAGACAAGATCTGAGAGATATTGATCTGGCCATCAAGGTCGGACATGCTCAATTTACTACAAACTTCAAAGTTGTAAATGTGTCTACCTTATTTACCCTACTCCTTGAGAGGCCGTGGATCCACGTGGTTGGAGCCATTACCTCCTCTCTGCACCAGCGAATCAAATTTATTTAGGATGACCACCTGGTCGTAATACCGATAGAGGAATTAGCAAGTTCCTTCGGAGATGTCCAGGAGCATGGACAAGGCACCGCCTTCACGACTTATCAGTTTGAGCAGGTCAGCTCTATCACCCAGATAGAAGCATAGAACAAGTAGCAGATTTTGCCATTTATCAGGATGATGGCTAAGATGAATTATCAACCAGGATCAGGCTTGGGAGCCCGAAACCAAAGGATGAAGAAGAGATATACACCTCCTCATTACCCTCCGCCCTTTGGACTGGGCTACAAGCTTAAGTACAAGGACTATCTCACAAAGCTTACACAAAAGAACAGCCGGTTGACAAAACCAGAACCTCGACCCCACATTTCTATAACCTTCTCAGTCAGAACCTTCCAACCTTACCCTGCACTAGTTGCCTTAACTTCTCAGCCCAATATCAAATCTTCAGAGATTCCAAATCCAGAGATCTTCAGCATGGCCCAATTGTTCGACGAGCTGACTGTCAAAGATGCTACCAAAGCAGAATATCTAGTGGGAGAGCAAGTTTACACCCTCTCCAATAGCGCCGAAGCGTCATGCAGTTGCCAGCCACTAGTTGGTGGACTGAAGCTCTCACCATTGAGGCCATCCAGGGTCGGGACAGCTGCAGTTCAGGAAAGGTCGGTCAGACCAGGCAGTGAACAAGCATCACCCTTCTCCTCCTTCTATCTCTCTTTGCTCCTGCTTGTAAAATCCAAATGTCAGGCCACTGTCGGCCTCTTTTGTTTGAGTCAACTTTTATAACAACAACCATACTTGTTTTTATAAATGAAATCTAGTATTTTGACTCAAAAACATGTTTTGCATCAAACATTTTGGCTGATGACAAAATCACACGGACTCTTCACCTGGAAGGCCTAGTGTCCTGAAGCCATCGAAAATAAAAAAATCATAAGCATGCTAAACTAAGCTAAATGTTTTGCCAGAAAATTGCCTGCACTAAGGCTACCCCAGAAACCCTTCTGGAACTGACGGAGGTGAAATATGATTCAGAGTAGGAAGAGGAACTGCCTCAAGAGATTCTGAACCTCCTAGAACGCAGTGAAGGGTTATTACAGTCAAACATTGAGGATACCGAGATAGTGAACCTTGGATCCGAGGATAACCTGCAGCTAGTCAAAATCGGCACAAGCATGAGCCCGTAATAGAGAACAGAGATGATCAGCTTTTTGAAAAGCTATAGTGATGTCTTCGTTTGATCATACGCTGACATGCCCAGCCTGGACCCAACATTGGTGGTGCACAGACTGCCCCTGAACCATGACGTCAGATCAGTTAAGTAGAAACTAAGATGGATGAGGCCCGAATGGTCACAAAAAGTCAAAGAAGAAGTTGAAAAGTAGATCAATGCAGGCTTCTTGGCAGTAGCAACCTACCCTGAATTGTTAGCCAACATCGTGCCCGTACCTAAGAAGGATGGCAAAGTCTGGATGTGCATCGACTACTAGAATCTGAACAGGGTAAGCCCTAAAGACAACTTCCCTCTCCCACACATCGACATCCTGGTCGACAACACTGCGGGACACGAGACTCTCTTGTTCATGGATGGTTTCTCCGGGTACAACTAGATCCGAATGGCAGAAGAAGACATGGAGAAAACCTCCTTTATCACACCTTGGGGTACATTTTGCTACAAGGTCATACCCTTCAGACTCAAGAATGAAGGGGCAACCTACCATAGGGCCATTATGGCACTATTTCATGACATGATCCACAAGTCAACTGAAGTCTATGTGGATGACATGATTGTCAAATCGCCTACTGCCAGGCAGCACCCAAAAAACGTAAAGGGACTCTGTGACAGACTCAGAGAGTTTGGCCTAAGACTGAATCCATTCAAATGCGTCTTTGGAACCTCGTTTGAAAAAATCCTCGGCTTCATAGTTAGCAAGAAAGGCATCGAGATCGATTCGGCCAAAACTAGAGCTATCATTGAAATGCCAACTCCCCAGACTAAAAAGAAAATCCGCGGTTTCCTGGGCAAGATTCAGTACATCAGCAGATTTATCTTGTAGCTCACTTCGATATACGAGCCAATCTTCAAGCGTCTCTGGAAGAATGTACCTACAGTCTGGACAGACAAGTGTCAGGAAGCCTTTGACAGAATAAAGCAATACCTACTCAATCCTCTAGTACTTATGCCTCGTACGCCAGGACGGCCCCTACTACTCTACATCTTAGTGCAAAAAACCTCCATGGGGTGCATCCTAGCACAACATGACAAGACAGGCAGAACTGAGCAAGCTATCTACTACCTTAGTAAGTGCCTACTGGAGTACGATGAATGATACAGCCCTCTTAAGAAGACATATCTGGCACTGGTCTGGGCTACTCAGTGTCTGCGATATTATCTGCTTTCTTATCCGGTAATCCTGATCTCCTGGATGGACCCACTCATGTACCTATTGGAAAAGTCAGCCACCACCGGAAGAACTTCCCGATGACTTATGATGTTGTCTAAATTTGACATCACGTACATGACACAGAAGTCAATCAAGGGGCAAGCGATAGCAGATCATTTGGCTCACAATCCAGTTGAGGACTATGTCGTAGTACATGATTAGTTTCCAGATGAAGCCATCTTGTACACAGAGGCGGAAGAGCAAGAATATTCTGGTCGAGAGTTATATTTTGGCGGAGCTGCCAACAGTCATGAGCATGGGGTAGGAGCAGGCTTGATCTCACCTAAAGGAGCACACCTCCTCATCTCAGTCAAGCTGAAATTTAGATGCTCCAGCAACGAAGCAGAATATGAGGCGTGCATAGCGAGTCTGAAAGAAGCCCTGGGCATTGGGATTGAAGAGGTCAACGTGTACGGTGACTCATCCTTGGTAATCTGTCAGGCAAACGAATCTTGGGTTATTCGAGAAGCCCAGCTAGTCCTGTACCTGACCTACCTCAACATGCTGATCACTCAGTTCAGAAGAATCACCGTCAGCTACAGGTTCAGGAACCACAATAGGTTTACCGATGCACTAGCTACCCTTGCCTCCATGGTTCAGATCCTCAAGGGCATCATGCTCTAGCCAATTGAGATTCAGCAACAAGATCAGCCTGCCTACTGCCTTCAAATCGAAGACGTATCAGATAGCAAGCCTTGGTATACAGACATCAAGCACTCGATGCCACCAAAACAGATCGCCGGGAAATCAGGAGACTAGCTATCTAGTTTATCTGTTGGACATGTATGCCCGCAAAGCCATTCCGGAATTGTATTTATCTATTTTTTAAATCAATAAATGCATATCTTATATTCACACATTGTCTTCTACATTGGGTAATATATATCGAAAGTATCTCATTGGATGAGACTACTTTGTCCCTTAGGTAACATTGTAGGAAAACCATCCAATTAGTTGATAACTGATTGCTAAGGAGATATGGTTTTTCCAGTTCCTTGTAGACCTAAAATTGTTCTAAGTTAATCAGGATACATTAGGACAAAGTATTCCTAATAACTTACACATTTTTAGTTCTATATGATGGAGTGATGAATCTCAATCACTGAGAGAAGGGTCTCTTGACTAAAATGTGGATATAAGTAAGAAGTACTTATATTGCAACTGGATCGCTCAGTGGATACCCTTAGAAATATACTGTATTTATATTTAGGGTAGTCCATTTGACAGATTGTCCTTAACCTGAGAGGTCGACATCTTCTCTAGTATTTGCCTATGTAGCTTTGATGTAGCCAATCGTCAATGTCCAACACACCGGACTAAATACGGGCTCGTTGGGTTATGTACGCTGTACTGGAAGAAGTGTGTGTATGCTCGACAAGGATTCCACTACTCTTACAGAGTAAATAATATTGAGTTGATACTTGTCAAAACCGGACTTGAAAAACCCAGCGCTGGTATTTATCGATGAAATGGTTTTATCGAGGAATTTATTTTCTATATAAAAGAAATGTAATAATAATAATTATTTCTTTTAAAGAATTTTTAAAATGTTTTGTAAGTCCAAGTTTGACTAAAAGTATCAAAGAGAATGGGTTCTCAATATAAGCCAGGGATTAAAGACAGTATTAGATATTGTCCCGTAAGCTTATAACAATATTGGAAGTGGAGGGACTGATCTGTAAACAAATCTTGAGATAGAAATACCTGCAAGTAATTCTCTATTTTTTGGAGGTTAATCACATTGTGTTAGTGGACATTAATTGTGATTGGTGGAAGTCCAGGGATATAGATAAAATTCTATAATCCTAATGGAGTATAGGAAAGGTGTTTCCTAGTAACAATACTTTAACCAAAAGGTTGAGTACTTGGTCCCACAACTGGAAATAGGAGATCCCTTTAGATCCCACACACAAGGACTTTCTTAAAGTATTTAATTTAATGATTTATTAAATTAATTAATTTCTCTAAGAAATCACTATATGGTATTGTGAAGCTCTAAAAGGTGGAATCACATTAAACGTGAAAAACCAAATGGGTAGGACCTATTGGGAAGATAGAAGATCAAATAAGAGACCAAAATGGGTTTGGAACCCATGGGGGCGTGTTGGAGTGGGGCCCACCTAGAGTGGGACGCCCACTTCAAGGAGGATAATATTATTGTTTAATTTTTAATTAGTTTCTAATTAATAACTCCTTATGAGATAAGGTTGGTTAGTTAGTTAGTTAGTTACTAATTAAAGATTCTCTAATTGTTAGGGATTCCATTAGTTTGTTACTAATCATTAATTAGTTAGTTACTAATTAAAAAGATTCCTTATTGGATAAGGATTTGGTTAGTTAGTTACTAATGGATAAAATTAGTTTCTATTTTGATTAATCCTAATTAATTAAAGGAGAAGTAAAAAAGGAAACAAGTGAGAAATCCTTATTGAATAAGGATTAGGAGACTCGGGTTGCAAGCAACCCAAGTAAACTCTTATATATAGAGGTGTACGGTCACTTTAGTGGACACAAGAAAAATTTCCAGAATTTTCAAGATTTGGAAATCCCTCTCCTCCCTCATTATCTCTCGTGCCCAAGCCTCCCTTCTCCCTAAGGTGTATGGCCACACCTTCTCCCCTTTTCTTCTTCCTTTTGTTTTCTAGTTTGAAAATAATGAAGAGGAATTTCAAGGTTCTTGAAGATCAAGATTAGATCTTTTATTCAAGATTCCTAGAGCTGGATTTTGGAAGGGCCATTAGCTTCCATTAGAGAAAGCTTTAAAGAAAAAGAAGGTCTGTGTGGATTGCAAAGGAGACTTGACACTTGTGAAGTTTTGCCAGTCTAGCATTCTATCGTGGAATTGACTTAACAATTTCAAAGTCGCAAATGTGATTGTGATTTTTACTCTCATTGAATTAAAATCAATTAGAATCTTAGTCAGATCTTGGGATTCGATGTATGCCCCCCAAGAACTGTTTTTCTAAAATTAAAAAGAGGCATACTTTCATTATCCTCTCAAGGGGCATCTTGTACAAGAGATCGTCGAGCTTGGTCTGGCTTAGATGCCTTGACACCAGTGAAGCAGCACAGGTAGTTAAAGAAGTTCACGGAGGAACTTGAGGCCCACACATGAACAGGTTAATGTTCTCCAAGAAGATACTTAGACTGAGCTACTACTGGTCTACAATGGAAGCTGACTATTGTAAGCACGTACAGGAGTGCCACTAGTGCCAAATCAACGCCGACAAGATCAATGCCCTGCCGACAAGGCTCCACAACTTGACTACTCCTTGGCTATTCTCAGCATGGGGCATCGACATCATCGGACCCATAGCTCCAAAAGCATCAAACGGAAATCCATTCATCCTGGTTGTAATCGATTACTTTACCAAATAGGTTGAGGCAGCCTCTTATGCCAGCATCATAGCCTCGGTGGTTCAGCGTTTTCTGAAAATAGACATCATCTACCGGTATGGTGTCCCATATGAGATTGTAACAGACAACGATCTCAACTTTTGCAACAAGGGGATGACTGACCTCTGCTAGAAATTCAAAATACAGCATCACAACTCCACACCATACAGGCCTCAAACTAATGGTGCAGTTGAAGCAGCCAAAACAAAACATGAAGAAAATCATTGAGAAGATGACAACCAACTACTCTGCCTAGCAGAGATGCTCTCATACGCGCTCATAGCTTACAGAACGTCCATCAGAACCTCAACTGGGGCAACACCATTTTCTTTCGCCTATGGTATGGAAGCAGTCCTCCTTATCAAAGTATAAATTCCATCACTGCAGGTGCTAATGGAAGTAGAAATCTCAGAGGCAGAATGGGCACTGACCAGGTATGAGCAGCTGAATCTGATTGAAGAGCGGCAATTGAAAGCCATCAACCACTCTTAAGCCTATCAGAGGCACATGGCTAGAGAATTCAATAAGAAAATCAAGCCACGAAATATTGAAGTCGATGGCCTGGTTCTTCGAAAAATATTGCCAAACCGCCCTGACCCGAGGGGCAAGTTCACTCCCAACTATGAAGGCCCATACATCATCCGAGATAAATTCTCTGGCGATGCCCTTCGGCTCGGACGGATGGATGACGAAGACATCCCAGAGCTCGTCAACATGGACAAAGTCAAGAGATACTACGCTTAGGGTCTACATCTGATAGGCGCTTTGCACTCTTAGCTTCTCCAGGAAATGATAGGAGGCTATCTTCGGCACACTCTTTGTCTCCAATATTGTAAACCCTTTGATCCTCAATTAAATAAACCTCGTAGTAGCTACAATTCTATAGAATAGTAACTAGTATGGGGTGTCGAACCACATAAGATTGCACTGGTTTGATTGCTTTTATTTCAAGATTGATTGTGAGTCAAGGGGTAACAAGTTGATTGATTTGATTGATTTTAACCTAAGAGTAGAAATTAAACTAATAGATTCTATTTTAACTAATTAAACTAAGAGTTTTTGATGATATATCAATGAGAGAAGATCTAGGGTACTTGAATCCACCACTAGTTTCATAACTGGTCCCTAATGCATTTGTTCAACTCCATCACAATGTAAACAATAGAGATGAGAGTGACTACAAGACTCCACTCATCCATCTAGAATGATTCAAGGGATTAGACCCTAGGCATATCCTATCTTTAGTTAGCACGAGTGATACACACTAAACTAGGGTTGTGAAATCACTCGTCTTCTCTTAGCATAAAATATCATATGATTTAATTTATCGACAGTAAAAACCATTACATAAAATCCACATTAATAATCACAGAAAATTAAGATGGATGATTTCAATTTCAATATAATAAAACCTAAGACAAGGATAGAATTACACTGAAATCGGATATGATCAATAAACTCTGGTTATAATTAACCTGCTTATTATACAATCATTGTTTACAAGTGAATAAACTAAAACAAATAACAAAGTGACACAGTTACTCTGCTAGGGTTTCATCTAAACCCTGGAAAAATGAATTAGTTCATGCTGAGAGTAAGAGACACCGCTTTCGATGAAGAACGCGAGCAATCCATCCTCCAAACTTCACATATCTCCAGAGCTTTCTCTCTTTTAAATCTCAAAATTCAGAACCTTTTGCATGGAAGGAGGCTTTTATTTTTATAGAGAGAAAGTCTCAATCAATTGTAGCTTTAGAAACATCCAAAATGAGCTTAAAAATCCAAATTTTGCACTTTTCAATACACTCAAAATGGCGTTCGCTGATCGATCGGCCAAAATGGCGCCGATCGATCGGTGGTTATGGAATTTTTCCAAACTTCCATGATGGAATTTATAGAGCTTTTTGAGCCGATCATTTTGATATATTATGGGCCTAAATCGGATCTTTGCTCGATAGCGATTCACAAGAGACTTTAAAGCTTATAAATGATCATTTTTGTCTTCTTTTCCTCGCATGAACCTGAAAACAATAAATACACCAAAGTGAAGTATCATAATGGATAAATGAGCTTAAAGAGATTAACAAATACAGTTTAAGGTGCGTAAATGTGTAACAATTAGCACCGATCACAACCCCAAACTTACATATTGCTAGTCCTTGAGCAATAAAAATAAAACTAAGCTAAGCTAAACTACATCCTCTTTCATAGGATCCCCGGTTACATTTGGTATATGCAACAAGCCTTTTAAACCCCTAGGTGGCCCTAGTGGACGAGTGAAGTCTCGTGAGGGTTTACCAGTGACGACACCCACAAACATCAGTATTCCCCTGCAACTCTGCACCTGTGCTCAAGTATGACATGCACTAGTAAAAATATCATGATATACACAGCATAATTCTCTCATTATTAACTGGCTTTATTCTTGACTCTCCAGATTCTCAATTTCACACAACCTTACATAAGTTTGAACATTTATACTTATTTAAAGATTGGTCATTTGTCTCATTTGATCTGTAGTGTGATTATCAATTGAATATGTGATCTCAACATTTTCTTTCAACAAATGTTCTATCACCCCTTCTGTTATCAGATTTCCCATCAATTTAATTACCGACCCAAGAATTTTTTTTTGGAAACTTTCCTTTGTTTTTATTGAATGAGTGGACTGTGCAAAGTCTATGTTCATTAAGTTTTCTAGACAACCCGTGTAGCAAGTGTTAGGCCAGTGACTCCCAAACCAGACGGTTTTAGGGCACCAGGTGTTAAGACACCCCTAAGACTTATTAACTTGATAAATATTTGTTCCAAAACTCCCAAACCAGACGGTTTTAGGGCACCAGGTGTTTAGACTAGTCACTCTTGATAAATATTTGTTCCAAAACTCCACTGTTTGACGCGAACACTCTCTGCTTAGTGAGGCAGGAGGCCCGGTTACTAGGTAGGAGTTTGGTTCAAAGATTGAATAATACTAGTGGAGGTACAACTTTTCTGTGATTCTTTATCATTTTCGGAGTTCACACGGTTTGACGCGAACACTCTCTGCTTAACTAAGCAAGAGGGCCGGTTACTAAGTGTAAACCTGGTTAGGCAATCATGTGTCATTAAAGATTTTTCAATTTAGCCAAGGGTGGTTTTCAATTTCTAGGTCACCTAATTTCTTTAGAGGTTTCAAAACATTAATTGATTGATTTAGTTTCAAACCCCACAAGACAATATAGTAGAGTGCTCGTGCAATTTCTCAAGGTGACCCTTGACTTCTTAAATTTTCAGCATGCAAAGTTCAATCAATAGTAAGAATTGTATCTATTTGGGATCATGTAATTCTCACTTGCGCTTAGTAGAAAAATGGTTGAATAAGCATGGGCATGTAATTCTCACTTTGTGCTTCTCAAACTGAAAGCCCTTGAGATGGATGAAAGGTAACAAATAATTGCTATCCTCTTTGGGCTTTTCTTCATTGGGGTTCGGGGGCTTGAGATGAGCGAGTGATGCTTCTAAGGCATTCTCAGTTAAGGCATAAGGAGAGGTCTCCTCAATTATTTCATCACTCACATTCACCATAAAACACTCCTCTCCATTCTGTTATTGTTCGGGTGTGGTGAAAATGTTCAACCGAACTTTCATGTTACCAAATGATACATCCATTACTCCGGTCCTACAATTTATACACGCATTGGCCGTGGCTAAGAAAGGACGACCAAGGATGACTGAAATTTGGCTTTTTGAATTATGCACGGGCTCCATATCAAGGACAAGAAAGTCGACTGGAAAGTAAAATTTGTCAACTTTGATAAGAATAACTTCAATCACCCCGCGAGGCTTTTTCATAGATCTATCCGCCAATTGCAACATGACGGATTAACACTTGCTCCTAAATCTAGGAGTGCTCGATTAATGGAGTGATCTCCAATAATACATGAAATGGTAGGAGCACCAGGATCCTTGAATTTTGGAAGAGTGTTGTGTTAGATAATGGAGCTCACTTGCTCGGTGAGAAGGACCTTCTTGGACACATGAGTCTGAGATTTATGCTTTTGAGTGCATAGGTCCTTAAGGAACTTGGCATAAGCTGGAATTTGTTGGATAGCCGTTATGAGTGGGAGGTTGACTTTGACTTGTTTAAAAACTTCCATCATATCATCAACTTTGGCTCCCTTTTTTCTAAAAGGGGAGGGATCTTTTAAGCACTGAGGGTAAGGAGCTTTAGGCATATAAGATGCCGGAGGAGTAGGAATAGATAAAGATGAGGAAAGACCTTGGTCATTCTCAAAGACACTCACCCCCTTTCCTTTGGATTTTGGTGGCTCCACCATGACCTCTTCTTCTCCCTAACCAAGTTATCAACTATCTTCCCACTCCTTAGGATGGTAATGGCAAAAACTTGCTCACGATGAGTTTCATTGTGTTAAGCATCATCAACCAGGTTTACACCCCTAAGGTTGCTCACTGGTTGGCTTGGGAGCTTCCCTTCCTCTCTCTTGTCTATGACATTAGCTAATTGTCCCACTCGGGACTCAAGCCTCTGGATAGATTGGGAATGAGAGTGCAACAGTTGAGTGTTGGCCTCTAACCCTTTTAAAGCATTCAACACTTTCTCCTCGAAAGATGAGTTCCTTTGAGGGGGAGGAGTAGAGTGTTGGAATTGTTGTTGTTGGGGAGGATGGTAGTTGGGTTGATTTTGAAAAGGTCAAACATTCGGTCCTTGAGGTTGGGATAAAGAATTTCCTTGAGCTTGGGGAAAAGTGTTCCTTTGAACTTGGGGCTGCCATGAGAAATTGGGATGATTTGTCCACCCTGGGTTGTATGTATTAGAGTAGGGATCATTGCTTGGGGGAGTGTAGGCAGGATTAACATTCTCTTGAACAAATTCTGGAAATTGATTTACAGTAGGACACTCATGCACATAATGTGCAGGGCTAGAACAGATAGGGCACACCCCTCTCTGATTGGGAGTTGGTTGAGAGGGTGTGTAGAAAGATTGCCCTACAACCATTAGTTGGTCTAATTTTTGAGACAACTCATCTACTTTAGAAGAGACATCATTAAAAGTGCCCACTTCATAGATGCCTCACTTTGGATTTGGAGTGAAATTTTGTCTCTCAAAACGATTGGAGGAAGCATGGTGTAAGGTGTTTTCACTCAAATTTTTGAACAATTCTCATGCTTGCACTTTGCTCTTTGTCATAAACGTCCCTCCATATGAGAAATCAATCATCTGTCGGTTGAATTGAGATAGACCATCATAGAATGTCTGGACAAGTTGCCATTTAGGAATCTGATGGTGAGGATATTTTTTGAGGAGATCCTTGAATCTCTCCCATGACTCATGAAAAAGTTCACCATCAATTTGAGAAAAACTCATGATGGTTCGCCTTATTTGATTGGTTTTGCCAATGGGAAAAAATTTCTTTAAGAATTCTTGATGAAGCGGTATCTATGTGTGGATAATGTCGGCCTCAAGAGAGTTAAGCCAATATTTGGCATTGTCCTTCAGGGAGAATGGGAAGAGGCGCAACCTGAGAGCATCATCTGTAAAATTCTGCAGCTTAAAGGTAGTGCAGATTTTATTAAAATCATCCAGATGCTTATAGGGGTCTTCATTACTAAGTCTGTGGTAGGATGGGAGCATCTGAATTGTGCTAGACTTAATCTCATAGTGGGTTGCCGTAGTGTCTGGCAACCAGATGCATGAAGGAGAAGAGTATTATGACGAAACAAAGTATTCCTTCAAAGACTTGGTGGGGTTTTGATTTTTAGTCATTTCAGAGAAAGGAGTAGTCTCTAGGTTTGAGTAGAATCGGGCCGAAGCCTTGAGAAGCCTAGCGGTATGCCCTGACTCTAAATTGATAGGGATTAACTTTGGTTTACAAGACCGTCTACCGTGCATACACCCTAGAGGCAAACTCTATGTTCGACAGACACCAATTTTTAAAATAATTCACTCCAAATGAGAGAATACTTACAATGCTTTCGGCAATTGAATAGTTGGGTAGCTTTTGTTTTTGCAGAACAACAACTTTCCTGTTAAATTTTTTTTTTAGTAAAGCACTATTTTCGATCGGAGCAATTGGTACTTGTAACACAGAATTGTAGAGATCAGTAGAAATATATTATATTCATTTTTTGTGATTTTAAAAAAAAATAAAAATGACTCAGTCTTAATCTTTTGATTTAAGCAACTAAACCATTCTAGCAATCCCCGGCAACGGCGCCAAAACTTAATCGTTAATTAAATAAACCTCGTAGTAGCTACAATTCTATAGAATAGTGACTAGTATGGGATGTTGAACCACAGAAGATTACGCTGGTTTGATTGCTTTTATCTCAAGATTGATTGTGAGTCAAGGAGTAATAAGTTGATTGATATGATTGATTTTAACCTAAGAGTATAAATTAAACTAACAGATTCTATTTTAACGAATTAAACTAAGAGTTTCTGATGATATATCAATGAGAGAAGATGTAGGGTGTTCAAATCTACCACTAGTTTCATAACTGGTCCCTAATGCATTTATTCAAGTCCATCACAATGTAAACAATAGGGATGAGAGTGACTACAAGACTCCACTCATCCATCTAGAATGATTCAAGGGATTAGACCCTAGGCATGTCCTATCTTCAGTTAGCACAAGTGATACACACTAAACTACGGTTGTGAAATCACTCGTCTTCTCTTAGCATAAAATATCCTATGATTTAATTTATCAACTGTAAAAACATTGCATAAAATCCACATTAATAATCACAGAAAATTAAGATGAATGATTTCAATTTCAATATAATAAAACCTAAGACAAGGATAGAATCACACTGAAATCGAATATGATCAATAAACACTGGTTATGAATAACCTGCTTATTATGCAATCATTGTTTACAAGTGAATAAACTAGAACAAATAACAAAGAGACACAGTTACTCTGCTAGGGTTTCATCTAAACCCTAGAAAAATGAATTAGTTCATGCTGAGAGTAAGAGACAACGCTTTCGATGAAGAACACAAAGAATGCAAGAAATCCATCCTCCAACCTTCACAAATCTCCAGAGCCTTCCCTCTTTCAAATCTCAAAATTCAGAACATTTTGCATAGAATGAGGCATTTCTTTTTATAGAGAAAGACAGTCTCAATCAATTGTAGCTTTAGAAACATTCAAAACGAGCTCAAAAATCTAAATTTTACACTTTTTAATACACTCAAAACGGCGTCCGCCGATCAATCGGCTAAGAGGCGCTAATCGATCGGTGGTTATAGAACTCCTAAAACGGCGTCCGCCGATCGATCGGCCAAAATGGTGCTGATTGATCGATGGTTATAGAATTTGTCCAAACTTCCTTGATAGAAGTTGTAGAGCTTTTCGTGCCGGTTGTTTTGATATATTATGAACCTAAATTGGAGCTACGGTTAAGGAGTTATTCCCCGAACACCGAACAAGGGTCGTTTTGTATTTCCAACTTCTCTTTAGATCAGATCTTTGCTCGTTAGCGATTCCCAAGAGACTTTAAAGCTTGTAAATGATCATTTTTGTCTTTTTTTCCTCGCATGAACCTGAAAAGAATGAATACACCCAAGTGAAGTATCGTAATGGATAAATGAACTCAAATGGATTAACAAATGCAGTTTAAGGTGTGTAAATGTGTAACAATTAGCACTGATCACCCTTTTACAAAAATCAATGAAATCCGCTAGTTAGCCCCTTGAGTTTAACAACCTTTTTTTCACAAATCCTTTTCAGGGACACTCTCCATTGCCCTCTGCGGCATTTGCTTGAACTACGTCATGACCCAATCCTGCAAATGGTACATAGGCAACCTGACAAATCAGGTGCGGTCACTAACAGGAGCAGGGCACTCCTTGTGTCAACATCCAGGACCCCTTCTCCCCAGAAAGAGTCCAACCTCACCGACTCCCCTCATAGAGGCAACCTCTCCGGACTTTCTCTCTAAGCGAAAATCCTCTCGACTTCCCCAAACAAACCGAATCTCAAGGGTACAAAGTTCTCATCAAAGGAAAACCCAAATTAGAAATCGAAACATTCTTAAAGTCAGAGACTCCTTCACAGAGACAACCTCTCCAGACTTTCTCCCAAAGTAAAAATCCTCTCAAATTTCTCGGCAGAGTTGACATCAAAATATACAAAATTTCTATCCAAAGAAAGCTCAAAATAGAAGTCAAAACATTCTAAAGAATCAGAGACTCTCCGCAGAGATAAAACTCTCCGGACTCCTTCTCCCAGCAGAGACAACCTCTCTCACTCTCCCCGACAGAGACGACCTCTCTCAAATTCCCCAACGGAACACATAAAAAAAAACCTCCAAGAGAATGCAAATCAACTACATCCTAGGGTGTCCCAAACCTCGGTCCCCGAGCCTACGTTTCATCCTACTCTAAGTCTTTCTAGATCCCCAAGAAACTGCGAGTGCAAGTGCAACATTACATCTACACCCTTGGCAGAAAATAGAATCCCTATATTCCTCAGAGGAGCGCCATTCAGGACAATAACGGGAGAAGGCCTATTTTCCACAACAAACCATAGGCTTCCCCAACAAGTCGCGGGTATGAGTGAAAACCGGTAACAACCTCATTGCGCAAAAATCACGCGATTCCTAGACCTAGTCTTACGACTAGGGGCAAAAAAATGACAAAAATCAATCAGCTTCACAGACATGAGAAAAACTGGCAACGGCTTCATCGTGCAAAAATTATGTGAACCCCATGACTTGGTCATTCAAAGGATAAAAAATAGAGAAAAAGCTGAAAACCAGTTTAGCAACAACATCCGGTAGCAATCAGGCTCATCAGATTTCCCAGTTATCCCCAACAATCAGCAACTCTCAGTGGATGGGTATCCCTAGCAGAGATTCCAACAAAAAATATCCCCAGCAGATGTGTAACTCCCAAGCATTTCTCAGCAAAGAATCCTTCAGAAAACACCTCCCTAGCATACAGGAAAACATCGGGAGATCCCCAGTAAACCAGAAATCCCCAAATTCCCAGGAAGTGGTCCACAGCAGAAGCCCGCTCCCCAGTAGATCTTCGATGGGGAACAATCTCCAATCCCCAGCGGATCCCCAGTGGAAACATCTGATGGCTCACAAATAGTACCCTTTCCTATCAAGAGTCTAGAAGCTTTCAAAACCCATCAGAAAGCTTCTCCTCATTTAACAAACTTGTCTACCCCCGACAGCATCCTGCTCTGAATCATACTCCTTTCTTCGAGAGTGAAAGACAATTCACAAATCCCCTTAAGCCCTAACACAAGAGATTTAATGGCACATCTGAAAGCCAACTAAGCATTTTTGTCGTTAAAACTAAAAAATCTTCTACACTTTTCTGAAAAAAGGATTTTAAAAAACAAACATTTGTACAACCTGCACCAAGCAGCCTTCGCCAGCAAGCAGAGGAAGCCGACACCGTGCATCCCTGCCAAACGCGAATAGCCATAAAGTCATGGGAAAGCATCCTCGTTTTTATCCATGCATGACAGCATAGCATCATATCCTGCATGATCAAAATTCAGTCCCTCTTGGGCAATTCCAATATCAATCTGGAATCACGCCTCAAAGCTTTTGTGACACCCTCGTGTGTCCTAAACATCCTGTGTGCTCCGTGACAACCTCGTCACATCGCAGCATTACCTCTTGCATGTCTCCCTTTGTGACGCCCTCGTGTGTCCTAGACATCCTGTATGCTCCGTGACAACCTCGTCACACCGCAGCATTACCTCTTGCATGTCTCCCTTTGTGACACCCTCATGTGTCCTAAACATTCTGTGTGCTCCGTGACAGCCTCATCACACTGTAGCATTACCTACTGCATGTCTCCTTTTGTGACACCCCCGTGTGTCCTCGACATCTTGTGTGCTCTATGAAAGCCTCGTCATACAATAACATTACCTACTGCATGTCCCCTCTATGACATCCCGTGTGTCTTTGACATCCTGTGTGCTCCGTGACAGCCTCGTCAGACCGCAGCATCACCTCCTATATGTCTCCCTTTGTGACACCCCGTGTGTCCCTTAACACCCCGTGTGTTCTGACACCCTATGTGTCTCTTGACACTCTACGTGTCCCCTTTTAATACTCCATGTGTTCCTGACACCCTGTGTGTCCATTGACCGATTCGATCAATCCGCTCGAGGAAACACCGTTTCGATCAAACCCCCCACCGCTTCTGAGCGACACCCTCTTATGTGAGCAAACTTTGGGCCTGTAATAGGCCCACATATGGCATCCCTTGGGGCCCACAACAGGCCCAGGGCTTTCTCCTCACCGAGAGCTTCAAAACCATGGGTCCTTGACCCTAGGGGTCTACCCCTAACCATAGTTAAGACCCCTAAACCCTGGTTGAAAAACTGCCACGTTGGCGGTAATCCATCTGTCGACAGAATGGTTTTTTTTGAATTTTAATGGGCATTGCAGTGGCCCACAGCCCATGGGAGGCCCCCACCAGACCTAACCTGCCCCTGGGGCCCATTCCAAGATTTTCAGGCTTTGCCCTTGCTTTAACCATGGTTAACTCAACCATGGTTAAGAGTTAACCATGGGTAGTTGGTCAAACCTTTTGGAAAAATTCTAAAAAATTCCTAAAAATCTAAAATATTCTGAAACTTTAGAAAATATCACTTTTGGACTGGGCAAGCATGCCTAACCATGGTTGGATGAGCTTAACCATGGTTAATACTTGCTTTAACCTTGGTTAAGCCCATTTAAGACATGTAAATCCAAAAATTATAAAAAATTAGAAATGACAATGAGTACCCAAATCAGGCTCCATACTTTGCCTAACTACGGTTAAACGAACTAACCATGGTTAAACCCATGTCTTAACCATGGTTAGCCCCATTTAACTTTGGAAAAATTGGGAAAATTTTTCAAAAGGGTTCAGATCATATTTAAGGACCATAAATATACCTTGGACCTTGCCCAACCATGGTTAGCATCTCTAACCATGGTTAAACTCCTTTAACTCCGGTTGAACCTTTTGGCCTATCGGGCCCAACTCAAAGCCTACTGGGCTCACCCTTGGCCTACCGGGCCCAATCCAAAGCCTATCGGGCTTACTCTTGACCTTCGGATCCAACCTTTGGCTTACTGGGCCCAAACTTGACCTACCGGGCCTAACTCTTAGTCTTCCGGACTAAACCCAAGTCTACTAGGCTTATCTCTTGGCCTATCGGGCCCAACGCTAACCTACTAGGTTCCAACCTTTGGCCTACCGGGCCCAATCAAATATAACCATGCACTTGACTAACCCTGGTCAACTCAACCCTAATCTACTGGACTAGACCCCAAGTCACCCTTGGTGCACACACAACACTCCCCTAGTCTTGGCACGGGCTCATGTGTCAGAATTACGCTCGGTCTGATCTCACCCCAATGTGAGTACGTAGGCAATCTAACCCGGGTTCGACCCTAGTTTAGCTTTTTCCTTCTTGGATTAGTATAAGCTAAACTTAAGGTATTTGACTAATAATTGATATTAAATTGGCTTAAACCTAGTAAGTAAGGAACCGTTATAAAACGGAAGTGTCGGGTTGCCTAACACCTTCCTCGGACTTAACTGAACCTCTTACCTAGACCTCTAAGAAGACTAAGACCTTATCCATTTCCCGGGAATTATCCTTACTGAATTAATAAGTGGTGACTCATAACACTACGCAAGTGAGTAACAAAATTCGTGCTCACACGCCTCTTCCCTGGTAAGCTTCGTTCTAGATGGGATGACCCCTATAATGTAACCATAATATTCTCTCATGGAGCAGTTGAACTCAAAGACCCCAAAGATGGTAATCTTTTCAAGGTCAACGGTCAAAGATTGAAACCCTATGTTGAGGATATTGTATCTAGTGAATTGATTGAAACCTTAGTTTTACATGATCCCGTTTACTAAGACGGTTGATTCAATTGAGGTTGTCTGGTTGAAGACGTAAAAATTAGCGCTTGTTGGGAGGTAACCCATCAGTTCTTTAGTTTCCTTAGAATAAGATCGAGTCTAAGGTCCATCCATCCACCCCCCATAGTGTCCAAATACAGTAGGTCTCGGCCAATTGTGCGATATATCGCACTTTTATGCAATAGATCGCATGTAGAGTGACCACATACTGTAAGTCTCAGCCTTGTGTGTGATAGATCACATACAAAGGCCACAAATCCAGTAAGCTACTGTCCTCTGTTCGATCAATCGCAGTGCCCAAACTCAGTTTAAATTGTCCAGTCCACGATCGCGCCTCTCTACTCTCTCTCATTTTCTCTTTCCTATTCCATTCTACTTCCAAATTTCTCTCATGCCATTCTCCATTCTTGCTTGAGATGAGTGCATCAATGAACAATCGTGCGGAGATTTGCTATTTGGGTTTATGTGAGCATTTATTCAAAGGTAAAATCCCAAATCCCTTCCATTTTCATTTTTTCTTTCTTTCTTTTATGTGAATGTGTGGAGGATGGGATATTGATGGAGGCCAAGTTGGCACTTTGAGGAGGAAGGATTGTGATTGAGGCCGGGTGTATTTGGGTTGTGTGGGGTGTTTTGAAGAGAGTTGAAAAAAGGGGGCACGCTAACTGTTCGATAAAAAGCCTAAACTAAATTTGATACCATATGGCCCCCAAAAGGAAGAAGTTAGCCGAGAAGCCAAGCTCGAGTGCACCCAAGCCAAGTTCTAGTGCACCTACCCCCAACCAAAAGAGCAACCCACAGGAAAATTCACCACTTGGGCGGTTATCCCTCAGACCCAATTTCATGTAGAATACTTTAGACGGTGTCTGGAAATGGGCTCTATTATTGTGGAATTGGAGAATAGAGCTCTGCAATGTCTTTTTGGATCCCCAAGGCTTACCCACAATTGGTTCGCATCTTCTATCAAAACATGCCTGGTGCGAGGATAGTTCTGATGAAGGGGAGGAGGATGATGAAGAGATTGAAGAGGAGGCCTAGGATGCCCTAGAGGTCACTGTAGAGGGGCGCACCTTTGAGGTCACCATTGACTCTATCGCCTAGGCCATAGGATGCCCTACTAACTCCTACCATGATTTTCCTTATCTGCCCACACCCCAGAGAGCAGCCACCCTACATGAGATCATCAGAGAGATGTGTGTGGAGGGGGGGGGGGGGGGAAGTATGAGAATGAAAGACAGAATTGTACTCGTAGGTCCTACCTCCCACCTAGACTATGGTTTGTTGATTCGATCTTTAGGCGTAACCTATACTCCATCGGGCATATTACTGAGAGACGAGGTACCTTGTTGGATGCCCTATATGAGATGTGGAAGGGGTATTGGGTAGATGCAGCGGAGTATGTTTACCGGACGATGCAGAGGATCTTACATGAGGCCATAGAGAGCCCAAAGAAAGGCAGTGCTAGTTAGCACCTTCTTTTCGGAAACGTGATCACTCAGCTTTTAAAGCTGCAAGGTCATGTGATTAGTGAGGATGAGCCAGTGGGTAAGGTTGTTGGGTTTGGGGAGAGACAGTGGGAGAAGAGCTATAATGCCCTGAAGAATGTCACTAAGAAGAGGATCCCTATTGTGGAGCATCCAGATGAGGTTATTTGAAATGCTAAGGCCGATGTTGCCATGACCTCTCCTCCTTCATCTGTAGCTAATCTCCATCCTCCTGCCCATGAGTTTCAGCATCCTTCGCCTCATTTCTAGCCTCCCCCGCCACCACAGTTCAGTGCTCAGCTTGAGGCCCCAGTTTACATGACTCGTCAGGAGTTTCTAGATTACCAGGCTATACAGGATGAGAGATGGGAGGCCCAGTGTAACTATCAGTTGATTCAACAGGCCGAGATTCAGGAGTTCAGGGAGCATTCGGCTCAGAGATGAAGACATGCTGATGCTTTTTATGATGAGGCACATCAGCATTAGGATCGGGCTGATCGGTTCTATGCTCAGCAGGCCCAGCAGACTTTTGACTTTCAGCAGATGATGAAGACTACACTAGAAGCCTATTTCCCACCAGGACAGTTTTCCCCACCACCACCTCCTCCTTAAGGATAGAGTTCTAGTTCTTAGTTAGGATTTTCCCCTTTCTTTGAGTCAGTTGTACGAAGTTCTACTCCTCTTTTTTCTTGAGTTTGATGTAAAGATTTCAATTCTTTTTCTTTCATTTTGTTAGTGGTGTCAGTTTGTCTTTTCTCTTCCCATTATGATACATGTTAATGAAAACCTTTTCTATTGATATATCTATTGGATGTTTGTATCTACTTTTGTCTCTCTTTTTTTTTGGTTTGCTGCTAACTCTTTTAGGTGCTTTATAGAAAAAACTTAGGGTGAATATTACTATCCGTCATTTTATTCCCCCATTTTCTATTTCTTTCATGGAGTGCATTTCACCAGTTAGGTATTATTGTTCTAATCCCTTCTGTACTTCAATTCTATTTTTACATTGAAGACAATGTAAACTTTAAGTTTGGGATTGGGAAACAATATCCATTATTTTTGCTATTTATGGGTGATTGTGCAAACATGTAATATGATAGGACATGCAAACATTAAATATTTTTAAGATTGCTCTATTCTGAATTGAAAGCTTGTGATGCATATAGGGTAATCCAAATCTTATTGATAGGGTTAAATTTGATAACACATGATCCCAAATACACACTGTTTTTAACCTTTAACTGAACTACAAATATTGAATTTTTTTTCCAAAGTCATGAATACATTTTGAAATCTGCACGAGCACTCTAACACATTGTCTATTGGGGTTTGAAACTAAACTAATTGATTAGTGCTTTTTTTAATTCATAGGAAGTTGGATGACCTAGAAATTGAACATCAATCTTGGCTAAATTGAAAATTTTTAAAAAGTTGATAGAAGAATGGGTTACCTGACCAGGTTTTACACTTAGTAACCGGGCCTCTTGCCTCACTAAGCATAGAGAGTTCGCGTCAAACCGTGTGATCTTTGGAATGGATAAAATAACCTAGTGTGACTTGTTTAAGTTCATAGCCTATTTAACTCGAGTTAACAAGCCCTTAGAAGTGTCTTGACACCTGGTGCCCTAAAGCCTTTTGGTTTGGGAGTCACCAGCCTGACACTCACCACCTGGGTTGTCTAGAGTGCTTAATGGACTTAGATTCTGCACAGTCATACTTATAAATAAATAAAAATTATATAAATTGAGTGAAAGCCTTGGGATTGGGAGTTTAAATTGAAAGGAAATTCAATAACAAGTGAGAAGACAGAAGAACTATTGAAAAGTAAGGTTGAGATCACATATTTGATTGTTAGTACACATTACACATCAAAGAGAATTCTGAAAAATCTTTTATCAACTAAAATTTTCAGAATTGGTTAAGGACGGTGTGAAATTGAGAATGTGGAGATTTGAAAATTCAACCTTGTTAATAATTTAAAAATTCAACCTTGTTAATATTTTGGTCATTTGTCTTCATCCAAAATTTATGAAATTTTTTGGGTAGATTCTAGATGACCTAAAGTAGCCATGTTTCAAATTTCGGGTCAATCCGATAGGATTTGAGCTCTCTTTTCTTCTTCTTTCTTTTGCTTTTCTCTTTTTAGAGATTCTTTGAGTCTTTGAAGCATCTAATCTTCTATTTTATCTTTTTTTTTTCGCATGAACCTGAAAAGAATTAAAACAACCAAGTACCGTAAAATAGTTTAAAATAGAACTCTAAGGAACTAACATGTTTATTTTGAGGTGCATAAATGTATAATAATTAACACCGATCAGTTACCTAGGGGTTTAAAAGGCTTGTTGCATATGCAAAATGCAACCGGGGATCCCACGAAAGGGGATATAGATATAGATATAGATATAGTTTAGTATAGTTTAGTTTTTAGTTTTTATTTATCATTGCTCGAAGACTAACAATGTGTAAGTTTGGGGTTGTGATCGGTGTTAAATGTTATACATATAAGCACCTTAAACTACACTTGTTAATCCATTAGAGTATTCTTTTCAAACTATGATATGATACTTGGTTGTCTTTAATGATTTCAGGTTCATGCAAGGAAAAGAAGGTTAAAAACAAAGATTTAAAGGTTTCCAAAATGCTCAAATAAGGTTAAACCATTTGGAAAAAGAAAAAGAAAAATTCTGAAAATTTTCACTACCAGCGATAGATTGTAGTTGGTCTGCGATCGATCACAGTTCAAGTTGCGATAGATGCTCAGGGCTGCGATGGATCGCATATATGGCAAAAGAGTTATTGTATTTTTTTCTCTGTATGCGATCGATCACAGGTGCTGTGCGATCGATCGTAGATCGACATTTTTGCCAGTGAACAGCATCCAAAATTGAAGAAGTTGAGTCCTAATGGGTTTCCAAGAAATCTGAAAATTCTCTTTCTCTATATAAATAGAAGACTCTTTGGCCTAAAGAGAGTCAGAGAATTTTAGATCTAAAGAAAAGAATGAGCTCTAGAGATCAAGGAAGCCATGAAGATGAGTCCATCATTTTTGTCTAAGAAGATGATGTGCTCCTCCCTCGTGATGAACTAACTTTCCATTCTAGGGTTTCGATGAAACCCTAGCCAAGTAAGTGTGTCTTTTATTTTGTTTTTATTTAGATTTCTTGTTTGTATAACATTGATTGCATAATGAGAGGATTGTTTATAACAACCGGATTTATTTGATTTATATTCGATTTCAATGGAATCTCTATCCTTATCTTAGGTGTTATGAAATTGAAATTGAACCCACTTGTGTTAATTTTTGTTAGAATTTCAACATAGGTTTTGGGCAATGGTTTTAACATATCAAGAGACTAAATCCTAAGATATCTTATGCTAATGGAAGACAATTGATTACACAACCGTAGATTAATGTGTATCATTCGTGCTAACCGAAGATACGATATGCTTAGGGTTTGATCCCTTGTACCTTTCTTGATCAGTTGAGAGGAGACGTGCTGTCACTCTAACTATAATGTTTGCAAATCAAGAGGTTTGAATGAATTCAGAATGTGATTAGTTATGAGGTTAGTGGTGGATTCGAACACCTTATATCTTCTCTCAAAAGAATTTAAAATCCAGTAGTTGATAATTAAATTAGAAATCTCCCTTAGTTTAATTAATTGTTTTAGTTTAATCCACTGAAAATCAAGTCTCTAAATCATTAGTTTAGATTTAATCTGGATAAAAAGCAATGAAACCAGTGTAGTCCTCAGAGTTTCGATACCCTTACTAGTACTAATCTACTGAATTATTACTATAAGGAATAATTTAAAATTGTGTAATGACCAATGATGTTTACAAGCACGATGCACATGTAGGCATTGCATGACCGGAGTTTTCTTTAAGTTATAAGTTCGAAGATTTTCAAATGAGTCAAGGTATGATTTTCCAAATTCACCACAAAAATAATTGAGACAAATTATGATTTACACAAGCACTCATGATAAAGCCAAACGTAAGGGTTGGTCAAGGATAGGGCATATCATAGTATATGTCATATCTGGTTTCAAGAAACGATAAGCAAGAATGATAATACGAAACTTTAGGTTGGTCAAGGATGTTAGTGTGTCAATTTCAAGCATGTTTAATGAAGGGTATTTATATACCCGACTTCAAGTAGTTTTAAATATTTTCAATGAAGGGTATTTACATATCTGGCTTCAAGTCGTTTCAAGGATACTAACATTTGACTTCAAGCATGTTCAAGCAAGACAAACATGATTCACACAAGACAAGACAAGATAAGTATGGTTCAAACAAGACAAACATGATTCTCACACGACAAGAACTATGTTTTAAGAATGAAAATCATGTTTTGAAAACACGAAAAGTAAGATTTAAAGTATGATTAGCAAGCATGCACATGTGATTTTAAGATTGTTTTTGCATTTGAATTTATACATGCATGCGAGTTATACTATTTTAAATTGCAAATATGCTATGATGTATATCATATAATTGTTAGCTAGTAGCTTGTACATGCTAGTATTTCATGCTCAGTCGTACATTTTGATGTCGACAGATATTCCCTTTGATATTTTCGCGCCAGAGACATGGGTCGAAGAAGAGTATGTTGAGGAACTAGTTGGTGGCATTCCCAATGAGGAAAAATATTTGGACAGGTGCCCTTAAGAGACTTATTATTGAGAGACGTGAAGGAGTGTCATGTATATACATTTTGATGAGTGAGCATGTCCACTCTTACTTTGGATTTTTGTTATTGTATAAAATCTTGGAATACAATCATGTTATATATAAAAAAAAAATTTGTTAGCTTCCGTTGTAGTATGTCTTGTTATTGTGCAGGATGGTTGATATGACAAGTCAAGTCACAAGCCAAAGTCTCCTAAACTTCTAAGGAAGATTTTGGGTCACGATATGTTTGCTAATGCTCTTATACACTGAATTTTACATAAACTTCATAAAAACATTAGCAACACAATGTTCATTACATTATTGTGTTATCATCAAAATCATTAAGGATGCCTAAGGTTGAAACCTATAGGCTAACAGAGAATTCCAACACATCATATAAATTCCCCTAAGGAATGTTAGCCTTAATCCCAGTTAACCCCTACTCACATCCTCCATCAACCACCTATCCATTTTGCAATGATTAAAACACTCTATCTCATGCAAAAATGGATAAGTTGTTGGTGGAGGGCGAAAGTAGTAGTTGACTGAGGGTAGGGCTAGCACTCCTCAAATTCCCCTACCTCGTTGATGACATCATATTATAGCTTTCCGCGTGGATGTCATGGAGCTGGTGCATCACATATTAGCAATACCTCTCCTATAGGGTTGTCAATGGGCCGGGCTAGCAAGGCTGGGCTAGGGTCTGTCCAAGGCCATGCTCACTTGTAAGGTGATGTCCTCTCTCTCGGGGCTACGTTCTAAAAGAAGATTAAATTAAAAAGTGTCATAATGAATTTTTTTTCTCAAATAACTATTGACTTCGGACTTAACATCAGCAATCTTTATTTATCTAGGCTTGTAATCGACAATATGTTGCTAAAGAGCAGTAGGGCTGTCAATGGACCGGATCATGATCCGGATCCGATCCGATTAGCCGGACTTTGGACCCTATATGTGATCCGTCGGATCGGATTCGGATCGGATCGGTGGAATCCGATTATAATCGGATCGGATCCGGATATAGGGTCATCCGATCCGATTAAAATCCGATCCGATAATAATAATAATTTTTAATTATTTTAAATATATTATTTAGATTTTCTATGTATAAAATATTAATTTTTTAAAAAATTAACATTAATTAAGGTATTATTAGATTTTTTATTATTAAAATAGATATTTTTTAATAAAAATAACCTTACTCGGATCGGATCGGATCGGATCGGATCGGATCGGATCGGATCGGATCGGATCGGATCGGATCGGATCGGATCGGATCGGATTCGGATCGGACGATATATAATCGGATCGGATTCGGATCGGTTACTTCATGATCCGACGGATCTCGGATCGGATCGGATTCGGATCAGTCGGATTCTTAATCGGATCGGATTCGGATCTAGGCAGATCCGGTCCGAATCCGATCCGTTGACAGCCCTAAAGAGCAGGGAGAAAGTTTCATTTTAAAGAGTAGTGATTAGCTGACCTTGCATTAAATGTCTTTCCATTTGGCCCCATAAAGTCTCAACTTACACCCTGCCTCTTACGTCAGTGCTGGGGTGTGGCCTCTCTGTTGAGGGAGGTCTTGGGATCCAATCCCCTAGGGTGACGAGTCCGCAAGAGCTTCAATCTCCCAAGTTAACTACTAATCATTGTTCTAACCACTAACTGTAGTTAAATGATATCTTCAATAAATAAATAAAAAGTCTCAACTTAAGGTTAATATATATTTTTTCTTTAAAAAAATCCAAGATTAAATAGATGAATTCTAAGGATGAGTAGTGTTCAAATAGATACATGACACTTGTAAACCACACAATTGGCTACCTAGTCGAATGCATCATTCCCAATGTATTTCCCAATTTTAAAATAGAAGTAATAAAATATTGGCCCACACCATCCTTTTTAATACCTATTAACTATGGTTAAGATTCACTTACTCCTAGGATTCACTCATCCAACCTTATCTTTACTATTATAATGCGAGAGGCATGCGTAGATGACTTTTCCGAAATTCCCAAAATACCTTTATATAAAAATAAAATGTTGATTTAATGTTTTACTTTAATTCCCAAACTACCCCTTGCCTTTGATTTAATGTTTTACTTTAATTCCCAAACGAACCCTTGATCATCTATCTATTTAGAATCACAGCCAATCACGATTGAACTCGGGGAGAGTTCAATTACACCCATGGGTTAACATGTGTCCCTTTTAACTCCTATTAACAGCAGTTAACTCATTTCCCTCACTCTCACGTGCATCGCACATGCCACTAGCAAGTTCAATCGCACCCACGGGTTAACACATGTCCCTTTTATCTCTTATTAACTGTGGTTAACTCCTTCCCCTCGATCTCACGTGCATCGCACGTGCCACCCGCTAGTGTTTTATAATAAAAAAAAATATTAACTTTAATTTAATTAAACTGGCCAACAGTTAAAAAAGAGGTATAATGGGACACGGGGACTCGACCGTTGACTAGATTGCAAAATAAGGGTCAGCTAATAACTTCTCAAATTTCAACCAAAAAAATAATTTATCAAATAAAAATATCTCGTGTCGGACACGTCATTTAATGTGATTGATAGATTGATCAGCTATCAATCATTATACTGTTATGTGTATGTCATACGGGATATGGTTCAGTAGTCTTGGTGTCGCCTGGGATGTAGACAATTGTGTTAGTCCCAACAGCCATCCTAAGCTCTGTCTGATGTAGTTGATTTGAACACCAAATAGGCCCACCATACCGACATCGAATCACAGCTCTAATTTCAACCCAAAAAACAAATCACAGCTCTGAACTCGGGAAGAGTTCAAATGCATCCACAAGCCAACATGTGTCCCCTTTGGTCTTTATTAATTGCGGTTAAGATTTCCTTGAGGTTCAACTATACTTTACTTTTAAAATATATATATACATATATTAACTTTAAGGATTAAAAATTCTTAACTAAGCCTTTTTTTTTTTTTTTACTAGACTTAAATAATTTGAAGTTTATTCTATAGTTAATAAGGATTACAAAGGACAGGCGCTGGCCTGTGGGTTCGATAGAACTCTCCCCGAGTTCAAATGCAATTGGCTATGATTCAATCTTCATCATTCCTGGCTATGGTGGGATTGCACCATAAGATCATGATTCACTTTTGCAACTTCATCTTAGATTCGGTTGACTTCTTTAAAGTTGACCTCTATCTTCCCCATATATAGTTACAAATCTTTTGAGAATTATCTAATTTTTAGTGAGAAATACTAAAAAAAATATATAAAGTTTAAAACTCAATTTTTATGAGGATGTTTTAAAAATCTTGTAAGAAATATATTTTTTTCTTTTTATCACGTAAATATCGATAGATTTAGCTGTTATTTTAAAATATCATAAGAAATACTCAAAAAACTTAGTTTGATAAATTTATAAAATAGTAATATTTGATACTATTTTTTATAATTAATTTATTTTTTTAATCACTGTTGAGATTTAGACGAGAAATACTAAAAAAAAAATTTCAGATTTGAAAATCTCCTAAGAAAAACTTTGGCCGATAAAAACTCGAGAATGATATTTGTAACATTGCCTGTATGTCTCTGTTAATTAGTTTTAATTTTTAATCCTAAAGAAACCGGGAGTCTTGTTGAGGAATGAGTGTCCTAAGCAAGCATTCCACTTACAATTTATAAATTTATAAAATGTTTGTGCTTAGAAGATATAATAATAATCATTATTTTATTATTAAATTAGTCAAAATTAAGATTACAATACGCAAAACAAATAATCTTAAACCTGAGTAAGCGGAGAAATAGCTGCCTTGAACTTTTGGAAAAAAATGTATTAAGTTTTATACTATATTATTTAATTTAAGAGGGTACAACCATAAAACAAGGAGGAACTAAACTACCTCTAATTTAAATAAAATAAATAAATTTACCAACAGAGAAGATGACCTATGAACTTGGCTTTCAAATTGTTTCTTTGGAGGCACTCCTTAGAGCTAGAATATTTCGTAACCACTTATTCATTCTTTACGAATTTATTAACACTATCAATTGGCCTCTTCCAAACAAAATCATTATGTTGGCTGTTGAGCTTTAGATTTGCTAGGTTAACCAAAAAAAAAAGTAACTCATAGCTACTTCTTACATGAGATAAAACTCCTACTTTAAAAAGATGTAGACATGCAATTAACCTTCGCCTTAACAATTTAAAGTATGCGCTGGTGTGGTGGGGCAGCTACTCCCAGTGGCAAAGCAACTGGCGCTAGTGTAGTGGGTAGGGATCTAGCATGCATCATCCTTTTTTTAGGGTTCAAAGTGTTAGCCTATACAACTATGTATAGTTTTAATAATTTTGATTATGACACAATAATACAATGAGCATTTTTGGTACTAATTGTTCTACAAAGTGTATGTCTATTTCTGATTTAAGGAATATTTCAAGAAAGATTCAACTTAACCAAAATGTTCAATCAAGCAAAAGACAAGACTCTATGATGAAAGAGAAATCAAGACAAAAGGCTATAAGAGCAATATTGTCACTCAAGCTCAAAATTAATCAAACTCAATCAAATAAGAACTCAAAGAGGAAAATCAATCATCCCAAAGTGTAGATTCAAGTGAAGATTCAAAATCTCACCCATAATCCAAGTCGGATCATGAAGCTAAAATGAGAACTCATTCAAGATCAAGTCAAGAAAAATGAAGACTCAAGAAGGTTTAAATTGTACTATTTAAAGAGTTTAGGACTTATGTAAAAAGTCCTTAATTGGTTGGAAAGTTCAAAAGTTCAAGTGACCTAAATTAACCTTAGGAAGCCTTGACTCGTTTAGATAGCATTCCAAGGCCCTAGGACATCTCAAAACATGACTAAAAACATGATAATTAAAAGCCCAAAGACCTATGAATTCATTCTCATCATAAAGGTTTTGAAGAGTTGAGAAATATGTGAAAATACAGAGGTGTCGTCGACGTCTAGAAAATACAGACATTTTTAGTTGGCGTATGCAATAGACAGTAGCTAAGCAAAAAATTTTTGCTCTATGTTGTCGACGTTTGAGAAACTCCCAGTAGTTGTCGTCGACAACAGGTTGCGAGAATCGCATATTAAACCTCCAACGACTATTTTTTTAACAGCTGCTTTGGCATTTAAAGATCCCTCAACAGGATTATTTATCCAAACTTTATAAATAGAGTTCATATATGAACCTTCAAACAACCTTTGAGCCTACATTGATTATCAATCACTCACATTCAATTCTCACCAAGAAAATACAATCAAAAGCTTAGAAATCACTTTCTCTCTTATTTGAGCTTTAAACTCCAAATCTTTTGAGAGATTTCTAAAGTGTGTATTTCAATCTCATCCCGCTCATCAATGAGCTTATTACCAATTACTCAATTGTATTAAAGGAAATCAAGAATCCGTGGATTCTTGTCTATAAAGTCGGATTGCTTTGGAAGTCAAGAGAGGGTGTTCTCTTGTAGCAAAGGTGGTGTCCTAGCCTGTGAAGTAATAGTAAAAGGTTTTGAACTTCATCCATGAAAGAAGCTTGTGCGAATAAAATCGTGGGAATCCTTGAAGCGGGAAGCTGAAAAGCGGGGATGTAGGCAAGTTGTTGAACCTCGTGAACAAACTTGTATTGTTTGTATCTTCTTATCTCTTATCATCTATTCTTATTGTCTTAATAGTTTATATATCTTGTTTAAATTGCCTATACTTAAAACAATACGCTAAATCAGATTAGGTAAAATTTTAATTTATCATTGACCCTAATCATCCCCTCCCCCCCTCCCCCCTCTAGGGTCCATTGACTAGGCAACAAATGGTATCAGAGCTTGGACTCTATAGATTATTTGTTTAAACAACCTTAGAGTAAAGACTTAAAATGACAAATGTATTTGCAACTGGTTTAGGAGAGGGCCAATCAACTTCTAGGCCTCCATTATTTAATGGAGAAAATTACAACTATTGGATTACCCGAATGATGTACTACATCCAAACTCTTGACTATAAATGTTGGAGAGTTATAGTCAATGGTCCCCATACTCCTATAAAAACCGTTAAAGGAATAAAATTTTTCAAAACAGAGGAAGAATGAAATGAGGCCGATGTTAAACTCATTTAAGTAAATGCTAGAACTATTAGTAATTTATATTGTGCTCTAAGCCCCCAAGAGTTTAACCGTGTCTCAGGATGTGATTCGGCTAAGGAAATTTGGGATAAATTCCAAGTTACCTACGAGGATACTAACCAAGTAAAAGAAGAGAAAATAGGAATGCTAGTTTATAAGTATGAACTTTTTTTAATAGAAAAAGATGAATCTATTGGTGACATGTTTACTAGATTTACCAATATCTTGAATAGTCTAAAGGCACTTGGGAAAGTGTATATTAACGCAAAAAATGTAAGGAATGTGTTTTGATCTCTACCGAAGCATTAAGCTCCAAAGGTGACTGCAATTCAATAAGCAAAGGACCTCACAAAGTTGGTTATGGACGAGCTCCTTGGTTCTCTCATGACCCATGAGATCATCATGAAGGATGAACAAGAAGAAGAGTCTAGATCCAAGAAGGGTCTTGCCATAAAAGTCTCTTAATTGGTTTAGAGTAATGATGAGGAAGAAAGTGAGGACGATGATGAAGATGTCGCCCTCATGGTAAGAAGATTCAAGAGGTTCCTCAAACACACGAAGTACTTCAAGAAAGATCTTACAAGAAAGAATTCAACGAAGAAGTCTCAAAGGGTGAATCAAGTAAGAAAGACCTGATTATTTGCTTTGAATGCAAAAAAACCGGACACATCAAGACAGAGTGTCCAAAACTCAAGAAAAGCAATCAGTTCAAGAAGAAAGCCATGAAGGCTACTTGGGATGACTTCGAAGAAAGTGGCTCGGATAACTCAAGTGACAAGAAGATTGCCAACCTTTGCCTTATGACACTTGAAGACAATGAAGTAATTTCTTTCCCTAATGATTCTCTTTCATATGAAGGAATTAAGGAAGCCTTTGATGATTTATTTGTTGAATTTCAAATAATGGCTTCAAAGAACAAATGCCTTAAAAAGGAAAATTCTTATATTTTAAAACAAAAAGAATTTTTGTTTAGCGAAAAAGAAAACTTACTAATTGAAATTAACTCCTTGAAAAGTAAAGAAAAGGAAAATCTTCTAAAGGAAAAAAGAGGTAACAAATTTAAATGAAATATCTAAATCATTATCTCAAAAAACATCAAGTGAATGTGATGATCTTAAAGAAAAAGTCAAGGACTTGACAAAGACTATCCTCACATTCACTAATAACCAAAAGAATCTTGATAGACTATTGGGCTAGCAAAGATTTGTTTTTGGCAAAGCGGGAATAGGTTATAAATCATTCTCTAAACAAAAGGTTATAAATTTCTTTCCATTTATACTTTCAATGGAAAGAAGATGACTAAAAAAGTTTGGGTTCCAAAGGAAACTTCCCATCCCAAGACTAACCATATCGGATCCAAAATGGTTTGGGTATCAAAGGGAGTTACTTGAATTTCTTTTGTAGATATG
Organism: Tetracentron sinense; assembly: GCA_015143295.1. NCBI lineage: Eukaryota > Viridiplantae > Streptophyta > Magnoliopsida > Trochodendrales > Trochodendraceae > Tetracentron > Tetracentron sinense. Next base: position 31,248,238 of record CM026551.1, read on the forward strand.
CCTCAAGACAAGTACTTCCAATTCGAGATGGTTCTTGGATAGTGGATGCTCAAGGCACATGACCGGGAATAAAAATCTTTTCATCTCGATCACTCCTAAGGAGGGAGGGCATGTGACCTTCGGAGACAATGCAAAAGGAAAAATCATTAAAATAGGTAATGTCGGTAAGAATAACACTACCTTTATTGAGAATGTCTTATTGGTTGATGGTCTTAAACATAATCTAATTAGAATTAACCAATAATGTGATAAATAAATATATCTTTTAAATCTAATGTGTGTATGCTTAAAGATAACGATAATGCTAACACATTGTTTATTGCTTAAAGAAGTGAAAATGTGTATATTATAGATTTTGATGAATTAACATCTCAAAACTTGATTTGTTTCTTTGCTATAAATGAGGCTAGTTGGCTATGACATATGAGATTAGGCCATGCTAGTATCGACTTGCTATCAAAACTATCTAGATATGCACTAGTTAAAGGATTACCTAATATAAAGTTTTTTAAAGAAAAAATCTGTGATGCATGCCAACTTGATAAACAAATCAAGACTTCATTTAAAAAGAAGAAAAAAAATATCAACATCTAGACCTCTAGAATTATTGTATATGGATTTATTTAGATCTAATGAGGTTGCTAGCTTAAGTGAAAAACTATATGCATTTGTAATTGTTGATGATTTTTATACATGAGTGTTATTTTTAGTTCATAAAAGTGAAGCTCTTATGTTATTTGTTAAATTCTGTAAACGTGTTCAAAATGAAAAATGATATTCAATTATTAACATAAGAAGTGATTGGGGTGGAGAATTTTAAAATAAAGAAGTTGAATTATTTTATGATGAAAATAAATTTAATCATAACTTCTCCACATCAAGAACATCTCAACAAAACGGAGATGTTGAATGTAAAAATAGATCACTTCAAGAAATTGGTAGAACAATGTTAAATGAACATAAGTTACCTGATTACTTGTGGGCTGAAACTACAAACACTTCATCTTATGTAATTAATAAGGTTGTAATAAGAAACAAGCTTAATAAAACACTCTATGAACTATGGAAAGGAAGATCACCTAACATTGGTTACTTTAGAGTGTTTAGTTGTAAATGATCTATATTAAATGACAAATATCATCAAAAGAAATTTGAACCTAAATCAAATGAAGGAATCTTCCTAAGATATTCAACAGATAGTATGGCTTATAGAGTGTTTAATAAGAACTAGTTGTTGAAGAATCTATCTATATTGTATTTGATGAATCTAACTCATTTGATAAGATAAGAAATGATGAAGATGCAATAATCGATAAAATAGATAATATATTTAAAAATATCTCAACATTGGAAATCAATAAAAAAGAAAATGTAGATCAAGACAATGATATTGATAAACCTTTAGAAGTTGATAATTTAGATGAAAATGAATATCAACTTCCCAAGGCATGGAGATTAATAAAGGATCATCCTCAAGAACTCATACTTAGGAATGTCGAACAAGGTGTAAGAACAAGAAAAAATATTTGTAATAATCTTGCTTTCCTCTCTCAAATTGAACCTAAGAATGCAATTAAAGCTATAAATAATGAATCATAGGTTATTGCTATACAAGAAAAGCTAATTCAATTTGAAAGAAATCAAGTATCGGATTTAGTACCTAGACTAAAAGATAAATCAATTATTGGTACTAAATAGATTTTTAGAAATAAAAAGGATGAAAATGGAAATATAATTAAAAACAAAGCAAGACTAGTAGCTCAATGTTATAACCAAAAAGAGGGAATTGACTATGAAGAAATTTTTGCTCATATTGCTAGACTAGAAGCTATTAAGATGTTGCTTGCTTTTTCTAGTCATAAAAACTTTAAATTATTTCAAATTGATATTAAATGTGTATTTTTAAATTGATATATTTTAGAGGAAGTCAATGTTGAACAACCTCCTTGTTTTGAAAATTTCAAATATCCTAATTATGTATTTAAATTAACTAAAGCCTTGTATGGATTGAAACAAGCTCCTAAAGCTTGATATGATAGGCTAAAGGGTTTCCTGTTAGAAAATGATTTTATTAGAGAAAAGATAGACACAACATTGTTTGTAAAATGCAAAAATGATGATATGCTAATAATACAAATATATGTTGATGATATTATATTTGGTTCTATTGATAAATCCTTATGTCAATAATTCTCTAAGACTATGCAGGATGAATTTGAGATGAGTATGATGGGAGAATTGACATTCTTTCTCGAACTTCAAATAAAACAAACCAAGGAAGGAATCTTCATCAATCAAGAAAAATATACAAGAGAGCTACTCAAGAAATTTGAAATGGAGAATAATAAAGTAATGGACATTCCAATGAGCCCCTCAACTAAGCTTAACAAAGATGAAGCTGGCTTAAGTGTCGATGAAAAGAAGTATAGAGGTATGATAGGTAATCTATTGTATCTCACTGCTAGTAAGCCAGATATAATGTTCAGTGTTTGCATATGTACTAGATTTCAATCTAATCCTAAAGAATCACATATGTCTGTAGTAAAACAAAAATTCAGATATTTAATGGGCATAATTGATCTAGGACTCTTATACCCTAATAACACTACACTTGAGTTTGTTAGTTATTCTAATGCTGACTTTGCTGGATGCAAAGTTGATCGGAAAAGCACAAGTGACACTTGTCACTTCTTAGGACACTCCTTAGTTTCATGGTTTGGCAAAAAATAAACTCTGTTACTCTTTTTACAGTTGAACCTGAGTATATAGCAGTTGAGAGTTGTTGTGCTCAAACTAGAAGATTTTAAATTGTTTTATGATAAAATTTCAATCAAATATGACAATATTAGTGCAATTTGTATGACTAAAAATCCTATCAATATTCAAGAACAAAACATATTGAGATAAGATATTATTTCATTAGAGACCATGTTCAAAATGGGGATATTGTGTTGGAGTTTGTTGATACAAACAACCAACTTACTGATATTTTTACAAAACCCTTACAATATGATAGGTTTAGTACACTAAGAAGAGAACTAGGCATGGCTAGGCTAAATGACATTAAATGATCATATCTAAAATGCCTACATGTTTAAAAGTGAAAAATATGGTTGAATTAAACTTAATGATGATTTTTAAAAAAAAATAGATTAGATGTTGTGTTAAGTTATATTGAATTGTTTTGATAATGATTTGATGCTTGGAATTATAATTTGGCTGTTAAAATAATATTTTAATCAAGAGAAAAATGGATTCATGTTGAAAAATAAAAAAATTCAGAATTTATGCTTGAGACATCGACGTATACTGTTCATGAAGGATCAGACGTCGATGACACAATGTATTTTTTCAATTTCCAGTAACTTGCTAAGGCTTGACGTCGATGATAGAAGTTGAAACCATCCAAGATGTCGACGACAGGACTCGTAAGTACAAAAATAACCTAAAATCTGATTTTTTTCAAAAACATTTCAACTTCATCCCCTTTCTTATTCGACTATTCCATTCCCTCTAAACCCTATTCAAACCTTCAAATCACTCCAAACCAATTCCAATCTCAATCTTACTCCATTTGATTCTAAATCCTTCAATCCTACTCAATTCTCATTTCCCCAATTCCTCTATGCACGATGCCACCAAGAGTGAAGAACCCTGACAAGAAACCAGTGGAGACGAAGAAGAAGAGTGCAAAAGAAAAAGAAGCTACAAGTTTGTTAGAGCAATCTCAGTCTCTCTTCATCTCATCCAAAGCCTCCAAGAGATATCAAACAGTGTTGGCCAAGCGTACTCTTATATACAGTAAAATCATGAACCTTTCTTTTTTCTTTGAAAATGGATTAAATCTAATCCATGACGGGTTCAAATCCCTTCATTGGACCACTTTCCTAGAATATAAGGAGTCCATGTACCTTGACCTGATGCGGCAATTCTATACTAACCTAAAATATGGTGAAAAGTCCGCTAAAATTTCTACTCGTCTTCATGCTAAGACCTTCACCTTTCTCCGAAAAGTCCTTGAACAAATATTTCATCTTCCAAGTTATGAGTTCCAAGTTTACACCACAAGTCAGTGAGTTGTACTGATCGTCAATTAAATAAATCTCGTAGTAGCTACAATTCTATAGAATAGTGACTAGTATGGGGTGTCGAACCACAGAAGATTGCGCTGATTTGATTGCTTTTATCTCAAGATTGATTGTAAGTCAAGGAGTAAAAAGTTGATTTGTTTAGATTTATTTTAAACTAAAAACAGAACTTAAACTAGTAGCTTTTATTTTAACTAATTAAACTAAGAGTTTTTGATGATATATCAGTGAGAGAACATCTAGGGTGTTCGAATCCACCACTAGCTTCATAACTGGCCCTTAATGCATTTATTTAAGTCCATCACAATGTAAAAAATATGGATGAGAATGACTACAAGACTCCACTCATCCATCTAGAATGGTTCAAGGGATTAGACCCTAGGCATATCCTATCTTCGGTTAGCACGAGTGATACACACTAAGCTAGGGTTATGAAATCACTCGTTTTCCCTTAGCATAAAATATTATATGACTTAATTCCTCAGCAGTAATACCATTGCATAAAATCCACATTAATAATCACAGAAAATTAAGATTGATGATTTCAATCTCAATATAATAAAACCTAAGACAAGGATAGAATCACACTGAAATCGAATATGATCAATAAACTCTGCTTATGAATAACCCTCTTATTATGCAATCATTGTTTACAATTGAATGAACTAAAACAAAGAACAAAGAGACACAGTTACTTGAATAGGGTTTCATCTAAATTCTAGAAAAATGAATTAGTTCATAGCGAGAGCAAGGAACACCGCTTTCGATGAAGAACACGAAAAACGTGAGCAATCCATCCTCTAACCTTCACAGATCTCCAGAGTCTTCTCTCCTTCCAATCTCCAAAATTCAGAACCTTTTTTGCATGGAAGGAGACTTTCCTTTTTATAGAGAGAGAGTTTCAATGAAGTGTAGCTTTAGAAACATCCAAAACGAGCTCCGAAATCAAAATTTTGCACTTTTCAATACACTCAACTCAACGACTACCGATCAATCCGTGGGTTTAGAATTTGACTAACTTCCCTTGATGGAAGTTGTAGAGCTTTTTGAGCCAATCGATTTGATATATTATGGGCTTAAATTGGAGCAACGGTCAAAGAGTTATGTCCAGAACATCGAACAAGGTTGATTTTGCATTTCTACTTCTCTTTAGCTCGGATCTTTACTCGGTAACGATTCACAAGAGACTTTAAAGCTTGTAAACTATCATTTTAGTATTATTTTCCTCGTATGAACCTAAAAACAATAAATACACCCAAGTGAAGTATCACAGTGGATAAATGGGTTCAAAGAGATTAACAAATGAAGTTAAAGGTGCATAAATGTGTAACAATTAGCACCGATCACAACCCCAAACTTACATATTGCTAGTCCTCGAGCAATAGAAATAAAACTAAGCTAAACTACATCCCCTTTCGTGGGATCCCCAGTTGTATTTGGCATATGCAACAAACCTTTTAGGTGGCCCTAGTGGACGAGTAAAGTCTCGTGAGGGTTTACCAGTGATGATACCCACAAACATCAGTATTTTCCAGTAACTCTGCACCTATGCTCAGGTGTGACATGCACTAATTAAAAGATTATCTGATACGCACTTCTTAAATAATTAAAAATCATGATACACACACCATAATTCTCTCATTATTAACCAGTTTTAATCTTAACTCTCCACATTCTCAATTTCATACAACCTTCCACAATTTTGAACATTTATGCTTATTAAAGATTGGTCATTTATTTCATTTGATGTGTAGTATGACTATCAATTGAATATGTGATTTCAACATTTTTTTTAACAGATGTTCTATCACTCCTTCTGTTATCAGATTTCTCATCAATTTAATTACTGACCCAAGGCTTTTTCTTGACACTTTTCTTTCTTCTTATTAAATGAGTGGACTGTGCAGAGTCTAAGTTCATTAAGCTTTCTAGACAACCCGTGTACAAGTGTTACACTAGTGACTCCCAAACCAGGCGGTCTTAGGGCACTAGGTGTTAAGACACCCCTAGGGCTTATTAACTTGAATTAAATAGGCTCCGAACTCAGACTAGTCACTCTTGATTAATGTTTGTTCCAAACATCCACTGTTTGACATGAACCTCTATGCTTAGTAAGGCAGGAGGCCCGGTTACTAGGTACGAGTTCGATTCAAAGATTGAATGATATTAGTGGAGGTATATCTTTTCTGTAATTCTTTATCATTTCCAAAGTTCACACGGTTTGACACGAACACTCTCTGCTTAGTGAGGCAGGAGACCCGGTTACTAAGTGCAAACCTAGTTAGGTAATCATTTGTGTCATTAAAGATTTTTCAATTTAGCCAAGGGTGGTTTTCAATTTCTAGGTCACCTAACTTCTTCAGAGGTTTCAAAAACATTAATTGATTAACTCAATTTCAAACCCCACAAGACAATATGGTAGAGTGCTCATGCAATTTCTCAAAGTGACTAATGACTTCATAAATTTTCAGCATGCATAGTTCAGTCAAGAGTAAGAATTGTATCTATTTGGGATCATGTGTTCTCAGATTAAGCCAATCAATAATGAGTGGATTATAACATATGTATTACAATTTGATTCAGATTCAGAAATAGATCAATTTTTCCAATTTTATTTTTTTGCATGCCCTACTCTCTTGCATGGATGTCTAGTCAGCAAATAATGATTAGTTATTTTCCAACCCCAAACTTTAAAATTACATTGTCTTCAATGGAAAGAGAAGTAAAGCACCAGGGGGAACAATAAAACCTGATAGGTGAGGGCAAACCATGTATCAAAAATGAAGGAGGAGGAAGATAATAGATGTAACAAGCAGAGATCACCCCAAACTTCATTGAAACTGTATCTTGCAGGGTTAGTGGGAAAGAAAGTACATATAGGGAGAAATCACAGGTGTCAATATATATATATATATATATATATTAAGCAAATACATCTGGAATACAGCAAAAGTCCAACAAGTCTAAGATATATCAACACAAAACACAACTGAAGATAAAGCACAACCGAACCACTAGAAGAAGTCCTCACTAAGGGCCCGGAGGTGGGGGAAAGTGAGTGAGATGAAAAGCACGCAACAAGGTTTGGGTCTTTTCGACGGTTTCAGACATGACAGTGGTGTGCTCGTAGATACTGTCTAGAGTAGACTCGAATTGGTCATGAGATGCATAAGTGCGGTCACGAAAGATGTCAAACTCGTGCCGGAAACTAGCCACATTGCCCCTCAATTGCTCATGTCGAGAGCACAAATTCTCATATTGCTCGTGGGTCATGGAGGAGGAAGCCTGGGATGGAGCAAGATGACGGACTTGAGGGGGGGGGGGGATAACATGAGTATTGGGCGCGACATGCATGGAGTAAGCACTCTTGTCCCATTAGGCACGATCGAAGGTGGGCATAGTGGAGTCGGCGGGCTCATCCATAGATATTGCATACCCAGAGTTGGCAACAATGGAACAAATAAGATTGGGTAACGGAGTGCCCATTTCCTACTAGAGGAGCTCTGGGTATTGACGAGCTCATCCAACTCCCCTCAAAAACGTCTAGAATTGCAAATGGTGCATCAAAATAAAAGCCCTCCTGGATTGCAAATAGAGCCTTGAGAAGTGGGCCCGACGCTCTAACTTATGACCAAGTGGATTAAGATTTCGGTGGAAAATGGAATCAACCAACCATAGATGAGGTGGAAGGAACATGCGGGTAGTGCAAGTCCGATTATGGTTGTTGTACCGACCAGTGTACATGGTATCAACAATCTCTTGCACCGTGACCGAAGGTGCCTCATCAGCATACACAATATCGGGGTCACGGGACAAGTGACACCCTAAAATCTCTGCAATATCACGCCCACCAAAGCATATATCATGACCATCAATGGAAGAACAAAGCATATGAGGATAGTCCTCATCCCGACGCAATTTTTTATAAAAAATACGCACCAACCTGGGATAAATCGTGGAAGTTGGTCAAAAAAGGCCACCCAATTTACGACATTCCAATTCTTCGATAGCTCATGCAGTATCTTCTTGCAAGCAGCAGTGAGAGTTTATCTCAAAACAAGTTTGATGATTTAACTTGCGAGAGTTCCAAAAAGAGTCAAGCTCATCAGGGGTGGCACGAGGATGTTTTTGAGAGGCCTGAGAATGCCTCATAGTGAGGAAAGAGAAAGATGGGGGAGAGTAGGAGGAAAGGTGTGAGAAATGGGGAGGGAAGAAAGTGAAACGTGTGAAAAAACCACAAGAAAAGCCCCAAATTTATGTACTTCCGTCGGGTGCCGATCAATCGGCCCCAATGGTAGGCTAACGTTCGATAAAAGACTACTTTTTTTTTTTTTGAAATCAAGCGATCAGTCGGCCCAGGACCGCCAATCGATCAGATGGCAGGAGAGCAGGTTACAACGTTGCGAGATCGATCGGAAGGCGAAGGATTGAATTTTTTGCCGGTTTTTTGGTGATCGATTGGCCCAGAATGGGCGATCGATCGAAAGATGAAGTTCGGAGTTGCAAATTGGGCGATCAATTGACCCAGGGACTGCCGATCGATCGGATGGCGACCCTTTTTAAAAAAAAAAATTTCAATGGAACAAAATGGAATAGTGTGGGGATAAAGCACCACCAAAAACTTGGAACTGACGAAATGTGGGAAGAATTTGGATCACACAATTAAGGGTTGCCTCCCTACTAGTGCTAAGTTATCGTCTTCAGCCAGACGGCCTCACGACTAAAAGTAGTGATAGGCAGGGCCCAACAAGTTGATGGCCTCAATTAGATCGCCGGTCACAATGCCCTCAATGTAGGGTTTCAATCTTTGACCGTTCACTTTGAATAGACACCCATCGTTGGGGTCTTGAATCTCGACAGCTCCATGAGAGGCCATGGATATAACAGTATAAGGGTCATCCCATCGAGAGCGAAGTTTACCAGGGAAGAGACGCAATTTAGAGTTGAATAACCAAACCTTTTGATTTGGAATGAATTATTTCTGAAGAATGTGTTTATCATGAAAGATTTTGGTTTTCGTCTTCTAGATCTTTGCGCTTTCATATGTATCATTATGTAACTCTTCTAACTCAGAAAGCTGGAGTTTTCTATTGGATCCGGCTGCGACCATGTCGAAGTTAAACTTCTTGATGACCCACAGGGCTTTGTGTTCCAGTTCAACCGGAAGGTGGCAGGCCTTTTCGAAGACAATGCGATAGGGAGAAATCCTAATTGGGTCTTGTAGGTGGTGCGATAGGCCCAAAGGGCGTCATTGAGCCTTGTAGACCAATCCTTCCGATCTATCCTCATATTCTTCATTAGAATATTCTTAATCTCCCTATTTGAGACTTCGACCTGGCCACTCGTTTGTGGGTGGTATAGCGTGGCAACCTTGTGAATGATGGAGTATTTGAGACATAGGGCCTCGAAATATCAATTGAGAAAGTGTTTTCCTCCATCACTTATAATAGTACGCGGTGTGCCAAATCGATAAAAGATGTTCTCTTGGAGAAACTTGACCACAATTTTGTGGTCATTTCTCTTGGTAGCAACCGCTTCTACCCATTTAGAAATGTAGTCCACTGCCACCAGGATATATTCAAAACCGAACGATGACGGAAAGGGACCAATGAAATCAATACCCCACACATCAAATATCTCTACTACTAGGATAGGGGTGAGAGGCATCATGTCTCAGCGAGACATCGCACCCAACTGTTGGTACCTTAAAAAGCCCGACAAAAGTCATGGACATCTTTGAAGAGAGGGGGCCAGTAAAAACCGCTTTGTAGGACCTTGACAGCTGTTTTCTTCCCTCCAAAATGACCGCCACATGCAAGAAAGTGACAAATGTGAGAATACTTTGGAATTCACTCTCCGGCACACATCATCAGATCACTTGGTCCAAACAATATTTAAACAATTCCGGATCTTTCCAGAAAAAGAATTTGATTTGGGCGAAGAATTGAGATTTGTCTTGCGTGGAATAATGAGGTGAAAGTTCCCCAATTGCGAGGTAATTGACAATGTGGGCATACCAAGGAAGTTGCACTTGAGTTACCTCGAACAATTGTTCATTCGAGAAAGAGTTTTGGATGGGGCATGGATCATGGGAAGAGTTAACTAGGAGTCTTGATAGGTGGTTGGCGACCACATTGTCGGACCCTTTTTTGTCTCAAATTTCTAAGTCAAACTCTTGAAAGAGGAGGATCCACCTAATCAGTCTAGGTTTTGTGTCCTTCTTAGAAAGGAGATACCTCAAGGCGGTGTGATCTGTGTAGACCAAGATTTTGGATCCTAGGAGATAAGAACGAGACTTATTCAGGGCAAAAACAATGGCTAGTAATTCTTTCTCGGTAGTGGTGTAATTCAATTGAGCATCCGAGAGAGTCTTACTCGCATAGTAGATCGCATGAGGGGTCCTATTCACCCTTTGCCCTAAGATCGCCCCGACGGCATAATTCGAGACATCACACATCAACTCAAAGGGAAGAGACCAATCTGAGGGCTGCATGATTGGGGCTGTAGAGAGGAGATGACAGAGGTTGTTGAAAGCTTCTAAACATGCTTTATCAAAGGAGAATGGGACATCTTTGGCAAGAAGATTGCTCAAAGGTCCAGAAATTTTGCTGAAATCTTTGATAAAGCAACGATAAACCCTGCATTGCCAAGAAAAGAGCGAATCTGTCGCACCATGGTCGGTGGAGGGAGAATCGAAATGAAATTGATTTTAGCCTTGTCTATCCCAATTCCCTTTTTAGACACAATGTGTCTCAGAACAATGCCCTCTTGAACCATAAAACGACTCTTTTCCCAATTCAAAATAAACAACTCCTACCATTAAGTTCAAGTTTGAACCAATAGAACAAAATAAACATTAAGCATGAAGTGGACAAGTCCCACTCTCAATACTATCAAAAGTAAGCATCCTCTCCCTCAACTCTCTTAACAAAAGTCTAATTCGGGCCACCTATCCTGCGGTCCATCATCCTGATAGTGGTCCATAGAGGGCTCCGATTTGTAATACTCTTCCTCTATCTAGGGCTCCAAACCATAGATATCGAAAGGGACTCATGCCCTTGCCGACAATCAAAATGTATAGTTGAGTATTGAAACACTCAGCGGGTACCAACCACCAGCCAACAATGTTATAACAAGATCATGCATACATTTTATAGAAATCGTAGAGCGTAGAGTATATAAAACAATTGTGCATATTTCTAAAAATCATTGCCTTGTGATCTTTCGTGTAAAACACATCATCTTATGAGGTCTTGCGATAATCAATAGCTTATGAGTGTATCTTATGAGTTCTTATTAGTTCTTATGAGCATGGAGCACTTATGAGTTCTTATAAGATCAATAGAGAATGAGAGATCCTTAGAGCATAGAGAATGAGAGATCCTTAGAGCATATGAGATCTTAGACATTGAGATCCTTAGAACATGAGTAACCGATCTTAGAAACCAACCCAGAGTTTGGCAAAATCATTTATGAGTTCTTATGTAATTTTCTTAAAATGTTTCTGATGAGCTTTAAAAGCTTATACTTATGAGAAATCCAATTCATGCAAGCTTGTGTACATGTGAGACTTGTGAAGAACATAAGAATAATAGAATACTTAAACATAAAAGTCCTTAGAGGCATTAACAAAACACATAGAGTGATAATAATGGTAGTTTTACATCCAAGTATAAAATCAATCATCACATACCATACCAATCCAAGATTTTAGCATAGAATGTGAAGAACATACTAGTAGAACCTAACAAAGTGAATAGTATAGGGTATCTACCTTGTGAAGGAGTGATTTCCTTCACACAAGAGGTTTTCAAAGCTTGTGGAAGAGAAGATCCAAGCTTAGGAAGGACTCTTAAATCGAAACACAGGCTTCACTTGATCACTAGCACCAACCCTTTCAAACCCTAGCTCTTATCCCTCTTTGCTCTCAAAATTTCTCTCAAAAGCTTCTCTGTAACCCTAGCCACGAAATTTAGGGTATATATAGCCCAAAGGGGTTGGCCGAAGACCCCCATACCCTTAAAAGATCTCTAAAGGGTCGGTTTCAGCAAAAATGGAAGGAGGGGTCGACCGCCGATGTCTACCGGTTGACCGGTGGTGTTGGGGGTCTCTAGAATAAACCCCATACAAAAAAGTGCTAGAGGGGTCGACCTCTGGTCTGACTGGTCGACTGGAAGTGGAGGGGTCGACCGCTGGTCTCCCGCTCATGCTTTCCTATTTGTCTGCCTTGGTGTTTCGGCCATAACTTTTGACTCGATAATCGGATTTCAACGATTCAACTTGGGTTGGATTCTAAATTCAAAGGGAAAAAAATTTCATGTTTTGGACAAATCCTAATTCTGAGTTTTAAAAGGTAGAAATGAGCCCACAAGTAGACTGGTCCAAACTATTCTAGGAAATCTCAGCAGACCAGTTCCCGGAAATGCCCCATTGACTTAACTTCTATTCCTAATCTTGAAAAGTGATAAGCATGAACTTTAAAGAGGGGTTTAATATATTTCTAATGTTCAAGAATCACTCGATTCCGATAATCTATGACCCAACTAGAGCTCCCTCAAGTTGAGGTTATGGTAAGATATCCCCCCTCTTGACACTTAGAGTATTTTATACTCTCTTGTTTGGTTCTCACACACACATACATCATTCTTTATATTCCACACACTAACTCAATACTATAACTCTCCTACTACAATTAGATACCTCATTCTCATTCAAACCAACACCAAGTTCACATGGAAGACCTTGGCCTTTACATACACTGTTCGCAGACACTATTCACACACTATTCACAGGCTATGAAAGTGAGATCCGGGGTTCTACATTAAAGGTGGTGCAGATTTCATTAAAATCATTCAGATGCTTATAGGGTTCTTCATTACTAAGTTTATGGTAGGATGGGAGCATCTGAATTGTGCTGGACTTAATCTCATAGTGGGCTGCCATAGTGTCCGGCAACCGGATGTATGAAGGAGAAGAGTAAGTGGAGGGAATAAAGTATTCCCTCAAGGATTTGTTTAGATCTTGTTCTTCTGTCATTGCAGAAAAAGGAGTAGGCTCTAGATTGGAGTAGAATCGGGCCGAAGCCTTGAGAAACCTAGCAGTACGCTCTAACTCTGAATTGATAGGGACTAACTTTGGTTTACAAGATCGTCTACCGTCCATACACCCTAGAGGAAAACTCTATGTTCGACAAACACCAATTTACAAAATAATTCACTCCAGATGCGAGAATACTTACAGTGCTTTCGGTAGTTGGAATTTATGACAGCTCCTGTTTCAACAGAGCACTGGTTTTTAATTTAAACAATTTGGTACCTACTATACCGAACAAGTGAGGATCAATAAGATGTTGTTATGGTAGTTTGAATAACAATATTCAATCTTAATCTTTTCAATAAAACTACTTAACCATTCCAACAATCCCTGGCAACAGTGCCAAAAATTGATCGTAATTAAATAAACCTCGTAGTAGCTATAATTCCGTAGAATAGTGACTAGTATGGGGTATTGAACCACAGAAGATTGCGCTGGTTTGATTGCTTTTATCTCAAGATTGATTGTGAGTCAAGGAGTAACAATTTGATTTAATTGGATTTATTTTCAACTAATAACATAATTTAAATTACTAGATTCTATTTTAACTAATTAAACTAAGAGTTTTTGATAATATATCAGTGAGAGAAGATCTAGGGTGTTCGAATCCACCACTAGCTTCATAACTGGTCCCTCATGCATTTATTTAAGTCCATCACAATGTAAATAATAGGGATGAGAGTGACTACAAGACTCCACTCATCCATCTAGAATGATTCAAGAGATTAGACCCTAGGCATATCTTATATTCGGTTAGCACGAGTGATACACACTAAACTAGGGTTGTGAAATCACTCGTCTTCCCTTAGTATAAAATATCATATGATTTAATTCTTCAACAGTAATACCATTACATAAAATCCACATTAATAATCACAGAAAATTAAGATGGATGATTTCAATCTCAATATAATAAAACTTAAGACAATGATAGAATCACACTAAAATTGAATATGATCAATAAACTCTACTTATAAATAACCCTCTTATTATGCAATCATTATTTACAATTGAATAAACTAAAAAAAGTACAAAGGGACACAGTTACTTAGCTAGTGTTTCATCTAAACCCTAGATAAAGGAATTAGTTCATAGTGAGAGCAAAGAACACCGCTTTCGATGAAGAACACGAAAAACGCAAACAATCCATCCTCCAACCTTCACAGATCTCCTGAGCCTTCTCTCCTTCCAATCTCCAAAATTTAGAACCCTTTTGCATGGAAGGAGGCTTTCCTTTTTATAGAGAGAGAGTTTCAATGAAGTGTAGCTTTAGAAACATCCAAAACGAGCTCCGAAATCAAAATTTTGCACTTTTTAATACACTCAACTTGGCGACCGCCGATTGATCAGTCAAAAGGCCACCGATCGATAGGTAGGTTCATAATTTAACTAACTTCCCTTGATGGAAGTTGTAGAACTTTTCAAGCCGGTCAATTTGATATATTATAGGCCTAAATCAGAGTTACAGTCAAGGAGTTATGTTCCGAACATCGAACAGGGGTTGATTTTACATTTCTACTTCTCTTTAGCTCGGATCTTTGCTCGGTAGCGATTCAAAAGAGACTTTAAAGCTTGTAAACTATCATTTTAGTCTTCTTTTCCTTGCATGAACTTGAAAATAATAAATACACCCAAGTGAAGTATCATAGTGGATAAATGAGCTCAAAGAGATTAACAAATGAAGTTTAAGGTGTATAAATGTGTAACAATTAACACAGATCATGTACACCTTGGTTTCAATATAATTGATGCTCTAAAGCTTATGTGCATCAATAAAACATTTCCAAGGCTTTCCTACCCGGCCTTAAGGACCTCACCCTAGAGGCTCATTTAATCCATCATATTATTTCATATAATATTACTCCTATGGGAGGTGACAGAGACCACGTGTTATACTTTGATGTTTTCTAGATGTGGTGCATCCTCACCACAAAGCCTATTGACCTATTTTCTACTATCTTCCATCATATGTTAGAGGCTTCCAAGAAGGATTGCGGTCGTCTACCTTTTGGTCTTGCTTTGACCCATATCTTAAATTTTTTAAAATTCCCCTTCATATCCATCCTGATAGAGTGGATGCCTCAGAAAATGATTATTACTCAAAGACCACTATCAGAAGAATGTGATATGCTTCGATCGAAGATAGTCAAGTCTGGGTATCCAAACTCACTGCTCCAGTTATTCCAGCTCTTACTCCTGTTTCAAATCCCACTACTTCAGCTCTTTTTGCTTCTATTTCAGCTCCTGCTCTAAACTCTACTCCTACCATGCCTTCTAGTTTTGCCCCTGGACCATCTACTTCAGCTTCAAGTTCATCAGAGATTCCATCTTCTCCAGGTGCAATAGAGCCAGAGATGCCAGAGCTAGAGCTTGAGCCATCATTCCAGAGAGAGGACTCACTTCAATATGAGGATGCAGGATATTTTGATTTTCATAAGTCCCCGAGGAGACCTGCAGCATCAAAGGACCAGATGAGCCTGATGACTGGTCAAATAGCCTCCATGGCTACTAGTATGGAGCACTTTCAGCTAGAGATGAGGGAAAGTCAGCTGAGATTCCAATCTAAGATCAGAGAGAGGATAGTTGCTCTTGAGGCTAGCTCAGCCAGCATTCAATCAGAGTTGAGAGAGAGATTTGAGGCAGTAGTCCCTCGATTGGATGAGATTAGCTATGATAGGGCCATAGTGAAGAACATGGTAGACTCTATTCTATCCCTAATTGAGAAAAAGGCAGTAGATGCCTTAGAGCATAGTGAAAGGTTGAGATATCATGTCTCCAACATCAATCAAGCGATCAAAGTTCAAGGTTCCTACATTCATCAGATTTTATTCTTAATGGGTGCTCAGGCTCCGATTATTAATGTTACAGCTTCTCGAGTGACTCAGGTAGCTCTTGAGCTTATGGATATTCGGGCCCGCATGTCACACATCCTAGTTCCCTTAGATGTAGAGGTTCTAGTGAGACCTAGGAAGAGACCCCAGTCTCAGTCTATCTCCAGTGAGAGCACTCCTATTGACCCCAAGGGCAAGGATAAGATCTCTCATAAGAGAAAGAGAGAAGAAGGAAAATGAAAATGAAGATCATTTTTGTTTCTTTTTTTTTTTGTTGTTTTTTTTTTTTATTATGTCAAGAGAGGAAAATATAGATGAAATGTACAACTTTTTGAATATTTGACATATTGTTTTTATAATGACATGACTTGATCTAGAATTAAATGTAAATGTCATACTTTTGGAATATATAACATGAAGATCATTTTTCTTGTTTTGTATATTTTTTTGATGATGCCAAGGGGAAGAAGAGTATAATGTAATGAGAGAGAAGTTTAAAATTGTTTTTGTGGAACTTCTTCTGGTTTTCTCATGACTTACCTTGTTTATCTATTTGATTTCTGTAATTGACATGACTTATGGCAAAAGTCAAACTTTTGAATATGAATGAAACTTCATTTGATATGTCTTTTGTCATGAATAATTTTAATTGATTATGAATAGTCCAAAAATATGCATATGAGTTTAATATTGTCAAATCATATATAAATGCATATGTTTAGGGGGAGCTAATCTCATAATTTCATTAAATATATATATTGAAGAGGAGCTCTTTCCAAAGTAATTTCATTATTATGTTATCATAAAAAAATGAGAGATTGTTAGCCTAAAGGTTACAACCATGTGTACCCCTAATAATTTTGATTATGACATAATAATGCAATGAACATTTTTGGTACTAATTGTTCTACAAAGTGTATGTCTATTTCAAATTTAAGGAACTTTTCAAGAAAGATTCAACTTAACCAAAATGTTCCATCAAGCAAAGACAAGACTCTATGATGAAAGAGAAATCAAGACAAAAGGCTATAAGAGCAATATTGTTACTCAAACTCAAAATTAATCAAGCTCAAGTCAAATAAGATCACAAAGAGGAAAATCAATCATCCCAAGGCGTAGATTCAAGATCCCACCCATAGTCCAAGTTGGATCATGAAGCTAAAAGGAGAACTCATTCAAGATCAAGTCTAGAAGAATGAAGACTCAAAAAGGCTTAAATTATATCATTTAAAAGAGTCAATGACTTATGTAAGAAGTCTTCAATTGGTTGAAAAGTTCAAAAGCTCAAGTGACCTAAATTGACCTTAGGAAGCCTTGACCCATTTAGATAACATTCCAAGGCCCTAGGACATCTCAAAACATGACTAAAAACATGATAATTAAAAGCCCAAAGACCTATGAATTCATTTCTATCATAAAGGTTTTGAAGAGTTGAGAAATATGTGAAAATACAGAGGTGCAGTCAATGTCTGGAAAATCCAGACATCTGTCGTCGATGTCTGCAATGGACAGTAGCTAAGCAAATTTTGTTTGCTCTATGTCATCGACATCTGAGACACTCCCAGTAGTTGTCGTCGACAACAGGTTGCGGGAATCGCATATTAAACCTCTACTGACTATTTTTTTAACGAGTAGTTTGGCATTTATTGATCCCTCAACGAGAATATTCATCCAAGTTATATAAATAGAGTTCATTTATGAACCTTCAAACAATCTTTGAGCCTACATTGATTATTAATCACTCACATTCAATTCTCACCAATAAAATACGATCAAAAGCTTAGAAATCATTTTCTCTCTTTTTTGAGCTTTAAACTCCAAATATTTTGAGAGATTTCTAGAGTGTGTATTTCAATTTCATCTAGCTCATCAAGGAGCTTATGATTTGAGTTTAATTCCAATTACTCAATTGTATTAAAGGAAATCAAGAATCGGTGGATTCTTGTCTGTAAAGCCGGATTGCTTTAGAAGTTAAGAGAGGTGTTCTTTTGTAGCAAAGGTGGTGTCTCAGCCTGTGAAGGGATTATAAAAGGTTTTGAGCTTCATCCGTGAAAGAAGCTTGTGCGAGTAAAATTGTGGGAATCCTTAAAACGGGAAACTGAAAGGCGGGGACGTAGGCAAATTGTTGAACCTCATAAACAAACTTGTATTGTTTGTATCTCCTTATCTCTTATCCTCTATTCTTATTGCCTTAATAATTTATATCTCTTGTTTAAATTACCTAAACTTAAAATAATCTGTTAAATAGGATTAGGTAAAATTTTAATTTGTTATTGACCCTAATCACCCTCCTCTAGGGTCCATTTACTGGGCAACACACAGCCTCTCCCGGGTGGCTCCTCTCGAGTGGCCAAAGCGGAGGCAATTAAGCTGGGACCTTCAAATGGCAATTCAATACAAGTACTCTCAGAGAGTGATTTTGGAAACGGATTCTAAAGAGCTTGTTGATGCCCTCCAAGACTCCTCAAACCAGCACCATTGGGAAACCTCCACTATAGTAGCGGACATCAAGCAGCTGACAAGCCTTTGCGAGCAGGTCGTTTTCCAATTTATCAATAGGAATCTGAATTCGCTAGCCCATGATATGGCTCAAGAAGCTCTTTCGGAAAGCTTGTCTCTCATCTCTTTTCTTTTTCCAGATCCAAACGATCCTGTTTTCCGGCCCAACTGGGACCATGTTGATGCTCACTAACTGTTTTTTCGTAATGAATATAATTGTCTTTTTACCAAAATAAAAATAAAAATCTAAAGTCAAGCACAATTTTTAAATAAACTCTGCTTATTTAGATTAGTGTTATCAATTGTCAAGTCCAGCAATTGATATCACCTTCCAAGGTTAAATCTTCTTATTTATTTAGTTATTTAAAAAACACATGAGAGAAACAGAAGATAAAAATTAGCCGTGATTGGCCTACCACTCGGTACATTATCTAGCGTATTGCCGTGTCTTGTGTCCTTCTTAACCCCTTTTTAATTATAGTTAAGCTTAACTAAATTAAAATTAAAATATATTTTTATTTTTTTCCTAAAAACTATAGTTGGATGGATGAACCTTATGAGTGGGTAAATCTTAACTGTAGTTAATAGGTATTTAAAAAATAGGTGTGGACCAATGTAGACCGCCAGGTATGCTACATAGCGTACCAACCGGTAAGGTAAACATTTTCCAGAAACAATGGTTAATGGTTAATTGTTGAACTGAACGAAGAGGATTAGATTAAGGAAAATAATCACCTCCTCGGTCGGTGAAGTGAGGAGGTGCATCTCGGCTCTCCTTTTCTTGGCACGTGTCCTTTTAGCGTTCTTTAACTGTGGTCAAGATTCACCCATCTACCCGTTTTTTGTTTTTTGTTTTTATCATTGGGTTAAAAAAACTTAACTCGAGTTCATTGCAGTTTAAGGGCGGCTTTGCGAGAGCGAGGAGCAAGCCAACTATTGCTCTTAGAGTAGATGGGGGCTATCAGGGTACAGTGATTGAGTGACAAAGATGTTTAAATGCTGCGACAAGCATTGTATATACGCCCATACCGGGATCGGATTTGATCCGGCTCTCGCCATATCAAAATCATCCGGCGTAAGGTCTTTATCCGACATGTGGCATTAAAGTAGAAGTCATTTCATTTTTCTCCTTTTTGTTTTTTACTTCTCTCCATGTGATATATTCTCCCATTTTATTACCACGTGTCACAGGCAAAAGTGTAGGCCGGATGATTTTGGTTGGCGAGAGCCGGATCAAATACGATCCCGCCCATGCGGCATCCCCATCTAGGTTTGTTTACACTTGTATATTCTGCCCACTAGTTTGCATCATGCCTGTCCCATCTCCACGTCCAATTTATGACTAACAACCAAGGAATGGGCTTGGCTCAGCTCAATCCGAATCCTATCTTGTCCTTATCAATCTTAAGCCTATAAGCTTTTATATTATAATATGAAAAATAATCACCTCTTCGTGGGTGACGTGAGGAGGGTCGTCTCGGCTCCCACTTTCTTGCCATGTGTCCCCCTTCTAACCTTTTTTTAACTATGATTAAGATTCATCCATCCTTAGGGTTCACCCATCTACCCTTGATATTTTTTTTTTTAAAATTAACAAAAGGGTTATAAAAAAACTAACCCGATTTAATGGGAGTGGAGGGTCAGTTATGTGAGAGCGAGGAGGAATAGTCCCCTCCTTGGCTGACGATTGCCCTTATAACGTATAAGGTGATGATTCGCTTACCCTACTATTTGATGATTACAACCCATTAAATTTTATTTTTTATACTTCCGATTTTCAACATATTTTATAACCGCACCCAACCCTTATCCTCCAAGCCTTTTCCATTTGTTTGAGCAACTTTGATGATGTTAAACCCTTTGATATTAAACCAGTCTGTCAATGACAACTTCTGTTCCTCGCATAGATCATAATCATGGTTTTTTTTCGTAAAATTAGTTGTACACCTATTATGCAATGGAAGCTCTATCAACTCAGCTCTGTTATCACTGCGAATCTTAGTTGTGCAGATAATAATTTATTTCACACAGTCGGGCTCACAAAGCTACAAACTGTTTCTTGGAAGTTACAAATCTATTTATTTGCATATGGGAGTTTGGAAGCACTCTCTCAAGTATGTAACACATAATTTGTGTTATTGATATTTAATTTTGCATAAATTCACCAATACCCAATTAATTACACAAAAAAACTTCTTTCATTCAATTTTGGCGGGAGTCGTGTTTTTCTCATTTGTGGGAGTGCTTCATTACTTTTCATCTTCAGAAGATCACAAAATTTGAAGTTAAATGATGTAATCATTCACATTACTTTTGTGTGTGGTTATAAAATATACTTGTGTGCAGTCATCAATTTTTAATAATGGGGTGCAATCATCAAATAGTGGGGTGCGCCTAACAACACCCTATATATAAGATAAATTACATTGACCTCTCCTAAGGTTTGGTGAAATTGCAGAAACCTCCCATTTTGTTTTTGAAATTACACTGACCACCCATGAGGTTTGGTAAAATTGCATAACCTTACCTCTTGTTTTTGAAATTACACTGACGTCTCCCGAGGTTTGGTCAAATTATAGAAACCTCCTCTCTTGTTTTTTAACTACACTGGCCCTCTCTTCCATTTTAATTGTCAGTAACAAATCTCCTCTTATGTTAATATGTCATTACTGACATGGATAGATTGTGATTATGTCATGGTTTAAACATTTTAGATTGTCTGAATTACCCTTCTTGAAGTCAGTCAACTCGATCATCCGATGTTGTTTCCTCAAGTAAAAACTGAGGGTAAAATTGTAAAATATCATTCTCCATTAACGGCATCAACTTGGCGAACCTAATAGAGGAGGGCAGTGTAATTTCAAAAACAAAATAAGAGGTTTCTATTATTTTGTCAAATCTCAGGGAGGGCAGTGTATTTTTGAAAACAAGATGGAAGTTTCTGCAATTTTACCAACCCTCAGGGTAGGATAGTGTAATTTCATAAACGAGAGGGCGGGGGAGTTTCTATAATTTTATAAACGACATGGGAGGTTTCTGCAATTTTGCTAAATCTAAAGGGAGGTCAAGTGTAATTTATACATACATATATGCATGTACATGCTGGTAGCCTAATGTGTAGTGAGCACCCTTTAAAGTATTAACACATGGCAAGTTGTTTTCCAATTCAGCCATTAGATGTTAAGGTTTGTCCCTTGAGAGACAATGCAAAAGAAAACAAAAAAAATCCCATTAGACATTTCTAACATTTCGATTGAATGTTTAAAAAATCAAGAATTTCGATAACATGTGTTCAGACGGTTTAGAAATATTCCCTTGAGGTGTTTTTTTTTTTTTTTGGGTCATCGCTGAGGTGTGTTGAAGTGAGTCTTTTGTTCAGGTATTAATTTTTTTTAATGAATTAATATGAAATTTAGATGAATTTTTTATTTTTATGTGATAATCATAGACCCTTACAAGATTTCGTGGATTAATTTAGCAAGTCGACAAAAAAGTCAAATCATTCGATTCAAGTTTTTATGATGCAATCCAAGGGCTAACCTAGAACAGATAGTAACACTCTAACCTTGGTTCAGGGGTAAAGCAAGAGGGTGAGGGGCCCATGGCTAAGGTCATTGGGCTACACACTCAAGGTTTTTCACTTTTTCTTATAACTGGACTCCTTTTTAGAATCCAACATTAATGAATTTTATGACCACGATGGACTCTCTCAAAAAAAAAACTCGAGGGCTACGTTCCAAACCCCCAAGGCCCCATATCCTAACCCCATTAATTTTTTTGGTATAAGTAGTTCGGGCACCCAAGGAAAAATTCTTAGCTCTGTCCTTGCCAGGGTTTGTTGCCTAAGCGCATCACTTATACGAAACAAAATTAATATGGTTTTTAATAATAATAACCCAACATGGGGACCTGAGAATAATGAGCCTCTGGTTGAGCTTGGTTTGTGCACCTTGGCCTGAAAGCCTGGTTTAGTAGTGTTGGGCTTGGTTTGGACCCTAACCAAACTCAAATCACCTGAGTTGCACTCCTATTCCTACCCCTGCATTTACCTTCAATATTGCTACGCATCGTTTGCATGTCAGCAAATGAGAATCTGGTTTATTCTATAGTTAATAGGGATTAAAAAGGACATGCGCTGGCATGTGGGTTCGATATAACTCTCCCCGAGTTCAAAACGCAATTGGCTGTGATTCGATCTTCATCATACTTGGCTACGATGGGGATTGCACCATAAGATTATGATTCACTTTTGCAGCTTCATATTGGATTCGGTTGACTTCTTCAAAGTTGACCTCTATCTTCCCCATATTTAGTTACAAATCTTCCGAGAAATGTCAAATTTTTAGTGATAAATACTAAGAAAAATATATAAAGTTTAAAACTCAATTTTTATGACGATGTTTTAAAAATCTTGTGAGAAATACATTTTTTTTTTTTTATCACATATATATCGCGAGATTAGTTGTTATTTTAAAAATATCGTAAGAAATACTCAAAAAACTTAGTTTGATAAATTTATAAAATAGTAATATTTGATATTGTTTTGTATAATTAAATTATTTTTTTAATCATTGTCTAGATTTAGATGAGAAATACCTAGAAAAAAATTTCAGATTTGAAAATCTCCTAAGAAAAACTTCGACTGATAAAAACTCGAGAATGATATTTGTAGCATTGTCTGTATGTCTCTCTTGATTAGTTTTAATTCTTAATCCTAAAGAAATTGAGAGTCTTGTTGAGGAATGAGTGTCCTAAGCATTCCACTTACAATTAATAAATTTATAAAATGTTTGTGCTTAAAAGATATGATAAGAATCATTATTTTATTATTAAATTAGTCAAAATTAAGATTATAATACGTAAAACAAATAATCTTAAACCTGAGTAAGCAGAGAAATAGCTGCCTTGAACTTTTGGGAAAAAATGTATTAAGTTTTATACTAGATTATTTAATTTAAGAGGGTACAACCATAAAACAAAGAGGAACTAAACTACCTCTAACTTTAAAAGAAATATATATATATATATTTACCAACAGAGAAGATGGCCTATGAACTTGGCTTTCAAATTGTTTGTTCGGAGGCACTCCTTAGAGCTAGCCGTAACCACTTATTCATTCTTTACGAATTTATTAACAATTATTAACACTATCAATTGGGTACTTCCAAAAAATCATTATGTTGGCCATCACTTAGCATCCTAAAAGAAAATCCTTAGCTATGCCCTGTGGTGAGTAAGGTGGAGTTTAGTAACACTAGTCTGTAGAGCTTATTTGAAAATTGTACTTAGTTGAACTTTAGATTTGCTAAGTTGAAGGTTAATTGTACATTTTTTTAAGTAGAGAATTTAGAAGTGAAAATCTCTACTTTAAAAAGTAACTCATTGAGTTAACCAAAAAAACTTTCCTTCTGGTATTTAGTCCCATATCGGTTGTGTAGCCAAGCTTACCTCCCTCATAAGTGTCATCACGCCTCAAACGGTTGGTACTCGTTTTGAGGAGTGTTTGGGTGATGCTTATGTTGGGTTGCAAGTGTTGTTGTGTGTGTGTGTGAGTGCATGGGGTATGTGTGTTTCCTTTGTCTTGCCTTTAGCTATCACCTTGTGATGTAGTTGAGTTAACCAAAAACAAAAAAATAACTCATAGCTACTTTTTACATGAGATAAAACTCCTACTTCGGTTCTTTACGAACCCATGGAAAATTTAGGTTATGACAATAAATCCAGTTCACTAATTGTGAAACGTTTCATTACTCGAATGTATCAACAGAATTATTTTATTATTTCGGCTAATAATTTTAGCCAAAATCAATTTGTTGGGCACAACTATAATTTTGATTATCAAATTATATCAGAGGGGTTTGGAGTCATTGTGGAAATTCCATTCTCGTTACGATTAGTATCTTCCCTAGGAGGAAAAGAAATAGCAAAATCGCATAATTTACGATCAATTCATTCAATATTTCCTTTTTTAGAGGACAAATTATCACATTTAAATTATGTGGCAGATATACTAATACCCCACCCCATCCATCTGGAAATCTTGATTCAAACCCTTCGCTGCTGGGTACAAGATGCCCCGTCTTTGCATTTATTGCGATTCTTTCTCCACGAGTATTGTAATTGGAATAGTCTTATTACTCCAAAGAGATCCATTTCCCTTTTTTCAAAAAGGAATCAAAGAGATTTAGACATGCAATTAACCTTCACCTTAACAATCTAAAGTCTGCACTAATGTGGTGGAGGTAGCTACTCCCCATGGCAGAGCAGCTGACGCTGGTGTAGTGGGTAAGGATCTAGCATGCATCATCCTTTTTCCAGGGTTCAAAGCCTCTCCCGGGTGGCTCCTCTCGAGTGGCTAAAGCGGAGGCAATTACGTTGGACCTTCAAATGGCAATTCAATACAAGTACTCTCATAGAGTGATTTTGGAAACGGATTCTAAAGAGCTCGTTGATGCCCTCCGAGACTCCTCAAATCAGCACCATTGGGAAATCTCCACCATAGTAGCAGACATCAAGCAGCTGACAAGCCATTGTGAGCAGGTCGTTTTCCATTTCATCAATAGGAATCTGAATTCGTTAGCCCATGATATGGCTCAAGAAGCTCTTTCAGAAAGCTTGTCTCTCATCTCTTTTCTTTTCCCGGATCCAAACGATCCTGTTTTCCGGCCCAACTGGGCCCATATTGTTGCTCACTAACTGTTTTTTACTTATGAATACAATTGCCTCTTTACCTTAAAAAAAAAAAAAAAAGCACAATTTTCAAATAAGCTTTGCTTATTTAGATTAGTGTTGTCAATCGTCACCTAAGTCCAGCAATTGATATCACCTTCCAAGGTTGAAATCTTCTTATTTATTTAGTTATTTAAAAAACACACGGGAGAAAAAAAACAGGAGATAAAATTAGCCGTGATTAGCCTACCACTCGGTACATTATCTAGTGTACTGCCATGTCTCTCGTGTCCTTCTTAACCCCTTTTAATTATAGTTGAGCTTAACTAAATTAAAATTAAAATATATTTTTATTTTTTTCCTAAAAACTATGGTTGGATGGATGAAACTTACGAGTGGGTAAATCTTAACTATAGTTAATGGGTATTTTAAAAAATGGGTGTGGACCAATGTAGACCGCCAAGTATGCTACATAGCGTACCGAGCGGAAAGGTAAACATTTTCCAGAAACAGTGGTTAATGGTTAATTGTTGAGCTGAACGAAGAGGATTAGATTAAGGAAAATAATCACCTCCTCGGTGACGTGAGGAGGTGCATCTCGGCTCTCCTTTTCTTGGAACATGACCCTCTTTTAACTTTCTTTAATTGTGGTTAAGATTCACCCATCTACCCTTGTTTTTTATTTATTCCATTTGTTTTGTTTTTATCATTGGGTTAAAAAAACTTAACTCGAGTTCATAGTAGTTTAAGGGCGGCTTTGCGAGAGCGAGGAGCAAGCCAACTAGTGCTCTTAGAGTAGATGGGGGCTATCAGGGTACAGTGATTGAGTGACAAAGATGTTTAAATGCTGCGACAAGCATATACGCCCATACTGGGATCCGACCGTATATACACCCATACCGAATCGGATTTGATGTGGCTCTCGCCATATCAAAATCATCCGACCTAAGGTCTTCGTCCAACATGTGGCGATAAAGGGAAGAAGTCATTTCATTTTTCCCCATTTTTTTTACTTCTCTCCATTTGATATCTTCTCCCCTTTTTATCACCACATGTCACAAAGTGTAGGCCGGATGATTTTGGTCCGGCGAGAACCGGATCAAATCCCATCCCGCCCATGCCCCATATCGAAATCATCAGACCTAAGGTCTCCGTCAAACATGTGGCGATAAAGGGAAGAAGTCATTTCATTTTTCCCCTGTTTTTTTGACTTCTCTATTTGATATCTTCTCCCCTTTTTATCACCACATGTCACCAAGTGTAGGCCGGATGATTGTGGTCTAGCGAGAGCCGGATCAAATCCCATCCCGCGGCATAGTGTCACGGTCAAAAGTTGTCAAGTACTGTCATCACTGTGATACTGGAACATGATGGCTTGAGCATGGGCAAAGGATGTCAGTGCGGTGCCTGAGAGATAGACGAGACACTATGCAAGCGATAGCGCAGCGTGGTGTAAGGTTAGTGCCTTAGTGTTGAGGTACTGAAGTGAAGAGACTTGGAGGTGTCTTGATGTTGTGTACGAGGTACTATGGTTTGGGTGAAGTGCACACGAAGAGTTATGGAGTAAAGCTTGAGTTTGGTGCTTGGTCGAACACATGTGGGCGAGTGTTGTGGGGTCCACATGGTATATTAGAAGTAGGGCCGATAGTACCTTCATTCAAAGAGAAAGTTAATACGAGTTTAATGGTACAAACGGTTTATGAATATTCAGTGTACTGTTCCGTAAAAGACCAATATGACTCCACCAGCAATGGTGATGTTTCTTTCTGGTAAAGGGTGAAAGGTTTATCATCCACCTTGAGGAGAAGGGTATAGCTCTACCTTCCCTTGTAGCACATCTGGGGCCACCTAATGAGCAACCCCAAAGGAGTTGGGGGCGGGCTCTAGGATCCTCAAGGGGATCTTGGAGTCTCCTTGGATGGCTGTTGGAGCATCCAAGGACGGTGCAAAGGAGATGGATATCCTAACACTGCGCATGAGCCTTCAAGCAAGAGGTTTCACTCTAGTACAGCCTTTAAGCGTGCGGTATGCATCATGGTCGTCTAAGAGGGATGCGAGGTATGATTGGGATACTCAGTCAGGGGACCAAGGATCGCGTTGTAGGCGTCATCCCCTCAATGTTCGGTAAACAAGGCAGTGATGCTCCTAAGTTATCCGTGATGCGTGGGGATGACCAATAGTCGTGTTGGAGAGTATCGGGCCGTGTTGAATGTTCGGCTTGATCGAGGAACCTTAGCATCCTGAGAGAAGCGCGAGACGGAACCTCGGTGATGCGGGAACCTTATGTGTTGAATGAGGGTCAAGTGCGACACGATGAAGTGATGCGTAAGCCAGCTGAGCGTTGCTTAGCGGATGAGACTCGGTAGTGGGTCGTACCTTGTCGTAGCATTGTAGCACGATACGTTGGGTTAGTTTAGTGGACAGATAGTGTAATGGTGTAATGGTGTAAGGCTGGCCAAAATCATGGAATGATCGAGGCGCTGCACGATTGTTCCGCAAAATCAAAAAGTTGACCGTGGTAGTTGGTATCAGAGCACAGTTGCTCATAAAAGCATAGTTGCTCGTTGGAGTATGGTTGCTCGTGAGAGCCTAAAGCTACAGTTTGCAACAGGTGATCAGGTTGGAATGTACAAAGTGTTCTACTGTGATTCTGAGTAGTGGAAGTGCTACTGGCTACAGAGTTTGTTGGCTTCTAGAGATTGGACTTGTTACGGGAGGGACTTGTCCAGGATCGAGATGAAGTTCGACAACAATTTAGGTGTTAGTCTGTAATACAGTGGTGTGTTGGAGTAAGACTACTAGTGGATAGTGGTTGAAGGGAAATTCAGCATCGAATGTGTACTCAGGATGAAGACAGTGTTGGGACTTGAAGAGCACAATGTTGGTTCGAGATGAAGACTCCAGGAGTTGATGTATCAAGACTACACGTAGTGCAATGGTACGAAGATCAGGTGAAGTGTTCTCTCAATTGAAGACACAAGATGTTGAGGTACAAGAGTAATACAACTATGTTGGCAAGGTGTCAAAGACTTAGTAATCAAATACTCTAGTCAAGGTTGGAAGCTCAATTGTATGAGAGGATGCAATAGAGTGGAGGAGTGCTATCTCAGGGTACGCAAGGAGTTAAGGTACTAGAGAGGCACAACAAGAATACAAGATGTAATGCAAGCTTGAGTGGGAGAGCACTCGGGCAAATATCAGAAGTATGAGGGAAGTCCTCAAGAGTGAGGCAAGTAGGGAAGTCCTCAAGAGTGAGGCAAGTTGTTAAGGGTTGAAATGATTCAGTTGCTTCAGACAACTTCATAGGTTGTTGGCTACGAAAATTTGAGCTCGACGGATTGAATTTAACACAAGTGATTGAGTTAAGAATCACAAGAAGAAGTGTGTTAATGGATTGGTACACAACCAAGGAAGATGTGCAAAATAGTTTTGCACCAATGAATGGAAGAAACAAGATTAGTGCGTCAGGGATGTGATGCACCAATGGAGAGTTTCATGGAGATTTGGCATAGTGGACGCTATTGCGGTTTCGAGTAACGTATAGGGTTGCTGACCGTGTTGCATTGGAAGATGCTTGGTGTGCGTTTGCGACTTTGGGTAAAGGATGTGAATGTTGGTGCTATTATGAGATGACTTTAGTGTTGAAGTGGGACAACACGGTGATGCTCGCATGCGTAAACTAAGGAAGCAAACCGCGGAGGAAGTACCATATGAGATACGGTTGGCTTGCGAGCCTCGTCATGGGTAACGTACTTCATGTTCAAGGTGAACGATGAGTGTAGTTTGACGGAGTGAACTGTAATGGATGAAGCTTCAAGAGTGAAGTGGATGGCAGTTAAATGCCTAGTGGAAACTGAAGATCAGGGTTGTGAGACCGAAGATCGAAGTTCATGGTGACAAGCAGTGTTAGCGTAATGCTTGGGACAGCCTAATGATGGTTGTTGGAGCATCCAAGGACGGTGCAAAGGAGGCGGACATCCTAGCACTACGCATGAGCCTTCGGGCAAGAGGTTTCAGCCTAGTACGGCCTTTAAGCGTGTGGTATGCATCATGGTCGTTTAGGAGGGATGCGAGGTATGGTTGGGATACTCGATCAGAGGACTGAGGATCGCGTTGTAGGCATCATGCCCTCAATGTTCGATAAACATGGCAATCATGCTCCTAAGCTATCCATGATGTGTGGGGATGACCAATAGTCGTGTTCGAGAGTATCGGGCTGTGTTGGATGTTCGGCTTGATCGGGGAACCTTAGCATCCTGAGAGATGCGCGGGACGGAACCTCGGTGACACGGGAACCTTATATGTTGGACAAGTGTCAAGTGCGACACGATAAAGTGATGCGTAAGTCAGCTGAGCATTGCTTAGCGGATGAGACTCGATAGTGGGTCGTACCTTGTCGTAGAATTGTAGCATGAGACGTTGGGTCAATTTAGTGGACGGATAGTGTAATGGTATAAGGCCAAGATCATGGGATGATCGAGGCACCACACGGTTGTTCCGCAAAATCAAAAAGTTGACCGTGACAATAGGCCGGATGATTGTGGTCTGGCGAGAGCCGGATCAAATCCCATCCCGCCCATGCTCCCCTTCTAGGTTTGTTTACACTCTTGTATATTCTGCCCAGTAGTTTGCATCATGCATGTCCATTCCATGTGCAATTTATGCCTAACAAGTGTCTCTCTCAATCTCCTGCCTGACGTACCCCAACAAAGGAGTGGGCTTGGCTCAGCTCAACCCGAATCCAACCTTGTCCTTGTCAATCTTAAGCCTATAAGCTTTTATATTATAATATGGAAAATAATCACTTCCTCGTCGGTGACGTGAGGAGGCATCTCAGCTCCCATTTTCTTGCAATTTGTTCCCCTTCTAACCTCTTTTAACTATGGTTAAGATTCATCCACCCTGAAGGTTCTCCCATCTACCCTTGGTTTTTAGAAGAAAAAAAAATTAACAAAAGGGTTAAAAAAAGACTAAACCAAGTTAATGGGAGTTGAGGGTCGGCCATGTGAGAGCGAGGAGGAAGAGTCCCCTCCTCGTCTGACTGATGAGGGGACTATTGCCCTTATAAATTATATGGTGGTGATACGCGCACCCTACTATTTGATGATTACAACCCATTAATTTTTATATTTTGTACTTTGGATTTTCAACATATTTTATAACCGCACCCGAACCCTTATCCTCCAAGTATTTTCCATTTGTTTGAGCAACTTTGATGATGTTAAACCTTTGATATTAAACCGGTCAGCCAATCACAACTTCTGTTCCTCGCATAGATCATGATCATGGTTTTTTTTTTTTCATGAAACTTGTTGTACACATATTATGCAATGGAAGCTCTATCAACTCAGCTCTATTATCACTACGAATCTTAGTTGTGTAGATAATAATTTATTTCACACAGTCGGCCCCACAAAGCCACAAAGTGTGTCTTGTAAGTTACAAATCTATTTTATTTGCATATGAGAGTTGGGAAGCACTCTCTCAAGGATGTAACACATAATTTGTGTTATTGATATTTAATTTTGCATAAATTCACCAATACTCAATTACTTACACAAAAAAACTTCTTCTATTCAATTTTGGCGGGAGTCGTGTTTTTCTCATTTGTGGGAGTGCTTCATTTCACTACTTTTCATCTTTAGAAGATCACACAATTTGAAGTTAAGATGTAATCATCCTCATTACTTTGGTGTGCAGTTATAAAATTTAATTGTGTGCAGTCATCAAATTTTAATAATGGGGTGCAGTCATCAAATAATGGGGTGCGCCTAACAGCACCCTATATATAGGGTAAATTACATTGACATCCCCTAAGGTTTGGTAAAATTACAGAAACCTCCCCTTTTGTTTTTTAAATTGCACTAACCATCCATGAGGTTTGGTGAAACTGCATAAACCTCCCCTCTTATTTTTGAAATTACATTGACATCTCCGAGGTTTCGTCAAATTATGGAAACCTCCTCTCTTGTTTTTGAAACTACACTGCCCCTCTCCTCCATTTTAATTATCGGTAACAGATCTCCTCTTCCGTTAATATGTTGTTAGTGACATGGATAGATTGTGATTATGTCATGGTTTAAAAATTTTAGATTGCCTGAATTACCCTTCTTGAAGTCAGTCAACTCGGTCATCTGATGTCGTTTCCTCGAGTAAAAAACTGAGGGTAAAATTATAAAATAACATTCTCCATTAACGGCGTCAACTTGGTGAGCCTAATAGGGGAGGGCAGTGTAATTTCAAAAACAAAATAAGAGGTTTCTATAATTTTGTCAAATCTCAAGGGGGGCAGTGTATTTTCGGAAACAAGATGGAAGTTTATGCAATTTTACCAACCCTCAGGATAGGATAGTGTAATTTCATAAACGAGAGCCGAGGGGAGGGGTAGATTTTTTACAATTTTATAAGCAACATGGGAGGTTTCTATAATTTTGCTAAATCTAAAGGGAGGTCAAGTGTAATTTACCCATACATATATGCATCTGCATGCCGGTAGCCGAATGTGTAGTGAGCACCCTTTTAAGTATTAATACATGGCAAGGTGATTTCCAACTCAGCCAGTAGATGTTAAGGTATGTCCCATGAGAGACATGACCAAAAAAAAAAAAAGATGCAATCAGACAATTCAAACATTTCGATTGAATGTTTAAAAAATCAAGAATTTTGATAACATGTGTTCAGACGGTTTAGAAATATTCCACCGTGCTGAGGTGTGTTGAAGATGGTCTCTTCAAAGAGAGATCAATCATTTAAGCGAGTCTTTTGTTCGGGTATTAATTTGTTTTAATGAATTAACATAAAATTTAGATGAACTTTTTATTTTTATGTGATAATCATAGACCCTTACAAGATTTCGTGGACTTTATTTAGCAAGTCAACAAAAAAGTCAAATCATTCCATCCAAGTTTTTGTGATGCAATCCAAGAGTACAATGGGATTGCTTCAAATGCTAGGCACTCACTAACCTAGAACCGATATTAACACTCTAACCAGGGTTCAGGTGTAGAGCAAGAGGGCGAGGGGGGCCATGGCTAAGGTCACTGGGCTACATCCTCAGGGTTTTTCAATTTTTCTTGTTACTGGACTCTTTTTTAAAATACAACATTAATGAATTTTATGACCAGATTCATTACTTAAAAAAAATAAAAAATCGAGGGTCACACCCGGAACCCCCAAGGCCCCATACTCCGACCTCATTAATTTTCTTGGTATATATAGTTCGGAAAATTCCTGGCTCTGTCCTTGCCAAGGTTTGTTGCCTATGCGCATCAATTATACCAAACAAAATATGGTTTTTTTTTAAAAATAATAATAATAATAATAATAACCCAACATGTGACCAGAGAATAATGAGCCTCGGGTTGAGCTTGGTTTGTGCACCTTGGCCTTAAAGACTGGCTGATTAGTGTTTGGGCTTGGTTTGGACTTTGGACCATAACCAAACTCAAATGATCACCTGAGTTGCATTCCTATTCCTATCCCTGCACGTGTTTACCTGCATTATTGCTATGCATCGTGTGCATGTTAGCAGATGGAGAGTCTGAATTATTCTAAATGATATCAGATGAATGTGCTTTCAGTAGGGTTTGCTTTAAGCAGGATTATAATAGGGAAGCGATCTAGCCTCATGTTGTCTGGTTTGTAACTAGAAAGTTACTAATGATTATTGAGCCAGAGAAGGTACTAACAAATATTGGGTGTTCTTTCAAGCCTCCTACTAGAGTTGTGTCCCTAGGCTTCAGTTGTACGAAGCAGGAGCATATTCCTGTAACTAATCCTCGGATAGACATTTCAATTATCACATTGGATGGTTTTACTCATTTATCACTTGCAACTTCGAGATTGAAGGGAGACTCATG
This sequence comes from Tetracentron sinense, assembly GCA_015143295.1. Lineage (NCBI taxonomy): Eukaryota > Viridiplantae > Streptophyta > Magnoliopsida > Trochodendrales > Trochodendraceae > Tetracentron > Tetracentron sinense. Next base: position 31,281,277 of record CM026551.1, read on the forward strand.
TAATGGGCCAAATTCGGGTCAAAAAACCGTCTTGTAAATGGGCCAAGCCTGTTCAAAAATCAGTAAAACACAAATCCAAGCCGGATCATTAACACTCCTAAGGGAGAGGAAAAGGTATGTCAATGGGTCGGGCTTGGGCCTGAGTTTTTGTGATTTTTTATAAGCCCCCTCAAAGAGGAATTGCTAAGAGGTGGAGTAAAAACAACTATTCTATGGATCAGTCTCTCCTTGTTGTTGAGGGATGAACACTCCATAAACATAAACAATCTGCAGGAGTGAAATCGTGCAGTAAGAATATTTTTGGATGCGATGCAATCCATTTGGCATTGAGTCCAATGACTAAGAACACCTAATTCTGACGGGTAAACTCCAGTGAACCTGTTGCAGATGTGAATCTTAAGAGGTTTTTGTTATTCGAGGGTTAAAGTGGTAGGTTTTAGCTAGGGCTTTCAACAGTCCGGGATTGGGTTGGGTTGGGGTCAGTCCACGCCGAGTCGTCCTTAGTCATAAAGGTTCAACCCAAGCCCTTGCAGGGCCCGAATTGGCTAGGCCCAAGTCCTACCTTTAGAGTCAAGATTGGGCCTGGGCCTGGGCCAAGCTTAGGCTTGTAAATGTGAGATAAAAATTTGTCATTACATTTTTGAAAAAAAAATTATAAATTATCCTCAACTAACAAGTAGCGAGAAAGACGAGAGAGTAACAAAGAGAATGAAATGGAGGTAGATTAAATAATTATTAAAAAACTCTCGACATATGTGATTTTAAGAATGGTATATGATAGTGAAAATAACCCACCCCCCCCCCCCCCCCCCCCCCAATAAATATTCCACTAAAGAATGTTGTGTAGGTTATTTTAAGTTGAAAATTTAAAAGAAATACAGAATTATCTTTATCTTTACTATTATAATGCGAGAGGCATGCGTAGATGATTTTTCCAAAATTCTCAATTACTTTAATACCCAAACTACCCCTTACCTTTGATTTAATATTTTACTTTAATTCCCAAATTAACCTTCGCGATTGAACTTCTGACACAGGCCAGAGAAAATCCGAAGCCGACGGAGAGTTCAATTGCACCCGCGGGTTAACACATGTTCACTATGGTTAACTCCTTCCCCTCGCTCTCACGTGCATCGCACGTGCCACTAGTGAGTTCAATCACACACGCGGGTTATCATGTGTCCCTTTTCACTCTTATTAACTGTGGTTAACTCTTTTCCCTTGCTCTCACGTGCATAGCACATGCCACCCACTAGTATATATAATGAGGACCTAGGCTGGGTGAGGGGTTAAGTGGTGTTGCTCAAGCCCAGCCCTCATGTCAGCTGGCCTTTTTTTGAGCCCACTTGGAAATGACAAAAGTCCTTCAATTTTGTGGACTTTTGAGTTCCGGGCTTGGATGGTGGGCTTTTGAGGGCCGGGTACAGGCCGTCTCATTTAATTTTTTTTTGTTTTTTGGTAATCTATTTAGAAGAGTAGTTATAAAGTAAGACAAACGTAGAACCAAAACAATACGCCTGTCAGTCCTTTATCGTCCATTTCATTTTGATTTTTGGACAACTCACTCACATGCATGTATGCCACATGGCTTCTTAAAAACGTACACGTGGCTCGTTGGCGCCAAAATTCGTTTCCCCGCGAAACAAAAAATTAGCGCGCGAAAGTCCCTCATTGGCGGAACCGTTGAAGAATACAGGAAACCCCACCAATCATCTCTCTCCCGCCATGGCTCCTGCAACAACCCTCAAACGGAGAACCCAAGCTCCAAACCCACTTTCTCTGCCTTTGAAAGATAACCATGAAGATTACAGCAACACCTATTGCGAGGAATGTGGATCGGGCGATGCGGCAAACCAGCTTCTGCTCTGCGACAAATGCGATCGAGGATTTCACCTTTTCTGCCTCCGACCTATCCTTGTTTCTGTGCCCAAGGGTTCATGGTTCTGCCCGTCCTGCTCTAATCACAAGAAGCTCAAAAGTAAGTTTTAATGGGTTTTTAATCTTCACCTTCAATTCATGTCTCAATCTCGTTAATGGGTTGTTGCAGAATTTCCTCTGGTTCAAACCAAAATTATTGATTTCTTTCGAATTCAAAGATCTTCAGAATCGATACAGAAGCTGTGTGGAGGTATGGGGTTTTAATGGGGGTCTTTTAATTCTTCATTTCTAGATGGGTTTGATTGTATGGGGTTTGTTTTTTTTTCCTTTGAATAGATAATCGGAAGAGGCGAAAGCGAGTTGGAAGCTTAGTGGTGTCGAAGAAGAAGAGGAAGCTGTTGCCATTCAATCCGAGTGAGGATCCTAATAGGAGATTGCAACAGATGGCATCTCTAGCTACAGCAATGGTAGGAACTGGGACAGAGTTCAGTAACGAGCTTACATACATGCCCGGCATGGCTCGGAGGTCGGCGAACCGTGCAGTTCTTGAGCAGGGAGGAATGCAGGTAAAATTTTAAGAAGTTTTCTTAACTAAATTTGATAATGTGAGCCAGATGCATCTCACACTGAATCAGCTGTTCCAACAGCCCACCAGATCATTTGAGGCCCTTCAATCCGGTGTCTTAAATGCCTCTTGTAATTAATAACCTTGGTGGAAAGAAATTATATTAATTATAAGAGAATATCATATATAAGAATCACTATATTAATACATCAAAAATTTTCTTTTGAATTTATTGTATTTTCTATATAAGTTTCATGTAGATACTGATGTATAATACTAGCACTCCAAAAAATAAAAGATTTTATGCTAGCTCATTGAATAAGTTAATGACATTTAGACCTATTAAAAATACAAAAAGAAGGTTGTGTCACTTAACACATAAAATTTTTTGTGTTACTTAACACATTTAGACCTAAACCTTTATTCTATATATGGTAATTTATTATACGTAACTAAAATACCTCAAAATAATTTTATCCCTTTCTCTTCCTTATACCAAAATCATCATAAAGTGTTTATAGGATTCATATAACTATGTATTAATATAGTATAAAAATCTCTTATAATTAATAATACATTAAAACTTTCTTAAAAAATTATTAAATAGCAAGTATAACAGATTATTAATTATGCACTATAGAACCAAGTTGGTTCCTTACAAATTTATTAATTATTAGAGATTATTAAGTTATAGAATATTAATTATAAGAGGGCCTACTGTATGCAGTTGGTGAGGTGTCATGGATTCATCTATGTGCTACTGCTATGAATTGTTGGATTTTGATGGACATCTGAAACCAGAGACCCTGTAATTTGGGTCTCTTGATGGTCTCGTGGCGCTTGTTAGCCAAAAATATTGACGGTATGATAATATATGTAGTTTAATGGCTAGAGTGTTATTGTGTACCCTGAACATGCTCAAAATATATGGGCATTTTGCTTGGATACATACTTGATGTAGTTTCATGGACCCATTGTCTACCCCAAGTATGAGCTATTCGGCTCACACGTTTGACTGTACATCATATATTTCAAAAAGAGTGTGTAGTGGTAGAAATTAAGTGTCATGATCATGAAAATGGAATTGAGCAGATTGTTGTCTTTAAATGATCAAATGCCAGGGCAAACAGAAGCTTATGTACTCATATGCTCAATTTTATTAGTCAATTACATGAGGGCATTGCTAATCTTTCAGTGGGATTTCTGCCACTTAAATAAACTAAAAAGATTAGAAATGTTGATTGAAGGTTTTATGTAATTAACACTGATAATGAGTTAAACAGTTCTCAATTCAAGTTACGCTTTATTAGTGCTTGAATAAAATTTTGGGATAACCGCGTTTCAGGTTTTATCGAGAGAAGATACTGAAACATTAAAACTGTGCAAGAACATGATGGAACGAGGAGAATGGCCTCCCCTTTTTGTTGTTTTTGATTCTCAAGAAGGGTGAGCCCACTTTTGTAACATTGGATTTCCTTCCCTCAATTATGAATTCTCCTTCCTTTCCCCTTTTTTTTGATCTTTGAACTTAATTGATGGAAACAGGTTTACTGTAGAGGCAGATAGATTCATTAAGGATTTAACAATAATCACGGAGTACACTGGAGATGTTGATTACTTGAAGAATCGTGAACATGACGATGGGGATAGCATGATGACACTGCTTTCTGCTGCTAATCATTCGCAGAGCCTTGTCATCTGTCCTGATAAACGTGGTAACATTGCCCGCTTCATTAGTGGCATTAACAACCACACAATGTAAGCTCTCAATCACTCTCAAATTTGGATATTTCATGTTGCTACTGTATATTTTAGTTGTTGCTTTCCGGTTGATAGACCCCATATATATCTTTAGATCATAGTGACAAAGTCGGGGTTCAGGAATAATTGGGCAAGGGTTAAGTTTGGAAAAAATAAAAATTAATAAGTATAAAAATTATCCAACAATTTGATCAGTTAATTTACAAATTAAGCAGTTTACTTACCAAACTAATGAATTATTCGCGGGAATAATTCAGTACATCTAAAATTGGTGAAATTCACAAATTTTGTTACTATGCTTTAAAAAAAATAGATGTTATTGTTTGATCAACTGATATGACTCAACTTTATTTTTAGTACTGTTACAAGCATGTGATAGATTGAATAATTTGGATTGTCCTATACAAGAATGTGATGGATTGGATAGCTATGATTATCCAGTTGGATCATACTTTTACCAACAAATATTTTTGGTAGAATTCATTAGAGTTGTATATCCCATTTGCATTTGAGAGAAAAATGTGAGAGGAAAGGGATTTATTTTGCTTCAATCTGACTACAGCCATGTTTGATAATGCAGGGAGGGGAAGAAAAAGCAGAACCTTAAATGTGTGAGATTTAATGTCAATGGTGAGTGTCGGGCTTTACTGATTGCAAGCAGAGATATAGTAAAGGGGGAGAGATTATATTACAATTACAATGGATACGAGCATGAGTACCCGACTCAGCATTTCATCTAATCCTGTGAAAGAATTTGGAAATTTGATAGATAAATTTATTAAATCAATTTTCTTTTGGAGGAAATTTCTTTGAAGTGATTACTTCATCCTCAATCTGGTGAATGTATAATGAGAGAAATTCTAAATTCCCCAGCCTTTGTTGTTTCCTAATTAATGTGTATCAAGTTCAAATAATTTCTTCATGGTTGTGATCTATTTTTCTGATTACTCATGTAATAGAAATGCCTCAAGATTTGTGCTAGAGACCATACATTTTCTTCCACCACTTGATAGTAGGGATCTAACTGCAATAGAGGAAAGCCCTATCTAAAACAACAGTAGCAAATAATCTCACATTTGATGAGGCTTGAGTTATAAATTGTGTAGATTTTTCTTTTCTTGGATGGGGTCGATGGTCGTCCAATTTCAAATGTTGACCCGCCCTTTAGGTTCACCAACAGTCCAAAAATCCCAATAGTTGATGTCTCAATTTGTGGCTGTCATCCTTGCATAGGGGCCATGCTAGTATTCTCTGTAGAGTTTCAATCACAGCCAGTTGTGGTTGAACTCGGGAGATTTCAATTGCTTAAGATTCACTAACTTTGGGGGTTCAACAATATAATCTTGCTTTTTAGAAAAAAAAATTACCCTAACAGTTGAAAATTCTCAACTAGGGTTAAATATTTTTTTCTAAAAAAAAGATTATAATGTTGAACCCCAAAAGTTAGTGAATCTTAATTACAATTAATAGGGGTTAAAAAGGACACGTGTTGATCTGTGAGTGCGATTGAACTCGGGGAGAGTCAAATTGCAATTGGGTGTGATTCAAACTCTTTTGTTAATCGTTCTAATTTTATTGGATGTCTCTGAAGAGGCCAATAGACGAGTTCTCGACATTAGATTCATTTTAGGATTCTCGAGACAGTGAAGTTCAATTTATAATCAGTGCAAAAAAAAAATGATGTGTGTAGAAAGAAGTTTGGATTGTGAGTCTAATTAGAAGCCTTTTCTCCTAAATTTATTAGAGACTAGATAAAATCATAACTTAATCCTTCAAAAATATTGTTATCTTTAACCAATGCATTGAGATCACTACCACTGAGAGTTTGGAAGTTTGTGTGTCTAGGGCTAGCACTCCTTAACTTATTATTGCCTTTTGTAGGACCACTCTAGATCAAAAATATTAGAGTGGTCCAAAGGGGACTCACCATGATTGCAATAGTCAGTAAGCAGTCATAGAACTGCCATGAAGATATCAATAAAACGCATTCCCAAAGGTGGTCCATTCCAGTGTTCTTATAACTGAACCGGTTTGAATCGGTTAGCTGGCCGGTTCCCGGTTTTACCAGTTCAACCGACCGGTTAGAAGACCCCCGACAGAAACCTGTTAGAAGAGACCATTGACGAGGACGCGATCCCGATAGCTCCCTCGAACATGATTCTCAGATTACGTCAAAGGCCCGTGCAGTTCTGGGACTCATCGATGTCGATTACCATTGTTTATACCTGCAATCCCAAGCCATGAGCCATCCACCTCCAAATTACAGCTACATCATGGTTGGGTCGATATCCTAGCATGGCCTTAAATGTAGGCTATTCAATCCTGTCTGAATCTCTTGTCTGTTTGCTTAAAAGAGAGAGGTGGTCCAACTCCATGCTTGAAGACAAAGTGAGAAATGCAACCATCAAAGGCCCACCTCCATTTAGACTCACTCAGTTTTCAATAATCAAAATATCCAGCCGTAGTACTTTGTATTTATAAAGTCTCTAGTGCCCACATCAATGTCATCTCCATAATTCATTTTTCTTAAAACATACCTCCCTAAGGCTCATAAAGTCAGACACTTTGCAAGTTTTGTCATTTGATAATATGCATTTTCTTTTCAAAACTGGATGTATCACACTTTGCATCTCTTGATTGCAATTCTTGTAACAGTAAATTAAAATGAATGATTTTCACCCTAAAAAAAAAAAGAATGATTTTAAATCATAAAAAATAATGAGACTAGACATCTTGTGATGATAAGAATTAATTTACAAAACGACTCAAATTTCCTAACAACTACCATAACAAAATGCAAAGTGCCAACTGTCAAGCTTTATAAGCCTCAGTAAAATAATAGACCCTAAGAGAGAACTCATCACCCAAATTAGATATTGGTGAATCTATATACCTAATATCCATGGTCAAAAGCTAACTTATTCTAATGCTTCCAAGCATTTGATGAATTACATTCATTTGGATCAATGGAAAATGTGCATCTAGTACCAAAAATATAAATTTGGTTTTCATCTGTAGATATAAGAATCAGTCTATGGGTACTCTCAAATATACTCTCCTTTAAATTCAAATAATTAAGAGTCATGATTAGATATGACTTTACTTATTTTGTTATTTTCTAAAGTGGCATCAATTCTAATCTTGACCTTAATTATTTGAATTAAAGTATTAGGATTTAGAAGAATATTTGGGAGTATACTTAGGAGTGCCCATAGACTGAAGCTAAATATAATTAGCAAACCTATACATCAAACCGGAAGATCTTCTGTACCCATTGCCCTACTTGCATAAATGAGATGACTGATAAGGGAAAGAGAGGGGAAGCTAAGCTTCCCCCCTCGGTAGTGTGTGCTAGTCACCACTCAATTGGTCCGGGATCCATTCCCGCAAGGGTGTGAGTGTTGTATCTCCACCCGCCTACTAACTCAGACCAGATACTAACCAACTAACTGGCAGGGGTGGCAGCCTAACCGCATATCGGTCAGCAAAAAAAATAATAATAAGGGAAAGAGAGAAAACCCATTTCTCTCACTAGAAAAGCGACAAAACCTCACCTGAAATATGTGATTTGTATGAAAAGATTTCCGACATGCTTACCCCATTTGCCTATCTCCCCTTGAAAATGTGGTGAGGAAGGCCATACATCCAATATGTGTATATATAATAATTCTACCAAAAGCATAAAAGATGAGAGGTTTATTTGAATGTTCTAGTTCACCAGTTGTAACTTTCTAGATATATTGGGAAGGAATAAATGTATAATTTACGACCATAAGCTTAAGATAATTAGTAGTTTATAATGATATAATGGGGAACAAGAAATTTTGGCCACCCTTTAAGCCTATACACCCTCGCCATTTGGAATCCACAATGAGTGATCCATAAAATTACGCGTAAACAGAAGATTATCCATAACATACTTCCTTGTCTTAATCTTAATAATAATAATAATAATAAATAAATAAATATAAATAATAGGGAAAGTACAAAGGATCACAAGATAGTGATCCATACTTGTGAACTATAACACATCAAGAGGTGTGCTAGCCTTGCTTTCAGTCAACTCCTACTCAGCCTCTACCAACCACCACCAATCACCTATTTATTCTTTGATTAATTGCACTGCTAGCCATCCTTTCTCTCATTATGAATTAACATGTGGTTGGTAGAGGCTGAGAGTATAAGGTGATTGAGAGTATGGCTAGCACACATCAATGCAATCATATTGATTGAAAATTCACATAATAAAACTTCAAAATAGCCCTACTCTTATGCATGCCCTAATCTCAGCCAAAAACCACCTCTTAAAGTAACGATAAATGTAAGTAACGATAAATGCGGTTTTTGACTATATATATATATACACACATACGCCTGGGTTTGTCCCAGTGGTAGTGTATCTCCCTTTGGGGAGGAATGACTCGTGTTTGAGTCTTAGTGTGGCCGTTGAGTGCCCACCCTTGAGTTCTAACCCACCTAACCCCTTGACATAGATAGATAAATGATATAGCTGATTACCAAAAAAAAGACTATATATATATATGGCATGCTAGCCCTACTCTCATGGATTCGTTACCCTCTTGCCAAACACCAACACCTATTGGAGAAAAGATAAGTGTTGATTTTTAAATGAAATGAAGGGCAAGTGTTGGTTTTTCGTCGAGAGTAGAGAATGGCCGAGAATAGGACTAGCACATCTCCATCTACATATACGAGTTGCTCAAACAGATAATAAGATTCATCCTCTCGACAACAAAACAACCAACTCCTCCTTCATTTGTCGAGCGTATGAATCCCACATCTTGAGGGATAGGGTATTCATGAGGTAAGGTAGACATTTCCTAGCAACAAAGCAAAATCTTCCGATGATCACATGATCTACTAATTGATGATTAGGATCAATCCTTCCGTAGTTCTAATTAATCAGAAAATAATTAATGAATTTAGATGTATCAATAAAAGTAATAAGGAAATTGAAATATGAAATAAAGAACTCACTGTATTTGTATTGTGAATAAACAACAAACAGAAACAACACATAAACTGGAAGAGCAATGCTACGTCAACTTTCTGGCCATCCATTCTCCGGTTGTTTTTACTAAATCTAACAAAAAGACAAATCAAGTGGTGGGACCCATAAAAAAGTGTAAAACTATTTTATTTTCTTGTATAAAAGTAGGGGAGAGTGGATGGCCGGAAAGTCGACATAGCATTGCTCTAAACTCGAAATAAATAGCAAATCCAAGCCCTGTGAATCACGGTTTTCTTAAGACAAATTTACTCTCTCTCGGTATTTAAGATTAATGAGTAATCGTCTCTCAAGATATAACAGATTTCAGTTCTTGATATACAGTACTTCAATCTGCAGAACCCAGTGAATTGACCGATATTTATACTCGAACCAATAACAATGCAGAGAAGAGAGATTTAAAAAAAAAAAAACAATCATATGAATACAGGAATGAAGGTCTACTTTGTAAACTTCCTTGTGTCTGTTCGAACATAGGTGGATGTTCGGAAGAGACACAAAACGGAAAGAAAAATAGTTACTAAAAGTTTGAAACACCAACGGAAAATTTATTTAAAGAATGGATCAAAGCAAGTAAACCCAAACCTAGGCCCAAGCTCAGGCCCAAACTTGGATCGGTTCGGGTCAAAATAGTGGGGAAACCCACACATTTTCAATTCGTCGGGTCAATCGGGTCGCATATAGAGTATATTTGTCGGATCAATTTTCTAACACCTTCAACATGGGTCTCATCCAAAATGGGTTTTAATGGTTGAATGGTCCTCATTGATGGCAAAGGTGCACACCCCATAGTGGCCCCATACCCTAGCCTTAATTCTGCCATTTTTGAGAAACATGGAAGTTAGCAAGGGTATAACAGTCATAAGAAAAGCCCATGCCCTGCTATATATGATCATTTTGGCGAGAAAACGGGGTGGCATTGATAACTCTACGACGAATTCAAATTAAAAGCACAGGAAACAAAAGAGGAGTTGTGACAGCCGACGCCTTTCGGTGTTTGTCTGCTCCTACCCCCGACCGTTGACTCATATTTCATTAGACAGTTATTTCTTTTTCACTGAAAAATAAATAAATAAATAAGAGAAATGGAAAACGGATCGAGATTCAGTTTAGAAGCTTACCCCAGTCTGGTCCAACCCTCTTTTTTACCATCCATCAACTGTGGTTAATCCCTTAGAGTTAAACATAACCATGATTTTTAGAATAAACAAAAAACAAAAATATTTATTTTAATTTAATTAAATTTAACCAAGATTAAACATGAGTTAAAATGGACACAGGTACACTACGGTCAGCTTAGAAGAGGATCCTGGGGTCCTCTTCTCAATCCTCAATAAATAATTATATATATTTGGTGACGCGGGTGTCCAGGTCTCTTAGAGGCTAGAGCACCCAACTAATCCCCGGCAAGACTCACCACATGTACTAGATAAATAAAGATAAATATCTGAGGGTGGCCGATAGGGGAAAGGAATCGAGCTCAAGACCTCTTCATGAGGCGTGGTCTTGGTTAGTACACCAACCCTGTTGATTAAAAATGAGGGAAAAAAATATTTACTGATTTTATATTTATTTGATGTGCTTTTTATGGCCACGATAATTTAATTTTCACAAAAAATATTTACTGCTTTTTTTTTAGTAGTAATATATACATTCTTTCGTATACATATATTTTATACATATCTTATGGTTATTGTTTCTTCTTATTTACATCATTGTCCTATAGTTATGTCCAGTTAAATAATTAAATAACATGTTATAAAAGATATATTTTGTTTTCAATAGTTCAAGGAACGTTGCCCACTTGGTATACCCGTATTACCGTTTAATATCCATTTAATATACGAATTATATATTAAACGTGTACAATATGAGTATTTTTGTCGTTCTTTTACCGTGTTAAATGCATATTCCGCATTAAATGATTGTTATTAGTTAATATCATGATTTTTATTTATTTATAATAATTATTTATTTTTTAATTTTCTTATACTTTTAACGTGATTTTGCCCCATAATACTTGTACTTCCCGAACGGATCATTGTCGTATTATACCCGTAGCTGTATTTGGTAACTATGATTATGGACCCATACATGGTTTCCATTTTCTAATGAAATGGCCAGTGTTCATTGGTCCACGCCGCAATTTTAAATAGTCGCCAACTGTGGTTAAGATTCACTCACCCCTAGGGTTAAACAATCCAACCTTAGTTTTTCAAAAAGAAAAATCAAAATCTTAACTTTAATTTAATTAAGGTTAACCAGGGTTAAAGAGGTGTTAAAAGGGACACGAGGTAAGATAAGAAGTGAACCTAGGGTCCACTAATCACTACTCAAAAAAGTTTACCACCATCATTTATAAATTACGATCGTCTCAATCACATTGATTAATTGATTATTATGAATGAATAATTAGTAGTTTTTTTTGGGGTTGTACGTGTGAATAATATGTTGAATATTGGAATATTGAAAGTATAAGCATGTGGTTAGTTTATGGGTGTGGGTGTGGGTGTGGGTGTGGGTGTTGCTTGCAGACTTGGCAAGTAGTGTATTAAAAAAAAAGTTTACTCATTGAATAGTTATTTAGTGGCCCGACTTAATTCGTCGACATTCGTGCAATTTAAATGAATTTCTTAGAAAAATGCTTACTATTTCAATACATAAAATCAAGGTAGAATGTCTCGAAATAGAAACCTAATTATTTCACTCATTTTTATGAATAAATTACATGAAAATGAAGTTAACAAAAAAGTAACAAAATATATTTTTTTTTTAAATAGTGATCAATCGCAGGTGTCAGGCGATCGATCGTATGAATAACAGAAAGGGGTCGAAAGAATGGCACCAATATTGATCGATCGCAAGGAGCGATCGATCGTAGTACAAATGTACGATCGATCACACAGAAACCCGAAAGGTTCCCTGAAATTAGTATGTGCTGTGATCGATCGCAGCAAATGTAAGATCGATCGTAGGTCGCGTCCGAAAACGCAAAAAGTCACAATTTTTGCAGTACCAAGAGAGTTAAAAATCTTAAAACCTAAATAAACCCTCTAATTCATGGATTTTAGGTTAGAAAAACATTTTAAGCTTTTGAGAGGACTTTCACTTGGAGAAAAGGGAATGCCCAGAAATCAAGATCCAGAACATTCTCAATCGTAAGATCGTAGGGAAGTGATTAAGTAATGTAAAAGAACAATCCTTAATCCTCAATCTCTTGAACGTTAATCTAAAGAAATAGTTGAAAGCATAGATCTAAGTAAGAATGTAATTTTATAAATGAAATGCATAACGGCCTATCATCTATTATGTATTATTCTTCAAGAATTGTTAAAGTAGGATGTGAATAACCCTGTGAAATTATAATTTATGTTTGAACAAGGGGATTGAAAATTTTCTGGAGGATTATGAATGTATGTGGAGGAAGGGATGCATTCCGGATGATGAAATTGAATGTTTGACATGATTGGATGATGAATTTGGTTTATTTGTGAAATTAGGGTTACATGTTAGTGTGATTTATGTGAATACTCTATAAAAAGATGATTAATAAATTATAGGAAAATACTAATGAGACCGCAAAGAGCCGAGACCATGCATGTGATGCACGGATCTCAAAATTTCAAAAATGGATTTTATGAAATTTTGAGATCCGTGCATCATAAGCACGGTCTCGGTGTGGTCTCGGTCCTTTACGGTCTCAGTAGCAAAGTTCTAAATTATATTATGTAATTATGATTTTGATCTAAATTATAAGGATATTGTCACTATTGGATGAATTGTGAATTATGCATATTGAAAATAAATTGTGATTAAAGCATGTTAAAATATTGGAACTATGAAAGTTATGTTTATTTTATGTTGTTATACGTGATCTATTATTGAATAAAAGAACCTTTGATGAGAGCCTTGTTTGACTAGGTCTATTAACATAGTGGAATGAGACGCTATGATGAGACTTCTTATGGACCTTGACTAATAGTCTTAGGTATAATTTAACCAAGGGTGTATCACTGTGCACTTACTACTGTAAAACATGCACATGTACAAAGAGAAAATTAAGGGCACTAATAAGGACATAAGTAAAACCAAGACAAAGTAAATAAGTAAGTAAGAGAGAAAAAGGACACATGAAAGTATTAATGCATGATGAGTTTTGCACAGATCGACTATTTTCAAAAATGTGATAATTATGCCAAAGTGAATAAGCCGTCGTACCGAATAATATACTAAATAAGTCATTCGTGCTAGATAATTTATGAAGGGTGGTACCTTGGTAAGTAAAGTATAGTAACTCATTTCCATAATAGGTAAAGTGGTATTTAAGTTATTACCCGATGCATGTTGATGTGTTTATATAAAACAATAAAATAAGAAAAGTAAGAAAAGAAAGTGAATGACATAATGTACTCACATGTTTTTCTACACTCTAATTTATGTATATGAACTGAAGTTAAATTGTTAAATGTATGTATGGTAATATTTAAGATATTGTTTAGGGGTAATTTCAAATCAGAACCCACTTTATCGGTAAATGACATACAAGTGCATCTTTTAAAATTATTTTCTTATACAGACCCGACATTTAAATTATTGGAAAAATTAGGACCCTTCGTTGTCTTTTGCAAACCAATGTTTAAACTTTACATAAACTACCAAAAACACCCCCATACATGTGATTTCTCATAAGAAGATAATACTCTTTCTGGTAAAAATTTAAAGGCATGGATTAGCTATCATATGTTGTAGCTTAAATGCTACTACTACAAGATCGAGTTATTCACGATCAATATGGTTCATCAACCACCCCTACTTGTAGCGGGACGAAGATCTCTTGAAACAATATTATTACAATAGTCTTCTTCCCATGGATGATGGAATTACTTCTTAACTTTGATGATTTTTTATGTTCTTGGTTTAGAAGTTTCAACTCTTTTGCGGTCCTGCCTTTTCTTTTGTATCATTTTTATTGGAATTCAGCATCAATAACTTGATACACAGTTTCCAGAGAAATGTATTTCCTCAAAAACTGCAGTACAAAAGCCCTCAATGGTTCCCGTACTCATGGTAGGCTAGATGTGATGGTTGATCCTATTATGCTTCATTTTCCACAAACTGGGGCTCTTCATTCCCTTTCTTCTTCCTCCAGTTTCAAATAAGAATATATTAATGTTTAATCTTCCACAAAAGTTTGGGTAAAAACTAGCCACACAGTCCACACCAACTTGAATGGTTACAAATTAGTGATTCTAAAAGAAGTTCAAAGCAAAGAACTATGCAGATTCAAAAGCATAGGCCTTTAAACATTTCCTGGTATCACCCTTTTTTCTAGGTAAGCTTTCATCATAAAATGTTGACATTTCTTAGCCCCTCCCCTTTAAGTTGAAGCTAGAATGTCTATACACCAAGCTTGTCAAAAAGAAGTATAACCCGCCTTGATTAATGTTCTTAATACAACAAAATTGACTAGGTAATCCTCTGGCATTGCATTCTAGCATTTAGCCACCCATTTTGAATTGGTCCAACCCGATCCAAATGATCAAAGTTCAAGACGAGAACCATATTGAGAAAGCTTCAACCTCTATATCTTCTAGTGAGTTGAAAGATTTCTTCCACTGGTGAGTTGTTGGGTTATGCTCTGTGTTCCGCTTTAATGGGGGAATTCGTCACTCTTCTCAACAGGGCTCTGATATTGTCTCAACTAAGGAGAGGTTGTTTACTTTAATATCATGTAATAGAGCTCTTGTGCAAGGAGTTAAGGTTTAGAAGGAGAACACACATTGACTTATTATCAAGGGTGTTTTTGGCAGTCCTCATGTGAGGGTATAAACGTTGGTTTGCAAAAGTTAACGGCGGGCCCTCATTTGTCCAATAATTTAAATGCTGGATCGGTTAAAGGAAATAGTATTAAAAAATACACATGTATGTCATTTAACGATAAAGTGGGTTTTGATTTGGAATTACCCCTATTGTTTGTTATGATTTGTTATATACACGGAGTAACTTGTTACTCAGCCAATAACTTTGTTGTCAGCAGGTTCTGGATTTTTAACATTTGCGCGTCCGGACCGTGGGAAGAGGAAGAATATGTCGAAGAACCAACAAGTGATCATCCCGAAGAAGAATGAGATATTGATCGATGACCATATTATTGAGTTTTGGTTTCTTAGTGGTATTTTGAATTATAAAGGAATTGTCGTTGAAGATTATGTTAGATTTCTATTTAGTTGGTTTGACGGTTAAGGATTATGAGGGATGATTCAATTTATTTATGTTTAGTTGATTGTCAATTTTAATTGGAGTTAGTTTGAGACATTAAATGTTAATTAATTGAAGAAATTTTCAGGTTCATATTTTAGTATAACTTAAATACTTCTAACAAGATAGTTTGATAAGTAAGTCACATGCCAAGATCTCACATTCTCCTAGGTGAGATTTTGGGGCGCGACAAGTTAGGATGATATGAGTGTTTTGACTTTAGGGTTGTTGTTGATCAAATGGTTAGGGTTGTTGCTGATCAAATGGTGGACTCCATGTGTAACCTATCAATTAAAAAACAATGTCGTTGTTGATCAAATGATGGATCGACACTTGAAAAGTCCATCTTAATGGTTTATAAAATCATGTAATTGAACCACACCAAAAGTTAGGGGAATGTCGGTCCTTATTGGTCCACGTCCCCTTTTGTAACACTCACTAATTGTGGTTAAAATTCACCTAACCTAAAGGTACATACATCCAACCTTTGTTTTTTAAAAAAATTAAAAATATTTTGAACTTAATTTAGTTAAGCTTAACCATAGTGGAATGTGGGGTTCCCTAATCACTGTTCTTTCTATCTAGATTGCTTGCCACCAGCCAAATAACATTTGATTTTTTTTATAATTCAATTACTTCGAGTGTATTTTTTATATATCAAATTAAGTTTTAGTTCACTTTTAGTTTTACTCGAAAGTTTTATTTTTAAATTATGAAGGACCTTCAAAGATTATAAAATTTTGAATTTCTCATATTAAAATATTTTTTTGTCTATTATTTTATATTAATGTATTTCAGAATTTAGAAGATTATCTAACTATTATTTCATGTTTCAATACTTTTGTGTCGGTTGATGTAGTCCAATTGGTTATGTAGATTGAGATTTTTTTTTCTAATTCTTTCTGATATTTTGGTTGATTTTTATTTTATGTAAATTCATTTTCTGGACATATCTTTACATTCCTACTAGAGTTGTGGGTGCATTTTTAATATTTTGTTTTGATAATTTTTTTTATCATTTTAATTTTTTCTTTTAATCTCATTTTTTGTTCTGTGCATCGCACGGTGTGTTTACTAGTTGTCACCTGTAGCAGTGCATGTATAGTTTGCACCCTCTTCTTAAACTACATGGTTCTGTACAATGATTGGGGAGTAGGAGTTACATTTTAGAAAGGAAAATAGTTAACGGACCTTGGGTTTCCATTATGTAACGGAATGGCCGGTCCTCAATGATCCATGATCCACTTTTAGACAAACACCAATTGTGGTTAAGATTCACTCACCCTTTGGATTAAGCAATCCAACCTTGGTTTTTAGAAAAAAATCAAAATCAAAATCTTAACTTTAATTTTCATAAGCTTAACTAGTGTTAAAGGGGGGTTAAAAAGGACATGAGGACACGGAGCAAGATGATAAGTAGCGGACCATAGGTCTGCTAATCATTGATCGGAAAGGAAAAAAAATTTTCATAGAAAACCCAATTGACAGTATTAATGTTAATTACTTAGACAGTTAAAAGCATTGAAAGTTGGTCAAACGATGGATATTTCAATTGTTACACAAAAAGTAGTGGAACCTTGATCACTCTAATACGGGAACATACACTACCACTTCCCAAGTAGGCACGTGCAAGAGATTTTCTGGATATTTCAATTAAAATTTCTAAAGTATCTGATAATAAATTGAGGTAGTAAACCTTAGTGATAATGTAGTTGCTTAAATGGCAGAATTATATCTACATTGTGGTTGTTAGTATGCTTTACTCTGATTAAAATTCTAAAACACAAAGGATAACGGCCTAACAGTGTGACACATATGGAAACAAAGTATAAAAATTTAATAACTCTGTTATATATATTTCAATGATGTAATATATTTATACAAAACGATAAAGCGATTTACGAGAATTTTACGATAATTTGATAAGTCAGTATGAATGTATGAAACCCTGTCATTGACCCACGAAAGTGACGACAATCCTAAAAGTATCAAAATTTACTAAACAATCCCCGACTCTTACTAAAATACTTGAAAGGCCCTTATTTATACCTTTTTTTTTTTTTTTTTTTTGGTTCATGATATACATTTAGGTCACAACGCCGGTTAGGTGTTAGTATCTGTTCAGTTAGTGGGCGGGTGGAGAGTATATACAAACTCCCACCCTCTCGGCAATGGAACCCGGTACCTCCCCCAAAGCAGGGGATACTAATGGGACAAAGCCCTTGTTTATACACTTCATGTTCATTGAACAATTACCAAAGGGGAAGCAACGCTTGCCCCATCGGTAGTTTGTGCTACTCACCACTCCGTTCCATTTTCGAGAGGGTGTGAGTGTTGTCATCTCCACCCACCCATGACTTAGAACATAAACTAACCGGGGTTATGGCCTAACCGAGTATCTCTCAAAAAAAAAAAAAAATTACCAAAGAACCCTCTCACAATGGGAGCATGGCCTCGTCACGGCAGCTAACCATAATTACTTACCGAGAAATAAGAATAACAAGACTATGGATGGCAACATACTAGGTTAGTCAGGTTATCCACCATGCCCCGGCCTATTGGGATGGGAACAGAGTAGGAATTTTCCCATTGGAGCGGGGTAGGGTTGGGGGTGCCCCGGCCCAAACCCACCCCGTTGCCATCCCTAAGAAAGACCATATTTTTTTGAACAAGTTATACACGAATGAAAACACTAACTAAGGTTGACAAGTTCATTAGTCTTAGTGGGTAAATTTATTAATCTTCACTAAGGCATTTTTACCCTGCATTAATTATCAAATTTATTAAAATTAAATAGTAGTTTAGTCTTTTTCCAATGGACCAGTCATTAAATATATAGAGAATAAGTACAAGAAAAGTATCTTTCGTATTTAATAAATTATTCATTAAAAAATATTAAAATATCTTTATATTTAATAAAATGATAATCAATGTATAAAGGTAACCTCCTAGGAGCACATCTAGCTATGGAGTATGCAATAAGATCACCAAATGATAGAGAGGTACCAATTTCGTGATCATCTATCATTTATTTGATTTCTTCCCTGCCTTGTTTATGATAGATAACTTGAAAATTGGCATATTCCATGCAATACCAATTAATAATGATTGACTAGGTTAATTGGTTATTTCGAAGCTACTACAACTATAAGAAATTACAATAACATATACCGCCTCTTCAATGGTATGGTGTGGTGTGGCCTATCTTATGAGAGAGGTATGAAATCTATCCCAATGGATGATGTCTTGCAAAAGTGTTACTTCTCGCCACTAATAACTAATCGGTGATTGATACGAACAATAGGTGAATTATAACGTCAACGAAAAAAATATAGTATCAATATAACTAGTCAAATCGAATACAATTAATTACCAAATACATGCTCTTTATAGGTTTGCATAGGGTCTAAACCCTAAGAATGGGAAGTAGGGTGTCTTAAGTATGATTCTTGAGTTTGTGATATCATATTAGAAAATCATTTATTGTTCTTTGAACCATAATCACAAATCCTGTTTAAGGGGCATCTTTCCCTAACAGGTCTTACGAGGGTTTCTCTTTTTTACTTTCTCTCTCTTCCCTCTCTCTCGTATGCATTATACGTGCGACCCACTAATAGTAGATAATGACACTAGAAAACATTGATATCTTTTTGGCGCAATATTAATATGTCATTACCATGCATAAACACATCTAGTTCCATCATCCTTGATGTAAAATAAAGATATTTTTGGTCATTTCATAAGTGAATTCCCCATTGTAGTTGTAGGTGGGGGTTATTCACTGTGGGGTAATGATATTTTTGCTCTTATCTCCTTTGTTATTGTAATGAAAATTCTAAAATTACTCTTACACATATTTTCTCTATTTTTGCGATTTACAATTATAATCATGACAAAATTATTCTTACACTTATATCTTTATATTTTTTCTCTTACACATTCATGATTGATCACAGGGGTCTCATAAGGGTTTCTCTTTTTTACTCTCTTCAATTCCCTCTCTCTCGCATGCATTTTAGGTGAGAACCACTTTTAGTAGATAACCACGCTATCTTTTTGGTGCAACATTAACATGTCATTGCCATAAAGACATGCATGCATAAACACATCTAGCTCCATTATCCTTAGCGTAAAACAAAGATATTTTTAATCATTTCACAAGTGATTTGCCTTTGTAGTTATCTCCTCAAGGTGTTGCGAATTTGCAGAAACCTTTGCTCTTATTTCTAAGATTACACTGCCTTCTCATGGAGCAGGGCCGCCCAAGCCATTTAGAGGCCTAAAGCGAGAATTCTAAATGGAGTTTTTTTTAAAATTGAATTCACTATAAAATGGGGCCTTTTTTAGGGTTTCTTTTCACTAAATCAGGTTCATAAAGCCATCAAAGCCCACGCTTTGGGGTCTAAAGCGCGGACTTTGATGACTTAATGGACGAGCCAGCCCTGCCATGGAGTTTAGCGCTGTAGACCCGGGATTTTAACCCCCACTCCCGATCAGGATTGAACCCGAGTTAAACAAAATGAAAACTTTTCAGCACTTTTTCAGGGGCATTTTGGTCAATTTTTACCCGAGGGGTATTTCTCGGAAATCGAAGCACATGGAAAGATGGTTTTTAAAAATGGATTTTTTAAAGGGTTTTTAGAGGTGTGCAAAGGGATTAAGGGGGTGCAAAATTGGGGTGTTTACAAGCGCAATTACATAAACCTCTCATCTTGTTTCTAAAATCCCTTTGACTTTCTTGAGATTTGATGAAATTTGAAACCCTCTAATCCTCTAATTTCTGAAATTATATTATCTTCTCCTATACTACTAGTCAAGTTGTTGTGTTGTTAATAGATGATGCTCTTTTATGATTTACTCACGATTATGTCTTCGAGCAAATACGTTGTATAACCAAGTTAATTGACTCTTAACAGCCCGCCTCATGCTCCAATGGTGTAGCCTCTCTCAAGTAAGAGGTTTTGGGGATCTATTCCCTTCGACAATGAGTTGCAAGAGCTCCAATTCCCAAATTAACTAACCATTGACCACTAACTATAGGTAAATGATATCCAAAATTATTTTTTTTTTAAATCAAGTTGATTGACTCTAACAAGGATAATTTAGATATTTTAAATTATTTAATTCGTGACATAATCAAAATTCATTAAAAACATGAGAGAGGTTTTATAATTTTACCAAACCTAAGGATTATCAGTGTAATTTGATATACAAAAGGGGAGATTTCAGGTACGTGATTGACCCATAGTAATAAAGTTGCATGGTACACCCCCACCTCTTGCGTGAGTGGTAGGGATGTGGCCTTCCCATGTTGAAGGTCTAAGGATCTAATCCCACTCGAGTAAGAGTAAGCAAGAGCTCCACTGCCCAAGTTAACCCCTATTGACTGCTGACTCTATTAAGAATTTCTATCACTAAAAATACAAAAAAAAAATATATATATATATATATATCTTTACTATTATAATGCGAGAGGCATGGGTAGATGGTTTTTCCGAAATTCTCAAACTACCCTTGTATAAAAACATGCCATTTGCCTTTGATTTAATGTTTTACTTTAATTCCCAAACTAACCCCAGCTCATCTATCTATTTAGAATCACAGCCAATCGCGATTGAACTCGAGGAGAGTTCAATCGCATCCTCGGGTGAACACGTGTTCTTTTTAATTCCTATTAACTGTGGTTAATTCCTTCCACTCGTTCTCACGTGCATCACACGTGTCACTAGCGAGTTCAATCGCACTCACGGGTTAACAGGTGTCCCCTTTAACTCTTATTAACTGTGGTTCACTCTTTCCCTTCGCTCTCATAGGCATTGCACGTGCCACCCGCTAATAATAATAATAATAATATCGCATGGCGAAGAAGAATATCCTCACACGTGACACGAGCATTGTTGTTGGACAATGGACGTCGTGGTTACGGTTGGGGAACAGGGGGCAAAAGCGTAAATAAGTGAAATGAATTGAAGAAAGGAATCGAGAATAGACGAGATTTAGAGAGAGAGAGAAATTTCGTTTCTCGGGCCATCCGTCACAAATATCGATGTCTTTTGCTTTTTCCCATTTTCACAAATTCTGAAAATTATTCGTTTGATTTCATTTTTTTAATATCTTCTTTGCTTCTTTGAGAGTTGCAGAGCTGGGAATTCCATGGATGAATGGATTTCTTCGGTTTGACGGTGATTTCATCGAAACCAGGTGAGCAAACCATACCATGAAATGTTCCTTTTGTAGATATTTTTTCTAATTTCATGGTTTTTGGTTTGAATTTTATGTTTTTCGTTGAATGGGTCTGTTTTGTTGAATTTTTCTGTTATGATTCATTTCTTTAAATGCTACGATGTGGTTTTTATACCTTTGTTTCGGTATTTGTTCTTAAACGTGGTTTGATCTGTGTGGACTAAGTAGTGTTCGGTTTCGTCGATTTGTTACAAACTAGGGTTCCGTGATTTTATTTTAATTATTATTTTTTTGGCTCAGAGACCTGATTCAATGGGCTTGGATTTGGATCTGTATTGGTTTTTCTTATTTTTTTAATGCATTTTTTTATTTAATTTTAGTTATGGACTTTGAGCTGATCTTGGAATTTGGATTCTGGTTTTTATATATTTTTGCTTCTTTATCCTTGAGGGAATGTAGGACATTGCCTAGAATTTTTTTTTAAAAAGAGTTCTCTTAGGTGGATTTCATGGGTTGAATTCAAGGAATGATGGGGAGTTGCAGCGATGAAGAAGAGGATCGATTCTTCGATACTCGTGAGGACATCACATCTGTGTCTGATTCGGGCTCGGATTGCCCGGAGAATTATGGTTCTAGCTCTTCGCTTGTCGACCATGTATCGGTTAATTTTCAGTACGAGCAATGGATTAAGAACCCAGGAAGCAATAAAAGCATTCGTGAGCGGCGGAATAAGTTCCTAAAATGGATGGGTATGAGTTTAGATTGGGCTCGAAATGAGGCCTCCAAAGACCTATCCTGCAATGAAATTGAAGTGGAGATTGATAGAATTACAGAAAGCAGTGGTGCTGTTCTGAGAACCTCAGATTCCGAAGATGGGTTTTTGTCAAGTCGGTCTTCTATGTCTTGCTGGTCCAATGATGCTCCAGATTTGTTGGAAAATGGGACTTCGGAGGAGAATTTTGTGTGTAGAATCAAGAATTTGGATGACGGCACAGAATTCATTGTGGATGAATTGGGGCAAGATGGTGTGCTGGGAAGATTTCGTGAAGTGGGCTCAAACCGTTTGATTACTGTCGAAGAGTTTCAGAGGACTCTCGGGTTATCTCCTTTAGTTCAGCAATTCATGCAGAGAGAAGTTGAGGAGGCAAGCAATTCGGTGGAGACAACGAAGAGAGGGAAGAAAGGGTGGTTAAGGAGATTAGGTGCCATGGCGTGCCTTGTAGATAGTCAAAGGGAAGATGGTAATTTGAAGCCCAATGACTCCTTTCCAACTTTGAGGGCTAGGGTTCAAAGAATTAGGGTTAGACCATACAGGAAGAAGTCCAAGGAATTCTCGGCTCTTTATATGGGACAAGATATCCAGGCTCATGAGGGTTCAATCTTGACGATGAAGTTCAGTCTTGACGAGCAGTATTTGGCAAGCGCTGGCGAAGATGGGATTGTGCGTGTGTGGCAGGTGATGGAGGAAGAGAGATCAAACGAGATTGACATGCCGGATATTGATCCTTCTTGTTTATATTTCACGGTGAATCATCTTTCTGAATTAGTCCCCCTCTTTGCGGATAAAGAGAAAATGGGTAAATTGAATAATCTGAGGAAAACATCAGACTCGGCTTGTGTCATTTTCCCCCCAAAGGTCTTCCGGATATCAGAGAAGGCACTGCATGAGTTCCATGGACACAGTGGCGAGGTCTTGGATCTCTCGTGGTCAAAGAAAATGGTTAGTACTAGAAACAACTAGGTTTTCATGTCTGCATGGATTGAATGTGGTTTTCTCATTATCTTTACTTTGTGCAGTATCTGCTGTCATCCTCAGTTGATAAAACTGTTCGCCTGTGGCAAATGGGATGCAACCAATGCCTCAGAGTATTTTCCCATAATAATTATGGTGCGCTCCGGCCTACTTGTGTGTGTTTTTTGATAACATGTATTTGGTTAGTGAGATATTGGCTAATGTTGATTGGTGCATTAGGACACGATCTTGACCTTTTCTCTCATTTCCTTTAGAATTACCTGTCATTGATTTTTTTTTCTTACTATGTGCAGTAACATGCATCCAATTCAACCCTGTGGATGATAATTACTTCATCAGTGGCTCAATAGATGGAAAAGTACGCATCTGGGCAATTCCTGGTTGTCAAGTTGTTGATTGGACTAGCATAAGCGAAATAGTCACTGCCGTGTGTTATCGTCCTGATGGGCAGGTTTGATGACTTTCTTGCTTTATCTTGTTGAATGAAAATGTAGCTTCAGAATTCTACGCGGATTTAAGTAAACACTCTTTTTACTTAATTCATGTAGGGAGGAATTGTTGGCACGATGACTGGCAATTGTCGCTTTTACAATGTATCAGGTAAGCCTATATGAGCCTGAGCCACATTTTCTTTCTTGGAAGAAAATGACAGTAGTTACTTAAAGTAATACTTTCTTAGATATTGAAAAATCTTAGAATAGATATTACAGGCGTAGTTTAGTGTGATATGATACTCATACTGGAACTGAATATTGCACTAGTAACTTGTCCGCTTCTGATACTCTTTTAACAGTTTTAAGGATATTACTATTCATTAATTTCTGAAATTGTAATTTCCTATATGTTTTGTCGCAAAAGATATGCATGTCATGTTGTAAATCATCTTTACTTTTTTTTTTTTTCCAGAACTCAAAATAAGCAAAGATGTCTCCTGTACATGTTCCTTTAAATATTAGAGTTTTACATTGTGTGAAGATTAAAACATCATATGCAGTTTGATAAAACTAGGTTTAGTAGCATGGCATCAACATTATAGGGCAGGATACTACCCGTGTCTGTGGATTGGATTTGGCGGGAATGTGGACTCATTTCTGTTTCCTGTATACTTGTTTCATAGTTTTAACCTGTGTCTACTATCTAGTGACGTTGGTCAGTGAAATCAGAACCCACTGGTCTTAACCAGCCGTCAAGATTATTGAGTAGACCCACCTTAATATCGAACTTGAGCCTCATTTAATTGTAAGTAGGCTCATTAGACATCGGCTATTTATTGATTGTCCAGCCCTTCAAAAGAGATGATTTATTGGAAGGAGAGATAAGCATAGTTGAGGTAAACACCTCCTTCTTACTTTCTAGTGACATTGGTAAGTGAAATCAGAATGCACTGGTCTTAACCAGCCATGAGATGTTCGAACCAGGTAGACAAATTGTTATGGACTATCTTAATTATGCTTTAAGGCAATCTTTAGCCTTTCCTTGTCATCCTGGTTTTGATGGATCTATTCAAGACTTTATGGAAATTAAAATATTTTATTTTGGAACCCTTCAAGTTTTACCAACTTATTCTTTATACCAATAACCAGTTAAGACTCTTGCAGAGTTTGATTTGAGACACTGCAAGGAAACTTCTAAATGACCGTTCCCTCTTTAAGTCTTGTTATTATGCCTTTAATGAAGTCTTTTGTCTTTTGCTGATGTGGTTTACAAATAATTTTGTTATAGATT
This sequence comes from Tetracentron sinense, assembly GCA_015143295.1. Lineage (NCBI taxonomy): Eukaryota > Viridiplantae > Streptophyta > Magnoliopsida > Trochodendrales > Trochodendraceae > Tetracentron > Tetracentron sinense. The sequence continues at coordinate 31,306,429 of CM026551.1, forward strand.
TTCCTTCAAATAGGGTGATTCCGAAGAAGAGTTGATATTTGAATTTATGATACAAAAGATTACCTTGTCAAATCCCAACTGGTTTGTGTTTTGCTTGGATCAGATAATCATTTGCAATTGGATGCTCAAATATGCATACAGGGTAGAAAGAAGTCACCCTGGAAGAGGATAACTGGCTTTCAGGTACTCACCCCATGCCCTTGGTTTTATTACTCTCTTTTTCGTTGCTACTTTTTTTTTCCCAGGCATCACTGTTGACTTGCCATCATGTTTTTTACTCCAGTTTTCCCCAAGCGATCCGAGCAAAGTAATGGTCACTTCTGCTGATTCACAAGTCCGTATTCTTCATGGGGTTGATGTGATATGCAAATACAGGGGTGGGTGGTTATACCCCGAACTTAATTCTTTTAAGGAGGGCCTGTTTCGCTTGGCAAGCTACCATTTTGAATTGTCCCTACACATCCGGTAAAAAACAGTGTTTAAGCTGCATGACATAAGCAATATATTTTTTGGTTGCTTATGGCATGATGGCCAAGACATTGTGGATTTCAAAATCCATGTGGAAACCCATGAGACAATTTAATGTGTTACCTCACAGGACATTTTATAATCTGTTTTAAATATAAGTTTTATAACTTGATCTTTAAATATTTTTCCTCTTTGTCGTATCTTCAGGCCTCCGAAATGCAGGAAGCCAGTTATCTGCATCTTTCACTTCAGATGGAAAGCATATAGTCTCAGCAAGTGAGGATTCTAATGTGTACATGTGGAACTACTTTACTCAGGGCAGGTCCGTGCCCTCCCAAGCAAAGAGCATTTGGTCCTGTGAACGCTTCTTTTCCAACAACACATCGATTGCGATACCTTGGTGTGGCATCAAATCTGGAAACTCTGTTGTCTCAGCTATGAAGGGAACAATTCCATACCCTAAAAGTTCTGGGAACCCACCAGGAAGTAACCTAAAAAATGGATTGCCACATTGCCACTTGGATAAGGCTTCACACAACACACTGCCTTTCTCTTCACCTGATCATTTCTCTCTGAGCCATGGGCTCTTCCCAGAGTCTTTGCCCAAGGGATGTGCAACTTGGCCAGAGGAGAAGCTTCCCCCATCAAGCTCATTGGCCATGTCACCTGCAATGTGCAAATCTCAGTACAAGTTTCTGAAAAGTTCTTGCCAGAGTACATTCAGTTCTCCTCATGTGTGGGGTCTGGTGATTGTAACTGCAGGCTGGGATGGACGGATCCGCTCATTCCACAATTATGGGTTACCTATTCATCTTTGAAACCTTTGAGACTCAGCACAATCTTCAGAGATGATCCCTATTGTTGGGCATTTCTACATATTCTGCCCCCCTTTTTTCTTTCAGATGCTGTCATTTGTTGGTCGCCACCAAACATGGGAAGACATTGTACCATCTGCAGCTTTTTCAAATTGGATGTGGGGCCAATAGCATACAATGTCGGTTGCTCGGCCAAAGAAATGGGTTTCAGCAGGGTCGACAGACACAATAATCCAGGTTCGATTAGATTGTATGAATGTGCAGTTCAGATGATATTTGAGAAATTTGGGTTCTTTGGTGGGACCTGTCATAGATTTCAGAGTGTAGTATAACCGAATTAGATCACAACAGATGGCAACATTTTTGTGGTTGTACTATAATCCGGCCCTGGGTATCAACAAGTGGCTGCCATTCGTTCTATCTGGATTTGGATGTGCATTTAATTATATGATTCTTTAATTTCTTTACTTTTCATGGATGCAGATATGTATGTGTATAATTGAGGTGTCTGGTCTGGGGCATATCAGAGCTTTTCCTTTTTGAAAAAATGGGTGTAGGGAAAGGAGAGCTGGTGGTTGGAATTTATCCATGGGATATCAGTGGAGATCTTCATCTTTATTGATATGTTAGCTGGTCTGAATGATTGGCTTTCTTGGTCTGCCAATTATAGTTTACGCATTTTTAATCAGTCTTGCGGGGGGGCCCGGCGGCACCTGGAGTGGTGTTGGGTCATTTTTCAATTGACTGGACTCTGCATGGAGCTTCCTGTCTTGAATGCGGATGATTCAACATTGGGTTGGTTATACTGACGCGACCTGCGTTATGTTTTGTGGAGGATATTACAGACAAAAATAAGCAACCCTGGCCTGTGTGTGCTATGCAGGTAGTAATCAAATTTGAAAGTTGTAATGTATATTTTTATAGCTGTAGTCTTCTCTTGTTTAACTATATAAAATTTGAAAGTTGTAATGTATATTTTTATAGCTGTTGGTACTCTCTTTGGATAGTGAAATGTCTCAGCACAGAAAACTGTCAACAATGCAGGTGTTTGTAGCACAGAAAGGTGTGGATCTGTAAAATTCAAGAACAGGGGAGTGAATGAGATGATTTCATTCAGTATCAATTCTGTTGTACTATAGTTATTTGGAATCACACTCTAATTGGGTGTGGTTCAAAGTTCATGATATGGTCGGCTGGGGCCAGTTTGGTTATTAGGTTACATCCAGATTAAAAATTAGCCGACCAAACGAATCTTCTATTATTGATTCTTCGGGCGTGCTCTGCTCGTGTGACATCGATCTGAATTTGACTTGCACCATCCAATTATTACATGTAACTGGTTCATCTTGTTTGCTTCTTGTAAGAGCATAAGCAGAGATTCCCTATTGAGTATGAAAGGGCAAGGAAGAGGCACCGACCATATAGAAATGGTGAGTTAATTATTTTTACTTCTTGATGGAAAGAAACACCATTTCACCCCATTTGCAACCATATCATGTGAGTACACTACCTGTCTTTCATGGCTGCCGAATCTATCATGGTTAAGAGAGATTACACATGGGAAAAGCAACCGAAATTCTGAAATTAAAAATAATTTCATTGGATCTGTCTTCATCAAACAGTTCCATTTCTGTAGGCTTACTTATAGTAGCTAATCAGGAAATGTTAGGTAGATGTTCCAGATATGTATCTAGAGAGGATTTAAATGCTTTGGGTCTTTCTTGCCATTTTCTCTGAGGCTGTATCTGGGTATTCCCAAATCCTAACCGTCTATGGCTAATCACTAAAGGTCAGGATTTAGCTTGGCTTATTTTGTCTAATGTCATATCAACTCTAATCTGGATAATTTAATAACTAAGTTATAGAGATAGGATTTGGGAGTACACTTTGTGAGTATATGTAGAGACTTATTCATTTTTGCTATGTACCCTCATAGCAAAGAAAGAGTGAACATCCCAACAGCCAGTTTGGGAACTCTTTATTGGGAGCACCCACTCGCAGGCATCAATAAACTCAAGCTAAATGGGGTGTACAAACTACAAATGGTATAGAAACAATAATATCAAATAGATAGATATCTCCACTTGTAGGGTCTTCCCTTTATTGTATGTTAATCATGTTATATTGATAAGTGAAAAATAATAAAGAAAAACAAGCGCATCTGGTGTAGTGGTATCATAGTACCCTCCCACGGTACTGACCAGGGTTCGATTCCCTGGATGCGCATTTTATGTTTTTTCTTGATTTGATTTTTTGAGATGTACTAATTACTATGTTGATGTATTGTTTCTATCAGTCTAAAATTCAATTGAGAACTTACTTCCACATTGGATTATGTGGTCGAATGGAGTCCTCATGGGTTCATGCCCCTTTTTTTACTCCACAATTCACTCTTAGGATTAAGCAATTATCCTTGGTTTTACAAAAAATGAAAATAATAACCTTAATTTTTTAAAACTTAACCATAGTTGGAGTGTTAAAAAGGACACGTGACCATGGCGTTTTACTACCTTGCTCAAATGAGTATTCCAATGACTTTTGCCAGCGGGGTGAGTTCGCTTTTTTAAGTGCAACTATATCTCCCTATATTCTCTCTGAGCTGCTGAGATATTCATTGGAGCTAGCAACGTTAAAAACACACCAGGCTCCCTTCTTTTTGTTGAACTTTTAATATCTAAGAACTTCCATTGTTTCATTCCTAATTTTACTTAATGTCTAGATCTATATTATTCTATAGAATGCAAAAGTTTTACAAATATAGAACTTTTAAGTTCCACCAAAAAAATTGGGATTTTTAAAGTTCTATGGATGTGAAACTTTTAATTAATTTGAACTCCACAAATATGAGATATCATCATGTAAAAGGTTAAAAATCCTCTTCTCTCTCATCCAAGACTCTTGCCTCTTGTTCCAAAATATTAATGTTTTGGACTTTTAATCGTTCTACCAAAAGAACAGAGCCTGGGGAGGTACCGGATTCCATTCCTAAGAGGGTGGGAGTTTGTATGTACTCTCCACCTGCCCACTTACTGAAAAGATACTAATACCTATCCGGCATTGCGGCCTAAACGTAAACCTCGAACCAAGCTCCTCTTCCTCTTTCAAGTGTATGCTTTCGTCCATATAAAGCAGATAAGTTCTCAATGGAGACTGTTGTTATACCTTATAATACCGTCCTGTTGATTTCATTTCTGGCTAAACACCCCTGGGCTTCTTACTTCTGTTATATTACTCTGCTACTTTTATGACTTAAGTGCTTCAGATGGACAAAATCATTTTAATTGAGTTTAATAAAATATTATTTTATAATATATATATATTAATAAAATATATATATAATTAATAAATTATTAATATTTTGAATTTCGAAATTCCGTCGAAATCCCACAAATTTTTGGGATTTCAATTCGGGTTGGTTGGCCAAAAATTTCGAAATTAAAAACCTTGCTTGATATACATGATACACCCTCCTCCTTTATCTGGACTTAGGACCGACAATGCAACTCAAAGAGCAAGTGAGCAATGTGACGAAGTTTTAGTACCGTTAGATTGTTAATATTAATATGTCCCCATCAATTGTTACCGTTTTGTCAGTATTAATACCTTTATATTAAAAAATAAATAAATAAACTTTACAACCTGTTACATTAAAATATTCTGAAAAGAGATTACACTATTAATTTGTTACAAATACACACAACAAATCTTATTCTCTATTAAATTTATAATTCATTATAAGTTACTATATTAGAAAGATTTTAAGAATATATTGCACTAGAGTGTTATATATACACATAGTAAGTCTTGGCTTCTTGAAACCTAGCAATGTGGAACTGAACGTGGGGGCCATTGGTACTCAGGTGGTAGGTGCCTGCTATGGGCAGGCTTAAATCTGGACGCCAACCCATCAACCCGGGGCCAGTGCCTAGGGGGCTGTGATGACACTTCGGAGCCCCATTTTTTTTCCATCAAAAAAAAAGTCTTGGCTTCTTAAGTTATTATATTTTATATAATATATTATATATGGTCTAACATATAGAATGGTGGGCTGGGTCCTTTCCAAGCCCGGTCCTTAAGTTAGTGGACCTTCTAATATTGGGCCCAGCTCGGCCCTAGGGCCTTATTAAGAAAAAAAAAGCTCTCTATTTTAGGGCCGAGTAGGGCCAGGCCCCCTCATCAAAGGGCCGAATTGACCGCCCTAAGCAATATATCCCCATGAAGCTTAACTCACATACCCTTGACACACAGCACTGTTTACTTTTTCATGTTAATCAACATGACTCTGATCTGACATAACATAACATAACCCGCAAAATACATGTAGTTAATAAGTCTCTCTCTCAGCCAACAATAACATCATCAACTTCTCAAAAAAACAAGAGAAATGAGAAAAGGAAAACCAAACACAAGGGTCTCCTTTTGGTCTCTCCTTGGTGTTTGTTTTCCTAATCTTTGTTCTTCCCCTTTCACTCAACTTCTTACCATTTAATATATTACAATAAGAAATCTCCTCTGCTTCTATCTATCCTACCCTTCTTCTCTTTCCCTCAGTAACCGTCAAAGAAACTCAGATGAGATGAGAACCTAAAGCTCATCGTGCGAGTCATCGTCTTCCCCTCCATCTGTCCCACTGCCTGGGGCTCCACCAGACCTCTGATATACATCAGTAATGATAGGGTTGCACACAGCTTCCACCTCTTTGAGCTTCTCGTCATAGTCCTCCTTCTCAGCGCTCTGGTTGTCATCCAGCCACTCGAGGGCCTCCTTTACAGCTGTCTCAATCTTCTCTTTCTCCTCAGATTCTAATTTTTCAGCGAGCTTGTCCTTGTCGTTTATTTGGTTCTTCATGTTGTACACGTATGTTTCCAGGCTGTTACGAGCATCAATCTTCTCCTTCACCTTCTTGTCTTCTTCTGCAAACTCCTCCGCCTCCTGGACCATTCTGTCAATCTCCTCCTGGCTCAGCCGACCCTTGTCATTGGTGATGGTGATCTTTTCTGATCGGCCAGTGCCCTTGTCTTCAGCCTTCACATTCAGAATACCATTGGCATCTACTTCGAACGTTACTTCAATCTGAGGTGTTCCCCTGTTCAAAGAAGTGGCGAAATTCTAGTTAAGGATTTGGGTGCAGTAGAGGAAATAATTTTGATAGATTGAACAAAGGGGAAAGGCAAACCTTGGAGCAGGAGCAATTCCAGATAAATCAAATCTCCCAAGCTCCCTGCAGTCCTTTGTCAGACTCCTTTCACCTTCGAAAACCTGATAGACATCGTTAAGGCCACATCAGAATATTCAGAACAAATGTAGAACTTGATTGACACATTCGCCCACATATATACAGCCAGCATACGTCGAGGATAATACACACTAGTCCATGTGTTCATCATAAATATAACTGAAGCCAAAAAAAGAACTACCTAATTTGGCCATGCTAAACATTTTTTTATATTTTCATTCTCTTACATGGTCCAGAGAAAGGCGAATATATTGGATAGTTAAGAATAATGACCATCCAATCCAGTGACCTTCTACTAGGATCAAGGTTATTAGCACTGCAGAAGCATAAACAGATCCTCCTGACACCTCTAAAAATATGCCGCTGGCTATGATGAAGACAGTGAAGTTTGTTACTTCCCATCTTCCCAGGTTGGGGCAAGTATTCACAGAAGAAATAGTACCTGAATGGAGACAGTGGTCTGCTGATCCTGGTAAGTAGTGAAAACTTGAGATTTCTTGGTCGGTATTACAGTGTTCCTAGGAATCAACTTGGTCATCACCCCACCAACGGTTTCGATACCAAGAGTGAGTGGGGCCACATCCAATAGGAGGATATCTGCATCAAATACATCAGAATACACATTGGTAAACTCAAGCAAGGACATACGGACTTTTTTGAGTTTTGAGACCGGGGGGAGGAGGACTGCATGACTATATCATCAATGTGAAATCATGATTACCCACACAATAAAAGCGAGGCAAGAAATAACACCTTTGGTTTCTTCACCACCCTCTCCACTCAAGATGCTTCCTTGTACAGCAGCGCCAAAGGCAACAGCTTCATCCGGGTTCACACCCTTGTTGGGCTCCTTCCCATCAAAGTAATCCTTAAGGAGCTGCTGAACCTTGGGAATTCTTGTGCTTCCACCGACAAGAACAATCTCATCAATTTGGCGCTTCTCCAATCCAGCATCTTCCATCGCTTTCTTCACTGGTCCCATGGTCTTCCTGAACAGATCATTGTTCAACTCTTCAAACCGAGCTCGGGTCAGAGGTTCAGAGAAATCCAAACCATCATAGAGAGATTCAATCTCCACACGAACTTGGTGCTGACTGCTCAAGGCTCTCTTGGCACGCTCACATTCTCTCCTCAGCTTCCCAAGAGCTCTGTTGTCTTTGCTGATGTCCTTTCCGTGCTTCTTCTTGATCAATTTGATAAAGTACTCCATAATTCTATGATCAAAATCCTCACCTGCAAGATAAGAGAACCTTAAACATATAACAATTATCTGCTAATAAATGGTGGCAATCATATAACAAAACAAAATTTCCTGAAAATATTTTTCATTTTCTGAATCTTTGTTTCAGACAAAATGAATCAACTCATATGTAATGCAGATTGCAAAGCCACCATCAAACTCTTTGGGTTACTGACATAGACCATGTCATTTGCTGGTTAACTAATAAGGACCTGGTATTGCTAAAAAAAAAGACGTCTTTTCTTTCAATATTTTTCTTTAGCTTTTCAGTGATGTACTGAAAAATTGCATTGAGCTCACATGTGGTACAAAGTGGTGCACCTTGTAGAGTTTGTACTCTGCCATTTTTCTAGGTAGTCATGAAACCATTAAACAAGCTTTTATACATCAACATAAAAAGGAAAAGCCTAGTAACGGCCAAGGATCTTACCTCCCAGATGAGTGTCTCCATTTGTGGCAAGAACCTCAAAAACACCATTATCAATTGTCAAGATACTGACGTCGAATGTGCCACCACCAAGGTCGAAGACAAGGATGTTCTTCTCACCACCCTTCTTGTCTAAACCGTAGGCAATGGCTGCAGCAGTTGGTTCATTAATTATTCTCGCAACATTCAGTCCAGCAATAACGCCAGCATCCTTGGTAGCCTGCCTCTGGGCATCGTTAAAGTAGGCTGTGAAGAGCAGAGGAAAATGAAATGAGTTAACATGAAGAAACCTAACATAAGATACACTGTTTTCTTTCAAAATAAAAATAGAATCCCAAGAGTTTTCTATACCAGGAACAGTAACAACAGCATCCTTGATTTTCTTCCCAAGGAATGCTTCAGCTGTCTCCTTCATCTTAGTTAAAATCATAGCACTGATCTCCTCAGGACTGAAGACTTTAGTCTCTCCATCCTTAGTCTGGACTTGTATATAAGGCTTTCCATCCTTGTTCACTATCTTGTATGGAACAAGCTTCATATCCTTTTGAACCTCTTTGTCATCAAACCTGCCAAAAGATGGGTTAGAGCCTTTATAAATATTACTTCTTATTAAATTACATAAATATAAATAAGAGAAGAGAGAAAAATATATTACTTTCTCCCAATAAGCCTTTTAACATCAAAGATAGTCCTCTCGGGATTGACAGCCGCCTGATTCTTTGCAGCCTCACCGATCAGTCTCTCATTTTCAGTGAAGGCAACCCATGATGGAGTAATGCGGTTTCCTTGGTCATTGGCTATGATTTCAACATGCCCGTTCTTGTAAACACCAACACAAGAGTAGGTTGTACCGAGGTCTATCCCAATGACTGTTCCCAACTTGGTGGCTTCCTCTTTCGCAATGGTAAATGCAGATAGACATCCTGTAAATGAATTCTTTACTATGTTAATACATCTCATTCCATAGATTTTGAAAGACTTACAAGATTCAATAAGAACCAAAAAAGTGGAAGCTAAAAACATAAATTTGGGGTGATTGGAAGCTAAAAACCATGTTGTCCGACCAATCTTAGTCAACCAATCAAGAGCAATACTTGGACACCTAAAAATTGTTTTGAAAAGGATGGTGAATAGTTCATATGTCCTTGATTTCTATTCACCAGATCAAAATGAACTTTGAGATGTAATCTGACCAAATGATGACCTTTTGGTGGCCCAGGATACATAGTTACCAAGTCGGGGTTCGGGAATAATTCGTCTAGGGAAAAGTTTGGAAAAAAATCGCCAAAATTCGGAGAATTCGAAAATAAATCGGGAAAATGTCAGGTAAGAAATGAAAAAATATAAAATAAGATTACTAATTATGAAAGTTAAAAACAAATATATTTCATATATTGGATATTTATTCGAACTTTTTCAAAAAACTGTGAATAATTTATGTTTAATTCACGACTTTTTTAAAAACTCGCTGTGTTTTCAAAACTCGCAAATAATTCGTGAATTAATTGTTTGAGGAAAAAGTCAGGTATTATTTGAGAATTTTTGAAAAAATCAGAGAACTTGATAACTATGCTAGGATACATCAAAGTTTAGTCAACCTAAGAATTCTGCAATGCCGTAGGAGGAAAACGATTGAGAGAACTTCAAATATTAGCATAACAAAAGAAACAGCATAAACATGTCCTTAATTAACTTTCTGCTCCCTAGAATAGTTCTTTTGAAGATAAACGATAATGGGTTCCTAGATGATAATCAAAAGAAAAGCAGAGCCTTTTAAGATTCTTTCCAGGATGGGAGTTATGTAAGTGATTTCGAGCTATATCTAATTTAAAAACAGAAATTACAGTGTGCCCGAAAACCAGATGTACATCTCTCTGTTCTAAAGCATTCCCAAATTTCTAACTCGGTTTATCCAAAGAAGAAAATGTGGAAGCGTTACTGTTCAGGCAATTTTAGGAATGAATCTTCAAACAAATAACAAAAGAGCAACCAATCCAATCAAACCAATGAATTGTCCCAAAATTCATCACAGTTCTACTCTTAACAGTTACGAAATTCAACAAAAAAACAGTAAAACCAAATCAGATCTACTCTTACAATCCAAGAAAAAAAAAATGAAGAATTCAATCTATCAACCATTCATGAAAAATCTAAGCTCATTCTAGAGATTCTGATCTATCAAAATCTTCGCTAATCAAAGAAAATCCAACAAGGAAATTCAAATAGATTTACAACTAAGAAATCATGTTAAATCTACTACATTTGTCGAAGAACAACAGAAATAACAATCAAATAATGGAATCGAAGAAGAACAAATCAGATCTCTAATCAACGAGAAATGCTTACCGATTAAAACGATTCCTAATACAATCAAAGACCCGCGCTTTCTCCACGATCCATCCATGGCGCAAGGGTTTCTACTTTTTTTTTTCCCTCTCTCACTCTCTGCAGAGATAAGAAGAAAAGAGATTTAAAGGATCTCAGAAATGTTTCTATGGATTCGTTTCAAGGATCAAGTGGAGCGGCTCGAGAATCGTCGTGAATTCGTGATCAAGTGCCAAATGACCTATAAAAGGCGAAACTCCGTGCATCGCGGAAACACGTCAGAAGGAGCAGAACGTGTCATCGGAGCTGACGTGGACCAATAATATTTCGAGAATGGAGATTAGAGCCAATGAGAAGAGATCGCGCGTTGGGTGGATCTTGACCGTTTATTAAGAGATTTTCTACGTGTCTCTCTCTCTTGACAAGTTATTTAAAGACGTATTTTGTCCTAATTTTCTATAAATAGACTAGAAACTCCTTGGGGATTTTCCCATATTGCCCCTCTAGTATGGGGTTCTTCATAAAATACACAAGTTTTGAAAACTATTTTCTAAATGCCCTTATGATCAATTTTTCATAATTCAACATTTATAAAAAGTTTTAAATACCTCTCCACTGGTTTTGAAAGAAGAAGAAGAAGAAGATGGATTTACGTACGTGGATGAGATGAAAGAAGCTCCCCCACTCCCCTCATCTTCTAACAATCCTTTTATTACCATCTATACTGGTTTTGAAAGAAGAAGAAAAGATGAAAAAATCACAAAAATCTGAGTTTTTCCGAAGCTTTTTGCTCATATGGTCGATACAATGTATCAACCTAATACATTTTATGTATCGACTATAGCGACCTAATACAAAAATGCACTAAGTTGATACATGTATCGACCTAGTGCATTTTATGTATCAACCTAGTGTATTTCATGTATCGACTATAGTAACCTAATACAAAATGCACTAGGTTAATACATGTATCGACCTAATACATTTTATGTATCGATCTAGTGCATTTCATGTATCGGCTATACCGACCCAATACTAAATGCACTAGATATGTATTGACCTAGTCATTTCATATATCGACCTAATGCATTTTATGTATTGATTGTAACGACCTAAAACAAAATGCACTAAGTTGATACATGTATCGACCTAGTGCATTTTATATATCGACTTAGTGCATTTCATGTATTGACCTAATACAAAATGTATTGACCAGATTGATACAGTCGTCTTCAACCTTGGAAACACGACTGTAAATCATAGAAAACGAAAAAAAAACACATATATAACATGAAATAAGGTTTTGAACCATAATTGCAATGATTATAAACATTTTTTCATGAATTAATCATATATGTAATGATTTTTTTGAATTCATTTTTTAAAAAACACAAGAAACTCGAAAATGAGGGTTGTTCTTCGGTTAATGACGTTCTTTCATGAAAAGAACATGGAAAGAATGCTCTTGGAATGAAGATCTCTCACCGGAAATGGAGTAGGGACGAAGTTCTCTCACCAGAAATGGGGTGGGAATGAAGAACTCATCAGAAATGAGGTGGGGATACCCAAAGTCTTTTCTTTAAATGATTTGGATAAAATGGGAAAAATTTGCATGTGCGAATGGATGCACATGTGTGTGAAGGCATTTAGAGAAGAGTTTTCAAAACGTGGATATTTAGGGAGGTACCCCATACTAGAGGGGCAATTTGGAAAAAAACCCAACTCATTTTAGTATTAGATCAAATTGATAGCTAGAAAAATAGAGATCTCTTAACCGCGAGGAGACCTGATCTAATTATTTTCAATGCCCGACCCGGTATATGGACCTTATAGGTAGGGTTGTCAATGGATCAGATCTTGATCCGGATCCGATCCAATTAAAATCAGATCCGATTAGATGGGATCCTGATTTTATTATTATAGATCCATCGGATCCGATATGGATTCGAGATCATGAATCCGATTATAATCGGATTGGGTTTGGATCTATAGTGATCGGATCTATTTAAAATTCGATTCGATTAGGTTATCTATAATAATAATATGGAGAAAATATATTTACACCCCCTGAGGTTTGACGAAAATACACATAGACCCCCTTAGGTTTCAGAAAATACATTAGGTAGCCCTACTTTTCAAAATATTGACACTTACACCCTTTCCATCAGTTGACCGTTGATGTAATGATGATGTCATGCGATAAAATGGTATGAACTACCAAAAATATCCCCTCTAAAGTTGTCATTTTCCATTTTTCTCATTTACGAAATTGTCCTTTTTTGAATGAAATCAAATCCTCTAGGTTGACCACGTGTCCTTTTTGACACCCCTTGTGGCTACATGTCTTTCTTGACACCCCTTGAGGTGGCCACGTGTCCTTTTTGACACCCTTAACCCTATGGTTCACCCGCCCATCCTCGGTTTTTTTTTTCTTAAATATTAATTCTTTTTAAAAAATTTAATAATTGTTTTTAGGACTTTTTTAATATTAAAATATTTTAAAAAATAATTAATATTTAGAAGAAAAAAAACCAAGGATGGGCGGGTGAACCCTAGGGGTGGGTGAATCTAACCCTATTTAAGGGGTGTCAAAAAGGACACGTGGCTACCTCAGAGTGTCAAAAAGGACATGTTGCCACCTCAAGGGTTCACCCACAAATCCTTGATTTTTTTAAAAAAATATTTTAATATTAAAAAGGCCTTAAAAACAGTTTTTAAATTTAAATAAAAAGAATTAATATTAAAAAAAGAATTAATATAAAAAAACCAAGGATGGGTGAGTGAACCCTAGGGGTGGGTGAATCTTAACCACAGTTAAGGGGTGTCAAAAGGGACACGTGGCTACTTCAAGGGGTGTCAAAAAGGACACGTGGCCACCCCTAGGGTTCACTCGCCCATCCTTGGTTTTTTTTTTCTAAATATTAATTATTTTTTAAAATATTTTAATATTAAAAAAGTCTTTAAAAAAATTATTAAATTTTAAAAAAAGAATTAATATTTAGAAAAAAAAAGAAACCAAGGATGGGCGGGTGAACCATAGGGGTGGGTGAATCTAATCTCGTTTAAGGGGTATCAAAAAGGACACATGGCCACCTCAAGGGGTGTCAAAAAGGACATGTGGCCACCACAAGGGGTGTCAAAAAGGACACGTGGTCACCCTAGAGGATTTGATTTCATTTAAAAATGAAGGAATAATTTCGTATATGAGAAAAATGGAACCTCAGGGGGTGTAAATGTATTTTCTCCTAATAATATTTATGTAATTTTACAAATATACTACAATAATAATCATAATTTTTTATTTTTTAATTAAAATGTTATTTTTTAGATATATTAATGTTAATCAGATTCCAACAATAAATAAATAAAAATGTTAATCGGATCGGATTCGGATATTGAATTAATAATCAGATTCAGATTGGATAATTCATAATCCGACGAATCTCGGATCCAGATCTATCGGATTCTTAATCAGGATTCATATCTAGGTAGATTCGATCCAAATCTGATTCGTTTACAACCCTACTTATAGGCTTATACCATCAATGTAAATGGCTACTAACCATTTTTGTAGACTTTAAAACTAGGGAAGAGGAATGCTAGCCTTACTCTCAGTCAACCCATACTCTCACCGTCTACCAACCACGTCTATTTTTAGAGATCGAATCACAGCCAATCGCGATTGAATTCAGGGAGAGTTTAATGAATCGCACCACCTGGTCAGCATGTGTCCCCTTTAACCTCTATTAACCGTGGTTAAGATTCTCTAATCCTTAGTGTTCAATAATCTAACCTTAGTTTTTTGAAAAAAAAATATTAATCCTAAGAGTTACAAATTCTTAATCAGAGTTAAACATTTTTTAAAGATTTTGTTTGAAAAAATAAAAGATTATTGAACACTAAGGGTTAGAGAATCTTAACCATAGTTAATAGGGTTAAAGGAGACTGGTGTTGACTTGTGGGTGCAATTGAACTCTCCCTAACCCCAAAGGGGTGGACTAGTGGTTCCTAGGCCTTTCCCCAAGTGGGAGGTCCTGGATTCAATTTCTCACTCCTCTGGTGCCAGCCCTGCACGAGTCTACTCAGACTTACCTGGTGTGGCGGGTTATAGGCTCACGTCGTACGCTCGGGGATTAGTCCTGACCCATAGGGTTGGGGACACCCCAGTTCCAAAAAAAAAAAAAATTTGAACTCTCCCTAAATTGAATCACAATTGGTTGTGATTCGATTTCCATTTTTATGGTGCTTTAATCGGCATCATATTGTCTCTGGCAGAAGCCAAAAAAATTTTCTCGGGCTTATACACATCATCCAACATGTGGTGATAAAAGGGGGAGAAGTCATTTGATTTTCTCCCCATGTTTTTGACTTCTCCCCACTTGATATCTCTCCCCCTTTTTATCACCACATGTTGGATGATGTGTGGAGCCCGAGACCATTTTTCTGGCATATGCTAGAGATAATCCGATGTCGATTTAATCATTGCAGAATGGAAAGATGGTTGGTGGAGAGTGGGAGTAGAGCTGATTAAGAGTGGGGCTAGCTGTAACAACCCGAAATTTTACTAGAATAAATTTATGGGTTTATAGGTTCTTAACTGAGGTTAATTAGTTCAGTGTTTGATAAATTTGTAGGAAGAGGGTTTTCTTGTTCGGGACTGAGTTGTATCGATAAAATTCAATATTTTCTTTGGAAATCGCAACAACGTACTAGTCGGTTATCGAGATGATGACCCATCGTACTAGTTCCATCGTGCATCGATTAACGAGACCGCGGGGGCCTTGTACATAAGAAAATTAGGAAATTCACAGATTATCGAAGTTCAGTTTGAACTAGATATTTATCGAGTGGTCTAATAGAAATCTGCAAAGCTCATACCACTGCGTGTCGGTCGACCGTGGGGATGATTGTCTGTCATTTCGGCAGTTCATCATCTTAAATGAAGAAACGGCAGCGTGTTTTGTGTCCAAAATCAAGAAATTAGAGGTTTTGCAGTTTTCTTCCAGACTTAATTTTTACTGCAAATTCAGTATTTTTACTTGAAATTCGTATAGAGGATACCAGACTGCCCCTAGTTCAGTCACCTGAAGTTTCATCATAATCGGATGTCTTTTACTGGAGTTACGGAGGTCATATGCGTGAAAAGCGGGAAAAATGCAGAAACCGGTCAAAAGTTAAATGGTCAAAGTGTGGTGACATCATCATGATGACATCACTCATCCAAGGCCTATAAAAGGGTCCCTCCCCCCTCATTTTTTTCTCGAACTATTAAGAGTCGAAGCTCTGCCCCTTTGGTTCTAGAGAAAGTGAGGAGAGAGAAAAGAAGAGAGAGAAAGGAAAGGGAGGTCCCCTTGGGGTTTTTTGGCATTCCTGATGTGCTAACGACGTCTGTTTTTCTCTCCGGTGTCTCAATTAGTGTATAAAGAGAAAAAGAGAAAATTCTAGAGAGAGAAAGTGGAAGATAGAAACAAAGACGGTTCACCTAGAGGTTTTCCGGTATTCTGAGCGCATTGGCGACAATCATTTAACATCCAGAGTGTCGAAAGTCATGTAGTAGGTAAAATCTCTCTTCCTCTCTTCTCTTTTTCCTGTATTTAAGATATTTTGTATGTAAAATGGCGTGGATAATGTATGGCGTGGATGAAAAGGGTCGGAGACCTAGTGGATTGTGTATGGAAGGGATGGGAAAGAGTAGAAATGGAGCAGAAGGGCGTAGCCCTCAGTTTCGGGTTGTTTACAGCTCAGAATTTAGGCTCAGAGTGATCTATGATCGATCATAGTGATGTGGCGATCGATCGTAGGCATGCAGAAGGTATGTGATCGATGGTGCGATCGATCAGGACGGTCGATCATAAACAGACGGATTGCCTAGGATTCTGTCAGGACCCTGGGTGATCGATCACAGGCAAAGTGCGACCGATCGCAATTGCGATCGATGGTGCGATTGATCGCAATTAATGCAAATTTTGCAAGAGACCTATGTCGGCTCCTTTATGTGTTGTGAAGTCATCCTTGCATGATAAATGTTATGTGATGTTTGTTTTAAGGCAATGGTAGGATCCATTGACCTGGTTAAGTTCCTTATGAGAATGACTCTTGTATGATGTGATATTTGTTTTAAAGCAATGGTAGGGTCCATTGGCCTGGTATAGTCTCACCTCGAGACAATCCTTATGTGATGTGAAGTTGTTGGGATAAGGTAAGGCGATAAAATGGTTCATCGGCCGGGTAATGTTCTACACCGAAACGGTATACCCTCTGACTTGGTCCACGGGCACGTAGCCCAACATATTCAATTAATTGGATTAATTGGAGATTTTCTACGGTTAGAAAACCTAACCTGTGTGAAATGTTGTTTATGGTCCCTCTTTGACTAGGTCAGGAGATGCGGTATCTATTAAGAGTCGGGGTTCCTCTGTGACTGATAGTCGAGAGAGTTAGGATGACATTGGGTCTATAGACCCAAGCTTGAAGTCGGGTCTATGGATCCAGTGATGTATTGAGTTTACGAACTCAACGATGTTACCTTGAGCGAGCATTGGCCTGTGTCAGTAGGTATGCACCCAACAGAGTCTGTGATGACCTATGATGGTTGTCTTGAGGGATGATTTTCTGTAGGGGCAAATTCATCCCAACAAAGGTTGGATTAAGTGTTGTGTTGTTAGAGGTGTTGTGTCTGACAAGATTTGATAACATGATTTGATGTCAGAGATGTTGTGTCTGACATGATTTGATGTCAGAGGTGTTTTGTCAGGCAGGATTATGTTGTCAAATGTGTTGCCTGACAAGGGTATTATTGTTAGATATATTTCTGGTAGTCAAGTATTCCTGTTAGTCAGAGGTGCGTCCCTAGCTTGTCAGATAAGTTTCATTTTCATGGTGATCAAATGTATATCCTGGGGATCAGATGTGTATCCTAGTTATCAGATGTGATGTTTGACAAGGGTGTCATGTAAGAGGTGTTAGACCTGGTAGAGTGATATATCAAATGTGTTTCTGATAGACAGGTGTTTCCTAGTGGTCATGTGTTTCCTGTTAGTCAGAGATGCGTCCCTGGCTTGTCAGATGAGTTTCATTTTCCTGGTAGGTTGGATGGGTTTCTTGGCTATCAGATGAGTAACCTGGCAATCAGATGTTTATCCTGGCAATCAGATGTGTTTCCTAACAAATGTAGTTGTGTGTGTTAGCCTTAAGGTTACAACTATATGTCCCTCAATTAATTTTAATGATGACATATATAATGAAATGAATCTTGTAATACTAATGTTTTTCATGAGCAATTTATTTTACAGTATTCAAGAATTAGAAAAGGGATTTCAAGCATATTCAAGAATTTTCAAAGAAAAGACCAAGTCAAGACACAATGAAAATTCCAAATCAAAGCTTCAAAAAGATGTTCAACTATCTACAAAAAGGATTTTGGAAGATTGCCTAGAAGACACTACTGCTGAAGACCATTGTAGCACAAAGATCATCTCCATCAAGGTCTTAGTCTAGGTATTAAGTGTGGTCTGTCTAGGATTTTTTGTAAAAATCCACAAGTGGTTGATTTGGTGAAAAAGCTCAAAATACCTTAGATTGACCATAAGTCCCTTAAAAATTATTAAAAATATGTTTAAGGACCTTAAAACATGTTCATCATACTCAAAAAGGTCAAGTACAAAACCGTGGAATCAAATCATATCCAATCAATCAGATAGGCCATCCAGCTGATTAGGCAGGCCATCTAGTCGATTAGGCAGGCCATCCAGTCGATCAGGCAAGTCCTGTGATCGGCTGGATAAAACAAATTTTTTCAAAATTTGTCTGTATGTGCTGATCGTGTTGGTTCTCTTTGCTAATCCATCTTAAATCATTTAAAAGACCATTATGCGTTGTTAATCATGTTTTACTAACATAATTTAAGACTTTGGAATTCATGCAAATAATTAAAGTCAAAGAAAAAATATTAAAAATTAGAAAAACCAAAAATCTGGAAGTTTTTTGGTATATCCAGCCGATCAGTAGGACCATCCAGTTGATTAGATGGTCCATCCAGCCGATCACTCCTTCCTATAATCGACTGGGTAGAAAAAAACTCCCTATACGTGTTTTTATAATCCAGCCGATCAGGAAACTAATTCAGGTGATCAGACAACCATCCAGTCGATTAGGAGGCTCCTTTAATCGACTGGATAGTTCAGAAAAATTCTGAAAAACCATTCTTTATTGCCAACGGCTATATTTATAAGGGGTATTTCGCATTTAATGATCATCAAACGGTAATAAATTTCAGATCACTATAAATATAAGTGATCTTTGAATGATCTAACAACGATTATACTCACTCCCACACTGTTACATTGAAAATCACTCTCTTGAGCTAAAAATCTCAAACTGCAAAAAGATACTCTGTTTTTTCTCTTTGAGCTAAAATTCAATCTTCCACTTGAGAGATTTCTTAGAGCTTGATATTCCATTCAAATCTAACTCTTAAAAGAGTTCATAATTCGGATCTAAGATCCAAGATCTTTATTTATCATCCTAGAACCTGCGTATTCTGTGAAGTTGCTACTTCGTGTAAACTAGAGAGGGTTGTGCTCAGTGTGTTGTACAGTTCACCTCAACCAGAAGAGAGGTTGTAAAAGGGTTTAGGCTTCACCAGATTAAGAAATCTGTGCAGTCGTGGACTGTAGTGGAATCCTCCAAGCTGGTGTTGCTTGAGGAGGGGAGTAGGCTGGGTTTGCCGAACCTCGAAAACAAATCTGTGTTTGCATTCCTTTACTCTTTCTCCTTCTTCTTGTGCATTTAAATTATTTTATCTTGTTTGTGCTTAGCTGCATTCCTTTTAGCTTATTATTTTTCGCATTTAAAAGGAATAATTTTTTAATTTTGCTATTGAGCCTATTCACTCCCCCTCTAGGGTCCATATCTGGGCAACAGTGTGTGTTGGTGTTCACTCAAAGGGAAAATATAAAGTAATATGTCAGAGGTGTTGCTCCTGGCACACTGTGATATGTCAGAGGAGTTGTTCCTGACAGTTATCGGGTGAAGGCCCGGGTTATGTATGGAATATACAGATTTGAGATTAATTGAGTTGGCTTACCCAAAGATTGATCATAATCGGAAGAAGTCCTGATTAGTTGATAATTGAGTCTGTGGACTCAGGGATAGAGGTTGTACTAGGGTGAATGCCTATTTAATCGAGTTTGTGGACTCAAAGATAAAGCATGAGCAGTAATCTAAAACAGTAACCTAGTGTTGTGGACAATGATTGGATGAACTTGATGATGAAAAATATTTGGAAGTTGGGAACCTTGGATATGGTGAAATAACCCTGAGTAACCTCGGGTCACGAGTTATGATATTATTATAATATGAGATTTGTATTGTTCTACTATATCATTATTGATGGATGTCACTATGTGGAAAATAGTCTAGATGGAATGTGGATTTTGTTGGGCTCTATAGCTCACCCCTCATTTTATGTCTTTAGATTCTGAAGCGATTGCCGATTGGAAATGAGATATGCTTGATAGATTCTGAAAAGTATACTGGCGTATTTATGGAACCAAAAGTAAAGGCTACTGTAACCAGTGAGGTTACACATTTGTTTATGATAGGTTATTGTGATGACCAGTTGTTATTGCTTATATAAGCTCATAAGAAAAGTTGAAAATTTTCGTATTTTCGTGGGTAAAGTCTTCCACATGCGTGGTTTTGTCGAATGAGCATGCATCTCAGAACATTATTGCTTAGGCGCGGGTTTGGGGCGTCACAGTTGGTATCAGAGCTAATAGCAATAACCATCATAACAAATCGTATTCGATATTAGGTCTAATTGTATATTAGACTCAATTCGTTTTATCGTACACTGCGGTTTCGAATCCGTTAGGGATTTGAAGCTGTATGTTTGTATTGAGTACCAAATGCTGGAGATAGAGATCATCTTCAGGAGAGTGTAAAGATAATCTAATCAGGTTGGAAGATGATTAAGCATGATTAGACTAATTAGGATAGGCATGTGAGATATTTTGGATAACAATTTGATTTTGATGTTCCTATTACGAGATAATAAAACATTGTTATTTTCGTGATAGGAATATGATGCGGCCTGGAAGAGCACCTGGAAATACTCTGGCTGGAGCATTCGAGGCCATCACTGCTCTAGCAGAGTTGATCCAACAATAATAGAGTGGTAAACATGTCCCTATTCCAGAGCAAGAACAAGGGAACGATAGTAGACTTGAGAAGTTTAGGAGCCTTAAACCGAACTCCTTCTCAGGTGCCACTGATCCGTTAGTGGCTGAAAACTGGACTCGAGAGCTTAAGAAGATCTTTTGGGCGATGACATGCCTAGAAGAGGTTAAGCCAAAGTTAGCAATTTTCATGTTGGCAGGAGAGGCTGAGCATTAGTGGACAATCGTTGAGAGGACAGTTTCAGACGATCAAAAGCCTATCTCCTGGGAAAAAATTGTTGAATTATTTTATGAGAAGTATCTTTCAATCTCCATGAGGAAGACAAAGGAAATGGAATTCCTCCAGCTAACAATATGTCAGTCAGCGAATATGAGCAAAAATTCAACCAGTTCTCCCAATTTGTAACAAGACTTGTTGAGGACGAACAATGGAGAGTTGATAAGTTCGAGGATGGATTGAAACCTGCAATCAAAGGAAAACTGGAAGTTCAAAGGTTTACCTCGTTCTCAGAAATTTTAGACAGAGCTCTGAGAATTGAAAAGGTACATAAAGAAATATAAAAATCATTGGCCGTTAGAGAAAAGAAGAAAATTTTCACAGAGAAAATGCTTAAGAAGGAACAAAAACATCAAATTTTTGGCGTGATGATTGAGACCAGCGAACTGAAGCTTATAAAGCTAGGGTTTGCTATCAGTGCAGCAAGTCAAGCTATATGAAAAGGGAGTGCCCAGATTTGAAACAAAAGTTAGGCGAGGACAAAAAGGATCGTGTCTTCGCAATGTCATAAGAAGAAGTCTGGCACAATGAGGACATCATCAGGGATAGACTTTAGACATTTTTTGTTTTGCCATAGTAGGCATTGTTGTGACGTATGGTTTGTATTTTCTTCCTTTGTTAATATGTATGAAAAGACTAAAATCTTTTTAAATAGAATCAATATATTTTGTAATGTGTTCGAGTGCATACGAGGATGAAATACTACCAGACTACATAGAACTCTCGTACCCTTACGGTGAAATTGGCGGTATGAAGTACTCTCCCCTGTTGAAAGACATGAGTTGATCAAATTTCGAGGATGAAATTTTTGTAAGGAGGGGAGATTGTAACGACTCAGAATTTTAATAGAATAAAATTATGGGTTTATAGGTCTTTAACTGAGGTTAATTAGTTCAGTGTTTTATAAATTTGTGGAAAGTGGGTTTTTTTGTTCGGGACTGAGTTGTACCGATAAAATTCAGTGTTTTTCTCTGGAAATCGCATACAACATACTGGTCAGTTATCGGGACAATCACACGTCGTATCGTTTCTGTCATGCATCGATTTGTGAGACTACATGGGCCTTGTACGTAAGAAAATCAAGAAAACCAGAAAATTCACAGATTGTCGAAGTTCAGTTAGGACTAGATATTTATCGAGTGGTCCAATAGAAATCCACAAAGCTCATACCACTGCGTGTCAGTCGATCGTGAGGACGATTGTATGTCGTTTCAGCAGTTCATCATGTCAAATGAAGAAACGGCAACGTGTTTTGTGTCTAAAATCAAGAAATTAGTAGTTTTATAGTTTTTTTTCAGACTTACTTTTTACTGTCAAAACTCAGTATTTTCCTTGGAATTCGTACAGAGGGTACCGGATTGCCACTAGTTCGGTCATCTGAAGTTTCATCATAATTGGATGTCTTATAGTGGAGTTACGAATGTTATATGCATGAAAAGCAGGAAAAATGTGGAAACCGGTCAAAAGTCAAATAGTCAAAGTATGGTGACATCATCGCGATGCCATCACTCATCCAAGGCCTATATAAAGGGTCCCTCCCCCCTCATTTTTCTCACGAACTACTCAGAGTCGAAGCTCTACCCCTTTGGTTCTAGAGAGAGAAAGTAATGAGAGAAAAAGGAAGAGAGAGAAAGGAAAAGGGAGGTCTCCTTGAGGGTTTTTTGGCGTTCCTGATGCGCTGGCGATGTCCGTTTTTCTCTTTGGCGTCTCAATTGGCATGTAGAGAGAGAAAGAGAGAATTCTAGAGAGAGAAAGTAGAAGTTAGAGAGAAAGACGGTTCACCAAGAGGTTTTTCGGCATTCTGAGCACATTGGCAACGACCATTTTAACATCTGGAGCCTCAAAAGTCGTGTAGTAGGTAAAATCCCTCTCCCTCTCTTCTCTTTTCCCTTTATTTAAGATATTTTGTATGTGGATTTATGGCATGGATGAAAATGATCGGAGACCCAATGGATTGTGTATGGAAGGGATGAGAAAGAGTGAAAATGGAGCAGAGGGGCGTAGCTCTCAGTTTTAGGCTATGTACAGCTCGAAATTTAGGCTCAGAGTGATCTGACATTGATCACAATGATGTGGTGATCGATCGTAGGCATGTTGAAGGCATGCGATCAATGGTGGTTGTTTTGGAGATCTAAGAGAAGTACGAGCGGCTGCGGTTGATCACAGGACTTGTGAGTACGTGAAGACTTTTCGAGGCATAGAAGACTAAGAACTGAAGGATCATAGTGTCGAGTTTGAAGGAGTCAAGTTCGAGTCTTGTAAGTTCTTGTTGACTTTATCTTAGTGATATCTATTGGCTAGACTAGGTCCCGTGGTTTTTCCTGGAAGAGTTTTCATGTAAAAATCCTTGTGTTACGGTTTACTTATTTTTCTCTATTTCTGTACTTTAAGTCCATCATCCCCTAAGTTAATATCTTAATTATTAAAATATTAAAAGGGTAGATAGACTTGTAGGGAGACCTAAACATCCCTTTGATTTTGTGAGTTCTCAAATCAAACCTTAGATTTGAGGTTCACCGGATTAATTTTTTCAGATTCCGACTGGCTTTCAGGTAAGGCGGTGTTGGGTACTTCTTCCGTGATTAGTACCTCGGTTAGAACTACGTCTAAGGCTGCTGTTTCTGTGAGAATTGCAGTTATAGAGCGAGTCATGGGTCGGCTCATGCAATTGAAAAAAATACAACGACTAAACATGAATATGCATGATGTGCAAGAAAGAAGATGCTAGAAAGGATTTAACATTGATGCATGCTAGTGAAATACAGGACTGTGCGACTCAAGAAAAGAACAAAAGGACTCGATCCTAGGCAGGTCCTTAAGGGATTGCGAAGTCAAGTGGTCGGGGCACACCGTTAAGGTCCATGATTTGCTGTTGGAGGGATCTGACCTTAACCTCCATGTTGTCAATTTTCTCAGTAGCGTTGAACATTCGAGATCTGAACTGGTGGATCTGAGTGGTCATCTCAATCTTTGCACAGTCTAACCACTCTTGGTAGAAATAAAATTGGGTCCTGATGATGGTTGTTTCTCTGGCATCGCCTCTTTGTTTCTTCTTAAAAGATTGGACTTTCGGCTCAAGCTGCTCAACCTGTCTCTGCATTGCTTGAAGCTCGTGGTCCCGCTCTGCTTTCTACTGCTTGAATGCCTGTTGGGCTCTTCTTAGCTTTTTCTCCTTTTCCTGGATCTGTAGCTATCTTTCTATAATATGTCTCTCTAGGGAACCACCATTTCAGCTATGGAGATGGTTCCTTTGGCTGGTGCAGAAACTAGCATGGGCAGTTCTCTTGGTATGGGCATACAGGATGGAATGTCAAGGTCTTCCACCCAAAGGAGGTATGCTGAATCAACCGGTGGTCCTTCTGTGACCAAAAAGTCTGGTCATTTGTCTCTTCTGGAGCTTCGCCAATCTGACTGGAAGCAACAAGTGAGGCATTCAGAGTGCACTGTGAAGTCGACACAATCATTTCTCAGCTCGTCTATTACAGGGATACTCTTAGGGAGTCCGTACTGACGAAGGACTCGGAGTGGCACATATGTTGCTGAGTCGGTTAGACCGGTGAGGATCATGTATCGTCTTCCTGTTATGACGACGCGAGGTAGCATTTCCTTGTGATCTCCCCCTTTGACAAGCTTTAGAGAAGCTGGTAAAGAGTTCTGACGTCTATAGCCATAATCTGGCCCTGATTCTGAGAAATCTCCGTGGGTAGGCTGTAAGCCTCGCGAAGATTGACAGACATCGGGATGATTGTAGGCAGGTATCCTACCAACCATAGGTGCAACATAGGTACACTGGCATGGAAAATGCCCCTTCAACGGTCTACAGCTTGGTTGAGAATCCTGAGAAGCTCTGCAAAGGTAAGTGGGACAACTGTTTTGGAGCTGCGCATGTCTTCGATAACCCCTACGAGTACTGAATCAGCGAGGGTGCGGCACTTCGGTAGGACCAACTGAGACATGACTATCAGTGCAAAAGCATTGAGACCAGGAAGTTCAGCTATTATGGTGTCTAGGTTTCACTTGCGGCTGTACTGATATTCTAGATATCTTACGGGTATTCGATCAGAAGAGATGTTAGGACCGTGCTGCAAGCAGGTATGCTTGATATGCAAAAACCTTGACAAGTTTGCCTGGTATGTTGTCTTATAGCGTGGTACTATGGCTTTGCCTTCCATGATTAAGCCCAGAATGTGCTGGACTTCTTCCAAAGTTGGACATAGCTCATTTTTATCGAAATGGAAAACCATGTACGATAGGTTCCAACACTAGATAACAGCATTCATGAGGCGCCAATCTGATTTAACCATAGATAGTTCTAAGACAGACCCCATTTTATAGTACTGAGCTCAAGTGAGACACTGACTAGGAGTGAGGGCTTCAATTGTTTTCTGAAGACTATCATCATACGCCGCATGAGAGGTCAATTGCATGGGCCATAATGGTTGACCAATTGTCTTAACAATCCCTGAAGGTCCTGCCATCTACCTGGACAACAACAGACTTTGTGTGAGTGTACCTTGTATATAGATACAAATGTAAAAGATGCTAATGATGGTGATTGTATTTTTTGATTTTTGACTGAGTGTGATAGGGCACATGTGATCTGATAGGGCAATTGGACAGAGATCCGACATGTTTTACCTGAGTTTTTGGAGACCGGGGGCCTATCAGGTCAAGGCTGGGGATAGGTCTTGGTGAAGACCTGTTTGCCTGGGACTTGAACCTCATATGCGATGTCAGGACACAGGGTCGGATGTGTTTTATTACAAGCACAAGGATGAAATATTACATGTCCCTGGGTGGGTGCTTACCGGGGTGAGAGTGTCCTGATAGTCAACCATGATTGGGGACATGTATAGGGTGCAAGTAGGTTAAGGTTTAGAGTATCCCTTCAGGTGGACTGCTTGTAGACTATACCTTAGCCTATTCTATATATTGAATGTTGGGGTAATGCAAGTGTTCCTAAAAGGATTAGAGTCACTTAACACCATATATGTGACTCCCCGGTATAGAACATACCTAAAAATGGACGATTGGTGTAAGCAAGAGCATTTAGAATCATTTCCTGAGAGTAATCACCCAGCAGGCGTAATTCTGCAGTCCTCGAAAATATTTTTTAAGCTTCTGACATTGAGGATAATCATCCAGCGGCCGTAAGCGTAATGAGCCTGTCTACTGGGTTTCATGAGTCATTACACTACTATGATATGTATGATATGCACAATATAAAAATACACCCAAAGAGATAAAAGAATTACTATTAGGCTAATTACTTAGGCATTTGAATAATTTTGAGATTTATTTGACTTAAACCTAGGTTCCAAGTTGAACTTTAAGAAGACAAAACCGACCCCAGTAGAGTCATCAGAGCTATGAGCATGGATTTCGGGGTAGCCATGTGATGAAATGTGTCCAGTGTTGAGAGTCGCCACATATTAATTCTGAGGGATAAATCCCGGATATGGATAAGGTCTTTATAGTTTACATAAATTCTAGGTAAGAGGTTCGATTAAGTCTCAGGGAAGGTGTTAGGCACCCAGGGACTCCAATTTTGTAAAGGTTAAGTGTTTAGTGTATACTAACTCAAGAAAGAAAAAGTTCTAACTAGGGTTGAACCAGGGTTGGGTTGCCTACTCACAAGGGGTGAGATCAGACCAAGCGTAGTTTTGGCACATTGAGCCTATGCCAAGGCTAGGGGAGTGTGTGTGTGCACCAGGGTGGCTAAGGGTCTAGCCCGGGGAGCTAAGGTTGGTTCACCGAGTTGGTCAAATGCATGGTCTAGAAGGTTTAGGCCCAGAGGCCAAAGGAAAAGGCCCGGAAGCTAAGGGTTAGTCCAGCAGACCAAAGTTAGGCCCGGTAGGCCAATGGTTAGTTCGGTAGACTAAAAAATTAGGCCCGGTAGGCCCAGGGTTAGTCCAGTAGACTAAAAGATTAGGTCCAGTACGCCAAGGATTAGTCCGGTAGACTAGGATTGCTTAACCGAAGTTAAGTGAAGAGTTAACCATGGTTAAGATTGCTAACCGAGGTTTACGAGGTTCAATGTCATATTTTTGATCTTTTTGTATTTTTCAGATATTTTTAGAATTTTTCAAGTTTTTCAAGGTTAAAATGGTCTTAACCATGGTTAAAAGTTAACCGGGTTGAGTTAACCCCAATTAAAGGGTATGGTCTGGTCTAAGGTGGGCCCAGGCAGTAGGCAGGGCCTAGAATGGCCTCCTACCTAATTTGTGCCCTCTACAAGGTAATTGTTGTTAAAATATTAGAAATGACAGTAGATACAGTACCGCATTGAATGGACGGTAGAATAACTACCGTTATTTACTTTGTCTTTCAGAACAGTAGCTTTACAGTCATGACAAAGGTTGAGGGTGATGCCCAAGGGGTCCTAGACGCAAGAGGGTGTTCAGGGGACTTGCTTTAAGTCCTGGGCCCAGAAAATCCAGAATGTCGGTAAACAGTTTATTGACATTCTGGACAGTTTCCAAACAAAATGAAATTAATCATGATTAAGCTAACTAGGGGAGCCTGAAAGAACCAGGGATGATAGAAAGAAGTCATAGGGACCTAACTTAGGCCCTGGAATGGACTAGGGCTCAACCAAAATGGGCCTAGGGCCACTGTAAATGAGAAGCCCAGAAATGGCGATACTATGTTTACCGTTATTCCTGATTTTTTCTAGAAAATCAGAATTTTTTTTCCCTGAGGCTGAGCCAGGCCACTTCCAGGATATCCCTTATGGATTGAGGGTCCTCCATAAGTCTAGGGGGTGATCCATGCACGTAGGGGGCCTTGTGGCCGGAGCTTATTCCCTCAAGAGGGTCCTCATGCCTATGAAGTGACAAGGGAACCCCTATCCTTGGGTATACAGAACAAAAATAGAATGAAAAATGCCCCTGGAGTAGGACCAGGGGTTTACAGATGTATTTTACAGGAAACAAATGGGGTACGGGAAGACCCTACCCAGTGGGTTCGACTCCTACGGTGGTGAAGATGACGGTGCACGGTGGTGAAGGACTGGGAGAGGCCTGGGGTAGGCCCTGAGTGATCTTAGGATCTCCCCTCAAGTGGAGAACTGAGAGAGGAAGGCTGAATTTCGGATTTGGCAGAGCTTCAATAGTGAGATTTTTGGCATGAGATTAAGCTTGGGGAGGGCTTGTATTTATAGGACTGGGGAGACCTAGGGTAGTTTAGGGTATTCAAAAATGGGTGTAGAACACGAGGTAGGTGGAGCTAGGGAATCTAGGGGGTGCCAGACAAGTTTTTATGTAAACTTCAGGAATGACAGTAATTCTAGTACCATCATTCCTATTTTAGGTTAAAAAATTAATGGCGGTAGATGTATTATCACTATTTAAAGGTTTTTGTCCAAACAAGCCCAACCCAGTCGCTATTGGTCAAGGGCACTGTTGTTTTTGCTAAATCCAGTAATGGCGGTAAAGTTATTACCGCCATTATCTAGGTTTTTAAATTTTACACATGGGCCCCCACCAACGATCATCAAAGGCTTGTGGGCCCATGCTTGGGCCCCAAGGTGGTCTGGTTGTGGGGTTTGGGTCTCTGGGCCAAAAAATAGGCCTCAAGCCCATGGGTTAAGTTAGGGGCTTACCTAGGGTTTAACTTAGGTTGGACCTAGGGTTTGCCTAGGATTTGAAAAGGCTTGACTAGGATTTGACTAAGACTTGATTAGGGTTTGCATAGGGTTTGCTTAGGTTTGACTTAGGTTTGACTAAGGCTTGATTAGGGTTTGACTAAGGCTTGAGTAGGGGTTTCTTAGGTTTGATGTAGGTTTGACTAAGGCTTGACTAGGGTTTGCTTAGGTTTGACCTAGGGTTTGACTAAAGATTTACTAGGATTTGCCTAAGGTTTGTTTAGGTTTGACTTACGATTTGCTTAGGTTTGACCTAGGGTTTGCCTAGGATTTAACTAAAGCTTGAGGGGATTAACCATGGTTAAGATAGTCAACCATGCTTTGGAAGGGGTATAAAAATTGGGTGCTTACAGCTGCCTCTCTTTGCCAGAGAGTGTCAAATTGGCAATTGAACTACAAATGCTAGAATCATTCCATTTTTAAACCAAGAATGGATTTTAGAGAATACAATATGATATGCGAATAGTGGACGTAATGCGCCTACCTATACCTACTGTGGATATGAGCGACTTAGGGTGGGGAAAGACATGGTTAAAGCTCCTCCAATTTTTATACCCCTCTTTAATCATAGTTAAACTTTCTAACAATGGTTAACCTGAGTCAACCCTAGGTCAACCCCAGCTAAACCTAATCAAACCCCAGTCAAACCCTAGGTCTAATCCTAGCTCCACCCTAAGTCAACCAGAGGTCTAACCCTAGTTAAACCTTAGGTCAACACTAGTTAAACTCTACGTGAACCTTAGCTAGCCCTAGCCCTAGCCTAGCCCTAGTCCAACCCTGAAACCCTACAAACCTAGGGCATGGGCCCAAGGTCCATACAACACCTATTCGGGGCCCCTAGGGCTAAACCGGTAGACAAATACCCCTGGACCTATATAGGGCCCACAACAAACCTTAGCCAAGCCCTGAAATTCAAAAAATCTCAGAATGTCAGTAACCCAATTACCAATATTACTTTTGTGATAAATTTTGTACCGCATGCATGAGCATTTAAGCTGGGTCAAATCTATTTCTGGAAAAAACCAAAAATTGCTGTAATTATTCTACCACCATTATCTACTTGCTCCTGTAGGGGAATAGCGGTGCTGCAATTACCTTCATTCTCAGTTTGCATAAAATCAGAACTCAACTGCTCTCCCCTGTGCGCAGGCACGCCTCTGGCCGCCCCCTCTCCCTTCTGAGACCTCTGCCTACCCCTGTCCTTATCCCCTTCATGTCCATAGACCCCTCTCCTATAAATCCAAGCCTCCCTCAAGCTTCTTCCCCAATGCCAAAACCTCTCGGTAGAAACTCTAAAAATCCAAAATTTCACAGCAAAGGGCCCCTGCCTCCTCTGCTCTAGACCATCATAAAGACCTTCATCCAACGTTTCGAAAGGGTTCCATCCTAAAGGACCACCCTAGGTCTCTCCCCAGTCGCATACCACCACCCTGGCCACCACCGCCACCGTCGCAGCCAAACCAGTAGGGTAGGGTCCTTCCTACTCCATTATGGGCCCCTGGTCCTACTCCAGGGGACTTTTATTTCAGTACCAGCCAAAAGACAGAAGTCCCCTTGCCTCCCTCGTAGGCATGGGGACCCTCTCAAGGGTAGAGTCTATGGCCATGTGGCATACCAAGCTTAGCAGTGCTTAAAGTTCTTCCCCTAAGCTTCTGACGAACCTCTAATCCATGAGAAATCCCCCAATAGCAAGGCAATGCAATGTCATGAGTGAAAATTCGATTTCTGGAAAAATCCAGAATTGTGGTAAACATAGTACAACCATTTCTGCTTTCCATGTCAGTGGCTCTAGGCCCATTTTGAGTGAGCCCTGGTCCATTCCGGCCTGATTTAGGTCCTTGAAATTTCCCTCTATCATTTCTGGTCCTTCTAGGTTCACTAGACCAGCTTAACCAGGGTTAAAATGAACAAACTTGGAACTGTCCTCAATGTCGGTAAACAGTTTACCGACATTCTAGGTATTCTACTTCTCACTGTAGATGACCTCTGTGGGCCCAATTTAGGCTAAGCCCAAGACCCAGACCAGGCCCAAGACTTGTGACAAGTTCCTTGAATACCCTCATGGGTCCAGGATCCCTTGGGCATTATCTCTAACCTTCGCCATAACTGCAAAGCCACTGTTCTAGAAAACAGTGACAATAGCGGTAGTAATTCTATCGTCAATCCCATTTTGTGAAGTAATGGGATTGACGATAATTATTCTACTGCCAATCATACTATTTTCACATAACAGAGGCCTTGTAAGGCCCAAACCAATAGGAGGCCAATCTAGGCTCTGCTGCACTCTCTAGGCCCACTTATGATCGGACCAGAACCTTAATTGGGGTCAAACTTAACCCAATTAACTTTTAACCATGGTTAAGACCATTTAACCTTGGTAAAAATTCAAAAAAAATCTAAAAATATAAAGACCATAAACCTGACCTTGGACCTTGTAAACCATGCTTAGCAGCTCTGACCATGGTTAACTCCGGTTAAGCAACCTTAGGCCTTCAGGCCCATCTCTCTGGCCTACTGTGCCCAACCTTGGCCTACTGGGCCCAAACTTAGTCTACTGAAACTTAGTCTACTGCACTAATCTCTTGGCCTTTAGGCCCATGCCTTGGCCTCCGAGCCCAATCCTTAGCCTCTAAGCTCATCCTTTAGCCTCCAGGCCTAATCCTAAGCCTTCGGGCTTAACCCTTGGCCTCTGGGCCCACACCTTAAGACCATGCACTTGACCAACCCGGTCAACCACCCCTAGCCCCGGGCTAGACCCTTAGCCAATCCGGTGCACACACACACTCCCTAGCCTTGGCACGGGCTCATATGTCAGAACTACGCTCGGTCTGATCTCACCCCATGTGAGTACGTAGGCAACCCTACACAGGTTCGACCCTAGTTAGAATTTTTCCTTTCTTGGATTAGTAAACTCTAAAAACTTAGGCATTTGAATAAAATTTGACATTAATTTCGCTTATACCTAGGGAGTAGGTAACCATTGTAAAATGTGGGTCCTAGGGTACCTAACACCTTCCCTAGGACTTAATCAAATCTCTTACTTAGATTCTCATGTAGACCATAAGACTTTATCAGAATCCAGGACTTATCTTTCAGAATTAATAAGTGGCGACTCCTAATTTCAATACCAGTGAGTACCAAAATCCGTGCTCATAGCTCTAGCGACTTTGTTGAGGATATTTTTTATTCTAAGGTTTAACCCAGAACCTAGGTTTAAGCAAAATAAATCTCAAAATTATTCAAATGTCAAAGAATTTAGCCTAATACTAATTCTTTCATCTCTTTGTGGTGTATTTTTATACTGTGCATATCATACATATCATAATAGTATAATAACCCATGAAAACCGAGTAGACAGGCTTAATACGCTTACGTCTGCTGGATGAATATCCTCAGTGTCAGAAACTTAACAGTCTTGGAGGTCCGCAGAATTATAAATGTTGGATGATTATCTTCAAAAAATGATTCTGAACGCTTCCGCTTACACCAATCGTCAATTTTCAGATATGTTCTATACCAGAAAATCACATTTACGGTGTTAAGTGACCCTAATCCTTTTAGGAACATCTGCATTACCCCGGTATTCAGCATATAGAATAGGCTAAGGTATAGTCTACAAGCTGCCCACCTGGAGGGATACTCTAAATCCTAACCTGCTTTCACCCTATACATGTTCCGAATCATGATTGATTACCAAGGGCACTCTTACCCAGGTAGACACCCACCTAGGAGGGTGTAACGAGTCATACTTGTGCTTGTAATAAAACACACCTGGCTTTATTTCCCGACATTGTATATGGGGTTCAAATCCCAGGCGGACAGGTCTTCATAAGACCTATCCCCAACCTTGACCTGATAGGCCCCTAGTTCCTAAAAACCCGGGTAAAGCATATCAGACCTCTGTCCGTTAATGGCCAAGGATTCAAGCCTGCTCTTTAGAGGCTTCTACCCAAAGAAGAAACCACCATTCTTGCGGCACCCGTCTACCGGGATTGACTTGCCCTTGCGAGTCTCTGCATTGTTGTATATTAGTTTTCTCTTTGTTTAGCTAACTTTGCGGGCTCCCATTATTTGAAAATTTACTCAACATCTCAGGTGTTATCTTCATTTTCCCGGTGTCTTTTAACTTATCTTTTATTTACTTGTGAAACATTGAGGATAATGTCAAATTTAGGTTGGGGTGATAGTCAAATCTTAGTCAAATATCTTTGTCATATCTTTTTGCATGAATTGTGGTTTTGCATTAGAATGTGAAAATAAAGTGTTTTAATTGAGTCATCTATGCTATTTTTGTTATCTGGTATGAGGAACTCAAAAATTTTGATGTACACATAAGCCATAATGAATGTTGGTTGTTAAAATACATACTTTTAGAAGACATCTCAGATTTCAGCAAAAATTTATAACACCTGTGAGTTTTTGAGCCTTTCTCATTTTTGGGAGCGTTTTATTTATAATTTGGTACTTTTATTTAATTGGCGTTATTCCCTTGCTGATCTAATTATTTTTTTGCCTTGGTTATCCATTGGGAATGTCATTAGATGGTTTGTAGTTTGTTTTGATGAATTGCTTAAGAAATGATAAAGGTCATTGTAAAAAGATTGAGCGTTTCAAGTCAACCCTTATCATTACTTATAGTGGTCATTTTGAGCCTAAAAGAAACTTTTCTTGTAAAAACCACATATTCCTTGCCCACTCCACATTGGAGTTGAACCTATTTATACATTTTTTTACCTTTTAAAACATGAGTTTATGCTAGGGATGATAGTTTTTGTGTTGGAAAAACAAGCGTATTAGAAATTCAAAGGGATTGACAATTCAAGTTATGAAATATTCAGTTGAGGTAATGCTTATCATTCTATTTTTTTTTTTTAAAGTGCCAAATAAAGCAAAAGTACAAATTTGTTCTACATTGGGAAAAAGAAAAGGAAAATAAAGAGGGAAATACTGAATTGAAAGAAAAAGAAGGAAACAGATGAATATATATATATATATATATATATATATATATATATATATATATATATATATGTTTGGAATTATTGTTTCATAATGAAGATGTATTGAGATTCCTAGCATATACCTGGTTTTTGTTGATTATCTTTTTCCCTTCTTTCTTATAAACCTTAACCATTTAGCCCCATTACAACCCTTATTGCTGACCTTTTGATCTTAGGTGGGTTGGTGGTGTGAATGGAGGAGTTCTCAATGGATGACATTCTTTCCTTTAGATCTTAGTATTATTTTTTTTTAACTCTTGCATTCTATTCTCCATATATTTGAGAGAAGACCCTTAAAATCTTTGAGTGCATTATTTTGAGTGATTTAAAATCTTTGTGAGATTTGAAATCAAAGTTTTTATTTAGATGTCTCTCTTATTTGTATGTGTCTTGGGTTTGTTGCCGAGAATAGTTATGAGTTAAGCATACACACACAAATTCTGAGTTTGCTTACCAATGGAGAAACTTGGATAACATGGTGAACTTCTTGCGAAACCTTTATTTGAATATTTTGAATGCTTTAGCCTATATTCATGAAGATTGATTAGTTAAGTGTTTTGCTTAAGAGTTGATTTATTGCTAGGGACTAGCAATATTCAGGTTGGGGGGTGTGATGAGTGTGCAAAAGTACACACCAAACTAGTTATTATGTAACCCTTTCTAGCCTGAATCAAAGATTGAAAGTCTATATTCTGAACTTGTTCTCTCATCTATAAATTATGAAATTTAAGTATTTTTTATATTATTTTATGCAGAGAATTCGAGTAAAGAGCTTTCATAGAAATCAACAGATAAAGAAAAGTCAAAAAGACGATGTTGGAATCCTAACTCAAACCATGCTCGGGATTGAAGAAGATAAAGTCTAAAGGCCCAAGACCCAAGTCCAAGAAGCCAAAGCCCACAAGTTTATGTCAAAGTCCAAGACAAGTATAGAAAGATTCTCTACACATGGGTGAAGAATCTTAGAAAGATATGAATTTATGTGATTTTGGCAAAAAAAGAATACAACTCTCTTAAATGAGAAAGAGGAGATGTGCTCTAGAGATATTTCTATTTTAAAGGAAGGAGAAAATCTAAATCAAATAAAAGCGAAAAGGGAAGATGTATAACTATATATATCTCATGTCGTACCCACCATCACTCTGCACACGTTGGTGCTATTCCCAGTCTCCTCTCTTCTCTTGTTATTGTTTTAGTTTTTCCCTTGTATGGATTGTTAAATCTCTAATCTTGGCAATGGTGAAATTCTCTTAATGAGGTGATGTTAGTTTGATTTAATCCCTTGAATGTTTTTAATGTTTATGATTTCTATTTCTCTTGTTCTTCTAGTTTGAATCTCTCTTTCAATTGAATCTCTTGGGTATAAATCATTCATGAGTTCAATCATTCTTTTCTCGTAGTTAGGTAATAATTCTTAATTTCTTAAACGAAGAACTCTAATCTCAACGGATATTATTATTTGTTGCGATATTGCTTCTGGGTATATCGTCGACCTTAGATCTTTTCAGTGAAGTTATTGTTTGGGTTAAAACTTGGTTTAAATAGTTGAGTAGAAATTGATCTTAGTTTTTTTTTATTATAAATTGAATTTATAGATCTTCTATAAGTGGTGAAATCTCAACACTTATTTCACACCTCCTATGGGGAATGGTGTGCACCACCCACACCAGATCACAACCCAGAGGAGGGTCATGATGACCACACATGTGTGAAGACACATGTGAGCCTTTACCGCATTAAATCAAGACCAAAGAGAAGTCTTTTATAGACCCCGTCATGCCAGCAAGGACCACCCTTGCTGCCCCAAAGTAACATTAAATCATATGGGGTCTTTAACAGACCCCAACATGGTAGCAAGGAGAACCCTTGTTGCCCCAAATATAGATTAAATGAAAGGAGTCTCTAATAGACCCCACCATGGTAGCAAGGAGCTCCCTTGCTGCCCCAAAGTAAAATTAAAACAAATGGTCATTAGTAGATCCAACCATGGCAGCAAAGAGCACCCTGATTGCCCCAAATTCAAAATAAAACAAAGGGGTATCTAATAGACTCCACCATGGCAGCAAGGAACATCTTTTGTCGCGACCCAAAACCCACCCTAGGAGTTAGAGTGAACTTTGGACGACTAATCATGGCTTACATGACTTGCTTGACAAACCAACCTGCAAAAACCCACAGAGCATATACAATAGAGGATGACAGCGGAAACATAACTATAAAACACAGCGGAAGTCTAACAACCTCTAAGTATATACACATGGTCCAAGTTTAATACAAAGAAATCAAAACAAAGAAAGTGCGGACATGCCCGCCAAAATACATGGATATAATCACTCATGGTCACCCACAACTAATCCACTCAGAATCTAACACCACCTACTGATAACCCTCTACGGGAGGTTCCTCCAAAGGCTCCTCGACGTACTCCTCCTCCACCCATGGACCAGGAGCACAAACATCAAATGGAGCAGCAGCTCCCTCAGAACCTGCCGACATAAGAAGTACGGTTGAGCATGGAATACTCAGCGGGTACCAAGCACTAACCAACAGTCATAGCATACGGATAGCATACATAAAGCAGGAAACAATTCACGTATATAACGCAGAAATGATTCATATCATAACAATAAAGTAAAGCAGTAGATAATCATGCTTGCATTCATAAAATCCGACAAAACCCTTGAAAAACACAGTGCGCTTGACTTGACTTAAGGTACCATTTTCGTGCTTGAAAACTCATCTTGTCTATCTTGCTTGATTCTTGTATGTCGTGTCATGTCATGCATGTTATGCGTGCTTGCTTGTGATCATGTAACTTGTGAGATACACTTGTAAGATGTACTTGTGAGATGCACTTGTGAGATGCGCTTGTGAGATGCCTTGAGAGGGAAGGGAGACCCTTCTTTATGCAATGCACTTGAGAGGGAAGGGAGACCCTTCTTCATGATATGTATGTACTTGCGAGGGAAGGGAGGCCCTTCTTTATGCTATGCACTTGTGAGTGAGGGGAGACCCCTCGTAGAATGTTTGTTCTTGTTTTCTTGTGAAAAGCGAGGTAAAGCATATCATAGGATATGTCCCACCTTTAATAATTTTCTTTAAAACCTCGGTAAATCATGTCATGCATGCCGTGCTCGTGGGATCGTGTGCATACTTGCATTTGAATTTAAACATGACAATTGGGTAATTTACAATACATATAACATCAATAATTTGAGCAAGTCAATATTCATGTAATTTATGGAAACGAGAAATCACACTATCGTGAGCCCTAGCAAATTCTATAAGCATTTAAGCATGCAATTTCTTAATTTACAACCCATTTGTATTCACCTTGGCATTCATCAAACATGGTGTGTTCATTATTCGTTAAACCTACATCATGCTTTTCTAGGTGGGTTCACAATCACAACATACTTGTATGTTTATTATTAGTACAATGCCCTTCCCCTTTTTGTTCATTACATCATACACATGGCATCCAATCGCCCATTCCGTCTCCATTCGCCATTCACACTCATCCATCTCATAGCACATGTGTAAATGAAAGAAAACAAGGAGAAATAAAGGAAAAGAATGAACTATAACTAGGAGGGTAGCAAGAAGTACCGACCTTGAAGAAATGAGGAAGAAACCCCTTCCAAAAACGACCGTGAGGTGCTGCCCTAGCTTGGGGAACGCTCTCCACGGGTGCTTGAGCCGTGATCTTGGAGAAAAGCCGGACTTGAAGTGATCTAGGGTCTCAAAACCCCTTTGATTTCTCTTCCAAAGACAAGCCCTAGGTTGGAATCGCCTTCTCCCCTTTCTCCTATTCTCTCAAACTCTCTAAGTGTCGAATGATGCCCTAAAGGCTCGGGCAAGACTCTTAAGGTAAGAGTAAACCGACCAAAAGACCATAATACCCTTACTGAAATTTCTGCAAAAAATGCGAGGACCGAGCGATCAGTGTTTATGACTGATCGATCGGTTGCCTACCGAGCGATCGGTGTGTTGACCGAGCTCTCGACCAAAAATCAACTCTCTGGAAATTTCCCCATACAAAAATCTTGACCAGTCGATAGCTACCGATCGATCGGTTTTGGACCGATCGATCGCTCTATGGACCGAGCGATCGGTTGCCTGCAGGTCCAGACTGTTTTGGCCATATCTTTTGACTCGCTCGTCGGATTTTGATGATTCAACTTGCGTTGGGTTCGTACTTCGAAAAGGAACATTTCTGACGTTTCAAAATTTTCAATTTCTTCCTTATTTATTAATTGTACTACTTTAAAGGCAAAATGGCTATGAAAGTGTCATGCATTAAATGTGAAAAGGTCCGGGGCTTTACATCCTTGCTGCCCCAAAGTAAAATTAAATAAAAGAGTCTCTAATAGACCTCATAATAGCATCAAGGAGCTCTCTTGTTGCCCAAAATTAAAATCAAATTAACAGGGTCCTTAACAGACCCCACAATGGCAGCAAGGAACCCCCTTGCTGCCTCAAATTCAAATGAAATTAAAGAGTCTATAATAGACCACACCATAGCAGCAAGGAGCCCCCTTGTTGCCCTAAATTAAAATTAAGTTAAAGAGGTCTTTAATAGACCCCACCATGGAAGCAATGAGCCTCCTTGCTGCCCCAATTAAAATTAAGTTAAAAGGATCTATAATAGACTCCACCATGACATCAAGGAGCCCCCTTATTGTCCCAAATTAAAATCAAAATAAAGGAGTCTTTAATAGACCCCACCATGGCAGTAAGGAGCCTCCTTACTGCCTCAAATTAAAATCAAAATAAAGGGGTCTCTAATAGACCCCACCATGACAACAAGGAGCACCCTTGCTGCCCCAAAGTAAAATTAAAATAAATGGGTCTTTAATATACCGCACCATGGTAGCAAGGAGCATCCTTACTACCTCAAATTCAAAAAAAATAAAAAGGAGTCTCTAATAAACCACACCATGGCAACAAGGATCACCCTTGCTGCCCTAAAGTAAAATTAAATGAAAGAGGTCTCTAATAGACTCCACCATAGCAGTAAGGAGCCTCCTTGTTCCCCCAAATTAAGTTAAAGGGGTTTTTAATAGATCCGACAATAACAGCAAAGAGACCTCTTACTGCCCCAAATTATAATAAAAGTAAAGGGGTCTCTAATTGACACCACCAAGGCAGCAAGGAGCTCTCTTGCTACCCCAAAGTAAAATTAGATGAAATGGGTCTCTAATAGACCCCACCATGACAACAAGGAGCTCCCTTGCTGTCTCAAATTAAAATCAAATTAAAAGGGTCCTTAACAGACCCCACTATGCCAGCAAGGAGCCCCCTTGTTGTCCCAAATTCAAATAAAATTAAAGGGATCTTTAATAGACTCCACCATGGCAGCAATGAGCACCCTTGCTAGCCCAAATTAAAATTAGGTTAAATGGGTCTTTGATAGTCCCCACCATGGCAGCAAGGGCCCCCCTTGCTAGCCCAAATCAAAATTAAGTTAAATGGGTCTTTGATAGACCCCACCATGGCAGCAAGGGCCCCCCTTGCTGCCCTAAATTAAAATCAAAGTAAATGAGTCTTTAATAGACCCCACCTTAGCAGCAAGGAGTTCCCTTGCTGCCCCAAATTAAAAGAAAATTAAAGGGGTCCTTAACATACCCCACCATGGCAACAAGGAGCCTCATTGTTGTCCCAATTCAAATAAAATTAAAGGGGTCTTTAATAGACCCTACCATGATAACAAGGAGCCCATTGCTGCCCCAAATTAAAATTAAGTTAAAGGGGTCTCTAATAGACCCCACCATGGCAACAAGAAACACCCTTGCTGCCTTAAATCAAAGATTGGCTTGAAACCATCTTCACTGCCATCTGGCAATCTAGTAGTGTGTATAATATCTACTATATACCTTCTCCTTACCCACAATTTGTAAGAAGAGGGTGGGGAATAACTCCCCACTCTCCCACTAAGAGGACATATATTCACAAAGAAGAAGATAATAAGAGGAGGTTGTTATCAAACCATTCTCTCCCATAACTCCCACGATATAAAAATGGGAGTTAGTCTCTGAATGAAGGATCCGAAAAAATCCAAGAGAGAACCAGAGATTAGAAATCTCCTGAAGAAAGAAAACACCAACACTCAACTAGAGATTAAAAGATAGAAGCAATGAGGTAGGCTAAAATGCCTATTCTTCTCTCTCCCTCTTTCTCTTTAACTTTAAAGACCCCTTTGGAGGCAAAACTGTAAAAGCCTAAATGGGGCATTAGGCCCTTTGATTGAATGGAAAACTACGCTTCTCTCTCTTTCTCCCTTCTTCTTAATCAGAGGTTTCACTCTTACAAGAGGGTGTAATTAACGGTTTGGGTATACCTAGACCGGAAATGGAGTTCCCCACACATAAAATGATAAACTCCATTAATAGAGGTCATTTGAACAATGAAGTTCAAGTGTCCCATACCCAAGTGAGATGCTCAAAATTTGTGATTATAAATTTTTGGCACGCCCGATGGGACACATTTCTCCTCTCATCTCTGAAAAAGAGAGTTTTAAAGAGAGATAGTATTGCGCTAACCCTTTTCTAAATGTGCAGGACCATCGAAAGCGTATACTAGCACCGATGATATCGCTTGATCATCAATAGGCATTCACTTGTGGCCCAGGCACAACAAATACAGCACATGACTTGGGCTGAGGTCGTGGTCAGACTTGTAATTTTGGCCATGACAAAATACTGTGGCCACCGAAATGGATTTCCCATTCAAGGGGCAGCAAAGATTTTTCTCCCCGAAAGGGAAGCAAATCAAAAGAAGAGGAGGCAGCAAGGGCCCCTTCATCAGAGCACCCCTAAGAGGGGAGCTCACAAGTCTAACCCTCGGGTTGGACCCTTCCCACAGTAACGAAGCCAGCAGGCTGGTTGCCTCCTTCAAGGCAGCACTCCCAAGTGGAGTTCCTATAGGTCTGACCCTCGGGTTGGACCCTTCCCGCAGCAACCAAGCCATTAGGTTGGTTGCCGCCTTCAAGGTAGCACTCCCAAGTGGAGTGCCTATAAGTCCAGCCCTCGGGCTGGACCTTTCCCGCAACAACCAAGTCATCTGGTTGATTGCCTCTTCAAGACAATACTCTTACAAGGAGTGCCAATGGGTTCAACCCTTGGGTTGAACCTCATTTTAGCAACCAGGCCGTCTGGCCCATTGCCCTCTTTATGACAGCACTCCCAAGTGGAGTGCCTATGGGTTCAGCCCTTGGGCTGGGCCTTCTTCACAGTAACTAGGCCATCAGGCCCGTTGCTACCTTCAAAGCAGCACTCCCAAGAGGAATGCCTATAGGTTCAACCCCCAAGTTGAACCCTATTTATAGCAATCAAACCAACATGCCAGTTGCTCCTTTCATCACAGCTCACCTGAAAGGAGAGCTAAGAGGTTCTGCCTTCGGGTCGAGTCATTTCAAAAACAGTTAGGCCTTCAAGCCAACTATTATCATCACAACTTACCCGAGAGGGAGTTAAATTAATCAACTCTCGGGTCAGGCCAGTGTATCGGAATGATCACTAAGTTATTAAAGAATCGACTATGGATGATATAACGGCCAGTGTTATTGAGTCAAAAAGAAGGGAATACTTGTCACACCCCGAAAATCAATACAATACAATACAATTCATATCTCATTAATGTACGGATTTCTAGGCGTAGACTTGGAACAAATCCCAAGACTAATGGAAATAATTCAAATTAATCCATTAAACAAAAGTTTATGCCGAGTCACTAAAATAAATCAATGACAATAACCAAATAAAAGGGATATTTTTCAGTCTCAATTTAATACTCACCTAAACAAGTTCCTTAAACAACTCAATAAAAATCTAACTAAAACTAAGAGCTCCACGGACTAACTAAGCTCCTGCTAACTTCTAATTTCCTCAGGTCTCTCTTGAAAAGATAGAGTATAACAAGGGTGAGCACGATGACCCAGCAAAAGAACACATCCAACAAGTAATAATTATATCATGACAGATGCAATAAATGAAGTAACAAAATATTACAACATATGCAATTTTTTTATACACAAGTTTCACAATTTACCGTTAATTTAATTATTAGTCACGGTCTCATGTCCATAGGATTCAAACTCATATCGTCCTACTGACATTCTTTTACTGGCAACACTAAGCTTATCCAGTCGGGTTCCTACAAAGTCGGCCCTTTATTTATTTTATCTAACGAGTGTATCACTCCATAATTAGTCAAAGGGTCATTTGGTTTATCATTGATCTTCAAATACTATTCTTGGGAACACACTAAGTTTACCCAATTTCACTTTTGGCCGAGCTCCCACAAAGTTTACCCCGAGGATTCTCTTCTGGGCATCGTACTAAAGTCCTCCCACAAGCGAACCCCACTCGAGGTTTTTGGTCTTTTATTAAAATCTGGATTTATTAAATGACATACAAGACAATATTCATATATTAAACATGACATGTTCATCAACAATTAATAAACAAAATAATAATTGACAAGAGCATGCATGTTTCATTTCATAATTGACAATAATTAAGAATATTAAATATAAATAATATATTCAATTAAAGAATCTTAGAAAAATTAATGTGAAAAATATCTCTTTCCAGTTTTTGATTTTCGACTAAGGTTTTGACCCACAAAACTATTGATTTTGGCTTCACAAAAGTTGTAGATCTTTTCGAGCTCTTCGAAATGATGTACTGTCGGACCAAAATCGGACTTAAGTTCAAAAAGTAATGACCCGTATATCGAAACTGGGTAAATTTCCTTTAAATTAATTTAATTCTGAAAATTTACCAATTATAATCTCCTAGATTTCTCATACTTTATTCCCTAAAATTCTGTTTTTCTCAATGGTTTTCATCCCTAAATTCAATACATTGTTTTTCTATCATTTAATTCGTTTATGAGTAATTATAGATGTAAAATAAGAGTTGGAATAACAAGATTTAAACATCAAAATATACTAAGTTTAATTCTGGGATTTTAAGAATTACCTAAAACATTACTCAGAATTTTAAACTCTAATTTATAAGCTTCTAGCATGGATCATCATTCCTATAAATCCAAAACATAATCGAAACTTAGAACTAAGGTGGAGTGTTCACTTGCCTCAATAATTTAATCTACCACGAGGAAGAACAAGCTTTGGAATTGCGATCTCCTTCCTTGAAAACTCTTCCAAACATGAAAACCCTACTTTTTTTTTTCTCACATTCTATTCTCTAGCGATTGTGTTCTGTGTATTCTAAAATTAGGTTTACCACTTTCTATTTATATTAACCCTATTATTTATTTACTAGAATGTCATTTGTAACTCTTGTTTGTCTACACTTCTAATTAAATCTCATTCAAGGTTATTCTTATTCCCTCATTTATTTTCACACTAGCTAATTAATTTCTAGGTCACTACAATCTCCCTCCTTAAAAGAAATTTTGTCCTCAATTTAACATACCTCATCAGGAAAAAGATGTGAATATTTTTCTTTCATCTCTGACTCCAGCTCCCAAGAGGCTTCACCTATGTCATGATTGTTTCGGAGAACCTTCACCAATGTGATAGACTTAGCTCTAAGCTGCTTCACCACACTATCCAGAATGTGAACCGGTCTCTCCTCATAGATGCATCCTGCCAGAGCTCCAAGGTACTGAAGTCAATAGTGTGACTCATCTCTCACTTACTTCTTCAACATAAATACATGAAACACATTATGTATCCCAGACAGACTAGGTGGCAAGGCCAGTCTATATGCCATAACTCCGATCCGATCTAACACTTCAAATGGTCCAATGAACCTAGGAGACAACTTCCCCTTCTTCTTTCCGAATCTCACAATACCCTTCATTGAAGAAACCTTAAGCAAAACATGATCGCCAACTGCGAACTCTAAGCTTCTTCTAAGCCAGTCTATATAACTCTTTTGTCAATTCTGAGCAGTTCTCAACCGCTCCCTGATCAATGCTACCTTCTCAGTAGTCTCACAAACCAACTCTGGTCCGAGAAAATTGCTATCGCCTACCTCTGCCCAACAAATAGGTGATTTACAAGGTCTACCATATAGTGCCTCATACGGGCACCATCTCGATACTGGCATAATAACTGTTATTATATGCAAACTCCATCAAAGGTAGGTGATCCAACCAATTACCTTTGAAATCCAAAATACATGCCCGAAGCATGTCTTCCAACACTTGATTAATCCGCTTAGTTTGACCATCTGTCTAAGGGTGAAAAACAGTACTAAAATCCAAAGATGTCCCAGAGACTTCTGGAAACTCTTCCTAAACTGGGATATGAATCTGGAATCTCAGTCTGAAACTATCAATGTCGAAACCCCGTGAATTTTAACAATCTCCTTCACATACATCTTATTCAGCTCATCCATCGAATAGATAGTATGAACAGGGAGGAAATAACCAGACTTGGTCAAACGATCTACAATGGCCCACACTGCATCATGCCCCTGCCTCGACTTCGGCAATCCAACCACAAAATCCATGGTGATCCACTCCCATTTCTACTCTGCAATGGGCAAGGATTGCAGTGGCCCAACTGGCCTCTGGTGCTCAGCCTTCACTTGCTGAC
This sequence comes from Tetracentron sinense, assembly GCA_015143295.1. Classification (NCBI taxonomy): domain Eukaryota; kingdom Viridiplantae; phylum Streptophyta; class Magnoliopsida; order Trochodendrales; family Trochodendraceae; genus Tetracentron; species Tetracentron sinense. The sequence continues at coordinate 31,350,613 of CM026551.1, forward strand.
AAGTGAAGCATCTAGCAACAAACTCCGCAACATCCCGTGTCATGTCCTCCCACCAAAACATCTTGTACAAATCCCTGTACATCTTTGTACCTCGCAGATGTACAGTATACATAGAATGATGAGTTTCCTGTAAAATATCATTCTTTAAATCAGTCACATCTGGGACATAAAGTCTTTCCCGAAATCTCAAACCACCATTTGACCCTACAGTCCAATCAAGTGATTCCTCAACTACAACTCTTGTCATTCTCGCTTGTAGATTTTCATTATACAACTGAGATTGGATGATCCTACTGATCAAAGTTGGTTGAACAGACAAATTGCACAAAAATACTCTAGCATCCCGTCAGACTGGAATAACATCATACTTTGAAACGGTCTAAAGCATAAGCCACTCCTGCACCATCATGAGAGCAACTACTCCTCTTGGCTGGCGACTCAAGGCATCTGCCACCACATTGGCCTTTCCAAGATGATACTAGAGAGTGAAGTCAAAATCCTTCAAATGTTCCATCCATCGACGTTGCCTCATATTTAACTCATTCTGAGAGAATAAATACTTCAAGCACTTATAATCAGAGAAGAGTTCAAACTTCTCTCCATAAAGATAATGTCTCCAAATCTTCAAGGTGAAGAAAACAGCAGCTAACTCCAGGTCATGAGTGGGGTAATTCTTCTCATGAACCTTTAGCTATCGAGAAGCATATGCAACTACCTTGCCATTCTGCATTAACACACATCCCAAACCCTGATAGGAAGAATCACTGAAAATAACCAATCCTCCATTACTTTCCGGAATGGTCAAAACAGGAGCTAAAGTGAACCTGTCCTTCAGTTCCAAGAAAGCTCACTCACATTTGTCATCCCAAACAAACTTCACATCTTTCTTCGTCAGATGAGTCAAGGGTGAAAAAATCTTCAAGAAACCCTCGATAAAACATCGATAATACCCAGCCAAACCTAAGAAACTATAGATCTCTGAAACTGAAGTGGATTGTTCCTAATTCATCATTGCCTCTACTTTAGCTGGATCAACTAACACCCCATCTTTAGAAACTACAAGACCCAAAAATTTCACTTCCTCCTGCCAAAACACACACTTTGAGAACTTTACGAACAACTAGTGATCTCGCAAAGTTTGAAGTGTAATGCAAAGATGCTCTCGATGCTCTTCCCTGGACTTATAATAAATCAAGATGTCGTCGACAAATACAACGATAAATTGATCTAAGAAGGGCTTGAACACTCGATTCATTAAGTCCATGAATGCGACTGGAGCATTAGTCAACCCAAATGGCATGACTAAGAATTCATAGTGCCCATACAGTGTTCGAAAGGCAGTCTTGGGAATGTCTTCCTCCTTGACCCTTAACTGGTGGTATCCCGACCTCAAGTAAATCTTGGAAAAGCATTATACCCACTAAGTTGATCAAACAAGTCATCGATTCTAGGTAATTGGTACTTATTCTTAATAGTAACCTTGTTCAAGTGCCTGAAATCGATACACAACCTCATAGACCTATCTTTCTTTTTGAAAAACAAAACTGGTGCACCCCATGGCAAGGTACTGGGCCTAACAAATCCCTGATTCAACAGCTCTTGAATCTGACTCTTCAACTCCTTCAGTTCTATTGGTGACATCCTATACGGTGTCTTCGATATTGGTGAAATACCCGGTACAACATCAATACTAAAGTTTACTACCCTCCTCGGAGGCAACCTCAGTATCTCCTGGAACACATCCTTGAATTCTGAGACCACAAGAATATTGTCCAGACTAACATTCCAATCTCCACTCTCAACGTGAGAGAGGAATCCCTTACTCAAAACTTCCCCAGTGTCATTACTTCAAAACTGAAATGGTGCTTCTCCGGGAACTGAGAATATCACTTGCTTTTCAAAGCAGGCTACCTTAGCATGGAAAGCCACTAACCAATCCATACCCAAGATAACATCATACTCCTTCATCCTGAGCACTACTAAATTAGCTGGTAAAACCCTTTCGTCAATCTTGATTGGGCAATCTCTACAAATACGACCCAAAATGATAGACTCTCCTATAGGTGTCACTACTGATAATCATATCTCTAAGTTCTTTGGTGCTGAACCCAATGCATTCAAGAAATATACTGAGATAAAATAAGGAGTAGATCCCGAATTGAACAATGCCTTAGCAAAACTATGATAAACAGGGAGTGTACCTTCCACTAAGGCATCAAATGCATCTGCTATCTTCTGCACCACTGCAAAGACTCTGGCTTAGCCCCTAAGCTAATTAGAAGCTTGAACTGGTGGTTGATCAGTCCCCGTAGGCTTAGGACAGTTCCTGGAAAGATGTCCTTTTTTTCTCTGCGGCTGTAATAAGTCCCATAGAATGCTTTAGCTCCACAGCTTGGACTGGTGCTACTGGTACTACTACAGTAGAAAGAATTGGAGCAACTGTCTTCTGCCATTTCCACTGCTACTGCTATTGTTATTGCTACGCCCTAGGTTTGTTCCTCTGACCTGATGAGTTGTAGGCACTGTCTTGTCCTTCCTTTTCTGATTTGATATTTGATCTCTGTCCCTCTGGTATGCCAGATTATCCTACTCAATTACCAGTGCCCTCTCAACTACCTCTTCATTAGTCTTCAATCGAAGTCCAACTATCATCTTCCGAATGGATGGAATGAGACCTTGCTCAAACTTTCGTGCCCTGCGCACCTCCTCAATGACCATAAAATGGCGAAACGAGACAACTCTGTAAAGTTTGCCTCGTACTGACTGACATGGATCCCTGTGCCAAGTGAATAAATTCCAAGACCTTCTGCTCCTTGAGAGTCTCTGGAAAATATTTGGAATAGAATTTCAACTTAAATTCCTCCCAACCTAATTCAAACACATCTTTAGTCCGAGCTACTAAATCCCACCAATGATGTGCCCCTCCCTTCAATAGAAAGACTGCTAACTTCTTCATCTGAGTTCCATTGCACTCCATGACATCAAAGATTTTCTCTAGCTCCAACACTCATTTGTCTGCCTCTATTGGATCATTGCCCCACTGAAAGCAAGGGGACTCAACCTCTTGAATTCCTTGATTAAGCTAGCCATTGGGGTGGTATCTGAAATTTGATTGGATGTTTTAGATCTAGACCTAGCCTGGCGAGCAGTTTCTTCCAAAAGTCTCCCAACACTCAGTAGACTTCATTTAATTCCAGATGAAGTTTTGCAACTCTACCAGCCGCTCCACCTCAGCCTCTTCCTCTCCTCGACATATCCTTTTTTTTTGTCAATTAAACAAGGGAACCGTCAAATTGGAAGTAAGGACGACTACAAAAAAATAATAGAAATCTAATAATTGATCTTCTATCCCCAGTGACCCTAAGTATTAACCTAGTGTCACCCTTTCACACCAGGGTTTCTAAACCTAGTGCTCTGATACCAATCTGTCATGCCCCAAAAATCAATATAATTCATATCTCATTAATGCACAGATTTCTAGGTGTGGACTTGGAACAAATCCCAAGACTAAATAAATTAATTCAAATTAATCCATTAAACAAAAGTGTAAATCGAGCCACTAAAATAAATCAACGACAATAACCAAATAAAATGGACCTGGAACAAATCCCAAGACCAAATAAAATTAATTCAAATTAATCCATTAAACATAAGTGTAAATCCCACTAAAATCAATCAATGACAATAACCAAATAAAATGGACATTATTCAGTCTCAATTTAATACTCACCTAAACAAGTTCTTTAAACAACTCAATAAAAATCTAACTAAAACAAAGAGCTCCACGGATTAACTAAGCTCTTGCTGACTTCTAATTTCCTCAGGTCACTCCTGAAAAGATAAAGTATAACAAGGGTGAGCATGACAGCCCAGCAAAAGAACACATCCAATAAGCAATAATTATAACATGACAGATGCAATAAATTAAGTAACAAAATATTACAACATATGCAATTTATTTATACACAAGTTTCACAATTTACCATTAATTCAATTATTAGTCACGTCTCATGTCCATAGGAGTCAAACTGATATTGTCGTATTGACATTCTTTTACTGGCAACACTAAGCTCATCCAGTCAGGTTCCCACAAAATTCGCCCTTCATTTATTTGATCGAACCAGTGTCTCACTCTATTAGTCAAAGGGTCATTTGGTTTATCATTGATCTTCCAATACTATTCTTGGGATCACACTAAGTTTACCTAATTTTCACTTTTGGGCTCCCACAAAGTTCACCTGAGGATTCTCTTCTAGGCATCGTACTAAAGTCCTCCCACAAGCGAACCCCACTCAAAGTTTTTGGTCTTTTATTAAAATTTGGATTTATTAAATGACATATAAGACAATATTCATAGATTAAACATGACATGTGCATCAACAATTAATAAACAAAATAATAATTTACAAGAGCATGCATGATTTCATCTCATAATTCACAATAATTAAGAATATTAAATATAAATAATATATTCAATTAAAGTATCTTAGAAAAATTAATGTGAAAAATATCTCTTTTCCCGTTTTTGATTTTCGACTAAGGTTTTGACCTACAAAACTATTGATTTTGGCTTCACGAAGGTTGTTGATTCTTTCGAACTCTTCGAAATGATGTACTGTCGGACCAAAATCGGACTTAAATTCATAAAGTTATAACCCGTGTACCGAAACTGGGTAAATTTCCTTTAAATTAATTTAATTCCAAAAATTCTCCAATTATAATCTCCTAGATTTCTCATATTTTCTTCCCTAAAATTCCGTTTTTCTCAATGGTTTTCATCCCCAAATTTAATACATTGTTTTTCTGTCATTTAATTCGTTTATGAGTAATTATAGATGTAAAGCAAGAGTTGGAACGGCAAGATTTAAACATCAAAATAAAGTAAGTTTAATTCCAAGATTTTAAGAATTACCTAAAACATTACTCAGAATTTTAAACTCTAATTTATAAGTTTCTAGCATGGATCATCATTCCTATAAATCCAAAACATAATCAAAACCTAGAACTAAGGTGGAGTTTTCACTTGCCTCAACAATTTAATCTACCACGAGGAAGAACAAGCTTTGGAATCGCGATCTCGTTCCTTAAAAACTCTTCCAAACGTGAAAACCCTACTTTTCTTCTCTCCCACGTTCTATTCTCTAGACATTGTGTTCTGTGTATTCTAAAATCAAGTTTACCACTTTCTGTTTATATTAACCCTATTATTTATTTATCAGAATGCCATTAGTGACTCTTGTTTGTCTACACTTCTAATTAAATCTCATTCAAGGTTATTCTTAGTCCCTCATTTATTTTCACACTAGCTAATTAATTTCTAGGTCACTACAATATCTTCGATCAAAACAACATGATTTGACTCAAGCTAGGGGCAATTACAAGTATAGCCTAAACTCAACACAACAACAAGACATGGACTTTCTCAGAGCATTAGGGCCTAATGCATTCCACGGAACAAATCAAGCTACCTTTGCAGAGTTTATGTCTGCACATAGAGGACAAATCTGCAACGCAAGGGGCACAAGCCCGTTTTTCTTTATATTTCAGAAAAGTACGTATCAAATGGTATCAGAGTCAGACACCACGTCACGAATTCAAGTCACAGAAAGGGCTACCTGGAAAGGCTATGTAAAAAAGGCCGGAGAAGTGCCTCGCCCCAAAGTGAAAGTCGTCGAGGAAAAACTACCTAGAGAGGGCTATGGAAAAAATCCTAAGAATTGCTCCACCCTAGAGTGAAGCCAACGAGGACGTCGGCTGCAAAAGCATGGTAGTATGTTACGTGCCTTTAATAAGTAAATTGATCTTTTGCACCTCATTAGGTCAGTCTTTTGAGGAGTATTGGTTAAGGCACTTATCATAAGGGGCACTAATTGTCTACTTGGTAGACAAATTTGTGCTCGAATCTACACAATACACAAAAATATGATAAATTTATCTTGATTTAAATATAGATTTAGAAAAAATTGATAGGACATGTAACTAAAAGCAATACTCACTTTTCTCATTTTTATTTATTGACATTATGAGCTCCAAACCAAGTGCAAATTCTGTTGTGGGAAAATTACAACAATATAAATAACCAGAAGAAAAAGAATAAACCAAAAATACACACACAAAGGAACACAAGAGATATACGTGGTTCGGCAACAACTTGCCTACATTCACGGGTCCAGATCCGATACTTCTTTATTTACTGAAACCTTAAGGAACCAGTACAAAAGCACTCAACTCATCTTCTCTATGAAAACTCAAAGAAGAATCTCTATCTATCTTCCCTTAAACATTTGCCAAGCCCTAGTATGCTTTAACCATTTCTATTATCTCCCACTCCCAATTCAAAAGCAATCCCTTGATCCTAAGATTACAACCCTAAACCTATAACTACATATTTATAGGCCTAAACATGAAGTCCTAGACAAATAGAAAATCCCCCAATCAGAATAGGGGTTTCCCGAAGCATAAAACACTTAAAATAGTAATTTCCCGAAGAAATCCGCACACCCGAGCCGTCAAACGGCACCCCGGACGATCGATCCCCACTAGGGGCGATCTATCGCCCACTGGCAATCGATCTCCCTTGGTGGGCGATCGATCGCCCCCTTTGATCTTGTCGAATCCGAGGCAAACTCCAACATTCTCCACCTTGATGAAAATTCTGTGATACCACCGCAACCAAGAGAACCGATTTGCTAATCACCAAACAAACCTTCAAGATAGAACACCGCATCACCCACATCTGGAAAGCACCTCCACCTCGAACCAAAATCTCTCTCAAAATTTTGAAACCCCGTTTACAATTACCGCAAATCCATTTGCAAATACCACAAACTCCCGCTTTGACCTTGCAAGTCTTTGCACTATCTGCGATTGAGACCAACCAGCTACACACATCTTCGAATCCACCCCAGAAAGCACTCCACCGGATTCGATAAAACATGGTCAAAACTCATGTGTAGCTTAAAAACCCATTCTTCAATCTAGAAGAATCCCGGACGAGGACATAGAGCCGTCCTCTCCATCAAAGGCATAACATCACCATCTCCATCCTTACGAAAACCTACCGGAATACTCATCTTTGCACTGACTATGAAAGAGACTTTAGGTGAACTTTCTACCCTCTACACAACATCAGGTTTTCGGTTTCCTACAGACCTTGTAGTCGCTCCACCTAGCACCGTATTCCCCTCTAGGAGATATAATCCACCACACTTCTTCACATTCATCAAAACTAAGCAACTCTGCTTTCCCCGCTTTATTTTGATAACTCCACCTGCAACTGAGTAGCAACAACCATCCGAGTCTAATTGCCCGAGTGATATTAAATTCCTTCGCAACTTAGGGACACAAGCTACCCCTCCCAAAGTCTGAATAACTCCATCAAATATTTTTATCTTTACATTACCAAATCCCGTGATTTCACATTCAGATCCATCACCCAGGAACACTTTTCCTGTCCCCTTTTGGAATGTATCAAAAAATTTCATATTTGAGCAAATATGACATGAAGCCTCCGAATCAAAAAATCCACTCACCAGAAGAATTGTCCATACCTTTGGAGATTGTGAAAGCATCTCCAATGTATTCCTCCTTGTCCGTTGCTATAGCCACCGAAGAATTTCCTTCAGAAGATCCCTCTTCCCATCAGCATGCCTCGGACACTCCCTTTTGAAGTGCCCTAATTCTTTGCAATAGTAGCATTGGACCCTACCTTTTCCCTTAGATTTGGATCTACTCCTGCCTTTTCCAGATCCTCTCTCCAAGTCCCTTCCTCCTCCCTGAGCAACCATAGCATGATTATTTCCATCATGCGATGGCTTCCGCCTAATCTCGTAAGAGAGTGCGCCGCCGTGACCTCCTCCATTAGCAATGTCTCCTTGTCATACATGAGGGTTGTCACCAAGTGATCATGAGTCAGGAAGTGATGTAAAAAGCCTCACGGCCTGGTCTTCTTCATCCACCTTGATATCAACTTTTAGCAGTTGATTCAAGATCGGGTTGAACACGTTAATGTACTTCATGAGATCTGCACCATTCGCCATCTTTATGGTATTGAACTCATTTTTCAAGTATAACCTGTTGGTAAGGCTCTTTCCGATATATAGCGTTTCCAATTTCTTCCAAAGATCCGGTGTCGATTCCTCATCCATAACGCTATGCATCATGTTATCTGCAAGACAAATGCATATTGTGCTGACTGCCCTCGCCTCAATATCCTCCTAATTTGCATCGGGCATCTTTTTCGGTTTACCAGAATCCCCCTTCAACGCCCTTGTGAGACCCCGTTGAATTAGGATAACATTTACCCTCCTTTGCCACAAATTGACGCTCCCTTTTCCGTTAAACTTCTCCAGGAAAAATTACCCAGAATTTTTCATAGCAATAGAAAAATAATTTAACCTGAAGCTCTGATACCAATTTATTGTGGGAAAATTACAACAATAGAAATAACCAGACGAAAAATAATAAACCAAAAACACACACACAAAGGAACACAAGAGATATACGTGGTTCGGCAACAACCTGCCTACGTCCACGGGTCAAGATCCAATCACTTCTTTATTCACCGAAACCTTGAGAAACTAGTACAAAAGCACTCAACTCACCTTCTCTATGAAAACCCAAAGAAGAATCCATATCTATCATCCCTTAAACATTTCCCTAGCCCTAGTATGTTTTAACCCTTTCTATTATCTCTCACTCCCAATGTAAAAGCATTCCCTTGATCCTAAGATTACAACCCTAGACCCATAACGACGTATAAATATGAAGTCCTAGACAAATAGAAAGTCCCCCAATTGGAATAGGGGTTTCCCAAAGCATAAAACACTTATAATAGCAATTTCCCGAAGAAATCCGCACACCCGGGCCGTCAAATAGCGCCCCGGGTGATCGATCCCCAGTAAGGGCGATCTATCGTCCACCGGTGATCGATCTCCTTTGGTGGGTGATCAATCGCCCCTTTGATATTGTCAAATCCGAGCCAAACTCCAACAAATTCTTTATTTAGAAATGACTAGAGAATTTCGAACTTCATTCCATACAAATAAAGAAAACACGATGAGTATTTACTTATCACTTAACAAATTTTGAACTTCTTTCGAATATGCTTGTAGATGAGTAGAGAATTTCGAATTTGGTGCCACACAAACTTGAAAAACTCGACAAGTATAAGTTGAACTTTTTTTTTTTCTAATTTTAGTTAAATCAACATTAATTTTAAATTAAAGTTAAAATTGATGAGCATTTATCTCACGTATCGTCCAAGTAAACCCTAGAACCGAAAAGAGTACGATCTACTTTTGAATAACCGCAAAGGGGAGAGAGATTGAGGGAAAAGGGTAGTATAGTAATTAGACGAAATAAAATAAAATATTAACGATAACAATAATGGAAAATAGTTGCAGATTGTAATTCCAGCGTTACATTTCAGGGGTTTCACCCTCTTTTCTTCTTCTTCTCTCTCCTAGGGTTTCAGAGCCGCCGCTCTCTCCGTTGGATATTGATCGTCTTTCAGAATCTCTCCAGCGCCAATTTCCTTAAATCCATGTAAGTTTTTTCTTGATTTTTCAGAATTCCTATTACTGTTATTTTAAAGTTTTTCGACTACGAATCTAGGGTTCGTGATGGTTCAGTTTATTGTTCTATTGATTTGATTCTCTTGAATTAGAACTTGATACATAACCCTGATTTGGATTTATAATTAGGGTTCTTACTGTATGATTTCTTAGTTCAGAGTCTTCAATTGGGGGTTTGATCGTAGTACAGTGATGTCTTAAGGAAGCAGTTGACTGTGTTTCGATCTAAGATCGGTTTAGTAGTCATTATGAACTTGAGAATTACTCGATGGTTTCGAAGGTAGTTTGGTTATAGATATATTAAAATTGGATTTTTTATGCATTGACTTAGGTTTATTTTATTTTGAGCTAGTACTGGCAATCATATAGATTTGTGTAATGCCTTTTGATCTGTGTTTGGTCAAGATGTTCTTTCATGGCGATTGCCTTTTCCCTTTGGTTTAACTGAAGCACTGATAGGTTAAGTAGTTTTTATTTTAGTAAACTGTAGACATAGTGTTGTTCTAGTGTGACTGATTTGAATCTCTCTTTCTGTTCTCTCATGTTGGTTGTTTTTTAGTCTAGATCTGTGATAATTTGTTTCTGTGATTTATGTTGGCTTGGTTTTTGCCCTTTTTGTCTGATCATAAGTTAGATTAGGGTTGTTTTTATTCAACATTTCTCTTAAAACTTGTATAAAATCAATTCTGAATAATACCTTTTTTGATCAGTTGAGTTTGTTATTTGCCACCATTTATGTTGCCTATAAAGGGTTTTGATGTTATCTAGGCCTAGCTTCTTCTGCAATAATTGCTACAGTTTACCTGGTTGTCCGTAATATTAATTGACTTAGTTGATTTAGTTTAGCAAACTTCTTGAGGAATTTCAAATCAAGTATAGGTTGTGGTTTTGATGTTATCTATAGACTTAGCTACTTCTGCAACAATTGCTTCACTTTACCTAGTTTCCTTAATATTAATCGACATAGTTGATTTGGTTTTGCGAATTTCTCAAGGAACTTCAAATCAAGTTTAAGGTGTGGTTTTCTATTTCATTTCAACTATTTTATTAGGAATCTGACTTTCCCTTCTGCAATTTTTGGTTGAATATGGGACTGATATTAAGAATAGTATGTTATATGAGCCTTATATGCTCTTAAATCCATCTAATTAGTTTAATATGTTACACGGGTAAAAGATGGCGATGGAAGTCACTCAGATGCTGTTGAACGCACAAGCGGTAGATGGTACAGTGCGGAAGCATGCAGAAGAAAGTTTAAAACAATTTCAGGAGCAAAATCTTCCCAGTTTCTTGCTTTCTCTCTCTGGGGAATTGGCTAATGATGACAAGCCAGTTGATAGTCGTAAATTAGCAGGTTTGATCCTCAAGAATGCCTTGGATGCCAAAGAACAACATAGGAAGTTTGAGCTTTTACAAAGATGGTTGTCATTGGACTCAGCTGTGAAGGCCCAGATCAAGACGTGCTTGTTGCAGACCCTCTCTTCTCCTGTACCTGATGCTGCGTCAACTGCATCACAAGTCATTGCAAAGATTGCAGGTATTGAGTTGCCACATAAGCAGTGGCCTGAGCTGATAGGAGCACTGTTGTCAAACATTCACCAGGTCCCATCTCATGTCAAGCAAGCCACTCTAGAAACTCTTGGGTATTTGTGTGAGGAAGTCTCTCCAGATGTGGTAGAACAAGACCAAGTAAATAAAATACTTACAGCTGTAGTTCAGGGTATGAATTCTTCTGAGGGGAACACTGATGTTAGGCTTGCTGCGACTCGAGCACTGTATAATGCTTTGGGATTTGCCCAGGCAAATTTCACAAACGATATGGAGCGTGACTATATCATGAGAGTTGTCTGTGAGGCGACGTTGTCCCCCGAATTGAAGATACGGCAGGCAGCTTTTGAGTGTTTGGTCTCCATTTCTTCTACCTACTACGAGAAACTAGCTCCTTACATCCAGGACATATTTAACATTACCGCAAAAGCCGTAAAGGAAGATGAGGAGCCTGTCGCTCTTCAAGCCATCGAATTCTGGAGCTCAATTTGTGATGAGGAGATAGATATCTTAGAAGAATACGCGGGCGATTTCAGTGGGGACTCTGATATTCCTTGCTTTTATTTTATCAAACAGGCCCTTCCTGTTCTTGTCCCTATGCTACTGGAGACACTTCTTAAGCAGGAGGAAGATCAAGATCAGGATGAAGGGGCTTGGAATCTTGCGATGGCTGGGGGCACGTGCTTGGGTTTGGTTGCGCGGACAGTAGGAGATGATATTGTCCCACTTGTTATGCCATTCATCGAAGAGAACATAACAAAGCCAGATTGGAGGCAAAGGGAGGCGGCCACTTATGCCTTTGGTTCCATCTTGGAAGGTCCGTCCCCCGACAAGCTCACATCTGTTGTTAATGTTGCTCTAAACTTTATGCTCAGTGCCTTGATGAAGGACCCAAATAACCATGTGAAGGACACTACTGCATGGACCCTCGGAAGGATATTCGAATTCCTTCATGGTTCGACTATGGAGACGCCTATAATTACCCAGGAAAACTGTCAACAGATAATTGCGGTTCTGCTTCAGAGCATGAAAGATGCTCCAAATGTTGCGGAGAAAGCCTGTGGTGCTCTTTATTTCCTTGCCCAAGGTTACGACGATGTGGACTCATCATCCTCCCCCCTAACTCCTTTCTTCCAGGATATTGTTCAGGCCCTTCTTACTGTGACTCGTAGAGAAGATGCTGGAGAGTCACGGCTTCGGACTGCTGCTTATGAGACTTTGAATGAAGTTGTGAGGTGTTCGACGGAGGAGACTGCTCCCATGGTCATGCAGCTCGTTCCTGTCATTATGATGGAGCTCCACCAGACACTAGAGGGACAGAAGCTTTCATCTGACGAAAGGGAGAAACAGAATGAATTGCAAGGCCTTCTCTGTGGGTGCTTGCAGGTCATTATTCAGAAGCTAGGGTCATCGGAGGCAACAAAGTATGTCTTCATGCAGTGTGTGGACCAGATGATGAGCCTTTTCCTGAGAGTCTTTGCTTGTAGAAGTGCCACAGCGCATGAGGAAGCCATGCTTGCCATTGGAGCCCTTGCCTATGCAACAGGCCCAGATTTTGCAAAATACATGCAAGAGTTCTATAAGTATTTGGAAATGGGTCTCCAGAATTTTGAGGAGTACCAGGTCTGTGCCATCACAGTTGGTGTGGTGGGGGATATATGCAGGGCATTGGAGGATAAGATACTGCCTTATTGTGATGGGATAATGACGCAGCTCCTCAAGGACTTGTCCAGCAACCAGTTGCACCGATCTGTGAAGCCTCCCATCTTCTCTTGCTTTGGTGACATTGCCCTGGCGATAGGAGAGAACTTCGAAAAGTACTTGATGTACGCCATGCCTATGCTCCAGAGCGCAGCAGAACTATCTGCCCACACTTCAAGTGCTGATGACGAAATAACAGAGTACACCAATTCTCTCAGAAACGGGATCTTGGAGGCATACTCGGGGATCTTTCAAGGCTTCAAGAATTCTCCAAAGACGCAGCTACTCATGCCTTATGCACCTCACATCCTCCAATTCTTGGATAGCTTGTACATGGAGAAAGACATGTGAGTTTATTCATTCTTCCTTCATGTTAGTTTCTGGATTTATATTTGACTCTTTAATTACTGACCTATTTATTTATCGTTACTTAGGGATGATGTGGTGACCAAGACTGCAATTGGTGTTCTCGGAGATCTAGCTGATACGCTGGGTAGTAATGCAGGTCCCTTGATTCAGCAATCTATGTCGAGCAAAGACTTTTTAAATGAATGCTTGTCCTCAGATGACCATTTGATTAAGGAATCTGCCGAATGGGCCAAGTTGGCCATCAGTCGAGCCATTTCTGTTTAAGGCTGCTGCCACTCGGTATATTCTTTTTAAAAGTCCCTGCATGCATTCGGGTGTGTCGAGTTGGGGGTCTTGGATTGCATAACGTGTGTCAGGTCGTCACCATTTTCAGATGACAGGAGTTAGGGGTCGTCGGGTTGTCACTAACTCTTGCATCAGCACCATTGAGTCAGGTTCTCATGGAGGAAGTGGGCAGTGATGACTCACATACCTCTGCTAACTTTGCAGAAGTCAGTGAAGGCTTCCCTTACGAAAGGAGGAATGGGGTAGGAAGGGAGAGCAGTATCTGTGATCTGCTGAACAGACTGCACAGGCCACTTAGTCAGTTCCAGAATATCTGCATTGTTTCTTTGAGGCCACATCTTGTCAGAGACCCCATCTCACCATACTGACGCTGTCTTCTTCCGATATCATCAAAGGTCTTAGGTGTTTGTAGTGGATGGCACCCAAGAGTTGGCTCAGGTGTTATGCACTTTAAGACCACCCCTGTGGTTAAATCCATTCACCTTGTTTTCTTTTTTAAAAAAAAAAAAATTATTTCCAAAATTTTGCATCAGGTCTTGCATTGTTTCAAGAAGTTATCCGTCTGTCACAGTCTGTCCGGTCTCATCTCATCACCTCCACCCTTCTGTATAGTCATTATGTGGGACTAGTTATTTCCCACATACTATCAGGGCGTAATTTTCATTACTATAGGTGTTTATTTAGTCATTGTTCATTACCATGCATTTGCCGAATCATGTGTGCTGCCTTTTTTCTTGCTCTTATATTTTCTTTTATTTTCTCTGTTCCTCTTTTATTTTATTTTATTGTGGGGTTCAATGGTCTGCTTCGCAATGTGTAGTAGAGTGGTATATTTATATATCGTGATCTGTGAAATGGAAAGGGCTGAAAGAGTCTTGGAGTGGAACTTTCTGGACTGAGGCTGTGCATTTTTCCCCCCATTTGTGGTCTTGCCTTGTCTTCAGCTTTCAAATGATAGGAAAAGTTTTATGGATTCTTGTGAGCTTAATGTTATTGTTTTCTTTTTCATGATGGGTATTCCTTTGTGGAACCTAATGACATTTGCTATTATGATATATGATGGATTGTATATTGGTGACTTGTGGTCTACACCATTGTTTATCGTTACTCCGATATCAGGTCCATTCATTTGGTGGACCGCCCGTTGTATAGGGTCATATCATAAGTCCCTACCTGATGTGATCTTTCTTCAAATAAGCTCCATTTTTATATGGACAATTTTGATTTTGTAAGGTGGATCATACAGTTGTTGGGTGGAACTATGTGATTTTACAACTTGCTCAAGAGGCTATTTCTTTTGGATAAAATGTTCTTGTAGTTACCAGCCCAGTGCAGTTTTTCTTTTCAAACTGTTTCTGAGCTTCTTCACGGGCAAATGCAGTGTTCTAGGGCCTGTTTGGTATCAATTCTTGTGATTCTGTTGTTCCAAAGAAAAAAAATTGTTCTTGAGGATGTATTTTAAAGCCTAGTTTTGTGCTCAAAACCTGCTTGGCATTCTCTAGCTAGAATCTGTTCTAAAGAACAGAAATAACAGAATCGTGTTTGGATTTAACCATATATATATATTATAAAAATAAATTATATCTTTGGTTAAAATTTGATATTATTATCAAAATATACTTCTAACAATTTATTTTCAAGATCTACTTATTTTTAGTACCAAAATTATATTTGATTTTCGAAAATATTTGTATATATTAATTTCAATAATTATTAAATTGCCCTTATCCTTTTAAAATTACAAAAATACCCCTAGGATTCAAAACCATCAAAACTATTCAAAATGATTTGAAAAATGTTAATTAATATTTATTTCTTAATTTTAAAACTTTTAGATATTTTTACATTTTTGTATACATTTTTAAAATCTTTGTTTCAAAAATACCCAAAACAATTTAACAAATACGGGTTGTATCCCTGTCTTCAACCTCACGCCTGGTTGCTACAGCAGTGTTTTTTCAAAAAAGAAAAATGTTTTTTCTTTGTTTTGTTAATTTTAAAAAAAAAACAAAAGAGATTACACCAAATTAATCTAAAAGCTGTCTAAATCATTCAAACTTACACAAATCCATCCAAATCCCCAAAACCGTGAGCTTAAGGGAGAGTTTGGATAAAACCAAAACTCTCCCATTCTTATCTGTTTTCAGCCTAATCCCCATGGATTTCAATCCCATACAACTCATTTTCAATCTTATAAATTCCTCTTTGATCAAACGATTTAGGGGTGAAGGATGAGGACGGCGATTGAAATCCGTGAGCTTAAGCCATACAACCGTGAGAGAATGAGAGAGGAGAAGAGAGAGAATAGATGAGAGAGAAGCATACTGTCGCCGGAGAGGAGTCGTCGGAAAGGAGCCACCTGAGGGGAGCCGTCGGAAACCCCCGAGATCAAAGGGCGAAGGTGAAGAACCCATGTTTTCAAAAAAAAAAAAAATCAGGAGAAGAACCTGTGTTTTTATTCCTCATAAAAAAAAAAAGGGAATATTTGATGATTACACCTTATTTTTAAAAATTGATAACTGCACACCATTAGTTTCTTAAAATTTTAAATGCACACCAAAATTAAAAAAAAATACTTATAAAATTTATAGTTACACACCAAACTCCAATCAGCTTCATTTTCACTTAAGAGTCACTTTACCTAAGAATAAATAATGCAACCACTACTTGTTTAATTAAGGGTTGGAATTTCTCATTTAATATTTATGGGTAATAATCTATGCAAGTACACTATGGTGGTGTAAAAAAATTTCAATAGGACTAATTTATTTATTTTTCTCTGATTTAATCAATATCTATGACTAAATAGAGGGAATTTCAAATAATCAACAATTTTCAAACAATAATTGAATTTTCAATAGTTATCGATTAAACAAAGAAAATCAAAGGCATATGAGAAATTATATAAATAATTCTCAATAAAATCTTAAGTAGACAAAATTGTCAAACTAAAAGTTGAGACCATGAGAAAATTTTGGTTAATGGAGAAATAATTACTAATTGAGACCATACAGAGGTGATGACAAATAGAGAAGAAGTCAGGTTGAAAAATAAAAAAATTATGAATAGGGTGCACATATAAAAATATAGAAAACTTCAAAATATAAGAAAATTTTTAAATGGGGTGGTCATCAAATGTTGGTGTGCACATAATACCCCCCTAAAAAAATAGTACTTAAAACTAAATATTTTTTACTTCTTGTTTCTTACTCCCAACTAAGATTGTTTTTGAGAATTGTTCTAGATTTTATGCCATCCAAACAGGTTTCTGATTTTATGCCATCCAAACAAGTTTCTAAAATTTCTATTCCTAAGGAATTGACAAATGTTCCCGGGAGTGATGCCAAACAGGCCCAAGTTGTTGGCATAAGAAATACTATTTCGGTAGTTATTCCTTTCGAGTGTCGAGTTGTTTCCTCAATTTCTTTCTTTCAGGGAAATTTTAGGGATGTTTGTAAGGCACAAGGTTTGTCTATATCGGCAATTTCGGTCCTCCAAATGAAATCAAAATTTTGGAACTTTTAGCAAATTTTTTTTGAATCTTTTAAATATTTTATCAAATTAAATATATTTTCACGACATATAACTAAATTTTAGAATATTTTGACCAAAATAATATTTTATTAAAATTTATAGTTTAAATACAAATACAAAGAGGAGTTATGCTCTAAGTAACCAAAGCGGGAGCGGGGAGCGAGCATGAGAGTGTCAAATTTTAATTTAGGATAGGGTTTACATAACCCACTTAACATGAAAAGTTGGGATAAAAATGAAACTTTACACGAAAATCGTACTCTCTAAGTGAGAGCGAGGTGAGAGAGTTAAAATTGAGCTCTCGAGGTGAGAGCGGGGTTTGAGATTGGGAGCGAGTAACAGGTTAGGAGATTTGGGTTACTAAGGCTATCTTTGTGGCATTGAGAGGAACTCCTCTTTTTACACTCACGGTGGCAATTTTATAATTTGGTGTGTTGTGAAATTCCCAGCCTCTTTTAATAATTATAAACATGCCATGATAAGTGTAAAAAAGGGGAGCTCTGCTTCAACGCAATGTTCTGGCTCAAAATTAATCACTAAAATTTGATATATTATTATTATTTTATTTTTAAAAATAAATTTTGATAAAAAAATTTAGAATTATTATTAAAAAAAATAATTTAAAAAAAAATGTGAAAATTTGGTCAAATTATGAATTTTGACCCTAAATTTTAGCTGAAATTTGTTAAAACAAAATGTACCGAAATTTTACAAAATTTCATCGGAATCTCGAACTTTGGTGAGACATATGTATGCTAAAATAAAGGGTAAATTACTAAGGAATCCTATTCTTCCCCGCTTTCTCTGGGAGAAGAGCACGTGTCTTCACTTTTACGCTTTAACTTGGTGCGCAGCTGATGTACATTTGGTAAACCCATAAAGAAAGTGGGAATGAGAAAATTCTCCTAATTACATATTGAGAAATTCTAGCCCCAATGATAACGACTCACTGTGGTAAGTGGGAACATGTGTTGTTATATATCTATGTTACCTTTAGAATCGATAGTGTTTGACATCGTTCCAAATCAGAAATGGATAACTCACGAATAGGATTCTCCATTTAACGTTCGATTTTTTTATTTATCAGGCTCGAGAGAAATTATTTTGTTCCGTAAGAAATATCAACTTTTTTTGTTCTTTAAAAACGGTTCTGATTGTGAAAGAAACTCGCCATAACAAATACGTTTCCAGAAACGGAACAAGAAATCGTTCTATGGGAATGATACCAAACACTAGAAGTTTCTCATTTTTCAAGTTTTTATTTTTTATTCATGTTAAAAGGGTAGCAATGTCAGGTGTCACACCCACAATGAGACTAGAAAATTTAAGTTCTTCGAAAGGGGCTAGCACTCCTCTTACATATATTACCCCAAAGAAGTGTGTCACTACCCTCACTCAAAAATTATTCAACCAATAACTAATACTTGTTAGTTTTTAGCTGAGAGTAGGGAATGCCTAACATGCCATGTATCCCAAAATAACATTCAAATACATGTTTAAAATAAAATTTCTTTTTCTTACTTATATTTTAAATTTTTGGGCTAGAGATCTGCATCTCCAACATTTATTTTGGAACAAGGGTATCCAGTCATCTTAGAACACCCGACTAAGTCTCTCGGGTAGTGCAAAGCCCCTTATACTACACAACTAAGAAAGTCAGAATAAATCTTGAAGGGTGGTCAACAAGGGGAAGGAATTCAAACTCGAGAACTCCTCTTCTTGAGGTGTAGTCTTGGCCACTAGCCCAAACCTTCAAAATTCCCCTATCTCTAATATGTTTTTATTTATCTAATTCTCTAAAAGAGGAGTGCTAGCCCAACCCCAATTCTCACCCTCTACTAATCATAGGAGTGCTAACCCTATTCTCAGTAGGGCTGCACAAAGCCCAATTGGCCCGTTGGTGCGACTCGGCTCGGCCTGGCCCGAAGGTTAATTCAAGCCTAAAAAAAAGCCCAAAATCTAATTCAAGCCAAGCCAAGCCTAAAAAAAAGCCCGAAATCTAATTCAAGCCGAGCTCAAGCCAACCCTTGTGTGGCTCGGCTCGGCCCGGCTCGAAGCCAGGCTTGATTGAGGTTCGGCTCAGCTCGAATATTTTATATATATATATATCATTATTATATATATAAAATTTTATTATTTTTTTTAAAAAAATGATTCAAACCGAGCTCGAGCCAAGCCAAGCCCGGCTTGAGCTTGAATCAATTCGGGCCGAGCTGGGCTTCAAGCCAAGTTTTTTTTTTCGGGCCGAGCTTCAGGCCGCATAATCAAACATGATTTCGGGCCGAGCCGGGCTTCGGGCCTCGATCAAACTTATTCAAGCCGAGCCGGGCTTGGCCAAGCCCAGCTCGAATACAGCCCTAATTCTCAGTCAACCCCTACTCTCACCCTCCACCAACCATATGGGTTGATTGAGAGTAGGGCTAGCATTCATCTTCAAAACATTAGTGTAAGTAAGAAAAAAAAAAGAGGCAGTGATTAACACACCATACATTAGACTATGTAGTGTAATGCAGTTTTCACGTGTCCCTTTTAACACTCATTTAACTATGGTTAAACTTAATAAAGTTAATTTATATTTTTGTATTTTTTTTCTTTTTAAAAACCAAGGATAAGATTGCTTTGTAGGGAATTCAGATAAAATATTATGCGGAAAACTAGATCTCGGTGATCTTTACACCATAGAATATAAATAATTTTATCTATATGTTTTAGTCAAATTACCTCGGTGAATGATGTTCACCGGTGAAGCAAAAACCAACTCGAACCGTCAGAATTCTTTGTAGAGATTTCTTGAAGAAATACTCGAAGCTCGATCCTTATTCTTCGCTATCCCCGCGAAAACTTTGAATCTTTTCTTGGTCTTGAAGAAAACAAAGAGAATAAGAAGATATTGGTATAGACTTTCTATCACTCAAGAGCTTAGGGTTCAAAACCCTAAGTATTAAAACTAGAAAACACCAAGGGGGGAGGGGGGGTTCACAAAAATCCAAGGGAGGGATTCCTTGGAGCTCACGGTTTGGAGAGAGGGGAGGAGAAAAAAATAATAATGGTTATTATATCTCCATGTTTTGGTGTGTTGGAGATTATATAGAATTTGAACAATTCAAATCCTACACCAATTAGGAAACATCTCTATTAAAGAGAGTTTCTAAAATTGACTTCTAATTAATTCATAATTAATTAGTTGTTACAAACCTTCTAATTTATGATTTCTTTTCTCAAAAGGATTCCATAATTAAAGGGGGTGTAACTAATTCCTAGATTTTAGGAATCCCAACAACCTAACTAACTCTTAACAATTAGGAATCATTAACCAAATAGGAAACCCCACAATGGGGTGGGCGTGAGCCCATGGTGCTTGGTCTCCAAGTTTTAATAAAACTTCATGTTTTTCTCTTTTAATTCTTGTTTACCAAGATTGGAATCTAATCCCGTAATTTAAGGAATAATTAACTAACAAACTCTTAATCCAATTAGGAATCTCCATAGTAGGTGCCCACCCTAGGGATTAAATCTCATGGGCTTGGGCTCATTAATAAGGTCCACTTAAAGTTGGGTTTTAAGGATATGGGTCAAACCCATTTCCCCTTATTTAATATTAATTAAATAATTATAAATATTATCCTTTAATTTAAATTAACAATTAATTTAAACCATAGATTAACATTTAATCCATTTTATTAATGATTAAAATTTAATCATTTAATTAATTGGTTAACATTTAATCAATTATACGAGCTTGTATTTCTTATGTGAGCATCTCCACAGATTGCTCTGGGACATTCTAACCTTGGCTTATCCAATGTTATCCCATTGACCCTAAATATGAATTACATCGGAATTGCAAATGACGTGAGATATCCATGTTGCAATTGAATCCTAGTGTAAGAACATTAACCATTAAGGATCCCGACACATGAACTTTTTAATTCAATTGATAATTTCAATTATATTATCCCTAATTGGCTTTCGAGATTATTTATACTATCTAACTCATAGTTTATTGCATATTATCCTGATTTCCAAGACTTCTGATTAAGTCATGAGAAACATTTTCTCATGTAAAACATTTTGATAAAAACTTTTTTATAAGTATAATATATTTTAATAAAAAAATATTTCAAACTTATTTTGTTTTAAAATCATCTGCGCAGGATTTAAGCTTAATCGACTGTTTTACCCGGAACTTGGATAATCTCTCAATTTAATGAGCATGAATTTCTTGTTTGAAATTTATCATGACTCGAACAGCTTTCTGACCATCCAACTGTCACTGTATCATATATCTTAAGGTAGAGAGTACTTTGGTGAAATCAAAATAGTCAGATTACTGCTCAGTTATAAATGAACTCATCAGATCTAAGGATCTTTGAAACTGTTCAATGTGAATGAGAGACCAACTATCTGATAGTATATTTATGCATGAGGTCTCTCTCATTGCATGCAATCAGTCAGTGTACATTTAAGTACTCATATGCTGATGTGTAGTCTACATTCAATAGTTTGAGATAAAACTACATCTCAACCATTGAAAACATTTTAGCATTGTGACAGTCATATAAGTAAAGTGTCTAGCTTCACTCATAGTTGTGACTATATAAGGTATAAGGAACTCAAAAGCTATATCTATTCTGTGATAGTCCCATCACATAGTTGTCCTACAATATATCCTATGGACCTTTATCGATATCTTATATCGTATAGATCATCTCATGATCATGGTCAATTACCCATAATGAATACATAATAGATAAAGAAGATGTCTCTATTAATCTAATTAATAAAAATCTTACAATCTAAATGACTTTTCTGGACATCATGTCTAACATGCTTAACCCTAGGAGTAAGTGAATCATAACTACAATTGATGTGTGGTAAGAAAAAAGGAGCATGGACCAATGATGATTGCACATTAGACTGCACAGTCTAATGCGGAAGTAAGTTAAGCATTTACAAAAGAAAAAAAAAATTCTTGACAGTTGAATGTTATTTCAAGATAAAGAGAAAGGAAAGTTAGTGTAAGTAAAACAAAAAAAAGTTGACACTTTAATGTTATCTTTACTATTATAATACGAGAGGCATACGTAGATGATTTTTTCGAAATTCCGAAATTACCCTTATATCTTTATCTTTATAATGCAAGAGGCATGCGTAGACGATTTTTTTCAATTCCCAAATTACCCTTATATAAAAACAAAGCATCGATTAATATTTTACTTTAATTCCCAAACTACCCTTACCTTTGATTTAATGTTTTACTTTAATTCGTAAACTACCCATTGCCATCTATCTATTTAGAATCACAACCAATCGTGATTAACCTCGGGGAGAGTTCAATCACACCCGTGGGTTCACACGTGCCCCTTTTAAATCCTATTAACTGTGGTTAACTCCTTCTCTTCGCTCTCATGTGCATTGCACGTGCCACTAGCGAGTTCAATTGGGTGTCGTTACCTCCTTCCCCTCACTCTCACTCTCATGTGTATCGCATGTGCCACTCGCTAGTTTTGAGATAAAGAGAAAGGAAAGTGATTACAAACTTTTGATAATACCTACTATGTACTATGGAGAACACGACAATTGGATTGAACATCCAATAATGCCATGTGCACACATGCTTTAAATGATGGCCCCACTTACTTCTTGACATCACATCATGAGATCTTTAATTTAATGGTTAGCTCTTGATGGTAGGTGTTAGTGAGAGTTTTAAATCACTTCTCCGTAAACTCTATGATGAACCTAATCCCTCTATGGTAAATCTAAGCAATGCCACGTGATGTAACCACGATGCACCCACGAGAGTTTGGAAAAATAAAGTTGTATGGTAAACCTAACAACACCATGTGATGCAACCACGATGCACCCACGAGACCCACGAGAGTTTGGAAAAATAAAATTGAATGGTACGTTTGGTACTAACACTCGTGTTGTGTTGTGTTGTGTTGTGTTGTGTTGTGTTGTGAGTATAAGAGAGAGAGTGTTTGGGGGGTGTGTGTTTCCATCGCATTGTGATATAGTTGAGTTAACCAAAAACAAAACAAAAAAAAATCTATTTTAAGCTGATTTTATCGTTGAGAAAATACGAATACTACAAGTTGACTTCGTCTGTATATAACACATCTCGAATACCTACACGGTTACACTTCTCTTTCTTTCTCTCTCTCTCTCTCTCGTGAAAAAAAAAAAGAATAAAGAAAACTCTGCAATTAGAACTTGAAACCCTAACCCTAACTTTCTCTTGCGGTTCATTAATGGCGATTTCTTCTTCCTTACCCTCCACTTTTTCTCCTTCTTCTTTCTGCTTCACCCGTTCCGAGCCGGCTCGGTTCGTCAATTTCCTGTCGGCCGGCGGATTCCGTTCCGGCCTGAACCGGAGGCCTTTGTCTCTGCTGACTGTCTCGTCTCGTCTCAACTCTTCAAAGCCCTCAGGAACCAACGGCTCTATATCTCCAGATAATGGCGATCTCCAGTATGAACTCCAGCATGGATTCCCGTCGCAGCGAGGAAAGGGATTGCCAGTATTTGTTACGCTTCCGATTGATGCTTCAAATATGATGAGGAATATTAGGAAATGGAAGTTAATGATTCATTCGTTGAAAGCACTTGCGATTGCTGGAGTCGAAGGGGTGGTAATGGAAGTTTGGTGGGGACTTGTGGAGAAGGATTCACCTATGGTTTATGATTGGAAAGGGTATCTGGAGATTGTTTCTATGGCTCGAAGGTGTGGTTTGAAGGTTCGAGCTGTCATGGCGTTTCATCAGTGCGGGAAAAAATCAGGCGATTCTTGCTGGTTTGTATTCGGTATTCATTGTATTCGAACCTGTTTCTCTTATCTTTCTTTGAATTACTTCAAATGCTTATTTGTTTTGTTTCTTGTATCTGTTGGTTTTGAGTTTCTGGTTATTTCCTTTCTTGGAAAGATGGTTCTTGATGATTCTTGCTTGCTAACTTGAGTGTTTAAATCTGGGTCATATGTCCAAGAAGTTTGATTGTTTCAATTGGTTTGTCTACTTACCCTTTTTCTCAGATTTTATCTTGACTGTTTTAGTTGTGAATTTGTGATGCTTTTTATTTCTTTCATTTTTTTATTTTGGATAATTGCTTTTTGTTTCTTACTCTTATGGTTTTAATGTGTACTCCTATTGAGTGGGTATAAATGGCAATGCTCCATTAAGGTCGAAGTCTCAACATGATCACAAGGCCGATGTCTCAACAGATCTAAAAAGAAATAATATTATGGTAATCTTGTAAGCAACGCGTCTGCCCATGTATTTGTGAGCCATCATAAGGTATCGTATCTCATGGATGTGGAAAATCTCCTCAACGATGTCCATTGTTGCCCGAAACAAAATTTGTTGTATCGTTTGCCCAACCATTAGCCCAGAACTACCGATAAATAAAAAACCATTAGCTCAGAACTGCCTTCTATCGTCGTAGATGTAGAGAAAGAAGGTCTATACATTTCAAATACCCTAAAACCTAGCTTAGTTTATAATATTAATAGGACTTGAAGCATGGAAATCACCTCAATTCTGACATGGAGAATGGATAAAAGCTCCAAAGCTACTAGTTCTTCCAGCAAGTGTCTCTGACAACATATTTAACCCTGTAACATACCTGACCGAACCATTTGAACTGTTAGAGATACGGAAACACGGTTTCCTTCTCGGTTTCCTGATTTATCTCTAACATGAACTAGTTGTGGGTTCAAATAAGACCTGTTTAATGTCAAGTTCAGATTGACCCCTTAGACCCCAACACTTGTGGTGGCAATGAAATGTGCTAATCAATAACGTGACCTATCTGAACTTGTTTTGGGTTCTGAGTATCGTTTCAACCCAATCCCATACAAAAAAAGCTCTTGCGCCCCCCCACCCCACACGCACACACCTTCTAATCGTCTGTTACCTGCCTGTTGGAGCTCCCTCTAACCAGTTTTAACAGCATCTTATTTGTTTACCTCTAGCCATGATACATTTGTGTGCTACCTATTGTTACGACTTGTATCCATTGGACCTCCTTCATGACCATCACTTCCATGGTTTCAGTTTTCAACATTAGAGATGGTTCGCTTGATTCATAGCATGATGCATAGACTTTTTGCTTGAAAACTCATGGTGATGATTGATTGTTCTTTTCATCTTTATCTTTTTATTGTTATTATTATTATGTTAAAATTTCCTTTGGTTTCCAGTTAACCATTGAAAGAATTCATCTTCGATTCTTTTCTTTGTAGTGTGTTATGATTATTTGCCTGAATTTGTATATCAATACTGTTGTTTAGGGGTGTATCCAAGCCGAGCCAAATCGAAGGCTCGGTTCGACCAAGCCGAGTTCAAGCTTGGATATTTAGCTCGATCGAGCCGAGCTGCTTTTTTGAGCTTGAAATGTTTTCAAGCCAAGCTCGAGCTAAGGCTTGTTTGATTTGGCCTTGCTCGAAGCTCGTTTCAATTGTGGCTCGATTCGGCTTAAATATTATATGTGAAATAATATTATTATTTATAATATTAATATTTTTATTTAAAAATAAGTTTTTAACAAATCAAGCTGAGCTCAGCATGAGCTTGAATCAATTCGAGCCGAGCCGAGCTCAAGCCAAGCTATTGTATTCAAGTCGAGCTTTTCGAGCTTGAATATTTGAGCCAAGCTCGAGCCTGAAATATTTCAAGCCAAGCCGAGCTTGGCTCAGCTCGGCTCGAATACACTGCTACTACTGTTTTCTAAAGCATTACCCTCTTTACTTCAAGCTCGGCTCGGCTCGGCTCGGCTCGACTCGAATACACTGCTACTGCTGTTTTTCTAAAGCATTATCCTCTTTACTTTATTAGTAACCACTTACCACTTGTAGGTCCTGACTTTTATCATGCCCATATGCATGGTTTCTTATGTTTTTGAGGTTTTCTTTATCTTATTTAGCATTTTCTCTCTCTCTTTCTTTCTGGAGTGAAAGAAATCTCTTCAAGCTTGAGTCTAGATTATTTTTTATCAGTTCCATATCCATAGGTATTGAAATTCTGTTTGTTGCTAATCACTATCCGAATCAATAGTGAAGCTAGATTTTTTTATTATTAAATAATGATTTATTCGCAGCCTTTTTTGCCAATTGATATTTCTATTCTCTTATACGGCCTAGAGTGTTTTCTCGAACAAGATTGTTTTTTCTTCAAATATGAGCCCTAAGCATTTGTTGATTTTTTTCTGTTTGTTGCTAGTCACTATCCGAATCAATCATGGAGCTAGAGTTTTTTTTTATTAAATAATGATTTATTCGCAGCCTTTTTTTTTCCAATCGATATTTCTAGCCTTGAATGTTTTCTCAAACAAGATTGTTTTTTCTTCAAATATGAGCCCTAAGCATTTGTTGATTTTTTTCCTCAAATTTGGATGTTCTACTGGCTCTGAAGTTTTGTTCCCCTCCCCTATATTGAAGGATCCCTCTTCCTGACTGGGTGCATGAAGAAATGGACAAAGACCCCAATTTAGCATATACTGACAGGTTTGGAAGAAGGAACCAAGAATACATTTCCTTGGGATGTGACAATCTTCCTGTACTCAAGGGTCGATCTCCTATTCAGGCCTATTCAGATTTTATGAGGAACTTCAGAGACACTTTCCGAGAGTTTCTTGGGGTTATCATAACAGTAAGATGATTCCATAATAGCTCATTATGCCTAGTTTCCCATATAGATGTTGACTGTTCTACATGTAAAAAAAAAGGTTTACTATGATAATTGTTCCATGTTGCAGGGTATTCAAGTTGGGATGGGGCCTGCTGGTGAACTAAGATATCCTTCTTGCTCTTCCCAGAAACTGCGCATTCATGATCTTGGAGAGTTCCAATGTTATGATAAGGTAGGGGGAAAGGATTATAAGCTTTTAGGGTGTGTTCGTTTCGCAGGAAATTAGCATGAGAAATATCAATTCCTAGGAAATAACTAATATTCTTGTGTTCAGTGCGCCAAGTTCCTATGAAATGAGAATAGCATGAGAAACTAATTTCCCATCCTTGTGGGAAATCATAAAATCCTCTCTCTTGTCAATATATATATATATATATATATATATATTTTTTTTTTTTTTCAGTTTTCATATTATTTAATTTTTATATCCCCAAAATGACAAATCAAAATAAAAATGTCCATTTCCCATGCCTGGCCAACACAGGAACTAGAAATTGTAGAAATTGTACTTTTGAATTCCCATGCTCGACCACACATAGAATACACATGTCCCGAGAAATTGATTCTCTTGGGAAATCTTGAGAGATTCATGTTCGGGAAATGAACACAACCTTGGTGGAATCTGTTAGCAGTGCATGGAGGAAGTTTATTATTTAAACTTTCTTGTTTCTCTTTCTAATAAACTCATTTCTTGAATTAATAAGCTACTTTTTATGCCATCTAATTATTTCATCTCTTTTTGTTTTAACGTGTCAGTATATGCTTGCATCTTTGAATGCTTGTGCACAAGAAATTGAGATGAGTGAGTGGGGATATGGGGGCCCTGTGGGTACTGGAAATTTGATGCATGATCCTGAGCAGACGGAATTCTTTAGAAGCGATGGGTTTTGGAATACACCATATGGCAGGTTCTTTCTTGAATGGTATTCGGAAATGCTGCTTCTGCATGGAGAGAGATTATGCAGTGCAGCAGATACCATCTTTCGGGGTACTGGGATTCATATATCAGCAAAAGTGGCTGGGATATACTGGCATGATGGTGCCCCATCTCATCCTTCTGAGTTAACTGCTGGCTATTACAATACTTTAATCAGAGATGGATACCTCCCAATTGCTCGCATGTTCGGTAGGTACGGAGTTACATTGTGCTGTACAAATTTTGAAATGCAAGATGCAAAAGACACTCGGTTGAAATTAATCAGTAGTCTAGAAGGATTTTTTAGACAACTTCTATTGGCTGCTAGGAAGTGTGATATACATGTAGAAGGTGAAAATTTAGGCGCAATCTTGGATGATGAATCGTTGCAACGGGTTCTAAAGATGTCAAAGTTCTATTCAGATGGTCTCAACAAGTCTTCATTTTCATTCAACTTTATGAGAATGAACCAAAACTTATTTGAACATCGTAACTGGGTCCGTTTTACTCGTTTTGTGAGGCAAATGACCAATATCGGCAATTTTCAGGCCAAGCTAGATATTGAAGGGGGTGATATATGCCTCTTGTCTACATCAGTAGCCGTGGAAGTTGGAGCAGCTTTTGCATATTATTAAGAACTTCTCAATTGTAATGTCAACATAAAAGTTGTAATTTTTTTTTTTTTTGTTTTGGCTTCCAAGCATTGCAATTTGTATCCAATTACAGATTTTCGTAGCCTTCCTACTCTACTGTGACCCAAAATTGTGTACCACTGCCTCCATTATGATAATTCCAGAAGAGGTCAGGTTTTTTTAGTGTAGATATAACTAGGCCTTCCTATATTTTCAGGAGGTTGGCTTATATCAATGTATACATTTTGGTTCCTCTTAGCAAATGAAATAAATTTTCTATATTTGTCTGAATGAATTGGAAACTATTTTTAATTGTTGTTTCCTTGAACACACACATCTATCTATCTATATATATATATTTACACACACACACCCCTATAGCTGACTTCAACATTTGGAAAACCTTAGAAGGCTAGAATTGATGCGATGTTGAAGGAAATAGGTCATTTCGCAATATGCATGGCAGAATAATAGATATGAACATTAGCTTAATAATCTACTTTTGAAGAATAATGCAATTTTATCTTGTGGCTCCTGCAAATGTCTCCATGATCATTTATGATTAGCTCTGCTTTTGGGGTTTTTCTTTTAATCTATATGGCTAGGTCTGCCTAACCCCAGTTTACCTTCCAAACAAAAAATTGATTATTTCTAGCAGCTAGAATGACAATGGGTTGACTCATTAGAATTCAAGATGGGTTTTGTTAGAGTTGCATCCTGTTTGCTTTAACTCCGACTCAGTGCTGAATGTTTGGCAACTAGTCTGATTAAGCTGAGATACCTACAAGGAAATACAGTTTTGGCTCTTTTAGGTTTAAGTGTTTTTTTTTTTTGTTTGGAGGTTTAAGTTAAACTGCTGGAATTCAAGTTGGTTTTCATTTAAATCTGGCCAAGTTCGGTAATCTGATCCAACCTATATCATGATTTCTACAGGTCAATTTTAATTAAGACTCATTTTTTATAAAGCAGCTGAGTAGAGACAGAGAAAAGATTTGGCAAACTCCTACCTTTTTATTAGATAGAATGATGAAAATTACAAGGATGACAAAAGGGGGATATAAAATCAAAACCCTTCAACCGAAGAAGCAATTACATGACGCAAACATTTCTAAGACCCAATTAAAACTCAAATTGGTTTTGTTTTAACTAACATACCAACAAGAACAACTCCATACTCTATAAAAAAAAAAACAAAAAACAATAACAACTCCATCCATTTTTTATCTTACAAAACTCTCTCTCATAAAAGACTCGACTCTGGCGAGGAGAGGATTTCTGATCTTTCTTAATCCATGTATTTGTTAAATCAAGACTCAGATTCTTTCACTACCATAAAAAAAAAGTTATTGATCATATTGCAGATTAGAGCAATAAATGTAGTTTTATATCTATTTGAGGTGTGCTAGCCCTACTCTCGGTTAAACTCTACTCTCAGCCTCTACCAACCACCTATCCATTATCAAATCAGTTATGGTGGTTAAAGCATTATCCCTCATCAAGATTGGACAAGTGGTTGGTAGAGATTGAGAGTAGAGTTTGACTACCAGTAGGGCTAGCATTCCTCTACCTATTTTATGCGTATAGTTTCTAAGCCCATATCATATCGATATATATATATATTTTACACATGATCATATGTGTTTTTTTTTTTTTGGTTCGAGATATACGTTTAAGCCGCAACGCCAGTTAGGTGTTAGTATCTGTTCAATTACTGGGCGGGTGGAAAGTATATACAAACTCCCACCCTCTCGGGAATAGAACCAATACCTCCTCCCAAAACAGGGGCACTAGGACAAAGCCCTGGTATTTTTGATTGAGTAAACCCATCATCGAATTGTTCCCTATATGACTTGATCTTTTAACCAACCCGAGGAGGGGTACACCTTTGCCACATCAGTTGATGGGGGGGGGCAGTTATGAGGATTGAGACACCTTACAGTGCTGTAAATACTAATAAATGAAATTGTCCCCACTCCCCATTTGTATAGTTGGTGGGATACCTAATTTGGTATTAAAAATAAATAAATGGATATATATTTTGGTGGGAGAATATTTTAAAGGGCATGTGCACAGGGAGAACTATCCTGGTTTCATGTAGGATTTGAAAAGGAAAAGGTTGAGATAAAACTTTTCTCTATAGTTTCTGTTTACGATTTCAAAAGGCAATGGAGAGAATAATCTTTTTTTGGTCCAAGAAATGCTTTTCCATCTCTTTAAGGACCACAATGTATTGAAATATCAGCCCAACGTATATCGGGCTAGCAAGTAGCAACCTTTCTACCTAAAATAACAGTTTTGTACCTCTCGTTTTTTTAATTTTCGTAATTCCCCCTCTGATTTTCCAGAAATATCTTCTCTGGAATGCGATCCTCGAACTGTAAGACAGCACGTCATCAACTCAGAGACACCGGAGTGTTTTCCATTGATGCCCATCTGCAGTCTTATTAACTACTAAAATGTCCTTTTGGTTTTCGATTGGCCTGTGTTTTTCAAAGAGCTTGCTAAAAAAGGCCGTAAAAGGGCCTAAACCCTAACAAGGAGTGGTAATCCCCTTCCCTAGATTAAAAAAATAAAAAAAAAATCAAACTCTCGCTCAGCACTGTAGTGCAACATCTGTCAATGTTACCCTTTCAAGATTAAGAAAATAATTTATTTTTTGAAAAGAGAAAGTTATGATTTTAAAGGATTCTACCTGTAACAAGAAAAAGTAGCAATACATGTAGCTACTTTGAGTAAGATTTGCTACTATTTTTTTTTTGGGTAGTCGATATCATTTACCCACGTCAGTAGTGTCAGAAGTTAGCATGGGCAGTGGAGCTCTTGCTGCTCATACAGGGGGAGGAGGGGGGGATTGAATTCCCGACCTTCCCCTTGGAAGGCCACACCCCTACCACTCACGCAAGAGGTGGGGTGTGAGAACTTGTTACTTAAAAAGTAAGAATTTGAGAGTTATCGGGGTTAGTATTTCTCAAACCCTAACCTTAGCTTATTTTTTTTGGAGTGCCAAAAGTAGTGACATTTGTTGCTTACCAAAGTAGGAATTTGGAAGTTTGCATTTGTCAAACACTCAAACTCTAACATTACCTTATTTCTTTTTTGAGTGCCAGTCTCAAACCTAAAAAAGAGCGAGTCTTAGAAGAAAAAAAAATTGATTATATGGGTTAAAAATTCTTAATTAGAGTTAAAAAAGTTTTTAAATATTTTTTCTTCTAAAAACCATGATTAGATTGTTGAACCTAAGGGTTAGTGAATCTTAATCATGATTAAAAGGGGCTAAAAGGGATACATGTTGATTTTTGGGTGTGATTTGAACTCTCCCAAAGTTCAATTACAATTGACTGTGAACAAATCTCTCCTTTGTGAGAAAGGATTTGGTTTGGCCTACACTCGACCAAAATCGTCTAACCCTCATCCCACATGTTAACACGTGTTCCTTTTGACACCCTTTAACTATAATTAATATTCACTAACCCTTAAGGTTCAACCCGTAGTAACCTAAACCTCCTAACCTGCTACCTGCTCTTGCTCTTAAACTTTGCTCCCGCTCTCAAATCTCACTCTCAGTTCAAAAGCTCGATTTCAACTTTTGTAAACCTCGTTCTCATCTAGAGAGTGTTGTTTTGTGTTAAATTTTATTTTTATCCCAAATTTTTATGTTAAGTGGGTATATTTTTATCATTTTTCTTTGTAGAGTAAAAGATTCATTATAAGATTTGTTAATAATTGATGATTTTGTAATTGAATTTAGAATGATACATTTAATATATCAATAGTCATCTAATTTGTTGTAACTTGATGAATTTCTTATATAGTTTAGAAGTATAAAAAATATATTTGCATCCATAAGTAATTTTCAAGGATATATACATATATCATTCTACTAATAAAAGTATAAGGAGTAACCCAAACTTTACGTGTACATAAATAACCTTAATTTATTTAAATCCCAAGAGAATAAAAAAACGTACCCACATGAAATGTAATAATTTGCACAAAATTAAGTGGGACCCACTTCTACTCTAGCTATTATCAACTCTTTTAATATTAAAACTATTTTCTAAGGATGAAGTAATAGTTAGGAAGGACTCTATTATAAAAAATCATTAATGAAACAAATTATTTGAAGATAATCCTTATATAATTACCTTCTTACTATGTTTAAGTTTCCATTTTAATTAGACTACTAATCTAATTTTCAAGGAAGAAACAAAAGAGATAAACTCACCCAAATAATAGTCCTAATCTCAATAACAAATCCTATCTAGTTTCAGCGAGAGAAGCTCCGGTTATGACGCCAACTTCATGCTTATTTATACTTGAGACACTCTCCTACATTGTTCTCTCGAAATCAAAGAGAGCAAAAGACGCATCTGAGAGTCTCTCTCTCACTCTTGCATTCTGTATTGAGAGATTTGATTTGAATTTGAGAAGAGGATTGAATATAAAAGCATGAGGAGTTCAAAAGGAGGAGTTGAAAAAGGAGTGGGAAATGCAAAGCAGAAAGATGAGAGGAGGTATGCTTAGTCTGGAACGACTCATCTTGCTGTATTGAAAGTTAATATGCAGGTTTTGGTATGTGTTTTCTTAATTGGCTACCATTGATTAATGGGTTAGCCCAAAATTGTAGTCTGTAGATTACAATGCCATTGGCAATTCCTTCAGGTTCCTCATATTAGATTAGATATAGTCTTTTGTTTGGTTCAAGATTAGATATAATTTTTTAGACAAGGGTTTTATATGAGAGAGAGAGAGAGAGAGAGAGGGAGGGAGAGGGAGAGGGAGAGGGAGAGGGAGAGGGAGATGGATGGATGGATGGGCCCATATAGAAGATCTGTAAGGCTAAAAGAGGTTCAATCGGATGATCTTAACTACCCAACCATTTGGATCCCTTTCGGATGGCTATAAATTACACGTACGTAAAACAATATAGAGAAGAAGTGTCAAACTGATTTTTGGTTTTTTAATAATTATAAAACCTATTTTTGGTCTAAGAGGTCTATCAAATGTGGTACTTAATTTCACGACTCAGATTCGAATATGCCTTTTACCCAAAAGAAAAAAAAAAATATGTGCCTATAATCTAAGGAAAATGCTTAACTTAGGTTATGTAATCCAACCTTAGCAAAAAAATCTTAACTTTAATTTAGTTAAGCCTAATTAGGGTTGAAGAGGGGTTAGAAAGGACATGATGGTAAGTTAAGCAGCAGAAAGCAGCGGACTGTGTGGTCCGCTAATCAAAATAGAGGAGTTCTATACAAGGTTTGAAATCTCGATAATCTCGGTAGGATTTCGTAATTATGATTTATTAATATTTTTATTATATATATATATATATATTTGATTTTTTCCAAAATTTCGTATGTTGGAAAATAATATTTTATTAAAATCCAATATATTTATATAAATATTATTATTTATTTTTAATAATATAATTATAAATTTCTAAAATTTCGTGGAATATTTCAAAATTTTAATTTAAAAACAAAATTTGAAATATTGCCAAGATAATGAGATTTTTTTCGAAATTTCGTCTAAAATTTCCGATATCCCATTTGAAATCAACATTTCTGATATTTACATCATATCGATATGTGGAGTTGGGCAAAACCGAGATTTCGTGAAATCTCAATCCGAATTTCAAACCAAGGTAAACCCAGAAGAAAAAAATCATTATATACTATTCACATACGATCTTTTGTTATGACTTGAAGAGCCAGGACATGAAGCACATTGCCCCCGTCAATAGAGAAAGGTCCATCGCAAGTGGACATCCATTTGCTCATACCCCTAACTTTGTCAATCAGATTTACGAATA
Source organism: Tetracentron sinense (assembly GCA_015143295.1). NCBI lineage: Eukaryota > Viridiplantae > Streptophyta > Magnoliopsida > Trochodendrales > Trochodendraceae > Tetracentron > Tetracentron sinense. The sequence continues at coordinate 31,384,671 of CM026551.1, forward strand.
GATTTGAGAGTTATGTATGCTGATATGGTTCTATACTTATGCTTGCTATTATAGATATTGTATTGTTATATTTGTGTGATATATATATATATATATATATATATATATATATATATATATATATATATATATATATATATGAGCTTTCTTTTTCTATGGTAGAAATGGTATTATCCAATTGTCTTTATATTATTATAATGGGAGAGGCAAGTGTAGCCTGATTTTTCCAAAATTCTCAAATTACCCTTATATAAAACAAAACTTTAATTTAATATTTTACTTTAATTCCCAAAGTACCCCTTACTCATCTATCTATTTAAAGAATAGAATCATAGTCAATTGCGATTGAACTCGGAGAGAGTTTGATCGCATCTGCGGGTTAACACATGTCCCTTTTAACTCCTATTAACTATGATTAACTCCTTTCCCTCGCTCTCACATGCAATACGCGTGCCTTCCGTTAGTTTACCATAATGTGAATATATATTGGTAGGCAAGTATACCTTGAATGTTGCCTATACCAAATTTAGGTGTGGACTACCATCCTAGTTGCTTCTTTCTTAATTCATTTTTTCTTTTTTTGCCTTTTCCTACAGTGGATTGTGTTGTTCTTTCCATTCTCTTGCTTATATATCCATCTAATTATTACCGAGTATTGTTTCGTTTGTAAATATAAAGCAAATTAATCATCAAACTATTTTTATTAGTGTATATATATATATATATATATATATATCCGCGCTCCTGAAGCACTCTCCACACTCTGCTCAATTAAAATTTGAGGCACTAGCTTTGTTACCCTCTCTTGCAGCCATACTCTTGTCCTTATTCTGAGACTCGGGAGTTTACTGTAAATTGGGAGACACTGAAGTGGTATTTGTGAAATTTTGAAAAGATAATAGGCCAGTAACAACTCCATGTGAAACAGTCCAGTCGTCTTTTACGAAAAAGAGTGGCTGATACTGAAGAAGTGTAAAGAGCGAGACGATAATGAATTTTTTCTCTTTTACTTGTTTACATTTATTTCATTTTTCATTAAATAATTAAATGTAAAATTTCAGGCTGGTTGGCTTATCAATTATCATGAGAATGAGAAGTCTACTTCAAGCAACCATGAAGAATGGTAGCGAGTACTAATCACTAGCTCCTCTCTTTCAATCTCCAATGGCGTCTCTGCAACTCTCTCTCTCATCCTTCTCTCACTATTTATCCTTCTTTTCATTTCTTTCTTGATTCCAATTATCTTTTCTTATCTTCTTCTTCCTCTTCTTCGTGGCGATGCCGGGTCTGGTTTCAGTAAAAACCCCTCCACAGACTCCTCCGCTTCGAATTCTCGTCCCTCAAGACGATCACCAGATCCAAAACCATGGCGAAGAATCCGAAACCAGAATCCCTAAGACCAGATCGCCCGTCCCGAAAAGAACTCCCTCTCCGTCCACTTCACGGATCAAACCCTCACCGGATCGGAACTCTGGCAAGAAAACAACGCCTGAGAAGCCTAATATCGACGAATCTTCGCTCGACAATCCCGATCTCGGGCCGTTTCTTCTGAAGCTAGCTCGCGATACGATAGCGTCCGGTGACAGCCCGAACAAGGCATTGGATTTCGCCATCCGAGCTTCGAAATCGTTTGAGATATGCGCAGGTGAGGATGAACCGAGCTTAGAGTTGGCAATGAGTTTACACGTTGTTGCCGCAATTTACTGTAGTTTGGGGAGGTTTGAGGAGGCGATCCCGGTGTTGGAACGGGCTATTAGGGTTCCGGATGTTACGAGAGGGTCAGATCATGCGCTTGCTGCATTTTCGGGTTATATGCAGCTCGGCGACACACATTCGATGCTCGGGCAGCTCGATCGATCCATCGCCTGTTACGATGAGGGATTGAAGATCCAGATTGAGGCTTTGGGAGAGACAGATTCGAGAGTTGCAGAGACTTGCAGGTAAGGTATTTGTTTCCGTTGTTTCGCTCTCGGCGCACGTTATATTCTCTTGCAACGGGTGATTAACGTGCGCCTGGTAATTTGTTTTCCTCCCCGGAACGAGCCGGGGGCACGTATTTGACGGTTCCGTTTCTCTTTTTATGTTCACCTTCATTGCGTCCGCTGGCACCGACTCCATGGGTGTCCTGTAGCATTTTTGTGGTACGTGCGTGGTGTCCTTTTGGTGTATTTGGCTGTTTGGCATTGTTCATCAGGAACCCTAGAAGAGAAATGGCAATAAATGCTTTTGACAACTCATTTTTAGGGAACAATTCTTCCATTTTTTAAACAATTTTAGCAAAACAAAAAAAGACGCATTTTTGAAATTAAATTTGAGAAAAACACTTAAAAACGAAATTAACCTGTATCGGGTAATGTTCTAGCACTAAGGCCAAATGATCCGAGGCATAAAATGTTACCTCTATCGTGTGATTTTTTTCCATGAGTCGGCAGAGATTGTGGCCTCGCAAATAGATTGTCTTGTTAAAACCTCTTTCATTTAATAAACGAATTGAGTTCGAGGCTTCAAGCTTATTTTTTAGCTCAATTTGTTAACGAGCCAAGTTCAAGCGCATTAAACAATTGTCTTGATTATCTTTACTATTATAAGGGGAGAGCTAGGCGTATTCTGATTTTTCCAAAATTCCCAATCTACCCTCATATAAAATAAAACTTTGATTTAATATTTTACTTTAATTCCCAAACTACCCCTTGCTCATCTATTTATTTAAAGAATAGAATCACAGCCAATCGCGATTGAACTCGGGGAGAGTTCCTTGCGGGTTAACATGTGTCCCTTTTAACTCCTATTAACTGTGGTTAACTCCTTCTCGCTCTCACGTGCATCGCACGTGCCACCTGCTAGTATATGATAATAAGACACATATATATACATTAAAAAAAAAACGTTTCTAGATTTTTTGGGACAAAACTGAAAAAAGATGGAGACTTTCAAATTTTAGATTTGATTTACTTATTATTCACTACCCAAAAAGTAAAGTACTTGATGCCAATCAGTTCTAATGACAAGTGACCAAATATTGATGACCATAGAAAAGGAAGAGAGATATTTCTCTTCTTCACTTGCAAACCTTGAATAGAAGGAGAAATCAAACCAAAGCTTCACTCAAGTCAAGCTCGAGCTTAAAAGATTTTCTATGAGCTGAGTTTGTACACAGTATATGAAGCTCGAGTCGATACAAGCCGAGTTTGGACACAGTATATCGAGCTGAGCCCTGAGCCTGAACACTTCACTACTTGGCTCGGTATTTACCCCTAGGCCCTAGTAGCCTTGTGATATATTTTTTATTTTTTTACTATTATTTTAGGGTGCTGCTATAAGCATAGTAAAATATTTCTCCGATTATATCAAAACTTCCTGACCCTTTCGTCGACCAATTAATTCACGAAGTATTCGCGACTTTTTCATAAAGTTGCGAATTTCACGAATTAAACACAAATTATTCACGATTTTTTGAAAAGGTCCTGAATAAATATCTAATATATGAAATATATTTATTTGTAATTTTCATAATTAGTAATCTTATTTTATATTTTTTTTATATCTGACCCGAAATTTTTTTGCTTTATTTTTTAATTTTGCTGATTTTTTCCCGAAAATTTTCCTAGACGACTAATTCTCAAACCCCAACTTGGTAACTATGACTACAAACACTCGACATTTTCTTCTCATACACCAAACATTAAAAAAAAAAAAAAACATCTATTTAATTTGAGGGTTCCATTTTTCTATGCGCAAACCTTATCCCCCCTTCTTCTCCAAACCTCTCATCCACAGTGAAAGAGAAACTCTCTCATTCATGAAGAGTTCACTCGTTCATGGCACGGTGATAAGTCGTTTTTGAATCATCACGACGATTATTGATGTTAACCTTGATTGCTCATTGAGCACAATTTTGCAAAGCTCGTCATGATTTGTTGGTGTGAGCAATTGTGATGTGGATGAAATGCATAGTTTTAATGTTTTTTCTTTTGTTTTATGAAATATACATAAATGGTCATTCAAATTCTTATTAGAATGACGTTCTTCAAGAATTTAATAGTGTTCAATTAGTAAATTTTAAGGTGTGTAATTAGAAAATTTATAGATAATTTTTTACTTGTTGGTGTGCCCATTTACTGCATTTTAATAGTGTGTAGTTATTAAGTTGTATGTTTGGTGTACAGCAAGAAAATATTGTTATGCTCGTGGCAGCACTCTTATTTTATTCATAAGAATAACTGCAATAATATAATAATATTTGCCTGTGATATGGAAAGAGAGAAACATGAGAGTTTTCGAGGATTCTCCCTTTTCTCGTCATCGTATTTGCTCTCATACCCGCTTGCTGGTCTTAGAACGGGCAGCCCTTTGACAGGAGAGGGTGGATCTGAGAGTCATGCTGGGTTGATAGGATGCCTCTCTCAATAAAAAGGCATCCCAAGTTGTGCTTGTTTTCTTGCTTTGTTATGATATACTTTGTTTTTTCCTGGGTTTACACTCTTGTAAACTCTTTTCTTTGTAGCTCTCTTTGATTAATATATAGCTCTCATTATCGATAAAAAAAAATTGCCCGTGATGTATGATGTGTATATTACTGAAACCAGTTGGTGCTGCAAAATTTACAGCTTAAAGTTGGTGTTGCTTTAATAAAAAAAAAATAGAAAAAAGAATTGTTTAGCTACCCTCCCCCTTTTTTTGAGGGTAAGAAAGTATAGTGGTAGCTTCCCTATTGCTAATGCATGAAAAAGTTTATCTTATTTGTTCAAAGAATTGAAATTTTAAATTTCAGTAGAAGTCATGGTTTCCATCCTTCATTACCCACTAGAGAATTTATTTGGGTCTCTCATTTCATGTACTTCTTTGTATTTTTCATGAAGGATCAGAATTTTGTCAAACATGGTGCTGAAAATCCTCTTATTATATAAATTCATTTCCATGCAATGAATCTCGAAAATGACAGGTACTTAGCTGAGGCACATGTTCAAGCAATGCGATTTGATGAGGCAGAAAATCTCTGCAAGAAGACCCTTGAAATCCACCGTGAGCACAGTGCACCGGCATCTCTTGAAGAAGCAGCTGACCGCCGGTTGATGGCCCTCATCTGCGAGGCGAAGGGAGATTATGAGTCTGCCCTCGAGCACCTTGTTCTTGCCAGCATGGCTATGATCGCCAATGGTCAAGACAATGAGGTTGCTGCTATAGATGTTGGCATTGGCAATATTTACTTGTCCCTCTGTCGCTTCGATGAGGCCATCTTCTCCTACCAGAAGGCGCTCACAGTCTTCAAATCTACCAAGGGTGACAACCATCCTTCAGTCGCTTCAGTCTTCATCCGGCTCGCTGATCTCTACCACAAAACGGGCAAGCTGAGAGAGTCCAAATCCTACTGTGAGAATGCCCTGAGGATATATGCAAAACCTGTGCCTGGAACCTTGGCTGAGGATATTGCCAGTGGCCTTACAGAAATTTCGGCCGTCTACGAAGCTGTGAATGAGCCCGATGAGGCATTGAAGCTCTTGGAGAAGGCAATGAAGTTGTTGGAGAACACACCGGTGCAGAGAAGCACGATTGCGGGGATAGAAGCACAGATGGGTGTGATATTTTACATGGTTGGGAGGTATGGAGAGGCTCGGAGCTCTTTCCAGAGCGCTATGGCGAAGCTTAGGGCCATTGGGGAAAAAAAGTCGGCCTTCTTTGGGATTGTTTTGAACCAGATGGGATTGGCATGTGTACAGTTGTACAAGATAGATGAGGCTGTTGAGTTTTTTGAAGAAGCAAGGGGGGTACTGGAACAAGAGTGCGGCTCATGCCATCCAGATACTATTGGCATATACAGCAATCTCGCGGCAACTTATGATGCCATGGGAAGGTGAGCATTCTTTCACTTCAAGCTCTTCCACATGTCTTCTTCCTTCAGGCGTACAGCTTACATGAGTGATGTGCCTAAATTGATGTTAAACGAAGACTTGTTAATGTTGCTCTAAGTATAAGTGCTTCCATATTTTATTTTCAACTTGAGTAGTCTGATGGCAATTATCACATATTCTGCATGTCTTCTTCCTTCAGGCATACAGCTTACATGAGTGATGTGCCTAAATTGATGTTAAACGAAGACTTGTTAATGTTGCTCTGAAGTATAAGTGCTTCCATATTTTATTTTCAACTTGAGTAGTCTGATGGCAATTATCACATATTCTGCATGTCTTCTTCCTTCAGGTGTACAGCTTACATGAGTGATGTGCCTAAATTTATGTTAAACGAAGACTTTTTAATGTTGCTCTGAAGTATAAGTGCTTCCATATTTTATTTTTCAAATTTAGTCTGATGGCAATTATCACATGTTCTCTCTCTCTCTCTCCTTCTCTCCCCCTCCCCCCCTCCTCTTTTTTCTCCTAATTGAGCTTTCATCCAAGATAAAATTTGTAAAAATTTCATTTGACTATCCCTTGTTGTGAACCAATTTTTGGATGTTACTTACGGTGAATGAATCACTTCTGAAAAGTATTTTACATCAATTATTTGTACCATGTTAGAATCTAGACATGTTCTCATATAACCTAAAGTGATCCTTTTTTTTTTCTTTTGGTGGCAGAGTATTAGTTACTCGTGTTGAGCGTTCCTAATTTTTAGAATTTATTGTCAGTTCCATCTGGAGATCTTTGCTGAAGTTGTCATCTTAACACCAGCGTCAAATATTCAAATCTTGCTGAACTAGCATCTGAATCCAGGACTCTTTGTTATCCTGTTGCTTATCTTTTCATGTTCCTTTTGTATGCAACCACTAGCAGCACCAAGGTTTAAAAAAAGGGTTTCGGACACCGTAATGGACACGGCCAAACCTTTACGTAACGCCGTTACGTAACGATTTCGGCTTTTACTTTTTTTTTTTTTTGCTTAAAAAAATCCAAAAAATTTCAATAAATAGAAAAAACATATAATAAATTCGTAACAAGATTCTTTTAAAGCCAATATGAAGTTTAAAATTTAGAAATAAGGAAATTAGATGGGTTAAGAGTTGAAACATACCCGAAATAAAGAACCTACAATGGATTCCTTCAAATCTATGAATCAAACCCCAAATCAAGTTGTTAATCAACAAAAAACAAAAGGATTTTAGGAAAAAAAAGGTACTAAGAATTGGTAGAGAAGAAGAGAGGATGCAAAAATGAGGTTTTAGAATGAGTTTAGGGATTTTCGGAACCCAGTCCTACGACCGAATCCTTTACGTATCGGGCATAACGCCCGTTACGTAATGGTTTCGGGCGTTAACGGTTTTGTTTCGGGATAAACGGGTACATGTACGGTATCGGGTATCGGAGGCCACTGAAACCTTTACGTAACGGTTTCGGCGATTTTTTAAACCATAAGCAACACTGCCCAATTTGATTGACGCGGCGATTCACCTGTCACCGCCATCATCTTCAGCCTCTACTCGCAATTGAACATTCAATCTTTGCCCCACCTTGGTAACAATGATTTACCAACTGCAAATAGTGGCGTTCCTTGCTCCTGGTTTTCATCTAATCATTTTATTAAATGTTTAATTTTTATATTATTATTTCATATTCGCTTATTCAGACAAACTGGAAAAGAATTGCAACCACTTGAAAAGAAAACTCTCTTAAGATTCAGACAAACTCGAAAAGAATTGCAACCACTTGAAAAGAAAACTCTCTGAAGATTCAGACAAACTCGAAAATAATTGCAACATTCTTCTCTCATCTTATAAAATCTTCTTTACCAATCAGGAAAAAAGAAGAAGAAACATGTCGACAAAGTTAGTTCCTTAAATCAGTAATGACATAATGGGATGTGTACAATAACTGGTCAAACCCTCTTATGTTGAGACTTGCTACACTATCTGGTACCATAGCTAATAACCTATTAAAATACTGTGGTCAAATTCGAGTGACTCTTTAGTTCATATTATGAACATTCAATGCAACCCTTTTGTGAACAAATATCATTCGCACAATGGAGTAAATATCAAAGTGGGATTGGGTCTTGCAAGACATGTAGGTTTTCAAAAATTTTGGTTTACCATTCTTTAGGAGTGACCCAACCATTCCCCAGATGAGATCCCATAACTAGTTTTCTCTTTCTGATAATCCAGTCATTATCTGTCTTCGCCAGCTTCTGTTCATAGTCAACTCTTTTAATATTTCTCATTGCTTTTTATCTGTGGATGTGGGGTTCGGTGTGAACCCTATAAAGAAGTGTCTTGATCCAGCATTTTTACCCTGATTTTTGATTCATTAAAAATTTGAACATATTTTACTTTTTTGGTGATTGCCTTCAAATATGATTAGCAAATAAGGACCTCATAGATGGATGACCTAATTGATAAAAAGGCCATAATTGTTATTAGATGCCACACATTCCATCCAAAATTTTGAGATCAATTGAATTTACCGTATATGCTAGGTATACCTTTCGGGAAAATGCTAATCCTATATGGCATGCAAAAATTGTATATACTATAATCCAAATAGCGGTCTAAGTCCCAGAAGCAGGCATAAATCTTATTTATGTTGGTGTTTTCATATTGCTATTCTACAAGCTTCTTCGTGACCAATAAAAAAATTTGTGAGCATGCTCCCAAACTTTCTTTGTTATTTTTTGTTATGCTCTGAAGAGAGTAATGAGTTTGATTTGCTCAGTCTGCTATTGCTCAAAGAACATAGAATTGTTGGACTTGCTTCATTAAATATATACTGGTGGTTTTATTACAGGATAGAAGATGCAATTGAGATCTTGGAGTACATTCTTAAGGTGAGGGAAGAAAAGCTTGGGACGGCAAATACGGATGTTGACGATGAGAGGAAAAGGCTAGCCGAGCTCCTGAAAGAAGCAGGCAGGGCCCGAAACAGAAAAGCGAAATCACTTGAAAACCTCTTTGATTCCAAATCGAATAGGAAGAAAGAGGTTACAAAGAGGTGGTCAGGATTGGGCTTCAGAACTTAACAAAGAATCTCTCCCGTCTCCTCTTTCTTACATGCACTCTCTGTAACATTAAAAAGAAAAGTGTGTTTTAACTGGTCGTGTTGCAAATTTAATGGGGCTTCCTGTTTCTTTAGCCTCAAATCCAATTTGTTTTATTTTTCCTGATTGTTTCTTTGAAAATATGTGTTGTGATCTTGAAGCTGTTCACTGCAACAAGAAGTTAAGAAAATGTGGAGTGAATAAATTTTTATATTTGCTCCTTATCAGGCATTCTGTATCATCTTTTGCAAAACAGAACAACCTTCCCCACAGTTTATCTAACTCAATCTTCCCTACTCATTTCAGGGAGATGAAATGGAGAAACTGATATGTTAGCAATCCAGGACAATTTGTGATGACAAGTTAAGAGCATAATAGTGGGACCCTACAGGAAGGGTCTTGAACATTATGGAGCATGAGTCATTGGGACATCTGTTGATATAAATGTTGTTTGTATAGAAAATGTAATATCTGTATAATTAAAATTATGAAGAAAAAAAAATGAAATTACTAACAAATACTATAAATATCTTGGAATATTAGTTCCTAGAGATTGTGTACTGTACCTAGAGATGCAATTCAGGCAGGTCAAGAGCCAAACAGTCTTCCTGTGACCCACCTCAACTTTCCACATCCAAGCTCAATCATAGGTATTACAACAGTTTTGATTCAAATTTTAATGGAAGCAATAAATGGGGATTTATGCTTAACGGGGAATGAAGTATGAGATTTTTTTCTGTAAATGTGTATTTGCAGAAATAAGCTAAACCCAACAATCCCCAAAGTTCGAAGAAGATATTCATTGGTTGGCCATTCAGTTGAGTATTACTCTCTGGAGCATTTGGAAGATCCGAAATGAGGTAGTATTTTCAGGTACTAAGCCGCAACCTTTGGTCTTGATTCAAGCCATCAATGCATGGGTGGAGGATCTCAGCCCCCCTAAGCTCCAAGCTCAGAGTTTGGATAAGGCGACCGAAGAACTCCTTAGGATTCCCAAGTGGATTCCACCTGAGGTTGGCTGGATAAAAATAAATGTGGACGGTGCTGTAATCTCTAGTCTTCTGATGGCTGGGGCATGAGCCATTGCACACAATCACATTGGGAAAATTCTATGTCATCAAACAAAGCCCATTTTCGAAAGCTCAGCTCGCATAGTAGAGGTGGAGGCCATTCGCCTTGGCATGACTTTGGTAGCTAGTAATGGTTGGGATAGGATCCTAATCGAGTCTGACTCTAAGGAGCTCATTGACGTTCTTTGCGGCACCTCAGATCAAGAGCATTGGGAAGTTAGCACATTATTAGCCGACGTAATAGCTCTCAGGAACAGATTTAGGTCTGTTCATTGTTTGTTCGTGGGAAGGGCTGCCAATTCCTTGGCCCACAATCTTGTCAATACAGCTCTCACTGATAGACAATGGTCAGTTTTCCCTGAGGACTCGAGAGTCTGCCATTGCAAATGTAATGCCCCCAGCTTTAGTATGAATGCCTTGTTTCAATTTTAAAAAAAAAACTTAAATCCCTACTGTTGTGTTGTTGTTGTTTGAAGATTTTAGACTTGAGCCTTAGCTTTCTTGTCCTTAATCATCTATTTTTTTCAGGCCTTGTTTCATTTAAAAAAAAAACTAAAATCCGTTGTTGTTGTTGTTGTTGTTGTTGTTTGAAGTTTTTAGACTTGAGCCTTAGCTTTCTTCTCCTTAATCATTCTAATTTTTTCAGATGCTGTCATTTATCTAAGTTAGGAGTTAGGTTAGTCCAATGGTCTAGGTTAGGAGTTAGGTTAGTCCAACGGAGTGGTTGAGATAGATGCCATCATTTATCTAGGTTAGTGGTTAGGTTAGTCCAACGGGTCATGGGTGGCCTCTCAACCACCACACCACCCAAATCCAAACCTGAGTCCTCCCTCAAAGGGGGGCATACATCCTACTACTAGAGCAAACCAAGAGGCATAATCTAAGGTTTTTCATTTGGAGTATTGATTGAGTAGAAAGTGAGAGCCTTCCTAGGAAAAAGGATTACTTGAATGTTAGGCATTATTAAAAAGAGCAACATTCCCCTCTGTGGAATGGACTATTCCTCTCGCGCTCACCAAGCCCTTCTAATTCTGGTTAACAAGTTTTAACTCCTATGATTATTATTCTTTTTTGTAAAAAAATCAATATTAGATGCTTTAACTTTAAGGATTAATAAATCTTAATCTCCACTATTATCTACACTCTCTCCCCTTCCCTCTTTCACGTGTATTATACGTGGAGTTATAGTTTTTTTTGGTAGGCAGCGAGATCATTTATCTATCTAGTCACAGTTAAAGAGAATAAAAAAGCTATCTTATTAGTCCAATCCCTCCTTTTGAACGCTCACTAATTGTGGTTAAGATTCACTCATCTTTAGGTTCATCCATCCAATAGACTCGTAATCTTCTTAAGTTGTAACCGGTTTTTGACAAAACCGGTTATGCCCCTATGGCCACCACGTATCTCTTTTTACACCCCCTAACTGCGGTTAAGATTCACTTACCCCTAGGGTTGACTCACCTATCTTTGGTTTTTAGAAAAAAATATTTAAAAAAATTAACCCCAGGATTTGTTAAATTGTAACCATAGTTAACAAAATTTTGTATTATCTTTTTAAAAAAACCAAGGATGGGTGGGTAAACCCTAGGGGTGACTGAATCTTAACCACGGTTAAGATGTGTCAAAAGGCACATGTGGCCACTCAGGGGTGTAACCGGTTTTGGCAAAACCGGTTACAACCGGAGAAGAATACGTCCCCATCCAATATTGGTTTTTTTTAAAAATAAAATAAAAAATAATAATAATCATGATTTGGTTAAAGCTTAACCATGGTTAAAAAGGAATTATACTAGGGTCAGCTAGGAAGGTGGGGTCCCCTTCTCATGACTCTATTGTTTTTCCTATTAAAAACGCTTGAATTGAAAGCTATCACATAATGGGCAGCCAGTGAATTTATAATTTATACCCCATTACCCCCAAAACCAAATCCTAGCAAATCCAATTATCACCCTTAAGGTCGCCATGTGTCCCTTTTGAGACATCTTATCTGTGGTTAAAATTCACCCACCCTTAAAGGTTCACCCATCCTTCCTTGATTTTTAGAAAAAAATATTAATTCTATTTCCTTGAAAAAATCCTAAATTTTTATTTTAATATTAGAAAAGAATTAATATTTTTTTCTAAAACCAAAGATGGGTGGTGAACCCTAAAAGTAGGTGAATTTTAACCACAGTTAAGGGGGTGTCAAAAGGATCAAATCCGGTTATCACCGTAGAGGATTTGATCTCAAAAAAATACTACCGAGTCGTAGACCTCTGATCATCGTATCTATTAAAAAATAAAAATACAGAAGAAATACACAAGTCTATCTTCTGAAAGCAGCAGTAAACAAACAGAGGACAATAAGTATGTGAAATTTCCTTCCAAGAACTCAGACGCGCAACAAAACCCAAACCCTTGCAACTCTTAGCTAGACTCTGCAACTCTTTTGACCCTCAGATCGAGGGATTGAATTTCTCTCTCAAGAAGGAACCAGATAGAGGGACCAGAACCAGTACCGAGAACCCTAATTCATCAATCTCTAGAACAGTATCAGCAGTCCGAAACTAACGAAGTGAAGATCAGATTCATGTAATGCCGTTTGTTACTGTAATGGATACTACCTTTCGATCTTTATAAAATGATCACCTGAAAACCCTAGAGTGGAAGATAGAAATGGAAAGATCTCGATCCAAGAGGAACTACTACTACGATCAAGACTACGATTCTCAAACCCTACCAAGAGGCAAACCACGGTATCATCATCACAACAATAATCACAATCACCATTACAACAACAATAACAGTCACCACCGCCGTGGCGGCGTCGGTGGTCGTTTTTCTAAGCCTCAGGATGCCTCCGGCAACGTTTCCACCAGTTATCGAATACTTTGTCACGACATTAAAGCCGGTGGTGTGATCGGGAAATCCGGTAGCATTATTAAGGCAATCCGGCAAGAGACCGGTGCTTGGATCAATGTTCATCCACTGGTTCAAGGGGATGAAGAGCGGATCATTGAGATATCTGATTCCCGGCGCCGTGATCCCGATGGACGTATCTCGCCTATCTCGCCGGCGCAGGACGCACTTCTCATGATCCACAAACGGATACTCGAGAGTGATGCTGGATTTGGGTTTGGATTTGATGGAATTAATGGTGATGATGATGAAGATTATGGTCCACAAGGAGGCGGTGGCGGTGGTAACCGTGCTGCGACTAGGCTTGTTGTGTCAAGGATTCATGTTGGGTGTTTGTTGGGGAAGGGTGGGAAGATCATTGAGCAAATGAGGATGGCGACGAAAACTCAAATCCGGATCCTTCCTAGGGAACACAATTTGCCTCGATGTGTATCAATGTCTGATGAAATTGTTCAGGTACATCCATTTTCCCTTGCAATATCTGGGTTGGTTGAAATACTGGATTCTCCTGAACTCAGCTTTATAATTTAGTTTAATTTGCATGTGAAATGGTTTGGTGGTGTAGAACTCGGGTTGCTATCTGGATTAGATCAAAGACAACTATGAAATTTTTTTTTGGAATTATAGGAACAAGGGATTTAATTAACAGCTGAGACTATGTTCTTATCTATTATCCTCAAGATGGAAGAGATTGGTGGGAGAACTCAATAATCTGCAGCCTATTATCTTGATGATTAGTATCTAGAACAATCACAGCTAAATTCTTGTCTTCAAAATTAATGAGGTGCAGAGGAGTATGTCTTGAGTAGATAGGGATTCTAGATTGGTTTGTTTACATAACTAATGCCTTGATTCAAGGACAATATCTTATATGCAAAATTGATGTGTCCCACTTTTTTTTTTTTAGTTTAGTTACTGTTAAGAACTAGTATCAGGAAAGATGGATGTCGATGATTTACATGTGTTTTTTTGGCCGTCATCTGTGCTTATCAACGATTTCATGTCCTGTTTCTTATGAATCTGAAATCATTTCTGGCAAAGTAGATCCGCTCTTCCCTTTCATCCTTGTCATTTCAGGAAACGCATTGAGAAGACTTGATCCATAGACGTTGGTTGAAGACTTAGATCCAGGTCACTATATCCGGGTTTCTAAGTCCAATGATTTCATATTCGGTCGTGAATGACGAAATCACAATAAATACGTCCTTTATACACATCTACAATTTGATATGTGTCATTCATGGCTTTGAGGTTTCTCAAGGTCTTCGTATCAACCTATAAAAGATTGAGGTGATTAATATGTGGGTTATATAGATTTTCATTGCCATCGTTTTGGGGAATAGGACAATCAAACTCCTGACTTCCTACCTTTGGCTGGGAACTTTAGGTCTTCGTATCAACCTTAATGAAACTATGAAAGAGAGATGATTATTATAGCAAATGAGGATCATATCGATGTCTGTACTATTGGTTTGAGATGTCGGGTAAATGAAATATTGTCTTCGTACCTTGGACTTTTCAGTTTTCACAGCGCACCAAAATCCGTTTAGGATGTAGTGGTAGAAAGGTTTGAATGGAACTCAGGAAGAGGCTAATTTTGTAAGGTATGGTCATGCTAATCAAAATGCCCCATCTTGCCTCTTCCACATCATGTTGTTTTTTGAAATGCTACCATCCCACAGTCAATAGTCTAGGAAAGATCTAACGAAACTCTCTTTGGGGTGGAGATATCCAAAATAAAAGGACATCATTTGTTAGATTGGAAATTTGTAAGTCAGCTCGAAAAAAACAAAAAAAGATGACCGTCGTTGGCTCTGAGCTTTAAAAAATTGCTACAGCTTTTGGTGGAGACTCATTTTTTAGATTTTAAGTAGATTCTAATGATATTCATAATAAGTCTGTCAAGAGAGATTGAGCATGGGATGGCAATTCGGTTAATAGTAGCTATGCATCATGGTTTGGGTGCATTGGAAAATTTTCCAATATCCAAAATGATTTATTTTTAACGATCCATAAGGACTTCATTAAAGGATAATATTCATGAAGTGATGAGGGGTGACATGACATGATTTTGGCACAAAGGTCTGAATTGTTAAATTATGTCGAGGATTTCTGTTTGAAGAGTGGAAAGATGACTATTGTTTGATAGCTTGGGGATCGTTATTTTCTGAATATTGAAGAAGGCAGAATCATAGTTAGCAATTCGGCGTACGGTAAAAATTTGGTACGGAAATTATTTGAGTATAATTTGGAATTTTCATTCAATAGTTCGATTAAAAATTCGGCAAAAAAAAACGCAGAACGTCAAAAATATGGTACGAAATTAATTCAAGTATAATTCGGGCCAATAATCAATAATTTGTTGAAAAATTCGTCTAAATATATACAATTACATATATAAAATTTCTAAGAGAATGTATTAAATTTTTTGTTCATATTACAGAAAATGAAAAAAAGAAGTAAAATTGAAGAATTAGAGAGAGAGAGTCGAACGTGGAAGGGAGACTAGAGATTGAGAGAGAGAGAGAGAGAGAGTCACTCTTGGAAGGAAGAGTGGTAGTTGCTGGTGTTGACAATACTATAAAGTCGGATACTCGCTCCTCAACTGCTAGCGGTTGGCTGTGCCATTGTGACAAGTGATGATTGTGAAATAGTTAGGATTTGAGATTTAGAGAGAGAGAGAGAGAGAGAGAGAAAATTAGGGGACTCAGTAATGGCCAATGAGTGCGGCTGACGACTATTAGTGACGTTGTGACCAATGAGATAGGGACTAAGGTTAGAGATTGAGAAAAAGAAAGAAATCTAAACAAAGAGAGTTACGTATGAATGTAAGAAAGAAGAAAGAGGATTTGAGATTTATCTTACGGGTTTGTATATATATATATATTATTCGCGAATAAGTCGTGAACGATTCACGAATAATTTGCCTATAATTCGTCTTACTTAAAAAATTCGCAAATGTTTAATTAGCTTTGATCAATACGGATGAATTATACGTATGATTCGTGTATAATTCATGTATAATACGCAAATTTACTAACTATGGGCAGAATAGCAAGGTAATGTGATCGTTAAGACTTATTTTGCCATTCCATCCTTATACTAGAGCATGGTTGAAGGAGAAGCATTTGATTTTTTTGATTTTGGACTGCTTTATATGGTTCCTTCTAACATGGGATTTTTTCTATGTATAATGGTGTAGGTTAAGATTATTATGATTTATCACTAAATACAGCGTAAGAGATTTCTGTAGTTTTCTACTTCTGAAGCAAGACATGGATTTGGTGTGTATACCGAGATTTAGGAAGATTTCACAGATCCCTCCCATGGTTCAAGCATTTGCATAGTCGGTGACTTTGGATAAGATTTTGTAAATGGATCATCTAAGGAATAGGGGGCTTCTAATTTTCCTAATAGGGTTGCATGTGTGAGAAGGTAGAAAAAAAGTGCATTATCTTCTTCTTCATTGTCCGAAGTCCTGGAGTATATCTTTTTCTCTTTTCAAGGTCCTCTTTGTGTGTACAAGGAGGTAGGCGTGGTTTTCCTTAAGTGGTCAGATGATGCCTTTATCAGTAAAGGAAATATTCTCCGGGGTATGTTGTCTCATTCTCTTTTTGTATATTCTTCTCTCAATGAAACTTTAGGTTATTCATCAAAAGAAAAAATACATAAGAGTAAAATTCATTCCCAACAACGTCTGCAACTCGTAGGAGGCTAAAGAAAATGTTCATCACCTCTTCATTCATTAAGATTGTTTGGCATGATTCTAAATTGTGTCCTTTCTTTTTAGATTCAAGTGGGTCTTCCTATCAAGTTGATGGTGTTGTTAGTCACTTGGTCTATTGAATTTTAAGCAAGAGGTGTAAAATGCTTTACAAAAAATCCTTTGCTCTCTCCTGTTAAGAAGGAACCAAATAAATGGTTTTCCTACATAGATTGAAATAGTTCATCTTTGAATACATAGTATTTTGGGGTTGTGATTTGGGCTTCTATTATGGAAAACTATAGAGGTCTTAAGAGTAGTGGATTTGGATAGCATGTACAAAACACTCTTGGATGGTAGCAAGCTATATGGGGTAACCAAGCCCACGTGAAAAAACGAAAGAGTGGGAAAGTAAAGCTAAATCTCTATGGATGTATGTAAACCACCAAGGGTGGCTTTGTGTTTTGAGGTTTGTTCGGCTTGGAGATTCATACCTAACAGAGTCTATAGTGTTCTTTTAATGTTTGAAGATGCTTTCTTTCCAATTTCTCAGGTCTGTGGATGACAATTCTTTCGATATGACTTCATATGCTTCGGATAAGACAAAGGTTCAGTGGAGTTACTCTGTACTAGTCAAATCATTGACTTGGTTTAATCCCTTTATAGTTTATTTTTTATCGGTAAATCAGCTAGATACATATATAAGGAAGTGGAGCAAAAGTACTATAAGAAGTTCTTTAGACAAAGAGATCACAAAAAATATGAACCCAGAAACTAAATATACAAGAAACAAGAGAGCAAATAACATTGAAAACATACAAAGGGACCGACGGAAAGAACCTTACAACAGACCCCCAAAGAACAAAAACAACAGCCATCCAAATGACTAAGTCATAAGTAACTGATAAATCGAAATCCTTGAGATCCCTTCTAACGGAACCTAAATCATAACCCTAATGGGAAATGTACTTTCAGGGCTTGATTCCCGACAACCAGGTCTCCCGTTGCATTGAACTAGCAGTCTACTCTAAGCGGCCAAGGAGAGGCCTTATTCCTCTTATCTTTCTCTCCATTAAGTTTATTTTGAATACCAGAATCCAAACAATCTTCTCATTCCTCCTTGAAGAGTTAGAATTATCAGTAAGCACTTGACATGGCCAACCTAATATGGACCAACCAATGGAGGCTTCCACCATGTCACAATGTCTTCTTATTCCACACATTCGTCTTCGCAAAACCAATTTCTGTCACTGCCTTTTACTTTGTAGCATATGTTGATAGAGAAGTCATCCATGCTTTTTTAGATACCTTTTCTAATACCCATTCCAAACTATAGGGAAACTTCATAGCTTTCCCATTCCTGATTTCAGCTACTAAATATGTAGTTGATAAAATGATAATAATGAACGAAAGAGCTCCCTTCTTCTCGCTAGACTTAGCCATTCTCTGAGGAACTGCCTTGTGAATTTTCCTTTACTTTCTTATGTTCAGACCTCCATATTTTTTCCAGTTTCAGTGTCCACAATAGAGAACATTAGGTCATACCTCATACCTTTGTTTTTCGAGTTGGTATTTTGTCTACACTAACAAATTATTTGGTAAAGTTGCTCCCAGCAATCATAAGTTAGAAAGCAATTAGTCTAGGCTAAGGTTTCAGAGGCACTGTGGTTTTCTATTTATTTTTTCTATTTCCATCATGCTTTGTACACCATGATAATCGATGAAAATTTGTAAAATTGGGAGGAATAGTGCTCTATGATTTGTCCAAGGGGTAAAATGTGTATCATATGATCAGAGATTTAGCGAATACTCAGGTATTGTATTTCACCATCATAGACGAAGACAAAATAGCATGGGACATACATACAATAATCAAAACACAATTAAATAATATATAAAAATAATGTATCCTCTCTTTGATTAATATATGTCTTATTGATTAAAAAAAATGTCTGTGTAGCTTTGAGTATGGGTGCATGGTTGATTCTTGTTTTGAGGTGGTGGCTAA
Source organism: Tetracentron sinense (assembly GCA_015143295.1). NCBI lineage: Eukaryota > Viridiplantae > Streptophyta > Magnoliopsida > Trochodendrales > Trochodendraceae > Tetracentron > Tetracentron sinense. Next base: position 31,403,314 of record CM026551.1, read on the forward strand.
CGAGGTGTTTGGGTTCCGTAGAGCATAGTTACCAAGTACGGGTACGGGTATAATACGAAAATGATCCGTTCGGGAAGTACGGGTGTTATACGGCAAAAACATGGCAGGAAAATTAAAAAAATAATTAATAATTATAAATAAATAAAAATCATGATATTAACTAATAACAACCATTTAATGCGAAACATGCATTTCACATGGTAAAAGAACGGCAAAAATACGTGTCTTGTACGCGTTTAATACGTAATTCGCATATTAAACGGGTATTAAATGGCGATACGGGTATAACACGTAACACGGCAAAAGTACGGAGTTTTAAACGGCGACCCCCCTAAAAGTATTATGTGAGTACTATACGGGTAAAATATGGGTGTTTGGTAACTATGCCGTAGAGGAGGAAGGGGGTTGAATGATTGGGAGTTAGATGATTTTCGTCGGCTCACCTTAATTACTCTGAAGCTTAATCTTAGCTTAATCTTCTGGTCAGAGATGGTAGAGTTTGGACTATGGATAATAGAGGTCTTTTCTTGGTGAATTTGTTCTATCAGTCCTTATATGTCAGCTCTAATTCCTTGTTCTCTGATCACGTTGTTTAGCATATAGTTATCTATCAAATATTGTTTTTTTTCTATGGGCAACAGTGCTGGATAAATCCCTAATGTGCAACCACTTAAAAAATAGTATGGTCCTTAGTGAAGTTATTCTGAGGAAAAGGCCTTTTTTACTGTCTATTCTTTAGTTTTTAGTCTCTGGTGGACTCGGCTATGTATTTTTTTCTTTTTTTATGGTTCACCCAGCAGTGAACTTCCTGTATCCTCTTTTTCTTAGTTATGTTATGTTATTTGATCTTATTTACTAATAAAAAAAATTGGTGGAGATTAGCAAACAAATGTTTCTTATGTTTGTCTGACGAGGAGTGTATAGCGCATCTCTTGCCGCACTATTTTTTCAGTTAGATGGATCTGGGATAAATTCCTCTATATTTGGGGTAAGAGGGTATTCCTTAATAGGTATATTGATTTTATGTTCAGCTGGGTTCCCTGTGGACTTGATGTATTCTTGAGTGTTATGTGGAGAATGCCCTTAGGGGCTACTATTTATTGGTGCATTATTGAGGAGAGGAATAGGAGAGTGTTTAATGACCCCTCTCCCAAAACCAGGCATTTTGGGTGCAGGTCTCCAAACTCTTAAACGAGTATTGTGTTATTACGGAGGATTTTGAGCCTTTTGAGTTATTGCCTGCATTTTCCACGTAGGGATGTCGCGCCTAGTTGTAGCAAGATTCCCAATATGTGAAGCCTTTTTGTATCCTTTATTCTTCTGTTTCTAATAAAATGCTGAAAAAAATCGACTCTATATTTAATAAATAGTTGTTTCTTGTATTGTTCAGTATTCCCTTAAAAAACTTTAGTTGACATTGACCAGGTGAACTCATGTTCTAAGTTCAAACATCCATCAGATACTGTTGATAACTCAGATTTCGCTTTAAATTAAGCAATACTACATTCCAAATCAACTGTTCCTTTGTAGCGGGGCAGTTACTTGCATCTTCACACTTGAGTAGTATGCATCTTGTTCATCGCAGAAAGTGTGTTGAGTAAAATAATTTGTTGGGCTACGCAATTTATACAACATCAAGCTATCTTGTGGTTTTGCTTGGATTTGATAAGCTGGAATTTGGATGTGTATTTGGAAAAAAATTCCAGCTTTATACTATATATTACTTTTTGAAACTCCTGAAGCAGATGGTTCGTTAACAAAATAATATTTCTGTCAGTCGACATCACATACTGCCGAAACCATTGAGGATGAGGCATGTTCTTAAGTGTGATTTTAACTCTATATTGGGAATCTATGAACAGCTTGTTTGTTCTGGCATCCCATTCTCTTGGTGTTTTCCCGAAGGGATCCTCTATTTATAGATGCTTGAATCTCTGATATGCATAGAGGTTTCTTGAGTTTAACAATATTTACTGATGATTTGGTATGGAAAACTCTACCCATGATAATAACACACTGCTTACAGGTTGTAGGTGATGTAAATGCCTTGAGGAAAGCTATAGAAATTATTTCAGAACGCTTGAAAGAGAGCCAGCTTCGTGACCGCAGTCATTTCCGTGGGCGATTACATTCACCAGATCGGTTTTTCTCCCCTGATGATGATTTCACTCCTTACATGAATAATATGCCACGTCGTTCATCCATGGATGGGACTACATTGGGACCGCGATCTTCGGCTGGATTGACTAGTGCTAGAAGCAATACCTATGCCTCACGTTCATCTGGTTACACATTTGAATCCGGAGCTGCTCTCATGGCGGACCATGCACAACCATTTCCTGGTGAGGACCTTGTATTTCAAATACTTTGCCCAAATGAAAAGGTCGACAGTGTTATGGGAGAGTCAGATGGGATTATAGAGCTGCTTCGAAATGATATTGGTGTTGATGTTAGGGTTACCGATCCCATGCCAGGATCAGATGAGCGGATAATTATTATATCTTCTGAAGAGGTACATGCCTCTCTCTCTCTCTATATATACACACACACACACACACACACACAAACACATACACATGTGCACACATAGACAAACATGTGTACGTAAAGAAATTAATGCATGTGAGTAATAGAAATATTCAAATTAAGGAGGTTCTTTTTCTCTTGCCCGACTTGTACCGCTGTTGGAAATGCGTCAATTCTTAACTTTATCCATTATGCTTTTCAAAGTGCATATACTCTGAACCTTAAGTTCTAGCCATTTCAAAACAGAAGTGTCCATTTTATCATATTCTGATGATGAGATGGGGTACTCTTGCTAACACCTTGAATCATATTTTTGAAATTGTATTTGTTCTGCTTAAAGGTTACTTCAGAGGAAGATGTAACAACTTGTATGTATAGCTGTGTGATTGTGTGTTTCTGCGTTAATTATGGTTGAAGTAATTATGATCTTTCTGGTTTATATGTGTGTACTAGGGTCTCGATGATGACCTATTTCCATCTCAAGAAGCTTTGTTGCATATCCAGAGTCAGATTGTAGATCTTGGTCCGGACAAAGATAATGTCATAACAACAAGGCTACTTGTTCCATCTAGTGAAATTGGATGTTTAGAGGGGGAAGATGGATCATTAGCTGAAATGAGGAGATTAATTGGTGCAAATATACAGATCTTACCAAGAGAGGAACTTCCTGTGTGTGTTTCAGGGACTGATGAGCTTGTACAGGTTTGTGATTAGTCATAGATCTTAAATGATGTATGCTTACCACGTTACTTATGTAGCTAAGTGTAGTAAGGTGAGCTTGTTAGATGCGTAGGTCTCTTGAACGGCCGGAATACTGGAACCTAAGGTACCCCACTCAGGAGACTGCGGGTGTTTCTAATAAAGCATAACGGCACACTGGGTGCACATGCATGGGGATGAATCTAAAGTGTACCCATTCGGCTGACTGCGGGTTAGTTCTAATAGAGCATAGCGGCACACATGGTGCACGCAGGGGGGTGGGATGAGCTCAGATGGATCCCTCTTGGGAGATCTCCCAAGTAAACATTGACCTCAATGCCTAATCTTAACTATCTGATCCATTGTTTGGTTTTGGATGGTCGCGAGTGGACATACCATGTAAATTAACATAGTGGTCGGTTTGACAATCCAGTTGTGCCATTATTGGTATGGAAACCTCATCCATAAGGCTTATTAAATGTGGGGCCCTCCCCTTGTATGTGTTCCATGTGTATGGTTTTCCCATTGGCAGCCCGTAAAGACGACCTACGAGCAAAATTTGGGTCAGTTACATTGTGAACCAGGCCAACCCCATGTTCGACTGCCCTTTTGTCGATTGAAAAACTTTTCAATTCCAGTGCTCGGAGTGCAAAAAAAGGAAATAAAGAAAATGGGGCCCAGAAACTGGGTTGCACAGAGTTGCTAAATGATGGCAAACAGGGCAGGACTTAACCCCCCACATCTTTGATATCTTCCACCATTATTTAGAATGCATGGTGCAATGTTCATCCTAATGTCATGAGTTTACAGATTGTAGGGGAGATAAGGGCAGCACGAGATGCACTGGTCGAGATAACATCAAGGCTGCGGAGCTACTTATGTCAGGAGATATCCTTTCCAAAGGATTTGCCACCACCGTCCATCTCTGCTGCAGCCCCTATTGGGAGCATGTTTGGACTTAAGGCTGCTTCTCCGAATAAAATTCCAGCTCGTGAAAGTTACCAAGGAAGTGACCCTACAGCTTCAGGCTATCAGAATGTGCAGACTGCAACTGCTCGGCCATCAAAGGTGATAGTCATTGATAGATTGGGAAATACCTTGCTGGAAAGATAAGCTCGTGCCTTCTTATTTCTGCCCTAACTTTGTTACTTTACAATAGAAGCTATCCTGACTTCTCTTCTACAATGATGATCTAATCTCTGTCATGTTATCTATATACTGTCTTATATATAATCCTTTATTTTGGTTCTTAAGAATGTGTTCTTCACTATTGTAGGATGTTGGAGGGTCTGGCAGTGGATCAGTGGAGCGGTATGAAAGTGATGTTCGTGAAGATGCACCGAGTGTGTTGAGCAGGTAGTGAATTCTCTACTTTGTTTTAGTGTATCAAGGCCTTTCATTATACCATACCTGCCTATTATAGATATATGTCCTGTCTGCCAGAATCTCTGTGCCGCTTGTAACTAGAAGTACACTAGAAGTTGTCATACCAGAGCATGCGATTTCCAAGCTCATAATGAGATCAGGAAATAAGCTTTCTCAGATCAGTGAGGTGATTCTAACTTTCCAGAGTCTCTCTCCTAGCTACTTCATTTTAAGTTTGGCCACGATTTAGTATGTAACACGTTGACCTTTGTTTCAATGAAAACAGTTGTCAGGAGCAAGTGTAACCCTTGTTGAAGATAGACCTGAAGTAACCGAAAAGGTCATTCAAATATCGGGTACTCCAGAGCAGGCTGAGAGAGCCCAGAGTTTGCTTCAAGGATTTATTCTGAGCAGTAAGTCTTCCATTTCCCTCTCTTTCCAAATTTCCAGATTTTCCATATCTTTGTTACTTGGACCGATAATTTTGGTGGGTCATGTTTTATCAGCACAAGAAGACGTTCCTCCAAACTAATGTAGGCTGCGGATGTGCTAAAACTAGATGCCGGCAAAGTGAAATAGTGTTTTCAGTTCTTATCAGTAGGTTGATGCTGTCCCCCCAAGAGTGTTGAAGTGCATTCTGCTCCTTAATCATCCCCAGCTTAGTAAGAGTTATAGTTTACATCAAATATTCTTTTTCACTTTGAACATTCACAGTTTTAGAACTCCAGATAATTATGAAGCAAGATAACTCAGTTTTACTTGTCAGTCTCAATTTTCTTAAATTTCACACTCGTCATGCATGACTGGAATGAGTAATGGCTGGCTGTTGGCAGAACTCCTAGCACACTTACAAAAAGGACACAGGATCCTTTCTTGCACTCGACAGAGAGAGGCTGCCTCCAGAAAGCCCAAAAGGTAAAACATGTCTATTCATTAAACCAGTTAGGTTAGTATTAACCCCTAGGGTTAATGGTAACTCAACTTCCTTTTCAGGAAAAAAAAATTGAGGACTCTGGAAACTTGTTCCTTTTTGTGCTTGCTAGAGACCACCTCTCTGGCAAGTGCCAGATAGGATCCAAACTCCATTAAAAAAAGGGGAAAAACACAGGTCCGTTGGGATGCATAAGATACTAAGCCTATAAGAGTTAGTAATGTTCTGTACTGTAGATGCAATTGTACGAAAATCCATAAGGCTAAACATGAGAAGGATGAAACGGTTGCTCAATGAAAAAGGAAGAATGTATAAAGCTGAGTTCCCGAACTTAAGAGGACATAAAGGAAATTAAAGGCTTAGGCTTACCTACTAACTCCCCTGTAATGAAATACAGAACTTATCACAGCTGTCTGAGTGAAAAGAGATTTGTTGGATCATAATTTTTTTTTTTTTATTATTGTTATTATTTTTAATATAGCCGCCTAGAGAGCGTGGGGGTTTGGTAGACTGCTACTTGTTTTTTAGGTAGAAGAAAGGAGCTTACAAGAAAATGAGGGGACATAAAAACAAAACCCCCCCTGAAAACAAAGATATTACAAGAATTATCTAATCTAAATATTTCCAAACACTAGCTTATTCAATTTGATAGCTCCACGAACTTGAGAAGGTACATCAGAAATAGAGTTACAAACATTCGAAGCACAAGCCAAATGGTCAGTAACAGTATTATAGCTTCTCTGAAAACATGTCCAATATTGAAATTCAATAAGGACCAGCTTTTTTCCAATTCGAGGTTGACCAATGAAGAGCATGACTAGAAAAACCAGCATAGAATCTGATTCAATTTCCACTTTCACCAAGTTCAAATTCACACAAAGCTGAATTCCTAACAAGGCTCTAATCTTGGTCGAAGAGTTTGAAGTCATGCCATAAAATTTATAGAAACCTACAAACAATACAATCCGATGGTCCCTGATGACACCACCTCCTCCAACAGCCTAGGACTACTTTTGCAGCACCATCAATATTAAGTTTCATTCTTCCTGACATAAGAAATGATCATTTGCAAATAATAATCTTTTTTGAGACCGTTGTGAATGGTTGAGTACGCATGATACTTCAACATGCTTATTTGTAAAAGACTTAAATCACCATGATAGAAGCAACATGCTTATTTGTAAAAGACTTAAATCACCACAGGAAAAGCATTACAAGAAATATTCACCCATCTTAAAAAAATTTCTAAATAATCGACTGAGCCGTATTAATTTTACCTTTAAATCTTCTCAATCACCTCTCCTTCCAAACTTTCTAAATAATAAATAATGGAACAAAAGATCTAAAAATGCCTACTAGAGATGATTTGAGGGCATTAGAAAACCAGTTCATTAATCTGCATTGGATGCTATCATTCTCAAAAATATTATTGTTGCAAATCCTCCCAAAACAAATCTAAATTGCTGAAGCCAAATTGCTCGAAATTAAGAGATGCGTGTATTACCTTCATCACAGCAAGAGCAACAACTATATAAAGGAAGAGCAATAGATTTTGCACATTTGCATCAACGCAATAGCCTTATTTAAAGCTCTCTAGCCGAAAATGCTTATTTTAGTTGAAATCCTTTTGTTCCATATGAAGTTGTTCCAGGACATAGGAGAGAGCTTATTACGAGCATAATTCCAACTTCTGGAAACTGAAAATGGTGCCATTTCAGGGATCTCCGAGATGAAGAAGCCGCCGGCCTGAATAGTTTCTATTGTATCTTGATCTAGAACATTCTGAACAATAGATAAATCTCAAGACCAATGATGTACCGTCCAAAAGATCTGCAATAACAGGAAAATGAGCCGGAGGAGAAGTCGCTAATGGAGATTAGAGGAACATCCAAAAATTAAATTGAAGTTCTATTACCCACCAACCACAAACAATTATTTATAAATTATTTCTAATTAATTTTTTATCTAGTTTGTGCAGTAACCTTCGAATTAAAATCTTAAAACTTGCACTTATTTATGTTTTGAAATCATATGACAAGGACTAGTCCCTTCGGGTGTCCACACCGACCACTCGCAATAATTTTCCCTACATGTGAAAGATGATGATAAATGGGATTGGAGAATATTTTGAATTGCGCATTTCCGGATGAGAGCACTCTTACGAGTAAGAAACTGTGACTGTTGCTCCCAAACTGGATGGAATATTTACTTTCCTCCTTAAAAACACATGATTTGCACGATATAATTCACATCCATGATATGTGAGGATCAGGTTCCTATTAGCGCTCAACACGTGGCATTAGAGATTACAATTGTTGGATATCAAGTGGGTCTTCTAGGAGCCACACGACAAAAAATCAGGCCGAAGAAACGATTCTAGACCATCTCATTAGACAATAATTTGTCAGCAATAACCCCTACGGGTTCAGTACTATTACTAAGCAATAAAATCTCTATTTTCCAACCTTCAATAAGATGGTTTAGAAACATTGGCTTATTTTTTTCATCATGTCTTTCAAGAAATCCACTTTGACATCTAATTTTTGATGGCTTGAGTTCCTGAATTTTCACAGATTTTACATCTGTTAGAGTCAGCCCCTGCCCCCTCCTTTTTTTTTTTAAATGGGTTACACAGGTGTAGCCCTCCCCCTCCCATAAACCCCCCAACTGTGATGTAGGTGGGATTCGATCCCAGATCTCTAGTACGATGTCAAGAGACTTTACCAACTAAACTAGCTAGCACCTACCCCTCTCTTTCTCGTTCTCCCTTACTCAAGATGTATCTTCAAAGGAATGGTTGCAATTTGCATAGTATCCCAACTTGTATGAAATAGGTAAGGTATTACAAAGAGAATAGTACTACCATGTTTTGATAAAATGATGAAGAAGAACAAGGAGTATCTTACTTTGCAGTTGTTAGCTAGCTTTACAAAATGAATTGTTATAATTCCACTATATGGGGCGGTTGTAGTGATCAGCGTCGTTTACTTCAGTTCAGAGAGTCGTAGCCTTGTTTGCTTCTCTCTCTGTTGTCTCTATTGCTATTTTTGTTTGAGGAGCACATACTCCACCACACTCACATGCCCAATTCCCATATCCCCGTCACCTTGAAATTGAAAGAAAGCAAAAGCCCATGACAATGACCCCATCTCATAAACAAAAATCTTCTTCTTTACTCCATCACAATCATCAATCTCATGTGGAATGAGGAAGAGTCTCCATCATGGAATCCTCTACGGCTATAACTGGAGTCGGGGGAGTCCAGTTACACCTCTAAGGTCACCACGTGTCCCTTTTAACACCTCTTAACTGTGGTTAAGATTCACCCACCCCTAGGGTTCACCCAACAATCCTTGGTTTTTAGAAAAAAAATTAAACGGTTAAATTTTTTAAAAATATTTTTTCTAAAAACCAAGGAAAGGTGAGTGAACCCTATGAGTGGATACTGAATCTTAACCACAGTTAAGGGGTGTCAAAAGGGACATGTGGCAACCTCAGGACGTAACTAGACTCCCCCGAGTCCAATTATAACCGTATAGGATTTCATTCTCTCCAACTACAATCATCAGCACAACATATCCAGAGAGAGAGAGAGAGAGAGAGAGACTTCATACAACTGCTCCTATCAAGCTAGCTAATACTAGAACAACCAGAGCAAGAGATGTGTAACAATGCCTGTCCAAGTAAGAGTCATGATTCATGATGATCCCGTGAAGCACAATTACACTGATTAATTGTATACACAAGAGCTGGACGGCCAGCCATGGACTTTAGTTGTATCATCATTTGGTGTGTAAGCATGTAGCACTTGTCACTAATGGCTTCATTTTGAGATTTTCTTTTATTTTAAAAAGACTCTAATTTACTATATATGGATAAGGATAAGTTTGACTTAAATTCAGTGAAAGAACAGTGCTTCTGTAGTCATCCACCATTAAATGCTAGTCTTGGCAACTGTTTACTATCTAAAAATAACCATAAGAGAAGCAATCAGTGTCTGAAACCTGTATGCTAGGGTTTTGAGAATCTTGAAGGCAGTGCCCTTACCCAGCTATCATATTAACTTCTTCTCTCCATGTGTTCTTTTTAATCTACACGAGCCTATACATGTCATGCAAGTGACAAACCTACTTTTAAAAGCTTTGGATTAATCTAATTAAGCTTCTGATATAGACCCAAACCAAACCTCACCACCTCCTATTTAAACCCATCTCTCTTGCTTGCTATTTTCACACTCCTCACTGTCTTTGCTTTTATCTTAAGCTTTCTCTTTTTCCAATTCCAACCATGGTTTCTGCAGGTGCTGCTCGAACTGCAGTTGGGGTTTTAGGTGGGTGATCTTTTTCTTTTTTTTTTAGCTGGGGTTAGTTTTGGATTTAGCAGCTCTTTGTTTATGGATTTTGGTTGATGGGGGTCTGAAATTGGGTTTCTTAGTAGGATAATATTTATGTTGGGTTTTCTTCAATTCATTCTTCTGTTTTAAATAGATTTAAAAATCTAAAATTTTTCAATATTTGATTGTTTTTTCTTATATAGCTAGGAACTGATCACATGGGTTTTTGCTCATTTGCAGGAAACATAACTGCACTTATCTTGTTCCTGTCACCAGTGTAAGCTTGGATTAAAATTTTCACTAGTTTAATTAAACCTTGGATTTTCAACATGGAAGAACTAATGGGGTTTCAATTTTGATGAGTTTCAGGCCAACTTTTATTAAAATATGGAAGAAGGGATCAGTTGAACAGTACTCACCAGCTCCATATCTGGCCACCCTTTTGAATTGCATGCTCTGGGTTCTGTATGGACTACCATTAGTGCACCCCAATAGCATGCTAGTCATGACCATTAATGGGTCTGGTTTTGTTATAGAGCTCGCCTACGTAATCCTCTTCTTCCTCCATTCTGATAGAAAAAAGAGGTTCAGAGTGCTAGTAATGGTAGTTTTGGAGTTTGCATTCGTCGGTGTTGTCGCCATTATCGTTCTCACGATAGCTCACTCGTATGAACGTCGGTCTCTGATAGTTGGAAGCATCTGTGTTTTCTTTGGTACTCTGATGTATGCTGCACCTCTATCGATCATGGTTAGTACTCCAGACCATGTATATGCATTTGCATCATGACCTTGTACATCTAATTAATGCATGTTTCAAAAACACATATTTTGAATATTGATTTTATGTTATCCATGATGCCAACATGTATGAACATCCATGCAGTTTGAGGATTGTTTATGTATGTGGGCATGATTACATGCATGAATGTTCTCATGAAGGAGTATATATACGTTTTATTTATTTATTTTTTATTGGAGCATATATATGTTATGATGCAGAAAATGGTGATTAGTACGAGAAGTGTGGAGTACATGCCATTGTCCCTCTCCCTTGCCTCCTTTGCCAACGGCATTTGCTGGACTGCTTATGCTCTCATCCGTTTCGACCTCTTTATCACGGTAATTAATCCTCTCTTCGAGCAAAGGTTTTTGTACTCAGGTTTACAAAAGATAGAGGATAAAGCTTCTGAGACCCACTTAGGGCCGAGACCATCGAGACCATGCTCTAGGATCATGGGATTTCAGGTGGGGCCTATCATGTGAAATAGGCCCCACCTGAAATCTCATGCCCTTAGAGCACGGTCTCGGTGGTCTCAGCCCTAAGGGGGTCTCAGTAGCAAAGTCCAAAGATAAATACTATTTTGACACATTACAAAAGTGTTGCAAGACTTTTAATAAAAAAAAATCTTAATATAAGCGAGCTCCCCCTTTGGCATCGGATTGTCTCCGGCATATGCCGTCTAGCACAGGTATCTACACACACACCATCCGACATGTGACAATAAAAGGAGAGAAGTCATTTCATTTTTTCCCCATGTTTTTGACTTCTCCTCACTTGATATTTCTCCCCCTTTTTATCACCATATATTGGTTGATGTGAGGATGTCCGAGACCATTTTTCTAGCATCTATCAGAGACAATCCCTGCCCCCCCCCCCCCCCCACCCCTTCCCTTTTTCTAAGCTGATGGTAGTTCTGTAATTATGAGAATATAAAACAACCCGTCTGTTTCAGGTTCCCAACAGTCTCGGGACATTGTTCGGGCTAGGTCAGCTGATATTGTACGCCACGTTCTACAAATCTACACAGCGACAGATAGAAGCAAGGAAGGGCAAAGAGGAGATGGGCTTGGCGGAGGTGGTCGTGATTGGAGACTCCAACAAGAAATGCAGTGCCTCTCACAATGCTCATGTTTAAGAAACTCCGGAGGAGATTAGTAATATCACAGACTTCCATTTTTCTTGCTCATCTCAAGAATATACATGTATGCACCATGGTTACACGGTGCAAGGTAGCTTGCAACCATCATTTCACCGTAATAGAGAATGTTTTTTTTTTGGGGGGAAAATGAAGAACTAACTGCAAGGTGAGTTTGTTAGCCGACTATCCAATCGGAATATCATGATATTTTTCAACGTATCAATCTAGGAAGCATGGATACTTCAAAACGGTCTTCGTACCTGTATCCGATACAGATACGCCTCGATATGGTAGGATACGTACGGGATACAGTTGAAACGTATCCTGTTAATTAGAAACATGTTTTTTAATTCGGATACGACTCCAATACGGCATGGATACGCTGGGAGACGGCCATGAATATATATATTTTTTTTTTTTGTATTTTTGGAGACCCGGGAGTGTGACCCTATCTCTTTTGTTTTTGCATGGACATGATCTTCTTTATATTTTACTTAGTGGATGATAGGATGACTTTCTTTTTTGCTTAGTAGATGATGAGATGACCTTATTTCTTTTGCTTTTGCATGGACATGATAATTTTTTTATAGTTAAACAGAACTGAACCAATAGTTATTTTGTAATTATAATACAAAATATAGTATTATTATTATTATTTATAAAAATTACAGACGTATCCTGGCCGTACCCGTATCCTATTTTTTTAGGTTATGTCGTATCGCTGTATCCGTATCGTATCGTACTCATATCCCGTATCAGTATATGTGCTTCCTAGGTCTCAATTCAGTTTGCAATCTCAATTATAAAAAGAGAAATGCTAGTGAGACCGCAAAGGGCTGAGACCACACCGAAACTGTGCATGTGATGCATGGGACTCAAAAAAATAAAGATGGATACAATAAAAGTTTAAGTCCTATGCACACTAGCATTTCTCTAGTAAAAATGGGTCAAAAAATAAATAGTACTTAGAGGTAACTGAATACATGGGTATTCGATTTTTTCCTCGCTATATATAGTCTAATAGAGAGTTGTTTTTGGCTACCAAACTGACCTTTCGGTTCACTAATCACTACTATCTCTCTCATTCAGTGTACATCCTCATTTCTGTACATTTTCTCCCGGCATTAGGAATGTCAACGAGGGGCTACAAGAATCTATTGTAAGTGGGCTGGGATCAAGCCAGGCTTATTCAAAAAATTGCAAAAATACAAGCTAAGGCCCGGCCCATTGGCAACCCTATATGGCATGGTCCAGGTGCACTGTTACGATTCCCATGGGCTTCTTTGGGCCTAGCTGTTGATTTTAATGTTTTTCATTTTCAGCTGTGAACCTGTCACTAAACTAGGTCCAAGCCCACAGGGAAATAATGCCATTGGGTCACCCAGAGGCCTGACAGGCCCAGTACAATTTAAGGGCTGATCACTGATGAATGTATTTTTCATGTTACATTTTATTTTAGAATAAAAATTGGAAAGTTCAATTGTGACGTGTATTCACGGACCAAAGTTGATTTGCGTACACACTGTCTTGGTAAGCGTGCGTTATTGGTATGTGGCGTTTTTTTTTATTTTGGTTAAGGATGTGGCGTTTGAGAGCGGTACTGGCGATCTTCCATTCCGAGAGGTGGGGGTTTGTATATACTCTCCACCCACCTTCCCACCTTCAGAGATACTAACACCTAACCGACGTTGCGGCCTAAACGTATATCTCGTACCAAAAAATTAAAAAAAATAAAAGATAAAAAAATAAAAGATCCCAAGTCATATAGTACACAATTATGTTTAAAGATTTTTTTAGGGATATTACTAGTTCAATCCACTGGCGAGGAGCGAAATATTGCTCCTCGCTCTCACTCATTAACCCGGGTTAGTTTTTTTTAACCCTTTAGTTAAAAATATTTTATTTTATTTTATTTTTCTAAAAACTAAGGGTAGATAGGTGAATCCTAAGGGTGGATAAATTTTAACCACAATTAAATGAGATTAGAAGAGGGACATGTGGCAAGAAAATGGGAGCCGAGACGCCCCCCTCCTCGCGTCACCGACTAAGGAGGTGATTATTTTCCTTACTATGAGCACACCATCATTTTCTTATGCTACCAAACTTACAACTTACTAACTATATCGTCACGTCCAAAATAATATATAGGGTAAATTACACTCACCTCTCATGAGGTTTGATGAAATTTCAGAAACCCCTCATCTTGTTTATGAAATTACATTAACCTCCCCTCAACTTTAGTTTCTATAACAGGTACCCCTTCCATTAGTTGGCCGTTACTTTTATGGATGGACTTTGATGATGTCATCATTTAAATATTTTTAAATTTTCTAAATTATCCTTTACAAAGTCAAATAATACAATAAAAATAAATTATATTTGGCTTAAGTAACTAAGGTTAGTAGTATCAATTTAAGGTTAATATATATTTCCAAAACCAAGGTTAATAGTATCAATTTAAGGTAAATATATATTTCATTTTCTAAAAATCAATGTTAGATAGATGAACTCTAGGGCTTAGTGGGTATTAAAAGAGACACATGGCAGCTTATAGAGACACTTTAATTGGGATTAAATATAATTAACCTAAGATTAATATTTTTTATTTTTTCTTAAAACTAAGATTAGATGGATAAATCCTAGGGCCGAGTGAATCTTAACCACAATTAGTGGGGTATTAAAGGGAACACGTGGCGGTTTGTAGAGCCCTCTTTAATTGTGGTTAAGCATAATCGACCTAAGTATTTTTTTTCTAAAAACCAAGGTTAGATGGATGAATCCTATGGGTTAGTAAATCTTAAACACAATTAGTGGGTGTTAAAGGAGACACATGGTGGCTTGTAGAGCCCCCTTTAGCATAATCAACCTAAGTTTTTTCTTTCTTTCTAAGAACCAATGTTAGATGGATGAACCTTAAGGGTGAGTGAATCTTAACCATAGTTAGTAGAAAAAGGACAAGTGGTGGCTTGTAGAGATCTTTTAACTGTGGTTAAACATAATTAACTTAGGATTAATTTTTTTTATTTTTTTCTTAAAACCAAGGTTGATTGCTGAATCCTAGAGGTGAGTGAGTCTTAACCACAATTAATGTGTGTTAAAAGGGACACATTGTGGCTTGTAGAACTCCCTTTAATTGTGATTAAGTATAATCAATCTAAGGTCATTTTTTCTTTAATAACTAAGGTTAGATGGATAAACCCTAAGGGTGAGTGAATCTTAATCATAGTTAGTGGGTGTTAAAAGGGAGATGTGATGGCTTGGGATGTGTGTTTTTGGTTGAGCTTTCAAACTAAGCTTACGTGTTTCCTCTAAGTAATAAGGGTAAAATTGGAAGATAGTATCATTTGTTAACAGAGTTAATAGGATGAGCCTGACAGGGGAGGTCAGTGTAATTTCAGAAACAAGAAGGGAGGTTTCTGAAATTACACCAAACCTCAGGGGAGGTGAGTGTAATTTACCCTAATATATATCTTTACTTATACTAGTAAAGGTGCACGTGCTTTGCACACCTATGATTTTTTATTATTATTAATGAGAAACATAAATTTTGTAAGATTTATTTAAAAATATTATTTTAATATATTTTTATTAGACGCTACTCTCTTTATATTAGTTAATTTTAAAATATCTTAGTATATTTTGTAAAATATATTTTAGTAAGTATAGGATTGGGTCTCACCAGCTAAAGTATTTAAAGTCTAAATTCTCTTTATTAGACTTGCATGCATAATTTTTTCATCATTAATAAAATATACATGTTTATATAAACGTTATCTCTTTGTATTAATTAATTTCACAATATATTATTAATTTTACAATATATTAATATATTTTAATAATTAAAGTTAAGTTCTTTTTTTTATATGTATTTAAATTTAATAAGAATTGCTAATAGTTGTCTATTTATGGATCCCATTTATAAATGTAAAAAAATAATGATACAAACACACCACAATAATAATAATAATAATAATAATAATAATAATAATAATAATAATAATAATAAGGGGACTGATAGTAACGCAGAAATAAAGCCTACACGTATGTTAATATATTTCTTTTTAAAAGTCGTCTCGAGATTTTTCCTTTTGAACGGTAATTCACTGAGGGTTATTCTCTATTTACAGTATCTTGTCTCTTATGAAGAATTCTCTCTACCATGTGTCATTTTTTAAAATACACCAACTATGGTTAAGATTAACCAATCCTTAAGTTTCATTCATCTACCATTGATTTTAAAAAAATATTTACATGTCCTTTTTAATAATTCATTAATTGTGGTTAAGATTCATTGACCTTAAGGTTCATCCATGTAACCTTGGCCAAGGTTAGAGGGATGAAGCCTAAGGGTCAGTGAATCTTAACCACAATTAATGAATATAAAAGGGACACGTGGTAGTTTCTAAAAACTAAGGTTAAATGGATGGACCCTAGGATTTAGTGAATCTTAACCATAGTTATTGGGTGTTAAAAGAGACATGTGACGGTTTCTAAAAACCAAGGTTAAATGGATGAACCCTATGATTGAGTGAATCTTAACCATAGTTAATGGGTGTTAAAAGAGACATGATGGTTTCTAAAAAACAAGGTTAGAAGGATGAACCCTAAGGATGAGTGAATCTTAACCACAGTTAATGAATATTAAAAGGGACACATGATTATTTCTAAAACCAAAGTTAGATCTATGAACCCAAGGGTGAGTAATCTTAACCATAATTGGTGTGTGCTAAAAAGGGATCCCTGATAGAGGCGTGAAAAAAACTTAGAATTAATAGGAGACAGGACAGAGAGTAACATTAGTGAATCCCGGAGATCACGTTTTTTTTAAAACATAACTCGTTCGCTTTACAAAGCTTCCGCATTCCATCAAAGGAACGCGGACGCGTAGACTATCATTTCCCTAATAATAATAATAATAATAATATTATTATTATTATTATTTTGCAATTGATAGTTAGTTCAACTTATATCAATCAAACAATAAATTACCCCACGAGCCTACAGAAATCATACCCTAACAATGGATTTAAAATACCAATCAAATGAATAAGAAAGAAATAGCAATGTGAAATTGAAATGTACCTCGTAAGTAGGGCCGTAAACGGATGTGGATATTATCTGTATTCAATTCGTATCCGAATCCGTTTAGTCGGATAATTATCCGGATAGGTATCCGGCGGAGCGGATTCGGATAGTAAAATACTATCCGTTTATAATCGGATATGGATTCGGATACTGTTATATCTGATCCGATAAATATCCATCCGATTATATAATATATATAAATAATATATTTTAAATTTATAAAATTAATATAACCTTTAAAATATATTTTTTTAATAAAAATTTATATATTTTAATATTTTTTAAATATTAATTTATATTTTTTAATTTTAAAAAAAAATTAATCGGATAATTCGAATACTTTCCGAATCCGGATATTTTAATCGGAGTCAGATAAAGATATCATATTTCACTATCCGCCAGATATTTATTCGGATTCAGATATTTGGATATATAATCGGATACGAATTCGGATATACCAATATCCCCTCCGAATTCACTCCGTTTACATCCCTACTCCTAAGAAGGGACTGCAAGATCCTCTTCCTAGGCTCCTAGTTGACCGAAATGTCCCCATGTCCCTTTTTACCCCTTTTTAGCTATGGTTAAACTTAACTAAATCATGATTAATGTCTTAACCACAATTAGTTAGTATTTTAAAGCTGACTAAAGCCTCGATTTTAGTTATAGACTTATTAGGGGGCCTACCATATTCGATCGTCGAGTTTCCTTTTTATGGAATACAAAATCGTTGGTGTTTCAAGCAAATATCTTATATATCAGAACTTGATAGCTGAAGTGGAAATTTTTGGAGAAGCCACGTGTCAGTAGCTACTACAATCTTTGGTTTACTAGTAGAAGGTTGAAGGTAGAGGGTGTGAACCTTGACCTGCACTTCAATGCCAAAGTAAGTGTTTGGAGAAGATGATGAACAGTAAGAGCACAGAAGCACTGAAAGTGAGCAATACATTTTTGTGATCCTTATGCACTGGGTCTCTGGGGGTATTTATAAGTTTAGCTCTGGATGCCCATGGATGGTCATAGATGTCCATACCAGGTGCTCCTCACTCATTACCAAATATGTCAGACATATTCGGAGTCTTACGTGTCACACGTGTGAGCCTACAATCTCTAAGGTCGGTTTTGGGTCGAAAACCCGACTGAGGTGACTAGCAATAAATGTTAAGACAATGCTTTCCACCTAGCGTTAGAGACAAATGATCGCCTCCTGAGGATCGGATCCTGATAGTCAATCTCGTTGTTGACTAAAGCACGAGTCCAATGTCACACCGAGGATGATATCGTTGTCTTGATGACTACGAGTCCGTTGTCGAGAGGACAACGTTTCCGTTGTGCTGAGCACAATGAGTCCGTTGTCATACACACAACGAATATGTACTCAAAAATACATACGATGTCGAATCCACCGCTTCTTAACATCAAAGACATGCTCGTTGTCACAACACTTCATTATTTTACGAAATTTATCCTTTACAATACCTATAGTAAACCTGCCAGCAAATGGTAAGAGTATTTTAAGCTAGCATTTTTACAAACAAGAATAACAGGGTGAAGTAAACTCTTATTAATTAGGAACAATGTATTTCAACTTGCACTGCGCCTCCAGCACCTCCAAACTGTGAAGAGAAAACAGATCTTGTGACAAACCAAAAGGAAGTCCTGTGCCAACTCTATAAGGGAAATGGCAGAAAGCCTGCAAGTACTTTAGAATCATGAGATCAAATCGAGATTGAATCAGAGACAATTGCTAATTGAATTCATGGAGCGTCCAATCGCACCCACAGGTCAACACATGTTCTTCTTAACCCTATTAACCATGGTTAAGATTCTCTAACCCTTATGGTTCAACAATCTAACCTTGGTATTTAGAAAAAAAATATTTTCAAAAAACTAACCTTAGTGTTAGAAATTTTAACCCTAGGGTTAATTTTTTTTTTAAAATAATTTATAATTACCAAGGTTAGATTGTTGAATCCTAAGGTTTAGTGAATCTTAACCATGGTTAATAAGGGTTAAAAAGGACATGTGTTGACCTGTGGGTGTGATTGAACTCTTCCGGATTCACGATTTAACTATTTGTGATAATTCTCTCATTGCCATATTTGATATAATGGGAGAGAGTTCAATCGCACCCACAAATCACCACGTGTCCTTGTTAACTCCTATAAACTGTGGTAAGATTAACTAACCCTTAGGGTTCAACAATCTAACTTGGGTTTCTAGAAAAATTTCTTTAAATTTTTTTTAACTCTAGTTAAGAATTTTTAACCCTTAGGATTAATATTTTTAATATTATTTTCTAAAAATGAAGGTTGGATTACTGAACCCTGAGGGTTAGTGAATCTTAACCACGGGTAATAGGAGTTAATAGGGACACATGGTGACTTATGGGTGCGATTGAACTCTCATCCAAGTCAATCGCAAATGAGACATGTGGCAGTAAAATAGATAAAGATTCAACTAATGACAAGGCTGGTATTGGAAGAAAGATAAACAATGTTTTTATCTAGGATGAAATTAAGAAAGTATATACACAAAAATAGAGTAATTATATCAAAATCATCATTTAGTAGATCGCAATTGGCTATGATTTGATATCACGATTCTCTCTCTAGAATCCGACCAGATCACAATTGATTGTGATTCGATCTCTAGAATCATGCAAATATACAGAAAGATAAAGGAAGATCAGATATCAGATATTATACTACAAATAATATATAAAACTAACCAGATAAGTTGTAGTGACCTTCAAATTAATATTTTGATTCTAGGGATATTTAGGTAATTATCCTATTGAGGGTAGATTAGTAATTACATCATTAAAGTTAACCATGATAATTTACCTAACTAAAGGTTAATTGAATAATATGAATAAAGAACAAAGAGAATAATGTACAAACTTGATTTAGATTAACTAGTAACCAAACACCCCTTTGTAAGGACCTTTTAATAAAATACTAAATTACGGTATTAATATAAGTAGATAAAGCTAAACCTAGTCAACCATTTTTTAGCAAAAATCTAATTTGGAGAAAAGAGATAGCTTAGAGAAAATGGTTTGAGGAGAAAACTTACGGGAAAATCTTTAAAACTTGTGGGGTTTGATTTAGAGATTCGAAGCCACAAAAATCACATCTCGGATCTCAAGGAGTCTTTTCTATTGCTTGTGGGGATTCGAATAGAAGCAAATAAATACTCCCCTTAGATCTAGGTGTATATTCTTTAATTTAAATATAGGTGGATGTTATTGATAATCATGATGGATGTAGGTTAAGACTTTAACATTGTAAATCTTATTTCGAGAATAATGATTTAATGTTATAAATCTTAATAATATTCGGGAATGAGTATCAATTTTAAGAATGAATAGATAATAATCATAGGCCTTGATTATGTAATCGAATGAACTTTTATCGAGATAAATCACTCATAAAAAGTTAGATTTTTATTAAATAAATATTGGATTGATGATGGGTTGGTTTGGAGGGTTTTGTGATGGAAAAATGTGAAATCAGAGATTTTTGGGAGTTTTCCAGTTTGGACCCATCAGAAACCTCGACCACGGATCGATCAGAGGCCTTGGACCGATCGATCAGTGAAGCGTTAATTAATTTTAAAAAATAATAATAATAAATAAATAAATATAAAATAAAATAAAATAATTTGATAATAAATACATAAATGAAGAGAAGGAAAATAAAGTAAAATGAAATAAATTGTTTTATTTATTTTAAAGAAGATCATTGAAAATAGTATATTATTTGTTACAATTATGTAAAACTTCATAACTTGATAAGTAGACTTGAAAAGCATGAGTTATTTAATTAATGCATTGTTATCATTGTTTCGCTTTATACTGTTTTGAATGCATGCTCATTCTTGTTCCTTTTTATTGTGATGGTGTGGAACACCATAATAAAGAGAGTATATTTTGTTAATGGTAAAGACCACTACCCAATGGATGAATATGAAGAGTATGATACTCTCAAAGAAGTCCATGCATGTGAGTGATCTCCAGGAGATTCCACTGGGGGAGTCCGAGACTTCTCAGTGAGACAACCTTAGGTTTAATTGTGAACTCATGAGTCCGGGACTTCTCAGTGTGACAATACGACTTAAGGGTCCTTAACGATGGATTAGATTACCCAAGACCACTGCCAATGGGATAGACTCTGAGAGGACCCTATGGGCAGATGACAAAACCAATTGGAATTAACTACAGTAAGTAATGCATATTTAAAAACTAGCTAAAGCCCCGTGCGATGCATGGGTGCAAAACTTTAAGGGTCCTTAAAAACTAGCTAAAGTCCATGTGAAATGCTAAAGATTGACCCCATGATTTTAGATTTAGCTGAAAAAACTGGAAGAGAAGTAGAGAGAGAGAGAGCAGTAAATGTAAAATATAGACTATTAGTTATGACATCTAGACACATTAATTGGGCATTAATCTCTTTTTTTTTGTTTGAATAGAAGAAAAATTACAAAAAATCACTTATAGTTAGAAAAAATCACTTGTATTATCTGTTCCTAAAATCTCAATAAAAAGAGGACAAAATCATTAATGAAAGACAAAGTAGTGAGGCTGATTTCAAGAGAAATGGTTCTATGCATTATTACTTCACGTGAAACCTCAAAAAGCTTAATAGTTTGTTTTCCTGTAAAAGGAAGGATTCAACAACAAATCAAGGAGGTCAAAAGTGAAAACTGTAAAGATAGAGTTAGAGAAGAATGTAAGCTGAAAAATGTTATAATTCACATTTTTCTCTTGAAGTTTATTGTATTTAACTAACTCCAAACACACAATTGGATAAAAATTTCAAGTAAAAAAAAGAAAATATAAAGGAGATGCAAAGAGTCCGTACAGTTTCTCCTTTAATCCCTTTAGTATATGAGAGGGGAAACATATGCTTGCTTCAAGCTTTACTTCAAACATAGATGGAAACAAAGCATTCTGTTAGTTGAAATTTGAGAATAGATGGATAATTTAGAAAATTTTATTTGCCACTATAAATTTGCTTAGTTTGAGATAAAATAAAATAATTAACTGTATAAACTATTATTCGTATCAGTAGCAAATATTTATATAGAAACACTACATGAACAAAGTAAAATCACAAAACATAAAATTTCTTTCAAAGAAAAAAAAATCTAAGAGCATGTGAGTGATGTGAAAAGCTTTGCTATTAGAGTTGATACAATCAAATATAGTTGATACAAATGCATATATTGTTAGAAGGTGAAAAGGCGTAGAGAAAGGTATGGAGGTAACTTTGGTAAGAAGGGTTACTAATTACTAATTAAAACCTATTTTTTTATTGGTTACTAATTACTAATTAATAGCTTAAAATAGACAAATCACTAAGTATTAATTACAAAGGAGAAGGGGCATGGAGGGGTTGTGTGCAAAAACCAACTGAATAAAGTTTGCATGGTTGAAGGATATATGCAGAATCTCTAATCAATTTCCAAGTTAGAACTCAATAATTTCCTTGTCGTGCAAGAAGGTTTACCTCAATATGCTTTAGCTTTTTGTGAAAGAGAAATACCTTGTTGTATGTAAAGTCTATAAGAGATGAAATCATTCTTGGATCGAAGAGAGAAGGCACTAATTAGATATTCCATTACGCCTTGCCGCCGCACAAGCGCCCTTCTCCTCAGTGTTGAAGGCATGGTTCCCATAGAAACCCCAGCTATCGTCGCAAATCAGAAAATTGACTCAAACATCTAAAATGGGAACACTCTCTCTTGTACATTAGTATATGCAACAAAATATATCCTCACGTTATATTGGTTAACAGAATCATGTTATTAGAATCATGTTATTAGAAGATGAAGATGAGAGGCAACTTTCAGTCAATAGTGTGTCACCTTCGATCTCATGAAAGCCAAGACTGGTGAGAGCTTACGTGTAAGCAAAGAGAGACTGTTACACCTTGCCCCAAAAATTCACCTATGTAAATAAATCCATTGATTTCTTTTAGGAGAGCACTTATAGTTGAAGTATGGTCAGTTTCTATGAACACTTTTGCATCTTGCCATGGATTTCGGAGTTGCTAGCTAGCTTGTTGCTTTATGCATTACTTGACATAGGACCATCTTCCTTTAAATCAACTGCAATCATGGATCAGTGTCTAAGCAACTAAACCACAAATGGAAAATAGTTAACATACCTGGGAAATCCATTTGTAAACTTAAGGCTTTACAAATGGATTTCCCAGGTATGCCTATCACTGCTCCAAACCAAATCTCTTGCTACCAACCATTCAATGAAATTTCTCTTGAAACATGAACTTGGAATGAGAATGTCTCTGGCAAAGGAACAACAAAGACAGTCACAATATTATTACTTTCATTACAGTTCAGTGGCATAAGGATGCAAATTCTCCTGGAATAGGATTAAATAGCCTTTTGGGAATCATACAAATCCTTCATTGCCCACAATATTGAATTGGAAGGAGAATACTTGCATAAGATTTGAAATAAAAAATATATATAGAAAATACCCAAAATAGATACTCTTGAGGAATTCAAGAACAAATAAATTATCAAACACAAATTGAGAGTACTCACATAAAGCTTTTGGAAGTTGTACTTGACTATGGAAAGAAGACGCTGTTCACCGACAATGAGATGAGCAATATACGTCGGAAGTCACTCAAGAAAAGATGGACAGACCCATCTCGATCGTGATGTTGTAGTAGACTCGGTGTCAACCTTTCATCTCCTCTGTGTAACTGGGTGAATTTTCTAACTTGATCACAGGTTAATCTAAACCACGGAGGACTATTCTGACCTATGGCAAAAGGGGAAAATGACAAATGAAATGGGGCAGAGAGCACACCAAGAATTCTGAGAGTACCGAGGATTGGCCGCCCTTGGCCTTGTCGTAAATGACTCGTAGTGTGTTGTTGTCGTGATGCCCCTTTTTGGTTGATAACCTTTCTTATTTATAGGATTTTGATTTGGGACAGAATGATTGTCATTCTTTGAAACGGACACATTAAATATTTGTAACGCTTTTGGGTATTTAATATAATAACACATTTGCATTTATTATAAAAACGCCTGTGCATTAATTTGTGCCAAAACAATCACACTTATTCCTCGGGTGCCTTACAGCGACTTGTTACTCGTCAAAAGTTCCAGGTAGATTGGTGAAGGTGGCTCTGCTTTACACATGATGGTGTACTCTTCGACCAATGAACCTCTCACCCTCCAATCCTTAAGTCTCTTTTTTACCCTTTTATTATATGCGAACGTTATGGTAAAAAACATAAGTTCATTGTTAAAGGCGTTAAAGCCAAAATATGGACAACGCAATTACCAATACAGGTTAAAGGCGCCTTGGAATGTGTTGAGGGCGGGAAAGAATATTTTCTCATGGATCTATTGATCCACGTGTCTTTCTTGAAAAATCACCTATCAACATTAGCCCCCTGTCTGAGGTAGCATTATAATGTTTTCGAAGACACGCCTTCGCTTTCATGCTTGAAAAATTTTCAAAATGAAATTTTCGCATTTCAATCGAAGCATTTAATGCATGCACTTTTCGAGGTTTGACACGTGCAATTTATGACGTTTGATATGACGCCTTCATTTAATGCATATGATCGTTGGTCATGATGAGTGACGGCGCATCAGTCACAAAACGCCTTTTCGTATTCCGACGTTTGGCCTCCCGCCTTTTGCCTATTTATTTGAGCTTTTGGCTCTTTTTACTTCACCTATTCTCATTTGCTCTTGTTCTTCTCCTTAATCTCTCTTGTCTTCCTGAAAATATTTTCTATTTTATTCCACTTCGATGACTTCACACTGGAGATTAGGAGATATTGGTGATTCATTTTTCATAGACGCTCAGCAGATACACCCAGACACAAGCATTCCTTATGATGGATGGTGCTTATTACGGGAAGACCCTTCTGATAATGCTGCGAGTCTCTCTATGAAACCCACTTTTCGATCTCACTCAGGACCATCTGGAGACTGGGAAGGATGGGTATATGATATGTTGAGCGATGCTGAATTTGTTGAGCTTCTCAAGGACGCTGGAGTGAAGGAGGCGGTGGAACTAACTTCTTCATTTCAAATAAAGAGAGATCCAGATGGATTAAAGCAACTCCTCTTCCGGTGGAATCGCTCTACACATATATTCATTACACCTTGGGGTGAAGTAGCGCATTCGCTAGAAGACGTAGCAGCGCTTCTAAATTTAGAAATTTTTGGAGAAAATGTTATCGCCGCCATCAACTACAATGATCCGGCAATGATGGAATGTATAGAGGCCTTAACTTCTACTTTGAAGGCGTCTACCAAAAATTCAATGAAAAGTGCCAATTTTAATGAGTGGGTTCGTTATTTCTAGAAGGAGCAAGCTTCTAAGAAGAAGGGATTATCGCAACCTCTAGCTTACGGAGTGGGGATGCACAGTTTGTTCAGGAGGGAAGCCTTTATTACTATGTGGCTATCTAGGTATATATTCCCAGCCTACCCATACGAGAAGATCCAAGAGCGGCTTTTTGGTTGCGCCTCCAGGATTGCCAATGGCGCTAGGTATTCTCTCGCTTCTTTGTTTTTGGGGAATTTGTATCACAATTTGGACCTGTTCCCTAGGGATTTAGTAGCATCTAAAGGTGAGCGCCCTATAGAAACTTTTGCTTGTGCCTCCTTCCTTCAAATGTGGCTATGGAAAAGAGTCCCCGAATATGTGCCTTCGCCCATTTCTCTGATTCAAACTAAGGATACTTCTAAGGATGTAGAAAAACTACGTCCCAGAGCTCTCCGATGGTCGAACATAAGACCCAAGAAGAATACCAGGCTCCTCCACTCTTTGAATAAAAGCTTTTTTTAACTTTTGCCCTTATACACACACTCCTGAAGACGCAATCACTCTGGATTTCTACACTGCAGGGGCTTCTTTTGAGCAAATAAAATTTTCAGGTCATATCACCCAGCAAGACCTTAACTTCTTTGCAATTACTACTGATAGTGTCTTGGTAGTCATAAATGAGTCGCCTTTCACATCGGTCACCTACAACCCAAGCTGCTTTCAGAGACAGTTCGGTCTTGACCAGGGAGCCCCTCTTTTGAATGTTTGTGTTTATCCTCCGCCAGCAGCAGGCAAGATGTATTTGGTAAGTCGATGGCGTGAGTATTTGTGTCCTCATTCGGAGTCTTTCCTTATAGCCCATGCCGATCGAGAAGGGAGGTATACTCCAGCTATGAAGGAGTATTGGGCCAAATCAATTGCATCTTTCCAAGTTTTCATCAATTCTCCTTCTTTGAAAATTCTGCCTAAGGAGCCTAGTCCACGGCTAAAGGGACAAAAGAAGACAGGAAAGGGAACTCCGAAGAAGACTACTGTTAGAGGCCCCAAAGAGGAAATTAATACAAGCTTCTAAGAAGACGGCTCCTCCAGCAAAGAGGAGTAAGAAGGTAAAACTCTACGCTTTTGACTTCAATTCCTTTACACTTTTGACTTCCACCATTTTTTATGCTTTTGAAAATAATTTATTTTTATCTTTTCAGACAAAGGTGGCCAGTTCAGAAGAAGAAAATACTGAAGAATTTTTGGACTCATCTTTTGGTGAAGATTTGGATGTCAGTGGAGAGGAGGTTGAGGAAGAAACTGAAGCAATATACATTAGTAAAAGTGAAGGAGATGATGACCCCTCTTCCTCAACTGGCAAGTCAGAGGCATCAAATGGCTATTTTATCATGCATCCTCGAAAGAGGGCCCCTAGTACTCTTGTTCATGTAGGGTCAGAGGCGAGTGAAGAAGTCCCCAGAACTCCCATTCATGACATCACCCGTATCTCGGCTTTCTTCGATGGGATTCCTAGCCACTCTCTTAATGGGGTTTTGAGAAATGATCCAGAGCTTCACAGCAGAGCTGAGGTAATTTTCCAGCCCTTGTGAATTCCCATGGATTCTCTCTCCGGAATCGTGGGTGAAAATATCACTGGTCTTGAAGAAAATGTGGCCATACTGAGAAATGAATTTGGTGATTTCAAAGAATCTACTCAGGTAGCGCCTTCTACAAGTAACCCACCTTTGATTACAATGTCTTCACCGCCTTTTTAGTCAAGTGTTCCTACGCCTTTACCTACAAAGCCATTGACTGGTGGTCCTCAGATTTCTTCTCACACAGTGTTGCCTCCGCTTTTCGTACCTTCGACTCTTCTGCCCTCCAGATCTCCTCAGGTTCAACAAGTTTCCACTTCAGTAGCTGTTTAGGGCAGTGAATGAAGTTCAACCACTCCTTTTGCTACCACTTTTGTTGGAGATTATAAGGTGAAGCCAGAATTAACGCCTTTTGCTCAGCTGATCTTCGATCATTATGGTGACATCCTCGAGGGCTGCTCTGTTAAGGAGCATTACTTTCACTCTATTTTCTTGGAGTCTATTTGCAAGGTTCTCCTATCCATGTATCAGAAATCTCTAACTAATATTTCTTCAGCGGATCTAAGATATTGGAGAACAATTTTAGTGGATGCTCATGCTATAGGCATGGAAATTGAGTGGTTACTGGTGCGCCTTGATGAATTGTTAGTGGCTCATGAATTCAGGGGAAGATTAGTAGCTGCTGAACAGGAAGAGGAACAACATGTATCCACCATGAAAATGTTGGATGATCTTGAGAGAGATGTGGCTGAAAGGGTCAAGCAAGCAAAAGTAGAAATGAAGGCTGCTCAGGCTAAACTCTATTCTCTAGAAGAGGAACAACAAATCTTGGCAAAGAATCATGAAGAATTTGAAGAAGTCATTGCAAAGGCACAAGAAAAGTTAGTGCCTCTCAAGGAGGAGGACAGAGCATTTGAACATTTCCACACAGGCGGACTCATAGAATGCCTGTTTGCCAAAAAAATAGATTCTTGTATCTTTTTTTCTTTTTTTAAACAAATACTTGTTTTGTAAATGATCACATTTTGAGAAATGCAGAAAGAATCTTTTTCTATTTTTTTTATGGATAATTCAATTTTAACCATTTCTCATTAATAGGATCATGTAAAATAGTACCATCAGGATTCTCAAGTCTATAATACCTGCTCTCCATTGCTTCTCGAATAATATAGGGTCCTTCCCAATTTGGTATGAACTTAGAAACGGCCGTCCCATTTCTAACATGTAGGGCTGTATGAAGAACAAGGTCACCTTTATTGAATAACCGAAGTCGCACCATTCTGTCATACGCCTTCAATATTCGCCTTTGGTAGTTGGTCACCTGTTCTTCCGCTTTCATGCGCCTTTCATGAACGACTTCTACTTCATTTGCCTTGGCTATCCCATTACTCTCAATTTTTAATTCATCATTGAGTATCATTCTTGCCGAAGGGATAGCTATCTAAAATTGTAAGGTTGCCTCTACTCCATAAACTAAAGAGTACGGTGATACTCATGTTGCTGTACAAGGCGATGTTCGATAAGCCCATAATGTCATCATAAATTTTTGTGACCATTTCTTGTGTTAGCCTTCTACCATTTTTTTCAATATTTTGAGCTAAGTCTTATTTGTAGCTTCTGCTTGCCCATTTCCCTTCGAGTAATATGGTGTGAATCTGAAATGCTTTATATGATATTTTTCCAACAGCTCTCGAACATTGCTATTGACGAAGGGTGTGCCATTATCTGTTATCACCCTATTTGGGATCCCAAACCGACAGATAATATTTTCTTTAATGATATTAGCTACTACGCCTCCAGTGGCCTGTTTCATGGGTATGGCTTCTACCCATTTGGTATAATACTCAGTAGCTGTAATAATCCACATGTTTCCCTCTGAAGGCGGACTTATGGGTCCTATGAGATCAAGCCCCCATGTGTGAAAAGGTCATGGCGTGCTGATTTGTTGAAGTGTTAATGCTGGAACATGAGTAAGATCGCCTTAAACTTGACATT
This sequence comes from Tetracentron sinense, assembly GCA_015143295.1. Classification (NCBI taxonomy): domain Eukaryota; kingdom Viridiplantae; phylum Streptophyta; class Magnoliopsida; order Trochodendrales; family Trochodendraceae; genus Tetracentron; species Tetracentron sinense. Next base: position 31,432,070 of record CM026551.1, read on the forward strand.
AATGGCAGGTTTTTACAAACCTAGCTGAATCCGCCTCCATGGTGGGCCAATAGTATCCGAGTTCAAGGAGTTGAATGTACAACTTCTTTTTTCCTTGATGACTTCCATATTCGCCACCATGGACTTCGAAAAGTACTGTTTCAACTCCTTGTTGGCTTAAACATCTTAACGGAGTGCCTTCTATCCCTTTTCTAAAAAGATCATCCTGCTGTAGGAAAAACCTCTGCGCCTTTCTCTGTAGTCGGGACGCATCTTTTTTGTTTAGTGGCAATTCTCTATTTTTTATATATTCAATATAGGGTTGTCTCCAATTCCCTCAATCTTTTATGAGATGACATTCAATAGGATCAGGACGCAACTGACATCTAGGACAATCTCCTTGTAGATTGTTAGAATCAGCGATCATATCTGGCCAATAAAGTCCAAATCTCTGTAATCGTTTGAAGAGTGGCACTGAAAGATCTTGACCACAAACTCTGTCGTGTACTTCTTTCAGTTATCTTTTTGCTTCTTCTATTCCTATACATTTCATGAGGATTCCATCTAATGACCGATAATACAACGTGTCATCCAGATGTAAGAAATTCTTCAATGTTTTTAGTGATTCAATCGAGCCGCCTTTGGCAAGTTGGGTTTCTATCTTTTTTTGCCAATCATTATCTTCAATAGGCTGAGGGTGCAATATTTCATTCTAGGTAACTGAGACCATTCTTTTCATGATGCTGATATCTTTCACTTCTTCCTCGAAAACTAGTTTTGAGGCAAGGGTGGCTAAAGCATTAGCATGTTTATTACTAGAACGTCCTGTATGTTCGAATTTAATTTTTTCGAAACATTTTTCGAGTCGTTGCGCCGTTGCTTTATACAAAGCAAGACCGTGATCTTTGAGCGCGAAGTCGCCATTCATCTGACTGATGACTAAATTGGAGTCGCCTTTGACTTTCAATTTTTGCACCCCTATTTCTTGGGCCATTGTTAACCCAATAAAAAATGCTTCATATTCCGCAGCGTTGTTTGAGCAATTAAAGTCTAGTTTGAAAGATAGTGAAGTAATTTCACCGTCGGGTGCTTGCAAAACTATTCTGGTCCCACCACCTTTGCTAGTTCTGAAGCTGTCGAAGAACATAGTCCATTCTTCTTCTAAATTGTTAATGAGAGCAACCTTTGGCAAAATTCCGGTGATCACTTTTGTAACTTCCAAATCATCTTGCTAGGGAAAACCAGCTAGAAGATCGATATGCTACCGCCTGCCCTTTTATTGCTTGTAACATTTCACGTTTTATATCAAGTTCTGATAACATAAGGAGCCATTTGGTTGCTCGCCCTAACAGCACTGGCTTTGTTAACAGAAATCTAATTGGAACTGATTTAGTGAAAACAATTACCTTGAGTGACATGAGATAATGTCGGAACTTCTGTGTGGCGTAAATGAGGGATAGACACATCTTTTCAATCCGTGGGTACTTTAGCTCTGCGTTCCTCAAGGCGTGACTGATATAGTATATTGGTTGTTCCCTCCCTTCGTCATTGTCTTGAGCTAGTAATGCGCCAATTGCATGATCTGTTGCTGCTAAATAAAGTTTTAATGTTTGTCCTGGATTAGGAGCGAGCATTGTAACTGTTGAAGATAGAATTTGTTTGACCTTCTCAAAAGCTTAGTAGCACGCAGTCGTCCATTTATATTTAGCTTCCTTTTTCAACAATTTTGAAAATGGTTTTGTGATTTCTGCCAATCCGGGTATAAACCTTCGGATATAAGATATTCTTCAAAGAAAACTTTAGAGTTCCTTCAAGTTCTGTGATGGTGCCATCGTGAGTATCGCTTTTTTTTTTTTCTGGGTTAATATTGATACCATGACGATGAACAATGAAACCAAGAAATTTTCCTGCTGATACTCCGAAGGCACACTTCAAAGGATTCATTTTGAGTTGGTACTTTCGGCACCTTTCAAATACTTTTTTCAAAATAACCTCATGGTTGTTTTTTCTTTTCGATTTCACCACCAGGTCATCGACATTATCTTCTACCTCTTTATGAAACATATCGTGGAAGATTGCAGTCACTGCCTTTTGATATGTTGCTCCAGCATTCTTCAATCCAAACGGCATGACAGTGTAATAGAAGTTTCCAAAAGAAGTTCAGAAAGCTGTTTTCTCCGCATCATTTGGTGACATCTTGATTTGGTTATATCCACTATAATCGTCCATAAAGGAGAATAACTCATGTCCAGCGGTTGCATCAATGAGCAAATCCATATTTGGGAGAGGGAAGTCATCTTTTGGACATGCTTTGTTCAGGTCCCTAAAATTCACACAACACCCTATTTGACCGTTTTTCTTCTTTACAGGGACTATGTTTGCGAGCCACGTCGGTGTTGAATTGGTTTAATGAAACTTGCTTCTAGTAATTTCTCAATCTCAACTTTGATTTGTTGCTCTATTTCTGGACGGAAATTTCGTGGTGCTTGTTTGATTGGTATTGCATTTGGGTCGACATTAAGTTCATGCATTATTAAATTGGCACTTAAGCCAGGCATCTCATGATACGACCAAGCGAAGATGTCTTTATTATCAGCAAGGAGATTACATAATGATTTCTTTTTTTTCAGGAGATAGTTTTGACCTCAAAAACACAGGACGTTGGTCCTTTTCATCTCCTAAGTTGATTTTTTCTAGATCTTCTTGGACTGCTTTCATGTCGTCTTGCATGCATTCTGGGGCATTAGAGACTTCAATTATTTTTTCTTTCCATGGTCCACCAGTAGTCAATTATTTTTTCTTTCCACGGTCCACCAGTAGTATCATTAGAAATTTCAATGTTTACTACTGGTGGTTGTGACCGTCATAAACGGTACGCCATTCTCCCATCGGACAACCTTACACGGATCCACCTGCTTCGATTTGTTGATTTGTGTGGTGATTGTTGGTGCCCATCCTCCCCGCGAGGATTCTTCGTGATCGAAGTATCCTCAGATCTTCGTTTACCAGTAGGTGTGAGGGGAACACTGTGGGGGACAGATAGTGCCGTTTCACCTTCTAGTGCGAGCTCATCATAAAAAGCGGCATCAGTGATATGAGCTTCAGATCTGTCAAAAGGGACTGTAGTGGCGGCAACACGGTGTTCTTTTCCTCCCCGAGTCCATTTGAGACATTGATGATAACTAGAGGGGATAACTTGGTGATGATGCAACCAAAGTCGGCCCAGAAGACAATGATAATTCACCGATGCATCAAGCACATAAAATCGAGTAGCACACCTGATAACGCCCACCTGAAGGTCAATGTTAACATAACCCATTGTGCGCTGGCTTTGATTGCTAAAACCAGAAACATCAATAGATTGAAGAGTAATACGGTTCATGGGAAGGTTAATAGCTTTCACAGTAGAGAGAGGAAGTAAATTGATGGAGGATTCAGGATCGATAAATACTCATTGAACCGTAATTCCATTTAGTGTAGCAGTAACATACAATGGACGGTTATGATCTGATCGAGGGGCCATCATATCAGCGTTGGTAAATGTAATGGCGAACATAGGTGGGGTGGTTTTGGTATTTGAAGGTTTGTGGATAGCGCTATCAGCTTGAAAACATTCATCCCCATGTCGATCAACAATTTTGGTAAAAACATGAGCGAGATCATGGCGAGCTGCCTCTGAAAAAGCCATATGATCCAAAGTTTTGGACAGCAGGCAGAAGTAAGAAGACGACTTCTGCTGAAGGCACAATAGTGTCATCATTTTCGGGAACATGCCTAACCATGGCTACCCGCTCCTTAGGTTTGTGAGTGGGTAAAGGATCAGTATGGACCGAAGCATTGCCATCAGGTAACTGTACTTCACCGGAGGCGACCTTCCTGTGAAAAATCTTCGCAAAGTCCAGCAATTACTAGTTGAGTGACTGGTGTTGCGATGGTAGATACAATAATTGAGACTTTTTTTGTCTTCTGGGGTTGAGTAGCGTAATGGAGTGGGAGGGTGAATGACGGAATCTCGAAGTCATTCGTAAAAAATATCTTTAATGAATTCGAAGTCAACGAAAAAAGGGGGAGGTTCATCGACCTCCGATAAAGCAACTTTGAATTTCCTTGGTGGTACAGCAGTAGATCTGGACCGTTTTTTGTCAGGATTAGCATCCGCCGCCATTGATTGCGCCTTTGGGGGACGAGGCTCACAGCGCTAAGTCCGTTCGTGCGACTTGACAAATTCGCTGGTGCAGCGAGTTGCTTGTTGAAGGTGGGAGAAATTTGTTATTCCAAGGTTCTCTAAGTGAACATGAAATTCCTTGAGCATGCCGTTGATGCAAGTTTGAACTAAGGAATCTTTAGTAACAGGGTCACGACACTCAAAGGCGTGTTCGCGAAATCGTTTCACATACTCGATCAAACCATCCGAAGGTTTCTGTCGCTCCCTGCTAAGATCAATAAAGGAGATGTAGTCTTCCACTAAGAAATTTTTTTTGGCAAATTCCGTGACCATATCTTCCCAAGAATGGATGGAATTGGGCACTAAATCACAGTACCATGTATATGCACGGTCAAAGAGAGATTTGGAAAACTCTCGAAGACGTAGTTCATGGTCAGAGGCGTGCATGCCTAAGGCGTCGACAAAACGTTTGACATGTTCTCTGGCGTTGCCATCTTTACCATTGTACTGAGGAAAAGTGGGAACAACATAACCTTGGGGATATGGCTTGTGCAGTATATTCGTCGAGTATGGCAGGTTGGAATCGAAATGAAAATTCTCGCTTGCCGTTTACCGCTGTCATTCTAGAATGGCAGCGATGTCAGCCGCAGTGACAAAGCTTTGCTCCGAAGTGTCATGTTCATGTGTATCATTCCGAGGGTTGCCAGCACGAATTTCTTGGAGCAAAAGTAGCATCTGATTTTGAGCCTCGAGAGCCTGGGCTTGAGCTTGAGCTTGAGCTTGGGACTGCTGCAATGTTTGGAGCATAGGGGCCATTACAGACATTAACTTGGCAGCCAAACCACCATTAGTAGGATTGGGAGTATCTTGGTTAGAGACAGAGGAAGCTTTGGTATTTCCTTTATTGGATGCCATTGATTTTGAAAAATCAAGCCCAGCGGAGTTGCCAAATGCAATTGGGTGAATTTTCTAACTTGATCAAAGGTCAATCTAAACCACGGAGGACTATTCTGACCTATGGTAAAAGGGGAAAATGGCAAAGGAAATGGGGTAGAGAGCACACAAAGAATTCTGAGAGTACCGAGGATTGACCACCCTTTGCCTTGTCGTAAATGACTCGTAGTGTGTTGTTGTCGTGATGTCCCTTTTTGGTTGATAACCTTTCCTATTTATAGGATTTTGATTTGGGACAGAATGATTGTCATTCTTTGAAATGGACACATTAAATATTTGTAACGCTTTTGGGTATTTAATATAATAACGCATTTGCATTTATTATAAAAATGCCTTTGCCTTAATTTGTGCCAAAACAATCACACTTGTTCCTCGGGTGCCTTACATCTACTTGTTACTCGTCAAAAGTTTCAGGTAGATTGGTAAAGGTGGCTCTGCTTTACACATGATGGCGTACTCTTCGACCAATGAACCTCTTACCCTCCAATCCTTAAGTCTCTTTTTTATCCTTTTATTATATGCGAACGTTATGGTAAAAACACATAAGTTTATAGTTAAAGGCGTTAAAGCCAAAATATGGACAACGCAATTACCAATACAGGTTAAAGGTGCCTTGGAATGTGTTGAGGGTGGGAAAGAATATTTTCTCATGGATCTATTGATCCACGTGTCTTTCTTGAAAAATCACCCATCAACACTCTGCCATTGTCGTCGATGAGCTCGACCATAGGTTCCGTCAAAGGGGGCGATTTAGGCAAGTAGAAGTGTAGAGTGGAAAGGGAGAGATGTTAGGACTTTCAGGAGAAGAAGCATGCATTAAAAGAGACTCACCTGTTTATGATGGCAACATGTTGGGTTGGCAAAAGATGAGGCGGAGTGAAAGAAAATATATAAAGGAGTTGGCATAAGGTGGGTTAAGAAAGAGAAGCAAGTCCAAGGATGAGTAAACTTTAGGAAATCCAAAAGTTGCATCGTTTTGGGGAGGATGCACAAAAAATCGAAACGGTTATATTTGGGATGCGAAGAGTCTAAGATATTTAAGAACGTAAATGAGGGGTGGGGGAATTTCCTTAGAGGGACCCATACTTGTTGATAGGGAGACGAATCCAAGAGTGAAAAGAAGATGGATTTGTTAGGAGATGAAGAAATATTTATTAACAATTAAATGAAAATGAAGTAAGTGGTAGTTTGGTAGATGAAGAGAGAAGAAGGGTTGGGTAGTAAATAGTGGGCTGCGTAGGGAGAGGAAGAGTTAACTTAGGAAGCTTAATTAATATTTATTTTAATAAGTGGGGTCCATAGCTAAAAATTTAATAACATGTGATGAGAGAGAATTTATGACACATGGAGTGAAACTATTGGCTGGAGGGTGTGCCACGTGGCACCAATTTGAAGAAAATGGAGATCAATGGGGTGTGCCATGTGGATACCAATTGGTATATAGGAGTAATATAGATTGGGATAGTAAATGTCAAATACTTTTGTAAATTGTTGCATATTTGTTATATTCATTTGTTGAGTTTAGAGCTCACTCTTGCTATTGTTGAAGTTTTTCAAGAGACAGCCTGAAGAGGTTGGGGAGTTGTGAAGACAGAGTTAGTTGTCGAGATTTTATTGAGTTTTAGTTGAACTTTTATTTGAGGTAGAGTGAACTGTTGTGAGGTCTAGTTATTTTGTCTTAACTCTTTTACTCCTTGTGGTTTGTTTAAACTTCAGTTGCTCGATAATATATCTGAATGATGTTTATTAGGAAAAAAATCTCATTATTGTTGGGGTTTGTCCCCATATCACACACCTCAGAATCTGCACATATATGCGATATATTATGTGTAGATTTTGGGGCGTGACATAAGTGATGCATGGAGGTTCAAGATTATATGGGAACTCATCTATGTATGCTGAACCCAAAGACGGATTCCTATTAACAATAGCCCAATAGGTCTCTGTGATAGCCTATCTTTATTGCTTTTAGTTTCTTCTTTAGATACAAGAGTTGTTTTTGATTACCCTTTAATGGATTTTTGTAATTGAAGATTAGTAATGGATTCTTCCTATGGATACGTATAAAAGAATACTACCAATAAATTCTCCATAAAATTCTCCCTATGGATTCATATAATAGAATCCTTCCAACTCTTAACTCTAAGAGTCCTTATCAACAATAATAACAAAATAGAGAGATTAAACAATATATTACAAGTGGGTCCTACATAGTTAAAAGAATTAATTTTTTGGTTATACTCTAAGTTATGTATTAAATTAAATAAATTAAAGGATATTTATGTCCAAATAAAGTTTTGCATACTGCTTGTACTTTTATGTAGAAAATGATAAAAGAGGATAGGTGCGTTTGATTGAATTTTACTTAATTTCAAAATTGCCCTTTACTCATGTCTTCAAAACGTTGAATAAAATTTATCTAATTTTAAAATTGTCTTTATATAGGTTTTAAACAATGTTTTCATAATTGGATTGGCCGTCGAACCGGTTGGATGACTGATTTTTGATTGTACTTTTTATTAATATTTTTTTTCCTTCTTTCCCCTTTTCCCTTTTTTTTTACCAGTTCTATTGATTTTTAACCGATTTTATCACTGGTTCTATCAGGTCCCAGTTCTCTTGCCAGTTTTGAATTGGTTCCCGTTTTGGTGGTTTTAGGAACTGTCGACCTAGCCGGTTTCTCGGTTTTATCGCTTCAACTGCCCGGTCCGATTAGATTTTCAAAACACTGGTTTTAAACATTGATTGGATTTTGCTTAATTTTAAAATTATCCTTTATTTATACGAGTTCAAAAGGTTGAATCAATTTTACTTAATTTCAAAATTACCCTTTACTCATACGAGTTCGAAATGTTAATTGAATTTTAGCTAAATCTAAAATCTCCATTTACTTATATATAAAGACAATGATACTTAAGCAAGTTTATTGAATTTTAGCTTAATTTAAAAACTATCACTTTAAAATATATAAAGAGAATGATACTTAAAAAGTTAATTGAATTTTAGCTTAATTCCAAAACTATCCTTTCGTAACATATCTATCTTCTTTCCTAATATAAAGAGAATGATCCGGTTCAAAACGTTATTGAATTTTAGTTTAATTTTAAAATTGTAAGTTACTAATTTTAGCTTTATTGGGAAGTGATTTAAAAATCTCGATAGTAAATACTATCGAGAGTTGGACTATTGGATTTTCAATCTAATGGTATCAAGCATTAAGTGGGGCCATCATTTAAAGCATGTGCGGACAGGGAGCCATTGGATTTTCAATTCAATAATCCAACTCTCGATAGTAGGTATTATCAAGACTTTTTCATCACTTCCCTTATTAATATAGGAGACTTAACAAGTTGATTGAAATTTAATTATAAAACTATCGTTATTTATATATAAAGTAATGTTTTCAATCAGACGTCAAACCAATCGTGTGACCGGTTCTCGATTTGACGGGTCCGATTGGATCATATCCTGTTTATCATTAAAAATACTAGTGGGCGGCATGTGCGATGCACATGAGAGAGAGAGAAAGATTGGGAAGAGGGATCTTAGTGAGGACATTTTGAATTTTTTTAGAAATATTTTGGGTATAGAAACTTGAGAGACTTTTTAGATAAAAAAAAAAAAATGTGAGAGACACATTAGAATAGAAATGGACATTTTGAGAACCAAAAAGCTTAACTTTTTCTCTTGAAAAGTAGTTACCACGTAAGGATTGAGTATGAGAGAAGATAGAGATAAAGATTTGAGGGAATCGTGGAGATATAAAAGAATTATTATTAATTGTAGTTGATATTACTTCAATACCCTATTAACTTTTCTCATGTAAAATAAGATAACATAATATCATAATTTTTTTATATGAAATTATGGACAAAATAGGAAAAATATAAAAAAACTCACCCTTACTAACTAGGTTCACATTAAAATGCCATAAAATTGGGTCTCATTAGATATATTAGAAAAAAATTAATCAACTTTTTAACCCAATTTCTCTCATTATAATAGTAGAGATATTTATTTATTTTATTCGCCAGAATGTCCCTAATTTACTTTAATTCTCGAAATGCCCTTAAGTTAGGTTTCGATACCCAAATTGCCCTCAATTTTTTTTTTTTATATTGTTGGAATGTTTTTTAAAAAAAAAGGTTTCCAAGATGCCCTTAAGTCAAATTTCTATATCCAAAATGCTCTCACAAAATTTTTAACCCTAAATGCTTATCAAGTTTGCCAATATTTCATTTTCATTTTTTTAAAAATGTCCCCAAGTCAAATTTCTATATCCAAAATGCCCTTAAGTCAAATTTTTGTACCCAAAATACCCTTAAGTCAAATTTCTATATCCAAAATGCTCCTCACAAATTATTTAACTTCAAATGCTCCTCAAGTTTACCTATATTTCATTTTCTTTATTTTTAAAATGTCCCTCAAATTTCTATACCCAAAATACCATCAAAACTTTTTGGTTTTCAAAATATCCTGCGTCATATTTATATACCCAACATGTCCCTCATAATTTTTTACCCAAAATGTCCCTCAAGCTTGTATACCCAAAATATGCTTAAATTTTTTCTCAAAATACCCCTCAAGTTTGTATACCCAAAATATTCTTAATTATTTTCCTAAAATGCGCCTTACTAGAGACCCTCTTTCGAGTCTCTCTCCCCATCCCCTCTCTCTCACTTGTGATTGTGCGGGCCATTCTAACTATACATCATGATTAGTTACATCAGTGGAAAAAAAAAAAAATACCTCTCAATGACGGCCGATGGAGGGGTGGTGATTATGCATTGGAAGTTGCCTTGTGAATCTAAAGTAATTGTCATTGAGAGGGGTTGCTCCTCTTCCTCAATCTTCTTTAACTAAAAGAAATAGAAAGTTCTAGCAATTTAATAAAATTTTGGGATGTAGTCACATGCGGTCGAGGAGGCGAAGAAGGTAATAGTTTTTTTTTTTGGGCAGGAAACCAACTTTTCCCCCTCTTTAAAGAGATTCTTTGTTGAAAGAACAAATGACAAAACCACGTTGTCTTTCTTCTAGCCTTTTTTTTTTTTTGGGAAACATGAAACTTGAAAAATAGAGGGTCGTGACTTTGGGCTTAAACTCAAACCTTCCCAAAACAAGTTTTTCTATGACTCTGTATGGGGATTGGATGAGGGTAATCTCTTGCTTAACTGTATGCTCTGATTTTACAGCAACGATGATTTTCAATTGCCCCAAACTTAAGCCTCTTAGCACTCACCGATCTTGTAAATAGTAGAGCGTTTGGAGAGGAGGATTTAGGGTTTTGGGTGCACATAGAGACTGGGGATTCCCAAAATAAAAGAAACAATTTTCTTAGTATTAGCGTACGGTAAGAAATTGTTAAGGGTGCTCTTAGCAACATCCTTAATTATTCATGCCTTATAATATTCGCACTTTTTTGATAGACCAATTTTCTACGAGGCAAGTCAGTAGGCGACCTGATGGACACACACAGAGAGTTACACACACACCCGATTCATGAGGAATCAACCCACAAGCACACTCTAAAACGGGTACCAACCGTAAGAGTGGTTATGGAACCTTATGAGGACGAGTACACTATCATACCTGCCCGAGGTAGGACTAAAGGTTTTTTTGGTAGATTAACTTACCACAAGGCAAGCCAGCAGGCAAACGACCCGAAGGACACACACACAGGCTCACACACACGCCCGACTCATGAGGAATCAACCCACGAGCACACTGTAAAACAGGTACCAACTGTAAGAGTGGCTATGGAACCTTATGAGGACGAGAACACTCTAAAACAGGTATGATAGTATACTTGTCCTCATAAGGTTCCATAGCCACTCTTATGGTTGGTACCCATTTCAGAGTGTGCTCGTGGGTTGATTCATCATGAGTCGGGTGTGTGTGTGTCTGTGTGTGTGTCATTCCAGTCGTTTGCCTACTGGCTTGTCTTGTGGTAAGTTAGTCTACCAAAAAAACCTGTAGTCCCACCTCAGGCAGGTATGATAGTGTACTCATCCTCATAAGGTTCCATAGCCACTCTTGCGGTTGGTACCCGTTTTAGAATATGCTCGTGGGTTGATTCCTCATGAATAGGGTGTGTGTGTGTCCCAGGGGCATTTTGAAAAGGAAAATAGTTAAGTTTCCCGAGGTTCCCATTTTATAACAGAATGACCAATCCTCAATGGTCCATGCCCTAATTTTAAATACTCACCTACTGTGGTTAAGATTCACTCACCCCTAGGGTTAAGAAATCTTTTTTTTTTTTTTGGTTGGACGGTTAAGCAATCCAACCATGGTCTTTCCCAAAAATAATAAAAAAATCTTAGTTTTAATTTAGTTAAGCTTAAGGGTTAAAGGGGTGTTAAAAGGGACATGGGTAAGATATGAACCAGACCCATGGGTCCGTTAAGCGTTTAACAACTCTTAAAAAAAAGCTATTTTCTTCGTATTAGAGCTTATTGAGTTTAAGAGTGCTTGATAATAATGTACTTATTAGACCTCTATAAACTTTAGAAATAGAGCTAAAAAAATGAGCAGTGATAGGCGTACCCATGATCCCAATTACAAACCTAAGGCCGGACCTCATTGGTCCAGCCCTCCCCTCTTAAATGTTAACTAATTCCCCAGAAAAATAGAGTAGTGATAGGCGGACCCATGGATCTCATTTGCTAACCTAAGGCATCCACCTATTGGTGGATTCCCCCCCCCCCCCCCCCCCCCCTTCTTAAATGCTCACCATGGGTCCGTTAACTATTCCCCCCCCCCTCCGGGCGCTTTCTTCTTAAATGCTCACCATGGGACCGTTAACTATTTTCCAAAAAAATAAGGTGTAAGGAGCTACTTTGAATTTGGGTCAAAAAATATAGGGGTTCATGTCAAAAAATTGTGGCTGCATTTCAGACCATTTTATCCTTATATAATTGTTATAATACTAAATGTATCCCTTGATATAAAACCTAAAAATCACCGTTCTCCTTCTCTGGCGATCACTCGAGCTTGCTGTGGAGTTCTCCATCGCCGTCGAAGGGCGCCATCTCCATCACCGTCGAAGATCCAGCATCAGGTCTCTTCTTCTTCTTTAATTTATTTTCAAATTTATTCCGATTGAATCAGGATTTCTGAATAAATTTCATTGAATCTGGGTGATTTTTTTTAAAATTTATTTTCTAACAATTATAAGAGTGTTTGATGATGGCTGGGTGAATCTAATAGACCCACCATCATAAATTTGGTATAGAACTTTCCAGTTTCCACCCGAACAATTAACAAATTCAAAGTTTGAAACGGTGTAGCAGCATTCTAGATTCATTACAAGGACAGCATGAGCATCAGTGAGCCTATTTGGGGTGTGTGGGACTGTGGGTCACAGTCTGCTAATTTGGAGAAGAAAATGTTGTGCTCATTATCACTGTTTCTCACCTGTAGCATAAACACTTAAATAGTGGGAATTTGCCATATGATTATGTATACTGGGTACAGAAGGAACTTTGTGGAACAATGTCCATAAGGTCTTGCTCACTTCAGCCTTTTCATTTCTGTGGCTGCATCTTATGATGCATCTTCTTACAGTTTGACATTGAGGAAAGCTGTCTCCACTTCCATTGGATATGAGTTTGAATCCTAAGTATGGAAATCTTATGATGTAGGGTTCAAATCTAGGGTTCTTGTAAATTTTTAGTGGCAGAACTGTAGATATCAAAAAATCTGTAACCCAGTTTCTGCACTAGGGTTTGGATTCAAAAGGTAATAATATGATCAATCTAGACTCAAGATAATTGCAAACAAAGCCTAATGAATAAAACAGGGTTTAGCTATAACTCAAAAGCTTTGGAGTTTTGAAAGGCCGATTTCCCATTCTTAAAAAAATGGCACCATACCCCTTACCGATTCAACGAAGTATTGTAGTTACTGCATTCATAATATTACAAATATAATTACTTCAATGTTAATTCATTTATGCTATGTTTGGTTCTAGAGAAAATAGATGAAAACATGGAAAAGAAAAGAAAATTTTAAATTTCTAATACAATTTTTAGTTGTGTTTTATCTAATTTTCTTTTCTTTTCCATGATTTTATTTATTTTCTTGGTTACCAATCATAGGGTTAGGGAAAGCAGGTAGTTGGAAATTTGTAAAGGCTAAAGCATGTCCGTAGTCGACAAATGCCTACTTTAGAGGGTGAAAGATGCATATCATTCTAGGCCTCGTAAAAATGACTTGTATTTGCATATTTTCATAAATGACGTTTGTTACCTTGAAATAAGCTCTTAAAATCTGAGAATAAGTGGTTTTAACAAACATACTACTTCAAATTAGGAGAATTTTTCAGACGGTTATCAAATGATCACATTCTGAAAATTTTAAGAGCTTATTCTTTAGAGCTTATTTTTAAGAGCTTATTATATTAGAGTAGAGTTTCCAAACGGAGCTCTGTTCTTTTGAAAAATACTAAAACTTATAAGCAAAAAAAAAAAAAAAACTTAAGAAATGGGGGTTTATACCCAACAGTGCACCCCTAAAACCCCTGGATAGTTTCTCTTGTCTTCTTCAACCCTTTTACCAATCTCTGACAGTCATCTTGCCGGCGGCGATTCAGACTCCGGCGATCGATCTTGCTTGAGGTATTTGCTACCCTCTCTCTTTCTCTGATTTTCCTCTGTTGATATCGATCACATATGAAAGAGATCACATAAGAAATCTAGGATTTCAAAGTTTTTGTTTTCTCCCGGCGGCTATGGACTGTTCAAGTTCTGCAGAAACCTTGGTTTCGGCCTATGAACTTGTATTGAAATCAGCCTCCTCGATACCCATTTGAGTTTCATTTGTTTGAAGATCTCATTACTGGGTTTAGAGGAGGCCTTATATCTTTGACGTTCAATTCGTGCTTGGATATCTAGAAACCCCTTAGTTTCTAAATATGAAGTTCAAGTTTTTAATGTGGAATTCGAATTCCATGATGGAGAATGTTAATTTATAGACTATTTAAATCCGTATGACCACATTTCAATGTTTCTCACTGATTTTCTCTGTAGCAATAGAAGTGCATAACAATTTACAATTTCTTTTCTTTTTCTCTTCTCTGTTAGTACCCATTTCTTAAGCAACCACCGATAAAAAAACAATATAATAATAATAATTAAATTCTTTAGCAACCAAACACAGTGTAACAAGTAGTCAAAAGGATTGATCTTTTCTTCCACTTCCTTATTGCAAATGAGTAATTTCAAGTCTAGTAGTGTTATTTTTAATAGCAAATTTCTGTTCGTCTGGGCTGTATTTCTGTCAGGTTCTTAGTAGTTTTTACATACAGCTCTGCTTTTGTGAGCTTTGTATACAGGGTTCTCCCCTTTTCCCAAATGAATTACTTGTCCCAAAAAAAAAAAAATGCTTTGGGCTGTTGGGTTTAAGTTAAGGTTTGGAAAATACCAGACTCTTGGTGGGGTGATTGTCTTATGGATGAAATTGCTAGGATGATGGGGAAAAGGATACGTCCTTTGCTGTCTATTGCTTGGGTCTCCCATTATAGGGAATTCGATGACTGACAACTTCGAGGAGAAGCTAATAACACTAATTATATATTCTATTCTATCCTAAACATCCCAACTAATCTAGCTGATGAACTCCAGATGATCTTGTAGTTTATCTTTAGGAGAAATAGCATTGGATCCAATGACAACATGTTTGTTATCTAAGAGACTCGGTTAATTTACCTTTTGTTTTTTTCAACTGTTTCCAGATAGAAACACATTGTATTTGACCTACACTAATTGCCATGGTTCTAACTGATTCACCATTGAATATGCGTCTGTGTGACTTACATGAAACAGCCAAAGTTTTGAAAGAGGCTAAGGATGGCTCACATCCAGTGTGGCAGAAATATTCTGCGCCAGATTACCAAAAACACAAGTCTCCACAGTTCGGATTCTATAATTCATCCATTATTATTTACTGCTCAGGGAGTCAGATATAGAAAGTTGGAAGTTATTCTTACGACAGTGAGTATATGGATTTAGAAACTTCTTCATGTCTTTGTTTGTCATTCTATTTGATCCAGTTTCTTTCATCTTGCAAGTTATGAATTTGATGCTCCCATTGAACATTCAGAACATAGAAAAGCTCGGCAAAGCCGGTGAGACCGTGAAAGTTGCTCCTGGTTATTTCCGCAACCACCTAATGCCCAAGTTGCTAGCTGTCCCAAATATTGAAAAATATGCCTATCTCATCCGAGAGCAGCGCAAGGTTCTTTGCTATTACATAATCTTATAAGTATATCAGTTTCTTCTGGATCATATCATGACCTTTAAGATTCCTATCAATAAATCACTGTTGCATCTTTTATACTAGAGTAATAACTGTGCCAGAATATATGCAAGCCTATCACCCGTGGGTATGGACGGTTCAAATATTTCATTTTGACATGAATAGTGTGTCGGACACAACAACCCCTAAATTCTATATACATGGAACCATTGTTACAAATCTCGTTCTCGGGTTTTTATCAGTTGAAGTTTATCTCGGGAGATTTTCAAATATGAATTTTTTTTTGTTATTTCTTACCTAAATCTCGTCAATGATCAAAAAGATATATTGAAATTACAGAAAATAGTACTAAATATCACCAAGGTATAAATGCATAAAATCAACAACATTGTGCATTTCTCACGATATTTTTAAAATCTCGGTTAAATCTCGCGATATATATGGGATAAAAATAGGA
This sequence comes from Tetracentron sinense, assembly GCA_015143295.1. Lineage (NCBI taxonomy): Eukaryota > Viridiplantae > Streptophyta > Magnoliopsida > Trochodendrales > Trochodendraceae > Tetracentron > Tetracentron sinense. The sequence continues at coordinate 31,447,879 of CM026551.1, forward strand.
ATTTATATTTCTCACGAGATTTTTAAAATATCGCGATTAAAACGGAGTTTTAAACTTTAGATGTTTTTCTCGGGTTTTCTCGAGAGAAATTGAGTATTTCTCGGGATATTTGTAATAGTGTATGGAACCAGCCACACCCACACACATATGTATAATCTAATTGATGATAAGGAGAAGAGCAATCGCTAGAATAAAAAATTTAAAAATTGCAGTGGCAGCTCAATCTTAAGAAGAAGAAGTAACTAATCTGTTGGACTGCAAGTTCACCTCTACTTGCTGATAAAGAGGTGTTGCTAGTATTCAAAGCTTCAGTAGCTCAATATTCAGAAGAAATTATGAACTTGTTACTTACAGTGAAGATACCTTGTTGGTCATAATGTATGATGCAATGTAGTCAAGGCGTCGCCTAGGCGGTTTTGGACCGCTACCGCCTAGGCACCTCTCTAGGCGAGCTGAAGTCACTTGGACCCTTTAACAGTTATCATGTTTTATAGTTTTACAGCTTATTTATATATAAATATCATTTAAGTAAATGGTTTTACTTAAGATATTTATATATAATAAGGTTATACTCCCCATTTGAATTTAATAAAAATTATCCTAGATCTAAATTTCTGAAGAATAAAATGTCAACTTTTCAGATCAAAAACAAAATCCATTTTTTAGCGCATTTTTCAAATTTTCAACTTGCAAATGCTAAGGTATTTCTCAAAATTTAAAATTTCATAAATTTTATTATAACAAAATATTACTAAAATCCAAAAATCCGATAAAAAGGTCTCATATTTTAATCATCAAAAATATTTTTATTTCCATGGTAAAAAAATCAACTAACAATATAGCAAAAAAGGACTTACATTCAAGCTTTATAACATTAAATGTTAATTTGCCTACATTATTATCAACCCTAAGAGGTTTGAATTTTTATGTATATATATTTATATACATATAATTTAATTTTTATAGCCTGGGTGTTGCCTACATTGGTATGATGATCTGTGGATAGAGACAGTCATGTTTCAATGCTGATACGAGTGTTAGACATTAAATGTTAATTTTCCTACATTATTATCAACCCTAAGAGGTTTGAATTTTTATGTATATATATTTATATACATATAATTTAATTTTTATCGCCTAGGTGTTGCCTACATTGGTATGATGATTTGTGGACAGAGAGAGTCATGTTTCAATGCTGATACGAGTGTCAGACATTAAATGTTAATTTTCCTACATTATTATCAATCCTAAGAGGTTTGAATTTTTATGCATATATATTTATATACATATAATTTAATTTTTATCGCCTGGGTGTTGGCTACATTGGTATGATGATCTATGGACAGAGACAGTCATGTTTCAATGCTGATACGAGTGTTAGACATTGCAACCCCCCCCCAAATATAGGTCGACCTGATCAAGCCTCCTTTCTGGTTTGACGTTTGGGTCAGTTTCTAAAAAATTGTTTAAAAGCTTTTATAGCGAACATTAAAATATTGGATAAGGCATTGTCTCTAGCACACCATACAGGTGCTAGTAATCTTTTTTTATCGGTGCATGGTACCAGTAATCTTTGTTCACTTCCTTTTGTCTTGTATTTCCTTTCTTTGGAGCTTCTATTTTGTTCTTTTTCATCAGTTCTAGTAAAATACAGGCCATTTATAATATCTATTATTTTTGTACACAAAATTTTCTTGCCTAGCTTATCAACTTGATTCACAATTTCTTATGTTGTTGTACTTCCATCGCAGGAATATTTATTCCCTATTTTCGGTTTTAACTAGTTGAATTTACACTTGTGGACATGTTTATCAGATTTACCAACCTGAGGAAGTGGAGACAGTTACAGTAGTTCCAAAGTCCAAGGAGGATAAGATTAAAGAATATCATACAGCGGCAAAGCGCCTAGATAATGCTCGTTTGGTTTGTAGCCTATCTTGATATTTATTTCCGGTTTAATACAGTTCAGTTGAGAATGATTGTAGTTTAGAGCATCTATTCATGAGTCTAGTTTTGTAGAATGGTATGTGGGAAACATAACTTTCATCTCTTTGGTCTTTTGACTACTTCAAAAGTATAGGGACTTTGTACTCTTTTGTCATGTAAATGTTTATCACAGTTTATTAACATGATGTTTGTTAACCACTTTGGACCAATCATTGTGTGCCTGACTTGGTAATTAGTGTTATTCCTTTGGAGTTTATAAGGTGGTGAACTCTTTGCTAGTTATACTTTGCTTTCTTCTATTGTGAAATAATATGCATCAGTAACTGTTGGAGCTTATCTTAAGTGCCTAAAATTTAAAGGTCCCATTTGATTTCAAAAAACCCATGTAAATGGAAGTCATGAAAACATGCTGTAACTTTTGGAGGAAGTGATCAAACTGGCCTTTATGGTTTAATAATTCGTGTTTTTCTTGAAGAGTGGTTTTGCATTGTTATTAGTAAGTTTGTTGGGTTTCTGAGTTAAACATCAGTAATATGTTTCCTCATTCATAGATCTGGTAACTAGATAATATAAATTTCTTCTAGGTGCTGAGGAGATTCATCAAAGTTGATAATGAGTTGCGCTCGCCTGTGACAATAGATGAGATCGTGGCTGAGGTATGTTGTTTTTTCTCTTCTTGGTTCATTGCTTATTCCTTTGAGTACAGCGATTCAATGGGCCTTAATGCTTTTGACACCACACCTTTTTGTTTCTTGTAATTTATTTGGAAGGAACCAAGTTGTGTAGATGCGACGTAAGGTGAAGTGTTATTTTTTTTTAGTTATCCATGTTCCCTTATTTTCTTGAGAAAGCATCTCTACTGAGGTTTCCATATGGTTCTCGTGGGAAAGTGGGAGGAGAAAATGTGAAATGGGAAAAAGGGGGTATAAACTTTGTATTTATTATTGAAACTAGTGTGGGGTTGCTTAAAAGCAGGACTAATTCCAAATTAACATGACTAAGCTAGTAAGCTGTTATTAGTCAGGCCCTTTTGGAGTGAGTGTGGGTTTACTCTTATGGCACCTTAGCGGTACCCTTAGGTCTGATTGTATGCGTGTGTTTAGAGTGTGTGTGTTGCTTGATACACCCTTCCAACAAAAAAAAGTGAGGAAATCAAATGCACTTGTGTCAGATAGGCCTTAATGGGATTGTATACAAGAGCTTACTGGTGCACAATATAACTGACCTGACCAGATGACAGTAGTTATTCATTTCTGGACATTTTTCTAGACATTGTTTTTTGGGAAAATAGTAAACGTACCCGGGGTTCCCATTTTCAACCGAAGGGCAGGTCCTCATTGGTCCACGCTCCAATTTTAAATACTTACCTACTGTGGTTAGTATTCACTCACCCCTAGGGTTAAGCAATCCAACCATGGTTTTTCCACACACAAAAAACCAAAATCTTAGTTTTAATTTAGTTAAGCTTAACCAGGGTTAAAGGGGTGTTAAAAGGGACACAAGGACACGGGGGTAGATATGAAACGGACCCATGGGTCTGCTGAGCACTGCTCTTTTTTTTTTGAAATGCAAGATATTGATCATGCTGTGTGGTTAACTTTTGCACTGAATATCTCCTAAGAGGGACCCGTTAACTGGCGTGCTACACTGCCTGCAACTTCCAAAACCCAAAATCATTTGATTCACCATTCCTATCTTAGGCTTGAAGTTTTTGTGATATGAGCATTAAAGACTTCAATAACATGTAAATTAATTGAGTAGACTACTCTGAGCAATGCATAGAATAAGATGAACTAAGCTGAAAATTTTAAGCTTCTAGTAAGGAACCTTCTCTGATAACACTGGTGTATGCCAAAATTCTCTTGGCAATTTTTTTAGGCATTACACATGTTTCCAGTGGGCATGCATTTCTACTTGCTTTACATATTAAGTTGTGTGCACCTTTTTTGTTGAAAATATGAATTTTGATCTAAAGTAGTACTTATATTGCATGTGTTTATCAGGTGGAAAGGCAGCTTTGTGTGAGCATCCAGCCCGAGAATCTGCACCTACCATCTCCTCTATCAGCCTTAGGCGAGTTTGAGGTGCCACTCCGATTTCCGAGGTCCATCCCATTGCCGGAGGGCAAGGTTCATTGGACCCTCGATGTTAAAATCCGGAGAAAATGAATGGAGAAGAGAATTCTTTTGACTCTGAAGGATCTGTCGTCCTGAATTTTCTCCAGACGACAACTTTTGCCCCAAGTATTCTGAATTATTGTAGAACTGAAACTAAATACTTTGAAATTTGAACTACATTCTTAGTATCTTTGCTTTTGGGTTGCTTAATCAAACTGGATTCTGAATACTGGTTGCCATAAATGTTTCTCAGAAAAAAAAAAAAGAACATTTTTTTACACATAATAAAAAATTAATACGTGCAAAGCATGTGAACCTTTACACTAGTATTTTGCACGAACACCTTTGCTAGTATATTTGCTAAAAGTAAAGTAAGCATGTGAACCTTTACTAGTATTTTGCACGAACACCTTTGCTAGTATATATGCTAGTAAAGGTGCACGTGCCTTGCACATATTATATTTTCATTAATAAAAATATAATATAATTAAATGAAAAATTAAAATAATTTATAATTTTAGGACCTTTATTAGATGATATTAAAAGATAATATTACTTTATATTTCCTCATGCTTAGATGCAAGATTATTTAATTAATGTAAATCATTACAGGTCTTTGAGTTTAATATAAAACTAGTGAAGACCTTGTGATCACACGGATGAGCTGAACTATTACACATGTAAATAGATCATATTTTTAGTTCAAGGTGTGATTTGTGAATAAAGCTTTCATATAATATAAGTAAATCTGATTTAACAATTCTAGATTAGTAACACATGTAAATAGATCATATATTTAGTTCAAGGTGTGATTTTGTGAATAAAGCTGTTATATAATATAAGTAAATCTGATTTAACAATTATAGATTAGTATTACATTTTAAGTTAGATTAATTTATAAATAATAGTTACTAATGATTAACTTAAAAAAATAGGTTTAGGTTAACCGAAAAAATTAAAATTATTTAAAAAAACTTTAAAGACTTCAAAATACATTGGCCCAAATAATGCATTGCTTATTTACACCACCAATACAATGAGGCCTACTTCCCCTCTCATAGCCAAATATGGCACTCGTGTATCCATTGTATCAAAGTAATCACATTGATTCCATTTATGAATTGCAATACAGAAAATCAAATTTATTGTAAATTTACATCAATTTAGTGGAAGGAACTTGAGCGGCAGGCTATGATCAAAAACATATGATGCAAATATATTGTGTATGAACTCCTATAATATTTTATCTAAATTAAATAAAATTCTCACATAAATTACAGCTCTCTTTAAATGTTTCACTCAAGAAGACGAAACATAAGCTTTTTCAATGATGATATGCTTTGTGCTCTATTGTAATCCCACCACCTCTTTCTCTCGCATTTCTTTATCACGGCGACCACACTCAACCTTCTGCAAATCTCCCCCGTACATTTCTCTAGCTCTCACCTCTTGATCAAACGACTCCCTCAAAGATGTCACTCTACACAAACCTCTTCCTGTAAATCGAACCAGGAGCTTGACATCACCAAAAATTTATTTGATGCGTTGCAAGACAAAAATCCAGTGCTATGAGATACCCTTTTTCCCTCCATGAATCCATGCTTGCACCATCTCTCCCCCTCTCTCTCCAACCCTCTCTTATAGTGACATCTTCCTAAAACACTTGAAAGTGGGGGAGAGAGAGAGACAATCCATTTATGAACCTAACTTTGAGGAGTTTATCGACCTCAGCTTCAATCTGAGCTACCAGTTTGGGGCGAGCTCTTCTTTGTGCTTGCTTGATTGGCCTGACATCATCTCGAGTTGTGAGATGATGAACTGCAATATTAGGGTCTAGGCCAGAAATTTCTGTGTTCCTAAAGATCGTTCGACTCCTAGATGACTTGTAACTCCTGTGTTGCGAAGAGTCAGGATAATACCCGAGCGAGGCTTGTCAGCTAGGCAGAATTCTCAAGCTACATTTGTGTCTATACTAGCTTCCCTCTGGAACGGTTAAATCGCTGGTCCTTAATCAAGAAGTTCCAAGGAAGAAAAAGAGCCACCGAAACAGGTCACGAAGCAAAAAGAAAGCTCAAAACACCATGCCATCCAAATTGGACAGTGGACGAAGCACCTCAGGTGATCAAGAGCATGAACAGTCAGCTCCGAAGCTAGATATCAATGTAATCTGGGAGGGGTTAGAATAAGAGACTCCGTTCTTTTGGTGGAACTTTTAAAGTCTAGAACTTTCATTTTTTTCATGCATGATGTCTAGAACTATATTATTCAATAGAGTACAAAAGTTCTACAAATATGGAACTTTCAAGTTCCACAATTTTTTTTGAATGTCTTAAGTTTCATCGATGTGTAACTTCTAATCAAATTGAACTCGATAAATTTGAGATGTCAACAAGTAAAAGGGTTAGAAACCTCTCCCCTGTTTTTCCAGATTATTGCCTAATGTTCCAAAACATTAATGTTCCGGACTTTTAAAAGTTCCACCAAAAGAATGAGCAAAGATTTTAATAGAGATAATAGCTTAGTAGTAGGGGTTGAAACTGTTGGTGTTTAATAAGGAAGATTTTCCATTTTGTAGCCCATAAGTAAGGAAAGAAAAACTGCAAAAAGAAATAATATGTAATCAAAATGTTGAGTGTGTAATATGACATCAATTGATACGAGTGAAACGTATGAGATTAAGAAATATGAAAATTAAATATTTCATTTATGGAATGAAAAATCCGGTCCACGATCTCGCAAGACTCGCAATCTACCGCAGTAGCCTGTTCTTCTATTGTGTCTCAACAACCACGATAGATCTCCGTCAATGACAGTTTCGGATTCCACCGACCAAATCACACAACCACTATCCTCCTCGGATCGATCTCCTTCGTAAAGATTCTGGAACACTCCGACCAATTTGTTCTTTCCAGAACAGGTTGATGGTTTTAGGACAACTCTAGAGTGATCTCATCAAAAGCTTGAGGATCAACCAAAGCAAGTTACAAAGATTAGAATGGTAAAACTTACATCTCTAGAGCAACTAACAAAGGAGAAGGAGAGAAATAAATCCCAGAGTTTATGAGAACTCTAGAGGTAGCCCAATGCACTCTCCACAAGTCCACATTCATGGACTAGAAGGGTTCCAAATAAATAGAGAAGCCAAACCAAAGTTTTAGAACGCCAAAAAATTGAATTTAGAAACTGCCATTAGGGACTGTGTCGAACCAAAGGGGATTGGGTTGACCCAACTGCCCCTTTGGATCGACCCAGTTTTTGGGTGTTCTCTGCCTTGTTTTCCCATACAAAATTTGAGTGGACTAGGTCGACCTAATATGGTCTGGGTTGACCCAATGGAGAAAAAATAGTGATTTTTAGCCTTTGACTTCCCTATATTTTGATTCATTATTTTCTAGGTATTTTGGCACCAAAATCCATGATTATGGGCAATTCCATTTGGGTAATTTTTGGTCTCTAAGTCTATTTCCACCTAATGTGACATGGTATCTTGGTCACTTACCATCCTATGAGTGAAACGGAGGCTATGATCAGAATGTCTTAAACTTATCTTTTTCAGTCTTCATCTTCACTAGTCTTGGACGCTTGTAGGCAATGACACAAGATACACTCGACTCACTGTTTTGACAACAAAATAAGCCAACACTAAAACATGGACTTTACATGGAATATTAACAAAACATGCCTTAACCATAACATCTACTATTAATGATAGATGACATGTGTCACAATAATACAACCCTCTCTAAGGCCGCCATTTGTCTTGGGTTTCATAACAAGTAATTTTAATAGCTTTTAAGTAGATACTTAAATTCTTAATTACATAACTTTAGTTAAATAAATATAAATATTTATAATTTTTACATGACAAATGGAAACAGACGGCATGGTCCTCTCCCAAATTGACCACCCAATTGAAAATTGACATGCAGTAGTAAAATTTTTGTTTTATTTCTCTTTCCCAATGTGTTGAAATTTGATTAGGGTGATTAGTTTGAAAGAGGTCTTCTAATTAGAACACTTTTTACTTAGATAAATAATATTTTTACATTTATTTCTTAATTATAATAAATAGAGATTTATTAGCAATGTGATATTAATAATGTGACCCATTAATAGCTTCTCCTAAGTGGGATATATGATGGATCGCGCGAGGCTGCTCATGGACATCGATGTGCGCACGCGCCAACACATCAGATGCGGACAAGAATGAGGTGCTGGGATGCAAGATTAGTCGAGAGACGGCACAAAAGCTTCTCATGATGGGCCGACCCACCATCTCTCCACTCATCAGTGTTTCTCTGTTCTGTTGTTCCACAATCCATCTGTATTTTCAGTCTCTTGTGAAGCTCGTTTCTTAAATCGAGTGATGATTCGATGGATTGGAAACCCATGTCTGTTTCTTCCGTAGCGTTACAAATATTTCACTCAGTTACTGGTTGAAGGCTCCTTCATTCAATCCCATTTTCTCAATTGATGGATTGGAAACCACAGTTAATGAGTTTTAACTAACTTGAGGTTATTTTTCTAAAAATCAATGATAGATGGATGAACCCTATGGGTAAATGAATCTTAACCACAGTTAATATGTGTTAACTAATTTGAGATTATATTTTTAAAAACCAAGGTTAGATGGATGAGCCCTAGGGGTGAAGGAGTCTTAACCACAGTTTATAAAAGTTAAAAGGGACGCATGGCATCCCGTGGACGAGTGTGTGTTCCACTAGTCGGAACGCATCCGCGCAAACAATCATTCTCCTAAAATATATGGCAAAAGATTAGCTCTGGTGGATGCGCTTCGCTCAGACATCCACAAATGATTGGGCACCTGGGGACAATTTGGGGGAGAAGTCATTTCATTTTCTCCCCATGATTTTGACTTCTCCCCACTTGATATATCTCCTCTTTAAAACACCACATGTCCCATCATTTGTGGATGCCCGAGCGCCTCGGGCATCCACCAGGGCTAATATTTTTCCAAAATATATTATCAAAACCAACTCATTTTGACTCCTAGAATTGATAATCTGGCTGGCGTTAAAGAGTCTTGTTTCATGCAAACATTGAGTTTGTTGTTTTACCTAAAGTAGCATAATTTTATTATTGCGGGTACACCATCTGTCACGCCTCAAAATATGCACACAATATATCTCATATTTGTGTAGATCCCGAGGCGCGATCCGGGGACAAACCCCAATAATAATGAAATTTATTCCTAATAAATACCATTCAGATATATCATCAAGCAAGTGAAGTTTAAACAAACCATAAAGAGTAAAAGAGTTAAAAAAAAATTAATTAAACTTCACTACATCTCACTCTACCTCAATAAATGTTCAACTAAAACTCAACAAAGTCTTGACAACTAACTTTGTCCTTCTGACTCCCTAACCTCTTCCGGTGTCTCCTAAAAAATTCAACAATAGCAAGAGTGAGCTCTAAGCTCAACAAGTGAATACAACAAGTATGCAACAATCTACAAAAATATTTGACATTTAATATCCCAATATTAAAATATGCAATAATTATTGCAGTTAATTTCCAATTGGTTTGGCCTTCTGCCCATAGGGTTCTCCCAGAGTCTACCCTATTGGTAGTGGTCTAAAGTCATCTAATCCATCATTAAGGGACCCTTAAGTCGTATTGTCACACTGAGAAGTACCGGACTCCTGAGTTCACAATACACCTAATGTTGTCTCACTGAGAAGTCCCGGACTCTCCCAGTGGAATCTCCTGGAGATCACTCATAAACTTAGATTTTTTCGAGAGTATCATACATTTCAACACTACAAAATTTAAGGTTTTTAGCGGCGTAAAAATATCGCCGCTAAAGGGATAAAAAACGCCGTTATTGTTAATACCGGTGTACTAGTGTAAACGCCGGTAATATCTACGTCGGTAATCTATCATAATATTAGCGGGTAGTGGTCTTTACCATTGACAAAATATACTCTCTTTATTATGATGTCTCATACTATCATAATAAAGAGGAACAAGAATAAGCATGCATTCAAAACAGTATATAAAATGAAACAATGATAACAATACATTAATTAAATAACTCATGTTTTTCAAGTCTAATCTATCAAGTTATGAAATTTTACATAATTGTAACAAACAATATAACATTTTCAATAATCTTATTTAAAATAAATAAAACAATTTATTTATTTATTTCATTTTTCTTTATTTTTCTTCTCTTCATTTATGTACTTATAATTTCATAAATAATTAAATTCAATATAGTTGCACTGCCTCACGAAATAATAGAAAACAGAGACTTTATGGTTCCATAATTTCTCGAAGATTCTTCTCTTACCTAAAAATTATGAAGCATACTTTCCTGGAAAATAGACTTCCAGAACACAAAATAAAAATATTATAAAAATTAAATTATAATATTTAAATATAAAATATTGAGTGAAACATAGCCTATCTGCAGTGAGAAATTTTCAGACAGTTTCAACACCTTTCACCAATACAAATATACAATATAAAAAAAAATAATATAAGACCAATTGAATTTAAATTCTATTAGATTATAGTTGTGTTAAAAATTTTAAAACAATACTCTCATGTATAAAATATTTAAAAATATTATAGAACAAGTTAGGTTTTTTTGATTATGAAATTGCTGGCAGGTTTAACATGTCCTAAAGAAAATTATGAAATCAATATCAAACGAACTCTTTTTTGTCTGAAATTTTGCAGAGAGTTTTATTTACCAATGTGAGAACTATGCACAAAATTTCGTAATTTTTGGAATACAAGAGAAAATATTATGAATATTGTCCCACAACTAATCCTAAAATTCCAAAAGTCTAATAACCTCATATTAATTCAATTTAAAATGTCTAAACCTAAAATATGATTATGAAACTTCACATACTTCATAAAAAGGCTTTGGATGAAGTTAATCATGATTTAAGATGAATATATTTATTTTTAAATTATAGAATTCACATACAAAAACCTAAATCTAATGGAAGTATTCACTTAATTGCCTCAACAATTTAATCTACCACGAGGAAGAACAAGCTTTGGAATCGCGATCTCCTTCCTTGAAAACTCTTCCAAACATGAAAACCCCACTTTTCTTTTCTCCCACGTTCTATTCTGTAGAGATTATGATCTGTGTATTCTAAAATTAGATTTACCACTTTCTATTTATAAACCCTATTATATATTTATCAAAATACCATTAATGACTCTTGTTTATCTACACTTCTAATTAAATCTCATTCAAGGTTATTCTTATTCCCTCATTTATTTTCACACTAGCTAATTAATTTTTAGGTCACTACACCATCTAGATGAATATCTTTTACTATTCGATCAAGAGAATAATTTTAAACCTCAAAATCAGCTCATTTTAGTCTTGGAATTGATAATTTGACTAGAGTTAAAGAGTCTTGTTTCATTCAAACATTGAGTTCGTTGTTTTACCTAAAGTAGCATAATTCTATTATTGTGGGGGCACCATCTGGATGAATATCTTTTACTATTCGATCAAGAGATTAATTTTGAACTGGAGCTCTAATTCATGGCGTTTGTAATTACTGAAAGAGTTTGAGGCAATTTCATAATACATCAAATTACAAGTTTGTCATCATGATAGTGTAAAAGGAAGAGCTCCGCTCAACGTGGTCAGAGCTCCTCTTTGTTTTTAACCTGTACAATCAATCTCAAAAAGTCATGGATATTTTGATTTTGATTATTTCATAACGGAGAGAAAATGATTGGCAGCCACAAAAAAAGGTGTGCTTGCACATTTTGTTCTCTTTATTTTTCTCTCCCACAGAATTACCAAATTAGCCTCTTTTTATTTATTTATTTGTTAAATAGTCAAAAATTAAGAAAGACTAGTGAAGTTACCATAGAGTGGTTTATAAAAGAGATTAACTATGAATAGGAACTCCCTTGAAGAAATAACCAAAATATGCTTATTTTATGTATGAGGAATGCTAGCCCTATTCTCAGTCAATTGCTACGCTCACCCTCAAACAACCACCTATCCATTCTATAATGATTAAAGCACCCTTTCTCCATTTAAAAAAAAAAAAGAAAAAATAGAAAAGTGGTTGGTAGAGGATGAGAGTATAGGTTAATTGAGAGTAGGGCTAGCATTCCTCTTTATGTATTAAAAAACAATTATTAGACAGGAATACCTTTATTTTATATTTATAATTACCAAACTATTTTAATGCATTTTTTGGGTTGGTCCGGTTATTTCTGTTTTTTTTATTTTTTTATTTTTTATACTGCAGTTATCATTTAACTACGTTAGTAGATTAGATCGGTCAGAAGTTAACTTGGCAGTGGAGCTCTTGCAACTCGTACCCAGAGGGATTGGATCCCTAGACCTTCCTCCACTCAAGGCCACACCCCTATCACTCACGCACAATTGGAGTTCATGTTGATAGCTAATCTCCTCGCAAAACTATATTATATATTCCAACTAAAACCTGACCTCACCTAGTTTAATGAGCACCACGGGTTAGGTTTTGAGGGTGATATTATTATATGGAAAATAATCACCTCCCTGCTGGTGAGCAAAGGGAGGCGTCTCAGCCCTCTTTTTTCGCCACGTGTCTCCTTCTAACTCCCTTTTTTAATTTTTTATTGTAGTTAAAAATTCACAAACCTTTATTAGGGTTAAAAAATCTACCCGTGGTTTTTAGAAGAAAAAAAAAACCATAAGGGCTAAAAGGACAATTAAGGGGGATTTGTGAGAGGAGCAAAAGTTCGGTCTGGGCTGTGGACCAAACTATTGCTCTTCAACTGTCATGCTTCACAAAGTATGACAATTTGCAACGAGTGTACGAAATGGTTCTGAAATGAACAAAACAGTTGGGAACAAGTCCTGGGAAAATCAAAAGTGAGAAAGTTCAATCTAATGTAAGTCTCGTGGAAAGAAATTAGGAGTGGTTTTCTACTATTACGTACAAAATTACAAGGAAAACTTGGCCTAAAATAAGAGGACAATAACACAAGCATCCAAGTCCTCTTTCTTCCACTGTTCCATCCCCAAGCGCATGGAATGATTATTGTCAATTCGTCGTGTCAAAGGTGCAAATATATGATTTTGGAACATCACGATCTATATGCAAATCCATAATATACATACACATGTAGGTACGTGTGCGCGTGCTCGAACAGATGAATATGTGAATATGTATGTTTGGTACACACAAGTAACGGGTGCATTTTTATTTATGCATGACTAATACAATTTACTTCAACACTTCTTGGTTTTTCTAGTGGTAGGCAGTGCCTCCCTCATGAGGGAGCACTTGAGTTCGAGTCTTCTAATAGTGAAATCTGTTAGGATTCAAGAATAATAATGTTAAAACAAAAACAAGATTATTCAAATACTGGATCCAGACCATGCAATCAACTTTTCTAGAATTCATAATCAAAAGGGGAAACAGATTAAAAGAGATGATCTCATACCTTTCGCTGGAATTTCCCTATTCCCTTCACGGTGTGATGCTGTGTTTCTCGGCGCTTGAGAGGAATGAGAGAGTCTTCTCTTTTCTCCTTAGGTCTGATTCAATGGGGCTTCCAATTGACGTAAGAGAAAAGAGGGACCCCCTCTTTGCTTTATATACCCTTGGAACCCTACCCATCATAAGATCCAAGGGTTAAGAGGGATCACACCAAAGATCTAACGGTCGCCAACCCTGACCATGTTGTTAGCTTTAATAACACTTAAAGAGTCCCTGTTTGATCACATCTCTTTAGTGGGACCCATTATCCTTAACATTCTCTATTGACAGCAATACAATCCGAGTTTTGAAAACTAAGGATTGCGCCAGACCACATAGGTTTTTTATTTAATAAGAAAAACCCTAACAATCTCCCACTTGGTCCAAGCAATCCTTAAATAAAATAAAATGACTTTTCGGATTGAACAACCTTAAAAACATGAGTGGCCACTCTTTTAATTTTGAAAAACATTGCTGTCGAGAATTAAGTGTTCTTTAACTGTCACTTTGATTCAAAAGCACCACTAACGGTGATCATGGAAGCATTTAGCATCTACTAGTGTTCATTTACTATGATACAAGCCACTCCATGGTCAAACAGCTAGTAATACTAATGTTTCAGAGCGGTTCTTTATGGTGGCAAAGTATGGTGTGATATGGACTATACACAACCTTATGTGATCAAAATGTATACGTCCAAAAATTGTCCACGCTACATGCATTTAAGCATATGCATGTCATTCCGATACTTTACGGCAACCGCCATGTGAAGTCCATCACCTTGTATCCAGAATGAAGGCCTCAAACATGGTGCCCAACCATGTTCAGCCCAAGCAACTTGAGAGCTTTGTGCGAGGCTCTCGGGCAAACCTGACATCAATGACATCCGTCATGTGAAATCCATCACTTGATGTCTTTACCTTTTGCACGTGCAGTTCAATTACATAACATAATCAAATGATGCATCAATTATTTAATTTGCATAACCATAACATATCAATATCTGAGAGTGTAAAACAATGACATGTATATCATATAAAAGTCTGAAATATAAAACAATGAATAATACTCCCACTAAATAAAAGAATCAAACGATTCTAAAAGGTTCCATAATAGTGACAAGTTCTTTAAAAAATTTCTGGTGGAGAGTTCTTTACTTAATGGGTTCACAATCCAAACATGCAACAACACAAAATCTGATGAGGATTTCAAACTATCTTGAAATCAAGCAAAATCAGAGTCTGAATAACTTTTAAATTTCTAGTTCGATATATTTCTTGTAAACCAAACTGAAATCCTATGAGATAACTCCAAATGTCTAGAAATATGATCTCTGGTAATCTTGATATCCAAATTATAACTTACAAACCTGCTCCCACTGACCTTAACATATATCCATCAATCCAAGTAGATTACTACTTTAAGTTTATCATCCAATCCTATAATATCTCGACTAAACAACGGCACAATGAAAATAACATCTAATAGTAAAAACCAGAAATAAAGTCTAATACTAATCAGCAAGTTCTAACAGCCTCTAATACTATTGGTGTAGAGTTCTTCAAAAATCAGCAGCTCATCAGCCTTGGCGCTTCGCCGATGAATGAACTCCTTTGTTCTTCCTGCACCAATCCTTATATTTGAAACAGTTTCTTTTCATGTGACCTTTCCCCTTGCAGAAGAAACACTCAATCTCCTCTAGTTCCTCAGTATTATCATTTTTCTGAAATTGATGTCCTGAACTCTGTCCTAAATTTTGACCTGAACTCTGTCCTGAATTATATCCTGAATTTTGTCCTTGCCAGAAATTCTGTGAATTAGGTTTATTGAACCCTTTATTCTTAAAATTCTTCTTACTATCAGAATTCACAGCCAAGTTCGCATACTCAGCTTTCTCACGCTTTAAGCGTTCTTCCTCACTAACACACACAGCTATCAGTTCATGCAGATCCCACTTCCTATCCTGTGCACTGTAATTAACCTTAAAAGCATCAAATGATTCAGGAAGTGAGGCTACAGCCAAATGCACCATGAGGTCATCCTCAATTGTCAACCCAAGCTCTCTAAGAGAGATAATTAACTTAGATATCTTCAAGATGTGCTCCCGAACATTTCCAGCACCATCATACTTCAATGAAATCAGCTGAGTTAAACAACTGTACTGACGAGACCTAACAGATCCCATAAATTGTTTCTTGATTGTCTCAAGAAGAACCTTAGCAGTATCAGCAGCAGGAATACCACCTCTGATGGCTTCTTGAACAGAAGCCCTAATGATCATCATGGCCATCCTATTGGCCTTCTCCCATTTCGAATACAAAGACTTATCTGAATCTGAAGACTCAGCAGTGAGAGTAACCGGCTTTTCCTTCAATAGGACAAAGTCGTAATCAAGGCAACCCAGAACTATATCTAGCTGCATCTTCCAAGAACTATAGTTTGAACCATTCAGAGGCTCAATCCCAGTCAAATGTTTCTGAACAACAGACCTATCCATATCTGAAAATGTCAATGTTTTACTATGTTATGGTATGTCTAACAAATTATTGCACAAATTATAATAATTTACTTTATACTTGTCCTTGCATGACTTTATTTAAGCTTTATGTTTCTAATCCGGTCTTGGGGTTAAGCCGGATAGCTAAAGTGGTTTACTTTAAAATTGCTTACTTCCACTTTACGGGACAGGTGGGCGCATCATCTAATCACACCTTTGGGCAAGAGATTTCGACATGCAATTCACCCCCCAATTGGCAACAACAGTCGCGCACAGAACTGATCTATCACGTATTGGATTGATTAGGACACTTCCACACCTTTGGGCAAGAGGGTTATCCTTCTCTCACCGCCACGCACAAATCATTCTGCCCCACTCAGTCTACAAGAAGTCCCTAGACACCTTTGGGCAAGACTAGCTATTCAATGTAGGTGAGTGCAAACTCGCGATCTTAAAGAGATTGAAATCCCTAAATTCGAATAACCATAACTTCTATAGGACGGTCACCTTTGGGCAAGACAATCTAACCTACTTTGGTTATGACCATTCGAACGAACGCCTTACAGATCAAACCTAAACCCCATAGGATGATCTAACTTTAATTCCTGATATTAATTTTGGGTAAAAGCATCAAGTTTTTCCTTTATTTAATGTCAAAACCATATGAAAATAATATTCATGCACTAAAACAACTCTTTACAGTGCTCAGAAGTCAAAATGGACCCCAAAAACGGAATCAGAACACCCAAAAACCTCAAAATAGGTCGGACACTCGTCCTGGACGTGTCCTGGGGATGTGTCACGCGCAGGGGACACTCCCTGCAAGTGTCACGCGCGCCTCACGCGCAGGTAGTGCGCGCCACGCGCTGGATGTGCGCTGCACGCGCGGAGAAACCGCTGCACGCGCACGGGATTGCGCTCACGCGCGGTCTGCGCATCACGCGCATACGGTTCGACGGTCTTACGCGGTCCGGTCTGGCATCGGGCCGGTTCTGGTTCGGTTCATTCAGCAATCCGGTTCGGCTAAGCTCCCAGTTCGGCCGAACCGGTTCGGTCCATCTAAACCGGATCGGATCTCATTCGGTTCGGGTCATATCCATATGGGTCGGGTCGGGTCAAAAATATTCGGGTCGGTTATACCAAATTTGGATCGGGTTATACGGGTCGAACCAAGATCCACCTGGATTTCGGTTTTGGGTTCGACTCGGGTCAGAGGGTCGGGTTGACCCTCGTGGCTCATCTTCTCAACCCGGACTGTTTTTTTTTTTTTTTTTATTTTTTTATTTTTTTATTTTTAAACCCTAAATACCGTATACGGTTTCTCCTCTCTTGGGGGCCCTACCGGCCACCGCTCCGGCTGCCGCCGGTGCCAAAAAGTCGGCCTGAATCAGGCGACCAAAACCTCTCCGCCGGCAGCGTCCTCCGGTGACGGACGGCGGCGGAATCGCCGTCCAACCAAAAACAGCCAAAAAAAACCCCTTTTTTTTTTTTTTTTTTTTTTTTTTAATTTCTGAAAATTTCTTTACTGTTAACCTTTAATCCGATTCACTCGAATCCTAGATACGATTATTAAAAATCCAAAATAATCCAATAAAAGAATATGATTTGATTTTAATAAATCTGAAACACCTTAATCATTAAAAATAATAATTTTCAATCCCAAAAATTAATCCATTCTATTTATTTGATTTACCTTACATCCGAATCACAACATCAATAAATAAAAAAAAATTGATTATTTTGATCCGAAAATAAAACTCCACTTAGATTTGATTATTAAGAAAAATTAATCACAAGGTCAACCCTGCGCTTTGATACCAATTGTTAGGATTCAAGAATAATAATGTTAAAACAAAAACAAGATTATTCAAATACTGGATCCAGACCATGCAATCAACTTTTCTAGAATTCATAATCAAAAGGGGAAACAGATTAAAAGAGATGATCTCATACCTTTCGCTGGAATTTCCCTATTCCCTTCACGGTGTGATGCTGTGTTTCTCGGCGCTTGAGAGGAATGAGAGAGTCTTCTCTTTTCTCCTTAGGTCTGATTCAATGGGGCTTCCAATTGACGTAAGAGAAAAGAGGGACCCCCTCTTTGCTTTATATACCCTTGGAACCCTACCCATCATAAGATCCAAGGGTTAAGAGGGATCACACCAAAGATCTAACGGTCGCCAACCCTGACCATGTTGTTAGCTTTAATAACACTTAAAGAGTCCCTGTTTGATCACATCTCTTTAGTGGGACCCATTATCCTTAACATTCTCTATTGACAGCAATACAATCCGAGTTTTGAAAACTAAGGATTGCGCCAGACCACATAGGTTTTTTATTTAATAAGAAAAACCCTAACAAAATCCAGCCCACAATTTACTAACATAAATACTAACAAAGTGTGGTGTGTATCAAGGTAACCGAAAATATGCCTTTAGGTCGGGGTAATTTTTGGAAATTACAATCCAAAGGAAGCGACTTCTTCTGTTCATGTGAATTTTAAGAATGGGTTTCAGTCTTTTGATTTTGTGACTTAATTTGTACTTTTTCGGAGAAAGAAGAAAAAGAATTTGTTCGCTATATTTCTTATTTTTCTTGTTAGATCTTACGTCAAATCACGCGACTTGAGAAAAATCACTGTATATTTCTATTATTACTTAGCGGATTTTATTTTCTACATAAATCTTATTGTGATGAATATTCTTCACTTTTTTGCAATTCCTTTGTGACTTGGCATTCTAAAAATAATTGATTCAGACAGCTGCGAAGGCATTGTAATTTCCCCTCACTATCACAATATCGGCCCAATAAGATGAGTACGATTATGCGGAAAAAAAATCATATGTTCTAAGTTGATCTAATCGATAAATCGAAGATCTTGGTGAAAATTGGAATGGTGGGTTTCTTGACATGTGTGACGTAATCGATTGGAACGTCCTACTTGATTATGACCAAAGATGACTCATTTATGCATTGAAATAACCAGTTGGGCATCACCAGATTAGATATATATCTGGTTTTTCTTTGATGTGGAATGACTCACATAGCCTCAATTAGATTGTTTGGTGAAATTACTGTTGTGAAGTCCACTGTCTAAACAATAGAAAACTGCAATTTTCAACACTAAGGCCCTAAATTTGTCCTTGAGTGGCCGTCAGCCTGTTACTTTGAAATTTCAGCACCCCAGAGAACAAGCTATTCCTATCTACACTTAGATCTTAGCTAGCTTCACCTTCCATTATATATATATAAATATATAACTTACACATTTAGAAAGCCATTAATACAAGCCTGGAGCTCTTAAGTAAAGGTTTGCAAATGCAGGGACCAGGGAAGACCCATCAACCTTGCGCTGCTTGCAGAATGCTTCGTCGAAGATGCGACAATAATTGCATATTGGCGCCGTTCTTTCCAGCTGAGGATATTGAGAGCTTCGCCGGTGTACATAAAGTGTTTCGTTCAAGTAATGTTATCAAAATGCTCAAGGTGAGTCGGGTGGTTCTATATATATATATATATATATATATATTGTATTGAGATTTATCGTGTCTATCGCTGCCCAGATATAAGTATTTAGTAGTTAACCATGTTATGTATTTGTATTTAAAATCTTTCCAAAACCAAATTTTATAAAATATAGATTTTTTCTATACTAATTAAAATGGTTAATTATACTTTTTTTTTTGGTTAATTATACTTCATTCATGCAAAAACATGATGTTTAAATCTAGTATTATCCAACATGCTAGTAAGTAAACGCTAAAACCGATCAAGTATTTGAAACATCAGTGACTGAAATTTAGAGAAAAAACTCGAGAAATTACTGTCACTTGATGTAAATTTACATAGAAATTGGGACAATTGTCGAATCTAACTCGATATTTAAATACATATAATTCTTAACTTCTCAAAGAATAGTTGTAACAAATTTTATCATGCTCTAAGATTCAAATTTCTAAGATATTGACTATCTTCTTGTTGTCTCAGATGGTGGAGGAGACCAAGAGGGAGGATGCTGTGAAAAGCATAGTCTACGAAGCGAGTGCAAGGCTCTGGGACCCCATTTATGGCAGTGCAGGGGCTGTTTTCCACTTGCAGAAGCATGTCCAAGAACTCGAAGTGCAACTGCAGTTGACGAGAGCTCGAATCCTCGAGTCGCTAGAACAAAACGATGAATTATTGAGGATTCTAATGAATATTCGGCATCTTCATACATTATCCCCCATTGACGACATGATGTTTGAGCACGACGATTTCTCGTTAGACCATAATAACATGATGGTTTTCGACCCTGTAAATTTCCAGTAGATTGTAATTGGTTTTCATAATAATAAAAAATAATAATAATAATAAAAGTTGGTTTGGTTAAATTACTGGCTATCTGAGAAAATAATATAACAAAGAACAATTGTCAAACTAAGGTCTAATTAGAAATACTTAGCAGAACATAATTGTAATGTCTATTTGTGCAAAATGAAATTCTTCAGCTCCAGTGTAAGAATTTGGGTTTGATAGCGTTTGGCTTATTGAACTTTGAAGATGAATGTATAAGAAACTTCGATGGGTCCCGCACAAGAGCTCGAAAAAAACGTTGCATGATGCTAATTAAGGCAAGGCCTTTTCCATCCTCTTATAAGCGACGTTCATGTAGGGTTGGGTTGGGTTTGGTTGGCCTTTACGCAAGCCCTAGCGTTGGAAAATTGTAGAAAACATTGGGAACATAAAGAGATATTAATCCCAGTTACCAAGTTAGAGTTCGAGAATTATTTAACCGATGAATTTTTTTCAATTATTTTAAAAAAATTTAAAACATGGAGCAAAATATGAAAAATTAAAAAAATAGATTACTAATTATAATATATATTTGTAATATTTCATTTAAACGTTATTTGGAACTTTTTCAAAAAATTAAGAATAATTAACATTTAATTTGCAAAAGATCACAAATATTTTGTAACTTAATCGTTCGACAAAAAAGTCATGTATTTTTGAAAATTTTTAAGAAAATCAGAAAACTTTGTTACAGTGACTATGATTGATTGTGATGAACGGGGACAGCGGGCTCATCTCCTTGTAGAGTGTAGTTTGGGCCATATCATAGAGGGTAGGAAGCTTCTAGTTGTAGGTTGACCAATACCCATAATATTTCTAAGCTCATCAGTGTCATTGAAATTAATGCATAGAACTTTGTCTTTTCTTTCTTACTTGAACTAGGGAGACCAAAACAATCCATGCAGACAAAAGCACCTAACTTGGATTTAGATGGATAGACCAATGGTTTTCACTCATGTGTTTAATTTTGCAACAGTACTTACCTAGGCTTCCAAAAATATAATTACATATTTGTTGTTTTGTCATAGTAACAAAACGAGAAGCAAAATGAAAGTGAGATTCAAAACATCATTGGAAGACAATAAGCAAGAAATCAGCAAGAAAGATACAGGCTGCTCACTTCTATTATATTCTAGTGCGGGCATCAGATTTTGCCTAACATAAGATATGTGAAAAATTAAGCTCTTAAAGTTCTAATCTAAGGCTACTTATTCAAGGTCTACACACTAGACTGTAGACTCAGGTCTATCCTATAATGTCTCACACATATATCTAGCTTTTTTTGATTACTAAATGAAACGTGATGGAAGCGAGCTTCATGAAAAGTGAGACTAAGAAATGAGCATCCAACCTTGTGCATAGCTTTTATGCAACTATGGTTTGGCCCAAGAATAGTACAATCTAGTGGATCTTCTTGCGATTGCGTACAAGAGGTTGAGCAGAAGAACCTAACACGGGAGGTTTAGGCCTCTACCAGTGGAATACAATTCAACCATCAAGGAGATTATAGTGAGACTTCTTTAATCCAATGGAAAATGGTAACCACATAAGGCAGACTCTTAAAAGCAATATCTACAAGATCACCTGACCTGTTCACAATAGCTGCAATAATAGGACTATGAACTTTTCTGCTTCACAATCTATCCCTCCTCAGTTCTCACTACCCTGAACTCTCACAGGAACTACCAAAGTTGGCAATTATGTCATGCACCAGCAATCTGATCATGTTCCCACCCGATAATCTTGCGACAACCATACACTCCTGCAAGTCAGCATCACAGGCTAACATCGTCATCCAATTCCAGATTAGATACTTAATATCAAAGGTACTTACCTCCTCTTCAACTCGACCGCACCAGAAGTCAATGAAGGCCGAGACCTAATAATATATTCTCTATAGGTTGCCTTAATGATCACGGTCCTCACATCTTGGGTAGCTGTCATATGAGGCATGGTTTGAGCAAGATGAGCCATGGTTTGCTGAGGTGCCTGATGTGAACTACTCATCACATTCCTAACATAAAGTCATAGTCATTGCAATGTCTACAGCATATTCAGTACCAACAAAGGGCATCGATAATCCCAATTTTCATGATATGCATGACCTAGGGGTTGAACCGAGGATTAAACATTCGGTTTCGAGGACTGTATCGGGTCCCACCGAAACTGATACGTAATGGTTTCAGCCACTTTTTTTTTTGGAAATATTCTAAAAAAGCACAAAAAAAAAATAGTAGATGGGTAACAACATTCTTCTAAAGTTAATATCAAGTAGAAAATATACACCTTCCAAAACAAAAGTAGAAAATATAAAATTAATGAAATATAACACAGTTGATGAGTAAAAAGTAGAAACATTCTACTAAAGTCACATATAATTAGGGTTTAGAATGGGTAGAAAGGAAAAAGAAAATAAAAATGAATGTGTTTTTAGGGGTTTATGAAACCCCTTTTATATGAAAACGACGAAAGATTCCTACACTGAAACCGTTACGTATTGCCTGTTTCGACTGAGTTTTATTTTTTCTTTAAAAGTTGTAAGGGTCAGGAATCGAGTAATAGGTTCTACTGAAACCGGTACGTCTCGGGCGATACGTATTGGTTTCGGCTTTTTTTAAACCATGGGTTGAACACCCCGGAGATATATGCAAAAAGAAACCGACATGGCAGTAAGATCAACCTATGGATTTTTCGATGCTGATCAAGTGCTGAGTATTACTCCTCAATTTGGATTAGCAAGCAAGGACAGACAGACTGGATGTCTGATCATCCAGACAACAGAGGATCTGTCATGGGTTCCTAGGCAATATGTTGTTTAGAAGGTAGCTTTACCCGGACTAACTTGGTGTGGCGGGTTGTAGGCGGGCTCCCATTGCACCCTCGGGGATTAGTCCTGACCCAAAGGGTTGGGGACACCCCGAGTTCCAAAAAAAAAAAAGATCATGGATCAGGACCAGTGTTCTTCTATCAGAGAATTATAGAAGCAAAACCAGAAAGCCACAAAACATTCTTCACAAACAAATAATCAATCTTATCATGTTAAAGATTGTGTCGCAAAGTAAAAATTTCAATTACAAAAGCATGAAGCATGCCTGCATAGGTGAGAGCCAAGCCCATGTTGGCTTGGCTAACAGCGCTTACCAAAATCCTCCTATGTCAAAACCAGTGGATAACATTCAGAATTTAATGGGTGAGGTAGCTTACCCCTATGCAACAAAGGATGAAGGAACTACTTCAAGTATACAATCAAGATTCTTAAATCTCAGAAAATTATTATTGACACACCCATTGCAAAGCATCCCACAGCCACCCATGGGCTCAGACGTTCACCTGTTTCAGAAACAACAGAGGGATTTGTCAAATTATAATGAAGACTAGAACAGGCAATTAGAATTTCATCACAACCTTGACTCAGAATACACCTTATCAAGAAATTGAAATATCCCAGTGACAAAAGGATGAAGTGCAGGCTTAATTGGGGATAAAATCTGAGACATGCTTATTATTTTACTGGCCTCGGTGTGGTGAGGTAGGAAATTGGGGCAAGGGGCCACCTAGTGCAGCTTTAAGCAAATGAACACACAAGTCAACTTGAGGCCCAGAAAAAAAAATGCCTTACTTCACACCATTTTAGAGCTTCACAGAGCATAGACCTAGTACCAGACCATTAACATACTACCATCCATTATCAACCCTCTGCTTCCAGGGTTTGTTTGTATGTGGTGGTTAAATGATCTCTCTCTCCCTCTCTCTCTCTAATCGAATCTCTTGAGCAGAAGTGATGAAGCAACTTAGATCCTTCTTATGGTAACAAGTCCTAAATGAAAGAGGACTCGGTTATCAGTGCTTACTGAATAATCTCATTTGTAAAGTGGCAGTACAAGGCATTTCTACACCAAAGTATCAGCTGAACAACTTGTTTGTAAAACTAAAGAAAAACAAAAACAAAAGTGAACCAGTAGGACAACAAGAAGCATGACATATGCAGTGGAATAAAATTACACAAGCACTCAGTAATAAAGAATCCTACCTATTCTAGCTGCCTTCCAAAAGAAACCTCGAAACCTGCCAGAGAAGCACCATAAGAATGCAAACTTTATTCACATGTAATCAAATCTAAAACAAATTAATATGCCCCAAACACAAAACTATCAAATGATATTTCATCAAAACATGAAGTAAAACAAGAAGTATATTAAGGATATTAATCCCAGTTGTTAGCAATATCCCCATATTAACACTAATTTCTGATATCATCATTAGCCTATTAGGCAGCATTCATGAATAATAGCAAACGGCACCAAATATGGATAATATTAGATCTTCGGAATCAGTCTCTAGTCCCTCAACAGTTTAAGAGCCATATATTGCTGTTATATTGCACAAACTCAGAGCCTAGAAAACCATTCTTGTGATATACTTGTTGAGGTGACACCAAAATCATTACACAATCTGCTAAGTAGATGTAATGTACAGTTTTCACCAGAAAATCTTGAAAGCTGAATTTAGTACTTTACTATAAAAAAAAAACAACAGATCTATAAAAAAAAGTCACAGCTATTTCTGCCCAGTATGGGTGTCTTCGAGAAACTTTCTCGCCTATCATATTTGTGATCTGATGTAGCAATGCTGAAGGAAGGCCAAACTAAATAGCAAATAGAATCGTCGTGCCTTACCATGCAGAGGGAAAATGATATTAAGCATTCATCAATTATCAGAGATTGAAAACCTCAAGGTTGAATCAATCCATTCACAATGCTTAGTTCCAGAACAGATTGTCCTTAATGTCAACAACAGAAAAGACCACGTCATTTTTTTAAATTTTTCTAAGGGCACTTTTACCTGATAAGCCTGATCTGTCATTAGATTTACCTTCGAGTATCTGGCAAAATATCTTTATCCAAGAGATTAAAAAGATTTTTTAATCTTTGGCAAAATATATATATATATATATATTAATCCTAGAGGAAGTAATGAGGTCTTATTTACCATCTTAAAGATGGTGTTAATAAGATTTTAGGAAATTCTTGGGCACAGATATCTAAAAATCAATTGCTTTAAGCAAACTCTCACTTGCCAAGGGATTGTGGCAAAAATTATACTCATGGTCAAGAAATTCTGTGATTCACATAACAATACAAGCATATAATGCATAAGCAACTGCTATAATTACTACCCCTAGTTATGAAAACCTTGTGCAAGTGTAATGAACATGCAGATAAAAAATTCAGACCCTTGATCTGAAAAGATTTTTTCCCAAAATTTCAATAAAATTATTTATTTATTTATAATTTAGACGAAATTTACATCCAAATCCAAAAATTTTCAATTTGGCGAACTAAATTGACATTTTAAACTATTTATCAATATTTGTATATGTATTATTTTAATTATTTTAGCTGTCTTTTAGATTAAAAAAAAAATTAGCAAATACTTACCTAAATATTAATAAAACTAAAAAACCATCTTGTGTAGATAATAAATTGGTTACTATAAAGAATAATCAAATATCTTAGGAATAAGTTCTTTTTTATTGGTGACAAGACGAAAGATATTAAGCCAATCAAAAGGGATACAAATGAGCAAGAAAAGCCTCAACAAACGGGAGAGCCAAAGAGCAAAAAACAGAAAGAGAAAGCAGAAAGACAACGAAAAAAAAGAAAGATGGGAGTGCTGACAAGTCACACCACATACTATCCCTTGCAGCCACCTCCATGGCTAACTCGCCGACAAGGTTGTTCACAAATATGGGGAATTAGATTATTCAAAGTAGCATGCTTAGATTTATGGTATTAATATAGTTAGATGTATTTAAAATTAGATAAAGATTGATTAGCAACTAGTTAAAATGTAAAATTAGTTTTTTTTTTTTTTTAAATCGTAAAATTAGCTATTTAGGAACTTATGTTATGTAGGAAAAGATTTAAATGTTCTCATGTACTACAAACAATTATGTCTATTGACGAGGTGTTTTAGTTTAGGTCTGAGGGTATTAATTGTAATTGTTATTTTTTTTTTACAATGTTCTATTTACACATAATACCAATATTTTGTATACTAAATTAATTTATTATTTACTAATTAATCTTTACATATATATATGTGTGTGTGTGTGTAAATAAAAATATAATTCTATAGACTGAAGAAAGAAAAAAATGAATTATTTTGAGAAGAAAATGAAATATAACAAAATTTCACTTGAAATAAAAGAGTGGGTCATTATATCAGGCGAAATATCCAAAATCTTGTTGACTGAAGCTTTGGAATATTTTGGATATTTAGGAATTTTGTGAAGTCTAAGAGAAATTTCAAACCATGATCTGAATTGATAATCTTTTTACTAATATAGCACTTTGAGGGGTCCAAAAACCGAAATATTTCAAAAATTCACAAAATATGGAACCATGACCTTAACTAATTATTACTTTACCAACTAGCATGAAGCATGCGCGATGCACAGTAAGTACCAAAATAAAAGATAAAAGATATAAATAAATTTAATCATATTATAATAATAATTATATAATATATTATTAATTTAATTAATTATATATAATTTTAATAATAAGGATCATCTATTATTTTATGTTTCTTTTATTTATCATAAATAAAAAATATCTATTTATGAATTGTATGAGATACCAAGTCATTATGTGGGACCTATCTTGGAAACACCTACGATGTAGGAAAAAAGAAGAGAACGCGTTTATTGCCAGAGAAGATAGAGGGGATGAAGAAGGGAAAAAGAGTAGAAGTGTCAATGGGCTAGGCTACTAGGCTTTTGTGGCCCGAATTCGGCCTGTTGACACTTGACACCTCTAAAAGAGAGAGAGAAGAGTGGGTCCCACTAGATGATTATGAAAGAGTGGAAAGAATTTAGGAACGAAACAGTACTAAGAGAGATATAGTGAAAAAAGAAGGACATTGGAAAGCCTTAGGTAGGCTGTTGAGTGTTGTTTATCGCCTCCGCTCCAGGGTGCCGCGTTTCGCACCCCATTTGTCTTGTGACCTTATATTCATTATTACTACTCTCTCCATCATATCAGTCTTTTGAAGTAGTTGGTTGTTAACATGGTATCAGAGCAGGTCGATTTTCTGGTAGTTTAAAACCTTTTTTTCCCTGAAGAGCCATCACCAACTTTAGTGGAAATCTCTCTATCATTAATACCTCTGAGTTCTTTTTTTTCCCCTTTAAACGACTGGCCGAATTCTCTTCCGTGCTATTGGGAGAGATCATGACAGTTTGCTCTAGTGGACTACCGGCTCTGACATACTCTAAGATGAGCGGGATGCGACAATGATGGATTTCACAGACTGACGGTGACCACCAATATGTAAAATTGGATTTTTCGGCGACTACAAAGCTGAATGATCGCGGGCTACTTTTTTGTTTGTAACAATTGCAAGATCCTTCTTCAAAGGATCATGCAATTGCGGGAGAGTATTAGAGATAAGTTTAGAGAATACAGAGTGGTGAAATGAGGTGAGATGAGATACCTGTGTCTCATCTCATCTCTAGGTAGATTTGAATTTGGAATAGAATAGTATCAAATATTAGATTTGATTAGAATTTGATTTGATTATGATGTGATTATGTTTCTATGTTGAGACTCATGTGATCTCTATATAATCCTCAATGAGGACTCATTGTAATCACTCAAGATTATTCTCAATAAATCAATTTCTTATCATAAGCAAAAAAAAAAAAAAAAACTCAAGCCCATCCGGCCAAATGTCCCCTCCACTACTTCCCTTTAATTATATATAATATGGCATTTTGAAGGGTCAAAACCTCCTTACATGGCTCACTAATTTTTTAGTTAACCCTAGAGTACCCTCTTTTTCTTCATCGTCAATGCCTTATCCCAACAATATGGGATTAACAACTCCAATCCCATTCCACTATTCTAGTTTATCAAGGGATATATCTTTGGTTAGAGCATGTGTAACCATATAACTTCTTGCTAACTCCTTCTCGACTTTCACCTTGCCCTTTAGCAGCTCTAATTTGCAACATCACTCTGCTCCAGTGCCATCACTAGTCTTAATTGAATGTATCCAAATCATAGTTACCAAAGTGAGAAGTGAAACGAGAAGCAAAGTGAAAGCGAGAAACGAAAAGCGAGACTTAAAAAATCCTTAGGAAACGGGAAGTGAGAAATGAGATATAGGTATCTCATTCTCATTATATTAAGATGACTAGCCATACCTTTTACATGAGATATTTGTGGAGAAGTAAGTGCCTTAGGTTTCAATCCAATGATACTTGCTCATGATCTATATCCTAGGCTTTAGACTTGAATCTATCGAATGACGAATCACTTCCTACATAAATAGCTTTGTTTGACCACTAAATGAGAAATGATGGAAGCGAGCTTCCTGGTAAGCGAGGCTGGGAAACGAGTTTTTTGGGAAGCGAACTTCCCACCTTGTACATAGCTTCCTAGCCTTCCTTGCAACTATGGTCCAAATCATCTCAATTGACTCTCCCTTATTTCATCACCTATTGGAGCTATAGCTAGATTTTTTCAAATGCATTCATTATTTCATTTGTGCTTAACTAGGAAGCACGGATACTTCAAATAGGGGTTTGTACCCATATCCGATACGTATCGGATACGGATACGCCTCCGATACTGCGGGATACGTATGGGAAACGGCTGAAACGTATCCTGTTAATTAAAAATAAATTTTTAATTTCGGATACGGCTCCGATACGGCATGGATACGCAAGGATACGTCCAGGATATGTCCGATATATGCTTTTGGTTACCTCCTTGCCAGTTGCCATTAGTCTTAATTATCGCCTTACCCCCCATCCGTGAACTTGTATTCCATATATTCTTGACTTGGTTAGACTTACTTTAGAATCCTCACATGCAAAATATTCCACCACAATTTTAGTTTTGGTTAGACTTACTTTAGCATCCTCACATGCAAAGTATTCCTCCACAATTTTTGTTTTGCATTTACCCTCTCTTGTCTCATAAACATAGTGACAAAGTCGGGGTTCAGGAATAATTTGGCAGAGGTCAAGTTCGGAAAAATTTGGGAAATTCGGGAAAAAAATTGGAACAAATAAAAAATAAATTAATAAATATAAAAATGTACCGAACAATTTGATTAAAAATACAAAATAAGTAGTTTTTTTTGCCAAGTTTGAGGAAATAATCCGGAAAATTCGCGAATAATTCGCCAATAATTCAGGAATTGCCAATAATTCGGGAATCCAATAATTCACGAATAATTCGGCAATGCAAAAATTCATGAATAATTCGCAAATTTTTGAAAAAAATGGAGTTTTTTTGTTACAGAGCTCATAAATCAATACATCATCTAAAAATAACATACACCAAATAATCTCCTCTTGTATCAGAGTCATTAATTCATACATAACCAATGTAATAAGATTAACTATAGGGCATAGAGTACCTAAGACCTTTCTTTATAATCTTCCTTCTAACACTGGCAATGAAACCCAGGCAGTCAAGCTCTGATAAAACCTAAGCAAATCTTAGTAGAAAACTAATTAAAGCCTTGGATGATTTCCCAAATATCGACCTTCCAAATTGGCTAACAGTTGGACATATTCACCTTCCAAACAGGCTAACAGGAGGAAAAATGTTCATGATCATTCTAATACATTCTCTACTTTTACTTTATGTTCAGAGGTTCGCCGGCAAATGATTTTTCCACATATGGCTGCTCCCTATAACATGTCTAAATTCCACTATAAATCATATCGGGTGGTTGTGAAAAACATGATAATATTACCTTCCAACAAAAAAAATAAATTTGATAATAACATATTATCCCAACACAGCAAATTACAAGTTTTTCTTGTAATATCATGAGATCTTCACAAAATGTTCTTAATGACTACTCAAAAAAAAAAAACCAGCTAGCTGTTTATCAATCGTTGATCATAATTGAACCTTAGAATTCAAAACAATTTAAGCTAATAGAGAGATCATACCCTGTTTTCTGTTCGAGTATGGTCGGAAACTGAATCTTCAAATAAGTGCAGGTACAGATTACTAAAAGCACCACTGTCAGAAATGAATGGAAATTGAAGAGCGCCGACTGCCAAATCCAAAAAAAAACCAACTCAAATTTTATCTGTTTATATTAAAAAAAAAAATCAGCAAGAATTCTTCACACACAAAAAAAAAGAAATTTATTTTTTACCATTTTCGGATCCTCTTTCAGATAATTGGTTTTTCCTCGTTCAGATCTATGAAGATAACACGATAATTTGTATCAAATTGAAATAAATATGCTCAAAAAAACACAAAACCTCACCTCCTCGATCAGAGATTTGAAGCTAGGGTTTCTAAGCGCTCCTTTCTACGGTTTTATACCTTTTCCTATTAGCATGCGAAATTGCGCATATACGTAATTATTATCATTATCAGGGGCCTTTTCGTCAATTAGAAGAAAAAAAATCCTCCACTCTACGTAATTTCATTGATTAATAAAGACTATTTCGGTAATTGCATCAGATATACAGAGAATAAGCTCCGAAGTTCTTCGTCTTCAACCTTTCCGAGAATCAGCAAGAAAAGCAATGCAAGAGAAAAGTAACAGTAGTGCTGAAAGCACCACTATGAATGCACCAGATGACCTAGATTCAATCAACACCGTTGATTATTCTGATCTCTTACCGCTCGAGCTCATCAAATCTGAAACCGTTCCTCCATCGCCGAATCGCTCAGAATCGACGATCGATTGGTTGCCGGAATTTGCAGGTTTCTCATGGATCGCCTATGGAGCTTCTTCTCTCCTCGTGATCTCCCA
Organism: Tetracentron sinense; assembly: GCA_015143295.1. Lineage (NCBI taxonomy): Eukaryota > Viridiplantae > Streptophyta > Magnoliopsida > Trochodendrales > Trochodendraceae > Tetracentron > Tetracentron sinense. Next base: position 31,479,051 of record CM026551.1, read on the forward strand.
CTTTCCTTCTCCTCTCTCAGAGAAAGAAACCCTAATTGGTCCTATTTTCCGGCAAGTGTTGGAGCTCTCCGGCGACGAGTCTGGGATCGTGAAAGCCGTTGCTTGGTCTCCGTCGACTCCTTCAAAAGGCGAGCTTGCAGTGGCATTGGAGAATTGTGTCTGTTTGTATTTGGAGAGTTCGGAAACTATGCAGGGTATGCAGAAATTCAAATTTTGTTAGATCCTCTTTTTACGTCAAACCATTGAATTTGAGAACTGTAGAATTAACAATAAGAACAGAAGATTTTTATTGCTCTGTAATTAGCTACTTATATGCAATTTGTTTGACCACTCTATGGACAATTGAGGTTCTAATTTTGTTTTCAAGTTCATGATCTCTAGGGATTTAGAAAATGATTTTGGATCGAAATGTATTGTAGGAGTTCAATTTTCGCTAGCTTATTGTCGTCAACAGCAGTGTACACTTAAGATCTTCATTTTCTTATTGTGAGTAGTTATTTTCTTCTAAATGTGATGTGAAATATTCAATGAAGAGTGTTCTTATACGCATGTACATCGAGTAGTTATTTTCTTTAGATTTGATCCCTTTTTCCTCTCTTCTGTAAGGGTTTGGGGCTTTGTGTTGGGTTCTCTCTCTCTCCCCTTATTTAGATATTTATTGATTTAACAATTAAAAAAACATGGTTCTGGGCATTTTGATTATTCATATTGAATGGGAGTCCTTAAATTTGTGATGTACCTTGAAATTGAAATTTTGATTAAAGAACTTATTTACTGTAAACCCGTCTTCATCTCTTTACCTTGTATCTCTGGAGTTTGGACTACTTACTCTTATACTCTCTTCTCTTCTGATATCCGAAGTATGAATTTTATATTCTCATTGTCAGGCTCTTTTTGTTGGAGCCAGATTGCAGTACTTGTACAATCTTCTAAGATGGAGTCCATCAAATGGACAGGCTGTGGGGATGGTATAATTGCAGCCGGAATTGAGGTGGTATTATGGAAAAAGAAAGGGAAGACCTGGGAAATAGCTTGGAAGTTTAGACCAGAACAGCCTCAAACTCTTGTTTCTGCAACCTGGTCCATTGAAGGACCTGCAGCAACTGCAGCTTATTCGAGCAGAATGCAGAATGAAGGATCTTCTTCCCTGTTCACAGAAGCAAGTAGATGTGTATTTGTGTATCACAGTGATGGGAAATCTGGATATGTGAAAGCTGAGCTACATCATCCTTGGCCTGTTTCAATGATTCAGTGGAGGCCATCAACTACAGCACAATTAAGGAAAGATATTAAACAGTCTCAAAGAGATGTGCTGCTAACATGCTGTTTCGATGGTACTGTAAGGTTGTGGAGTGAGATTGATAGTGGGAGGGCCAGAAAATTTGGGAAGGACACCAATGATCTGAAGACCATGAGGAAATCTTTCCATGTTACTGCTGTAATTGAAATAAATCAGTCCTTGCATGGAACTTTGGGCACAGATACATTTGTAACATGGGCAATAGAAAATGTGGGTATGATTAATACAAGTGAAGAAGCTAAACAGCATTTGTCCACAGAAGGTTTGCAGCAGGATGCCGCAGGCAGGTGTGAGTGGTTAATTGGTTTTGGGCCTGGAACTTTGGTTACTTTCTGGGCCATCCACTGCCTTGATGACATCTCCCCATTGAGGTTCCCACGAGTGACTCTATGGAAGAGACAAGAAATGCTGGGTCCCGATGTGGGTCATCTTCACAGGACTGATAATTCAAATTCTAAACACCAATCTCTGCTTAATAAATTCATTATTTTGAGGAGTCAACTCTTTGGTCCTCCAACCAAATGCTCTTTGATTCAGTTATTACCTTGTAATTCCATGAGATGGTCACAGCTGTATACTCCGACATCAAGTAAAAGAGAGGATGGATCTTGTAATAAATCCAGGGAGGAGAACTTCTTATCATGTTCTGCAGGTGGAGTTCTAAGTCTTGATGGTCATACTGGAAATATTTTACAAGTTGCAGTGCATCCTTCTAGCTTTGAAGTCGAAGTTGCTGTTTCTTTGGACTCTAAAGGATTGCTTTTATTCTGGTCACTTTCTACTATTTCCAGATGCCTTTCAGACATTCCAAGTCTTGTTCATCCCACATGGAAACTATTAGGAAAAAGTGCAACCCAAGATTTGTCATGTTTTAAATATTCGTGCTTGAGGTGGGCTCCTTCAGTTTTGAATGGGAACTGGATTCTTCTTGTGGGACATGATGGAGGAATTGACTGCTTCATAATTAAGATTTCTGAGATTGAAGAAGCGAAAATGTTATGTCATAAGCTATGCACTATCCCTTTCACTGGTCATAGTCATGGAGATGGGCCCACCAACATATTTGCAATGCCTTTGCCTTCCAATTGCACAAAAACCTTAATTTCTAATAGTTTTATGTTGTTAGGAATATGGACGAAGAAATTTCAGGCTCTATCATGGAAAGTTACCGTACACTTTGAGGATTTATCAGAAGGCAGCTGTGGCTGCAGTTTTGACACTGGAAGTATTGCCAACTGCAGCATATGGAGTTGTGAAAATACTTTTTCTGGTATAAGGTATCGCGTTGTTGCTGATCCTTGCTCATCAAAGTTGCCAGATCTTTACAACCCCGATCAGGTTACAAGTGTTGCTGTGGTCTGCCCAGGTAATTTGACACCTTCCTTACAGAAAAAGTGGGTTTCTACTGATGGTTTGTGCAGCAACCCTTCCGCATATCACATGGCCACAGGCTGTTCTGATGGTAGTGTGAAACTATGGAGAAGTAATCATGCAAAATCTTCAAACCCACATTCTGAGTTGGCTCACTTACCTTGGGAGCTTGTGGGTCTGTTTTCTACACATCAAGGCCCAGTTAGTGCAATATCTTTATCTAGTTGTGGTCGGAAGATTGCAACCATCAGCACAGCAGGTTATTCAGATACTGTCAGTAGACCCAGCACTCTTCATATATGGGATTCTATACACCTTATAGGTGCCGGGACGTTTCTACTAGAAGATAATTTATTACTGGATGGAGTTGTTGTTGCTTTAAATTGGTTAGCCACAGGGAATGGTCTGTTATTACTTGGAGTTTGTATGCAAAATGAGTTGCGGGTATTTGCCCAAAGACGGTGTGGTGTTCAGACTCCAGGGAAATCCATGGAGATGCATATTTGGTTTTGTATTGCATTTGGACACACTTCTCCAGCTGCTCGAGACTTCCTTTGGGGGCCCAGGGCCATGCCTGTGCTTGTTCACGATAGGTACTTTTGTCACTTTAGTCAGTGGTCATTCTATACGGATAAGAAACATCAAGGTAAGTGCTATCCAGAATTTTCCAAAGATAATCCTCTTCCTTGCATGGGTGGAACAGATAAAGATATGCTTTCTGCTATTTTTACTGATTGCAACATTTGCAACATCAAAGAATTATCAATGGGTGACAAGTGCGAAGGATGCAAGTGCATGCTGCCGGCTAAGATGAATATGAAAAATGATAACCAGCTCTGCAATTTGTTTTTAACAAGGGCTCAATGGCACTACGATACGGGTACCATGATTGGATTATGGAGCATGCTAGAAGTAGCAGAGAAGCTATGTGGATCTTTGCCTGTGTATCACTCTGAGACACTCCTTCTGAATATATATTCAGGTATTATGATCCAGTTTTCCATTTTATATAATTTTCTTACATCTTTTCAAGCTTCTTAAGTCTGGCAGGGAACTGAGAAATGTTAATCAGAATTGTCACCATCAGAAACTCAGATAGACGAGGATGATATATCTCGTTAGTCTTTTCTTTTTCTTGGTGATGGCCTCATGTATGCCCTTTGTCAATCTACCTATTTAATGTAGAAGGTGCGATAGATCGCACTTATACCCGAAAGAAAGCTCCAAAACTTGCTTGTATATGATAGATCACACTAATTTGTGATAGATCGCACTTGATGTGCGATAGATCGCAACCCTCCTCAGATTCCTACATATTTTTCTCCGCTTTGGTATTTTGACCATAACTTTTGATTCGCTTATCAGATTTTATATTTCAACTTGCGTTGAATTTATCTTTCAAAGGGGAACAATTTTGTCTCTAATAAAAAAGTCCTAATTCTGAGTTTTAATGGTCTAAATGATCTCTAAAGTTGACTTGTTTGCAATTTCAGCAGACAAAACATCGGAAAACCCACATTTGACTTAACTTAGACTCAAAATCTGGAAAAATATTAAACATGAACCTCGATGAGGGTTCCAATAATTTTCTAATGGTTCAAGAATCACTCAATTCTGATGAGCGGTGACAAAACTAGAGCTTCCTAAAGTTAAGGATATGTTATGACATTCCTCTTCTTTACAACTTGATTAAACTTTGATCACACCACACTAGTTAAATATAATTAAATAAGCATTAAAACATCACAAAGACTATTATATTCCTAATACTTGCATAAAAAAGTATGAAAAAGATTCGGGTCTCTACATCCTCCTCCCCTTAAAAGAATTTCGTCCCTGAATTTTACGTACCTTAGGTGAATAAGTGCGGATACTTTTCGCGGAACTCGGCTTCTCTCTCCCAAGTAGCCTCTTTTCTAGAGTGATGCTCCCATTACAAGGGTACAAGAGGAATGACCTTAGAATGCAAGACTTTTTCCTTCCGATTGAAGATTTGAGCTGGTTGCTCCACTAAAGTCAAATCTTCCAGAATTTCCAAGGGATCCAAATGAATGACGTGCGAAGGATCCGAGATGTACTTCCTCAACATAGAGATGTGAAAGATATTATGCACACCTGCCATGTAAGGTGGCAAAGTGATCCGATAAGCAACTTCTCCGACCCAGGTGATGTTCTCAAAAGGACCCACATATCTCGGACTGAGCTTGCCCCGCTTGCCGAATCTCATCACCCCCTTTGTAGGTGAGATCTTAACAAACACGAAGTCCCCAACTTGGAACTGAAGATCTCTCCTGTGGGTATCGACATAGCTCTTCCGCCTACTCTGAGCTGCTTTCAACCTCTCCCTGATCAAATGAACTTGGTCTACAGTCTGACCAACGAGCTCGGGACCTAGAAGCTTCCTCTCACCAACTTCATCCCAACACAATGGTGAACAAAAAATCCTCCCATAGAGTGCCTCAAATGACGCCATCTGACTACTCACTTGATAGCTATTGTTGTAAGCAAACTTAACCAATGGCAGGTGATCATCCCAACTGCTCTAGAAATCTAACATGCAAGCCCGTAGCATGTCCTCTATGATCTGGTTCACCCTCTTAGTTTGTCCATCTGTCTACGGATGAAATGCCGTAATGAAATCCAAACGGGAACCCATAGCCTGCTGAAAACTCTTTTAGAATCTGGATGTAAATCTCGGGTCTTGATCAGATACAATGCTAACTGGCAATCTATGCAAACAGACTACTTATTTGATATAGAGGTTAGCCAACTGGTTGGAGTTTGATCGTGGTCCGATATGCAGAAAAAGCTGACTCTTGGTCAACCTATCGACCACAACCAAAGTGGCAACAAAGTTCTTCGCTGTCCTTGGCAAACCAACGATGAAGTCCATGGAGATATTTTTCCACTTCCACTCAGGAATAGGAAGTGACTGAAGAAGTCCTGCTGGTCTCCGGTGCTCAGCTTTGACCTATTGGCAAACCAAACACTTGGACACATAGGTGGTAACATCCTTCTTCATGTTCTTCCACCAGAAATATTTCTTAAGGTTCTGATACTCGTGGTACCTCCAGATGGATAGTGTACTTGGACTTGTGTGCTTCATTAAGAATCTTCCTTCTTAAATCTTCATTATCCGGAACACAAAGTCTATCCATGAAATAAATTCCACCATCTTTCCAAAAGAAATCTTCAAACCCGCTGCTAAGCGACTTGTTCATGGCAGTGTGCAGTTCTCCATCGTTCCACTGCAGGTCTTTAATCCTGTCCAATAAGGTTGGCCTGACCATAATGCTAGCCAACAAAGCTCCAGACACTCCAACACTGAAACCCGCATCAAGGTTAGACACCTCTTCAATTAGCTTCCATTTTTGGACCATCAAGTGTGTCAAGAATCCAGTCGGTCGCTTACTTAGCGCATCTGCCACCACATTTTCTTTTCCCAGGTGGTACTGGATAGAGCAATCATAATCCTTGAGGAATTCTACCCAACAGCGTTGCCTCAAATTCAGCTCTTTCTGCGAGAACAAATACTTTAGACTTTTTTGATCGGTGAATACTTCAAATTGCACACCGTACAAGTAGTGTCTCTAGATCTTGAGAGCAAAAACTAATGCTGCTAACTCCAAATCATGGGTAGGATAGTTCTTCTCGTGGTCTTTCAACTACCGAGAAGCATACGCAATAACTTTCTCATGTTGTATAAGAACACAACCTAACCCAATGAGTGAGGCGTCACTATACACCACAAAACCTCCACTACCGGATGGAACAGTCAATATGGGGGCGGTAGTGAGACGCTTCTTCAACTCAAAGAAACTCTTCTCACATTTTTCATTCCACTCAAAATTGGCATTCTTTCGAGTCAGATGAGTGAGAGGTGTTGCTAAACTGAAAAATCCTTCCACAAATCTTCGATAATATCCAGCTAAGCCTAAGAAGCTTCAAACCTCTGTGATGCTCTTTAGCCTTCCCCATCCTTCCACTACTTCTATCTTAACAGAATCAACTGAAATTCCCTCTGCTGATACCACATGACCTAGAAATGCTATATTTTCTAGCCAAAACTAGCAATTGCTGAGCTTAGCATACAACTCATGCTCACGGAGTGTCTTCAGTGTGACCCGGAGATGCTCATGCTCCTTCTTGCAGTACACTACAATATCATCCACGAACACAATCACAAAGCGGTCAAGAGTCAGCTTGAAGATTTTTTTCATGAGATCCATGAAGGCTGCCGGGGCATTTATCAAACCAAAAGGCATGACTAGGAATTCATAATGCCCATATCTGGTTCTAAATGCAGACTTAGGCACATCTTCGGCTTTTATCTTCAGCTGATGGTAGCTTGACCTTAAATCGATCTTGGAGAAATACTTAGCCCCTTGTAACTGAGCAAATAGGTCGTCAATTCTTGGTAAAGGATACTTGTTCTTGATAGTGACCTTGTTCAATTACCGATAGTCGATGCACATTCTCATCGAACCATCCTTCTTCTTCACAGAAAACATCGGAGCTCCCCAAAGTGACACACTTGGGTGAATAAATCTAAGATTGAGCAACTCTTTAATCTGCTCCTTTAGCTCTTTCAATTCTATTGAAGCCATCCTATACGGCGCTGTAGCGCCTTGGAACTTTCCATACTTAATGAACAGTGTTTTCGTAGCCTCTTGGCATTTCACATAATATAATTAATAAATGAAGAAGAATTTAGAAATTTTAAAATGCCAAGAATGTTCCTTTTTGAATGACGAATCCAACGCAAGTTGAATCGTCAAAATCCGACGAACGAGTCAAAAGTTATGACTGAAACACGAAAGAAGGAAAATCTGGAAATTTTCTGCAAGTTACGATCGATCGTACAGACCCTACGAATGATCGTAGGTGAGCTACGATCGATCGTAGAAATTTATGATCGATCGTAGAATATTTACGATCGATCGTAGATATGCTACGACCGATCTTAGATCGTGAACCCAGAATTTTATTTCAGGATTTTTAGGGTTTCTACCCTTGGCCTATAAATAGGGGGTCTCTTGGGGATTATGGTTCACCCAAAAACCTAAGGGAGACTAATAGAGATTGAGAGAGAAGGGAGAGAGGAGATCCTAGAGAAATCCAAGAGGGGTTTTGGAGCAAGATCAAGGTTGGATCACCCCTTCTAAGCTTGAAACATCTTCTTCAAGTGGGATCCTTCTACATCAAGAGGGGCTCTCAAACAGGGGTTTTCTTGCAAGATCAAGTGTGATCATTAAGGTTAGTTGTAATGACCCGTATTTAATTCACTAGTTTCATAATTAGATGAGTTAATTGTCACGCCCCAAAATACCCCCTAGGAGTTAAGGGATACTTTAGGTGTGACTATACGTACCTGTCAAACCATCTTGAAGTAAGCGTGACTAACACAATACAATAAGGATAATAATCAGAGCGCGGAAGCTAAACATATATGCGGAAGTGTAAACTAACGTTTTCTTTTCTTCTAAAGTTCTAAAATAGTATTCCAAGTAAAACATATACACAATACATATCAAATTCTAAGGTGGACAGACCCACCTATCAAAATGTCAAAATACACCAAAGGACCCTCTCGTACTCTCCCCTCAACAGTAGTCGAGGTACGACCACACGTCGAGGTCTCTATCTGCCTGAGACTGTAACGGGATAGAAGGGTCCCTCTCCTCTACGTACTCTTCCTTGACCTAAGGCTCAGGGTCGAGGGCTTCCTCAATACCTGTCAACATGAAAGTACGGCTGAGTATGGAATACTCAGCGAGTACAAACTACTAGCAAACCATAGCAATAATAGAAGCATCACAAGAATGAACAAAATACAAGGTATCGATTTAAAGCAACAGTAGCATCATAAGATAAATGGTATTGAACAAGAACAATATCATTATCATGACATGCATGCATGAATGCGAAAACGCAGATAAAGCTCATGCTTGAAAACTCGTTTCATGTCTCGGTCTTGCTTGTGAAAATCATGCATGCGTGTCCTTTCATCATCTTGTATACTTGTGAGCCAGAGACTAACACCCGAACATCCATGGGCTGCCAACCTCCTTGACATATGGTTTTTTTGTGAGCCAGAGGCTAGTGCCCGAATATCCCTGGGCTACCAACCTCCTTGACATATAATAGCTTTTAGTTTTCTTGTTTAGTTTTCTTGTGAGCCAGAGGCTAGTACCCAAATACCCCCGAGCTACCAACCTCCTTGACATGCAATATTTTCTTGTTGATTTATTAATGCATATGCTCTTGAAAATTTGGTTCATGCGGACATGCGTGCTCGTGTGCGTGGCAATAGTGACAATCATGATGACATGCTTGGATGGAGGGATCACATAAGTATAGCAATTCCATTTCGAACATAAGCATAATGAAATGTAGATAACATGTAGGGAATTTGATCAAGGTAGACAATTAAACATAACAACTCAAGACATGCTTTCATAATTCAAGTTCATTCATGCAAATCATCATTTAAGCATTTTATCAAACACTTAGTAAGCATCACATTTATAGCCTTTTACTTTTACGTTTCTTAGTGCATGTTTTTCATCAAACACAAGGGGTGTATTCTTTATGCTTGAAATACCCATCCACCATTTTTCCAACACACATTCATCAATCAACACGGCATCCAATCGCCTCAACACCGTTTCATCCATTCACACCTCCCACCATTCATCCACATTTATCTTGTTTAGGTTTAGGATATATAGTATATTTCAAGGGAAGGAAGATACAAGATCCACATCATGATTTTTCAAAAGAGGAACTAGATCATTGCTAGAGAAGTTAGTAGAGTGTACTAACTTTGAATCAAGGCTTGATCTTGGGTGTAAACCTTGATTGAAGCTCTAACTTGGAAGGAGGACCCTTGCTTGAAGAAGGCTTGAGTGGAGGAAGAAAGCCTCTTGAAAATACCTTGGAGAACGCCGCCTTAGCTTGAGAACATGCTCCTCATGAGTTGAACCTTAGATTTGAAGAATCCAAGCCTTGGAACAAATCTTGGTAGCCCAAACTCTTGATTTCTTCTCAAAAGGAAAACCTAACCTTCTCCTCTCTCTCTATCTCTCAAAACCCTCTAAGTTTAGTGAATGAAGCCCTAAAGGCTCGGGCAAGCCTTTATGGGTAAGGGTTTAACGTCCAAAAGATGAAAAAGCCCTTACTGAAATTTCTGCAAAACGCGATAGACCGAGCGATCGGTGGTTATGACCGATCGATCGGTTGCTTACCGAGCGACCGGCGTTCTTGATTGAGCGACCGGTCAAAAACATGCTCTCTAGAATTTTTTCCCATACAAAAAAGTTAACCAGTCGATAGCCTTTGATCGATCGGTTTTGGACCGATAGATTGCTAATAATGACCGAGTGATCGGTTGTGAACCGATCGATCTCTACATTTCACCGAGCGATTGGTTCTCTGCAGGTCCTAACTGTTTTGGCCATATCTTTTTACTCGTTCGTCGGTTTTCAACGATTCCACTTGCGTTGGATTTGTCTTTCGAAAATGAACATTTCTAATGTTTCGAAACTTTCAATTTCTCCTTTATTTGTTAATTAGACTATGTGAAAGGCCAATTGGCTACGAAAGTGCTATTCATTAAGTATAGAGAAGTCCGGGTGCCACATTCTCCCCCCTTACAAAAATTTCATCTTCAAAATTTTGACGATACATACATGCACAAAACTATAACAATTACAAGGGAATGTCAAGGCCCTAAACAAACAACTGAGAAAACTTTTCTTGCACTTCGGCTTCTCGTTCCCATGTAACTTCCTCCCTTGAATGGTGTTGCCATCTTACCAAGACCAAGGGAATGGTCTTGTTGCGCAAGACTTGATCTCGCCTATCTAAGATCTGCACCGGTTGCTCAACTAGGGTAAGATCCTCTTGGATTTTCACCGGATCAAGCTCTATGACATGGGAAGGGTCCAAGATGTACTTCCGGAGCATGAAGATGTGAAACACGTTGTGGACCACTGCCATATGAGCGGGTAAAGCAATACGGTAAGCCAACTCACCGACTCTAGTAATGATCTCGAACGGGCCCACATATCTCGGGCTAAGCTTGCCTCTTTTCCCGAATCACATAATACCCTTGGTCGGTGAAATATTGACAAAAACAAAGTCATCAACTCGAAATTCAAGGTTTCTCCTTCGGTTGTCAGCGTAGCTCTTCTGTCTATCCTGTGCGGTCTTTAACCTCTCCCGGATAAGCTTGAGCCTATCCACGGTTTGTTTAATTAATTTGGGGCCCAAAATTTTTCTTTCTCCAACTACATCCTAATACAGAGGGGATCTACAACTCCTTCCGTATAAAGCTTCAAAAGGTGTCATTTGTATGCTTGCCTAATAACTATTGTTGTAGGCGAATTCCACCAAAGGTAGGTGATCTTCCCAACTTCCCTTGAAGTCTAGCATACATGCACGGAGCATGTCTTCGATAATCTGATTCACTCATTCGGTTTGCCCGTCTGTCTGTGGATGGAAAGCCGTGCTAAAGTCTAACCGAAGAACCCATTGCCCCTTGAAAACTTTTCCAAAACCGGGACGTGAATTTCGGGTCCCGATCCAACACAATGCTTACTGGCACCCCATGTAACCGGACTATCTCTTTGATATACAATGCAGCCAACTGATTTGAATTGAAAGTAGTCCGGTACAGTAAGAAATGGGTGGACTTCGTGAGTCTGTCAACCACGATCCATATAGCATCGGTGTTTCTAACCGTCTTTGGCAATCCCACAATTAAGTCCATGGAGATGGGTTCCCATTTCCAATCGCGAATAGGGAGAGACTGTAAAAGTCCTGCCGGTCTCAAGTGCTCTGCTTTCACCTGCTGGCACACTAAACACCGTGCCACGTACTCCGCAACCTCCGTCTTCATGTTTTGCCACCAAAAGTGACTCTTGAGGTTCCGGTACATCTTTGTACCCCCGGGATGCACTGTATACTTGGACCGATGAGCTTCATCCATAATCTCTCTCCGAAGATCTGCATTGGCTGGGACACAAATTCTTCCCTTGAATGTAATAGCACCCCGGCTAGTGAGAGAGAAGTCCTTGCTACCCTTGGTAACTTCTTTATCCCGAAAAGCCAACAAGTCAGCATCTATGGCTTAATACTCTTGGATCAAATCTATGATGTACGGCCGAACTGTGACATTGGCCAAGATAGGACTGCGGACAGAATCATTCACACTGATGTCCAGATTTGTCAAATCTTCCAATAGTTTCTATTCCCGCACCAACATGTGAGCCAATAGATCCGGAGGTCTTCTACTCAAAGCGTCAGCCACTACGTTTGCTTTTCCCGGGTGATATTGGATGGTGCACTCCTAATCTTTCAAGAATTCTATCCAACGCCATTGTCGTAAATTTAGTTCCTTCTGGTAAAAGAGGTACTTGAGACTATTGTGATCCCTGAACACATAGAACTCTACCCCGTAAAGGTAATGGCACCAAATCTTGAGTGTAAACAAGACCACAGCAAGCTCCAAGTCGTGAGTGGGGTAATTCTTTTTATGCTCCTTTAGTTGCCTTGATGCATAGGCAATGACTTTCTTATGCTGCATGAGGACACACCCAAGTCCGATGTGTGAAGCATCGCTATACACCTCATAACCACCATGTCCGGATGACACAGTAAGGACAGGGGCCGTGGTGAGGTATTTCTTCAACTCTTGGAAACTCACTTCGCATTTGTCGCTCTAACTAAACTTAGCATTCTTCCTAATCAGGTAAGTGAGAGGTGCAACCAAACTGGAGAATCCCTCCACAAATCTCTGATAATAGCCTGCCAACCCGAGAAAACTAAGTATCTCCGTGACGCTCTTGGGTCTATCCCAGCTCAAAACTGCCTCTATCTTTGCCGGGTCAACAGAAATGCCCTCAACAGACATCACGTGGCCTAGGAATGTCACCTTCTCTAACCAGAATTCACACTTGCTCAATTTGGCATATAGCCTATGCTCTCTCAACATCTCCAGAACAAGGCGGAGGTCTCGTGCGTGATCTTCCCATGTCTGGGAATACACTAAAATGTCATCGATGAATACAATCACACATCGATCCAAGTACGATTGGAACACCTGGTTCATCAGATCCATGAACACCGCTGATGCATTCGTCAACCCGAAAGACATAACAAGGAACTCGTAGTGCCCATACAGAGTCCTGAAAGCCGTCTTCGGAACATCTTCCACCTTAATCTTTAGCTGATGACACCCCGACCTAAGATCAATTTTGGAGAAAAATTTCGCTCCCTTCAGTTGGTCAATTAAGTCATCTATCTGAGGTAAGGGATAACGATTCTTGATAATGACCTTGTTCAACTGACTGTAGTCTATGCACATCCTCATCGACTCGTCCTTCTTTTTTACAAAGAGGACCGGAGCTCCCCATGGCGAGACACTTGGTTGGATGAAACCGAGTTGTTGCAACTCCTCAATTTATTTCTTCAATTCTTCAAGCTCTATTTTGGCCATTCTATATGGTGCCCTTGAAATCGGAGCGGTGCCCGTAGCAAGCTCCATAGCGAACTTGATCTCTCTATCAGGAGGCAACCCGGGAAGTTCCTCCGGAAATACATCCAAAAACTCACTCACGATCGGAATGGCCGAGGAGTTTTGTGCTTCTGGGTTTGCTAAGCTCAAAGCTGCAAGGCACGCAATATCCCTTTCTCTCAACCCTCGAAAGTGAAAAGGCTTAACTCCTTCCAGCTTGAAGTTCACCACCTTTTCAAAACACACAACATGTCCGCGGTGGTTTGACAACCAATCCATCCCTAGGATGACATCAAAATCCAAGTCTTGGAAATCTAGGATGATGAGATTGGCTAACAGTTCATTCTCCCCCACTTGAACCACACAATCTCTAAATATTTTATCGGTATCAACTGACTTACCGAGTAGAGTTGCAATGGTCAACTCCTGCTCTAACGAAGTGGCCTCAGTCGAAAATCCCCTTGCAAAACTAGGTGAAACAAAGGAGTGAGTGGATCCTGTGTCGATTAACACTCGGGCGAGACACTCGTTCACTAATAAGGCGCCTGTGCGATTAAGTATCTAATATCAGTAAATTTCAAACAATAACAAGCATCGTACATAGGTAACCCCTAGTAAAATTAACAATTCATCAACCATAGAAACTATTCACAACTTAAACTCTAGATCTCTTGCATACCTTGCACGACATCATCGGATGCACGTGCGTCTCTCTCTGACAGGGTGAAAACTCGGCCCTGGGTGGCTGGACGAGGAGGCCGCGTAGACGGTGAGGCTCTCGAAGCCTGGGAAGAGCTAGGCTGAGATGTCTGCCTACTCGGGGGTTTGCTCCCTTGAGACTGAGCGGGCAAATGACGTCGGGGACAGTCTTAAACAATGTGGCCTTGGTCACCACAATGGAATCAACTTCTGGTAGCCCTCCGGCATTCCCCCACTGGATGCCTCCTTCCACAAAGGGTGCAAATATCGTGCAAATAGGTGGGAGGAGCATATCCCGTAGCCTAAGCCACTGCGGGGCGAGGAGCCTGAGTAAAAGTCGGGCGAAAAGCCGGTGGAGCAAAAGGGCGGGGAGCATGTGGTGCCGAATACATCCTCTGTGACTGAGCCGACCCTGTAGACTGATACAAGCTAGTCCTTGCTCTTTTCTCCCCTGAACTACTCGACTGTCCTTTCTTCATTCCTCTTCTTTTGAAGAACTCTTCGAAATTCGACTCGGCCAAAAGTGCCTTCCACAACTTCTGAATATGTCTCATGTTTAAACATTGAGACTCGATCCTTTAAGTAGGCCTTCAACCCCCTCTCAAATTTCCAGGCTTTCATAGCCTCGATAGCTATCATATGTGGAGCAAATCGAGATAGCTCCGAGAACTTGGCTTCATAAGCCGCTACGGACATATTACCTTGCTCCAAGATAATGAACTCAACTTCCATCTTCTCTTTCATCCCTATTGGGAAGTATTTCTTGTTGAAGACGTCTAAGAATTCTCCCCAAGTCCAGTCTTGACCCTGTCGGTCCAACTCCCGGGTCCTGAGTCCAGTCTTGAAAGTAAGAAAAGAAATGAGGAAAAAAAAATAAAAAGAAAGAAAGAAAGAAAAGAAAGAAATTGACATAACGTATATGTTTATTTTCCGCACTTTGATTTCATATGTAAACTGATGTATGAAGTGATGAAATGCATGTAAGATGTTATTCTCTATATTGTTTATTATGATCTATTATATACGCGGAGTAACTCGTTACTCAGCCGATGACTTTTGTTGTCGGCAGGTTCAAATTCAGGTTCAGGTTTTGATATTTGTGTGCCCCGACCGTGGGAAGAAGATGAATACTTTGGGGAACCGGAAGGTGATTATTCCGAGGAAGAATGCGATCTTGATCGATGGCCTTATTACTGAAGTTATTTCATTGGTAGTAGAAGAATTCAGGGGGACTTTTATTGACATCATAGAGACTCATGAGACTCATGTTTCAGTTTAGTTTTATGATTATGATCACGATGGATGATCAAAGATTTTATTACTTTTTGGTTATATATTATGGACTTGGATTTTAGTAGATGGTTTAATTGAAGAAAAATTTTTAGGACCGTGTTTTAGTATGCCTTAATTGTTTTTAACAGGATGATTATTAAGTGAGTCACGTGCCAAGATCTCACATCCTCCTAGGTGGGGTTTTGGGGCGTGACAATAGTACACCCTTACTAACTAACTTAGTAGTAACCCAGGTCTTCTTTTGAAATGGGTTATGATTGATAATGAGTATCCTATTCTTACCTCAATACTTTGATTCCTTGAATAATGCAAGACAAACTAAGTAGGGATGGATGTTGTGTGATGAAATGGTGGAAGGGCTTGGTACACATAATGAATACACCCATGTGTTTGATGAATTGTGTGAATGAGAAAATGCGAAATGAACAAATATAACAAGATATTGAATTTCACATGTTTAAGAAAATGCATGAATGAATTAACAAGCCTAACATTAAGGAATATGAATAAAGGGTTGAATATTGCATGCAAGATGTTTGATATAATGTATGTGCAAAATGTGGCATAAAAACTATGAGATATGAACTAAGGCCTTTTCTCCAAATGTTAGTAAAAATAATGCTATGCCTTATGAATTTTCCAATGCCTACCATGTGCCTATAATTGTTCAAATGTTATATGTTATCCTCAATCTTTCCATGCCATTATTATGTTCACGAATCACACCCACAAGCACGCATGTATGCATGAACCGGGTTTTCCAAGAGCATTTGTACATGATAAATCAAACAAGAAAACAAGCATATGTCAAGCAGGTTGGTAGCCCAAGTGAAGGGTACTAGCCTCTGGCTCACAAGAAAATGAAATAATTACATGTCAACGAGGTTGGTGGCCCAAGTGAAGGGTGCTAGCCTCTAGCTCACGAGTGAAAGGAAACAAGTACATGTCAAGGAGGTTGGTAGCCCAATTGAAGGGTGCTAGCCTCTGGCTCACAAGTGAAGGAAATATCAAGGAGGTTGGTAGCCCAGGGATGTGCGGGTGCTAGCCTCTGGCTCACAAGTATACAAGTCAAGAACAAGTCAAGACATGAAATACAACACAAGACAGAATCGCATCCATGATTTTCACAAGCAAGACCGAGGCATGAAAAAGTTTTCTGAACACGAGTTTTACTGGAGTTTTCGCATTCATGCTGTCAAGATAATTATATTGCTTCATGTTCAATGCTATTTATCTTATGCTGCTAGTATTGCTTTAAATCAATATTTGTATTGTGTTCACTGTTGTTATTCTTTCGTTATTGCTATGGTTAGCTAGTAGCTTGTACTCGCTAAATATTCCATGCTCAGTCGTGCTTTTATATCGGCAGGTTCCGTGGATGTCCTCGACCTTGAGCCTTGGGTCGAGGAAGAGTACGTAGAGGAGAGGGAGCCACCTATCCCGTTGCAGTCTCAGGAGGATAGAGATTTGGACCTGTGGCCATACCTCGACTACTGTTGAGAGGAGAGTGTTAAAGAGAGTTCTTTTGTATTTTGTCAGGTGGGTATGTCCACCTTCACTCTGATTATGTTTTGTAAATGGTAACTTAGAATACTAATTTGGAGTTATAGAAGAAAAGAAAAACTTAGTTCCTGTTTCCGCATTCATGATATAGTTCCGCACTCTGATTATTATTGTATTATATCATGTTTAGCCTTGTTCATTATAGGATGGTTTGGCAGGTACGTACAGACACCTCTAAAGTATCCCTTAACTCCTAGGAGGTATTTTGGGGCGCGACAGAAGTGGTATCAGAGCTCTAGGCGTTAGAGTCCCTAGGGTCACTTAGTACTTGATACCATAATTGAACAAGGCATTAGGTGTTAGGAAAGAGGCGCATTCCAAGTATAGACGAACAAGTTAGTCTTAGTCAACATAGGTTGAACTTCAACTGGACTTATGACCTACGCTAGAACACACTTGTATGTTTGTTATGAAGTTATGTATACTTTGAGTGAACTGTTATATGCTTAGGGTAAAAATTATGAATATTGAGTAATTATTGAAAAATGGCTAAAAGTATATTCAAGTTAGACTCATGTGTATTGTCGTCCTCAGGAGTAATCATGAGATGCAATACTCGGGGTCGTGGACACAACACAAGGGACAATGGAGGTGGTGCTCCATCGGGTGATGATCAACCCGACTTTGCACAAGCTTTCACTTCAATAGCCGAGACTTTGGCAATGTTAGCGGCGAGGCAACTGGCTACTCCTCCAAATTCCACGCTTATAATTGCTCCTCCCAATCGAGCGCAAGCCGGGATAGAGGCTTTTCAGAAAATGAGGCCTCCAACATTTTGTGGGACTGTTGACCCGCTTGTTGCCGAATGATGGATTCGGCAATTAGAAAAGATATTCTTAGTGTTAGCGCCTACGGAGGCAGAAAGGGTTACTTGGGCCGCCTTCATGCTTAAAGGTGAGGCCGATCATTAGTGGAAGTCCACACTTAGGACTCGGGAGCTGACCCGACAGGGTCAAGACTGGACTTGGGGAGAATTCTTGGACGTCTTTAACAAGAAGTACTTCCCAATATGGATGAAAGAGAAGAAAGAGTTCAAATTCATTACCTTGGAGCAAGGTAATATGTCAGTAGCCACCTATGAGGCTAAGTTCTTGGAGCTATCTTGATTTGCTCCACATATGATAGCTACTGAGGCTATGAAGGCCCAAAAATTTGAGAGGGGGTTGAAGGCCTACCTCAAGGATCGAGTTTCGATGTTCCCGCATGAGACCTATGCTGAGGTAGTGGACAAGGCACAATTAGCGGAGGCTGATTCTGAAGAGTTCTTTAAGAGAAGAGGAATAGAGAAAAGCCAGTCCAGTGGCTCGGTAGAAAAGAGAGCTAGGATTATGTCATACCAGTCCGCAGGACCGGCTCAGTCACAAAGGATGTATTCGGCACCACAGGCTCCCCGCCCTTTTGCTCCACTGGCTTTTCGCTCGGCTACCTCATATGCTCCTTGCCTTGCACTACCTCAGACTATAAGTTATGCTCCTCCCACCTATTCACATGATGTCTGCACCCTTTGTGGAAGGCGGCTTCCAGCAGAGGAATGCCAGAAGGCTACCGGAGGTTGTTTCCATTGTGGTGACCACATTATTAGGGATTGCCCCCGACGTCATCTACAAGCTTAGTCCAAGGGGAGTAGGCCCCCTATTAGACAGATGTCTTAGCAGGGCTCTTCCCATGCTGTGAGACGCACGTGCATCTGATGATGTCGTGCAAGGTACGCAAGAATTCTAAAGTTTTAAGTTGTGAATAATTTCCATATATGATGAGTTGTTATTTATACTAGGGGTTACCCATGTATGATGTATGTCTTGTTGAAATCTATTGATGTTAGTGTTTAATCGTACAAGCGCTTTATTAGTGAACGAATGTTTAGCCCGAGTGTTGATCGACACAGGATTCACTCACTCTTTTGTCTCACCCAGTTTTGTAAAGGGTTTTTCGACTGAGGCTACTCCGTTGGAGCGGGTGTTGACCATTGTCACTCCACTTTGCAAGTTAGTTGATATGGACAAAATATTTAGAGATGGTGTGGTTCAAGTGGGGGAGAATGAACTACTAGCCGATCTCATCATCCTAGACTTTCAAGATTTGGATTTTGACGTCATCCTAGGGATGGATTGGTTGTCAAACCATCATGTCCATGTTGCCTGCTTTGAAAAGATAGTGAATTTTAAGTCGAAAGGAGTAAAACCATTTCACTTTCGAAGATTGAGAGAAAGGGATATTGCTCACCTGGCAGCCTTGAGCTTAGCAAACCTAGAAGCACAAAACTCCTCGGCCATTTCGGTCGTGAGTGAGTTCTTGGATGTGTTTCCAGAGGAACTTCCCGGGTTGCCTCCTGATAGAGAGATCGAGTTCGCTATATAGCTTGCTCCGGGCACCGCTCCGATTTTAAGGGCATCGTATAGAATGACCCCAATAGACCTTGAGGAGCTAAAAAAGCAAATTGAAAAATTACAACAACTTGGTTTCCATCCAACCAAGTGTTTCGCCATGGGGAGCTCCGATCTTCTTTGTAAAGAAGAAGGATGGGTTGATGAGAATGTGTAGAGCCCCGAATTTTTTCACATGCACTGTTCATGTGAGTAGGGTTGTGCCCATGGGTTACCTTAGTTGGTTTAAGAACCTAGGATTTGTGAGTTATAAGAATGGAGTAGGGGTTGGATTCAAGGTAGATGGAATATGGAATTAAACCGAGGGTCTAGAGGAATGTCTGAACATCCATCAAACTTGAGAGTAGTCTAGTTCTCTCACCTCTTATCAGAATCAAATGATTCTTGAACCATTAGAACCGTGTTGGAATCCCCTTCGAGGTTCATGTTTAATGTTTTTCCATATTTTGAGTCTAAGCTAAGTCAAAAGTGGGTTTTCCATTGTTTTTCTGCTAAGTTTGATGGGCCCATTTAGACCTTTTAAAACTCAAAATTAAGATTTTTATAAAACAAGAAAGTTGTTCCTCTTTGAAATAAAAATCCAACGTAAGTTGAATCGTCAAAATCAGATGAGCGAGTCAAAAGTTATGGTCAAAATACTAAAGCGGGTAAAATCTATCGGAATCCGAAAAATAGGGGTGCGATCTATCGCAAATAAGCTGCGAATCGATCGCAAAATGGTGCGATCTATCGTAGATTTCTGCGATCGATCGCATTCAGGCGCGTTTTTTTGTTTCCTTTCGGGTTCAAGTGCGATAGATCGCAGCAAAGGTGCATCGCACTCGCGCCCAGTTGGCTCTTAAAACCGAGTTTTTGGGGGAACCTAAACCTAGAGAGGGATTGAGAGGGAGAAAGGGAAGAAAGATTGGGGATTTTCAAGAGGGGTTTTGTGGAAATCAAGTGGAGCCAAAATCAATGTGGGTATTCCTCACCTAGTAAGGACTCCTCCATCTTCAAGTGGTGTTCTTCCTCAAGCAAGGAGATCCCAAATCAAGGGTTCCACCCAAGATCAAGCTTGATCTTCAAGGTTAGTACACCCTCACTAGCTCACTTAGTAATAACCTAGTTTTCTTGAATTGAGAATGGTTTGAGCTTGTGTAAACCCAAATTTCTACATTTCACTAATAATGCCCTAATTTATACAGGATGATTAAGTGGTGGATGAGATGTGGAATGTTGGATGTGGAGGCGATTGGATGCCATATGTTGTAATGTATGGTGTGATGGAAAATAGAGGATGGGCATTTTACACATAACAAACACACGTGTATTGTTGATGAAATGCATGAACTAAGAACTCAAATAAATGGGTCTAAATAAGTTGTATACCAAGTGTTTGATAAAATGTCTCAATGAGAATTTAAGGAATTAAATCAAGACTATGCACGCATGATTCATATGATTTTCCTAAGGAGTGAATTTGACAAAATGCCCTACATAAATTACCTATTTCCTCACATGTCTATGGAAGGATTTTGAATGCTACATGCAACCTCTTGATTTGGACATCTCATCATGATTGCCACTTTTTGCCACACACATAAGCACACAAGAGGAATAGAGTGAACAAAATCAAGACCATGGTATCATGATTTAGGGTTTTCCCCAATTGAGTAGTTCTTGATTAAATATAATATATGTTCCTTCAAATGCTCTATGTGATTTCATGAAGTCCCTCATGTCAAGGAAGATATAAGTGATGCTATTTGCTTTATTGTCTCACGTCAACATGACCTCACCAAGGGTCACACACAAGTACAAGTATAGGAAAAGAAAGAACCAAGAACAAGAAACGTGAACGGTGAAACAAGTATGAATGTCAAGGTTAGGGCATATCCCTAGGATATGTCATACCTGGCTCACAAGTAACCAAGCATGAATGTCAAGGGTAGGGCATATCCCTAGGATATGTCATACCTGGTTCACAGGAAAACATGATAAGCAAGGAAATAAAGATGCTAATGTGTTCCGTTCAATCATAGTCTGGGCATTAGCTAAGCAAGTAAATTTACTAGTGTGTTCCGTTCCATTATAGTCCGGGCATTAGTAAAGCAAGTCAAGAGGCTAATGTGTTCCATTCCATTATAGTCCGGGCATTAGTCAAGCAAGAATAACTAGTGTGTTCCGTTCCACCATAGTCCGGGCACTAGTCAAGTCAAGGCCAGGATACTAATGTGTTCCGTTCAATCATAGTCCGGGCATTAGTAAGCAAGATGCTAGTGTGTTCTGTTCCATTATAGTCCGGGCATTAGCAAACTAAGGCAAGGGCTAGTATGACCGTCCAAGTCATAGTTCGGGTACTAGCCAAACAAGACATGAGGTTAATGTGTTCCGTTCCGTTATAGTTTGGGCATTAATTAAGCAAGACAAGAACCTAGTACGTCCGTCCATTTCATAGTTCGGGTACTAGCTAAACAAGAACAAAAAGGCATGTGTGATTCCCACGATACAAGAACAAGACAAGAATAAGTTGTAAATACGGCAAGCAAGTTTTGGAAACCACAAAAAGTATTTTCAAGAACAAGTTATGACTTTTGAATAGGAATTTACGATGCATGAGTTAAAATATGATGTTCATGATTTACTTTACATTGTTATGTCGTTTTAGCTTCCGCACTCTGATTATGTATCTTTTGGATGAACTGTATCATGTATTAAATATTAATGTTATTACTATTATTAGTTAGTAGCTTGTACTCGCTGAGTATTCCATGCTCAGCCGTACTTTTATGTCGACAGGTACACTAGACGAGATATGGACTCAGGTCCCTTGGATGGAGGTAGCTCAGGGTGAGCAGGAGGTTATTCGGATAGTTACCTAGATATTAGGAGGCTTGGCATATGGCCAATGGTTGGGACAAGAGAGAGAGAGACATGTATTTTGGGATTTCCTTTTTGAGGATTTTTCATGTAAACTTGAGTGGGTAACTCAAGCATTTACACTCTTGTGATTATTGTATTTTATCCAGTCATTGTTTCTGTGGACACTTGGAGTTACATTTATATTAAAGAAAATTTTAGTTCACTATTCTGCATGCCTTGTATACTCTTTGCAGGTTTGATTTCAGGTTAAGTCACGTCGCTAAAGTATCCTAACTCCTAGGGGGTATTTTGGGGCGTTACAGAATGTGCATCGACTACCGTCAGTTGAACAAGGTCACTATCAAGAATCGTTATCCCTTGCCAAGGATAGACAACTTATTTGACCAACTGAAAGGAGTGAGATTCTTCTCCAAAATTGATCTTAGATTGGGATATCATCAGTTAAAGATCAAGGTGGAAGATGTTCCGAAGACGGCTTTCAGGACTCGGTATGGGCACTATGAGTTCCTTGTTATGCCTTTTGGGCTGACGAATGCACCGGCGACATTCATGGATCTGATGAACCGGGTGTTCTGATCATACTTGGATCGATGTGTGATTGTGTTCATTGACGAAATTTTGGTGTATTTCCCAGACACGGGAAGATCACGCACGAGATCTCCGTCTTGCTCTGGAGATGTTGAGAGAGCATAGGCTATATGCCAAATTGAGTAAATACGAATTTTGGTTAGAGAAGGTAGCATTTCTCGGGCATGTAGTGTCAGTTGAGGGCATCTCTGTTGACCCGGCGAAGATAGAGGCAGTTATGAGCTAGGAGAGACCCAAGTGTGTCACCAAAATTCGGAGTTTCCTTGGATTAGTGGGCTACTATCGGAGATTTATGGAGGGATTCTCCAGTTTGGCTGCACCTCTCACCTACTTGATGAGAAAAAATGCCAAGTTCAATTGGAGTGACAAATGCGAAGTGAGCTTCCAAGAGTTGAAGAAACACCTTACCATGACCCCCGTCCTCTCAATGCCTTCTGGGAGTGGTGGTTTTGTTGTTACAGTGATGCCTCCCACTTGGGGTTGGGATGTGTGCTCATGCAGCACGGTAAAGTCATTGCCTACGCCTCAAGGCAATTGAAAGAGTATGAGAAGAATTATTCCACTCACGACTTAGAACTCGCCGCGGTTGTGTTTGCCTTAAAAATTTGGCGACATTTTCTCTACGGAGAACAGTTTGAGGTGTTCACCGATCACAAGAGCTTAAAGTATTTGTTTTCCCAGAAGAAGCTGAATTTGAGGCAAAGAAGATGGGTAAAATTTTTGAAGGACTATGAGTGCTCCATTCAATACCATCCGGGCAAGGCGAATGTTGTAGCCGATGCTCTTAGCCGGAAGCTTATTGCACTTTTGATGCATATGATGGTCCATGAGTGGAGGTTGTTAGAGGATGCAACCAACCTCGACATTAGTTTTAGTCTCCCTACCTTTGGGCCAGTAATGGCTAACATCACAGTTAGGTCATATATCCTGGGCATGATCAAAGGGTTGTAGGGAATGGATGCCGAGCTATTTTCTTACCGAGACAAGTTAGTTAATAGTGGTAGCAAGGATTTTGCGGTGAGGGACGATGGAATTATCACTTTCAATGGAAGATTATGTGACCCAGCCGATGAGAAGCGTAAACGAGAAATCTTGTATGAGGCTCACCGGTCCAAGTACACCGTTCACCCAGGGGTACCAAAATGTATAGGGACTCACTTTTAGTGGCGGAACATGAAGAGAGAAGTGACCGAGTATGTGTCAAAGTGCTTGGTGTGCCAGAAAGTCAAGGCCGAACATAGGAGACCGGCTGGACTTCTGCAGTCCCTCCCTATTCCCGAGTGGAAGTGGGAACACATCTCCATGGAGTTCATTGTGGGGTTGCCGAAGACGGCGAGAAACTCCGATGCTATTTGGGTTGTGGTTGACAGACTAACTAAGTCCGCCCATTTCTTGCCATACTGGACTACCTTCAATTCAAATCAATTAGTAGCACTGTACATCAAGGAAATCGTTAGGTTGCACGGGGTGGCAATGAGTATTGTGTCAGACAGGGACCCTAGATTTACTTCCAGGTTCTGGAAGAGCTTTCAAGGCGCAATGGGTTCCCGTTTGGACTTTAGCGCCACTTTTCATCCCTAGACGGATGGGAAAACAGAACGGGTGAACCAAATCATTGAAGACATGATCCGAGCTTGTATGCTAGACTTCAAGGGAAGTTGGGAAGACCAATTGCCTTTGGTGAAATTCGCCTACAATAACAGTAATCAAGCGAGCATCCAAATGGCACCTTTTGAAGCTTTGTACGGAAGGATTTGTAGATCCCCGTTGTATTGGGATGAAGTTGGGGAAAGGAAGGTGTTGGGCCCCGAATTAATTGAACAAACCATGGATAGAGTCAAGCTTATCCGGGAGAGGTTGAAGACCGCACAGGATAGATAGAAGAGCTATGCCGACAATCGATACCTTGAATTTTGAGTTGGCGACTTTGTTTTCGTCAAGATTTAACCAAGCAAGGGTGTGATGAGATTCGGGAAGAGAGACAAGCTTAGCCCGAGATATGTGGGTCCGTTCGAGATCATTACTAGAGTCGGTGAGGTGGCTTACTGTGTTGCTTTGCCCGCTTATATGGCGGCAGTCCACAATGTATTCCATATTTCCATGCTCCGGAAGTACATCCCGGATCCATCCCATGTCATCGAGCTTGATCCAATTGAGATTCGGGAGGACCTCACACTAGTTGAGCAACCAATGTAGATCTTGGACAAGCGAGATCAAGTCTTGAGTAACAAGACCATCCCTTTGGTCCTTGTAAGATGGCAACACCACTTAGTAGAGGAAGCTACATGGGAGCGTGAGGCCGAAGTAAAAGAAAAATATCCTCAAATGTTAGTTTAAGGCTTTGGCCCTCTTTCGTAAAATTTTGTTATTTTGTGCATGTATGTTTTGTCCAAATTTCGAGGATGAAATTTTTGTAAGGGGGGAGAATGTAGCGCCTCGGAACTTTTCGTACCTAATAAACAGTGTTTTCGTAGCCTCTTGGCATTTCACGTAGTATAATTAATAAATGAAGAAGAATTTAGAAATTTTAATGCTAGGAATGTTCCTTTTCGAATAATGAATCCGGCGCAAGTTGAATCGTCAAAATCCGACGAACAAGTCAAAAGTTGTGACTAAAACACGAAAGAAGGAAAATCTGGAAATTTTATGCAAGTTACGAACGATCGTACAAACCTTACGAACGATCCTAGGTGAGCTACGATCGATCGTAAAAATTTACGATCGATCGTAGAATCTCATAAATGGACAAAAATCTCAGTAATGTTTACGATCGATCGTGGAAACTTATGACCGATCGCAAAATATTTACGATCGATCGTAGATCGCGAACCCAGAATTTTATTTCGGGATTTTTATGGTTTCTACCCTTGGCCTATAAATAAGGGGCTTCTTGGGGGGTTATGGTTTACCCAAAAACCTAAGGAAGACTAATAGAGTTTGAAAGAGAAGGGAGAGAGGAGATCCTAGAGAAATCCAAGAGGGGTTTTGGAGCAAGATCAAGGTTGGATCACCCCTTCTAAACTTGAAGCATCTTCTTAAAGTGGGATCCTTCTACATCAAGAGGGGCTCTCAAACAAGGGTTTTCTTGCAAGATCAAGTGTGATCATTAAGGTTAGTACACCCTTACTAACTAACTTAGTAGTAACCCAGGTCTTCTTTTCAAATGGGTTATGATTGATAATGAGTATCCTATTCTTACCTCAATACTTTGATTCCTTGAATAATGCAAGACAAACTATGTATGGATGGATGTTGTGTGATGAAATGGTGGAAAGGCTTGGTACACATAATGAATACACCCATGTGTTTGATGAATTGTGTGAATGAGAAAATACGAAATGAACAAATATAACAAGATATTGAATGTCACATGTTTGAGAAAATGCTTGAATGAATTAACAAGCCTAACATTAAGGAATATGAATAAGGGGTTGAATATTGCATGCAAGATGTTTGATATAATGTATGTGCAAAATGTGGCATAAAAACTATGAGATATGAACTAAGGCCTTTTCTCCAAATGTTAGTAAAAATAATGCTATGCCTTAGGAATTTTTCAATGCCTATCATGTGCCTATAATTGTTCAAATGCTATATGTTATCCTCAATCTTTCCATGCCATTATTATGTTCACGAATCACACCCACAAGCACGCATGTATGCATGAACTGGGTTTTCCAAGAGCATTTGTACATGATAAATCAAACAAGAAAACAAGCATATGTCAAGCAGGTTGGTAGCCCAAGTGAAGGGTACTAGCCTCTGGCTCACAAGAAAATGAAATAATTACATGTCAACGAGGTTGGTGGCCCAAGTGAAGGGTGCTAGCCTCTGGCTCACGAGTGAAAGGAAACAAGTACATGTCAAGGAGGTTGGTAGCCCAATTGAAGGGTGCTAGCCTCTGGCTCATAAGTGAAGGAAATATCAAGGAGGTTGGTAGCCCAGGGATGTGCGGGTGCTAGCCTCTGGCTCACAAGTATACAAGTCAAGAACAAGTCAAGACATGAAATACAACACAAGACAGAATCGCATGCATGATTTTCACAAGCAAGACCGAGGCATGAAAAAGTTTTCTGAACACGAGTTTTACTGGAGTTTTCGCATTCATGCTGTCAAGATAATTATATTGCTTCATGTTCAATGCTATTTATCTTATGCTGCTAGTATTGCTTTAAATCAATATTTGTATTGTGTTCACTGTTGTTATTCTTTCGTTATTGCTATGGTTAGCTAGTAGCTTGTACTCGCTAAGTATTCCATGCTCAGCCGTACTTTTATGTCAGTAGGTTCCATGGATGTCCTCGACTTTGAGCCTTGGGTCGAGGAAGAGTACGTAGAGGAGAGGGACCCACCTATCCCGTTGCAGTCTCAGGAGGATAGGGATTTGGACGTGTAGCCATACCTCGACTACTGTTGAGAGGAGAGTGTTAGAGAGTTCTTTTGTATTTTTTCAGGTGGGCATGTCCACCTTCACTCTAATTATGTTTTGTATATGGTAACTTGGAATACTAATTTGGAGTTATAGAAAAAAAGAAAAAGTTAGTTCCCATTTCCGCATTCATGATATATTTCCGCACTCTGATTATTATTGTATTATATCATGTTTAGCCTTGTTCATTACATGATGGTTTGGTAGGTACGTACAGTCACCTCTAAAGTATCCCTTAACTCGTATGGGGTATTTTGGGGCGCGACAGGCGCCTTGGAGATGGGTGTCGTACCCGAGGCTAATTCAATTGCAAACTCTACCTCTCTATCTGGTGGCGAACTTGGGAAGTCTTTGGAAAATACATCCATAAATTCCTCTACAACTGAGATACTTGAGGAATCTGGTACTTCCGTGGTAGCAAGACTCAATGCCGCAAATCGAACTAGGTCTTTCTTCTTCAACCCTTGGAAACGAAAAGGGGGCTCACTGATTGGCCGAAAGTTGACTACCTTCCCAAAACAATCAACATGCCCATGGTATTTGGAAAGTCAATTCAGGCCTAGTATGACATCGAAGTCTTGGAATTTAAGAGCAATCAGATCAGCTGACATTACTCTCTGACCCACTCGAATATCACAAGCTTGATAGACCTTATCAGTGATGACTGAACTACCAACATGAGTGACGATTGATAGTTCATGGTCTAACAGACTTGGCTCCATCGGGAATTCTCGTGGAAAACTCAGAGTAACGAATGAGTGAGTAGAACCGGTATCAACCAACACATGAGCTAAGAAGTCATTTACCAACAAAATATCTGAATTGGATACATAACTAAGTGTGTCAAGTTATATGCACAAACAAATAATATATATTTAGCATGTTGATACATAATAGCAAACATCATTAAAGCATAGAAGGAACATAACATACAAAACTGAATTTACAAACTATACGTACCCTACACAACATCGTCGGACGCCTGTGCATCCTACTCTGAGGTAGCAAACACCTGGCCCTAAGCTGGCTGGCGGAGTTGCTGAGGTTTAGGACCCTGAAGTGACCTCTGCTGCGTGGGCTGCCTACTTGAGGGTCTGAAGCCTGAGGCTGAGTCTGCGGAGGCACCTACCGAGCCTGAACTGGGAAATCTCTGATCCGGTCTGTAAGATCCCCACAACAGAATCATCCTCCAGTAGATGATCGGTATTCTCCTGCTGGATGCCTCTAACCACATGACGGATGGGTAGGTGCCCAAGGAGTAGGAGGAACAGCCCGTGGAGTTTGAGGAGCCACTGGTATCGACCTCTGGTAAGGGGTAGGCCTAGCAACTGACGCCGGACCCAACATCCTCGGCATCTTGTCCTGAGGACGATACTTGCTTGCTTGCATATTCTCCCTCTTCTTCAAAAATTCTTCTGAATTCTTCTCAGCTATCAAGGCATGCAGGTACACCTCCCTACATGTATCGAGCTGAAGTATTGAAACTTTCTCCCAAATAAAATCTTTCAAACCTCGCTCAAACCTTTTTGCTTTCATCCTCTCTGTAGCAATCAGATGAGGAGCAAACCTAAAGAGCTCTACAAATTTTGCCTCATACTCGGCCACAAACATTCTCCCTTGCTCCAAGGTAGAGAATTCAATCTCCTTCTGATCTCTCACAAACATCGGAAAGTATCTCTTGTGGAAGATGTCGAGGAACTCTCCCTAAGTCCACTCTTGCCCGGCTTGCACCTCATTCCTCTGCCTAGATGCGGCTCTCCACCAATGTTCAGCCTCGCCTTCCATGACGAGAAGGAGGCCCATTTCACCCTCTGTTCATCGATAGCCTCAAGCATGGAGAAAATCTTCTCTAGTTGCATGATCCACAACTCGGCAACTGTGGGATCCGTACTACCATAGAAGGCTGGAGGACTCATTCTCCTAAAAGCTTCCACTCCATTATGTCGGGGTGGGTGAACATCAACCGGCCTATCCTGCCTCACTTGCCCTGCCGCTAGGAGTGCAGTCTGCTGGGTGATAGCAATAGCAATAGTCTCCAGTATACAGCTCATATCCAGTGGACCATCATCATCAGGAGTGCCTCCTCCACTACTTCCTGTTCCATGACCCTCTCGGTATCCTCTCGTGTCGCGCCTCATAGCTTCAATCCTGAAGCACAACAACCCATTTCATTATTCAGAAATAGTTTTACAAACATTACTAATTCTAAACTTAAGCCTAATATAAACCTATCATACTAGACTTGATGTTGCTTTTCTAAGATAGACCAATCACTTATTCTTAACCATAATATCTTAGTCCTAAGGACTCTAATGTCTTTGCTCTAATACCACCTCTATAGCGACCCCAAAACCCCAACTTGGTCATAATGGGACTTTAAGTCTACCACATTACTTATCTCTGCTTAATCTCCATAGCAATAAGGCAAAACTAAGAGATACTTCTCCCAAAAATAGTAACTATAAAATTTATTTCAATATAAAAAGATCCATCCAAATGTTGTCAACTGATACATCCAAAAATCCATAACATAACTAAAGCAACATCTACTAATAAGTCTCAAGTCTATTACAAGTTCTCACCCAACAAAACTAAAACTAGAAATAAACTAGTAATACGGGGACCGGTCAGGATCCCGGACTCCCTCAACTAGAAGATCACCTTCTTCCACTTTCTCAAAATACTCCTCTTCCACCCAAGGAGTAGCTGTCTGCTTCTGCGCTAGACCTGAACGACAATAACAGGTCGATTGAGCATTGAATACTCAGCGGATATCCAAACCAACCAACAATAATACAAGCATATATCAAATATCCAAATCATGTAACAATTATAAAGTTAATAGCAGTTTAATATAACATGAACATAATCAGAGTGCAGAAACATGTGAAAATCTTGACTTAACTTGACTCGTGTACTTGTGTGACTCTTGAACTTGTGACTCTTGGATTTGTAACTCTTGAACTTGTATCATGAATACAATGTATTTTTGTTTTCCCATAAAAAAATAGTTATTGAGGTCTTTGTATTTAGATCCATGGAGGTGTATCGATAGAAGTGTAAGCCCCTAGAGCTCTTAGATCCCAAATATCCATGATAATTATCCAGGACTTGAAATCTTATCCATGGAGAGCATCAATGAATACCGGAGCTACTTGATTTTCAGGGTCCTTGTAAAAACATGCAGTATCCTTGTCCTTGTACTTGTAATTCAGTGTTCAAAGTCCTTGTACTTGTAATTTAGTATTCAGAGTCCTTGTACTTGTACTTATCCTTTTCTTTGTATTTCAGAATCCAGTGTCCATGCAATGTCCATGTTCATGCTTGTGTACTCGTGAGACTTGTAAACTATCACACCTGTGAACTTGTGCTTATGTGTCGTGATTAACATCCGAATTCGGTCATCACTTAGATTTCATCTTTCGTCAAGAAACTCTGCTAGATTACATCTCCTTAGTTAGAGAATTCCCAACCTGGAGGATTTCCTCTAAGCATTGGCCTACCCGAATATCAATCACCATGCAACTTGAATAAACATAAATTTATCAAAACATACTTCATATCTTGACATATCCATGCTAACATTTCTAAGCATAATTCATCATAGCCTATCTTATTATACTCATACAAGCCTTTCAATATCATCACTTTCCATACTTAGTATTCTTAGGCATTTCAACAAACACATATAATGCATTAATTATGTATACAATGCCCTTCCCATTTTCATATTCCAAAACCACATCACTACTCATTCATAAACCACATTCATCCCTTTCAAACCTAACACCAATCCATACATTCATCTATTCTCCATTTTTACCTATCCACCATCATTTTCATTCATTCATAATCCATAAACATAATCCATAATTCAATTTAAGCTTCTAAAATACCAATCCATCCATATCATTACTTATCCTGCAAATCCAACACTAATCCATCATTTCTCATACTAATTCAATAATCATAATAATACAAGAGCTAAATTAGAGAGGGCATTGACCTAAATTCATATTTCCATTCTTTAATTCATGCATATTCATGTAGATCTCTTGATAATCCATACATATTGTAGTTTAAGCATACAAAACACCTAAATAGGGTTGAGTTAGAAGGAATATCGACCTTAAGGATCCTTCCCTTTGATCCTAAGAAGCTTTAAGGAAGATTTCCAAGCTCTCCTAGCAATCTCCTTCTCCAAGCAATTTCTCCCTCAAAACCCTAGGTTTCCTCTTTTCCTTTGCCAAATTAGGTTAAAAATGGTTTATAACCCTAAAAACCTCGAAATAGAACCCTTATTTATAGCCCAAATGGTTAAAAACCCAAAAAAAGTAACTTTTAACAAAAACCGGGTACGCATGCGATCGATCACACTATAGGTGCGATAGATCGCACTTATACCTGAAAGAAAGCTCCAAAATTTGCCTATATGCGATACATTGCACTTTCTATGCGATCAATCGCACTAATTTGCGATAGATCGCACTTGATGTGCGATAGATCGCAGCCCTCCTCGGATTCCTACTGATTTTTCCCCACTTTGGTATTTTAGCCATAACTTTTGACTTGCTTATTGGATTTTGACGATTCAACTTGCGTTGGACTTATATTTCAAAGGAGAACAATATTATTTCTAATGGAAAACTCATAATTCTGAGTTTTTAATGGTCTAAATTGACTCTAAAGCTGACTGGTCTGTAATTTCAATAAACAAAACATCAGAAAACCCACATTTGACTTAGCTTAGACTCAAAATCTGGAAAAACATTAAACATGAACTTCGAAGAGGGTTCTAATACCTTTTTAATGGTTAAAGAATCACTCAATTCCAATAAGCAGTGACAAAACTAGAGCTTCCTAAAGTTGAGGGTATGTTATGACATCCCTCTTCTTTACAACTTGATTAAAGCTTGATCACACCACACTAGTTAAATATAATTAAATAAGCATTAAAACATCACAAGGACTATTATACCCCTAATACTTGCATAAAAAAACATGAAAAAGATTTGGGTCTCTACAATTGCAATCATGGTTGTGTAATGGTGACACTGTTTTTCCAATGAGTTGACTTTGCAATTCCAGCCTATGTGAAACATATGGAAGAGATGTAGATCTTGATTTGAGTTTAAACAATGTGCTGCTGGAGACAATGGGGACTACGACAATGGCAAAAAAAGGTAGAGTGCACCTGTAGGCCAGTTGAAAACCAGGAGTTATAGACTTCATTATATGGAGAACCTTTAAACCTTGAGATCCCATTGAAACCCCCTATGCCCATGAGAATTCAAAAGACAAGGAATTGGACAATGGACCTTATATGAGGTCTTCAGTTAATTTTCTGATTGATCATATATTGCTTAAGTTTCTTTCTTTTTTTAAATTTCTATCCACAAAAATAGCAAAGACAAGTTGATAAAGAACCATCCGTGCAACTGGTTTTATTTCTAAAGAATGAAGGAAAACATATGCGAAATATAATATAATATAATATAATATAATATAAATATCCACCTCACTAGAAGGTTCTACCAACTTTAGCATTTGTTCGTGATAGCATGTTGATTTGGGTCAAAGAGATGGTGTTATCTTTGAGTGAATGTCTATCATTTTCTTTTCCAGTTTCCAATTTGAAATAGAGACAGAAGGTGGAGACTTCGTCAAGATGTTTTAGCAGAAGGTAGTGTGAGGTGCACTAGGTATCGTATCCTTACTGTCTGGTCAAAAATAGATGTTTGCATTTTGCGGTCCCATAAGTAACCTCATTCAAACACATCATTTCTCATATGAATCTTTTTTAGTCACCAAACATCAAAAGCATAATTCACACAAAACTGAAAGAGTTGATTTCATGGCACAAGCAGTAGAATTGTTGCTTATTGGTAGTTCATTAACTTCCACTATATGAAGTTTTTTCTTCATTTTGTTTTGTCTTTTTTTTCTTGATTGATTCCTGACTGTAGATTTCAAAGGAAGAATATGATTGTAGTTCTTCCAATTGTTTTCCCAGTTGTTTTGTCTTTCAGGATCTTGACTGGAACTTGGAACCCTTACTTTGCTAAAATGACAAGACTAATGTGTTGGTGTACACACTAAGGTTTGTTCCACTCAACATGAAAGCATTTTAAGATCAATGATTTTCTTTTTTTCTCTTAGCTCCAAAGTAGTTTTTTTTTTGGTAATTGAGAAGAAAGGACCACAATCATGGGTTTCAAAGAAAAGGAATAATAGTGGTAGAACTCTGAAATAAATATTTGATTTCAAAGTTTGACTCCGAATTCTCAATAGGAAAGCTACCAAGTACATATGATCAACTCAGCTATCCTTTTTAAATTTGAGTTGGTACTCAAAGTGTAGGCCAACATATCTGACTCAACTGAGGTAAATGAATCTTTAAAATTGGCCATCTCAAGTACCTAGGTATGCTGGTGCAACAATGGCTAAATAAGTTTAAACTAATGGGTTTCATTTTCATGATTAATGACTTTCCAGATTTTCTTAAATGTTCTTTTGTGAAATTCTTAATAAATTCTACTTCCAAGTTTGATATGACAACCTCCTTTCATACTATTTTAAAGTTGAAACATTTCCTAACGATTGGTATGTTACTTGTACGTACAATTACAACTCTGATCACTTCTGATCTTTCTAGACCAATGAATTTTCCCTAAATGGATAAATGTGCTAGAGTTCTTAATCCTTCAACAATCTCCTCCTCACAAAAGGTAAATGGCATTTCAAGTTTTGTGTAGCCAATTTCTTTTGTAATCAAGAAGAATTAGGATTGGCTTTTTTAAATCTCTCACTGCTAAGAGTTCTGCCTTTTTTGTACTTTTGTATTTTTCTGGTTCAGTATTTAAGGCTTTTGCATTCTCATTGAAGATAGTGGGAGTTGGATGTGAAGCTTATGGTGAGGGCGGTTGGAGTCAACTTTACACTCATCATTGAATGTAGCATCTTTATCTCTCATGAAGCCTATCTATTATACCTTTCAATTAGAGGAGTATTTAGTGATCATCGATCACCGGTGAATAGGCAGAATAAAAGGGGGCTAGGGATCATGTCTCCCCTTCCATTTTCCGTAAATGGAAATCAGAGTGGATAAATTAGTCATTTCCCAAGGTATTATAAAGGTCTCATCATCCTTACAAATGAGAATAAGATAGTTCACCATATATTAATTGATTAATTTATTGCTTATATTTCTTCATCCTGTAATTGACCAGAACCGAAAATAGATTAATTAATTGCAAATTTTGTATTTAAGGAAGAATTGTCTATGCATAGGTGTCATGCTTGATTGAAATACAGACACCTTTGTACTTGGAAGGAATCCCTCTTTTGCATCCCTATTTCCAGAGGCAACACCAAAAGCGATTATAAAAGCACCTTACAACCTCAACCATTGTCCTAGCCAGCAATTTTATCGTACTGATGGTCTCTCTTTTCATATTTAAAAGTTAATTCACCTTTCTAGCTGCCATTAATTTATTGTTTCTGTCATGTATTTTGCTATTGGCTTTGAAAAATTATCAGTGTAAACACTTCTTTAAATTTGAATAAATGAAAATTTTTATGCGGTATCTAACACAAACAACATGGTTCACTTAGGCTAAATTCAAACATCCATCGAACAGATCATTTACACCTATGGGTTTCCACATGAGCTCCAAATGGGGTTCTATGTTCAAAATAAATAAAAAAACTGTCTCAGCTTACAAACGAGACATTTGGATTTCAGACTTCGAACCAAGTAAGTAAAGTAGCAAGTCTTGCCTTTAATCATTGTCTCTCGCCAATATGTTGTGCTTGAAGGAACGTCTTTCATGAAGATCATGTGATTATCAATGCCTACACAAAAAGAGGAGAATTGGGGGATTCAACCTTCTAATTACCTTGATTGTTTAATAGACATGCACTAGCAAAAAAGTGATATTACTTTCAATATGGTATCCCTTGCCATATTGGTTGGAACTTAGAAGAGTCTCCAGCAAGTTAAATCCTACAACACATGAGAATTCAGCAGATTAATACATGAATGTACAAATTATGAGAATGTACATATACATGTACTAGCAAACAACCCGTGTGATAAATGGGTAGTAACATAGACATGGACAAAGGAAAAGATAAATAAAATAATTTATTTTTTAATCATCAATGAGTTTTGAGAGTTCAATCGCATTCACAGAGCCTCTTTTTAACTCTGGTTAAGAAATTTTAGCTCCTAGGATTAATTTTTTAAATATTATTTTTCTAAAAGTAAGGTTAAATTATTGTACCCTAAGGGTTATTGAATTTTAACCAAAGTTAATGATGATTAAAAGGGTCATGTGTTGACCTGTTGGTGCGATTGGGCTTGGGGGGAGTTCAATTGTTAATGAATATGATCCAAACTCCACTTCATGGGCCACTCCAGAGAAAATTATAAGA
Source organism: Tetracentron sinense (assembly GCA_015143295.1). Classification (NCBI taxonomy): domain Eukaryota; kingdom Viridiplantae; phylum Streptophyta; class Magnoliopsida; order Trochodendrales; family Trochodendraceae; genus Tetracentron; species Tetracentron sinense. The sequence continues at coordinate 31,514,495 of CM026551.1, forward strand.
GATGATGCAAATCTTCTAGGTAGAAACCATGGCAGGTCTGCACGTCGCCTATGTTGCCCATTACCTGTATGTTGCTAGACCAATTTGGTACCTCCAATTCCTCGGAGAAGAATGAGAGTTCTAAGGATTAAACTAACTCATACAGCATGAGTGTGAATGGTTTTTGATGAGAAGAAAATCAATTATCATTAAAATATTGAGGGACATCCCAAGGAAAAGAGAAATGTGGGTAAGAAGGAGGTTTCACATGGAATTCATGTCTGTGAACTGAATGAATGAAAGCTCGATGGAAAATATTACTGGAATTTTTATTTAGTATATCATTTTAAAAAAAAACTTCTATAGTTCATCAATAGATTAGTAATATACTTTGTCCATCAATACTAATACATTTTTCTATCTTATTTCACATATGGAAGTTAAAAGGACCATATGGAAGAATTGTTCTCCTCACGGACCCAGTAGTACAACCCATTATTATGGTTTTTATTTCCTCCAATTTTTTTTGGGTGAAAATGTTATCATGTAACACACACGCTCTTTAAACTCTCACACACAGCCAGATCTAAGGTAGCCTTCCAATTTCATTCCTACCCGTGCATCACATAGGGGATTTGCTAGTGTGTATATATATATATTGCTTGTGTTGTAGTTGTGCATGTTTTCATTTAACTTTTCTCCTATAATCTCTACTATTTAACTACACATTATATTTGGAGCATTCCGTAAGATAGAAAATAAGAATTCTAAAAATGGTATAAGATCGTCTGGGTTTTGAGCATAAGATGTTTGATAAATTGTTTGTTAAAGAATTTGGGTTAGTGTACAAGATTAGTGCACAGGGTGTTTGACAATTTATCTATAAGATGAAAATAGCAAGTAGAAACAAGTCTAAGCTAAAAAAGTTTGATGGGAAAAGGGATTTGAAATTTTGAAATTTGAAAATACATGAGTTGTTGGTTCAGTAAGGGTAATACGAGATATTGAATGGGAAATAGAAGAAGCCAAAAACTATGATGAATGATGATTGGGAAGAACTCGACTTAAAGACACGGGCCACTATTCACTTGTGTTTAACGAATGAAGTATTGTTCAATATTGTTGGGGAAAAATGACAATTTATAGACAACGATAGAAAACTTGAACCAAACAAAATTAATCACAAACAAGATTTTTTTGAAAAAAAACTATTTTTCTTAAGAATGAAAAAAGGTACAAAGGTCTTAGAACATTTGAATGAGTTTAACAATAATGTTTGTCACCTTGATAGCATTGGAGTAATAATGGATGATGAAGATAAGGTGGTGACATCACTTTGTACATTGTCGAATTTCTATGACAATTTGGTTGCCACATTGAGTTGTAGCAAAGAGAACTCTCTTGATCTTGATTTGGTTTGTAGTATTTTCCTTATTGATGAATAGTAAAAAAATGTAATTTTGAGTAGTTCGGTTGAATCAAAGATGAAAGCTCTTATATCAAGAAGTAGGTTATATGAACGAATTAGTTCATCAAGAAATATTTAAAGAAGCAAGTCAGAATCTTGCTCAAAATTGAAGGGGAAAAATGATAAAAATGCATGTTAATTATTTGGAAGTCTGATCATTTGAAAAATAATTGTTGGAATAGAAAAAATTTGACTTTATCCAAAGATTCTAATATAAATTGGAATGTGAAAGACAAAGCAAAACTAAGAATGAAGCTAATCACAAGATCTATGTACATTGACGAAGAGGTGTTTGTCACGACCCAAAATACCCCCTAGGAGTTAGGATACTTTGGCGTCGTGAACTCATTACCAAACCATCCTGTACAACATATAAGACATGCTATAACGGAAGTAGAATACAAAATATTCTATACATACTATATCCAAGTTTATACAATAAACCAAAATAAAGAGCGACCACGCTCGCTCATCAAAATACATGTATCAGTCTCTCCCTATCCTCACTCATTATGGGGCCACCACTTGTCAAGTATCCTCTAATACTCCTGAAGCTCCTCCGGAGTAGGTATCTTCTTAACATATTCCTCCTCAACCCATGGCTCCTAAGCATGTGCATCAATAGGACCTACTGACATAAATATGTACAACTGAGTATTGAATACTCCGCGTATACAAACCACTAGACAATAATGTCATAAACATAAATACAACATATATATATATATATATATATATCGTAGTTTAAATCATTTCACATGCATTACTTTAATCAGAGCGTAGAAAAACGTCATTTAAAAACAATCATGTGCATATATCTCGGAAAAACATCTTATTTTGTTTTTCCATCTTTACTTTACATTCCTTTGCATCTTTGCACTACGGGTAGTGCAAAATACCTTAGTTTCCATTACTTTCCATCTATAGGTATTTGAAATACCCTAGATCCACCTAACATAAACTGGGTGGGCCTACTATTATCCTCACCTTTGGCTACCTTCGGAGTAGACGACCAGTATCCATCTCCTTTCTGGATGATTTGCTATTCGTCGGAGTCCGACGACCAGTATCCGTTTCCCTTTCAGGCAGCCTGCTATCATGCCTCCCCGTCGGTATTACTCAGTTGATTAGTACCCATGAACCCACAAGAGATGGGCGGGCCTTCTATCAACCTAAGATAGATGACTAGAATCATCTTGTACCATTACTTTCCATATACTTCCTTTGCCTCTTTACTTTCTATTTACCTCTTTACTTCTTTATTTTACTTTCCCATTACCTCTTATACTTTACTTCTTTATCTTCTTTGGATACCCATAATTTAGCAAATCTCGATCATGCATATGCATGTGTCAGTATAGCAATTGTGAATATCATAGAAGACAAAATGAAAACACTTTACTTATAGCCAATAATTCACATATTTCATCCATAGTAATAGCCTATATACAAATAAGTCATCCATAACCAAATCCATCAAAATATAAGGTTTTCTCATTTGGTTTTTCCCAAAACTTAAGTCTTTTAGCATGCTTTTCATCTTTGGATCATCATAATATCAAGAACATCTAAAAACAGAATTCTCTACTCTCTTTATTCTTTGGTTTAAAGCATAACATTATCACAATTTAACTAGTAGGATTTCCTACTAGTTCATAACACAAAGCATAGGATTTTATCTTGAATTTATAAGATGGTTTATGCCATTAAAAAATAGTAGAAAGTATCTACCTTAAAAGGAAGTTGTTTTACACTTCTGTGCATCAGAATCAAGCTTGAGGAAACTTGATTGAAGATTTGAGAAAGCTCGAACCTTAATTGAAAAACAAAACCAAAAACCCCTCTTTTGATTTCAAAATTTAAGAATCACCTTGGGTAGAAAAGCCAAGCTCTAAAACACCAAAAATAGTAAAATACAAACCTTAAAAGCAAGGATTTAGCTTCACTTTGGTATGAGAAGAACGCTTTGAGAAATCAGAGCTTTCTTCTTCTTCTCTTCCAAAAATCCTAAAAATATATGTTTTAGGTTTGGGTAAATCCATACCCACGAAACCCCTTCTATTTATAGGCTAAAAGGTGCCAAAAACCCAAAATAACATTTGCAAAATATCCCAAAATATCTTCCAAGGTCAGTGGAAGAGTTCTGGGCTGTTTCAAGGTCATTTTTGGCCGTTTTGGGGCTGAATCATCGACGAGTGACGCTCACTCGTCGACTAGTGATGCTCACTCGTTGACTAGTGATGTTGTGACAGGCGTAGGTTTTTCCTACTTTGGTATTTTGACCATAACTTTTGACTCGGTTATCAGATTTTGACGATTCAACTTGCGTTGAATTTTTATTTCAAAGAGGAACAACTTTCATGTTTTACAAAATTTTTAATTCTTCTTTATTCATGAACCAAATTTCCCTTAAAGCTGACTGGTCTGAAAATGAATTTCAGCAGAATAGAATTTCAGTAGACTCGTTTCCAGAAATCTGACGTATGACCCAATCTCGACTAAAAATCTGAAAAATTTATAAACATGAACCTCGAAGAGGGTTCCAATACCTTTCCAAAAATTCAAGAATCACTCGATTCCAACCAATGGGGAGAATTCTAGAGTTCCTTAAAGTTGAGGGAATGTTTAGGCATCCCTCTTTTTCAAACATATAACTTGTCCCAATTATATTTTCACTCCTATAATCAAAATAAAAACTCCTTTAAGACTTTAAAATATTCATAATACGATGAACATAAATTAGAAATCCAAAAATCCTCTTTTGCATAATAACACCACCATTACACAACCCAAGGCTTTAAGCCTTAACACACTATTCACTGGCACTATTCACAACACTATTCACTTTATAGTGATCCCAAGTTCCGGGGTTCTACATCTTCCCCCCCTTAAAGAAATTTCGTCCTTGAAATTAGGACTTTGACACAGACAAATAGGATACTATTCCCACACCTTACTATAATCTATTATATACAACAACAATTTAAGTAATGCATCAAGCCATGCATAGCAGCACATATAACTTATACTTAGCAGGTTCTTACACCCATCCAGTATACACATAATAATATATGATACACTTTGGTTTCCCTAGTGAAGCTAAGTTCTCACACTCGGTTAAGGTATTACCGATTCCATATTTAAGATATTAACAGACTTAAGACTAAGACAAATGATTAGTTGATATATTTGAGCTCTTTAAGCAAAATCCTTTGAAACCTTGAGACATGTATGATGCTTTTAAGATCTGCATGATGCATATGAGATGTGTATGATGCTTATGATATGAGCATGGTGCTTATGCTATGTATGAAACGTATGCTATGTATGATGCTTTTGAGATGTATAAAAAAAAATTTATACTTTGAGCCCCAAACTATTCTTAGAATTTATAATCTATTCATTATTTTTGGACTGAGCACAGGGTCTAGAACGTGCTGCAGAATTATTGCGCATCTGTATCTAGAAACATGCATCAAACATCCATGAACTTGTCCAAAATTATATATATATATATATATATATATATATATATATATATATATATATATATATTATTGTTTTGTTTTGTTTTGTTTTCTTCTAGGGTTCCTAAGAAACTTAGCGAAACTAGAAATCAAGTCGATTGAAGTATCAACCGGTTCAAGATGAAGACTATTAAGTAGTCTATACTTGGAATACCATTAACTATACAGACCTAATACCCTTGCTTGATACCCATTACGTCATTGTATCAAACCTAAAATTTAAACTTCATCTGAGTTCTAAGTTCAACTCAAAGACCACATCTACCCATACCGTTCTCATGCCTAGGTTTGATACCAATTTTGTCGCGGTATCAACCTCTGAATAAAACATACTCCAACTCGAAGGAGATATGTCTACCTTAAAACAACAACCCCAGCCCGAGGGAATCTAGAGCCTAAGCTCTGATACCAAATCTGTCACAACCCAAAATACCCCCTAGGAGTTAGGATACTTTGGCGTCGTGAACTCATTACCAAACCATCCTGCACAACATATAAGACATGTTATAGCGGAAGCAGAATACAAAATATTCTATACATACTATATCCAAGTTTATACAATAAACCAAAATAAAGAACGAACACGCTTGCTCATCAAAATACATGTATCAGTCTCTCCCTATCCTCACTCGTTATAGGGCCACCACTTATCAAGTATCCTCTAATACTCCTGAAGCTCATCCGAAGTAGGTATCTCCTTAACATATTCCTCCTCAACCCATGGCTCCTGAGCATGTGCATCAATAGGACCTACCGACATAAATATGTACGACTGAGTATTGAATACTCCGTGTATACAAACCACTAGACAATAATGTCATAAACATTAATACAACATATATATATATCGCAGTTTAAATCATTTCACATGCATTACTTTAATCAGAGCGCAGAAAAACGTAATTTAAAAACAATCATGTGCATATATCTCGGAAAAACATCTTTTTTTGTTTTACCATCTTTACTTTACATTCCCTTTACATCTTTGCATTACGGGTATTGCAAAATACCTTAGTTTCCATTACTTTCCATCTACAGGTATTTGAAATACCCTAAATCCACCTAAGGAGTCGGGGAACTAGTACCCATGCACCCACATAAACTGGGCGGGCTTACTGTTATCCTCACCTACGGCTACCTTCGGAGTAGACGACCAGTATCCATCTCCCTTCCGGGTGGTCTACTATTCGTCGGAGTCCGACAACTAGTATCCATTTCCCTTCCAGGCGGCCTGCTATCGTGCCTCCCCGTCGGTATTACTCAGTTGATTAGTACCCATAAACCCACAGGAGATGGGTGAGCCTTCTATCAACCTGAGATAGATGACTAGAATCATCTTATACCATTACTTTCCCATATACTTCCTTTGCCTCTATACTTTTCATAAACTTTCCATTTACCTCTTTACTTCTTTGTTTTACTTTCTCATTACCTCTTATACTTTACTTCTTCTTTATCTTCTTTGGATACCCACAATTTAGCAAATCTCGATCATGCATATACATGTGTCAGTGTAGCAATTGTGAATATCATGGTAGACAAAATGAAAACACTTTACTTATAGCCAATAATTCACATATTTCATCCATAGTAATTGTAGAGCCCCGGACCTTTTCACATTTTAGGCATGACACTTTCATTGCCATTTTGCCTTTAAAGAGGTATAATAAATAAATAAGGAAGAAATTGAAAATTTCGAAATGTCAGAAATGTTCCTTTCCGAAGTACAAACCCAACGCAAGTTGAATCGTCAAAATCAGACGAACGAGTCAAAAGATATGGCCAAAACAGTCTGGACCTGTAAGTAATCGTAGCTCGGAAGGCGCTAAGGACGTAGCTCCGACAACTTACTCTGATAACGTATACGTTGTGCATCCGTTGTGCAACAGAAAATGGGTACGTTGTACAGCAACAACGTGTACGTTATATAGCTCACGACAGACACGTTGTACATAAGACAACGGACAACGTGTTACAGCTCACAACAAGCACGTTGTACATAAGACAACGGACAACGTGTTACAGTTCACAACGGGTGCGTTGTACATAAGACAACAGACAACGTGTTACAGCTCACAACGGGTGCGTTGTACATAAGACAACGGACAACGTGTTCAGCACTGTTCACAGCACAACGTGTTCAGCACTATTCACAGCACAACGTGTTTGGCACTGTTCACAGCACAACGTGTTCAGCACTGTTCACAGCACAACGTGTTCAGCACTATTCACAGCACAACGTGTTCGGCACTACTCACACTCGTGTTTTCGCAGAGATTTCAGTAAGGGTATTAGGGTCTTTTGGTCGGTTCACTCTTACCTTAAGAGTTTAACCCGAGCCTTTAGGGCATCATTCGACACTTAGAGAGTTGAGAGAATAGGAGAAAGGGGAGAAGGCGATTCCAACCTAGGGTTTTCTTTGGAAGAGAAATCAAAGGGTTTTGAGACCCTAGATCACTTCAAGCTCGGTTCTTCTCCAAGATCTTGGCTCAAGCACTCGTGGAGAGCGTTCTCCAAGTTAGGGCAGCAGCTACACGGTCGTTTTGGAAAGGGGATTTCTTCCTCACTTGATCAAGGTCGGTACTTCTTGCTACCCTCCTAGTTATAGCATCTCTTTTCCTTTATTTCTTCTTGTTTTCCTTCACTTATATGGGTGTTATGAGATTGGTGGTATGAATGATGAATGGAGGTGGATGTTGGCGAATGGATGCCGTGTGGATGATGTGATGGATGAATGGGAAAGGGCATTGTACTAATAATGAACATACAAGTGTGATGTGAGCATAACCCACCTAGAAAAGCATGATTTAGGTTTAAAGGAATAATAAATAATGAACACACCATGTTTGATGAAATGCCAAAGTGAATATAGTGAGTTGTAAATTAGGAAATGCATGCCAAATAAATTATGAATATTGCTAGGGCCTATGATAGTGTGTTTTCTTGCTTTCCCTAAATGATATGAATATTACATTGCTAAATCATTGATGTTATATGTGTTGTGAAATTACCCAAATGTCATATTTATATTTAAATGCAAGTATGTACACGGTTCCCACGAGCACGGCATGCATGACATGATTTATCGAGGTTTTCAAGAACATGGTTAGAGGTGGGACATATCCTACGATATGTTTTACCTCGCTTTTCACAAGAAAACAAGAACCAACATTCCATGAGGGGTCTCCCCTCACTCACAAGTGCATATCATGAAGAAGGGCCTCCCTTCCCTCGCAAGTACATACATATCATAAGAAGGGTTTCCCTTCCCTCGCAAGTACATCTCACAAGGACATCTCACAAGTGAAAGGACATGACATGAGCATTTAGGAAGAAGGGTCTCCCTTCCCTCACAAGTAGTTTACTTTTCCAAGCATGATACAAGCAAGCATGACACGGCATGACAAGCATGGGCATTTAGGAAGAAGGGTCTCCCTTCCCTCACAAGTAGTTTACTTTTCCAAGCAAGCATGACATGGCATGACACACATGACACGCATGATACGATAAGATAAGACAAACATGACAAGTTTTCAAGCACGGAAATGGTATTTTCAAGTCAAGTCAAGTGCACGATGTTTTCAAGAGGTTTCATCGGCTTTCTACGAAATACAAGCATGATTATAAATTGTTTTGCTTCCGTGTATGATATAAATTGTTCCTGTTCTATATATGCAACTTGCTTCCTACTCTATGTATGCTATCTGTATACTATGACTGTTGGTTAGTATTTAGTACCCGCTGAGTATTCCATGCTCACCCGTACTTCTTATGTCGGCAGGTTCTGAGGGAGCTGCTGCTCCATTTGACGTTTGTGCTCCTGGTCCATGGGTGGAGGAGGAGTACGTCGAGGAGCCTTTTGAGGAACCTCCCGTAGAGGGTTATCAGTAGGTGGTATTAGGTTCTGAGTGGATTAGCTGTGGGTGAGCATGAGTGATTATATCCATGTATTTTGGCGGGTCTGTCCGCACTTTCTTTTGGATTCCTTTTGTGTAAACTTGGATTCGTATATACATAGAGGTTTGCTTAGACTTCCGTTGTGTTTTATAGTTATGTTTCCGCCGTCATCCTCTATTGTATATGCTCTGTGGGTTTTTGCAGGTTGGTTTGTCAAGCAAGTCATGTAAGCCATGATTAGTCGTCTAAAGTTCACTCTAACTCCTAGGGTGGGTTTTGGGTCGCGACAGAAGTGGTATCAGAGCTTAGGCTTTAGGTCTCTAGGGTCACTTAGAATCTTATACCACGGCTTGACAAGAGCATATGTTAGGAAACAAGTTAGGAAGGAAATGAGTCAGGAACGAGTCTGGTTCCAAGTTTAAGACTAAACTTTAGTCTTAGTCTAAAATGGTTGCTTTAACCAAGTACGGGTCCTAGGGAAGCTAGAACACCAAAGTATAAGTATAATATTATGATATACTCTGATGACTTGATGTGATGTATACTAGTACTATAAAAAAAAAAATTTACAAGTTGAATTATTGTGAAAGGGCACCGAGATAAATTGTGGTTTCAAGAAGACTCATGTGGTGTTATTATTCTCAGGACTTTAGTCATGAGACGGAACACACGGGGTCGTGGGCCACATACCAGAGCTCCCTCTTCTTCACGGGATGAGGATGAGCAGCCGGACCTCTCTCAGGTCTTAGGCTCTATTGCTGAGACACTCGCCATACTGGCGGCTCGGCAGGCTATACCATCATCGGCGGCACCTACTCCACCGCCCGCAGCTCCAGTACATCGTACCGCTGGAGTTGAGGCATTCAGGAGATTGAGGCCTCCACCTTTCCATGGGAGTGTGGACCCTCTTGCTGCGGAGGCATGGATCCTCCAGATGGAGAAGATCTTTGCAGTCCTCTCACCTACAGAGGAGGATAGAGTAGCATGGGCAGTTTTCATGCTAGAGGGTGAAGTCCACCATTGGTGGTTGTCCACATTGAGGACACGAGATTTGACCATGCAGGGTCAACCTTGGACTTGGGAGGAGTTCAAAGACACTTTTTATAAGAAGTATTTTCCGATCGGAGCACGGGAAAGGAAAGAGAGAGAATTCATCAACCTTGAGCAAGGTTTGATGTCGGTGGCTCAATACGAGGCCAAGTTCTCGGAGCTATCACGCTTCGCGACACATATGATTTCCACCGAGGCAATGAAGGCGAGAAGATTTGAGCAAGGGCTCAAGGATGTTATTATGGAGAAGGTTTCCGTTTTCAGGCATGCTACCTACCCTGAAGTGGTAGACAAGGCCTTATTGGTCGAGGCCAATTCTGAAGCAGTGTCTAAGAAGAGAGAGTTGGCAAGAGGCCAAGCCAGTAGTTCAGCACCTCCAGAGAGGCGGGCTCGTACTGGCCCTTATCGGTATACATGGCCAGCACCACAGATGAGGCCGACTTATGCGCCTCCAGCCCCACGACAGTACGTGCCACAGGCACCTCGACCTCAGGCTCTTCCGGCCCCACGGCCAGTTGCACCGCAGGTGGCGAGGCAGGCACCACCTTCGGCCCCTCCGGCCTACTCATATGAGGTCTGCACTTCATGCGGCAAAAGGCATCCGGCAGGAGATTGCCGAAGAGCATCTGGTGGATGTTATCATTGCGGTCGCCAGGGCCACATGATCCGGGATTGCCCTACCCGGCATTTACCAGGCCAGTCTCAGGGGATTAGGCCACCAGCGCGCCCAGCAGGATCATACCAGGCGTCATCTCAAACTACCCGGTCTACACCTCAGTCTCGCCAGGCAAACCAGGGGCGAGTTTTTGCCTTGACAGAGGGTGATGCACTTGCATCTGATGATGTGGTGCAAGGTACGCAGTTAGAGTTAATTTCTTTATTCGTGATTATTATGTTATGCTCTATTCTCTGCGTACGTACTTGGCATGTTCTATATGTATATATACCTACATGTATACGCTGTTGATACATGGATTAACTCCGCTAGTTAAAATTTCAGGAACCCTACTAGTCAATGAGTATTTGGCTCGAGTGTTGATTGATACCGGGTCTACTCATTCATTTGTCTCGCCGAGTTTTTCAGAAGGCTTTTCTGTAGAGCCAAGTCAGCTAGAACCGGAGTTAGCCATTTCGACTCCTCTCGGCAAAACAGTATTGGCAGATAAAGTGTATAGAAATAGTGTGGTCCAAGTTGGAAGCCACGAGTTGGCGGTTGATCTCATCGTCCTTGGATTCCAAGACTTTGATGTTATATTGGGAATGGATTGGTTAGCAGCACATCATGGGCATGTAGCTTGCTTTGAGAAAATGGTACTCTTCAAGCCAGTAGAAGGAAAACCATTCCACTTTCGCGGGTTGAAAAGTAGATATATTACTCGTTTTGCGGCATTGAGCTTAGCTAACCCCGAGGCAAAGGACTCATCGACTATTCCGGTTGTGAGTGAGTTCCTGGATGTATTTCCAGAGGAGTTGCCAGGATTGCCTCCAAACCGGGAAATTGAGTTTGTGATCGAGCTTGCACCAGGCACAGCTCCTGTTTTCAGGGCTCCGTATAGAATGGCCCCTATTGAACTCAAGGAGTTAAAGACCCAGTTGGAAGAATTACAAGGTCTTGGTTTCATTCGACCAAGTGTCTCACCGTGGGGTGCCCCGGTGTTGTTTGTTAAGAAGAAAGATGGTTCGATGCGGATGTGCGTTGACTATCGGCAACTGAACAAAGTCACTATAAAGAATAGGTACTCATTGCCTAGAATTGATGACTTGTTCGATCAGTTGAAAGGAGCGAGGTTTTTCTCAAAGATAGATCTTCGATCGGGTTATCACCAGTTGAAGATTAAGGCGGAAGATATTCCCAAAACTGCTTTCCGGACTCGATACGGACACTACGAGTTCTTGGTGATGCCTTTTGGTCTCACGAACGCGCCGGCAGCTTTTATGGATTTGATGAACCGGGTGTTCCGGCCATATCTTGATAGGTGCGTGATTGTATTTGTTGATGACATTTTGGTCTATTCCCAAACACGAGAAGATCACACACGCGACCTACGCCTTGCTTTGGGAATACTAAGAGAGCACAAGCTATACGCCAAACTTAGCAAGTGTGAGTTTTGGTTGGAAGAGGTGGTATTCCTAGGCCACGTTGTTTCTGCAGAAGGTATCTCGGTAGATCCGAAGAAGATCGAAGCAGTTATGAGTTGGGCGAGGCCCAAGAGTGTTACTGAGATACGCAGCTTTCTTGGGTTGGCAGGCTACTATAGGAGATTCGTAGAGGGTTTCTCTAGCCTTGCAGCACCGCTTACTCACCTGACAAGGAAGAATGCAAAGTTTGTCTGGAGCGACAAGTGTGAGATCAGTTTCACAGAACTGAAGAAGAGGCTTACTACAACTCCTGTCCTTACAGTGCCATCCGGACCTTATGGGTATGAGGTGTATAGTGATGCCTCGCACGTTGGACTTGGGTGCGTACTCATGCAGCACAAGAAAGTCATTGCCTATGCATCAAGGCAATTGAAGGAGCATGAAAAGAATTACCCCACGCACGACTTGGAGTTTGCGGCGGTCGTGTTTGCACTTAAGATTTGGCGTCATTACCTTTATGAGGTGAAGTTCTATGTGTTCACAGATCACAAGAGTCTCAAGTATCTCTTTTCCCAAAAGGAGCTGAATCTAAGGCAACGGCGTTGGATGGAATTTTTGAAAGACTATGATTGTACCATTCAATACCACCCGGGTAAAGCAAATGTAGTGGCTGATGCTTTGAGTAGAAGACCTCCGGGGTTATTAGCACACATGTTGGTGCAAGAATGGAAGCTACTTGAAGATTTGGCAAATCTGGACATTAGTGTGAATGACTCTGTCCGTAGTCCTATCTTGGCAAATGTCACGGTTCGGCCATACATTATAGATTTGATCCAAGAATACCAAGCCGCGGATGCTGAACTGTTGGCTTATCGGGACAAGGAAGTTGCCAAGGGTAGTGAAGACTTTTCTCTCACTAGCCGAGGTGCTATCACATTCAAAGGAAGGCTGTGTGTTCCGGCCAATGCAGATCTTCGACGAGAGATCATGGACGAAGCACATCGTTTGAAGTACACAGTGCATCCTGGGGATACAAAGATGTACCGGAACCTCAAGAGTCACTTTTGGTGGCGGAATATGAAGAGGGATGTTGCGGAGTATGTAGCACGATGCTTAGTGTGCCAACAGGTGAAGGCAGAGCACATGCGGCCGACAGGTCTATTGCAGTCTCTTCCTATTCCCGAGTGGAAATGGGAGAACATATCCATGGATTTCATAGTTGGCTTGCCAAAGACGGCAAGGGGCTCAGATGCGATATGGGTAGTAGTGGATCGTTTGACAAAGTCCGCTCATTTCCTACCGTACCGAACTACTTTCAACTCTAGTCAGTTAGCCGCTTTGTACATCAAGGAAGTGGTGAGGTTGCACGGAGTGCCCGTTAGTATTGTGTCAGATCGGGATCCAAGATTCACATCACGATTCTGGAAAAGCTTCCAGGAGGCTATGGGTTCCCGACTTGATTTCAGTACCACTTTTCATCCACAGACGGATGGACAAACCGAGAGAGTGAACCAAGTCATTGAAGACATGCTTCGGGCTTATATGTTAGATTTCAGAGGCAGTTGGGAAGAGCACTTGCCTTTGGTTGAATTCGCCTATAATAACAGCTATCAGGCGAGTATCCAAATGGCACCATTTGAGGCCTTGTATGGGCGAAGTTGTAGGTCTCCTCTCTATTGGGATGAGGTAGGAGAAAGGAAAGTACTTGGTCCGGAGTTGATTGAGCAAACTGCAGGCACAGTTAAGATCATTCGGGATCGATTGAAAGCCGCTCACGATCGCCAGAAAAGTTATGCGGACACGCGCCGTAGGGACTTGGAATTTCAAGTAGGGGATCAAGTTTTTGTGAAAGTATCCCCTAGCAAAGGGATCATGAGATTTGGAAAGCGAGGCAAGCTCAGTCCTCGGTATGTTGGGCCTTTTGAGATTATCACACGAGTTGGTGAGGTTGCTTACAGGGTAGCTCTCCCACCTCACATGGCCGTAGTTCACAACGTCTTCCATGTGTCTATGCTTCGGAAGTACATTGCGGATCCTTCGCATGTCATAGACTTGGAACCGTTGGAGATTCGAGAGGACCTCACCTTGATTGAAAAACCGGTTCAGATTTTGGATCGAAGAGATCAGGTACTTCGCAACAAGACAATCCCTTTGGTTCTTGTGCAATGGCAACACCATGCTCGGGAAGAAGCTACATGGGAGCGTGAAGCCGAAGTCAAAGCAAAGTACCCGGAATTGTTTGAATGAATTTTGTATAGGTTTTGTATATGTAGCTTGTAATTTTGTTTGATTCTGTAATGCATGTCTCGTCCAAATTTCGAGGACGAAATTTTTGTAAGGGGGGAGGATGTAGAGCCCCGGACCTTTTCACATTTTAGGCATGACACTTTCGTTGCCATTTTGCCTTTAAAGAGGTATAATAAATAAATAAGGAAGAAATTGGAAATTTTGAAATGTCAGAAATGTTCATTTCCGAAGTACGAACCCAACACAAGTTGAATCGTCAAAATCGGACGAACGAGTCAAAAGATATGGCCAAAACAGTCTGGACCTGTAAGTAATCGTAGCTCGGAAGGCACTAAGGACGTAGCTCCAACAACGTACTCTGATAACGTATACGTTGTGCATCCGTTGTGCAACAGACAATGGGTACGTTGTATAGCAACAACGTGTATGTTGTACAGCTCACGACAGGCACGTTGTACATAAGACAACGGACAACGTGTTACAGCTCACAACGGGCACGTTGTACATAAGACAACGGACATCGTGTTACAGCTCACAACGGGTGCGTTGTACATAAGACAATGGACAACGTATTACAGCTCACAACGGGTGCATTGTACATAAGACAACGGACAACGTGTTCAGCACTGTTCACAGCACAACGTGTTCAACACTATTCACAGCACAACGTGTTTGGCACTGTTCACAGCACAACGTGTTCAGCACTGTTCACAGCACAACGTGTTCAGCACTATTCACAGCACAACGTGTTCGGCACTACTCACACTCGTGTTTTCGCAGAGATTTCAGTAAGGGTATTAGGGTCTTTTGGTCGGTTCACTCTTACCTTAAGAGTTTAACCCGAGCCTTTAGGGCATCATTCGACACTTAGAGAGTTGAGAGAATAGGAGAAAGGGGAGAAGGCGATTCCAACCTAGGGTTTTCTTTGGAAGAGAAATCAAAGGGTTTTGAGACCCTAGATCACTTCAAGCTCGGTTCTTCTCCAAGATCTTGGCTCAAGCACTCGTGGAGAGCGTTCTCCAAGTTAGGGCAGCAGCTACACGGTCGTTTTGGAAAGGGGATTTCTTCCTCACTTGATCAAGGTCGGTACTTCTTGCTACCCTCCTAGTTATAGCATCTCTTTTCCTTTATTTCTTCTTGTTTTCCTTCACTTATATGGGTGTTATGAGATTGGTGGTATGAATGATGAATGGAGGTGGATGTTGGCGAATGGATGCCGTGTGGATGATGTGATGGATGAATGGGAAAGGGCATTGTACTAATAATGAACATACAAGTGTGATGTGAGCATAACCCACCTAGAAAAGCATGATTTAGGTTTAAAGGAATAATAAATAATGAACACACCATGTTTGATGAAATGCCAAAGTGAATATAGTGAGTTGTAAATTAGGAAATGCATGCCAAATAAATTATGAATATTGCTAGGGCCTATGATAGTGTGTTTTCTTGCTTTCCCTAAATGATATGAATATTACATTGCTAAATCATTGATGTTATATGTGTTGTGAAATTACCCAAATGTCATATTTATATTTAAATGCAAGTATGTACACGGTTCCCACGAGCACGGCATGCATGACATGATTTATCGAGGTTTTCAAGAACATGGTTAGAGGTGGGACATATCCTACGATATGTTTTACCTCGCTTTTCACAAGAAAACAAGAACCAACATTCCATGAGGGGTCTCCCCTCACTCACAAGTGCATATCATGAAGAAGGGCCTCCCTTCCCTCGCAAGTACATACATATCATAAGAAGGGTTTCCCTTCCCTCGCAAGTACATCTCACAAGGACATCTCACAAGTGAAAGGACATGACATGAGCATTTAGGAAGAAGGGTCTCCCTTCCCTCACAAGTAGTTTACTTTTCCAAGCATGATACAAGCAAGCATGACACGGCATGACAAGCATGGGCATTTAGGAAGAAGGGTCTCCCTTCCCTCACAAGTAGTTTACTTTTCCAAGCAAGCATGACATGGCATGACACACATGACACGCATGATACGATAAGATAAGACAAACATGACAAGTTTTCAAGCACGGAAATGGTATTTTCAAGTCAAGTCAAGTGCACGATGTTTTCAAGAGGTTTCATCGGCTTTCTACGAAATACAAGCATGATTATAAATTGTTTTGCTTCCGTGTATGATATAAATTGTTCCTGTTCTATATATGCAACTTGCTTCCTACTCTATGTATGCTATCTGTATACTATGACTGTTGGTTAGTATTTAGTACCCGCTGAGTATTCCATGCTCACCCGTACTTCTTATGTCGGCAGGTTCTGAGGGAGCTGCTGCTCCATTTGACGTTTGTGCTCCTGGTCCATGGGTGGAGGAGGAGTACGTCGAGGAGCCTTTTGAGGAACCTCCCGTAGAGGGTTATCAGTAGGTGGTATTAGGTTCTGAGTGGATTAGCTGTGGGTGAGCATGAGTGATTATATCCATGTATTTTGGCGGGTCTGTCCGCACTTTCTTTTGGATTCCTTTTGTGTAAACTTGGATTCGTATATACATAGAGGTTTGTTTAGACTTCCGCTGTGTTTTATAGTTATGTTTCCGCCGTCATCCTCTATTGTATATGCTCTGTGGGTTTTTGCAGGTTGGTTTGTCAAGCAAGTCATGTAAGCTATGATTAGTCGTCCAAAGTTCACTCTAACTCCTAGGGTGGGTTTTGGGTCGCGACAGTAATAGCCTATATACAAATAAGTCATCCATAACCAAATCCATCAAAATATAAGGTTTTCTCATTTGGTTTTTCCCAAAACTTAAGTCTTTTAACATGTTTTTCATCTTTGAATCATCATAATATCAAGAACATCTAAAAACAGAATTCTCTACCCTCTTTATTCTTTGGTTTAAAGCATAGCATCATCATAATTTGACTAGTAGAATTTCCTACTAGTTCATAACACAAAGCATAGGATTTTATCTTGAATTTATAAGATGGTTTATGCCATTAAAAGCTAGTAGAAAGTATCTACCTTAAAAGAAAGTTGTTTTACACATCTGTGGATCAGAATCAAACTTGAGGAAACTTGATTGAAGCTTTGAGAAAGTTGGAACCTTAATTGAAAAACAAAACCAAAAACTCTTCTTTTGATTTCAGAATTTAAGAATCACATTGGGTAGAAAACTCAAGCTCTAAAACACCAAAAATAGTAAAATACAAACCTTAGAAGCAAGGATTTAGCTTCACTTTGGTCTGAGAAGAATGCTTTGAGAAATCAGAGCTTTCTTCTTCTTCTTCTTCTCTTCCAAAAATCCTAAAAATCTATGCTTTAGGTTTGGGTAAATCCATACCCACGAAACCCCTTATATTTAGGCTAAAGGGTGCCAAAAACTCAAAATAACATTTGCAAAATATCCCAAAATATCTCCCAATGTCGGTGGAAGAGTTCTGGGCTGTTACAGGGTCATTTTTGGCCATTTCAAAGCTGACTCGTCGATGAGTGACACTCACTCGTCGACGAGTGATGCTGTGACAGGCCTTGGTTTTTCCTGCTTTGGTATTTTAACCATAATTTTTAACTTGCTTATCAGATTTTGACAATTCAACTTGCGTTGGATTCGTCTTTCAAAGGGGAACAACTTTTATATTTTTCAAAATTTCTATTTCTTCTTTATTCATAGACCAAATTATCCTTAAAGCTGACTAGTCTGAAAATAGATTTCAGCATAACAGAATTTCAGCAGACTCATTTCCAGAAATCTGACGTTTGACCCAATCTTGACTCAAAATCTAAAAAAGTGATAAACATAAACCTTGAAGAGGGTTCCAATACCTTTCCAAAAATTCAAGAATCACTCGATTCCGACCAGCGGTGAGAATTTTAGAGTTCCTTAAAGTTGAGGGCGTGTTTAGGCATCCCTCTTTTTCAAACATATAACTTGTCCCAATTATGTTTTAACTCCTATAATCAAAAGAAAAACTCCTTTAAGACTTTAAAACATTCATAATACGATGACATAAATTGGAAATCCAAAAATACTCTTTCGCATAATAACACCACCATTACACAACCCAAGGCTTTAAGCCTTAACATACTATTCACTAGCACTATTCACAGCACTATTCACTCTACAATGATCCCAAGTTCCAGGGTTCTACAGTGTTGATGGTGGCTTATAATCTAATATTCTATCAAAAACTAAGTTTTTGATAATAGAGACATCCATCTTATGTGTCAATATAGATCATGGCTTGACTCTTATAATATATCTGAAGGAGAAGTGGTTTCAGTAGGAAACAATTCATCTAGCAAGATAGACGAAATAAGTTCGATTCGGCTAAGGATGTTTGATGGAACAATTTAGAAACTTAAAGATGTAGACATGTACCAGATTTAAACAAAAACCTTGAGTTTCTCTCACTTCTTTAAATTCAAATGGCTACAAATTCATTAGGTAATGTGGAATAATCAAAGCTTCAAAAGGGGCTCTAGTTATAATGAAAGGAGTCTGAGTCAGAAATTTTTATAAGTAACTGAAAAACACAATAATAAATAAAGAAGCAAATTCATTGGTTGATAATAAAGAACTTCAATTTCAATTGTAACACTAGAGATTGGAACATATGAGTGATAAGGGTATAAAGGTCTTGTAAAGAAAAATCTTATCCGTGCACTAAAATTTGGGGGATCCGAATTATATGAGTGGTGCATCTATAGAAAACAATAGATAAGAGCTTTCAAGGTTGAACAACATATAATCGATGTTCCCGGTTCATTGGCTCATTCGGTTCAAATTCAGGTTTACGATTGCCACTTTAGAGTGAACCTGGTTCGCTAGGAGTGAGATGAGATAATTAGTTTCTCAGTTCGCTTAGGTTCTTTAGTTTGGTTTACTCATAATATATATATATATATATATATTAATATGTAAATAACTATATTATAAATACTTATTTTAAAAAACATAAAAATGTCTTCTTCTGAGTGATTTGCAAACCTAAAAGCTAAATTTGTTGAACCCAAAATATAATTTGTCGAACCCAAAGAAAAAATTATTGAACCCAAATAGATTAATCGTCAAACCAAAGCTATTTATCGGTATAAGGTTTGCCCATTTTTAGGAACCCAAACAAACTATACCGCAAACTAGTACGTGATTCGGTATAGTAGGTAGAGAACTAGGTAACCCTCCATACAACTAAAGACATACTAAATTATATTCACTCGGATGTATGAGGTCCATCACCAATTACATCATTTGGAGGTGCATCATACTTTGTATCTTTTGTAGATATCTTTTAAGAAAATTATAGATGACATACTTGAAATCTGAAAGTGAGGTGTTCGTGACATTCAAGCACTTTAAAGCTGAAATTGATAAACAAATCGGGCATTACATCAAGATTATTCAGACAGATAATGACATAAAATTCAACTCAAATGAGTTGATAACATTTTGCAATAATGAAGGGATCACTAGACATAATACGGTTGTTTACATGCCTCAACAAAATAGTATAACCAAACATATGAATCGGACATTGATAGAGCGTGCTTGATGTATGATGAGCAATGCAGGTTTGGGGAAAGAGTTATGGGCGAAAAGTCGTATCAACGGCTTGTTATCTTACTAATCATTGAGTGAGAAAACACAAATCTTTTTAATTATTCTAATATGAAGATTTTGGTTGTTATGCTTACACTCTAATTCCTAGTTGTCAAAGAAATAAGTTAGATTTCAAGTCAAATAAATGCATTTTCGTTGTAAGGTGTCAAAGAATATCACTTATGAGATTCATTTTCTAACTCATGATGTTCACTTTGATGAATCGTATGTACTTAAGAAAGGTTTTGAGGGAAAGAAATTGAAGTTTGAAATGAGGTGGAACATTTTTAAGTTCAACCCAAGCATTCAATTTCAGAAAACAACAATCTCATTGAACAAGTTGTTAGTGAGAGTGATGGAGGAGCCGAGCGAAATGAAGAGCATGTTGATCAAGTATCACTATTGACATTAGATCGCATAACATGTGTGATTTATTTGTCGGTACATCTTCGGGATTGTGTGAAATATAATAAATTTGAGGCTTTGATGATGGTGAACCAAATTCATTCAATGAAGTCAATGAAGGTAGTGATTCAATGAATTGGAAGAAAGTCATGAGTGAAGAGATATTTGCTCTTCACAAGAACCAAACCAAACTTTGGATTTGATGGAACTAAATGGTCGAAAGGTAATTGCATGTAAATGGGTTTACAGAATCAAGAAAATGGCTAACAGCAAAGTTGAAAGGTATAAGACAAGGCTAGTCGCTAAGGGTGTGTTTGGTTGAAAGGATTGTGAGGGAAAGTCGGTGAAAGTGGAAGAAAACCCCACTTTCACCATGTTCTGTTTGAGGGATTTTGAGGGAAAGTGAAACCTCACTTTCTCTCACTTTCACCCAAATCATATTCCAACCAAATGAAGGAATTGTGAAAGAAAGTGAAGTAAAAACCCCCACTATTTCAATTATATCATTTTGTATGATTATATTCCCAAAAAGAGGAAGGGGTAATTTTGGAAAAATTTATACTTTCCCCTAATACTTTTCTCTCAAACTAAACACACAAGAGAAATTATACAATTTTTTTACTTTCTTTTCTTTTACTTTACTTTACTTCACTTTCTTTTCTCTCACCCATTTACCCCTCAACCAAACACACCCTAAGGGATTTTCATAAAAAGAATGTATTGACTTTCTTATAAAAAAATTGAACCCATTGTTAAATTGGTTTTCATTCGATTTGTACTTGGATTTGTGGCTATCAATGATTTAGAACATTAGTAAATGAACGTGAAAATGGGATTAAAACAATTTAGGCATTCAGAGTCAGAGAGGTCCCTTATTGAGTTGAGTTTGGCTTGCCTTCCCGGGATAATCAGAGCATTGATCAAATGTATTCTAGGGAATGGAAATTACTACAAGTGATTATCAGTTATTTCTCTATATATTGCTATGGCCTTCCTCCTATTCATCATTTTCAGTGAGGAAATGGAATGCATTTAGGTGAAAACAGATATATTCATGAACAAACATTACTACTGTTCTTCCTCTCCATGCAGGACATGAATAACTGTGGAAGAAATTTAACAAAGAAACTTTCTTAACATGCCCCACTTTCTTGGCTTCTTATTTAGCCACCTTGAAGCTTCATGCTGTCTTGTCCTTCTTTTTACATATTCGGCTCCTCCTCCCGATTAATTTGAGAACCTCGTCGATGAGCACCACTGGCGCCGAAAACAAGATGACCAAAAACCACTCATTCAGACTCAATGGAACAATGCCAAACACATCTGCCAGGAATGGAACGTAGAGAATGAGGAAATGGAGTCCGAATGAGACTGACATGGCAACCAGAAGCCAAGGATTCCTCCAGGGGGGCATCCTGACCAAACTGTTGTCTTCAGATAAAGCGTTGAGGGAATTGAACATCTCGATGGCCACCAGGACAGAGAGTGAAAGAGTCGTCGCCTTTACTTTACCAATGGAAAAGTAGTCACAGGGGTTTTTGAAAGTGATTGTGTTTCCCCCACTAACTGTGAATGCGGCAGCTGTGAAGTTGGACCATGTGGGGCACTCCCCCCAGTTACGTAGCTGAGATAGACCGACCAGCGTGTGCCCATCACTCACAAGATTGATACCCATGAAGGAGGCCTGAGTGTACCACATGACAAAGATGCCAACGGTGGCAATGCCAACATATGTACCGATAACCTGCCAAAGCAGACATAGATTTAGTGCCAGGCCAAGTTAATTCCTTAACAGAAACAATACAGTGGAAACATTTGAATAGTGAGCGAAATCTTGGAAATAGTGGCAAGAAAATCCATTACTAGGATGGTTAAGATCATCCAAATGAGGTGATCTATGAGTCGTGCAATAGACAAGGTGAGCCATCAATTGCACGGTCGATATCTGGTTATGTAAACATATACAGTCCAACGATAAGAGAAGTAGTCAATGCTCACCATGTAGCGAAAGAGAAGCCAAGAGTTGATGAGTGGATCATTGCTATTGCGAGGTGGCTTCCGCATGATGTCAACATCTGCAGGGTTAAAACCAAGAGCTGTTGCAGGCGGGCCATCAGTAACCAAATTGACCCAAAGAAGCTGCACAGGTATCAAGCATTCAGGTATGCCCATGACGGCTGTCAAGGATATAGATATAACCTCCCCAATGTTCGATGATATCATGTACCTGCAGAGTGAGGAATAAAACAAGTTCCTGTTACCTTCTCATAACTCAATAAGGAAGAAAAAAAATTAAGAGCTAGGAGACATACCTGATGAAAGCTTTCATGTTGTTATAGATCGAGCGGCCCTCAGCAATGGCTGACACAATGGTACTGAAATTATCATCTGCCAAAACCATGTCTGATGCTTCCTTTGCAACCTAAACATAAATCAAGGGGAGGAAACAACCAAATGTTAACGACTTAAATCATCCAGCAAGGTGGACAGTAAAGTCATCACAACACTGAATTTGCAAGGTAGACACAGTTAATAAACCTTATTAAAGAATATCTAAAGTAAATGTATAGCAGAAATGCATAACAAATTACGAACGGCCTAAGAGTAGACATACATGCTAGAAAATGGATTCATGGATTACACAAGATTCTTCTATGCTAAAAATGACCTCATTAGACAACCTGATTAGATGATTTTAAAGATCCATCAATTGTGTTCTTTGGACTGTCAGAAGATATGGTAAATGGTCCATGGAACAAAAAAAAGGGAGGGTGTCCCAATCCTGACAAGGAAGGACTAGTCCCTTCGGACGCACGCAATCACCGGGAGGAGTTGAACTCGAGACCTTAGGGATCTCTCCTAACACCTGAACCAACTGAGGTACCCCATACAGTTATGACCAACCAATGGGTTTTGATTTTGGTGACAATTTCCTAGGTTATCCCCATCAAATTCTGAGCCCATCCCCAGATGTCATCTTCTTTTCTGGGCTGTTGTTAGACCATGCTTCTTGTCTGCAGTCTACACTGACTCGGATCTAAGATGTTCTCGTTTGTTTAACAGGGAGCCATAACAGTTCAAGCAATCACAATCAAGCAAAGACATCTTGTAATTTGTAACTGCTAAAGGTGCATCATAACAATCAAAAGGAGTGGTTGGCCAGTTTACCTCAGTTCCAGTGATGCCCATGGCAATTCCAATGTCAGCTAGTTTGAGTGCAGGTGCATCATTCACACCATCTCCGGTCATTGCAACAATCTCTCCCATTTGCTTCAGCATCCTTACAATTTCCTGCTTGTGCTTTGGCTCGGCACGAGAAAAAACCTTCCCTCCAGGCTTTGACAAAATTTCAATTTGCTCGGTGGAGGAAACACCATGAACTCTTTACCTGTAAAACTTCTCCCTCTAAGGTCCTCACTATCAGAAAATAATTGTATTTCTCTACAAATAGCCTCAGCCGTGGATTTATTATCTCCAGTTATCACCATAACTTTGACCCCAGCTTCTCTGCAATCTTCAATTGCTTTGTCAACTTCATAACGAGGAGGATCCTGTTTTATTTAAAACACAGTCAATATTTACGAGGACACCAAAGAATTAATGGGCAGAGACGAAGAAGGCTATGACATGAACACTCACCCTTAGACCAACAACCCCTACAAAAACTAGGTTATTTTCAATCTCAGAGTAGTTGGATGGATCAGCAGTTTCTTGTGGGCACGATGACTCTCTACATAGTAGTCTGATAACTCTCCTAAATCGTCCTTATATGCCAAACCCAAGCACCGTTGGCCCTTTGAACTCATCTCCAAGTGTTTCAGAAGCAATAGTTGCCTACATGGTTCATCCATTGGAACAAGTGATCCATCTGCCAGCTGCACATGTGAACTGCGCTCCAATATATTCTCAACAGCACCCTGGGAATCCAAACTATTAGTCCACGTGCATAAGAAGTCCCGGTTGAAAACAGTAATCATATATAATGAAACAGCACTTCATTGCAAGCAACAAAGTTCTATGCCCATTCCAGATTAAAAAAATTGGTATTCAGTGATGTTGTAAATACTCAAAATTCAGTTCAAAACAAATTGCACTTTACTCTAAGAGGCCCAGACACCCTCATTACCGGGAAAAAAAAATTACATTTTAACTTAACACCCACAATATAAGACTCCGATAATAAAAACATCACTTATGTTATCATTTGAAGGCATATATGCAACACATTTATATGATGACAAACTTGAGACTCTTGAAAATGATTTGAGCAAGTGAGTACATCCTATGAGTAAGCATTTTTTATGCCAATGAACCTTTCTTCGATACTTACATAACTTGGTGTCATCCTGGTTATGTTTCTACAGTTTGTGACAGCCTATTTATTCAAAATCCACCAATTTAAAATGGGGTATGAAATTAGCATCACCAAGCTGTAAAGCAAAAAAGTTTTACTGATAAGTACAAGATTCGCCAATTGTACAGGATATTGGAATGGTACCAGAACTAAAAATCAATTTTGGCTTCCTGCAGATAATTTTTTGAAAGGTAATTCGATAGAGTGGAATCTAGTAGATGTATTATGAATTATGTGCTTGTACAGACACAGGAATCACACTTGCCTTCTGTACTAGCAGCGTTACCAGTACCTCCATGCCATAGAGGTGTCGAACAAAAACCCTAACCGGGATAACTAAGACAGAGCAAAACCATTTCTTACCTGCACATGCAGATCCATTATGATCTAACATCTTTCTAACAAATTTCTTTCTCATTGGAAATAAAACCTCATCTGGGCCACTCATGTAAAAGATTAAACTTAGTGCGCTTCATCCTACAAATTACAACTCAATCATACTCTATCATGTGCTAAGGAGATGCATCACCTCCTTATGCTGATCCCATCCCAGTTGTTCCTCATATAACATCACTGTTCAATTAATGTTGCCCAACTAGTGGAACGGCCAAGCATTCACCGTATAGGCACAGACAATGCAATTATAGATCAATTATTATTCATTTTTCTGAAATAAGCTATATATATATATATGTGTGTGTGTGTGTGTGTGTGTGTGTAACAGTGTGTTCCTTATATTCGTATGAGACTACTCCATGCAACTTGATAAAAGTATTGATGAGCATTGCATGTTCAGGGGAAGGTATATCTGCATCACATACATGAATAACAAGAAGCAACTTCTCTCTTACCCTTTTTTTGATAGGTAATTTTTCTCTCACCCCTTTAACCAGTCATATCTTGCAAGATGAATAAAAGAAATCAAAGGCACTATCATGAATGTCTGTGATCTAAGATAGTGATATTTAGACTTTACCAAAGTGAGCAGAAATAATAATCACCTTGACAAGAAGACGATTATTCCCAGTTGGCTTCCGGACGATAACACTCATTGACTTACGAACACAATCAAACTCCAATGTGGCAATCCTTTTTGAAATTTTTGCCCACCATTCACAACAGACTAACCATGAAGAGATAAAATAAGAGAAGGAATTTGCATAATGGCAATTGTATGACAAATATAAAACTAGGAAGACAGGTTCTGCTCACCTAATTTAACTGTGCTTCGCTCAATCGAATAGTCTGCCGCAACCTGGGTATCTCGGATTCTATTCCTTGCATCAATATCTGGAACCCCCATCTTTTCAACCAAAACCTTAAGAGCTGCTTCAGTGGGCAAACCTGTAGCACGGAACAGGTGGCCATTGCAAAAAAATCCCAGCATCATTGCAGACTGCACATATCTCTGCCATTGATTGCAAGTTAGCATCCATATTGGAGCAAGTCCAATCGACAATGCCTCCTTCCTTGGGATTGTAAGTTGTGCCTTCGACGTGAAAAATTTGAGAAGTCGTTGTCTTCCTGTCCAAAGTGAAGAATTCTGTCACAGACATCTGATTGGTAGTGAGGGTACCAGTCTTATCAGAACAAATCACTGTTGTACATCCTAAGGTCTCTACACTAGGAAGCTTCCGTACAATTGCATTTTTTTGTGCCATTTTCCTGGTACCTAAAGCTAAACAAGTTGTGATTACGGCGGGAAGACCTTCGGGGATTGCAGCTACTGCGAGAGCAATGGCTATCTTGAAATAGTAGGTGCACTTCTCAAAAGAGAACCGGAAATTCGTGGGCCATCCGTTCACAATTTCCCAAGTGAGAAAATATCGGTAGTTGATCACCCACACTAGAAGGCAGACAAACCCGATTGCGGTTGTCAAATTTCCCCCGAATTCATCCAGCTTCTTCTTCAGAGGGGTATCACTCTCTTCTAATGAGGCATTGTGTATTTGTGTCTGTATCTTCCCTATCTCAGTATGCATCCCAGTGCCCACAACAATACAAAGGCAGCTCCCATTCACAACTGTTGTACCTGCAAAGACCATACTTTCTTTAGCCTGCAACTCGCAGTCATCCATGAACACAGGATTGGTACTCTTCATCACGGGCATTGCCTCGCCGGTCAAGGAGCTCTGTTCAATTCTTAAGGTAGAGGTCTTCAGGGCTGCAACTCTCATGTCAGCAGGGACCTTGTCTCCCACCCGCAGTTCCACAATATCCCCAGGGACAAGCTCCCGTGCAGGTAAGTCTGGCACATAGTATCCATCCCTAAGAACCTTTGCAGACTCACTTTGCATTTCCTTAAGGGCGTCAAGTGCCTTTTCAGCATTAGTCTCCTGCCAGACTCCAACGATGGCATTGAGCACCAGAATCAGCACAATCACAAAAGGTTCCACATAGGCCTTGAATCCGGATTCCCCATATTCATTCCCGGGTAAAAAAGCTAGAAAAAACGATATGAAGGCTGCAACTAACAGGATCTTAACAAGCATATCATCGAACTGTTCTAGGACGAGTCGCCATAGAGGCTTTCCCTTCTCTTTGTCGAGCTCATTCCAGCCGTACCTCTCTCGCTTCTTCTCGACCTCATATGTACTCAGACCCTTTTCTAGTTTCACATTGTATTCTTTTAAGCACTCCTCAATGGACCAAGACCAAGCGGGGAATGGGTTCTCTTCCATTTTAATGCTTCTATTGGAGTTCACCTCTTACTCCAACCAGTAAATTCTGAACCAATCGTCTCAAACCCCTTTCAGATCCCTACATAGGTGTTCAAAACGAGACGTAAATAATAACAAAGCTTGAAGTAAATGCAATCACATAGTGCAATGAAACCAAAAGCATCACAACCTCTAGCAAGATTGCAGAAACTACTGATTCAATAAATAGAATGAATAATTCAGAGATATCTCAAATGCAGAAATAATTACAGCTAAATAAATCCCGCCGCTTTTTAAAGTTATTGAAATTGAATAAGTGCTTACCCATCATGAAAAATTTAAAAATAAAATGGAAATGCAAATCTAGAAATAATTACAGCAAAAAAACAAAAATCAGTAAAACTAAAGTCACCAAACTTGGTAAATGTGGCACCTTCAGTCCTCAACAACTGAACAAAAATTCAAAAATAATGAAAAAAATACACCATTTTCTCTCTAAGAGCACTAAAACCCAATTCAACCCTAACAACAAAATGACTATAAAACCCAAACAGAAATGAAAAAAATAAAAGTTTTCAGAAATTGCAACAGAACTGGGAGATAAAGTCCAACCACTCTCCAAATTATGACTTATTAATCAAACCCACCAAGAAAAAATGAATAATAAGACACTCAGTAACCTTCAAAGCAAACAGAAAAATAGAATCACGGTTAACAAAAAATTTAAAAAAAATAAACTCCCACCGAGGGCTCGTAAAAACATCCCTCTAAATCATGGTTACACGCACAGGAAGATCAAAAGTTCTTTTTTTTTGCTTCTAAACACATGAAACAATGCAATTAAATAAAAGGAAAAAATATATATAAAATGCAGAGAAATACATGGCGGCCGAAACTTAAAGAAGAACAGCGGGAAACAGAGAGACCGCTTGTAGACAAATCAAGGAAAATTCTCTGGTTCGACTGCGAATTTTCCACGGCTGGAAAAATATTCGTTTCGAACGGTTCGTTTCACCCTTTCGCTCCTACCAAGAGTTCTTATTTTTGAACTTTAAAACGGACTTCTTCTTTTTTTTGGAGGATTAAAAAAAACACGGATTTTGGAGGATAAAATTTAAAAAAAAAACGGACTTCTTTTTTTTTCCAACTACAAATACCCTTACTTATGTCATAAATTACCGTTTCAATACAATGGGGAGCGGCTATTCTCACTCAAATTGGCAGTACTGAAAATGAAATGGTACGAAGGCAGAGATGAGAGAGATATAGATAGTGGTAATAGACAAGAAATAAGGAGAAATGAGAGCCTTTATATACCGAAGAGAAGAAGGAGAAATGCTAACCCACGCGCAGACTTTCATCGGATTAAAGTAATAGAGAAAAGGGTCTAAATCAAATCAAACTAGGTTTATCATGACCTAATCTAATTTGTTAGAGATGATCGAGTTGTTTAGATTAAAACATAGGTTTTGACATAAAATCTGACCCGACTTTAACCTGTGGCCGTCCGAGGTTTTTGGCTATTATCTAAGTTTGGTTGGGTTGAGTTCCAAGAGCTTTTAATTTATTTAAAAAAAACATAATCATTTATTTAATATAGTTAATATTAATTTTAAGCTTGTTAGGCTTTGCTTGGTTTTGCTTTTTTAAATCCGTTATAAGAGATTAATTTTGAGCCAAAGATCTTTTCACGGCGTTGAAGAGAAGCTCCCCCATTTACACTAAGGTAGTGACACGATTGTAATCACTGAGAGAGGCTGAGGCATTTTGCAGCACACATAATTACAGCCTTAAAACCATCACCACATGTAAAAGAGGAGCTTCTCGTGAAGCAGAAGTTCTACCGATGTGGAACCCGTGAACTGAACCGAACTAAGAATTGAATGTGGAGCCGAGAACTGAAAACCGTATGAGAACCGAACCGGTTTGGGTTTATAATTTTTTTATTTTTTGGAACCTACCCTAATAGGAACCAATCAGTGGGTAGAACCGAACCGAACTGTACCGAGGCTCTACGGTTCGGTTCTGGGTTAATTTTTTTCCATGCCGAGACTCTACGTTCGATCATGGGTTGGTTTTTTAGAACCGAAGTTCATCGGTTCGGTCCCAAAAATTCCCAGAACCGACTCAAACCGAACCGTTTGTACCCCTAATAATACCACTATGCATTATACCGTTAAGGAGGACTAAGCAAAATCCTTAATACTGTCAGTTTTTTAGCTAGAGGATATCATTTACCTCCGCAGCTATCGAGCTACACTAGTACACGATTAAGAGAGGCCACACCCCCATCATTGTCGCAAGAGGCGGGATGTTTTTTGAAATCTATACAAAGGGAAAAATAAAGGTTTTAAGAAACAAAGTGTCCACGAGTTCCCGTGCATTGACAAATAACTTGAAGATGACAACTTATAACTATATCTATACAAAGGGGAAAATAAAGGTTGAAGAAAAAAAGTGTCCACACGAGTTCCCGTGCATTGACAAATAACTTGAAGATGACGACTTTACTTATAAATATAGCCGTTGCAGTTAAACAGGAACCTTCCTGGATTGTTGGCAAGACAAAAACAAATTGATGAAATCTCCATCACTTTCATTGCAGTTACTTATGCAGGCCCATCCGGTGACTTTTTGTTTCATAATTGTTCCTCGCAAGCTCATCATTAATAAATATAATTAAAATATTATTTTATTTTACTTTTATTATGTAATAATAATTGGCCACCTTTGTATGGGTGTGCGGATTAGCAACAGTCCTGCGTGCTATTGGTCACCACAATAAAATAAAATAAAATAAAAAACAAATAAAGGGCTTATCTATTGCAATACACCTTCAAAACATTTTAAAAACCTTATTTAAATATTTCATTAAGAAACATTGTTGCTAATCTACCAAGGTAGTGGGATTCAATCTTTCTAACGACTTTTATGGTGCATATATATTATCGCTACCATGTTCATGGAAGTGATAAACAGGTCGGGTCCATAATATGGATACCAATCCTAACTATACCCATTTATAACCGTAGTTTAAATACAAAAAGGAGCTCTGCTTCACGAGAAGCTCCTCTTTCTACATTGTGATGGTTGTAATGCTGTAATTATGTGTGCTGCCAAATTGCCTCAGCCTCTCTCAGTGATTACAATCGTGTCACTACCTTAGTGTAAATGGGGGAGCTTCTCTTCAACGCCGTGAAAAGATCTTTGGCTCAAAATTAATCTCTTATAACGGATTTAAAAAAGCAAAACCAAGCAAAGCCTAACAAGCTTAAAATTAATATTAACTATATTAAATAAATGATTATGTTTTTTTTAAATAAATTAAAAGCTCTTGGAACTCAACCCAACCCAACCCAACCCAAACCAAACTTAGATAATAGCCAAAAACCTCGGACGGCCACAGGTTAAAGTCGGGTCAGATTTTATGTCAAAACCTATGTTTTAATCTAAACAACTCGATCATCTCTAACAAATTAGATTAGGTCATGATAAACCTAGTTTGATTTGATTTAGACCCTTTTCTCTATTACTTTAATCCGATGAAAGTCTGCGCGTGGGTTAGCATTTCTCCTTCTTCTCTTCGGTATATAAAGGCTCTCATTTCTCCTTATTTCTTGTCTATTACCACTATCTATATCTCTCTCATCTCTGCCTTCATACCATTTCATTTTCAGTACTGCCAATTTGAGTGAGAATAGCCGCTCCCCATTGTATTGAAACGGTAATTTATGACATAAGTAAGGGTATTTGTAGTTGGAAAAAAAAGAAGTCCCTTTTTTTTTTAAATTTTATCCTCCAAAATCCGTGTTTTTTTTAATCCTCCAAAAAAAAGAAGAAGTCCGTTTTAAAGTTCAAAAATTAGAACTCTTGGTAGGAGCGAAAGGGTGAAACGAACCGTTCGAAACGAATATTTTTCCAGCCGTGGAAAATTCGCAGTCGAACCAGAGAATTTTCCTTGATTTGTCTACAAGCGGTCTCTCTGTTTCCCGCTGTTCTTCTTTAAGTTTCGGCCGCCATGTATTTCTCTGCATTTTATATATATTTTTTCCTTTTATTTAATTGCATTGTTTCATGTGGTTTAGAAGCAAAAAAAAAGAACTTTTGATCTTCCTGTGCGTGTAACCATGATTTAGAGGGATGTTTTTAAGAGCCTCCGGTGGGAGTTTATTTTTTTAAAATTTTTTGTTAACCGTGATTCTATTTTTCTGTTTGCTTTGAAGGTTACTGAGTGTCTTATTATTCATTTTTCTTGGTGGGTTTTGATTAATAAGTCATAATTTGGAGAGTGGTTGGACTTTATCTCCCCAGTTCTGTTGCAATTTCTGAAAACTTTTATTTTTTTCATTTCTGTTTGGGTTTTATAGTCATTTTGTTGTTAGGGTTGAATTGGGTTTTAGTGCTCTAGAGAGAAAATGGTGTATTTTTTTCATTATTTTTGAATTTTTTGTTCAGTTGTTGAGGACTGAAGGTGCCACATTTACCAAGTTTGGTGACTTTAGTTTTACTGATTTTTGTTTTTTTGCTGTAATTATTTCTAGATTTGCATTTCCATTTTATTTTTAAATTTTTCATGATGGGTAAGCACTTATTCAATTTCAATAACTTTAAAAAGCGGCGGGATTTATTTAGCTGTAATTATTTCTGCATTTTGAGAAATGTCTGAATTATTCAATTGATTTATTGTATCAGTAGTTTCTGCAATTTTGCTAGAGGTTATGATGTTTTTTCTTTCATTCCACAATGTGGTTGCATTTACTTCAAGCTTTGTTATTATTTACGTCTCGTTTTGAACACCTATGTAGGGATCTGAAAGGGGTTTGAGACGATTGGTTCAGAATTTACTGGTTGGAGTAAGAGGTGAACTCCAATAGAAGCATTAAAATGGAAGAGAACCCATTCCCCGCTTGGTCTTGGTCCATTGAGGAGTGCTTAAAAGAATACAATGTGAAACTAGAAAAGGGTCTGAGTACATATGAGGTCGAGAAGAAGCGAGAGAGGTACGGCTGGAATGAGCTCGACAGAGAGAAGGGAAAGCCTCTATGGCGACTCGTCCTAGAACAGTTCGATGATATGCTTGTTAAGATCCTGTTAGTTGCAGCCTTCATATCTTTTTTTCTAGCTTTTTTACCCGGGAATGAATATGGGGAATCCGGATTCAAGGCCTATGTGGAACCTTTTGTGATTGTGCTGATTCTGGTGCTCAATGCCATCGTTGGAGTCTGGCAGGAGACTAATGCTGAAAAGGCACTTGACGCCCTTAAGGAAATGCAAAGTGAGTCTGCAAAGGTTCTTAGGGATGGATACTATGTGCCAGACTTACCTGCACGGGAGCTTGTCCCTGGGGATATTGTGGAACTGCGGGTGGGAGACAAGGTCCCTGCTGACATGAGAGTTGCAGCCCTGAAGACCTCTACCTTAAGAATTGAACAGAGCTCCTTGACCGGCGAGGCAATGCCCGTGATGAAGAGTACCAATCCTGTGTTCATGGATGACTGCGAGTTGCAGGCTAAAGAAAGTATGGTCTTTGCAGGTACAACAGTTGTGAATGGGAGCTGCCTTTGTATTGTTGTGGGCACTGGGATGCATACTGAGATAGGGAAGATACAGACACAAATACACAATGCCTCATTAGAAGAGAGTGATACCCCTCTGAAGAAGAAGCTGGATGAATTCGGGGGAAATTTGACAACCGCAATCGGGTTTGTCTGCCTTCTAGTGTGGGTGATCAACTACCGATATTTTCTCACTTGGGAAATTGTGAACGGATGGCCCACGAATTTCCGGTTCTCTTTTGAGAAGTGCACCTACTATTTCAAGATAGCCATTGCTCTCGCAGTAGCTGCAATCCCCGAAGGTCTTCCCGCCGTAATCACAACTTGTTTAGCTTTAGGTACCAGGAAAATGGCACAAAAAAATGCAATTGTACGGAAGCTTCCTAGTGTAGAGACCTTAGGATGTACAACAGTGATTTGTTCTGATAAGACTGGTACCCTCACTACCAATCAGATGTCTGTGACAGAATTCTTCACTTTGGACAGGAAGACAACGACTTCTCAAATTTTTCACGTCGAAGGCACAACTTACAATCCCAAGGAAGGAGGCATTGTCGATTGGACTTGCTCCAATATGGATGCTAACTTGCAATCAATGGCAGAGATATGTGCAGTCTGCAATGATGCTGGGATTTTTTGCAATGGCCACCTGTTCCGTGCTACAGGTTTGCCCACTGAAGCAGCTCTTAAGGTTTTGGTTGAAAAGATGGGGGTTCCAGATATTGATGCAAGGAATAGAATCCGAGATACCCAGGTTGCGGCAGACTATTCGATTGACCGAAGCACAGTTAAATTAGGTGAGCAGAACCTGTCTTCCTACGTTTTATATTTGTCATACAATTGCCATATGCAAATTTCCTTCTCTTATTTTTCTCTTCATGGTTAGTCTGTTGTGAATGGTGGGCGAAAATATCAAAAAGGATTGCCACATTGGAGTTTGATTGTGTTCGTAAGTCAATGAGTGTTATCGTCCGGAAGCCAACTGGGAATAATCGTCTTCTTGTCAAGGTGATTATTATTTCTGCTCACTTTGGTAAAGTCTAAATATCACTATCTTAGATCACAGACATTCATGATAGTGCCTTTGATTTCTTTTATTCATCTTGCAAGATATGACTGGTTAAAGGGGTGAGAGAAAAATTACCTATCAAAAAAAGGGTAAGAGAGAAGTTGCTTCTTGTTATTCATGTATGTGATGCAGATATACCTTCCCCTGAACATGCAATGCTCATCAATACTTTTATCAAGTTGCATGGAGTAGTCTCATACGAATATAAGGAACACACTGTTACACACACACACACACACACACACACACACACACACACATATATATATAGAGCTTATTTCAGAAAAATGAATAATAATTGATCTATAATTGCATTGTCTGTGCCTATACGGTGAATGCTTGGCCGTTCCACTAGTTGGGCAACATTAATTGAACAGTGATGTTATATGAGGAACAACTGGGATGGGATCAGCATAAGGAGGTGATGCATCTCCTTAGCACATGATAGAGTATGATTGAGTTGTAATTTGTAGGATGAAGCGCACTAAGTTTAATCTTTTACATGAGTGGCCCAGATGAGGTTTTATTTCCAATGAGAAAGAAATTTGTTAGAAAGATGTTAGATCATAATGGATCTGCATGTGCAGGTAAGAAATGGTTTGCTCTGTCTTAGTTATCCCGGTTAGGGTTTTTGTTCGACACCTCTATGGCATGGAGGTACTGGTAACGCTGCTAGTACAGAAGGCAAGTGTGATTCCTGTGTCTGTACAAGCACATAATTCATAATACATCTACTAGATTCCACTCTATCGAATTACCTTTCAAAAAATTTATCTGCAGGAAGCCAAAATTGATTTTTAGTTCTGGTACCATTCCAATATCCTGTACAATTGGCGAATCTTGTACTTATAGTAAAACTTTTTTGCTTTACAGCTTGGTGATGCTAATTTCATACCCCATTTTAAATTGGTGGATTTTGAATAAATAGGCTGTCACAAACTGTAGAAACATAACCAGGATGACACCAAGTTATGTAAGTATCGAAGAAAGGTTCATTGGCATAAAAAATGCTTACTCATAGGATGTACTCACTTGCTCAAATCATTTTCAAGAGTCTCAAGTTTGTCATCATATAAATGTGTTGCATATATGCCTTCAAATGATAACATAAGTGATGTTTTTATTATCGGAGTCTTATATTGTGGGTGTTAAGTTAAAATGTAATTTTTTTTCCCGGTAATGAGGGTGTCTGGGCCTCTTAGAGTAAAGTGCAATTTGTTTTGAACTGAATTTTGAGTATTTACAACATCACTGAATACCAATTTTTTTAATCTGGAATGGGCATAGAACTTTGTTGCTTGCAATGAAGTGCTGTTTCATTATATATGATTACTGTTTTCAACCGGGACTTCTTATGCACGTGGACTAATAGTTTGGATTCCCAGGGTGCTGTTGAGAATATATTGGAGCGCAGTTCACATGTGCAGCTGGCAGATGGATCACTTGTTCCAATGGATGAACCATGTAGGCAACTATTGCTTCTGAAACACTTGGAGATGAGTTCAAAGGGCCAACGGTGCTTGGGTTTGGCATATAAGGACGATTTAGGAGAGTTATCAGACTACTATGTAGAGAGTCATCGTGCCCACAAGAAACTGCTTGATCCATCCAACTACTCTGAGATTGAAAATAACCTAGTTTTTGTAGGGGTTGTTGGTCTAAGGGTGAGTGTTCATGTCATAGCCTTCTTCGTCTCTGCCCATTAATTCTTTGGTGTCCTCGTAAATATTGACTGTGTTTTAAATAAAACAGGATCCTCCTCGTTATGAAGTTGACAAAGCAATTGAAGATTGCAGAGAAGCTGGGGTCAAAGTTATGGTGATAACTGGAGATAATAAATCCACGGCTGAGGCTATTTGTAGAGAAATACAATTATTTTCTGATAGTGAGGACCTTAGAGGGAGAAGTTTTACAGGTAAAGAGTTCATGGTTCTTTCCTCCACCGAGCAAATTGAAATTTTGTCAAAGCCTGGAGGGAAGGTTTTTTCTCGTGCCGAGCCAAAGCACAAGCAGGAAATTGTAAGGATGCTGAAGCAAATGGGAGAGATTGTTGCAATGACCGGAGATGGTGTGAATGATGCACCTGCACTCAAACTAGCTGACATTGGAATTGCCATGGGCATCACTGGAACTGAGGTAAACTGGCCAACCACTCCTTTTGATTGTTATGATGCACCTTTAGCAGTTACAAATTACAAGATGTCTTTGCTTGATTGTGATTGCTTGAACTGTTATGGCTCCCTGTTAAACAAACGAGAACATCTTAGATCCGAGTCAGTGTAGACTGCAGACAAGAAGCATGGTCTAACAACAGCCCAGAAAAGAAGATGACATCTGGGGATGGGCTCAGAATTTGATGGGGATAACCTAGGAAA